>CM060916.1:529493825-530790075 GCA_030737875.1 Allium sativum
TTCGAAGTCAATGGTCGAAATTCACGAACTACCGCGGCGCGGCGCGTTCTATTCAGGCCATTATATATAGAATATATATATATTTCGTCGATTTCCTTTTAAAACGTATTTTATAAATCATTTTAAATTCGTTTTCGAAACGATTTCAACTTCATATTCAATTTCAAGTCGAAATTGAATATTCCACATCATCGATATACAAATGATAATATTTTCAAAACGTTATATTTTGAAATCACTTACTTTTTTATATTCATTATAAAAACGAATATAATCAATATAAATATCGCTCATGTCAAAATGGCGCATCTCTAATCAACACGGCTTTATATTTCAATAAATTCGTTATTCTATTCAACAAATGAATACTCTCAACACATGAGCACTGTCAACACATGACTATTTATCTTATTCAACACATGAATATATATTTTATAATATTCTTTATTTTCCCAATTGGAATGAGGCCCAACCAATTACCATATAATGTTAATTATATGGATTCCATACAACACATGTATATAATAGCAACGATAAATAGTCAACCATCATCCAAAGTGCACCACACAACTGCATAAGCATTAAATATAGATAATTAACGCTCACACAGTCTGTCGACCAATCGATCGACATACAATTAAATAATTGGGATTAGTGTATGCCAAATATCATCCCAATACCGTGTGGGGTTTCAAATCAACAAACACAGATTTTTATTCATTCACATACCCGTTAAAAATTATATTTTTAACGATAAAATATTTTTAACTATATAAATATTTTATTTCATTTCACATCACACGATCAATTTTCACCACAACAAACAATCAAACATACAAGCCATCCATGGTCTGTGGACGACGGGTGTCGGGTGCTGCTAAGCACCGTCTGCATCCTAGTATATATTTTTAACTAGAAATTTAAACTAAAAGTGAGTAGTTCTCACCGACTAGCTAATCCAATAACACGACTCCTCCTATGTAGAAATCTTCGCCGTTCTTGCCCTTCTGTCACTTTCGTTGCCCTCTTTCACTACATATATAAAAATCACATTTTTATACCGCTATTATATAGATAAAAAATTCTATTTTTACACCGCTACTATATAGATAAAAATTCTATTTTTACTACGGTGTTCATATCGATAAAGATTATATTTTTGTTCCACTACTACTTATATAAAAATCGAATTTTTATATAATTGAAAATCATATCTTTATCCAATAAAAATCTTGCCTTTTCTTAGTAAAAAATTCGACCTTTTCATAGTTAAAAATCCGATCTTTTCATAGTTAAAATCCGATCTTTTCATAGTTAAAAATCCGATCTTTTCATATTTTTATAAAGCTAATTAGATTAAATTAAAATAAAAAAAATCACCTTTATTTCTTGTAGAAAAAAATTCAATTTTTTTTTAATGCTGGAGGATCCACGGGGTCGGACGGCTGGCCAGAGGTGGTGCAGACAGGCGGGGGGTCCGGTCTGAGGCGGAGGGTGGTGGCACGAGGTGGCGCAAGGCCCACCGTGGTCGGATTCCGGCCTAAGGCTAAAGCAGCAGCTGATTTGGGGTTTGTGGGCTCTTGGCGCGGAGAGGGAGGCTGAGGGAGGAGGGGGCGGTCGGGAGGTGGAGGCGTCGTGGCACGATCGACCTTCAGTGGCACGCGACATCGAAAGGCGGGGCTCCGCCCTTTTTCCTTTTTTTTATTTCTGGAGAGGATCGATTTTCATCGTGGGATGGTCAAAAGGGGGGTCCTGAGAGAGTATAGAGAAAGGGAGAGGGTTTTAATTATTTATTTATTTTATTCTCCACCAAAAGGTAACTTTTTATTTCAAACACGAAACGAAACCCACCGCCTGCCGTCCCTAGCGTATTACCCCCATTCCGAACACAATGGTATATGTTTCGTATGCCAATTTGATTGTTACGATCAGTTTCCGTTGAATTTAAAATATAAATCTTTATATATTCAATTTAAACGCACATTTCAATTTACCGGGGTCACATACGGACACGAAAAATTCCAGAAAAATATTTTCTAACTTCGTATTGGCGATACGGTCCTTACAAAACTAGTTTCGTCAAATTTTGAGACCATTTGAAAAATGGCCATTTTCCAGTCGATTAAAATCAACAGAAACTGGTCAAACGCGTTTTCCTATGCGACGCTCACATATTGAATCGAAAAATTACGAAATTCGAAACCTAGCAATAACTTGACATCTCGGATCCAACAAAAGTGGTTTCGTCGAAATCCGATGTCGTTTGCAAAATGGCTATTTTTAAGGGCCAGAATTCCATAGCGACTATTCTGAATTTTCAACTGGACATAACTTTTGATTCCCGCTATGAAATTTCAATTTTTCGGATTCGTTGGAAAGATATTCTCAATTAGATTCAAATATTTTTGGTTTCGCTAAAATCCGATTTATTTTGCACTGGTACATTCATTTGAAGTTTGAAATTGAATTATCGAACTACCGCGCCATTTTCAATTCCTTTTATAATTATAAATAAATATTTATATTCTAACGACGACGTATATAAATATATATGTTCGAATTCTATTCAAAATAAATTTCTCGTCGATATTATTAAAAATAATTCATTTTAAATATTCAAAATTCGTTAAAATTGCCAAAGTTAAAATTTTAAATTGGCTCGCATTTCCGGGTTGTTACAATCTCCCCCACTTAGAAATTTCGTCGCCGAAAAGGAACGAAGCCGAAAGTTGTTTAACAAATCAACTCAACTTCCATTATTTTTGTTATGGCTTAAGTTCTTCAACTTTTCAGTTTCTAAGAACTTTTCAAATTTTTCAAAAATTTGGCTAACACCCTAAATTTCCGAAAAATTTCGCCATAACCTCCCCTGCACCGGGGACTTCGGGATATTTCATATAGCCTCCCATGGCCTTCTTCAACTCAAAAGAAAAAGAAAAAGCCAAGCGGCTAGCCAATCGGCTCATAAAATCATCATCACCCAAACAAAACAGTAAATATGGTAAACATGTACCTATTTGTTGGGCAAACAATTTTATTCTTCTGCTCTAGCCTCCTTGCTATGACCTGTTCAATGTAAGTACATGTATATGCAAGCAAATGCGACCAATTTCAAACAATTCAATATTCGGTTCAATTAGGCTAAATGGTTCAAAATTATCAAACAAATAAACAAACAACACAACCATCAATCAATTAGTGAATTAGAATTTCAAATTCATAATTTTGATATATATATATACAAAAATCATGTTTTTGATGCCAAATCACAACAATAAATCCTAAGTAAATTTTGGTTCTCACACCAGTCTAATGGAAGTATATAGATATCACACCTTCGAAACACGAACATAAATATTGATGATGCCATGGTCATTATCAACATCATCTCCGGGCGACTAGAGTGTGATTCTACATCTATCCAGTATATTAAAACTTCGAATATACGTTCATGACGCGTATATGCAAAACCTTTATATACTAGATTGTCCAAATCAATATAAATAAAAAATTCAAATACGTATAAAATGGTTTAAATTTCAAAACAAAATTGTTTTCATTTGAAAAATATACTCTTCACACTCATTCTAGGATACTACTGATCCTATCTCTAACGAGTCATTCTAATTGGATATTACTAATCCAATATCCGATGAATTCTTTCGTTCGGTTCTAATGTGTTTTGTTCTCGAGCTCTGTAAACCAAAGCTCTGATACCAAACTGACACGACCCGAACTTCCCCGTGAAGGAAAGCACGGATTGCGTTGAGGACAAGACCAATCAGAACGCAAACAGAAGAACATTTCATTGTTTATTACAACAATTCCATCAGAATACAAGAATATACAGATTATGAATAAATATTATACATTTGACAAATATCAGAGATTACAATAAATTACATAGCAGCGGAAAACAATACAAAACACAACTGAAAGTAATACACGGATACAGAGCTTTCCGAGCATCGTTCCAGCTGTAAATCAGGATCCTGTGAATATAAATCTGCAAAACCAAAACTACTAGCTGCCCGTGGAAAATAGGGGCACCAAGAGTTTAGGTTAAAATAATAAACTCCAGGTCAGTCAGGCGACTGGTGTGAGAACTAAACAGTTATTAATCTTTATTTTAAAGTTCGGTAAATCAAGGGACCACGCTGTATAACACGGAATGGGTTTCCTCCTAAGAATACCAGTGCATAAAACAAACAGCGCAATGCTAAATAAAGAAAAATGAAGCTATTATAAGACCTAGGTCCCATCACACAATGCAACGCAAGCCGGAGGATAGGGTTTTTACCTTATAATAGCCAAAGCATGCTTGATACGTTTAAAACACATTATTTTGATATTACTATAAGTGTATAGTGTCAAAACAATTTCAATCATAAATATCAATCATAGGCGGCATGAATGACCCATACCACTATGTCGCCATACTAGGTTCTACAAATAAAACCGCAATATCACGTATTGGAAATTGGATTTCCGTCATGAGTCGAGGCAAGGGGCAAGCTCCTCTCCGATTCGAGACACTCTAGCGAATGTCTCGGGACCCCACTATGATCCTTTGGAACCTCCAAGGCCGGTCCTCTCTTACTTTTGAGGATTAATTATTCCTGAACACACGTTTCTCGGTCCTATAGGACCTACATTCGAGGCGCCTCGCATTCCAACAACCACACAGGTGAAAAGTATATAAATGTCAGCCAGTTTAAGCACTGACACGACCACTGGCTAGAAAGAAACATCGTGCACTCCTTGGGTCCTTATTCCGTTTTTGACTCATACCGAGGTGTGAGGCTCGCGAATTCACGCTATACACAAAGCTACGCCACACAGGCCGTGCTTGGATCATCAACCACAAGTTTTTGCTTTTCAACAGAAGCCTTGATCATTTGCCACTTAGGCGTGCCACACAGGCAATTCACTCCATGCGACTGATGTCCATCGATAAACAACCTCTGAGCTCGTACGTCTCAGAGAAGGGCGTTAAGCAAGAGAATAAATTCTCCGCTGCCAAACAGATGTATATTTAATAGAGATCAATCAACACAGAATAAAATCCAATGTCAGACACACAGTCCATTTACAAGTTCGTTCTGGGTCTGAACGAAATCGGAGGCACTTTCCTCGCATATCCATCGATCTCCAAGTACGTCTGGACGATCACCAACCGATTCCCTCATCTTGGGTGTACAGCCCAATCAAGATCATCAGTAATCACCCACATGATGTGAAGACTTCCGGTCTTCAACAACCGTCTTCATCTTCGACATATCGTCGAATCGGTTATTCAGAATGGGTATAAACCCGGCCTTTCCGAATAACCCGCGTATATAATAAACACGTGTTACACGAACACAACATAAGCCTCATTCCAATTCAGAATATTCTTTTGTTCAAAATTTCACATTTTTAGGGAAAGGTTCCCATTAATTTTATCAAATATAAATTCTTCTAAATTTATTCTTTAATCTTCCTTTGGATATCATTTCAAACCATATTATGGTTTTCCAAACTAGTCTGGATTAGCGAACCACACCGAAGTAATTATTTATTTTATTTCCCAATCCCAACCTATTCATCCCATGGAGCAAAACTGGTAATACCCCATATTTAACACCACGGTGTCATCGGTAAAATTAATTACCATTTCACGTTCAAATCTAATTAAAGATTTAACTATCGCTTTGGAGCAAAACTGGTGGTACTCCATTCTCGATCACTTTTCAGATTTGATAAATTAAATTATCAATTCACATTTCAATCTAATTAAAGATTCATTAAAACTCCACTTAGCTTTGATCTTCTCAAAAATCAACATCCTGTCTTTAACTGGGTTAAAGAACCAATGTCACCTAAAACACGATTCACGATAAACCCAAAATCACATTCTATTGTTAATCGGGTTAAAGAACAGGTGTTATTCAAAACACCGCTCACGATAAACCCAAGAACCAATTTAAATTCAATTCCAATTAATATTATTTAATTCGTACACCTCATTAAATCTAAATAGAAAGATTTAATCTTCTTCTCAACTGGGTTTAAGAACAGTGTTAATGAAGACACCATTCACGACAAACCCAAATCACCTTTGATATTAAATACAAGGGTCTGAATAGAAAATATATCGGCTTATATTCAATATCAAACTCTACGACCAACAAATATCGTATTGGAAATAATGATATAAATATATCTTTCAAATTCCCATAACAATATCTGTATAATCACGAAATCCAACATCGAAATATTCCGAAGATAATTTCGATTCAAATCCATTTCAATTCACGTATTGGAAATTCTGATTATTTTTAAAACCACTACCAAATTCAATTTATTTATTTCAAAAATAAATTGGTTTTAATTCTAGTTCAAAACTAGTTCACTTTGATAAAAATCTATTTTTATCTTTTCAAATATGGAGTTTTTCATCCCAATTTTTCCCAAATCATTTCTTATGATTTTACAGAAATTATAGATATTTTTAATAATTTTATCAAGGCCCGTACAGTCGATTTCCATCAACGGCCATCGAACTGCACTTACAGCGACCTTTTCCAAATTTGATTTGGTCATAATTCCAAATCCAACCGTTAGATTTCTAATTTCAAATGTTCATTAGAAAGCTCTTTTCGATACGAACCCAACGGTTCCAGTTTCAGGAGAATCCGACGGTCGGATCTCCCGCAACGTCAATTCGAAGTCAATGGTCGAAATTCACGAGCTGCCGCGGCGCGGCGCGTTCTATTCAGGCCATTATATATAGAATATATATATATATATATAATATATTTCGTCGATTTCCTTTTAAAACGTATTTTATAAATCGTTTTAAATTTGTTTTCGAAACGATTTCACATTCAATTTCAAATTGAAATTGAATATTCCACATCATCGATATACAAATGATAATATTTTCAAAACATTATATTTTGAAATCACTTCTTTTTTTATATTCATTATAAAAACGAATATAATCGATATAAATATCGCTCACGTCAAAATGGCGCATCTCTAATAAACACGGCTTTATATATTTCAATAAATTCGTTATTCTATTCAACTAATAAATACTCTCAACACATGAGCACTGTCAACACATGACTATTTATCTTATTCAACACATGAATATATTTTTTATAATATTCTTTATTTTCCCAATTGGAATGAGGCCCAACCAATTACCATATAATGTTAATTATATGGATTCCATACAACACATGTATATAATAGCAACGATAAATAGTCAACCATCATCCAAAGTGCACCACACAACTGCATAAGCATTAAATATAGATAATTAACGCTCACACAGTCTGTCGACCAATCAATCGACATACAATTACATAATTGGGATTAGTGTATGCCAAATATTATCCCAATACCCGTGTGGGGTTTCAAATCAACAAACACAGATTTTTATTCATTCACATACCCGTTAAAAATTATATTTTTAACGATAAAATATTTTTAACTATATAAATATTTTATTTCATTTCACATCACACGATCAATTTTCACCACAACAAACAATCAAACATATAAGTCATCCATGGTCTGTGGACGGCGGGTGGCGGGTGCTGCTAAGCACCGTCTGCATCCTAGTATATATTTTTAACTAGAAATTTAAACTAAAAGTGAGAAGTTCTCACCGACTAGCTAATCCAATACCACGACTCCTCCTATGTAGAAATCTTCGCCGTTCTCGCCCTTCTGTCACTTTCGTTGCCCTCTTTCACTAAATATTTAAAAATCACATTTTTATACCGCTATTATATAGATAAAAAATTCTATTTTTACACCGCTACTATATAGATAAAAATTCTATTTTTACTACGGTGTTCATATCGATAAAGATTATATTTTTATTCCACTACTACTTATATAAAAATCAAATTTTTATATAATTGAAAATCATATCTTTATCCAATAAAAATCTTGCCTTTTCTTAGTTAAAAATCTGACCTTTTCATAGTTAAAAATCCGATCTTTTCATAGTTAAAAATCCGATCTTTTCATAGTTAAAAATCCGATCTTTTCATAGTTAAAAATCCGATCTTTTCATATTTTTATAAAGCTAATTAGATTAAATTAAAATAAAAAAATCACCTTTATTTCTTAGAGAAAAAAAAATCATTTTTTTTTCAATGCAGGAGGATCCACGGGGTCGGAGGGCTAGCTAGAGGTGGTGCAGACAGGCGGGGGGTCCGGTCTGAGGCAGAGTGTGGCGGCACGAGGTGGCGCAGGGCCCACCGTGGTCGGATTCCGGCCTAAGGCTGAAGCAGCGGCTGATTTGGGGTTTGTGGGCTCTTGGCGCGGAGAGGGAGGCTGAGAGAGGAGGGGGCGGTCGCGAGGTGGAGGCGCCGGGGCACGGTCGGCCTCCGGTGGCACGCGACATCGAAGGGCAGGGCTCCGCCCTTTTTCCTTTCTTTTATATTTCTGGAGAGGATCGATTTTCATCGTGGAATGGTCAAAGGGGGGGTCCTGATAGAGTATAGAGAGAGGGAGAGGGTTTTAATTATTTATTTATTTTATTCTCCACCAAAAGGTAACTTTTTATTTCAAACACGAAACGAAACCCACCGCCTGCCGTCCCCACCGTATTTCCCCCATTCCGAACACAATGGTATATGTTTCGTATGCCAATTTGACTGTTACAATCAGTTTTCGTTGAATTTAAAATATAAATCTTTATATATTCAATTTAAACGCACATTTCAATTTACCGGGGTCACATAAGGACTCGAAAAATTCCAGAAAAATATTTTCTAACTTCGTATTGGTGATATGGTCCTAACAAAACTAGTTTCGTCAAATTCTGAGACCGTTTGAAAAATGGGCATTTTCCAGTCGATTTAAATCAACTGAAACTGGTCAAACGCGTTTTCCTATGCCACGCTCACATATTGAATCGAAAAATTACGAAATTCGAAACCTACCAATAACATAACACCCTGGATCCAACAAAAGTGGTTTCGACGAAATCCGAGGTCGTTTGCAAAATGGCTATTTTTAAGGGCCATAATTCCATAGCGACTATTCTGAATTTTCAACTGGACATAACTTTTGTTTCCCGCTATGAAATTTCAATTTTTCGGATTCGTTGGAAAGATATTCTCAATTAGATTCAAATATTTTTGGTTTCGCTAAAATCCAGTTTATTTTGCACCCGGTACAGTCATTTGAAGTTTGAAATCGAATTATCGAACTACCACACCATTTTCAATTCCTTTTATAATTATAAATAAATATTTATATTCTAACAACGACGTATATAAATATATACGTTCTAATTCTATTCAAAATAAATTTCTCGTCGATATTATTTAAAATAATTCATTTTAAATATTCAAAATTCGTTAAAATTACCAAAATAAAAATTTTAAATTGGCTCGCATTTCCGGGTTATTACAATAATGGTGTCTAAATCAAATAAATAGAATCTTAGTGGAACGCTTGCATCTCACGTTCCACATACATAAATACAATCAAAACCGCGGGCTCTTATTGGGTAATGAATTTCCACTATGACAAGGTATGGAACCACCTTCCGATAGTGTGTCTCTAGAGGAGAATACACTGGGTTCAACAAGAACATCTTATAACCCGACCACACATGACCGACCACTCATTTCGCTTGAGTGTATCGAATGTACATCACCAATGGTTGGTATCAGCAACCGTTTCCCGAATGGGACAGCATCGAATAGAATAAGGAATTAAATGAATCTCTAGACAGGTGATAATACACCCTAATGGGAGCTAACCACATAGCCATGCTACCTGCCCGATTTTTGTCATTTCCCGGTTGTTGAGGCCTGAGGCTACGCTTACTTGCCATTCATTTATAACACAATCACTTTAAATGTCACATTTTCAGATCCGTTAAATCACTGATTTGGTTTACACGAATATATTCTGCATATTATTCTAAGGGAATAAATTCGTTGCCACCATATATATTTATACAGACCAACATATTCGATCATTGGAAATACTTTGTCAGACATTCGTCCATATACGTTCATTCTGGGATTGAACGAAACCGAAGGCACAATTTCCATTAATAGAGAAAGCCCTTGCACTTTACTCCATCTTCAATATATTCAACATACTTGGTTTGCAATGCTTATGCCAATACGGAGTGGTTCTTCAGATAATAATCCAATCGGTCTCTCTATAATAACAACGTTAAAATGGTCAAAAACTTTGATAGTCAGTGATTTAACTATCAAATGAAAAATGTCCGTGTACACACAACGACGATCTTATTTCCAAATGGAATTATCAATCAAATCCTCAAACATATATATATATATATTCATATTCATATTTCCTTATTTATTATATAAAGAATATATATGTTATTAACTCTAGAAAACATTCCCATTGCATATTTACATATCGCTATTCTTCCACATCTATCAGACTCTAACTGTAAACTAGTAAGAGAACAACTTCCTAAGTATAAACCCTGAAGGCCGAAACAAACATCAGATCGATACTCAAAAAGTCGTTCAACTCAACTAATTTCCAGTCAGTTTCTAATTCTGCTTAACTCTATTTCTTTAACTCCATTTGATTAACTTCTTATCAACACGATCATTTTAAATCTGCAAATCATTTGCTTTTAAATCATCGTTCACTTTAAAACGTATATCTCCCGGGGTTTTATTTATAAAATTCCTTTTCGTTTATAATATTCTATTTTAAGTTCGTTTCATTACCGAAATCTATATATATATCGATATATCGATTTCTAGTTTATCAAATCTTTTTAAAAATATTCTAACTCCTTAAATTTCCGGGAAAATTCGCCATAACCTCCTTTGTACGGGGTTACCGGAAAAGTCAAACCTTGCCACATAGGTCTCTCCATTCAAAAAGAAAATCAAAAAGCCAAGCGGCTAGCCGATACGACGCATAAAATCTCATATTCAATTTAAATACGTACCTTTTTGTCGAGCATTATATTTATACTCTTCCATTTCTTCATTTCTATATCTGCTTAAACATATATCTAATCATTCTAATTCATTCCAACTTAATACACTTGTTTTAACTCAACTCGTTAATTAATTCGTTAATCAACTCTTTTGCCTATTTCACTTTCATATTTGAATATGACATGTTCAAATATATTTTAACTTACTTATAAACCAATCCAATTCCACTTTTCAAACTCAGGTTTCATATTCGATTTGAATATGAATTCACTAGTTTAATTTACTTATTCAAAGTTAAACTCAAATCTTAAACTTAATTAACTAATTTTCCTTTTGCTTACTTAATTCTATTCAACAATCAAAAATACGATTTTCGTTTCAGAAATCATTCCATTTACTTCACTTGGGTTCATATTCATGTTATCCAATTTATGATTTTCCTTTTTATTTACAAACCCCATTTATTTTACTTGTTTATATATTTAGACAAGTCTCGATTTCAAATTTCATTTGAAATAAACATTTCTACTTTGTAAAAATAAAATTCCCTTTTCAAATTAACACTTGTATTTATATTTCCTGAATTACCCAATGGTAATTCATTTCACTTCATTTATAAACTTCGTTTATAAATGTACTACTTGTTTTTATTATTTAAAACAAGTTAATATTTCCATTCTATTCGAATTTCGAATTCTATTTTAGAAAAATAGAATTTTCCATTTAAATCTCAATTATCCTTTTTATGATATTTTTAAATATCCATATTTTGGCCCAGTGGTATTTAAACACACAAACATCCAATTATTAATTTCAGGTTTTCTATCACTTCATATTTGACAGTATATGTGAAAACAAACAAACAAACAGATAATATATTTTTGAGGAATCCAGTTGGATCCCTCCAACCTATTTTCCTGCATCCACAGATGTTAGCCAAAATAAATAATAACCATCCTGCTTCGAGGTAGGATATCGCGGTATGAAGGTCATCCACTAATATATATTTGTGGGACGTATAGGGAAATCATCGGCTAATGATACCGCGGGCATCCGCTAATGGTACTACGGGAATCCAACCACCAATATATATATAGTAACCACAAACGCCAATCGTAAATAACTAATATAGTTAAATAATATTTAAATGCAACCAAACAACCAACAAATTATTTTTAACGATAGAAATAACTTAAATACAATTCTTGAGTGAGAATTTCTCACCGAAATTGCAGTTGTTGAATATCCTGTTTATTTCTAAATCATCAACTACGAATCTTCTTGAATGAATTTGCACCTACGATAATTTTACGTAAATTTACTGAGTAAACATTTATTTATTTAAATAACTATTTAAACAAATAAATAACTGTCCTATAATTTTTTCCTTTGGTTACTAAATTAAATTATTGTATTTACAAATTAACTCATAAATTATAAAGCTAAATAAATTTAAACTAATTTGTTATTAAGATTAATTACCTTAATTAGCTTTAAAATTTCAATTTATTGCCATCAGCCCTGCATTCCATTTCACTTGTGCATTATGCTTGAAGCCTTTCAATAGTTTTTGGAACATCCACAAAAAGATCCAATTTCATTCTAATGTACTTCACAGAGTCGACAGCCTCCTCCCCAAATTGAAACCGCTACTCTGGTACTGTTTGAACTCATCACCAACCCCTTTTCACCGCCTCCACATCACTCGACACCTCGTGCTCCTCGCGATTCCAACCCAGCACCGCAGGCAACTTCCTTGGCTATGCACTGCTACAGTACAGATACTGACAACTCCTCCATCGACATGCGTTGCCACCCAAAAACCTGAACCCAAAATACTAAACTCCTTTCGAAAATCAACAACTTCGAATATCTCTCCTTATTAACCAAATTCCAGTCTTCTTCAACCCTAACTCTTTTGTTTGGGTTTGAACATTCTGAACCCTATTTACTGACAACTCAACTTTGCTAGAGTCACAACCCTCTTACGAACATACAACATCGAATCAGCCTCCCATATCCACTGCGACGCTGCTGGTGCTCCAAATCAGATCGCGATACCCAAATGAACATCGGACCATCCAAATATTTCTTCTCGATGCCACCAAGACGAAGTAGAACTAAACCTAGCGCCATCGCACCCATCAGAAATTGCATTTGTTGTTAACTCCCTGGCTTACGATACTTGCCTCAGCTTTGAATTCGAAATGGAATCCAAATTCGAGTCTCCTTCTTCTTTGTTTCTCGAGTTCCACCCTAGAAGAGATAAACGATTTGGTTTGCTGAAGGAATTGAAGACTATTTTGAGAGAATTGGGGGGGCTTCGGATTTTATAATAAGGAATCATGATTTTGAGAGGAAGATAAGAGGGCCACGTTTGTTTATGTTTTGCAGAAGAAATGAGGAAGACGTGGTCATATAAGGTACGAGTATTTTATTTGAGAAACGTGGTCATACACATGACAAGTATTTTTATTTTTATTTGTTTTTGAACTGGTATCCTTTAGTTAAAATACTCCATGATTCTGAACTCCTTTCTAAACCCAACAACTGACATTTTTAGGGTTTAACCACTATTCGAATTCATTGGAACAGGTTCCGATGTCTCATTTGATCGTCTGTAGAAGATACTAATTTAAATCAATATAAATTAAATTTCAAACCATTAATTACTTGACAATAAATTATTATTATTATCGTTTTATTCTAATAATTTTTTTATTGATTATCTCTGAATCGTCTCGATTCAGTATTGAATTTCGAATTCAATTATTTCTGTATTACGATAATTGAATATATTCGATATTAAATCGAAATCGATAACTCAATATAAAAATTGATTTATATTCTCACTTCAATATTTAAAACCATATTAAATATTTAAAATTAGTTGACCGAAAACCCGGGTCATTACATTCTTTCCCCCTTAAAAGAATTTCGTCCCCGAAATTAGTAAGGTAGAAAAATGTTACTAACCTATTAACCTTTCAAAAACTTACTTATGTTGAACTCAACATTTCATACTTCAATAAATTTTATCTTACCAAATCATTTGGTTTGTATTCATATGGCTCAACATATAGGTTTACATTCAACTAGTTTGAATGGTTTACAATTAATATATTCACATTCGATTCATATTTCACTTATATGTATTCAGTCATTCAAATTGATTTTTAATCAATTTATTTACTTCGATTTACTTTCTTAAGTTAAATTCTAACTCCAAAATTCAAATCCCCAGGTTTCCATTTCAAATCCTTCAGAAATCATAGAAATATATACATATATTTATTTGCATCTCAAATTCAAAATATTTGAATTTTCAAACCAACTTGTTTCCTTTCAAACAATTTTTCATCAAAAACTTTTCTAAGGCAGCAATCCTTCACTTAGAAACTCGAAAATGAACACTGATGATGTTACAATCATCATTAGAATTATTTTCCAGCCACTGAAGTGAGTTCAGTGCTTAATTACTTTCAAAAATCCATTCAAAACAAAGCTATATTATTTTAATATACTTTAAGGAAAATATTCTTCTAAACACCCAGGATTTAAAATTCCAAATTCTGATTTGAATTTAATTTTAATTTGTCTTATTTGTATTGCATTCGTATTCAAGTTCCATTTGGTTATACAACCATTCCAATTTTATAATCTTATTTGATTATAAGAACAACAACCAACACATCAAAAATATAATAATTTCATAAAATTATTCTTTCTATATCAAAATATAGTTTTTGGTAAAGTTATTTCATTTACCTACTTTAAAACAATATTGTGTCGAATTGTTCTGCTCAAGTGTTTGAGAAACAACAATCGTTACAGTTGTACTTCCTGTATCGATCAGAATTCATAAGTCACTTGCTAAACCAATCAACACAATATAAAATAATTTTTATATCAACTAACAAATACGCGCTCTCGTATATATACACTCAACTCATTCTAGGGTACTACTGACCCTATCTCTAATGAGCACAACCCCACCAAAGCCTAGGTATTCGCTCAACCTAAGCTGTGATACCAATTGTAATGTCCCGCAAATCCGTAATATCTGAGTTGACTACATACATCACACATCCAACCCAAATATCACGAAAATACGAATCATTTTTTTAGAAGAAAAAGGTAGAAGAAGAACAGAAATAACAACACAGAATCTCACATCGCAGCGGAACAAAATATAATATATCATAACTTTTGAAATACAAAATTTTAACTGTATAATATATCATTATCAGAGTATCACTATCAGATTACAACTTACAACACAGTGGAAATAACAATAACTAGATAACGCTGAAGCCTCCTGCTCCAAGATCCTTTGGATAAATCTGTAAAATCCTGAACTACTTGACTGCCTATATAAAATTGGGCACCCAAGAGTTTAGGTAAAACAAAAATAAATAAACTCCGGGTCAGTCACGGGACTGGTATGAGTAAACAATTTTTAAACAACTTTAGGAAATAAACGATATCTCATAAGACCACGCCGTATAACACGGAACGGGTTTTTCCCTTACGAGTATCCAAAATGATCTTTATATCAAAACTCTTTTGATATTATAATAGTGTCTAAATCAAATAAATAGAATCTTAGTGGAACACTTGCATCTCACGTTCCACATACATAAATACAATCAAAACCGTGGGCGCTTATTGGGTAATGAATTTCCACTATGACAAGGTATGGAACCACCTTCCGATAGTGTATCTCTATAAGAGAATACACTGGGTTCAACAAGAACATCTTATAACCCGACCACACATGACCGACCACTCATTTCGCTTGAGTGTATCGAATGTACATCAACAATGGTTAGGATCAGCAACTGTTTCCCGAATGGGACAACATCGAATAGAATAAGGAATTAAATGAATCTCTAGATAGGTGATAATACACCCTAATGGGAGCTAACCACATAGCTATGCTACCAACCCGATTTTTGTCATTTTCCGGTTGTTGAGGCCTGAGGCTACGCTTACTTGCCATTCAGTTATAACACAATCACTTTGAATGTCACATTGTCAGATCCGTTAATCACTAATTTGGTTTACACAAATATATTCTGGATATTATGCTAAGGGAACAAATCCGTTGCCACCATATATATTTATATAGACCAACATATTTGATCGTTGGAAATACTTTGTCAGACATTCGTCCATGTATGTTAGTTCTGGGATTGAACGAAACCGAAGGCATAATTTCCATTAATAGAAAAAGCCCTTGCACTTTACTCCGTCTTCACTATATTCAGCATACTTGGTTTGCAACGCTTATGCCAATACGGAGTGGTTCTTCGAATAATAATCCAATCAGTCTCTCCATATTAACAACGTTAAAATGGTCAAAAACTTTGATAGCCGGTGATTTAACTATCAAATGAAAAATGTCCGTGTACACACAACGATCTTATTTCCAAATGGAATTATCGATCAAATCCTCAAACAAATATATATATATATATATATATATTCATATTTCCTTATTTTCTATATTAAGAAAATATATGTTATTAACTCTGGAAAACATTCCCATTGCATATTTACATATCACTATTCTTCCACATCTATCAGACTCTAACTGTAAACTAGTAAGAGTTCCTAAGTATAAACCTCGAAGGTCAAAACCAACATCAGATCGATACTCAAAAAGTCGTTCAACTCAACTAATTTCCAGTCAGTTTCTAATTCTGCTTAACTCTATTTCTTTAACTCCGTTTGATTAACTTCTTATCAACACGATCATTTTAAATCTGCAAATCATTTGCTTTTAAATCATCGTTCACTTTAAAACGTATATCTCCCAGGATTTTATTTATAAAATTCCTTTTCGTTTATAATATTCTACTTTAAGTTCGTTTCATTCCGAATTCTATATATATATCAATATATCGATTTCTGGTTTATCAAATCTTCTTAAAAATATTCTAACTCCTTAAATTTCCAGGAAAATTCGCCATAACCTCCTTCGTATGGGGTTACCGGAAAAAGTAAAACCTTGCCACACAGGCCTCTCCATTCAAAAAGAAAATCAAAAAGCCAAGTGGCTAGCCGATACGGCGCACAAAATCTTATATTCAATTTAAATATGTACCTTTTTGTCGAGCATTATATTTATACTCTTCCATTTCTTCATTTCTATACCTGCTTAACATATATCTAATCATTCTAATTCATTCCAACTTAATACGCTTGTTTTAACTCAACTCGTTAATTAATTCGTTAATCAACTCTTTTTCCTATTTCACTTTCATATTTGAATATGACATGTTCAAATATATTTTAACTTACTTATAAACCAATCCAATTCCACTTTTCAAACTCAGGTTTCATATTCGATTTGAATATGAATTCACAAGTTTAATTTACTTATTCAAAGTTGAACTCAGATCTTAAACTTAATTAACTAATTTTCCTTTTGCTTACTTAATTCTATTCAACAATCAAAAATATGATTTTCGTTTCAGAAATCATTCCATTTACTTCACTTGGGTTCATATTCTTGTTATCCAATTTATGATTTTCCTTTATATTTACAAACCCCATTTATTTTACTTGTTTATATATTTAGACAAGTCTCGATTTCAAATTTCATTTGAAATAAACATTTCTACTTTGTAAAAATAAATTTCCCTTTTCAAATTAGCACTTGTATTTATATTTCCTGAATTACCCAATGATAATTCATTTCACTTCATTTATAAACTTCGTTTATAAATGAACTACTTGTTTTTATTATTTAAAACAAGTTAATATTTCTATTCTATTCGAAGTTCAAATTCTATTTTAGAAAAATAGAATTTTCCTTTTAAATCTCAAATATCCTTTTTATGATATTTTTAAATATCCATATTTAGGCCCAGTGGTATTTAAACACACAAACATCCAATTATTAATTTCAGGTTTTCTAACACATCATATATGACAGTATATGTGCTAACAAACAAACAAACAGATAATATATTTTTGAGGAATCCAGCTGGATCCCTCCGACTTGTTTTCCTACATCCATAGATGTTAGCCAACATAAATAATACCCATCCTGCTTCGAGGCAGGATATCGCAGTAAGAAGGTCGTCCACTAATATATATTTGTGGGGCGCATAGGGAAATCATCTGCTAATGATACCGCGGGCATCCGCTAATGGTACTACGGGAATCCAACCACCAATATATATATATATTATAACCACAAACGCCAATCCTAAATAACTATTATAGTTAAATAATAGCCACAAAAATATTTAAATGCAACCAAACAACCAACAAATTATTTTTAATGATAGAAATAATTTAAATACAATTCTTTAGTGAGAATTACTCACCGAAATTGCAGTTGTTGAATATCCTGTTTATTTCCAAATCATCAACTACGAATCTTCTCGAATGAATTCGCAACTACGATAATTTTATGTAAATTTACTGATTAAACATTTATTCATTTAAATAACTATTTAAACAAATAAATAACTTTCCTATAATTTTTTCCTTTGGTTACTAAATTAAATTATTGTATTTACAAATTAACTCATGAATTATAAAGCTAAATAAATTTAAACTAATTTATTATTAAGATTAATTACCTTAATTAGCTTTAAAATTTCAATTTGTTGCCATCAGCCCTGCATTCCATTTCACTTATGCATTATGCTTGAAGCCTTTCAACAATTTTTGGAACATCCACAAAAAGCTCCAATTTCATTCTAATGGACTTCACAGAGTCGACATCCTCCTCCCCAAACTGAAAACACTACTCTGGTACTCTTCGAACTCATCACCAACCCCTTTTTACCACCTCCACATCACTCGACACCTCTTCCTCCTCGCGATTCCAACCCAGCACCGCTCGCAACTTCCTTGGCTATGCACTACTACAGTACAGACACTGACAACTCCTCCATCGACATGCGTTGCCACCCAAAAACCTAAACCCAAAATACTAAACTCCTTCCCAAAATCAACAACTTCGAATACCTCTCCTTATTAACCAAATTCCAGTCTTCTTCAACCCTAACTCGTTTGTTCGAGTTCGAACATTCTGAACCCTATTTACTAACAACTCAACTTTGCTAGAGTCACAACCCTCTTACGAACATACAACAACGAATCAGCCTCCCATATCCACTGCGAGGCTGCTGGTGCTCCAAATCAGATCGTGATACCCAAATGAACATCGGACC
This sequence comes from Allium sativum, assembly GCA_030737875.1. NCBI lineage: Eukaryota > Viridiplantae > Streptophyta > Magnoliopsida > Asparagales > Amaryllidaceae > Allium > Allium sativum. The sequence goes on from CM060916.1 coordinate 529,512,976, forward strand.
ACCCAAATACTTCTTCCTGATGCCACCAAGACGAAGTAGAACTAAACCTAGCTCCATCACACCCATCAGAAACCGCATTTGTTGTTAACTCCCTGGCTTACGATACTTGCCTCAGCTTTGAATTCAAAATGGAATCCAAATTCGAGTCTCCTTCTTCTTTGTTTCTCGAGTTGCATCCTAAAAGAGATAAACGATTTGGTTTGCTGAAGGAACTGAAGGCTATTTTGAGAGAATTGAGGGGCTTCAGATTTTATAATAAGGATTCACAAGGTTTTGAGAGGAAGATAAGAGGGCCACATTTGTTTATGTTTTGCAGAAGAAATGAGGAAGACGTGGTCATATAAGGGACGAGTATTTTATTTGCGAAACGTGGTCATACACGGGACAAGTATTTTTATTTTAATTTGTTTTTGAACCGGTATCCTTTAGTTAAAATACTCCATGATTCTGAACTCCTTTCTAAACCCAACAACTGATATTTTTAGGGTTTAACCACTATTCCGAATTCATTGGAACAGGTTCCGATGTCTCATTTGATCGTTTGTAGAAGATATTAATTTAAATCAATATAAATTAAATTTTAAACCATTAATTACTTGACAATAAATTATTATTATTATTCTTTTTTTCTAATAAATTTTTTATTGATTATCTCTGAATCGTCTCGATTCAGCATTGAATTTCGTATTCAATTATTTCTGTATTACGATAATTTAATATATTCGATATTAAATCGAAATCGATTATTAAATCGAAATCGATTATTAAATCGATAACTCAATATAAAAATTGATTTATATTCTCATTTCAATATTTAAAACCATATTAAATATTTAAAATTAGTTGACCGAAAACCTGGGTCATTACATCGATAGTGGCCAATTGATAGGTATAATAGGACCGGTAAACGTGTGTTCAGGTATAACTAATCCACTAAGGTATATTTATTGACCGGCCCTGCAGGATCCAAGGGTTCACTGCTGGGGATCCTGAGACATTTGCTAGAGTGTCTCGAATCGGTAAGGAGATCATCCCTAGCCTTGACTCATGATGGAAACCCAATTTCGAATACGACATTACGGTTTTGATTGTAAACCTATATATGGCGACATAGTAGGATGGGGTACTATGTCGTTTAGGATTCATACATTTACTTTGACAGTATTTTAAAACCTATTAGACACTAATAATAATATTAAATATTATTTTATACGTATCAAGCATGTTTGATCATTATAAGGTCAACTCTATCCTCCAGTTTGTGTTGCATTGTGTGATGGGACTTGAGTCTTATAATGATTTCATTTTTAAAAAGCATTGCGTTGTTTTGAATAAAAATTTATTTAATTTATGCACTGGCAATCCAATGGGGTGAACCCGTTCCGCGTTAGCGGCGAGGTCCTGTGATTAGCCATATTGTTAGATAAGTCAGGAAAGATTTCTCATACCACTCCTATGACTGACTCGTAGTTTGTTTCACTTGCAAACTCGGGTTCCCTTATTTTTACACGGGCAGCCAAGTGACATGTATTAGGTTATTTTGGACATGTGCTGGATTGGAGTATGCTTATGAATAGAAGACAAAGATCATTTCTATCTTTTATTTCCATTTGAGACGTTCATACATCATTTATCTATGTTGTACTTGATGGTGTTTTTGATTTATTTCTACTCGTTGAGACTTTTTATATGCTAAGTTGTATCATGTAACTGTGCCACTCTAATGTTCTAATGTTGTGTTGTTGATGACATTTCTTTTTCCGCTGCTATGATTTATGTGTTATGCTGTTATCTGGATTCTGCTATTGTTGTAAATATGTTGTATTCCAATGATTACCCTTGCTTTCATACTACGGAAGTTTGGGGTCATCACAGTTGGTATCAGAGCTAATGGTTAACCTTAGCTTCGAAGTATAACATATTTAAAACAATTCATCTAGATAGAATCAGCAGTATTCTATGGCGAGTAGCTCATTAGAGATAGGATTAGTAATGTCCTAGAATGAGCATGGCAGAATAGCACAACATAATCAATCGTTACATCGTCATATTTTCATATGTCCTTTACTCTTACCATTCTTTAAAAAATTATTATCATTTCTGTTGGTCTGACTCTTTCCTTGATGGTATAGAACTAACTGAAAATGAGCACAAGAGCAAGAGCCAGAGGCAGAGGCGGAGCCAGAGGACCGGGGAGGGGTGAAAACCCCATTGCTCAGGATCAGCCCAATCCCGAGGCAGCACCACCACCACCTCCACCCCCACAGCCTTTTGACTTGGACAAAGTAGCTAAAAAGTTCAGGAACTTGGGTGGCATGCCATTCACGGGCCATGAGACAGTGATGGAAGCTCAGGCATGGCTCAAGACAAGTGAGAAGATATTTGGGGGCTTGGAACTTGAAGACCATCGTAAAGGATTCATGGCATCGTGGGTATTGAAGGATGAGGCTCATAATTGGTGGGAGACTCTTACAATTGGAGATACTAATGCCAATATGTCTTGGACAAAATTCAAGGAGCTCTTTAACAAGAAATTCATTCCTCGGCAAGAAGTCAAGCGTCTTCATGATCAGTTTGCTAACCTGTAATAAGAAGATAGGACTATTTCTGAGTATGTGCGGAAATTTGAGGAGCTTTAACGATATGCTCCTGAATTAATTCATAATTAATTTAGAATTAATTCAGGACCCATTCTAGAAGAATAAGAGATTCATTAATGGCCTTTCAGGGAAGTATCTTAACAGAGTGACAACACATATTAAGCTTCAATTTAACGAGGTGGTTGAGATGACTTGTCGATATGGAGAAAATGATGGGAATTCTCAGTAAGCTCAGGAGAAGAATCAAAATAACAACAAGTGGAAGTAGTCTGACAAGAAGCCAGAGGCGAGCAACTCTTCAGCCGCCAAGCCTCAAGGAAGTAAAAAGGCCAAGTTGAGATGCTTTAACTTCCACAAGATGTAACACTTTGACTATGAATGCAGAGCTCCAAAGAAGTCAAGGAGGAATGAGTCTGGGCCTAGTCAGAGTTCTCATGATCAGAGGGAGTGCTACAATTGTCATAAGAAAGGGCACATCAAGCCAAACTGTCCATTGTTGAAGAGTTCTCAAGTGGCCTACGTTTATGATGGAGCGGCTGCATCAGCTTCTTCTGAAGGAGCAGGTAAACCAGATGTCTTGGGAGGTACCCTTGTTATTAAGAACTTTCCTGTAACAGTATTGTTTGACACTGGTGCATCGCGAAGTTTCATTTCTAGTGACTCAATTAAAAAATTAAAACTCAAACGAAGAAATCTTAAAGAATCGATTAGAGTCCATAGTCCGATAGGAGGTTCTCTTATTCTCGATCTGTATTGTAGAGTGCCTGTTTCTTATTCTTATTTCCGGTTCCCTTTTAATTTGATTGCCATGAACTTTTTCGGATATGATATCATACTTGGACTGGATTGGCTAACAAAATATGAGGCTGAGGTATTATGCGCTGAGAGAATAGTCAAAATCGAAACCAAATTCGGAGATATTATTGCTATACCATGCCACGGCTCAGCAACTGATAGGAAAGAATTCTGGTCTTCTCTAGAAGTCACTCCTACTTCTATTGAGTATATTCCTATTTCCAAAGATTATGCGGATGTGTTTGAAAAAGTTGATAGCTTACCTCCGCGAAGAGAAATTGACTTCAGGATTGACTTAGTTCCGAATGCAAGGCCCGTGGTGCACGCTATTCGGAGGATGACGATGAAAGAGAAAGAAGAACTGAGCAATCAAACAAAGCATCTCTTGTGAAAGGGTCTGATCAGGCCTAGCTTCTGAAATTGGGGTGCAGCATTGGTGTTTGTCCCAAAGTCAGACGAATATACTCTCAGGCTATGTGTGGACTACCGTGACTTCAATAAGCAAACGCTGAAAAACAAGTATCCATTGCCGCGTATTAATGATCTACTAGACCGCTTGAATGGAGCGCAAGTATTCTCTAGAATGGACCTAGCTACAGGTTTCCATCAATTGCGCATATCCAAAGAATGTGTTCCTTTGACAGCTTTCAGTGGTCCAGACTTATTCTATGAGTGGTTAGTAATGCCATTAGGCTTATGTAACACTCCTGCTTACTTTGTCGATCTGATGAACAGAGTATTTCATGATGTCTTAAATAAATTCGTGCTGGTTTTCATCGACGACATCTTAATCTTCTCTAAATCCACTGCTGAGCATGAGAAGCTTCTGAAAGAAGTTTTGGAAATTCTAAGAAAGAATGTGTTGAAAGCCAAATTCTCCAAATGTGTATTCTGGCAAGAAGAAGTGAAGTTTCTCGGTCATGTTGTATCGAAGAAAGGCATTTCAGTAGACCCAGGCAAGATCTCAGCTATTCAAGATTGGAAGCAGCCTAGCACTCCTACAGAAGATAGAAGTTTCGTAGGATTGGTTGGCTATTATCAGAAATTTGTTAAAGATTTTTTGAAACTATCTTGTCCATTGACAAAGCTGACTAAGAAACATACAAAGTTTAATTAGACACATGAATGTGAGGCAGCTTTCTAAGAGCTTAAATTGAGGTTGACCACTGCCCCTGTGTTGACCATTATTGATGGAAACCAAGATTTGATAGTCTATACTGATGCTTCTATTGAGGGTATTGGTGCGGTGTTAATGCAAAGAGGCAAAGTAGTTGCTTATGCTAGCCATCAGTTGAAGCCGCATGAGAAGAGATACCCCACTCATGATCTTGAGTTGTTGGCCATCGTATTTGCTTTAAAGATATAAAGGCACTATCTTTTGGGTGAGAAGATCGAATTATATATAGATCATAAATCCTTGAAGTATCTGTTCACCTAAATGGACTTGAATTTAAGGCAGCAACGTTGGTTAGAATTTCTTGCGGCCTATGATTTGGACATCTTGTATACTCCAGGGAAAGCCAATGTTGTAGCCGATGCGCTCAGCAGGAAGAATGCGGTCCTCGCCAATCTTATCATTACGCCTTCATTAATTGATAAAATCTCTGCTCTTCAGAAAGACGATAAGTTTATTCAGATGATTAGCGAGCAAGTTCGAAAGGGTGAAGGGGACTCTTAGATTGCAAGGGAGAATCTGTATGTCAGATATTCCTGAGCTAAAAAGAGAAGTTATGGATGAGTGTCACAAATCTAAACTTAGCATCCATCTAGGAGTAAGTAAAATGTATCACGATCTTAAGCGCACATTCTGCTGGAAGGCGATGAAGAGAGACATTTCCATATATGTTGGCAGATGTTCCGCTTGCCAACAAGTCTAAAGCAATCAACAGAAGCTTGCAGGATTGCTGCAACCACTAGAGGTTCCAAGTTAGAAGTGGGACCAAATTTCTATGGATTTCACTGATGGCTTACCCCGAACCAGGAAAAGGAATGATAGTATATGGGTGATTATAGATCGTTTCACGAAGACCACCCATTTTATTCATGTCCGATCTAATAGAACAGCTCAAAGTCTGGCGCAGCTTTATTTCAGAGAGATTGTCGGAGTACATGGAGTTCCCATTAGTATTGTTAGTGATTGTGATCTGATATTCGCTGGTAAACTCTGGGAAGTATTCCAAGAGGAGCTAGGGACAAAGTTGAATCTAAGCACTGCTTATCATCCTCAGACAGATGGCCAGACAGAGAGGGTGAACCGCATATTAGAAGACTTGTTGCGAGCATGCATTCTTGATTTTGGCGGGTCATAGGAGGATCACTTGCATTTGGTTGAGTTCTCTTATAATAACAGTTACCAAGCAACCTTGCAGATGTCGCCATTTGAAGCATTATATGGCAGGCCATGCAGATCTCCCGCATGTTGGGTGGAACCAGGGAATCAACAGGTATTGGGTCCCGACATGATTCGTGAAGCATCGGATAAAGTCGATTTTATTAAGAAGCGACTTCTGACTACTCAGAGCCGACAGAAGAGCTATGAAGACTCACGAAGAAGGGATTTAGAATTATTTGTTGGTGACTATGTGTACCTGAGGGTTTCCCCATTGAGAGGAGTAATTCGTTTTGGGAAGACTGGGAAGTTGGCGCCGAGATTCATTGGTCCATTTCGTATTCTCGAAAGGATTGGAACTCTCACTTATAGGGTTCAGTTGCCTGACTAGTTACCAGGGGTGCATGATGTATTCCATGTGTCTCAACTCTGGAAGCATGTACATGATCTAGACTTGATTGTGGAGGAAGCAACACAACAAGATTTGGAGATTACCCCGAGCCTAGCAGTAAGAAGGGAGCCAGTAACAATTGTTGACAAAGAAACCAGGATTCTGACGAACAAAAGGATCCACTTAGTAAAAGTGCAATGGAGCGGGGATCCGAGAGACTGTACATGGGAGACTGAAGGTAGTATCAAACAGGCTTATCCCAAGTACAGAGTGGATATCTCCGAGTAGCTCTTGTGTTAGGTACATTTACAATATTTTGCATTTTCCGTTTTGTTTCCTACTTTACTATTGTTTCCTTTTCTGGTACGAAAAGTTTTTAAGTGGGGGACATTGTAACAACCTGGAAAATCAAAACCAATTTAATAATTTTATTTTAAGGAATTTTGTTAGAAAATGTGCTAGAATTTAAATTTTTTCCATTTTTAGATAAAATTAAAGCTATTAAAAATGGTCATTTTATAAACGACCTCCGTTTTCAACGAAACCATTTTTGTCGGATCTGGAATGTCAAATTATTGCCAAGTTTAATTTTCCATAATTTTTGGAATTGATATGTGGGCGTGGTAAAGTAGACTGTATTCGATAATTTCTGTTGAATTTAATCGACCGTTAAAAATACCATTTTTCAAACGGTCTCCAAATTCAACGAAATTAATTTTGTTAGGACCGTATCGTCAAAACATAGCTAGATTTATGGTTTTGGAATTTTTGGAGTCCGTATATGGCCCCGATAAACTTAAATGTATGATCAAATTAAATAATTAAATGATTTATATTTTAAAATAAAGAAAAACAAGCTGAAATGATCGAATGGCTGACGAGACCTAGCTCATTATGTTCGGAATGGGGGTATTTGGCTTGGGACAACTCTCGTTGGGCTGAATTTGGTGCTATTGAGAATTAAAGAATTTATTTACAAAACTAGAAATTTAATATTATTTTATTATAAATAGGATTTAACCTAACCCTAAAAACAAAACCCTAAGATACAGTAGCCGTCGCCCTCATGTTCAATGGCCAGCGTCGCTCCTTGCTTCCCCCTCCAATAACTCCAAATTCCTTCAATGAAATCGCCCACTCCAGTTAAGGTTTTTGTAGAGAATCCTTCTACCTTCACATCCATATGGATTTCAGGGTCCATCGTTGCGTGATCGTCACGTTCCAGCACCACGAAGTTGCCTCTTTTCGAGTGTCGCCCACCCTCCTAGCCACAATCGCACCCACCACCGTGGGGTCCACCCTGAGCGCCTCCCTCTCCTCTTCGACGTGGTGTGTCAGATCGTCATGGAGTTGAGTGATTGCATCGAAAACTGTTGACCTAGAATTGAAGGAAACTGAAAAGTAGTGGCCTCGATCTAAAGGAAGAAGAAGAATGTATTTTCTAATTTAATTAATTAATTCAAAATGTTATTTGCACAAATAAATTCATATCTTATTCATACGAATACAGAATTGAACAATTTCAGAACCATTGGGACTGTAAATTCGAGATCTACATTTCTGGACAGACTAGAATGAATTTGGAGCAAATCAGATTTTGAGGCAAATTCAATTCTGAATTATACAGAATTATAAAATCACTGTGAGATTTCCTTTTTAATAATTAAAATTAATTGATTGTTATTGTGTTTGGATATTCCTACAAATACGCTAATAAATTCTATTTGTTGTTATACGTGATTTGATCTGGGATTGATGTTGTTATGTAGATCTGCTGATTTGATGATTATTGTATTGAAATAAAATATCTGAAACAAAAATTAACATTTTTGTTGAATAGAAATAGTTGAAACAAAAATTAACATTTTTATTGAATAAAATAGTTGAAACAAAAATTAACATTTTTGTTGAATAGAAATAGTTGAAACGAAAACTAGCATTTTTGTTGAAATAAAATAGTTGAAACAAAAATTAACATTTTTGTTGAAATAAAATAGTTGAAACAAAAATTAACATTTTTGTTGAAATAAAATAGTTGAAACAAAAATTAACATTTTTGTTGAAAAGAAATAGTTGAAACAAAAATTAACATTTTTTGTTGAAATAAAATAGTTGAAACAAAAATTAACATTTTTGTTGAATAGAAATAGTTGAAACAAAAATTAACATTTTTGTTGAAATAAAATAGTTGAAACAAAAATTAACAATTTTGTTGAATAGAAATAGTTGAAACGAAAATTAACATTTTTGTTGAAATAAAATAGTTGAAACGAAAATTAACATTTTTGTTGAAATAAAATAGTTGAAACGAAAATTAACATTTTTGTTGAAATAAAATTGTCAGAACAAAAATTAACATTTTTGTTGAAATAAAATTGTCAAAACAAAAAATAACATTTTTGTTGAAATAAAATTGTCAAAAAAAACTCTGTTAAATTCTATTTGTTGTTATACGTGATTTGATCTGGGATTGATGTTGTTATGTAGATCTGTTGATTTGATGATTATGGTGTTGAAATAAAATAGTTGAAACAAAAATTAATGATTTTTTTGAATAGAAATAGTTGAAACAAAAATTAACATTTTTGTTGAAATAAAATAGCTGAAACAAAAATTAACAATTTTGTTGAATAAAATAGTTGAAACAAAAATTAACATTTTTGTTGAATAGAAATAGTTGAAGCAAAAATTTACATTTTTGTTGAAATAAAATAGTTGCAACAAAAATTAACATTTTTGTTGAAATAAAATAGTTGAAACAAAAATTAACAATTTTGTTGAGTAAAAATAGTTGAAACCAAAATTAACATTTTTGTTGACATAAAATAGTTGAAACATAAATTAACATTTTGGTTGAATAGAAATAGTTGAAACAAAAATTAACATTTTTATTGAAATAAAATAGTTGAAACAAAAATTAACATTTTTGTTGAAATAAAATAGTTGAAACAAAAATTAAAATGTTTGTTGAAATAAAATAGTTGAAACAAAAATTAACATTTTTGTTGAAAAAAAATAGTTGAATTTTTTTTTTAAATTTTTGTTGAAACAAAAATTTACATTTTTGTTGAAATAAAATAGTTGAAACAAAGATTAACATTTTTTTTGAAATAAAATTTTCAAAACAAAAATTAACATTTTTGTTGAAATAAAATTGTCAAAACAAAAATTAACATTTTTGTTGAAATATAAAGTGTCAAAACAAAAATAACATTTTTGTTAAATGGATTTGTGTTAAAAAAACATCATTTTGTTGAAATAGAATTGTTAACAAAACGAAGTTGTCACTTTTATTCATTTTGTTAAAATAGAATTGTTAACAAAATGAAATTATCACTTTTATTCTTTTTGTTAAAATAGAATTGTTAACAAAATGAAGTTGTCACTTTTAATTATTTTGTTGAAATGGAATTGTTGATAAAATGAAGTTATCATTTTTATTCATTTTGTTAAAATAGAATTGTTAACAAAATGAAGTTGTCACTTTTATTCATTGGGTTAAAATAGAATTGTTAACAAAACGAAATTATCACTTTTATTCATTTTTTTAAAATAAAATTGTTAACAAAATGAAGTTGTCACTTTTATTTATTTTGTTGAAATGGAATTGTAGATAAAATGAATTTATCATTTTTATTCATTTTGTTAAAATAGAATTGTTAACAAAATGAAGTTGTCAATTTTATTCATTTGGTTAAAATAGAATTGTTAACAAAATGAAATTATCACTTTTATTCATTTCGTTAAAATAGAATTGCTAACAAAATGAAGTTGTCACTTTTATTTATTTTGTTGAAATGGAAATATAGATAAAATGAAGATATCATTTTTATTCATTTTGTTAAAATAGAATTGTTAACAAAATGAAGTTGTCACTTTTATTTATTTTGTTGAAATAGAATTGTCAACAAAATAAAAGAATCATTTTTAATCATTTTGCTGAAATGGAATTGTAAATAAAATGAAGTTATCACTTTTAATCATTTTGTTGAAATAGAATTGTCAACAAAATAAAAGAATCATTTTTAATCATTTTGTTGAAATAGAACTGTCAACAAAATAAAAGGATCATTTTTAATCATTTTGTTGAAATAGAATTGTCAACAAAATAAAAGAATCATTTTTAATCATTTTGTTGAAATATAATTGTCAACAAAATAAAAGAATCATTTTTAATCATTTTGTTGGAATAGAATTGTCAACAAAATAATAGGATCATTTTTAATCATTTTGTTGAAATAGAATTGTCAACAAAATAAAAGAATCATTTTTAATCATTTTGTTGAAATAGAATTGTCAACAAAATAAAAGAATCATTTTAATCATTTTGGTTGAAATAGAATGGTCGACAAAATAAAAATATCATTGTTATGTTACAAGATATACATTAGATTTGTATGCAAATTAAAGAGACACTTTTACTGTCAAGTTATACATTAGATTTGTATGCAAATTAAAGAGACATTTTTATTGTTAAGTTATACATTAGAATTTGTATTCAAATTAAAATAAATATTTTTATGTATCATGTTATACATTGAAACTATATACAAATAAAAATATTTCTTTTTGTTTGTTAAAGTTAAAAATAGAAATTGCATACAAATAATGAAAATAAAAAGTATCTTTTTATTTGTCATTAGCAACAATGTCATGTAAATAAAATACCTTTTTATTTGACATTGGAGAAATGTAGAAATGTATGCAAATAAAATATATTTTTATTTGACATTATGAACATGAAGAAATGTATGCAAATAAAATACATTTTTATTTGATATTATAAACATGTAGGTATATTATGCAAATAAAACATCCTTTTATTTGGCATGTTAAACATGTTAGTGGAATCGTAGAATGATTTATATTTGTATATAATTTTATATATATAAATATAAATTAAAATTAAACGAATCGCGCGCGGTAGTTCGCGTTTCAGAATCGTAACTTTAAATGATTATACCGAAAGATCCAACCATCGTATTTTCCCCAAACTGAAACTGTTAGGTCCGCCTTAGGAAGATCTTTCCAACGATATAAAATTTGTTAAAATCCAATGGTCAGATTTCGAGAAATGTATAAGTCAAATTTGGGTAAAAAAAGCGCCAGGGCCGCCTATTGACCCGTAGCGTCGTTAAATTAAATTGGGCTATTTTTATATAAATAAAAATAGCGACAAATTGTTATAAAATAGTATTAATGATATGGAATGATTTAAATTATATATATATGCGAGAATTATTTGAAAAGACCGAGTTCACTCTCATTTCAAATAATTATACGATGATTTGAATCGATGATTTTGAAGACGGTGATTGAAGACCGGCGATCTTCACATCTAATGGATGACTACTGATGCCTGACATTGAGTTGCTCCCAGTAAAGGTTTAAAGTGGTAGTTGCCCGGACGTACTTGTTGATTGTCCGAATAAGCGAGCACCTTTCTTCTGTAGTGGACATATGGGACGAGAAATAAGGTGTCTTCGGTTTCGTTCAGACCCAGGACGGACTTGTAAATGGATGCGTGTCTGACATTTGATTTCATTCAATGTATATTGATTTCTATTTAATATATATCTGTTAGTGGAGGAGAATTTATTCTCTTGATTAACACCCTTCTCTGAGACGCACAAGCTTGGAGGTTATATATTGGTAGTTATCGATCGCAAAGCGTGGATTGTCAATGTGGCATGCCAAGATGAAAATGATCAAGGCTTTTGTTGAAAAGCAGAGCCTTGTGGTAGATGATCAAAGCATAGCTTATTTCAGCATAGCTTTGTGTATAGCGTTATTTCGCGAGCCTCACACCCCGGCAAGAGTCAGAAACGGGATAGGGGAATGCAGGGAGTGAACACGTTTCTTTCTAGCTAGAAGTGGTGTCATGGTATGGAGCCCAAACATTTTTACTTACGTGGATAATGAATTGTGAGGTACCTCGGATATTTTGGTCGATAGTGGCCAATTGATAGGTCCAATAGGATTGGGAAATGCGTGTTCAGGCAAAACTAATCCACTAAGGTATATTTGTGGACCAGCTTTGCAGGATCCAAGGGTTCACTGCGGGGGATCCTGAGACATTTTCTAGAGTGTCTCGTATCGGTAAGGAGATAATCCCTAGCTTGACACATGATGGCAACCAATTTCCAATACGACACTACGGTTTTGATTGTAAACCTATATATGGCGACATAGTAGGATGGGGTACTATGCCGTCTAGGATTGATACATTTACTTTAACGGTATTTTAAAACCGATTAGACACTAATAATAGTATTAAATATTATTTTATACGTATCAAGCATGTTTGATCATTATAAGGTAAACTCTATCCTCTGGTTTGCGTTGCATTGTGTGATGGGACTTGAGTCTTATAATGATTTCATTTTCTAAAAAACATTGCGTTGTTTTGAATAAAAATTTATTTAATTTATGCACTGGCAATCCAATGGAGTAAACCCGTTCCGCGTTAGCGACGTGGTCCGGTGATTAGCCATATTGTTAGATAAGTTAGGAAAGATTTCTCATACTAGTGTCATGACTGACTCGCAGTTTGTTTCACTTGCAAACTCAGGTGCCCTTATTTTTACACGAGCAGCCAAGTGACAGTTATCAGGTTATTTTGGACATGTGACGGATTGGAGTATGCTTATGGATAGAAGATGAAGATCATTTCTATCTTTTATTTCCATTTGATACATTTAGACATCATTTATCTATGTTGTACTTGATGGTATTTTAGACCTATTTCTACTCGCTTAGACTTTTTATATGCTAAGTTGTATCCTGTAACTGTGCCACTCTGATGTTTTGATGTTGTGTTGTTGATGACATTTCTTTTTCCGCTGCTATGATTTATGTGTTATGTTATTATCTGGATTCTGCTGTTGTTGTAAATATGTTGTATTCCAATGATTATCCTTGATTTCATACTACGAAAGTTTGGGGTCATCACACTTAGATTATAAATTATTTTGGGATGAAAATTTACCCAACTGTCTCCCAAATAATAGATAAGCTCATATGGATTGTGATGTAAACCCCATAAGAGTATTGGGATGATAATTTTACATAGCGCCCAAGTATACAAATAATAATATTTGTTTGATGGTTGAAAATCCCATACGGGTCTGGGGATGATAATTAATTCACATCTTCCTTGGATTTAATTGTATGTCAACCGATTGATTGACAGACTGTTATAAGCGTTATTTAATTATTTAATGCTTATACAATTGTAAATTGCACTCTGGATGTGAACTGAATGTTTAATATTTGTTTATCACTATTTTTGAATATATGCTATATATGGAATCTATATAAATAAAATTATATGATAATTGATTGAGTCGGATTCCAATTCAGAAATAATGAATATTTTAAAATAATATTCAGTGAAGAATCAAAATATGATTTTGATGTTTGATTTTCGATGGATACGGAAATATTGAAATATTCACAATTGAAATGAATATGAAGCCAAGTTAAGTAAATATACGCCATTTTAACTCAATCAGAATTTTCTGTCAATTTTATTCATTTTATAATGAATATCAAATGATTTGATTTCAAAATCTGATATTTTGAAAATATTATCATTTTAATATTATAATGATATGGAATATTCAATTTTGATTTAAAATTGAAATGGAAGTTGGAATCGTTTTAAAAACAAATTTATAAATATTTTATAAAATACGTTTTGAATGGAAATCGATAAAATATATTTGTTAGATCAAAAAATGGTTCTAACACCCAAATTGATTAAAAGCAGAATGAAATGAGATCAAAAGTAAAATGAACACACAGGATTTATAGTGGTTCAGCGAAGAAATGCCTACGTCCACTTGTCTTTCACTATTTTCAATGATGTAGTTGCAAATACAATGAAATATTCACTTTATTTCTCTCACAACTCACTTACATTCACTCAATTGTCTAAAAACAAATAATGAAAGAAGATTTGGATTTTCCGGGAGTGCTGGAATTCGGGTTATGAAGGTGGTTGAACTCTCAAAGTGCCAGAAAAAAGATCCCTTTCTTTGTCTCCAGATAGGGTATTTATAGGTGAAAATTCGCTCAGAACCCGATCCGGATCGGAGCCACGTGTCATCCATCCCATTAGCCTCGGGTTCGGATAGATTTCTGTGTTGACAACGCATCAGAGCAGTGGATGTTGTGGGTAGGAACTGGTCATAGCCGCTCCGAATAACTTGGCGATAATGCAGGAGAATGACGTGGAAGATGGGTTCGGATCGGAAGAGTATACAGGAGGGGTTCGGATCGGGGTAACCGATCCGACCCGGTTTTGTCCCAAGGCTAAGTCTTCGTTCTCTTTCATTTCTTTCCGATCCGTCTTCGTAGCAGGTAGCTCTCCGATCCAACTGGAAGTAGTTGCTCTCCGATCCGAACAGCCGTGCCTCTCTGATTCCAACAGCAATAGTTCACCGATCCGAACAGCAGACTTCATCCGATCCGAACCGCCACACTGCTCCGATCCGACCTGCTTCAGTGCTTCCCAAGTTTTTTCAATGTTTCATATCTTGACTTTGTGTTGCCCAGTTCACAAAGTGGGCTAACATTTTGCCCCCTCAAAGGATGCTTCTGTTGGAGACGGAGCATGCTTTGACTGTGATTGCACAGCGCTCTTCGAGGTAATTTTCCTTTTGATTTTCCTTGTGTTTTCATCTTTTTCTTCAAATTTCAATTTAATTCGTTGCTGAGCTAAAGAACTCGGTTCGGTTCGGATTCCGATCCGAACAGACCCCTTCTCCTTTCTATTTTTCACTGGACTATTGGGCCAAGCTTTACTTCTGGACTGCCTATCCGATCCGAACGGGGGTTCTTCTACTGGACTGCCGATCCGAATGGGGAGACGAATGGGGAGACGAATGGACACTCTACTCCTCTATATAAGCTGAGTCTTCTTCCTTCTCTCACTTTTACTGTTTTACTCCCCAAGTTCTGCAAAACGAGAAAAAACCTAATTCGTGAAGCATCAAAATTCCTTTTAATTCTCGAAGTAATTACATCGGTAGGTTATAAAACTTTAAACAATTCCTTCTTTAATTGCTCTCGATTTGGATTCGAAGACGATTAGGATGATTTGAGTATGAAAATTGGACAACCTTGCCACCGTGACCCCCCCTCGTCATCGTCGCCAGTAGACTCGTCGCCATCTTGAGGTTGGAACGGAGGGGATTAGAATCCGTTGTTGAGTGCACCAGCATATAATTGCTTGGCTTTGATTTGGGTGACTGGCACGAAACTGGCCTTGGCGTTGGTTAGGGAAGAAAGAGGGTGAAGGAGAAGAAGAAGATAGTAGGGAATCGGTTCGGTTCGGAGGGATATGGAAGGTGAAAAAATAAGGGAAGAAGGAAGGAAATTCAGGAGGTCGGACCGGGTCGGGGCAAGTAAAGAAAGAAAAAAGAAAAGAAATTCAGGAGATCGGATCGGGTCGGAGCAAGTATTTAAGGAAGGGGGAAAGGGAGCTTGCCTAACCGGATCGGGTCGGACCATAAGATAAAAGGAGGAGAAGTATGACTATGTGATCCGATTCGAACCGTTAGGGGACTCTACCTCCGAACCGATCCGATTTTGATTTCTGAGTTCCACAGTTTATCCGAGCCCAAGCCGAGGCCGCACCTCCGATCCGATCCCCATAAACGCACCTGAACCGAACCGAAAAGCAGTTCACCTCAATATATGAAAACTTGTTTAACTGGCCCAATCAACTTTTGGCATAATCTTCAACCTAATGGACAGTTAGGATAGTGCCTTGCAAACGTAACTGGACATCAAGAACTACTTCAACTCTTTATACTTTGCCAAATTTTTTCGTCACACTTTTAAACATTTACTTTGCACTTTTCCGTATACATTGTTTACACTTTAGTTTGCACACATGCACGGGGGGATACGGGCTAATTTGCTCTAATTTGTGCTATTGCTTCTTCAATAGTTTTATGACCATGAGACCCAGACGCTCTTCCAGACTAGCTGAGAGGAAAGAAGCCCCGGAAACCTCTAACAAAATTACTCTCGAGGACATATCTTCTCCGTCGGATCCAGAATGGAATAATGAGGGTTCAGACTATGGGGTTGGAAATCGTGAAAGTGACGAGGTGTCTTCAGAGAATGAAGTTTCTCTAGGTTTTGAGGAGGAAGGAGGGATTGGTGACGACCGGGCTCCTGATGAGTTTGAATCAACTGTCGTATTGGAATCACCCCAAGATTCTGTTGAATCAACAATCGATAACGACCGACTTACCCGAATTTGTTTGAAATACGGGATAATGAAAATGGACACTCTAGTGCCTTCGAGCTCTGACCGTCCCCACAACCCTCCAGAAGGATATATGGAGGTCACTCGGTTGATGTGTATGGTCGGCGCTATCCCTCCATTTTCTCCCTTCATCGTTGACTTTCTAAGACAAATGTGGATTGCCCCCATGCAGCTGCATCCTAATTCTTATGCCTACTTGCACACTTTATACATAGCATACCGTGAGATCTTAGGCATAGAGCTCACTTTCGATGACGTTCATTTCTTCTATAACTTCATGCATCGGACTCGAGAGACTCCATCTTTCTGCTATTTTGAGTCTGTTCCTAAGAGGAAGATAATCTCAGCGCCATTCAGCAGTAAAGCTGGAGATTCCAGACTGGAATGGTTCTATGTGAAGCGACAGCCTGGATGTTCCAGGAGGTGGACGAAATCAAGTAAAGCACTGATTTTCTAAATCCGGGCTCTATACACTCGAGTCATCACCTTAACTTGTTTTTCTTTTTGCTTGCAGTCGACAACCCAAAACAAATATCAGATCAGGTGTTCTTTGACCGGATGCACCAGCTTCTTAATGGCGACCAGAAATTCCTGACTATTGATGAAGTTCTTAAGGACGAATAACTTCACTTTCATGGGCTGTTATCCATTTTTCGTAGTATTGGTCATGGGACGGCTCCATACGTATACATTCCTCCAGTGGATGTAGTCCCAGAGACAGGAGAAGGTTCGGGAGCTCCTACAGTGCCTCTTCAAACTTCGCCTTCTCCATCTTCTACTCAAGATGACGAATTGGCTAACCTGGCCGAAAAACATCGTGAAGGGTATACTGCCCCTGAGGAGGCTACTTCTCCGGAAAAGTCAACATCCTCCAAAGAGTCGCCACTTAATGCTTCCGAGGGAGATGTCCCTAGTACTGATGACCTAATATTTCAGGGTTTGGGGGATCTCCCCTTACCTGAAACTATATACACCTCAGAGGATTTTAGGAAGGATCCTTTAGTCTTCACCTCTTCTGAAGAGACCACTCCTGCTAAGGCCAAAGAGCCTGCCCGTACTAGTCTAGCTTCGGACTCGGGTTGGTTGGGGGGAAACACACCACTTAGGACACACTTTATACAATAGCATTAGCATTCATTGCACCTCTCTCTCTGTGAAACTATTGATTCTGAATTTCATTTGTCTTGTTGTGCAGGCACGGTGTCCCGATCTTACTATGATATCAGGAAGCTCCGCCGCAGCATGTCTAATCCACCTCAAGATATCGAGTATGATCGCCGTGATGATCGCGGTAGGGAGGAGAGAAGGCCTTATGAACCCTATCGCCCTCGACCCTCACGTTCTCGCTCTCCCGTTCGGTCGGACCAAGAGAAATATAAAGGTTATCAAAGTCGTAGGGAAGAGGACAGGCCATAATCGAAAGACTCCACCTCTTCCCATGAAAAGCGTAGCAGAGAGAGAAGTCCTCCAAAAGATACTGAGTCTCGAAGTAAACGCAAGGTCCCCGCTACTAAACGACCTAGGACAGACAAAGAAACTTTTGAATCCTCCACACACAGGGACACTGAATTGACGATCCCCGCTCCTCCACCACTAGATGCGGAAACTGCAATCAAGCGGGCGTATTTGGAGGAGCAATTTCCCGAACATTACTTCGAGACTTTAACTTTTTTACCTGCCCTCGAACCTATTTCTTCCAGGTGGGCAGACGAGGCCAAAGCAAAGATAGACGCGGTTGAAAAACAGTATTCTAAGATGTTTAAATATTCACGCAACCTTTCCAGAATTATCCGTACTCTAATCACGAATGCTGATTCAATGCAAAAAACCGCGGAAGAAGATGCAAAGGCCTTAAAGAACCTAGGTAAAGATTTGGAGGACACACAGGCCCAGCTTGCTATGGCTCAGAGGGAAGCTACCAACTTCAAACAACAATTTGAGGATATGCAAAAACGTTATCATGACTTGCTTGAATCTCACACTCAAGAGCGTTCTGAGTTAAAAAAGCAAGCTGATGATGCTAAGTCAGAAGCTGCTAAGACGCGCCTTGCTTACACTGACCTCGAACAGAAAAATGCTGAGTTAGCAAAGAGGAATGTTGTGCTAGAAAAGAAAAATGCTGACTTGGCTTCAAAGCTACTGGAGGCAGAGAACAGAGCTGCCCTGGCGGAGGGCAACGTTGAGTGTGCTATCAAATCTGCGGAGGAGGCCCGCCAACAACTGTCAGAGGCGGAGGCAGAGATTCAGGGTTTCGGCGAATTAATGATTGAATTCTTCGCACATATCATCCGTCGCCGAAACATTTCTTGGATTGAGGATTATCCATCCACTCTAGTTCAAGTATGGAGTCAGATCGTTGAGTGGGAAAAAGAAGAGCTCAAGGTCGATTCCATCGATGAAGACAAGCTGATGGAGAAATACTTGAGGGATGATGAGCCAGAACGCCTAGCTGAAGGGCGCCGCCTCATTGCTGATGCTATGGAAGAAGAGAGGCGGAGGACTAAACAGAAGGATGTTCACGAAGCTGGTTCCTCTTCTACTGCCCCTGCGACTTCTGAAGTAGAGGGGTATGATCCTGAAAATCCGGGAATCCCCCGAACAACTCTGTTATCCCCTATTCCTGAAACGGCATCAGAGACAGTAGTTACCCCTGCCGAGAAGTCTTCAGAAGGTATCCCTACCTTTTCTCCTCAATTCGTCAAGGCTATTTCTACCTTTCGCCACGTGATTGAGCAATCGATGAAAAACCCATTATTTTCTCCTGAGTTGATAACTGTTGCTTCTCACTCTGTAGGTGTTGAGCCATTCGGAAAGACAGAGGTGACTCAGGGAGCCGCATCTGGGGCAGAACCTTCAGAGAAGGCAAAAGAAGGGAAGGACAAGGCTGCTCCTATAGATTTGGGAGGAGGAAGCGAACCTTCTAAGGCTGAAACTCCCCATGATGAAGAAATGATAGCAGCCTTAAAGGACGATGGCGGCGACGGAGGACATGAGGAAGATCCAGAGGTGGCAATAGTCGGGGAGTCGAAAAATGCTGATGATGTTACTTTGGCTGCAATGAAAGCTGATCAAGATAAACGCTTGCAATTATAAGCCGAAGAACTAGACCCTGAAGCCCTCAAGCCTCTTGCAGTTGTGGATGCGGGATCAAGGTTAGTTGTTAAGCTCTCAACTAGATCTATTACAGAGGAACTCGCTAAAAAATCTTCTCTTGATTCCAGCGCTCCGCCCTCCGGGAAGAAGTCAACCGGTTCCAGCACCGCATCTTCAGGAAAGAAGAAATCAAAACGAATCTTGATAGAGTCCGAGAAAGAGGCAAAGGATGCGGAGAAAGCCGCCAAGAAGTCCAAGGCTCACTCGAAATCTAAATAGTGGGTTGCCTTGTGTCGTTTTAGCATTTAGTGAACCAACAATTGCTGCTACAAGAGTGGCTCTTGCACCTTCTTTTTTAGCTATTTTCCTGTACAAATTCATTCATTTGTAAATAAAAAATAATTCATTTTCTGCAATGTCTGTTTGTCAGTAGTTCTGCACTTATGTAAAAATGCCTGTCATACTAAAGTTATGAAATGAAGTTACGGAGGGAGGAAATATGTGTATACATATATGCCCCCAGTCAATCCTCATAAATTATTTAAGGCTTAATCAAGCAATCTGAATGCTCCCGATTTTCTGACGGGATAGCATTTTCTGTGTCGCCAGTGCCAGTCGTTTTTTCTGGCATTTCTTTTATACTCTCCTGTCTTTTATTCAGGTTAGAGTTCTTACTGAGGCGGTCCCTTGTCTGGGTGCACCTTCATGCCTCAGAGGACGACGTCTTCCCGTCCTTTTATACTCTCTCTCTCTCTCTCTGGAGAGTTAGAGTTCGAGCTCAGCAGTCTATTCACTCCCCGATCCTTCAGCGGGGAAGGATCTCTTTCTCAACGCTCAGTCGGAGACGCTTTTATACTCTCTCTCTCTGGAGAGTTAGAGTTAAGAATGTCGTTTTCTCACCCTCCGATCCTTCAGCGAGGAAGAATCTCTTTCTCAGCGCTCAGTCATAGACGCTTTTATACTCTCTCTCTCTCTCTCTGGAGAGTTAGAGTTAAGAATGTCGTTTTCTCATTCTTTTATGTCTTGTCGCACAAATAGCCGTTGTGCTTTTTCTTATGTTTAAACTATCTTCAACCTTTTCAGGTTTTGAATCATCTTGTATTCCATAATCACAACAGAATAGTCGATGAATTTATATATATAATGCATAAAAGTAAATAACACACGATATTTTTATAGTGGTTCGGCTAAGTCGTAGCCTACATCCACTTTATAGTCCTTTATTCATATCATTAGATTTTCCCAAGGCAAGTCGTGCCTTATTACAGAGTTCATAAGAAAAATAACAAAGAGTACAACATTTCTAATCCAAGTATCGCATCAAGTGTTGGGCATTCCATGCCCTAGGGACTTCTTCGCCATCTACGGTCGTTAACTTGAAGGTTCCTTTTTCAAGTTTCCGTTGGATGACAAAGGGTCCTTCCCACTTCGGACCGAGGTGAGGAAGGGATGGAAAGACTCTCTTTAGCACCAAATCTCCTGGTTCAAAAGTCCTTAGGCGAACTTTTTTGTCATAATAGCGTGCCATCTGACATCGATGCCTTGCAGCACGCAAATTCGCTTCATCCCTTTTTTCTTCGATTTCATCAAGAGACTCGAGCAAGAGTGCCCGATTCGTCATCGGGTCATAATATGTCACCCGGTGGGAAGGGACTTCAAGCTCTACTGGAATTATTGCTTCTGAGCCAAAAGAGAGAGAGAAAGGGGTATGACCAGTAGCCGTCTTGAATGTTGTCCGATATGCCCACAAAGCTAGGGGCAATTCGTCAACCCATTTTGCCTTTGCGCGCTCCAACCGTTTCTTGAGGATGGATTTTATTACTTTGTTTATTGCCTCAACTTGCCCGTTCGACTGCGGATAAGCAACCGCAGTGTATCGCTTGTCGATCTTATACTTCTGGCAGAAATTTCTGAATTCAGTACCATCAAACTGGGTTCCGTTGTCAGTTATAATGGTCCTTGGGATCCCAAATCGGCATATAATATTTCTAACCACGAAACTTATCACCTTTCTTGCCGTGATTTTGGTCAAGGGCTCAGCTTCCACCCACTTCGTAAAATAGTCCACAGCGACTATTGCATATTTCGCTCCTCCTTTAGCAATCGGTAGAACTCCAATGATGTCAATTCCCCACGTGGCAAATGGCCAAGGACTCGCCATTGATTTGAGTTGGGTCGACGGTGCTCTGGGGATTTTGGCGAATCTCTGGCACTTATCGCAGCGTCGTGAGTAATCAACCGCATATTTATTAATTGTGGGCCAGAAGTATCCATATCGCAATATCTTTTTCGCTAAAGTCTGACCTCCTGTATGATCCCCACACTCACCTTCGTGCACTTCTCTCAGTACACGTTTGATGTCGTCGTGTGCTATACATCGTAACAGGGGCATAGAAAATCCTTGTCTATAAAGAATATCATCTTGTATGACATATCTGGTAGCCTTGCGAACTATAGCCCTTTTCTCACTCTTCTTTGATGGGAGTGTCCCATTCTTAAGGAAGTTCTTAATTGGGGTCATCCACGACTCTTTCTCCGGTTCCGCTTCGAAAGCGAACTCAATTTCCATCGACTCAAAGCTTGGCGATTCCAACATTTCAATTGGAATTATTTCCGTTTCTTCTGGATTGTCGGAACTAGCTAGCTTTGCCAACCTGTCTGCCTTCTGGTTTTCGGCCCTTGGGATATGTGTTATATTGTACCGCTCCAAGTTGCTCAATAGCTCTCTCACTTTCCTGAGGTAGGCGATAAGTCGAGGTCCCCGAGCCACAAATTCCTCTCGCACTTGGCAAACAACGATTTTAGAGTCACAGAATATGTCCAACATTTTTATTCCGAGGTCTTTAGCAAGCTTCAGCCCGGCAATCAGGGCTTCGTATTCAGAGTCATTGTTAGTCGCCGAGAATTCCAATCGTAGAGCGTAATATAACGACCGTCCTTCAGGAGTGACTAAGACGATTCCAGCTCCGGACCTTCGGTCGTTCTTGGCTCCATCTGTGTATAGTTTCCATGGATCTATCTTTAACTCATCCTCGGACTTAACCACTCTGTCATCGATTACTTCCTCCTTTGGGATGGTGAACTCTGCTATAAAGTCTGCCAGAGCTTGCCCCCTGATCGACCTTCGTGGTTGAAAATTTAAATCAAACTGACTTAATTCTATATTCCATTTGATCAACCTTCCCGATGCTTCGGTTCTCTGCAACACCTGCCTCAGGGGCTGGTCAGTGTATATGGTTATTGGATGAGCTTGGAAATAGTGACGAAGTTTTCGGGATGCGATTAGGAGGCTGTAAGCGAGCTTCTCAATCTTTGGGTAGTTGCGCTTCGACGCTGCTAATTTCTTGCTTACATAATATACTGGCCTTTGTACTTTGTCTTCTTCTCGAACCAGGGCTGTGCTAACGGCGTGAGCCGAGACTACCAAGTAAACAAACAATTCTTCGTGATCCACTGGCTTTGACAAAATCGGCGGTTTCTCTAGCAGTTCCAATAAATTTTGAAAGGCCTCAACACAGTCCGGAGTCCATTCGAAGTTCTTCTTTCCCCTTTTAATCAAATCAAAAAACGGGACGCATTTATCTGTGGCTTTAGAGATAAATCTACTCAGCGCAGCTACTTTCCCTGCAAGACTTTGGACATCTTTAATTCTCCTCGGCTCTTCAATGTTTCTAATCGCTGCTATTTGGCTAGGATTGATTTCAATTCCTCGGGAGCTCACAATGAAGCCTAGGAACTTTCCCGATGCCACTCCAAATGAGCATTTCAAAGGATTCAACTTCATCCGATACTTTCGCAGGATACCAAACATTTCTGCCAAGTCTTGCGTATACTAGAGGACTGTTTCGATTTGACAAGCATATCATCCACGTAAACTTCCATAGTCTTCCCTATTTGATTATAAAACATTCTGTTCACCAAGCGCTGATAAGTGGCTCCGGCGTTTTTCAATCCGAATGGCATTACGACATAACAATATAATCCCAAATTTGTAATGAAGCTCGTATGTTCTTGATCTGGCACGTGCATAGGAATTAGGTTGTACCCAGAATATGCGTCCATGAAAGAGAGAAGTTCATGACCTGCTGTTGAATCTACAAGCTGGTCAATCCTGGGAAGTGGGAAACTATCTTTTGGGCAAGCTTTGTTCAGGTCTGAAAAATCAATGCAAGTCCGCCACTTTCCATTCGGCTTTTTACCAAGACGGGATTCGATATCCAGTCGGGATATGTCGAATCTCGAATAAATCCGTTCTGCTTCAGCTTCTCCACTTCCTCTTTGAGAGCAGCCGACCTCTCTGGGCCCAGCATACGTCTCTTTTGCTTCACAGGCGGATGTTTCGGGTTTACATTTAGTGTGTGACTTATGATGGATGGCGATATCCCACACATGTCAGCGTGGGTCCAGGCATACACGTCCAAGTTCGCCTTCAAGAAGTCCGTTAGTTCTTTGGCTCGACGTGGATCCAATTGAGATCCAATCTTCAAAACTCTTGTTGGATCAGCTTCATCAATGGGAATTTCCACTGTAGTTTCATTACGAGTTGCATTTCTAGTCTCTGGTTCCTCGCCTTTTCTGGGATCCAGGTCTTCAGGCGTTCCTTTGGGCAACTCCTTTAGGGTCGATCTCTCTAATTGCTATGCCGAGCCCCCCTTCGGGGGAGGTGAGGCATCTTTACTCTCGATGTTAAGTCCTTTCATCAACATCTTCAATTCGGCAACATAGCAGGCCCGTCCGGAAACTTGATCCCCTCTCATTACTCCAGTTCCGGCTTCAGTTGGGAATTTAAGCAATAAACACCAAGGGGCGATGCAAGCTCTGAACTCAGCAAGGGCAGGCCTCCCCAAAAATGCATTATAAGGTGAATCTACGTCCAAGACTATGAACTGAAGCATCCGCACTCTTCGGCGTTCTCCTTGCCCCAAAGTCACGGGCAATTCTATGTACCCCATGGGAGCTGTTGACGCCCCGTTGAAGCCTCTGATCCATCCTTCACATGGCTTCAAATCTTCAGATTCAAGCTTCATCTGATCGAATGACTTTTTAAATAAAATATTAACAGAACTTCCGTTGTCTACTAACACCTTATGAACCAAGGCCAGCCCAATGGTGGTAGTAATGACCAACGGATCATCAGTGGGTGATTGGATCCCAGTGTTATCTCTGCTGCGGAACACCATGTCGTCAAACATTGTCTTCTGTTGTTTTATGGGGGCGATATCTTCCAAATCATCACCTTCATTCACATCTACGTGCTTGGCAGCATTTACATATTGATCCATTGCTCTAAAGCTACGGATTGCTGGGTGAGGTCCACCCACTATGGAGTTGATAACAATTCCCTTGCCTTTCTGCTGCGCTGCAGGCTTGGGAGCAGATTGAATCTGTTTTGGAGCCTGCTCTCCTTGCCCCCTGTCCCTCGGGGCAACCTTATATTCATCCAGTTTCCCTTCACGCAGCAACTTTTTAATCACATCTCTCAAATGCCGACATTCATTGGTTGAATGCCCATGAGTTCCATGAAACAAACAAAACTTCCCAGTTGCCATTTCTTTCTCTGTCGAGTCACGAGGTGGCGGTCTTTTATATTGCAAAACATCTCCAGAGTGTCGTTCAACGGTGTATAATTCTCATAAGTCTGGAATCGGGGCCTTTTGCTAGGATCACTTCCCATATTTCTATTTCTTCTGTTACCGTTCGCATTACGGTTATTGTTGTTGCCCCCGTTTCCAGAATTGTCGTTTCCACTCTTGTTTCCCACATTCACTTCAACATTTCCGGAACTTTCCCCAGACTGCTTCACGGCGACGTTACTCTGAACATTTTCTTTTGATGCCGCTTCAGACTTTCTCTTTCGGTTTGCCCTGGCCTCCTCTCGTCTTAAATAAATATTGGCCTTTTCATAGAATATCTCTCTTGTGGAGGGTGTCTTCCCAGAAAGGTAATCCCCAAACTCGGATTCAGGATCGACTCCTTCCTTTAATGCCATCAGAATGGTGGGCTCATGCGGGTCACTAACTTCAGTCACAGCTAAGTTAAAGCGGTCAAGATATGACCTCAAAGACTCTCCTAGCGCCTGCTTAATTCTTGATAATTCAATAACACTTTTGGACTTTCGGATATGGAGTCAGAACTGATTCATAAAACGTTCGCTCAGTTCCCTATAATTCGAAACCGAACGAGGGGGAAGTCGGGTAAACCAGAACAGCGCCACATCTTCTAAATAGATCGGGAATGCTTTACACTTCACTGCATCAGGGGCAGCAGCAGCATTCATGAGCCACGAGTATCGCATCAAATGCTGTCCTGGATCAGTTCTCCCATTGTACTTGTCCATCTGCGGCAGGTTAAAACGCCGGGGAAACTGAAAGTCGAGGATGTCGTCAGTGAAAGGAGTATGGCTTCGCTCAATGCCATAATCTTCATTGGTATAGTTCCGGCTCTCGGACATAATCTGGCGCACCATTGCCTGTACATCAGCATTAGTTAGGGGCCGTTCAGGTTCCTTGGCCCTGGTATCCGGGTTCCTTCTGGGCTCCCGATCAGGAGATGCCCTTCTTCTTTGAGCTGCTTCTGCTCTACTCCGTTCCCTACGCTCCCGGTCAATCTCGGGAGGAGGGGACTGTAGCCTTTGCCCTCGAGTGGGATCATTGTTTCCTAGTGCTCATGCAATATCCTCGCGAGACCCCAAAGATCCGAATGTCAGCTGCTCCAAATTCTGAGGTCGTTCGAGCGGCCTTCGTTCACGGGGCCGCTCTTCTTCGGAAGAAGAATACTGATCCACTGGTGTGTGACGAACCGGGGATAGGGTTCTCTGTCTTCGGAGTTCGCTAATTTCCCTGCTCATGAGTCTCATATTTTCTTGCATCATGAGGTTGGTGCGCTCGTGGATTTTCATAGCCTCCCTAGTACTCTCAAGCATGTCAAGTAGGCGCGAGAAATCTCCTTGAGTAATGGGCGCAGATGGATTGACCTGATCATTGACCCTGGTGGCTGGAATCGGAGCATTCGTAGGGACTCGAGTAGAGGTTCCAATATTACCAAGTGTCGGATCGGTTCGGAGATGGGAGATCGGGTCGGTTCGGAGCTGGGGAGCCTGGTCGGGTCGGTACATGGCAAGCTGCTCGGATCGGTTCAGGTTGGGGGAATGCACTGCTTCAGAATCTCCTACCCGGACCAGATCGGAGCTCTCCCCCTGAAGGCGGTTCGGGTTTCCTGCATCGGTTCGTCCTGCTGCTGAACTCTGCCCACGAGACCTTGTCACAACCGCATTTTGCTGATCTTCGCCAGCTCCATTTCCTCGACCAGATTGAACTTCTTTGCCTTTTCCTTTGGCCATGGTTCTTCAACAATCACTTCAACAAATATCCAAGAGCGTCGAAACTTGAGGATTAACTTCTTTGAACTCAACGGTCCAAAAAGTAGAACGATAATCCCGAAAAACAAAGAATTCATATGGTTCTCAGTGAAAGCACCAAAATGTTAGATCAAAAAATGGTTCTAACACCCAAATTGATTAAAAGCAGAATGAAATGAGATCAAAAGTAAAATGAACACACAGGATTTATAGTGGTTCGGCGAAGAAATGCCTACGTCCACTTGTCTTTCACTATTTTCAATGATGTAGTTGCAAATACAATGAAATATTCACTTGATTTCTCTCACAACTCACTTACATTCACTCAATTGTCTAAAAACAAATAATGAAAGAAGATTTGGATTTTCCGGGAGTGCTGGAATTCGGGTTATGAAGGTGGTTGAACTCTCAAAGTGCCAGAAAAAAGGTCCCTTTCTTTGTCTCCAGATAAGGTATTTATAGGTGAAAATTCGCTCAGAACCCGATCCGGATCGGAGCCACGTGTCATCCATCCCATTAGCCTCGGGTTCGGATAGATTTCTGTGTTGACAACGCATCAGAGCAGTTAACAATATTATATACATATGTATATATATTTAAATGGTTTGAATAGAATGTTTTGCGTAACGACCGTTCGCGAATTTCGACCATTAACTTTGAATGGGCGTAACAGGAGATCCGGTCGTCGGATTCCCCTAAAACCAGAACCATTGGGTTCGTACAGAAAAGAGCTTTCGAATGATAATAAGAGATTTGATATCTAGCAGTTAGATTTTAAGATATGTCCAAATCAGTTGTGGAAAAGGTCGGTATGGATGCAGTTCGGTGGTCGATATTGAAAACCGACTATAAGGGCCTTAATAAAATTATTAAAAATATGAATAAATTATGTAAAATCATAATAAATGATTTGAAATGATTATGGACGAAATGTTCCAAGTTTTCAAAGATAAAATATATTTTTATCTGAATAATTTGTTTATCTACTTGAGTAAAGAACTGAAAGAAATTATATCGTTTTAATATAACTAGAATTTCCAACGTATGAATTGGAAAGGATTTGAATGGAAATAATCCTCAGAGTATTTCAATATTTTATTCCGTGATATTGCGGATATTTTGAGGGATTTGAAAGATATAGATATCGTTATTCCCAATACGATATCTGTTGGTTTCAAAATTTGATATTGAATATAAATCGATATGATTTCTATTCAGAGCCGTGTATTTGATATCAAATTGGATTTTGGGTTTGTCATGAATGGTATCTTTAATAATACTGTTCTTAAACCCAGTAGAGAATAGAATAAATTTTTAATTAAGATTTATTGAAATCGGATTTTTGGTTTATAATGAACGATGTTTTAAATAACATTCATTCTTTAACCCGATTAGCAGTGATGTTATGATTAGGAATTTATAATCATTTAATTAAGATTAATGGAATTTTCCAAAGTAAAGTTTTCCAGTGTAATATATTAAATTGGAATAGAATGGATTTCGATTGGGAAATAATCGAGATGAGCTTCTGTAAAGGAAGACTGTTACTATATATTGGTTTAAAAGGCCTTGCCTTATTCCACTTATAGTATTTATCTGATACGGAAATTTATATCGATCACGACTGATCTAATTTCGGTGATGGTTCCATTAAGATGATTTTGGGTTTATCGTGAACTGTGTTTTAAATAACACTGGTTCTCTAACCCAGTTAAAGACAAGCTTTATTTCCTAAATTTGAATAATTATTAAATTATGATTTTCGAAGATTAAAACCAAGTAGAGTTTAAATGAATCTTTAATTAGATTGAAATGGGAATGAGATAATTAAATTTACCGAATTCAAGAAATAATCGAGAATGGAGTATCACCAGTTTTACTCTATGCGATATTTAAATCTCTAATTAGATTTGAAACGTGAAATGGTAATTAAATTTACCGATAACTCAACGGGTGTTAGATATTGAGTACCATCAGTTTGCTCCATGGGATGAATAAATTGGGGTAGGGATAATAAAATAAATGATTACTTCAGTAAGGCTCGATAATCCCGACTAGTCTGAAAAACTTGAATTTGGTTTAAGATTGTTGAAAGATAATACAAGATCTTTTGTAATGGTTTTCAATGAAAGATTTAAACAAGTGGTTTAAATGAATTAATTCTTCGATAAGATTTACGGGAATGATTCCTGATGTAATGAATAATTGAATAAAAGAATATTCTAGATTGGAATGAAGCGTATGATGTGTTTTTATAGCACTTGATTATAAGACATGTGAGTTATTCGGAAAGATCGGGTTTAACCCATTCTGAATGACTGATGCGACAATTAAAAGTCGAAGGTTTGAAGACAGTGGTTGTAGACCGGAGGTGGATAATTACTGATGTCTCGATTGGGTTATATACCCAAGACGAGGTAATAAGTGGAAATAATCCAGATGTACTTAGAAATCAATTGGATATGCGTGGGCCTTTCTTCTGTATTGGACATATGGGACGAGCAATAAGGTGCCTTCGGTTTCATTCAGACCCAGAATGGACTTGCAAATGGATTGTATGTCTGACGTTATATATCGCGCTGTATTTGTTAATCTCTTCTAAATATATATCTGTTTAGTAACGGAGAATTTATTCTCTTGCTTTACACATGTTTTCACCAAAAAATGGCTCAAACACCAAGGGTACATGAACTGTACTTCACTAATGTGGTTAGAAAGTAAATGGAGCCGCAATTGACAAAGGTTTAAAGCAAAAAATATGAGGAACAAAAACTGGAGACAAGGTTTTTAGAGTGGTTCGGCCCTAAGCTAGGCATACGTCCACTATGGAGGTAACTTGCACTATCATGACTATGATTACAAGGCATATATTCTCTTTGTACATACATCTTCTCACTTCCATAACATATTCTCTCTCTCACATATAAATCTCAGTTGGATTCGAGGAATTCAATGGGGAAATGATAAGATCCACGGATCCACGGAGGAAAAGGAGAATGTCTTTGTTTGAGAGGAGGATGGTGGAGATTCTTCAATCTCTTTTCCACTTAGATGATCCTAATGGATGTCATGGCCAAATGAATGAATGATCTTCAAATGGAGATGACGATGGTTGAAATGCTAAGGCGTGGTGGAGGAAAGAATTCGACAGCACTTCGTGGTCGCCAGGAGCCCATAGGAAGCCATGGCCTATTTATAGGTGCGTTCCCTGAAGAAATGAGTTGAAATCCATATATGCAGGTTGCGGGTCACTCGTCCCATTAATTACTAAAATGTCACTGCTTAGCTATAGCCAACTGTTGATAGCCTTATTCAGTTGTCCTGCACGAGCGACTTCATGGCAGCGAACGGCTGCATAGGAGTGAGCGATTACATAGATCTGAGCACACTGAATGGGCGGACAGGCAATGAGTGCATAGGCGACTTGTCAAAGCTTCATGGTTGGTATAAGAGCGACCGACCAGGTCATCATGTTAAGCCTTTTATGATTGATCGACAGATAGCACCTGGTTGGAGCATCTATATCTGATTGTAGATGAGCGGGCAACCGACCAAGGCTTGTAGAGCATATATAAGTGCGATCACTCTGGAGTTGACATTTGTCGGACTGGTAGGTAGCATCTGATTTGAGCATTAGTGATTGACTAAGGAATGAGCGAGCGACTGAGGTTGCAATCTATAAGCAGACATGGGATGCACGTGCAACCTCTGGCATCTTTGTGTTTCTTGCTCAAAAGACACGTACGACCGATCAGGGTAGTATGAACGAATGACTGCAGAGTGGAATGTGTGACCGGAACCAATTCTTCTCCTGTTCATGCACGACCGACCTTTTTGATATAGGAATGAGCGACTTCCTTTAATATGGGTGACCTTTACAGGGTGTACGAGCCTTACTGTCCTTGTGTCATGCCATTCTTGAGCTAGCTTCTTGTGCACGACCTCTTTGTATGGTCATGCTATGCTTTATGACTGATCCTGACTGTGTTGAGCGGACGACCCAATTGTTCTGATGTGTGCGACCTTTCTTTTTGTGCTCCACCATTCATGCTCTGGTTAACCTTAAATTAGCGCTCAAACTTTGTTCTGTGTGATCGTCCCTTACTTTTCACAAATTGTCTGGGTGTATTTGATTGGACTATGCACGACCGATCCTAATGACGCTCGACCCGTAGTTTCTACATAGATTTAATAGACCAACATATGTATGGTTTTTAAGGGATAAACATTTGCCTCTCGAAGTTTGTAATTTTTTATGTTGCAAAAATTACAGGCTTTGAAATAATTGATCATAACATAGTTTGGTAGATTAAATCCGGTTTTCCAAGGGATGATCACACATAACTTAGGAATGCTTAGGTAAAGGTGGCTGAGATCATTCCTTCTCGTGAGCAAAAGAGCCTGAGTCACTCACACTATTTTTTTAGTCGAAGTATCATTACGATCGATCGAATCATGGGGATGCGAGCAAGCCAACTGGATCTGGTGGGCCACTTATATTCGTGCAATCGAGTATTCAAACTTAATTGAGTTGACGTAGCGAGAAAAATCTGTATGTGATTCTCTTAATCTTACCCCTCATTTTCCTACTTCTCTCTTTAATTCACTTTACATTTTTCAGATGAAACACATTGGTGGCAGCCACTTCTTTTTCTGAAAAACTCTAATCCCAATTTCGACTTCCTTTTGATTAGATTTTCTAGTCAGAAAGCTTCGTACTTTTTCATATTGTCAATATGTGGAGCGCAGGTTTGCAAATCCTTGTTTATACTTGTTTCTTTTCTGAATTGATAGTACATGTATTAATAGGAATAAGCCATTCCTTATGCTTTCTTGGACTGCTCTCTCATGATCATTAGATACGATTTGCGCTGTTGTTGAACCCTTTATGATGATAATAGTCAGAATTTTGGAATGGATCTAATTTGTTTTGTGCATGCACTTGTCTGAGAAAATTCAATTTCAACACACCCTTTTTCTCTGATGATAAACTTCGTACACATGATATGCTTGTTGAAATGCTTCAAACAAGTTCATATTTTGCTCATTTTCTGATCTTATGACCATGTGCCAACAATTTGTTCTCAGTTATCTATTTTACACATATGATGCTTGATGAAATGTTTAAGCCGTGCGGCCTTGATATTTTTGCTATGATTTATACCTCTGGTTTGACTCTTATGGCTGCTCAAGTGCGTTTAACAGAGGGTCGTTCCTGTTCGGCCCTTAAGTCAATCCTGAACAGTCATGTCTTAGTTAAGTTTGAGCAACCGTTTTGAGTCAAGCATGTGAGAATGACATGAACTTGTCTCACACACACGGCCAGGGCTGGAGGGTTTGGTCATTTGCGGTATTGCCTCTGGTCGTGCCACTTGCTTTATCTTGACCGACCCTTTAAATCCCTGAACTGTATAACTATTCATCAATTCACTTGCATAGGATGGATACATCTCTAGAGCGATGCAGGATGGAATTATTTTTCGATCTGGTTGTACAGACAACTGAAGTGCAATCGACTAATCAGCCATCCGTGAATTCTCCTCTCAGCCCGACTCATGCAGAATTTCAAACAATTATTAGCAGGCCACGTTATGCCCCCAGGCCATGCAATCCTAAGCTTGCTAAATGGGTCAAAGGCTGGTGCAAGGAGTGTCTTCTAACGTAGATATATCTCCATCTAACCATCATACTTTTTCTGGTGATATGATCGCTGCAAAGACTCAGATGCTTGCCCGATTTGAGACCGACATGTATCAGTTTGGGAAGCAAATGGATATGCTCAAGGATCATACTGCAAAACAAATGAGTGGTTGGCACACACTAGCTTGCGATATCTAAAGGCTTCATAGGGATAATCTTGAGCGCATCTCCATCCTAGATAATGATATTGCGAAGTTAATCCAGGCTCTTAGATCCATGGACAGTGTCGCTGCTTCTAATGTTGTAGGAGATGTTGAATTGGCAGTTCCAGAGCGCAAAAAGCCCTTGGCTGATGAATGTCCATCCTGCTCTACCCAGGTCAAAAGGAAGGTTGGTAGGCCAAGGAAGAAAAGGATCTGTAGTTTTTCTATCTTGTCTCTGGTCACTTCTCTTTTGTGAACTATGCCTTAGATCGGTTGTATAAGCGAGCGCCGATCCTCGTATTTAAATTTGTGCTGGTCTGTGTTGCGACTTATGCTTATGCTGGTATTTTGGTAGCCTCGTGACTGGTTTATGACATTATGATATCTCTATGCTTCGCTCTGTTAGTAAGGGGAGGTGCTTTTGTTTGTCATTCTGCAGCCTTTTATCTCATTTTGTTGTGCTTACATCATAATTTTTCTTTGTTGATCATTCGATCGTAGTGAGCTTATGATACGTAGTTTTAACGTTGTCGATTTGCTTTTGATGCTATAACAGCTTGCTGCAGCCTTGTCCGGCTAGAAGTGATCAATTTTACCAAATTCCTTTAGCTATACTTAGAACTCAGTTTAGTTTGATTGGTTTTGTGTCACTTTTCAATCCTCCCTTTGGGGGTCATGCATTCATCTGCATTCTCACACTAACCTGGTAGCTCAAGTCCTTCGGAGTTTGGATATGAATACATTCCCTTCAAAGAGGTTTGTTTACTTTGCAATGTGCTCAATCGTAGTTCTAACTAACCTAGTGACCCAAGCCCTTTGGAGATTCGATTTAAGCACATGTTTTTATAACGTACTTAACCATATTTCTCACTAACTCAGTGACCTGAGTCCTTTGGAGATTGGGTTACAGTACTTACTTTTTACTTTTTTTAGTGTGTATTCAACCATTTTCCTCGCTAACTCAGTCACCCGAGCCCTTCGGAGATTATGTTTAAATACGTGTAAGTTTAACCCAACTTTATACCTTTCCTGTTCTGATTAAGCTCAGAATTGAGAAGATTATGTCGGATACCCCCTTTCAGCTAGGATTTCTGTTACCCCTTTCAGCTAATATTTCTACTACCCCTTTTGGCTACGATTTTTGTTAGCGCTGGTCCTTCCAATGTGTTTGTCGGTCCTTCCGGCACTTGGACTGGTGCTTCTAGCCTAGGTTTGTCGGTCCTTCCGATTGCTGGTCCTTCCAGCTTTTTGCCGGTCCTTCCGGCACTAGGACTGTTACTTCTAGCCTAGGTTTTGTCGGTCCTTCCGACTTTATGCTTCATCCCAGGAGGTAGACAATAGTTCCTTTTATCGAATTTTAGTTCAATTTAAAGAATTCGTGTCTTGTACCTTACAAGGTGCCTCTTTTGGGACTGGCAATCTTTTAATTATGGGGCATATCGGTCCTTCCGACTTGATGCTTTATCCCAGGAGGTGGACACTAGTTCCTCCTATCGAGTTTTATTTCGATTTAAAAATTCATATCCTGCACCTAACAAGGTGACTCTTTTGGGACTATTAATCTTTTATCCGTGGGACAAATTGGGTTGCTTCCACCTTTGCATTATTTTCACGGCTTGGCACCGATCCTTTTGCTGGATGCTTGCGAAGGATTTGGGTTTTTGCGATGAAAGGTGTAGCCTTTCGACTCGATGCCTATTTGCTTGCTTAGTTTGCATGATGCTTTTGGCATTTAATGCTTGAGTTGTTCCAACCGGGATATGCTTAGAAAGCTTCCAGCTATGGTTGAATTTTAAAAGAGTGATCGTTCTTGTTTGCCTACACAAAGAATCAACTTTAAGAAAGAATTGTAAAATACATTATTTATGCAAGCAAGTAGATTTTCTCACTCATGGCTTTTTATATGTACAAAGCTCAAATGCAAAGTTTGCAAATATTTACAACTTTTTACAATAGATTTGAATAATGCGTTATCGAAAGTAACGGAGGATGTGCTCACTATTCCAAGCTCGAGGAATCTAGACTCCATCCATGGTGAGTGCCATCTCGAAGTTTTTGGTTTATAATATAAGGTCCTTCCCAGTTTGGTCCAAAAACCCCGGTTCTGGTCATTACTTTTTTCAACAAAAGGTCTCCGATTTCCAAAGCCTATGTCTGATTTTTGGATTAAAATGCCTGGCCACCCTTCTCTGATGGGCAGCAACCTTGAGTTCTGCTTCCTTTATTTTTTCTTTGAGTTGGTCGAGGGCCTCAAGTTGCAACCTCTCAATTTCCTCTTGGTGGAAGTGAATTTTTCTATGGGTGGGAACTTCCAGTTCCAACAGAATCATAGCTTTAGAGCCAAAAGCCAAAGAAAAAAGTGTGTGCCCAGTCGTAGTTTTATAAGTGGTGCGGTACGCCCATAGTGCTAGTGGAAGCTCATCTAAACAACCACCTTTGCATTTCTCTATTCGTTTTTAATGGTTTATTTTTATGCTTTTGTTTACTACTTCCACTTTCCCGTTTTCCTGCGGATGAGCTATTGCAGAAAAGCTTTTCTGGATTTTATATTTTGCACAGAAATTTTGGAACTCTTCGCTTTCAAATTGGGTTCCATCGTCTGTGATTATTTTTTGTAGCACTCTGAACCTACAAATGATATTTTTCAAGACAAAGTTAGTAACTTTATTTGAGGTTATAGTCGCCAGTGGTTCTGCTTCAGCCCATTTTGTAAAATAATCGACATAGACAATGGCATATTTAAACCTGATTTTGTGGTGGGAAGTGCTCCTATAAGATCAATGTCCCAAATGGCAAATGGCCATGGGGTGACCATCTAGGTTATAGTTGTCGACAGCATCCTTGGAATGTTTGCAAACCTCTGACATCTATCACATTTTTTGGCACTGCTACGGTGTCCTTATTTATGTTTGACCAAAAGTAACAATATCGTAGAATTTTCTTGGTTAATGTCTGACCACCAATATGACCTCCGCATTCACCCTCATGTAATTCTGTTGTGATTGCCTTTGATTCCTTCTTTGTAACACAACGAAGCAAGGACGTAGAAAACCCTCGCCTGTATAGCCATCCATCCCGAATGAGGTGCATAGGAGCTTTTCATAAGATCTTTCTTTGCCTTTTAATTTCCATCAGGAGTGCATCGGTCATGAGATATTCTTTGATTGGTGTCATCCATGAGTCTGGATCGTCGGCTACCTCCATTGTCCAATCCATCTCAATCTGTTCCATGCTGGGGCTGGAAAGGACCTCCACTAAAACTAATCCTATAAGTTGTGCATCTTTTGTGCTCGCGCATTTCACTAATGAATCTGCCTTGGTGTTCTCTTCTCTCGGAATGTGAGATATGGTATAATGCTCGAAGCTTTCGAGTAGTTCCAAGGCCTTAGATAGATAAGTTGGTAAGTTACCCATTTTGGCTTGGAACTCTCCCCAGACCTGAAACACCACTAGTTGATAGTCGCTGAATATTTGTATGGTCTTTAGATGTAATTCTTTCGCTATCCTTATTCCCGCAATGAGGGCTTCATACTCAGCCTTGTTATTTGTTGATGGAAACTCTAATCTCAGCGCATAACATATAGATCTTCCTTCAGGGGTTTCCAGGACTACTCCAGCTCCAGAGCAGTAATCGTTTGACGCTCCGTCAATAAATAGTTTCCATTGAATATTGGCTCCGGTATTAGGCTCCTCTTTTGTCTCTCCTAGATCGGTAAATTCTACAATAAAGCCTGAAAACGCTTGTCCATTTATTGCTCTTCGGGGGTGGTATGTAATATCATACATATTGAGCTCAATATTCCATTTTAACAACCTCCTGGAAGTCTTTGGTTGAAACAAAACCTGCCTCAGAGGTTGATCCGTGAGGACCTTTATAGGGAAAGCTTGCAAGTAGGGTAGAAGCTTCTTTTAGGCGATAAGTAAACAATAAGCGACCTTTTCGAGTTTTGGGTAGTTCAATTCTGCTCCTGATAATCTCTTACTACTGTAATAGACCGACTTCTGAACCTTAGAATCCTCCCTTACCAATTCCGCACTTAGAGCATGGGCAGAACTGCCAGATACACGAACAAATCTTCTCCATCACTAGCTTTTGACAGCATTAGAGGTGTTGCCATGTGTTGGATTTGTTTTTTGAAAGCTTTCTGGCACTTAGAAGTCCATCGTATTTCTTTCTTTCCTTTCCTAAGGGAATCTAAGAAGGGAAGACACCTGTCGGTCACCTTGGATATGAAGCGATTCAAAGCTGCATTTTTTTCCATTTAAACACTGAAGTTCTTTCTTGGTTCCTGGGGTGCGCATTTCTCTCAAGGCTAATAATTTTGCTGGATTGGCTTTTATGCCCCTATCATTGACTATAAACCTTAGGAACTTGCTTGAACCGACTCTGAAGGAGCATTTTAAAGGATTTAGCTTCATACCATATTAGCGTAGTGTAACACCCCGTATTTTCTGGGAATATTAAAATTAACAAATCTAAGAACACTTAATTTTTAGAAGAAGAATTAAGGGAAACGGGTTACGCCATTGCGTTTGTCTTGGAATCGTGCTTGAAATAGAGTCCGAGTTTGCGTGAATCGGACTCCGTATGAAGATGTTATGGAGGTTAGAAGATTTCTAGTGTAAACAAAAAATAATAATTAAATAATAAATTCAGTTCAAAATTTGAAATTCGGCCAGAACAGTTGGGTGGCAAATTTCCCGCTCAGGGGTGTCGACCCCCAAGGGGGAGTCGACATAGGTGTCGACCCCCCAACAGGGGTGTCGACATAGGTGTCGACCCCCCGTAGGGAGTCGACCCCTTTGAGATCCACTTCCTGCGACGAATTTTTGTAGCCCTGAGATGATGTGGCCTTCTCTGATTGGCCGATGACCAATTTCTGAGGTATTAGGGCTTATGTGTCATGCTACGGTTGGCTGAATGACACATCTCTTTGGTCCGATGGCCCTGATTTCTCCTAGACTAATCTAAAGGCTAGAATTAATCCTAGACTTCTATATAATCACCCCAAACTTCAACCCTAGACCTCACAATCTCATTCTATGAAGCCGCCATGCTGTCCATCCCTAAGCTAGCATAGCCTCCATCTTCTCCAAATTAGAAATCAAGTTAGAAAGTTCCAAAACAAAATCCAAACTAGAGAATCTAATGTCTACATCAAAGGATAGCTTAACAAATTCAGAAATCAGATCCCAGAATACAAGATTCGTCCTTTTTCTGTAAGTTCAGTTATTAATTTGATTTAAACAACTAATAGAAATCATGACTGTAATAATCGGATCTAGAACTATGCCTAATTCTGATTCATGCCTATCCTTTTGTCAAAACTGAATTGCGTATGCCTATGAGACTATTGTGATTTATTTAATGACACCTATCATGTCTATGAGACTATTGTGATTGACATAATGAAACTTATCATGCCTATACAACTGTTGAGATTGACATAATGGAACCTATCATGCCTATAAGACTGTTGTGATTTACATAATGGGACTTATCATGTTGTACATCCTATGCCTATGAGACTATTGTGATTGATATAATGGGACTTATCATGTTAGCGATTCTCTTAAGTCTAATTCTAACTAATATTTATACCTATGGTGTAAATTGCTTAGCATACGCACACTTATTATTAATGTACAACATGCCTATTGAAACATGATTCTTGAATTAGGTACACCTTTACATGCCTATTTTTCCTTATGTCAATCCTTATGCTCCTCCTCTATTTTTCCATTTTTACTTGCTTTTGTGAATACTAAGTTCATTCGGAACTTAGATTGAATCTTGTTGTACGTGCGATTATAACGCAGGGAAAATTGGGTATAATTTAATTGAGTAAATTTTGGGCATAGCATGTGAATGTGGCATAAAACTTGTACTGACTACACTTGGGAAATATTGGCATAAAAAGACATGAACTTTGACACATATGACAAATATATAAATTGGCAAAAGATGAACATGCCTAACCTGAGGTTAGATTGAGTTGCGGTGTAAGACTGCCCGGAACCGCCCGACACATCTAGCGACCGCAACAATATAGATCTAATGTGAGAGGTTAGCGCACTAAGCCCAAAAACCCGAGGTTAGATTGAGTTGCGGTGTAAGGCTACCCGGAACCGCCTGGCACATCTAGCGACAGCAACAATATAAATCTAATGTGAGAGGTTAGTGCTTTAATGAATGAATTAATGCTAAGGAACAGACAAGCTAAGAATGGTAGGGTTAAGTTAATTAAGGCAACACTTAACCAATACAACATGTTAGTTAAACAGATGGGTGAGTTAGGTTAATTTGAGAACACTTAACCATTATAACATGTTGATTAGGAAACCCTAGTAACGGGGACCCATTTCAGCAATAACCCACATATATGTATCACGGTACCCTGAACTAGGCAGGGTAGGGCACGATTATTGGGCTGATTATAAGTGGTTAAAAATTGCGGTGGGTGGTGCAGCAGTGTAGGTTCTGGCGGAGTATGAGCATGCACGTACTACGGAGTGGATAAAGTAGGCATGGGCATCAGTGGTATACACTGTGCATCTAGAAATTGTTTCGGGTTGCCACCATAGGAATTGATACACCCTATGGCGGGACCAACACAGGTATCTACAATCAAGCGGGGACGAGTGAAACAAGTAATAAATGCATGTGAGTAGAAGCCGATTGGAAAAGGGATCACTTTGTTATGAACACATGATGGTAGTCGAAACATTCGTAGTATGTGCAGAGAAATGGAAATGTGTGCGATAGTATATTCAGTTTATCTTTCCTTATCTTATGTTACCTTATTTCTATTGTCCTATATTCAGTTTATTCATGTCATGAACCTTTTATCTGTTTACATGCTTAATAATCACTGGACTTACCAGACTTATGTCTGACCCGTTTTCTTTCGCCTTCTTTTCTTCCGTTCCTCCCCTCGGTCCGCAGGGAGGGAATACTTCAGCTTAGTGCAGACCTTTTCCAGCTTGAAGAGAGTAGATGTATTGCTTGGATTCTCTTTTCTTAGGCTATGGCAGTGGTTACAATTTTATTGGGGATTTATGCTGCTTTACTACCGATTTATGCTTCTTTATGTACTTGGAGTTTTAAATCAAGACAGATATTTTATTGTAATAACTTAGAAGTTGGGTTTTGAGACAA
This sequence comes from Allium sativum, assembly GCA_030737875.1. Taxonomy (NCBI): domain Eukaryota; kingdom Viridiplantae; phylum Streptophyta; class Magnoliopsida; order Asparagales; family Amaryllidaceae; genus Allium; species Allium sativum. The sequence goes on from CM060916.1 coordinate 529,552,825, forward strand.
TGCTTGTAATGTTTTGACCAAACCGCGCTATTTATGAAATGTTCTCAGTTTTCCGCTGTTCATATGTATGTCTTGTAAATTATCTGTGCCTTTTACCTAAAATGCTTCACCAAAGTTAATGCATTCCCTTTGTGAGTGACCTTAATGAAGGTGGGGTGTTTTACTTGGTATCAGAGCGTTGGTTTACCAGATTAGATAAAAGTTTTTGAAAACTATTTTTCAAAAGGAAATTTAAAGAAGCATTTTCAAGAAAAAGTGTTGTTTTATTTTAAAGGCATAATCCCCAAGGCCATATGCACTATCTTTCTATCCTTTGTTTTGAACCTTTTCTTTTCATTTTAGCATGTCTGGGGATCTTAATCTTCCCGAGGGCATACTAATACCTGGCTGGTTCAGAAGGTATTTGGAGGCTTGTGCTAATAATGCAGGCCCAGCAGACGTTCCTCCTCCCCCAGCTACAGTCGTTCCTCTTCCTCCTCCTCCGTGTGTGAATGCTTTCTCAAAGATATGTAGAGACTTTCGAGCTATGGGCGGAAAGAACTTTAATGGGACTGAGTCATTTGTAGAAGCAAGAAACTGGCTCAAGGAAACAGAAGATTTGTTTGTTATCTTTGAAGTGGACGATAGGCAGAAGATACAATTGGTTGTATGGTTACTTAAGGACAAAGCCTCTTACTGGTGGGAAGTTATTAATGCTGAGAGACCAGTTGAAACTTGGGAGGATTTCAGAAGGAAATTTGAAATGAAGTTCCTCTCGCAAGCTGAACAAAGCCTACAGATGGAGAAGTTCTTAGCACTCAAACAAGGAAGCCTATCAGTTAAGGAATACGTCAACCAATTCAACCAGTTGGCTAGATTAGGACTGGAGTTAGTAAACACTCCACATAAAAAGGCTCTCTGTTTCGTTAAAGGGTTAAATGAGCCACTGCATAGCCTAGCTATGTCCCATATACCTATGGGTGCGACTTTTAAGAGACTGGTGGACAAGGCACTGTTACAGGAGGAAGACAAGGACGACAAGAAAGAGGCAAAGGTGGAAGAACCTCTAGACAAGAAAGTGGAGGGATCGCAGAATAAGAAGACGGATTACAAGAAAGGCGAGAAGAATAACAAACCCCGTGACAAGAGGAAGTACAAATTATGTGGCATACCTGGCCATTTAATTAAAGACTGCTGGAAGAAGAAGAGGAAGATGGGTGGTTGCTTTCAATGCGGCGAGATAGGACATATGGCTAAGGATTGCCCAAAAAGGCAAGGGAAAGGGAAAAGGGCTGGATCAACTTCTGGAAGGCAGATTCATGCTCTCAATGCACCTCCGCAAGAAAAAGGTAGAAATATTTCTGTTAAGAGTTTAGTTTATCTTCCTGATCATCCATTTCATGCTCTTTTTTATTCTGGCGCATCGCACTCTTTTATATCTACTGCTTTAGTTGAATCTCTGCACCTAGATAGCAATATAGGAGATGATCCCATGGTTGTTTCAAATCCAACTGGGGGCTCGGCCTATTTGTCCACGATTTGTTTGGATTTGGAAATTTCTATACTAAGCATTGGGTTTAGATGTAATGCTTATGTTTTGGGTTTCAGGGCTATGGGTTGATTCTAGGCATGGATTGGTTATCCAGTAATTGTGTCATCCTTGATTGTGAAGGAGAGTGGTTAGACTTATGACTCGCCTCGGTAACACTATCGCAATCTCTTGTAATCCCATGAATTCTATTATGCTTAGCTACATAGAATCTCTTGATGCATCTGTTGAAAACTTCCAATCTGTTAGAGTAGTCCGTGAATACTCAGATGGTTTTGAAGAGGTGAATGGTTTACCTTTGAAGCAAGAGATAGACTTCCACATATACCTTATTGATAATGCAAAACCTGCTTCTTTACCCGTTAGACACATGGCTCCAAGGGAAAGGAAAGAGCTCAGCAAGCAAGTTAAAGAGTTGCTTGAAAAGGGGTTCATAAGGCAGAGTATTTCTGAATGGGGTGCTCCAGTGGTGTTTGCAACCAAAGCGGATGGTTCACTTCGCTTGTGCGCGGACTATAGGGAGCTAAAAAAGCTAACCAAGAAGAATAGACACCCACTTCCTAGAATAGACGACTTGTTCGACCAGCTCGTAGGTGCCTCGATTTTCTCCCAACTAGATCTGGCCACCGGATTTCATCAACTAAGAGTGGCTGAAGACAGCATAGACAAGACCGCGTTCAAGACCCCGGATGGTTTCTTCGAATGGCTTGTCATGCCTTTCGGTTTGACCAACGCACTCGCCTACTTTGTAGACTTGATGGGTAGGGTGTTCAGAGAATTCCTTAATAAATTTGTAGTGATCTTCGTGGACGACATTTTGATTTTCTCAAAAAGCGAGGAAGAATATGCTTTGCATTTAAGGGAAGTCATGGATACTCTTCATGCACATCAGCTGAAAGCAAAATTCTCCAAATGCCATTTTTTGAGAGATGAAGTAAGGTTTCTTGGACATGTGGTGTCTAAAGAGGGGATAGCAGTGGATCCTGCAAAAGTAGTTGCGGTGCAAGATTGGAAGAACCCACAGAATGCAACCGAAGTACGAAGTTTTCTCGAGCTAGCGGGCTTTTACAGAAAGTTCATTAAGGACTTTGCGAAGATCTCAACCCCACTTACTAGGTTGACGAAGAAGAAACTAACTTTTGCCTGGGATTTGGATTATGACATTGCTTTCCAATGACTGAAAAGGGCTCTGACAACAGCCCCAGTTCTGATATTTCCTGATGGGAGTAAGATGTTTACTGTATACACAGACGCATGCAGTACATGATTGGGCGATGTCTTGATGCAAGAGGGCAGAGTAGTTTGTTATGGGGGAAGGCAGTTGAAGGTACATGAGAAGAACTACCCAACTCATGATTTAGATCTAGCTGCCATTGTTTTCACTCTTAAGTCATGGCGTCATTACCTACTAGGAGAAAGGTTTGAATTGTTTACTGACTATAAATTGTTAAAGTACATTTTCTCACAAAAAAATCTTAACTTAAGACACAATGGTGGATGGAATTTCTTGCCTCATACGATTTTGAGATTGTTTATACCCCTGGCAAGGGCAATGTGGTATCAAATGCCTTAAGTAGGAAAAAGCTGACCTTAAGTCCTCTCTTTGTAGAAAGGAAAAGCTTGGAGTACATAGCAAACTTTGACTTTAGACCCTCCTTTGAATTTGTACCTGGTTTATTAGCATCGCTAGAGGTGTGGCCTACTCTTTTGGACTCAATAAGAACCGCGCAACGTGAAGACCCTCAGCTAGTTGATGTGATGGACAAGTTAATTAGAGGTGAGACTTCTAGTCACCTCAATAGATACTCCATCCATGACAAGGGTTGGTTGAGACGGGATGGAAGACTATGCGTCGCAGAAGTAAAGGATTTGGTGAAAACCGTTCTTGAAGAAGCACACCATTCCAAGTTGACCATACACCCAGGTGGGGACAAGATGTATAAAGACATAAAAAGGGTTTTCTTCTGTAATGGCATGAAGAAGGATGTAGCTAAGTTTGTCTCTAAATGCTTGATATGCCAGCAAGTCAAGGCAGAGCAGAAGAGGCCTGGTGGTCTTCTTCATCCTCTAGAGGTCCCACAATGGAAATGGGATAGCATTTCGATAGACTTTATTGATGGGTTGCCTAGGTCAAGAAGGGGCAATACCAGTATTTGGGTAATAAGTGGATAGGCTCACTAAAAGCGCTCACTTTATACATGTTAAAAGTAGGAGGAATGCCTCATCGTTAGCATCCATTTATCTTAAAGAGGTGATTCGACTGCATGGAATACCCTCCAGCATAGTAAGTGATCGAGATCCTATCTTTACAAGCGAGTTTTGGAAGAGTTTGCAAGAGGCTGTAGGCACACAGCTATGCTTAAGCACTGCCCATCACCCTCAAACCGATGGTCAGACGGAAAGGGTGAACAGAGTATTAGAAGATCTCTTGAGATCGTGCATTCTTAATTTTGGAGGAACATAGGAGGATCACCTTCCTTTGATGGAATTCGCCTACAACAATAGCTACCAAGCCACCATAGGCATGGCACCCTTTGAGCCTTTGTATGGAAGACCGTGCCGATCACCAACTTGTTGGTGGGAATCTACAGACAAGCTTGTACTTGGGCCTGACATGATCAGAGAAACTTCAGAGAAGATGGACTTGATACGAAGACGAATGAAGACTGCACAAGATAGACAGAAGTCCTACGCTGATAAAAGAAGGACCGGCCTTGAGTTTGAGGTTGGAGACAAAGTTTTCCTTAAAGTATCTCCTTTGAAGAATGTTGTTTGCTTTGGGTCCATAGGAAAATTGACACCAAGATTTATAGGGCCATTTCCTATCATTGAAAGGAATGGGAAGATGGCTTATAGAGTAGAGCTGCCCGAAAGATTGGCTGGAGTACATAATGTCTTTCATGTCTCTCATCTACGAAAGTGCTTACATGAGTCGGTGGAAGTTGTGGAGCCAAGCATACTAGAGGAATTAGAAGTTGAACGAGAAGCGACAGTGAGAAGAGCTCCAACTCTTATCTTGGGCACAGAAGTTAAAAAGCTACGCCATCATGAGGTCCAACTAGTTAAAGTATAGTGGAGTGGTGCAGAGGAAGACGCGACTTGGGAGACTGAGGACAAGATACGTGCAACCTACCCTTATCTTTTTGATGGTACATCCTTGATCTCTTTTTCCATAAGTTTATGCATGTCTGTATCTACCTCTTAAGTATATCTCTTCGGTCCAATTCTTAATCCTTAGGTAGAATCCAATGGATGTAAATATGTATTTGAAAACATGTTATGATTGATGGCTGCAAGTGGTTGCAAGTGGTTGCTAGTGGTTGCTCGTGGATGCATATACACACACACACTAGGTACTAGATCGGCTCAATCACTTTCATATTGCACATGCATATATGTATTTATATATGGATTGAAACTTTATGTTTTATCATATGGACATTCCACTTGTATGAATGATTATGCACTCATGTAGAAAGTATGATTAGTAATAATTGCATACATAATGGACTTATGGCACTGACATGATTCGCATTAAGGAGGTCAACTGAATCTGTAGACCGCCTGATTTTGCATTAGATAAGTACATATACACACACTATGCATATGATCATGAAATCATTAGAAATCTTTTTAAGGACAATGGATGCTTGTGATTGATGGTTGAGTAGATGGATGTTGGATGTTAGGATACATTCTTCTTAACTTCGACATTTCGGGGACGAAATCCTTTAAGCAGGAGAGAATGTAACACCCTGCATTTTCTGGAAATATTAAAATTAACAAATCTAAGAACATTTAATTTTTATTATAAGAATTAAGGGAAACGGGTTACGCCATTGCGCTCGTCTCGGGATTCTGCTTGTAATAGAGTCCGAGTTTGCGTGAATCGGACTCCTTATGAAGAAGTTATGGAGGTTAGAAGATTTCTAGTGTAAACAGAAAATAATAACTAAATAATAAATTCAGTTTAAAATTTGAAATTCGGCCAGAACAGCTGGGCGGGAAATTTCCCGCCCAGGGGTGTCGACCCCCCCAGGGGAAGTCGACATAGGTGTCGACCCCCATATAGGGGTGTTGACATAGGTGTCGACCCCCCTGTAGGGAGTATACCCCTTTGAGATCCACTTCCTGTGGCGAATATTTGTAGCCCTGAGCTGATGTGGCCTTCTCTAATTGGCCGATGACCAACTTCTGAGATATTAGGGCTTATGTGTCGTGCTATGGTTGGCTGGAAGACACATCTCTTTGGTCTGATGGCTCTGATTTCTCCTGGACTAATCTAAAGGCTAGAATTAATCCTAGACTTCTATATAATCACCCCAAACCTCAACCCTAGACCTCACAATCTCATTCTATGAAGCCGTCATGCTGTCCATCCCTAAGCAAGCATAGCCTCCATCTTCTCCAAATTAGAAATCAATTTAGGAAGATCCAAAACAAAATCCAAACTAGAGAATCAAACGACTACATCAAAGGATAGCTTAACAAATTCAGAAATCAGATCCCAGAATACAAGATCCGTCCTTTTTCTGTAAGTTCAGTTATTATTACGATTTAATCAACTAATAGAAATCATGACTGTAATAATCGGATCTAGAACTATGGCTAATTTTGATTCATGCTTATCCTTTTGTCAAAACTGAATTGCCTATGCCTAAGAGACTATTGTGATTTATGTAATGACACCTATCGTGTCTATGAGACTATTGTGATTGACATAATGAAACTTATCATGCCTATGAGACTGTTGAGATTGACATAATGGAACCTATCATGTCTATGAGACTGTTGTGATTTATATAACGGGACTTATCATGTCGTATATCATATGCCTATGAGACTATTGTGATTGATATAATGGGACTTACCATGTTAGCGATTCTCTTAAGTCCAATTCTATCTAATATTTATACCTATGGTGTAAATTGCTTAGCTTGCCCACACTTATTATTAATGTACAACATGCCTATTGAAACATGATTCTTGAATTAGGTACACCTTTACATGCCTATTTTTCCTTATGTCAATCCTTATGCTCCTTCTCTATTTTTTCCTTTTAACTTGCTTTTGTGAATACTAAGTTCATTCGGAGCTTAGATTGAATCTCGTTGTACGTGCGATTATAATGCAGGGAAAATTGGGTACAATTTAATTGAGTAAATTTTGGGCATAACATGTAAATATAGCATAAAAATTGTACTGATCACACCTAGGAAATATTGGCATAAAAAGACATGAACTTTGACACATATGACAAATATGTAAATTGGCAAAAGATGAACATGCCTAACCCGAGTTTAGATTGAGTTGCGGTGTAAGACGCCCCGGAACCGCCCGGCACATCCAGCGACCGCAACAATATAGATCTAATGTGAGAGGTTAGCGCATTAAGCCCAAAAACCCGAGGTTAGATTGAGTTACAGTGTAAGGTTGCCCGGAACCGCCCCGCACATCCAGCGACCGCAACAATATAGATCTAATGTGAGAGGTTGGTGCTTTAATGAATGAATTAAAGCTGAGGAACAGACAGGCTAAGAATGGTAGGGTTAAGTTAATTAAGGCAACACTTAACCAATACAACATGTTAGTTAAACAAATTGGTGGGTTAGGTTAATTTGAGAACACTTAACCATTATAACATGTTGATTAGGAAACCCTAGTAACGGGGACCCATTTCAGCAGTTACCCACATAGATTTATCATGGTACCCTGAACTAGGTAGGGTGGGGCACGATTACTGGGCTGACTATAAGCAGTCAAAATAGCGACGGGTGGTGCAGCAGTGTAGGTTCCGGCGGAGTATGGGCATGCACGTACTCTGGAGTGGATAAAGAAGGTACTGGGCATCAGTAGTATACACTGTGAATCTAGAATTTGTGTCGGGTTGCCACCATAGGAATTGATACACCCTATGGTGGGACCAGCACAAGTATCTACAATCAAGCAGGGCCAAATAACACAAGTAATAAATGCATGCGAGTAGAAGCTGATCGGAAAAGGGATCACTTTGTTATGAACATGATGGTAGTTGAAACATTCGTAGTAGGTGCATAGAAATGGAAATGAGTGCGGTAGTATATTCAGTTTATCTTGCCTTATGTAACACCCCACTTCCATTCATGTCACTCACAAAGGGAATGCATTAACTTCTATGGAGCATTTTAAATAAGTATAGAACAGAAACTTAACAACAAGATAGATATAAACATTACTCAAACTTTAAAACTTTATTTCATTGCAGCGGAAAACACATATGTTTGATTACATCATCAAAAACCAGAGTCAAAGTACATAATATCCATCTTGACTAAACCAAAGTACATAAATTGAAAGACGTAACCCCAGTACAAAATAACCATAAATAAGAGAGGCTGAACTTTACTCCAGCGATCCAAGCAATCTTCTAAAAGCAAGAAATACAGCTGTCCAAAATCAAGCTCCACTGGTGCTAGTTCCAACCTGAGCACCTGGGGGGGGGAAGGAAGAAAAGAGGAGGAAACAAAGGGGGGTCAGACATAAAGTGGGGGGGGGGGGGGAGGAGGAAACAAAGGGGGGTCAGACATAAAGTCTGGCGAGTGCGATAACTTTAACAATATAATTACCAATATAACTAGGCTAAGGCATAAGTTGGAAAATAAGGAAATGACTATGAACTATTGAGTATGGCAGAGTAAACAAGAAAACAAGATGAACAACGATATCGTTAAAGGCGCTCCTAAACCACTATAAGATAATTGCTATACTGCACCACCACTATAGTGTACTACACCACCGCTAGTTACCCTAAGGTTGATCCCGCCTACATAACTTAATAATGATATTGGTAGTTTCGTGCACCCCTAGCTGCCTTCATAGGTGCCGCCTGCCCCTATCTCCACTAGGTGTACCCACTACCCCTAAGCGATCGGCTCCCTAATTCGTAGATACCCGTGCTGGCCCCACAGTGGGGTGTATCACTCCCCAAAGTGGCAACCCGATACAACCAACAATGCACGGCTTATACCTACACGATGCAACAACGTCTTACCTACCAGCCCGGGTCCACACACGCATATGAACCCGTTGGACTTGCGTTGCCACCGCTAACCCGTTTTGGCCTCTTACAGTCAAGCCCAGTATGCGTGTCCCATCCTCGACTTGGGTCGAGCCCACAAAGATATGTATGGGTTACTGGTTGAAACGGGCCCCCATACTTGACACAAGTTATCCACCTAAGCTTGGTCCCCTCTAGTACATCCCACTTAACCCATTTCTTATTCATGTTCACTTACATGTTTCAAATTTAGGTTAAGTGTTTCTAATCGTATTTCAAATGCCACCCAAGGCACCCACTAGATTCCACATGCCACCCAAGGCACCCACTTAACCCCCTTATGTCCCACTACATGCTTATCTGGTTAAGTGTTTCTTAATTCATTAAGACCGTAACCTCATAAAGACCTCTCACATTAGACTGGCATTTGTGGCAGCTGGATTTGCCGGGGGGGAGGGTCCAGGCAGTCTTACACCACAAACGAGCCTAACCACGTGTCTTTACAATTGTTACGTATTTAGTTTATGCCTAAGACATCTCACATTAGACTGGCATTTGTGGCAGCTGGATTTGCAGTGCGGGTCCGGGCGGTCTTACACCACAAAAGAGCCTAACCTCGTGTCTTAGAGATTAATTACTCCTAATTAATCATCCCCCAATTTGAATTACTTTCCATATTCAAATTATCAATTAATTCCAAATTTAACTATTGCCATAATTGACTCAATTATGTCCATCCATTTATGGTATGTAAAATCATACCAATTATCTTCACAATTTAATTTAAGGCATTTATGGCAATTAAATCTTTTAATATTATCCACTTTACCCCACGTTGTACGTTTGTTCGTTTAACGTAAAATATACGTTAGACTCGAATAGTCTAACTCATGGAATAAAGAGAAAACATCACAACATACACATAATTAAACTAGATCTAAACATAGGGGTGAGCTTGCATGTGTGAATGATGTTCTACATCTAAAACTTGCATAGGCCAAAGTTACAACTTGCATAAAACTACATATGTCACAGACCCAAATCTAAAGGTGTGAACTTGTTGAGATAATGGTCACAAACTTGCATAAATCATGTATGTCATAGATCTACATACAAAGGTGTAAACTTGCATAGGCAATAAACCTAAACTTGCATAACATGATTCGTAATCCAAACTCGTATATTTATATAAACTTGCATATGTGATTTATGCAACATAACAATGGTCTAAACTTACATCTAAACATGTAAACTAGCATGTAGAATTTAACTTATAACTCACACATGTTATAGCCTAACTTTTAATCAAATTTTCACATAAACTAAATGTCATAAACATGTAAGGTCACATATAATTTTACCCAACTTGTATATGATCCATGTCTAAATCAAAATCTAAACTTGCATACATATGATTTATCATATGAATCAACATAACCAAACTAGCATATGAAACATGATGATTCGATTATATATAAAATTAAAACATAGATGATAGCAACATAACTTTACAACATGGTTGATAACATCACAACATAACATCGTGGAGTTTACAACTTGTATGATAACATCACAATATAACATCACAATTTTACAACATAATTATAACATGCAGTCAATAACTCACATCAAATCCATATAATCCACATCATAACTTAATCCAATTAAATTACTAATTATGTTATTAAAATTATCAAACTCACAACTCAAAGAAGGTCTCGAGTTCTGAATTCTGATCTCTGAAGTTGTAAAAGCTTTCCTTTGAAGAAGATTCGTTGTTAAAGTTGAAAAGGATTGATTTAGACTAGCTTTCTTCCTTTCTAATTGGTGGCGGCTATGCTGAGTTGCTAGGTGACGGCATGGAGGCCATGAATCTAATTTTTGTTTTGATTTTAGGGTTTGAGTCTAGAGGTGTTTTTATAGAGTTTAGGATTAGTTTAAGTCGTCCGATCAACCCAGAGTTAATCCCAGCCAATCAGAGCATATCAGAAACCCAAATGAGTCAGCACATAGTCAACAATAGGTCATAATTCAATTCTGCCCGGAGGGGGGGCAGGTCGACCCTATGCTCGACCTGGTCAGGGCAGGTTGACCCCCAGGTCGACCCTATGGTCGACCTGGCCCTGGCGGGAAAATTCCCGCCTAGCCCATCTGACTCTGAATTTTCAAATTTTGAAATCTATTTTGAATTTTCTAAAACTTCCGATGGCCATAACTTCTTCATACGAAGTCCAATTCACGCAAACTCGGACTCTATCTCAACCAGAATTCCGAGATGAACACAATGGAGCAACCCATTTATCTTTATTCTCACATCTGGGATTAGTTATTCTTTAATTTGTGAACATTAGTGTTAACAGAAATACGGGGTGTTACATTCTCTCCTCCTTAAAGGATTTCGCCCCCGAAATCTCCAAGTTAAGGAGAATGCATATCCTACCATCCAAACAACCATCTACTCAACCATCAAACACAGGCATCCATTGTCTTTATAAAATTTCTAATGCTGTATGAACATATGCAAGAAGTGTGTGTATGTGTTCCTTATCTAATGCAAAATCGGGCGGTCTACTGATTCAGTTGACCTCCTTAATGCAAACCATGATAATGCCATGCGTCCATTATGTATGCGAAAGAACCCTATTAATACATATTATTTCTACATGTGTGCACAACCATTCACCAAAATGCAACATCCATATGATGGTACAACCATTATACATCCATTACTTAAATATGCACACACATTTATATGCAACATGCAATATGAAGTGACTGAGCCGATCTAGTGCCTAAAGTGTGTGTATATGCATCCACGAGCAACCACTAGCAAACACTTGCATCCACGTGCATCCATCATACATAACATGTCTCAAACACATGTTTCCTATCTAAAGGTCAAAGATACTAGCGAGAGGACATACTAAAGATAAGATAAGTACAAGCTAAGCGATAAAGGAGAAATTAAAAGACATACCCTCGAAAAAAAAGGGTACAATGAACGCATCTTCTCTTCCGTCTCCCAAGTAGTGTTGCTCTCATCATATCCCCATTGCACTTTGACTAGCTTGACCTCTCGATTCCTCAACTTCTTAATCTCCGACCCAAGAATGCGCATAGGAGCTCGTCGAATCGTCGCATCACGCTCGATCTCCACCTCTCTAAGCAAGCTCGGCTCTACCACTTCCACGGTCTTGTGCAAGCACTTCCTCAAATGTGATACATGCAATACATCGTGTACACCACTAAGTCTCTCGGGCAAATCCACTCTATACGCCATCTGTCCAATCCTTTCCTTAACAGGAAACGGCCCTATGAACCTTGGTGCTAACTTCCCAACGGACCCAAAGCGAACGACGTTCCGTAATGGAGACACTTTGACAAAGACCATGTCCCCAATATCAAACTCAAGATATGACCTTCTCTTGTCCGCATAAGATTTGTGCTTATCTTGCGCCGTCTTCATCCTCCTTCGAATCAAATCGATCTTTTCCGAAGTCTCTCTAATCATATCGGGCCCAAGCAAGATCTTATCCGTAGACTCCCACCAACATACGGCCGTCCATAAAGAGCCTCGAACGGTGCCATGCCAATGCTAGACTGAAAGTTGTTATTATATGCAAACTCCACCAACGGAAGATGTTCCTCCCATGTACCTCCGAAGTCTAAGACACATAACCCCAATAGGTCCTCTAGAATACGATTCACCCTCTCGGTCTGGCCGTCCGTTTGAGGGTGATATGCGGTGCTCAAACATAACTGAGTCCCTACCGCCTCTTGTAAGCTTTTCCAAAATTCGCTAGTAAAAATAGGATAGCGGTCGCTCACTATGCTAGAAGGAACACCGTGCAAACGAACTATCTCTCGAATGTATACGGAGACTAAACATGGAGCAGTCCTCTTACTCTTCACAGGAATGAAATGGGCGCTCTTAGTAAGTCTGTCTACCACGACCCAAATCCCCATATTACCCTTCCTCGACCTCGATAATCCGTCAACGAAGTCCATCGAGATGCTTTCCCACTTCCATTGTGGGACCTCCAATGGGTGAAGCAATCCACCGGGCTTCTTTTGCTCTGCTTTTACTTGTTGGCACACCAAGCATCTAGCGACATACTCGGCCACATCCTTCTTCATGCCGGCCTAAAAGTAAACTCGTCTCATGTCCATGTACATCTTGTCTCCGCCGGGATGAATGGTCATCTTCGAACGATGTGCATCATCAAGAATGGCCTTCCTCAAATCCTCGTCCCGTGGTACACAAAGTCTACCATCCCTACGTAACCAACCCTTATCATCTAGGGTATACCTACGGAGATGGCTCGATGACTCCCCTCCTTTGAGCTTCTCTACTAACTCAACCAATTGTGGGTCATCTCGCTGTGCCTCGCCGATCCATCCCAAAAGCGTAGGTCTGACCTCTAAGGATGCTAGCAAACCGGGTACGAAGTCAATGGAAGGTTTAAAGTCAAATGTAGAGATGAACTCTAAGCTTCGCCGCTCAACAAACAACGGACTCAAGGATAACCTTTTCCTACTTAAGACGCCTGCCACCACGTTACCCTTGCCAGGGGTATATGCTATCTCGAAATCGTAGGACCCTAAGAATTCCATCCACCTTTGCTGCCTTAAGTTCAAGTCCTTCTGAAAGAACAAGTATTTTAGCGATTTGTGGTCAGTGAACAATTCGAATTTCTCGCCAAGAAGATAATGACGCCAAGACTTAAGCGCGAAGACAATAGCAGCCAACTCTAGGTCATATGTAGAGTAATTTATCTCATGCACTCTCAACTGCCTTCTACCATAGGCTATTACCCTTCCCTCTTGCATTAAGACTGCGCCTAGTCCTGTCCCACAAGCATCGGTATAAACGGTAAATGGCTTACTCCCATCTGGCAACACTAAGACTGGGGTTGTGGTCAAAGTTCTCTTTAAACATTGGAACGCATCATCACAATCTACGTCCCATGTGAAAACTAGATTCTTCTTCGTCAAGCGTGTTAATGGGGCTGATATTTTTGCGAAGTCTTTGATAAAATTCCTGTAGTAGCCAGCCAACCCTAAGAAACTTCTCACATCGGTAGCATTTTTAGGGACCTTCCAATCATGGATGGCCACTACCTTCGCGGGATCCACAGCTATCCCTTCTTTAGAAACCACATGCCCTAAGAATCGCACTTCCTTCCTTCAAATGTGACATTTAGAAAATTTAGCTTTAAGTCTATGCGCTCGAAGAGTCTCCAACACTTCCCTAAGATGTAGGGCATGCTCTTCCTCGCTCTTAGAAAAGATCAAGATGTCGTCCACAAAGACTACCACGAATTTATTAAGGTACTCCCTAAACACCCTACTCATCAAGTCAACAAAGTATGCGGGGGAGTTTGTCAAACCAAAGGGCATCACAAGCCACTCGAAGAAGCCGTCTGGAGTCCTAAAGGCAGTCTTGTCTATGCTATTCTCAGCTACTCTCAACTGATGAAAACCCGTGGCTAAGTCCAACTGCGAAAACACTGAGGCGCCAACTAACTGATCGAAAAGATCATCAATCCTCGGCAGTGGGTGTCTATTCTTTTTAGTAAGCTTATTAAGTTCTCTATAGTCCACACAAAGTCTAAGGGACCCATCTGCCTTCATGGCAAATACTATTGGAGCACCCCACTCTGATATACTACGTCTGATAAACCCCTTCTCAAGCAATTCTTTCACTTGCTTACTGAGTTCTCTTCTTTCTCTTAAAGCCATGTGGCGCACTGGCAATGCAACTGGCTTTGCATTATCTACTAGATATATTCGAAAGTCTATCTCATGTTTTGGGGGTAAACCCCTCACCTCATCGAAGACATCAACATATTCACGGACTATGGGAATAGAATGTAAGTCATCATCGGATGCATCAAGGGATTCTAGGTAACTAAGCATTACTGGACCTCTAGGGTCACAAGAAATATCAAGGATCTTTCCACAACGAGTCAACAATCTAACTACCCTTCTTTCACAATCTAGGATGGCCCCATATCTAGTTAGCCAATCCATACCTAGAATCAAACCGTAGCCCATGAAGCCAAGAACAAAGGCGTTGCATTCAAACTCAACGCCCAAGATAAACACCCTCAAATCCCGACAGATCATAGAAAGATGTGCCGAACCACTAATAGGATTTGAGACTACTAAGGGATCAGCAACAAGACTAGTATCTAGGTGTAGTGTTTCAACTAATGATGTAGAGATAAATGAATGTGATGCACCAGAATTGAATAAAGTATGGACAGGACGATCAAACAGAAAAACTAAACTTTCAACGGAAATTGCTCTACCTCGTTCTTGCAGCGGTGGGACCACGAGAGCCTGAACTTGTCCCTTTGCCTGCCCTGGTACCATAAGAGCCTGCACCTGTCCTCTCGAGGTAGACCCTACCCTCTGCCCTTTCTTTGGGCAGTCCTTAATAAGATGTCCCGCTTCGCCACAGTGGAAACAACCAGTCTTCTTTTTCTTCCTACAATCTTTGCTTAGATGGTCAGGTGTCCCTGAAACACCCCACCTCCGTTAGGGTCACTCTCAAAGGGAATGCCCTAATTTTGGTGGAGGTTTATAAGTATAAGTCACAGATATACAAGACAGATATAAGAACACATATTTTTGAACAGCGGAAAACAACAACTTTTATTTCATTAAAATATGTGTTACACAAACCATGCCATAATTGTCTTACAATATTTCCAAAATCATAACTGTCTTGATTACATTATTTAAAGAAGAATAAAGAAAACATAAATAAACTGCAAAAGTCCCATAGTTGCTGTCCAAAGCCATAGTCCAAAACGAAAAGATCCAAGCAATACATTCTTTCTCTTCAAGCTGGATATGAAGGCTGGTCAAGCTGCGGTATTCCCTCCCTGTGGACCTGGGGGGGGGGGAACGGAAGGAAAGAAGACGAAAGAAAAGTAGAGTCAGACATAAAGCCTGAGTAAGTCCAGGACTATTCAGTCTATGAATAAAGAACTGGGTATGATAAGTATAAACTAGAAATGGGAAAGCACCATAAACTTAGTTAAGTTGTCTAGGGTCGAATATACTATCGTACCCCATTTTAATCTCTGAACCCATATAAACTAGTTCCCAACTGGCACCCCATAATCAGGGTGAAGTGATCCATTTTATAATGATCGGCTCCTACTCGCATAGTTACATGTGTCTTACGGCCCCCGATGTTGTAGTTACCTATGCTGGTCCCACCATGGGGTGTATCAAGTCCCATGGTGGCGGCCCGACACAATCCAAGAATGCACAGGTATGCTACTGGTGCCCAGTGCCTTATTTTTCTGCGCCGGAGTGAGTGCACGCCCACACCCCGTTAGAACCTACACTGCTGCACCACCGCCGTCGATTTGACCTCTTACAATCAGCCCAGTAATCGTGCCCCACCCTGCCTAGTTTCAGGGTATCATGATACACCTTATAGGGTTACTGCTGAAAAGGGTCCCCCGCTACTAGGTTTTCTATTTCTAGCCAACATGCTAATTTGGTTAAGTGTTTTGTAAACCTAACCCCCAATCAGTCTGTTTAGTTTAGCATGTTCCATTTTGATTAAGTATTAATATAATTTACTTAATCCTATCAATCCTGACTCAGCCTTAATTGTCTTATTAAAGCCTTGACCTCTCACATTAGACAGGTATTGTTGTGGTTGCCTGTTGCCGGTTGGGTCCGGGCAGTCTTACGCCACAACTCAGTCTAACCTCGGGTCCTTATTGGGCTCCATGTTTAACCACCCACATTGGATAGGTATTGTTGTGACTACTGGACAGCCGGGCGGTTCCGGGCAGGTTTACATCACAACTCAATCCAACCTCGGGTTAAACACATCGTATTTTCTACATTTACATATTTTGTCTTTCTTCTTTTTATATGTAAATATTTGCGGCCCATTATTCAAAAATCAATTTAAGCTAATGGTGTAAAGGTTTACACCAATCATGGGCCCAACCCATTCTTGAATTTGGGCCCATCTACTTTTATATTTTCATTTATTAATTAATTTGGCCCAACGCTATTTCCCCCGTTTTATACGTTCGTTTATTATAATATATATTGGGCTTAGCCTTTTAAGCCCAACTTAGCCACGTGAAAAAGGGGAGGCTTAAAACGTGATTATATACACAAAAAGGGGAATGTGAACGCATGAACTTGCAACTTAACGTTGGAACTACAAAATAGAAACTGGTGTACTTGCATTGTGGTAACATATACTTTGGTCATAAAGCATAAGTGACATGAATCAAACCATGTAAACTTGTAGTTAAGTTAAGAATCTAACTAAATTAGATATCATTATAAACCTATAATTTTACTTAGGCATAATGTCAAACATAAGCAAATCATGTTTATAAAATTACTATATGTTTACAAAGGTGCTTACTTTTGTTACTAATACAAAAGTATAGTTCAACTAGAATTATTCCAACTTAATCATGATTTTTAATCATGGCACAATTTTACCCAAACATGAAATGATGGTTTTTGATCTATTCATATAACCATGGCATAAATATTCCTAAACATGAAATCATGGTTTTTACTTTATTCATGCAAACTTGCAATTAGAATGTAAATCTAACTTAGCTATGTGTAACATATATTATATATTTCTTGTTAACAACATAGGCCTAACATGTTTTTCAATTAGGCATAATACCAAACATAGCCTAGTCATATTCATAAAATCAACATAAGTTCACAAAGAGGCTTACTTTTGTTTCTAATACAAAAGTATGGTTTTATACATAGATCATGATGTCAATTCCAACATAATTTCATATGAATCATAATACCCCAAATTTAATCCAATTACACACAAAGTGATTTTTGTACAAAAATATACATTATGTTGGCATAGTAGCAAAACCACATACTTGCATGAATCTCAATTAAACAACCACAAACGTGTAGCTTCAACATGAATTACATACTTGTGAATATCCAATCGTCATATCACAATATTCCAAATCGATTAGAATTATAGCAACGCACAAATATGAATTATTATCGCCACAATTCCATTTCTTACATTACACAAATCAACACAATTATTTATTTCATATCGGAATAGCACTCTACTTACAATCGTGTGACGAATTCTTCAATTCAGGAATATGAATTCTGGATTTGGAGATGCTATTCCCTTGACGTAGGCGTTGATTTGATTTGTTTAAGTTTGCTTTATGCTTTAGAGTTTGTCTCCTAATTGTCTCTCAAATTGGTGGCTACTCCTAGTCGTTCCTCAGCAGCATGATGGCCATTGTATTCTATTATTTGTGTGAGTTTAGGTTAGGTTTGAGTTGTATATATAGAATTTTAGGATTAATTTA
This sequence comes from Allium sativum, assembly GCA_030737875.1. Classification (NCBI taxonomy): domain Eukaryota; kingdom Viridiplantae; phylum Streptophyta; class Magnoliopsida; order Asparagales; family Amaryllidaceae; genus Allium; species Allium sativum. The sequence continues at coordinate 529,570,754 of CM060916.1, forward strand.
GGCCGTTTGATTAATCCTAGAAATGACCACAACCGTTCAGTCAGGATAGAGTTATCCTATTGACTCAGCCATGAGTCAGAAATGACTCAGCATTGACTCAGCGATGAGTCAGAAATGACTCAGCGTATTAAATGTTCACCAATTCAAACGTAAATACGTTTAATAGATACATTTTCCCCTTTACCGTATTAATTACCCATATATAAATATTTATTTATATATGAATAAATATTTTTTTACCTTTAATTTGTCATAATTAAAAATTGGAGAAGGCCAAAAAAAAAAAACATCCTTGACAACCAAAAATGCGCAACGTACGCTACATGATGCGTACACGTCATATATATATATATGCGTATATGTATATATATTATATATATATATATTCATTTTTTTCTCTACCTTCCCAATTACCCATTTTCACACTAAACCACTTTTTGAACTGCGTTCACACTAGGCTATTTTAAGCCATTCCCCTAAAACAAAAATAGGGCGCTGGCGGGGATCGAACTCTGTACCTCTTGTATGCAAGTCATGTATTCCAACCAAATGAGCTAATAAGTCTTTTGCTTACAAACCCTAGAACAATGCTAAACATTATTCGTTTCCCATTCTTCTTTTTTTTTCATGTTTTGCTGCGATATTTAAATTAAAGATATCTTCTTCACACGTTATCCGTTTTGCGTAAACTCGGACTCTATCTCAAGCAGAATTTCAAGGCGAATGCAATGGCGTAACCCGTTTCCCTTAATTCTTTGATTTGAAATTAATTATACTTTAATTTGTGAATCTCACTGTTATAGAATACACGGGGTGTTACATTCTCCCCCCTTAAAAGGATTTCGTCCCCGAAATCTTCAAGTTAGGAGGAATGTATATCCTAACATCCAAACATCCATCTACTAATCCATCAAACACGAGTATCCATTGTCCTTAAAAGACTTCTAATGCTTCATGATCATATGCGAAGTGTGTGTGTACATGTACTTATCTAATGCAAAATCAGGCGGTCTACTGATTCAGTTGACCTCCTTAATGCGAATTATGTGAGTGCCATGAATCCATTATGTATGCAAATTTTTCCTATTCATGATTCTACATGAGTGCACAATCATTCATTCAAATGCAACATCCATATGGCAACACATTAAAGTTCAACCATATACGAATGCAAACATATATGCATATGCAATATGAAGTGACTGAGCCGATCTAAAACCTAGATTGTGTGTGTATATGCAACCACGAGCAACCACTAGCAATCACTTGCAACCACTTGCAACCATCATCCATAACATGTTTCAGCTACATGTTTACATCCAAAAAGATTCTACCTATGGTTATCAAGATAGGATCGAGGAGAGAAATAGGATAAAACAAAGCATCTAGAATAAGTTAACGATGTACCGCCAGAAGGTCCGGTCTGCTTCTCAGGGCAGTCTTTGCTGATGTGTCCAGTCTTCCCACAATGAAAACATTCACCTTGCTTTCTCTTCCTCTTTCTACAATCCTTGGCTATGTGCCCTTCCGTACCACAGTAATTGCATTTCCTTTTATCACGTGAGTTGTTGTTCTTGCCTCCTTTCTCGGGGTCTACCTTCTTATTCTTAGAATCGTTGGGCTTGACCTCTTTCTTCCCTTGAGAGTTTTCTGCCTCTGTTTCCTTCTTGTCCTTATCTTCCTCGTTCAGCAATGCCATCTGCACCAACCTTTCGTACGTAGCTCCCATGGGTATATGGGTCATGGCCAAACCGTGTAATGGCTCATTCAACCCTTTGACAAAGCGGAGAGCCTTCTTGTGCGGGGTGTTGACTAGGTCCAGCACAAACCTAGCCAGCTCATCGAATTGATTAACATACTCTTTGACTGTCATATTCCCTTGCTTAAGAAATAAGAATTTTTCCAACTGAAGACTCCTTTCAGCTTCCGAGAGAAATTTAGCCTCAAACCTTGCCCTAAAGTCCTCCCATGTTTCCACCGGTCTTTCTGCATTAGTGACTTCCCACCAGTAGGAAGCCTCACCCTTTAGTAGCCATACTGCTAGTTGTACTTTCTGTCTATCTTCTACCTCAAAGATGATGAATAAGTCCTCGGTTTCTTTCAGCAAATTTCTAGCTGCCACGAAGGACTCAGTTCCATGAAAATCCTTTCCTCCCATAGCTTTAAAATCTTTACATATCTTAGCAAACGTGTTTCCCCGTGGAGGAGGTGGAGGAAGAGGTGCCGCTGCAGCTGGATGATTTCCTGCAGCTGGGGGAGGAGGAACGGTAGGACCTGGCTGAGTGGCCCTTGCTTCTAAGAACCGTCTAAACCAACCAGGTATTGGTACACCCTCTGGCAAGTTAAGTTCTTCGGCCATGCTGAAACAAAAAGGATAGATTCAAAACGAAGGATAAGAGATAGTACCTATGGCTTTGGGGGGACTTTGCCTTTTTAAAATAAAATAATATTTTTCTTTTAAAAATGCTTCTTTAAATTTCCTTTTTGAAAAATAAATTTCCAAAACTTTTTATCTTATCTGGTAAACCTATGCTCTGATACTAAGTGAAACACCCCACCTCCGTTAGGGTCACTCTCAAAGGGAATGCCCTAATTTTGGTGGAGGTTTATAAGTATAAGTCACAGATATACAAGACAGATATAAGAACACATATTTTTGAACAGCGGAAAACAACAACTTTTATTTCATTAAAATATGTGTTACACAAACCATGCCATAATTGTCTTACAATATTTCCAAAATCATAACTGTCTTGATTACATTATTTAAAGAAGCATAAAGAAAACATAAATAAACTGCAAAAGTCCCATAGTTGCTGTCCAAAGCCATAGTCCAAAACGAAAAGATCCAAGCAATACATTCTTTCTCTTCAAGTTGGATATGAAGGCTGGTCAAGCTGCGGTATTCCCTCCCTGTGGACCTGGGGGGGGGGAACGGAAGGAAAGAAGACGAAAGAAAAGTTGAGTCAGACATAAAGCCTGAGTAAGTCCAGGACTATTCAGTCTATGAATAAAGAACTGGGTATGATAAGTATAAACTAGAAATGGGAAAGCACCATAAACTTAGTTAAGTTGTCTAGGGTCGAATATACTATCGTACCCCATTTTAATCTCTGAACCCATATAAACTAGTTCCCAACTGGCACCCCATAATCAGGGTGAAGTGATCCATTTTATAATGATCGGCTCCTACTCGCATAGTTACATGTGTCTTACGGCCCCCGATGTTGTAGTTACCTATGCTGGTCCCACCATGGGGTGTATCAAGTCCCATGGTGGCGGCCCGACACAATCCAAGAATGCACAGGTATGCTACTGGTGCCCAGTGCCTTATTTTTCTGCGCCGGAGTGAGTGCACGCCCACACCCCGTTAGAACCTACACTGCTGCACCACCGCCGTCGATTTGACCTCTTACAATCAGCCCAGTAATCGTGCCCCACCCTGCCTAGTTTCAGGGTATCATGATACACCTTATAGGGTTACTGCTGAAAAGGGTCCCCCGCTACTAGGTTTTCTATTTCTAGCCAACATGCTAATTTGGTTAAGTGTTTTGTAAACCTAACCCCCAATCAGTCTGTTTAGTTTAGCATGTTCCATTTTGATTAAGTATTAATATAATTTACTTAATCCTATCAATCCTGACTCAGCCTTAATTGTCTTATTAAAGCCTTGACCTCTCACATTAGACAGGTATTGTTGTGGCTGCCTGTTGCCGGTTGGGTTCGGGCAGTCTTACGCCACAACTCAGTCTAACCTCGGGTCCTTATTGGGCTCCATGTTTAACCACCCACATTGGATAGGTATTGTTGTGACTACTGGACAGCCGGGCGGTTCCGGGCAGGTTTACATCACAACTCAATCCAACCTCGGGTTAAACACATCGTATTTTCTACATTTACATATTTTGTCTTTCTTCTTTTTATATGTAAATATTTGCGGCCCATTATTCAAAAATCAATTTAAGCTAATGGTGTAAAGGTTTACACCAATCATGGGCCCAACCCATTCTTGAATTTGGGCCCATCTACTTTTATATTTTCATTTATTAATTAATTTGGTCCAACGCTATTTCCCCCGTTTTATACGTTCGTTTATTATAATATATGTTGGGCTTAGCCTTTTAAGCCCAACTTAGCCACGTGAAAAAGGGGAGGCTTAAAACGTGATTATATACACAAAAAGGGGAATGTGAACGCATGAACTTGCAACATAACGTTGGAACTACAAAATAGAAACTGGTGTACTTGCATTGTGGTAACATATACTTTGGTCATAAAGCATAAGTGACATGAATCAAACCATGTAAACTTGTAGTTAAGTTAAGAATCTAACTAAATTAGATATCATTATAAACCTATAATTTTACTTAGGCATAATGTCAAACATAAGCAAATCATGTTTATAAAATTACTATATGTTTACAAAGGTGCTTACTTTTGTTACTAATACAAAAGTATAGTTCAACTAGAATTATTTCAACTTAATCATGATTTTTAATCATGGCACAATTTTACCCAAACATGAAATGACGGTTTTTGATCTATTCATATAACCATGGCATAAATATTCCTAAACATGAAATCATGGTTTTTACTTTATTCATGCAAACTTGCAATTAGAATGTAAATCTAACTTAGCTATGTGTAACATATATTATATATTTCTTGTTAACAACATAGGCCTAACATGTTTTTCAATTAGGCATAATACCAAACATAGCCTAGTCATATTCATAAAATCAACATAAGTTCACAAAGAGGCTTACTTTTGTTTCTAATACAAAAGTATGGTTTTATACATAGATCATGATGCCAATTCCAACATAATTTCATATGAATCATAATACCCCAAATTTGATCCAATTACACACAAAGTGATTTTTGTACAAAAATATACATTATGTTGGCATAGTAGCAAAACCACATACTTGCATGAATCTCAATTAAACAACCACAAACGTGTAGCTTCAACATGAATTACATACTTGTGAATATCCAATCGTCATATCACAATATTCCAAATCGATTAGAATTATAGCAACGCACAAATATGAATTATTATCGCCACAATTCCATTTCTTACATTACACAAATCAACACAATTATTTATTTCATATCGGAATAGCACTCTACTTACAATCGTGTGACGAATTCTTCAATTCAGGAATCTGAATTCTGGATTTGGAGATGCTATTCCCTTGACGTAGGCGTTGATTTGATTTGTTTAAGTTTGCTTTATGCTTTAGAGTTTGTCTCCTAATTGTCTCTCAAATTGGTGGCTACTCCTAGTCGTTCCTCAGCAGCATGATGGCCATTGTATTCTATTATTTATGTGAGTTTAGGTTAGGTTTGAGTTGTATATATAGAATTTTAGGATTAATTTAGGCCGTTTGATTAATCCTAGAAATGACCACAACCGTTCAGTCAGGATAGAGTTATCCTATTGACTCAGCCATGAGTCAGAAATGACTCAGCATTGACTCAGCGATGAGTCAGAAATGACTCAGCGTATTAAATGTTCACCAATTCAAAAGTAAATACGTATTTAATAGATACATTTTCCCCTTTACCGTATTAATTACCCATATATAAATATTTATTTATATATGAATAAATATTTTCTTACCTTTAATTTGTCATAATTAAAAATTGGAGAAGGCCAAAAAAAAAAACCATCCTTGACAACCAAAAATGCGCAACGTACGCTACATGATGCGTACATGTCATATATATATATATATATATATATATATATATGCGTATATGTATATATTATATATATATATATTCATTTTTTTCTCTACCTTCCCAATTACCCATTTTCACACTAAACCACTTTTTGAACTGCGTTCACACTAGGCTATTTTAAGCCATTCCCCTAAAACAAAAATAGGGCGCTGGCGGGGATCGAACTCTGTACCTCTTGTATGCAAGTCATGTGTTCCAACCAAATGAGCTACTAAGTCTTTTGCTTACAAACCCTAGAACAATGCTAAACATTATTCGTTTCCCATTCTTCTTCTTTTTCATGTTTTGCTACGATATTTAAATTAAAGATATCTTCTTCACACGTTATCCGTTTTGCGTAAACTCGGACTCTATCTCAAGCAGAATTTCAAGGCGAATGCAATGGCGTAACCCGTTTCCCTTAATTCTTTGATTTGAAATTAATTATACTTTAATTTGTGAATCTCACTGTTATAGAATACACGGGGTGTTACAGTCCCACAGTTAAAGCATCTTTTCTTTCCCTTCGCGTTGTCGCCTTTACCACCTTTCTTGTTTTGTTGTTGCTGTTGCGGCTTCTTTTGATCCCCTTTCTTCTCGGGTGCCTTATTAGCATTGGCGCCCTTCTCCTCTTCATGCATAAGCGCCATGTCAACTAATCTCTCAAAGGTAGCCCCCATGGGAATGTGGGTCATAGCTAACCCATGAAGCGGCTCGTTCAAACCCTTAACAAATCTTAGGGCCTTCTTTTCCGGTGTATTCACCAAGTCCAAGCCAAATCTCGCTAACTGATTGAACTTGTTGACATATTCTTTCACCGATAGATTCCCTTGCTTTAGCGCCAAAAACCTTTCCATGTATAGATTCTCTTCAGCCCATGAGAGAAACTTCGCCTCAAACCTCCGCCTAAAATCTGGCCAAGTATCAACTGGACATTCCCCATTAGTGACCTCCCACCAAAACGAGGCCTTAATCTTCATTAGCCAGGCGGCTAACTGGACCTTTCTTCCATCTTCCACCTCAAAGATCCCAAACAATTCTTCCACCTCCTTTAGCCAACTACGAGCTTCAACAAATGTCTCCGTCCCGTGAAAAGGTTTTCCACCCATTGCCCTAAAGTCCTTACAAATCTTTGCGAAAGTATTGACACGAGGAGGAGGAGGAGGATTTGTTGGACCTGCAGTGGTGGCTCTAGTCTCCAGATACCTCCTAAACCATCCTGGTATCGTTATTCCCTCGGGTATCTCGGGAATTCCAGACATGCTGAAACGAAAAAGGAAAGATACAATACAAAAGAACCGAAGGAAAGATATATGGCTCTTGGGGTTATGCTCTCTAAAATATACTTTTCTATTGAAAATACTTTCCTTAAAACGTACTTTTGAAGGTACTTCTTTATAAAAGTTGTTTTGAAAATTAGTTTTTCAAAATTCATATCTGTTCTGGTAACCTTCAGCTCTGATATCACGTGTAACACCCCACTTCCATTAATGTCAATCACAAAGGGAATGCATTAACTTCTATGGAGCGTTTTAAATAAGTATTGAACAGAAACTTAACAACAAGACAGATATAAACAGTACTCAAACTTTAAAACTTTATTTCATTGCAGCGGAAAACACATATGTTTGATTACATCATCAAAAACCAAAGTCAAAGTACATAATATCCATCTTGACTAAACCAAAGTACATAAATTGAAAGACATAACCCCAGTACAAAATAGCCATAAATATGAGAGGCTGAACTTAACTTTAGCGATCCAAGCAATCTTCTAAAAGTAAGAAATACAACTGTCCAAAATCAAGCTCCACTGGTGCTAGTTCCAACCTGAGCACCTGGGGGGGGGGGAGGAAGAAAAGACGAGGAAACAAAGGGGGGTCAGACATAAAGTCTGGCAAGTGCGATAACTTTAACAATATAATTACCAATATAACTAGGCTAAGGCATAAGTTGGAAAATAAGGAAATGACTATAAACTATTGAGTATGGCAGAGTAAATAAGGAAACAAGATGAACAACGATATCGTTAAAGGCGCTCCTAAACCACTATAAGATAATTGTTATACTGCACCACCACTATACTGTACTGCACCACCACTAGTCACCCTAAGGTTGATCCCGCCTACATAACTTAATAATGATATTGGTAGTTTCGTGCACCCCTAGCTGCCTTCATAGGTGACGCCTGCCCCTATCTCCACTAGGTGTACCCACTACCCCCAAGCGATCGACTCCCTAATTCATAGATACCCGTGCTGGCCCCACAGTGGGGTGTATCACTCCCCAAAGTGGCAACCCGATACAACCAACAATGCATGGCTTATACCTACACGATGCAACAACGTCTTACCTACCAGCCCGGGTCCACACACACATATGAACCTGTTGGACTTGCGTTGCCACCGCTAACCCGTTTTGGCCTCTTACAGTCAAGCCCAGTATGTGTGTCCCGTCCTCGACTTGGGTCGAGCCCACAAAGATACGTATGGGTTACTAGTTGAAATTGGCCCCCATTACTTGACACAAGCTATCCACCTAAGTTTGGTCCCCTCTAGTACATCCCACTTAACCCACTTCTTATTCATGTTCACTTACATGTTTCAAATTTTGGTTAAGTGTTTCTAATCGTATTTCAAATGCCACCCAAGGCACCCACTAGATTCCACATGCCACCCAAGGCACCCACTTAACCCCCTTATGTCCCACTACATGCTTATCTGGTTAAGTGTTTCTTAATTCATTAAGACCGTAACCTCATAAAGACCTCTCACATTAGACTGGCATTTGTGGCAGCTGGATTTTCCGGGTGGGTCCGGGCAGTCTTACACCACAAACGAGCCTAACCTCGTGTCTTTACAATTGTTACGTATTTAGTTTATGCCTAAGACCTCTCACATTAGACTGGCATTTGTGGCAGCTGGATTTGCTGGGCGGGTCCGGGCAGTCTTACACCACAAAAGAGCCTAACCTCGTGCCTAAGACAATTAATTACTCCTAATTAATCATCCCCCAATTTGAATTACTTTCCCTATTCAAATTATCAATTAATTCCAAATTTAACTATGGCCATAGTTGACTCAGTTATGTCCATCCATTTATGGTATGTAAAATCATACCAATTATCTTCACAATTTAATTTAAGGCATTTACGCCAATTAAATCTTTTAATATTATCCCCTTTACCCCACGTTGTACGTTTGTTCGTTTAACGTAAAATATACGTTAGGCTCGAATAGTCTAACTCATGGAATAAAGAGAAAACATCACAACATACACATAATTAAACTAGATCTAAACATAGGGGTGAACTTGCATGTGTGAATGATATTCTACATCTAAAACTTGCATAGGCCAAAGTTACAACTTGCATAAAACTACATATGTCATAGACCCAAATCTAAAGGTGTAAACTTGTTGAGATAATGGTCACAAACTTGCATAAATCATGTATGTCATAGATCTACATCCAAAGGTGTAAACTTTCATAGGCAAAAACCCTAAACTTGCATAACATGATTCATATTCCAAACTCATATATTTATATAAACTTGCATATGTGATTTATGCAACATAACAATGGTCTAAACTTACATCCAAACATGTAAACTAGCATGTAGAATTTAACTTATAACTCACACATGTTATAGCCTAACTTTTAATCAAATTTTCACATAAACTAAATGTCATAAATATGTAAGGTCACATATAATTTTACCCAACTTGTATATGATCCATGTCTAAATCAAAATCTAAACTTGCATACATATGATTTATCATATGAATCAACATAACCAAACTAGCATATGAAACATGATGATTCGATTATATATAAAATTACAACATAGATGATAGCAACGTAACTTTACAACATGGATGATAACATCACAACATAACATCATAGAGTTTACAACTTGTATGATAACATCACAATATAACATCACAATTTTACAACATAATTATAACATGCAGTCAATAACTCACATCAAATCCATATAATCCACATCATAACTTAATCCAATTAAATTACTAATTATTTTATTAAAATTATCGAACTCACAACTCAAAGAAGGTCTTGAGTTCTGAATTCTGAGCTCTGAAGTTGTAAATGATTTCCTTTGAAGAAGATTCATTGTTAACGTTGAAAAGGATTGATTTAGACTAGCTTTCTTCCTCTCTAATTGGTGGCGGCTATGCTGAGTTGCTAGGTGATGGCATGGAGGCCATGAATCTAATTTTTGTTTCGATTTTAGGGTTTGAGTCTAGAGGTGTTTTTATAGAGTTTAGGATTAGTTTAAGCCGTCCGATCAACCCAGAATTAATCCCAGCCAATCAGAGCATCTCGGAAACCCTAATGAGTCAGCACACAGTCATCAACAGGTCATAATTCAATTCTGCCCGGGGGGGGGGGGGGGGGGGGGTTAGGTCGACCCCCAGGTTGACCCTATGGTCGACCTGGTCAGGGAAGGTCGACCTCCAGGTCGACCCTATGGTCGACCTGGCCCTGGCGGGAAAATTCCCGCCTAACCTATCTGACTCTGAATTTTGAAATTTTGAAATCTGTTTTGAATTTTCTAAAACTTCCGATGGCCATAACTTCTTCATACGAAGTCCAATTCACGCAAACTCAGACTCTATCTCAACCAGAATTCCGAGATGAACACAATGGCGCAATCCGTTTCCCTTAATTCTCACATCTGAAATTAGTTATTCTTTAATTTGTGAACATTAGTGTTAACAGAAATACGGGGTGTTACACCTTATCTTATGTTACCTTATTTCTATTGTCCAATATTCAGTTTATTCATGTCATGATCCTTTTACCTGTTTACATGCTGAATAATCACTGGACTTACCAGACTTATGTCTGACCCGTTTTCTTTCGCTTTCTTTTCTTCCGCTCCCCCTCCCCCCAGGTCCGCAGGGAGGGAATACTTCAAGTTAGTGCAGACCTTTTCCAGCTTTAAGAGAGTAGATGTATTGCTTGGATTCTCTTTTCTTGGGCTATGGCTGTAACACCCCGAATTTTGGGTTAATACTAAAATTCACTAATTACAGGATAAATAATCTCAGATGTGGGAATTAGGGTAAACGGGCTGCGTCATTGTGTTCGTCTCGGAAAAATACGCAAAATAGAGTCCGAGTTTTCGAAAATCGGAGTCCGTATGGCCCAGTTATGGCCCGATGAAGTTCGCAGAAAATTCAAAACTAAAAACAGATTTAAAAATTTAAATTTCAGATTTTGGAATGGAAAAGCGGGGTCAGGCGGGAAGCTTCCCGCCCTACCCATGTCGACAGGGCTGTCGACAGGCCTGTCGACAGGGGTGTCGACTGGCCTGTCGACTTGCCTGTCGACAGGGGCGCGGCGTCCAGTGAACCTGGGTGCACCAGGTTGGGTTCTAGGCTGGCTTAGAGGGCTGGTTCTAGAGATTTCCTAAATCTAAGGGTCCTAATCTAACCTAGGGTTAATCTAAGGGCCTAAAACACTCACCTAATCTATAAATACACCCTAAACCCCCCCCCCCCTAATCCTTACCAAAAATAGAAATGATGGCCTCATGCCGCCAAATTAAATCTTAAGAGGAGCCTCCACTAATCTATGAAGGAAGTTGCAAGCTAATCAACCTCTAATCATCATCTTCTTCATATTTAGCAACTAATTCCACTTCATAAGTTTGCTAATATTGGGTTTGGTGAGTTTCTATCACTTTAACATCAATTGTTAAAGTAAGTAGATTGGGTGTAATGAGACTTATGGTCTTGAATGCGGATTATAGAGTTTGAATCATTTATAATGATATGCTACTCTATGTCTTCTTATGTTTATGCATATGTAATAAGTGGTTTTATGCATGCTTAATAAGTTGGATTATGCATGTTTTACAAGTGGATTTATGCATATTTAATAAGTGGGTTTATGCATGTTTAAACAAGTGAGTTATGCAAGTTCATATGCAAGTTATGTGTGTGATGCTAGGTGTATGATGTTATGAAAGTTCATATGCAAGTTATGTATATGCTTAAATGCAAGTTTAACATGATATGCAAGTTATGCATGGTTATGCAAGTATGTGAATGCCTATGCAAGTTATGTGTATGCTTAAATGCATGTTTAACATGTTATGCAAGTTATGAGAATGCTTATATGCAAGTTCAACATGTTATGCAAGATATATGTATGATGATATGCAAGTTTGGGTTAAATGTAGTTGGGTTAATATATGCTCATATATGCAAGTTGACATCCTCTTAACCCATGATAAAGTTATATGCTAAGATGTGGTGAAACCCATGATACTTGTGATGGATCTTTCCTTTATTATGTCATGGAAAGAGAACGATTTACGTGGGTAACGATGGGGTGAATAAATATGTTAATAAAAGTGTGATTGGGTATGATTAAGCATACCATAAAAATGAATTAACATAAGTGGGAATTTACCTATTGAGTTAGGTCTACCCCATGGGAATTTACCTATTGAGTTAGGTCTACCCATGTTATGAAAAATGTGTAATTAATTAGGGATAATTAATTATGGGGGTGATTAATTAGGTGTAATTAATCGACTAAGACACGAGGTTGGACCCTTTTGTAGCGTAAGACTGCCCGGAACCGACCGGCAAATCCAGCGGCTACAAATGATTGGCCCAATGTGAGAGGTCTTAGGCATAAATTAAATACGTGATTAAAGTAAAGACACGAGGTTAGACTCTGTTATGACGTAAGACTGCCCGGACCCTACCGGCTTAACCAGGCGGTCATAACAGCCAGTCTAATGTGGGAGGTCTTTAGGGGAGATCACGGTCTTAATTAATTAAGAAACACTTAACCATATTAGCATGTAGTGGGACATGAGGGGTTAAGTGGGTGCCTTGGGTGGCATGTGGAAATTTAGTGGTTGCCTTGGGTGGCATATGGAATCTAGTGGGTTGCCTTGGGTGGCAATGGAAAATACGATTAGAATACTTAACCAAGTGGAAACATGTAATTAAACATGATTAAAGGGTTAAGTGGGATACACTAGATAAGTGACAAGCTTAGGTGGGTAGCTTGTGGGGGCCCATTTCAACCAGTAACCCATATGTATCTTATTGGGCTCGACCCATGTCGAGGACGGGACACGCGTACTGGGCTTGATTATAAGAGGCCAAAACGGGGTAGCGGTGGCAACGCAAGTCCAACGGGTTTCATATGCGTGTGTGGACCCGGGCTGGTAGGTAAGACGTTGTTGCATCGTGTAGATATAAGCCGTGCACCGTTTGTTGTATCGGGTTGCCACTTTGGGGAGTGATACACCCCACTGTGGGGCCGGCACGGGTATCTACGGTAGGGAGCCGATCGCTTGGGGGTGGTGGGTACACCTAGTGGAGATAGGGGCAGACGGCACCTATGTAGTCAGCTAGGGGTACACGAAACCACTGGGAAAATTTTCTAAGTCCTTGGAGGGATCAACCTTTAAGTAGGGATGACTGGTGTGGTGCAGTGTAGTAATTACCCTTGGGTGGGTAGATGCGTCTTTGCGGTTATCTTAGTTTATCCTTGATCTACCAAACTGCTTGGTATAGCCATTCATCCCCAGACATTACCGTATATCAACTTATGTCTTCTCTGGTTACTTTAATGATTGTATTGTTAAAGTTATAGGACTCACTCAGACTTATGTCTGACCCCGTTGTTTTTATCTTTTTTCCCAACCCTCAGGTCCTACGGTGGATCCTAGCAGTAGTGGAGTTTGATCGGATTTCTGTTCCAGTCTTTAGGAGCTTGGATAGATGTAAAGCTCCAGTTATCCAGTTATCTTTTCTTTTGTTATGGCTATTGTATGAGAGTGGGATTATGTACAAATTTATTTGATGGATATTGTACTTGACTTTTATTGTGGTTTTATGATGTAACCAGACATGTTTTACTTCCGCTGTTATGAGATGATGTTTTAAAATTTCAAGTACTATTTATATCTGTCTTGTGGTAATTTTTCTGTTCTATATTCACCAAAATACTCCACCGATGCCATGGCATTCCCTTAGTGAGTGTCCATAGCGGAAGTAGGGTGTTACAATGGCCGTGGTTACACTTTTATTGGGGATTTTTGCTGCTTTACCACTGATTTATGCCTCTTTATGTACTTGGAGTTTTAAATCAAGACAGATATTTTATTGTAATAACTTAGAAGTTGGGTTTTGAGATAATGCTTGTAATGTTTTGACTAAACCACACTATTTATGAACTGATTTCAGTTTTCCGCTATTCATATGTCTGTCTTGCAAATTATCTATGTCTTTTACCTAAAATGCTTCACCAAAGTTAATGCATTCCCTTTGTGAGTGACCTTAACGGAGGTGGGGTGTTTCATGTAGAATATCGAACATCTGGGCTAAATTTTTCAAATGATGGACTTCTCTTTTTGACTTTACCAACATATCATCGACATAGACTTCCATCGTCTTGCCAATTTGTTTCTTAAACATAGCGTTTACCAATCGCTAGTAAGTTTCCCCTGATTCTTTAATCCAAATGGCATCACCTTGTAGCAATATAAGCCACGATCATTTATTAAACATGTGTCCTCTTAATCTGGTCCATACATCATGATTTGATTGTAGCCAGAATACACATCCATAAAAGACAACGACTCTTGCCAAGCTGTGGAATCCACCAATTGATCTATTCTAGGAAGAGGAAAACTATCCTTTGGACAAGCTTTATTAAGATCCAAATAATCTACACAGACTCTCCATTTTCCGTTTTCTTTCTTTACAAGTACAGGGTTGGAGATCCAGTTTGGATAGATAGATACCCTGATGAAGTTGTTTTCCATTAGCCAGTTGACCTCCTCTCTCAAGGCCCTTGATCTCTCCGGCCACTGGGTCCTCCTTTTCTGCTTGACAGATGGAACACGTGGATCAATATTAAGTTTATGGACAAAAACATCTGGAGATATGCCGCTCATATCAGAATGGTTCCACGCAAACACGTCCAAATTGGCTTTTAAAAAGAGAATCAATTGACTCTTCAATTCGGGGCTCAACTGAGATCCTATATTCAGCACATGGTTTGGATCTTTTGAATTAACAGCTATAGGAATTATGATATCAGCTAGAGCTGCTCTTTCATCCTCTGCACTTGCTTTTCTAGGATCAATTTCTTTTTGCGCTCCACTGTGTTCGCTAGTGCATGGACCACTCCTTAATTTCTATAAGGGGAGTTCGCGAATGCGGGGTAGAGCCTCTGCATTCTTCCCCAAGTCTTTCTTCCTAGCCTCATGCAGCTCTGTTGCATAGCAATTCCTCGCAGTGGCCTGATCGCCCTTAATTATGACAATTCCATTCTCAGTTGGAAACTTCATAGTTAAACCACATGGAGCTAGCGCAATTTTAAAGCCTGCGAGAGTCGGTCACCTGAGGAATGCATTTTAGGCGGAGAGCTCATCCACCAAGACGAAAGTCTGCATCATAGAGACCTTGCAATCTTCGTCTGCTAGTTCGACGAGCAAGTCAATTATACTAATAGGTTGCGTGGGTTGTCCAGTAAATCCGTGGATTTTGTTTGGATAGGCTCGCACTTCTGCCATAGAGAGGTTCATTTTCAGAAATATATTTATGAAGATCATATTAACGAATGCCTCCGTGTCAACTAGGACTCTTTTCACAACTACAGGGATAAGACCAATTGTGATCACCATGGCATCAATAGGTGGTGTAAGTATTCCATCAGAATTTCTATCCCTGAATACTAAATCATCGGCTGAAGCCTTTGGCATCTTCATTGGAAGCTCGTTGCTTAGGACCATGCACCTTTCTTCTTTCAAGACACCCTTTAACTCGTTAGCATACCTTTCCATGTCTTCCCAGCTACTTTCGGCTGGGTGGGGCCCACCAAAAATCATGTTGATCACTGGTCTCGAATCAACGGGTGCCTGAGCTTCTCATTAGAACCGGATTGATTGGTATTATTATTTTATCCCTGGGTAGTCGGAGCGTTTTGAGGATTCTTCACATACTGTTGAAGTTGGTCTTTTATGATGAGTTCTTCAATAAAAAATTTCAGGTGTCGACATTCGTTAGTGCTATGCCCCGGTTGGTTATGAAATCGGCAGAATTTGCCGAAGTTGGTTTGATGCTCTGTAATTTTCTATGGCTTAATTTAAGGAAAGATGCCTGAATCCTTTGTAGCGGAGTAAATCTTCTCTGGTGTTTCATTTAGGAGAGTCAACTCTGAATGCTTGTAGAGTTGTGTTTTCTTATGGGTTTTGTTATCCTTTTCTTCATTTCCCCTCTTTTTTCCAGATTCGTTCTTTTGCTCAGTTTGGACCTCGCTACCTTTCCTTTCTCCGGTGGCATTGTTTTCCATAACCTTCTGGATATTCGGTGGATCCTCTTCCACGCTCATATACTCTTCGGCTTTCTTGTAAAACTTCTTTAGAGTCTTGGGTTTCTTCATCTTAAGCCACTTCCCAAATTCCGATTTCTTATCAAGAACGCCCTTCAAAGCTGCCAATAAGTACCAAGGTTCTGGTTCGATGACTTTGGCCGCCGCAGCATGGAATCGTGTAAGAAAAGCTTTAATGGTTTCTCCAGACATTTGTTCCATCTCGCTGAGCGACATCACATCCCTTGATTTGGTAGTTTGAAGACAAACCTTGTCTTGGAATCTTCTTGCTAAGTCAGCAAATTGATCGACACATTTTGGTGAAAGTCTAATGAACCATAAGGAAGCCACCCCTTCTAAGCATACATGAAAGTATAAGCATTTTATCTCATCGGTGGCCCTAGCTACATTTCGCCATAAGGTGCTATTGTCGAAGGTATGAATTTCTTTGGAAACTTCGCTTGACGGATCCTTTCCGTAAATGGGTACTTACTGGGTGAGAACCCCATTCTTTCTCATCATCTTCATGAGCTAGGTTTTCTTTTATTAGACCTTGGATCATATCCGTAATGTGCTTCTCGTCGCCTGCTCGTTCCACGGGATAGGCATCAGTCTTTTTACCGACCTGATCGCGGCTCAAGTTCTGATGTCTTGCACCTCTTCTGGGAGGTGCCCCTTTGGTGGGACTTGCGGCGCTTCGAGTTGCACGCTTTTCACCATGCTGTGGAGCTTTGACCTCAGAGTCCTCAGCGCCGACCTCCCCTTTGTCTTCCAGCAAGAAGTTGGATTGATTTGGGTCTGAGGTGGAGGAGTCCTCTTTTTCATCAACATTGTCCACCGCATTTGGTGGTGGGGGATTGGCTTGAACATTAAGCAAGACATCAAGCTTGTCCATCATCATTTTAGACGTAGCATTCATTTTTTCATTCAAGCCGTTTATAACCACATTTAACTCATCTTGTGTTACGGATGGTTCGGAAGAATTTCCTACTTCTCGATTCAGAGTTTGTGGCTTGGCTTCATTATCATGCGCATCCTCGACAACCGTAGTAGCTTTAAGAGACTTGTTGTTTCTCTTCGAACCGACCATGACTTCGAGGAAGGAGGTGGATTAGGACTTCAACAATAGGCTATTGGAATCTGAGGGAAGTGTGAAGGATGGAAATGCAAACATGACCCCACGGTGGGAGCCAAATGTTTTCACCAAAAAATGGCTCAAACACTAAAGGTATGTGAACCATAATTCACCAATGTGGTTAGAAAGTAAAAGGAGCCGCAATCGACAAAGGTTTATAGCAAAAAATATGAGGAACGAAAAGTGGAGACAATGTTTTTAGAGTGGTTTGGCCCTAAGCTAGGCTTACGTCCACCATGAGGGTAACTTGCATTATCATCAGTATGATTACAAGGAATATAAACTCTTGTTGTACATACATCTTCTCACTTCCATAGCATATTCTCTCTCTCACATACAAATCACACTTAGATTCATGGAATTCAGTGGGGAAATGATAAGTTCCACGGAGGAGAAGGAGAATGTCTTTGTTTGAGAGGAGGATGGAGGAGAATCTTCAATCTCTTTTTCACTTAGATGATCCTAATGGATGTCATGGCCAAATGGATGAATGATCTTCAAATGGAGATGATGATGATGGTTGAAATGCTGAGGCATGGTGGAGGAAAGAATTCGGCAGAACTTTATGGTCGCCAGGAGCCCATCCCTTTTATGGTGGAAGCAATGGCCTATTTATAGGTGTTTTCCCTAAAGAAATGAGTTGAAATCCATATATGCAGGCTGCGGGTCGCTCGTCCCATTAATTACAAAAATGCAACCGCTTAGTTGTAGCCAACTGTTGATAGCCTTATTCAATTGTCATGCATGAGCGACTTCATGGGAGCGAACGGCTACATAGGAGCGAGCGATTGCACAGATCTGATCACATTGAATGGGCGGACAGGCGTTAAGTGCATAGGCAACTTGTTAAAGCTTCATGGTTGGTATAAGAGCTACCGACCGGGTCATCATGTTAAGCCTTTTATGATTGATCGACAGATAGTATCTGGTTGGAGCATCTGTATCTGATTGTAGATGAACGGGAGACCAACCAAGGCTTGTAGAGCATATATAAGTGCGATCACTCTGGAGTTGACATCTGTCGGACCAGTAGGTAGCATATGATTGGAGCATTAGTGACTTACTGAAGAATGAGCGAGCGACTGGGGTTGCAATATATAAGAAGACATAGGATGCATGCGTGACCTCTGGCATCTTTGTGTTTCTTGCTTAGAAGACACATATGACTGATCAGGGTAGTATAAACGAACGACTATAGAGTGGAATGTGTGACCGGAACCAATTCATCTCCTTGTCTTTTACGATCGACCTTTTCGATATAGGAATGAGTGACTTCCCTTAATATGGGCGACCTTTACAGGGTGTACGAGCCTTATGTCCTTGTGCCATGCCATTCTTGAGCTAGCTTCATGTGCACTACCTCTTTGTATGGTCGTGCTATGTTGTATGATCGATCCTGACTGTGTTAAGCGGACGACCCAACTGTTCTGATGTGTGCGACCTTTCTTATTGCGCTCGACCCTTCATGCTCTGCTTAACCTTAAGTTGGCGCTCAAACTTTGTTATGTGTGATCGTCCCTTACCTTTCACAAACTGTCTGGGTGTATTGGATTGGTATGTACACGACCGATCCTAATGACGCTCGACCCTTAGTTTCTACACAGATTTAATAGACCAACATATTTCTGGTTTTTTAGGGATGAACAACACTCTTCTCTGAGACTTTCGAGCTTAGAGGTTATATATTAGTATAATTCAATGGTTGGTATGGATTGGCAAAGTGGCATGCTAAGTTGCGTGGATCAAAGATTTTGTTGAAAAGCATGGATTTGTGGTTGATGATAAAAGCACATCTTTAAATAGTACAGCTTTGTGTAGCGTTAATTCGCAAACCTCACACCCCGGTATGAACCAAAAACGGGATAGAGACTGCAGGGAAATGGACATACGTTAGCTTCATGCTAGAAGTGATGTCATGGTATGGAGCCTAGACATTTTACTTATGTCGATGTTGGATATTATTTGATAGAAGGCGATGTAACTCGGATTTGATTTGGGATGACTAAAAGTCCCTTGATTTGGTCGACATACTGACTTTGTGAGAGGTTCGATATAACTAGATAACATATTGTTTATGGTATTGCCATTCAGTGACGACTGACTAGCCCTAAAGATCAAAGGGTTACTATTGACGGCAAAAAATGTCGTAAACACCAAAGTTTCCAATTACTAGGAATAATTAATTCAGTCGTATAAACAAGAGTGGAAAACGGTAAATAATAGGAGAGATTTATAGTGGTTCGGCCTCGTGAGGGGCCTACATCCACTTTGAAGCATTATTGGAATATTATTGATCACAAAAGATTACAAGGTTGAGTCCATCACATAACATATCATTACAATTGCTTGTAGGCTAGGTGATGTCATCGTTATCATATATGATGTCATAATTGGCATATATTGCGGAATATAGGAAAAAGATACTTTTGCCCTTCTTCTTCCTTAAAGTGGAGATGTCATTAATGGAGCTCTCAAGAAGTCTCAAGGTCACAAAATCCAACCCCTTTGAAGTGTGAGACTATGGGGTATTTATAAGATAAGGATTAGGTAGGAGTAGGTGGGTGTTGGTAGGAGTAGGTGAAAATGGACCCCTACACCCAAAAATTCGCACCTGGCTCATACATATGCCAGATTTTCGCACCCCGCCCCTAGGCGGCGAATTTCGCACCACATGAGGTGGGAAATTCGCACCCTATAGGGGGGCGAAAATCTGGCCTGCAGGGGTGCGAAATTCGCGCCCAAAGGTATGAATTTCTCGCCCCTACAGGGTGCAAATTTCTCACCTGGCTGGGTGTGAATTTCGCACCTGGCTAGGTGCGAATTCGGCATCATGCTGGGTGTGAATTTCACACCCTGCTAGGTGTGAATTTCGCACCCGGCGGGGTGCGTATTTTGCATAAAATTCGCACCCCGAATGGTACGAACGGCTTATGGGGGGTGTGAAGGCCCTGGGCATAGGCGCTCTAGGGGCTCGCGGTATGGGTTTATGGCTCGAACTGTGAGGTCGTTTGTTGGAGCAATCCCTCTTCAACCTGTTTCTTTCGCTCCTAGACATCTTCCTGGCCTTGACTCCATGCGATGGGCTGAGTTGAGCATGTCCTGTGTACTTTTGGGAACCGGACCAAAAGGTCGGTTAACATTTTTCCCCCGAAGTACATCTTGTCTTGACATGATGTGCTTTGAATTGGTTAAGAGAGTGGTCGGGTTGTTGACTTGTCCTATTATAGAAGAACATATGTTAATTATAGGATTCGTTCGATGTGGACTTGCGACCGAGCTAGTGTTGGTGTGGCGACGTGCCCACATTGTTAAGTATTTGTAATGTGTCACCTCTGTTTATTTGCGGCGGTCGGTATATGCATGGAATACGTGTACGTGAGCGCGTGGTGTGGCACTTTGAGCTTAGAGATATGAGACAAATTTGTCTCTCCCCTTTTCTTTTTCTTCTCTTTTTTTTGGTTCGAATCCCTGAACCACAGAGGTTCAGAATCTTGAACCCTGGGGGTTCGAAACTTCGAACCCTATAGGCTCGAAATTCCAAACCCTAGGGGCTCAAAATTTTGAACCCTGCAGGTTCGAAATTCCAAACCCTGGCTGCTCGAAATTTCGAACCTCGCATGTTCGAGATTCCGAGCCTTGGAGGCTCGAAATTTCAAAACCCTAGTGGGTTCGAAATTTCGAACCCGCGGGTTCGAGATTTTGGGAAAGTCCAAGGGACTTTTCCCTTTTTATTATAAATAACCCCCCTCCTCATTTCCCTCCTTTCAAGATTTCCTTCCTTGGCCACCATTGTTGTGAAAGTTTCAGAACTCAACACTTTAAACCTAACCTAGGTAATGAACGGGTCGAAGGAGGGCAGGAAGAGGGAGGTAAAAGGGCTGAGTTCTGGAGGAGCCTCGAAAAACCGACCCCCCTCGGAGGCTCAAATTTTCAAACCCTCGGGGGGTATGAATCCTCGAACCCTAAAGGGGTTCGAATACCGGAACCTCCGGCGTTCGAATTTCCGAACCTTGGGGTTCGAATTTTTGAACCTTGCTCGGGTTCGAATATCCGAACCTCCAGGGTTTGAATTTTCGAACCCTATGAGGTTCGAATTCTCGAATCCCAAGGGAGTTCGAGTTTTTGAACCCTGCGATGGGTTTGATTCTCCGGCTAAGTCTGCCTGGCGCGGTTGCTTCGCGCTGCCCCTTGGCGGGGTGTTGCTTCTCTTTTACAGAACTTCGATCTCTTGACTCCCCACCCTTAGTTTTGTATACAACTTATTTGCTTGCATGTCTGCGCCTAGTGCACATGCATTTAACTGTGTAGATAGGGAGTTGGACCTTTCACATAGGATAGCGCATATACTCAAACTGTGACCGAACTGTTGGCCTATTTAAGTTTTCTCTGTTCATCTTGACTTTGCATGACACCGCACGCACTTGTTAGTTTTCACCGACACGAGGGGTACAGGTTATTCTCTTGCGATGTCTAATACTAGTGTATTAAAGTATAGCTAGCTATGCAAACAAGATCAAAGAGTGGGAAGACCTTGGAGGCCGAGGCTTCCCACCCGTCGTCACACACATCTGACTCTACCAACAGCGGTATCCCGAGTGGCAGAGAGCTTAAGCCTACCGAAGGATCCATTCCTTCTCAATCAATCAGTTCACCCAAAGTATCTGATCACTGGGAACAAATTGAGATGCTATACTCTCCGGTCATACGTGAAGAGATTGAGAATGTGCATATTATGGGTGGAGATGTACCGGCGGCTCCGGTAGCTCCAGATATGTTGCCTGACACCGTTATCTTGGAAAATCTGACGGACTCAGTATCGTCGTGCTTGGATGCTACAACTTTCATGAAAATGGCGCAGCGGTTCAATATACTAGTGGGTGATGCCCATGCACCGGGTGAGGGTCACAGAGCTCATGCACCTCCCGAGGGTTTGACTGCTTGGAATATACAATCCTGTTTTGCGAAATGCATGCCCCTAGCCAATGACTTCATTCGGGACTTTCTTTTCTACTTCCGCCTCGCACCTTCGCAACTGCATCCGAATGCTTATTCCTCGCTCCTAGGCACGTACGTTCTATACCGAGAGTATTTGCAAACGGAATCCACTAGAGAGGATATTCGTTGTTTTTTCAGCCTGAGGAGAACGTCTAGCGGGTCACCCTCTCAATGGTTCCTGGAAGCGTCGGTCGCCACCAAATTCTTTATTGGGAAGTGGCCTAGGACGTTTAGTATGATTGGTTCTTCGTGCGTTGTCCTCCTGGATTCTCAAGGAGATGGATAGGAGGGAGTAAGTATCTTCGAACTCCATTCCCTGCTATAAAACAATTGGATCTCGTGCCTCATTATTTTTTGATTGCGGCAGGAAATCCAGAGGCACCACTGGTGAGGAGTATCAGCAACGTCTTAATGCTCTGCGAGCGATCCCTAAAGAGTTTCGCAAAACTGATACCATGACAAGCCTAGAGCGCCTTCGTCGCGCCGGGCTGCTCCCGGATAATCGAGCTATAATTAGGCCCATAGTGGCAACCAGTGTGCCAAAAAATGTCGTGGTGAAAGGCCCTGCGACTCCTGGTCAAAAGAGGAAGTTACTCGCTGTGGGGGCCAAGCCAAAAAAGGTTGTAAAGTTCCAGGGAGATGTCGGTGAAGGTGGGGCTCGCGGTGAGGAGGCCGCGTCTGGGGACAAGGGATCGATGAATGTTCCCGTCCCGCCTCTAGCGGGGGCGGGGTTGTCGATCAGACCATTGTCTCTAGTGATCGCTCCTGGAGCCGCGACCCCACTTGAAGATGAGCCCCAGTTTGATGGCTTAAATAAACTTGACCTGGACATATCCCTATGGCCGACTCTGACTGGCATGGAAGACTTAGCTCTTGCCGCGAGGGAGTTAAATCCTTCTAGTGGAACACAATCTGGTTTGTTGAGAGAACACTTAGGGCATTCACTCATAATCACTGCATAGCATAACGATTCTTCTAAATGCGCGACTTGAGTGGTCTTATTTCTTTCTCTTAACAGGTGATATGGCTAGAGGACGTGAAGGATGAAGTCATGGACCTGGAGACCGCCGAAAACCTCAGAGTGCTTTTCTTGGTGCCTTTAGGAGAGGGGTTAGCTTGTGCGATGAGGCCCCACCTTCACAGGACCGTGGCAGCGAGAGCCGTCAACCAGATAGACCCCAATTGCCTTCGTCACCTCCTCCCAGTCCTCCAATCTGAGTGTCTACGGGAGATTCCCGACTTGACTTAGGGGGATCGGGGCGCATGTCATCGAAAACTCCTTCTTGCACTGCTCCTGAGGCTCCTGTTCAGCCCACGAAGGGGAAGGAGCCATCGCTTGCTCGGTCCAGGTCGGATGAGGCAACTGTGATAGAGATGGGAGATTTGACAAATGCTCAGGTTTTAGCATTTCCTATAGAAGAGTGGAGAGCATTCTTGAAACATTACTTCCTTCGTCATTACTTTGATGAGTTGAAGTTTCTCCCCAATCTCCGTTCCGCCCCATCTAGGGAGTCCGGGGAAATACGGATGCATGTGAAGGTTGTGTATCACCAGACCAACGAACTTACCAAGTATTATTTTCATCTATCGGAGCTGGTCAAGAAGAAGAACCTGGAGTTGATTAATCAACAATTGACTATTGATTGTGAGAAGACCACCGTTGGTAATGTAGAAAAGGATATAGGTAAGTCTATCTGTTGTATTGGAAAATTTCCTTTACTTGTTCCTGTATCTGTGAACGCTAATTCATGGATCTCATTGTTTTCAGCTGAGATGAGGCAAGGGTACGAGGCGCTCAAGAGGGAGATCGATCACTCCTGCTCTGTTTTCATGGAAACTATAGCCGACCTAACTACCCAGAACATGGCCTTAAAGAGGGACAAGGCTGAGGTGGATAAAACATGCGCTCGGGGTCGATTATTCCAGAGAGGTGTGATTGTGTACCGCGCTCTGGGTCAGTTATTCCAAAGGGGTGTGATAGAGCATAGGCTTATAGTAAGTTTCCCTCAGCTCATGAAACCCATAGTTTGCGAAGCCAGGCTGAGCGCCTGCTATGTTTAGGTTGCCCGGGGTTAATCCCAAGTGTAACGAAGGCGTATAACGTCACGTTGTGCAGTCTGTTCAGTGTGTGGATCTCCCATCGTTCATCGGGTTGAGGTGAGCCACAGGTGTCGTTTATTCACCAGAGAAGAGAAGCCCGGATCATCATCCTGTAGGATCCGATCATGGCCATGGGCTACCCTTTAGCCTTGGGAGCTTCGGGGAAGAAACGATTTAAGGGTCGGTCTCGGTGCAGCGCCAAGATTCGACCGGTGCCCGTAGCCAAGGGAGGGATTTACATAACTCCCGCCTAGATTTTGGGTGGCCCCAAGTTGCTTGGGACTTGGGCGCGGAACAATTTATCCTCCGTTTCGGCACGGGGCCAATATTCGAGTTCATGGTTATTTATACTCGATCACGCCATGGTCCGGCGACTCGAGTAGCTTTGTCGGCTCCCATGCTCGGGGTGCCGATCATAGCCATTGTGTTTTGACCTTGAGGTTGGCTCGAGGATGGGGTGGTGGTACCAACTCCCATGCTTGGGGGTCAATACAGCAACCGTCTGTTCCAACGTAAGCTAGTTGTTAAGATTAATCAAATGCCTCATTCGCTGAGTAAACATAGACAGGAAGAGAGGGGAAGTTGAACATCATTTCCACTAATAACTTTTGGAAGTTATATCCTTTATAATGCATTGAATTATTAGAAAACAAAAAATTGTTGGAAAGATTAAATAACCGTATACTAAGTTATGTGAAGTAGTGGAAGAGATGTTCACTATTCCATGCCCTTGGGAGTTCAGCTCCGTCCACGGTTGCGAGTTTAAAGATCCATTGCTGAGCTTCTGTTGTATAGAGTATGGACCTTCCCAACGAGGGGCAGGGCCCATCTGTGGAGGGAAGATCCGTTTTAAGATGAGGTTGCCGACATTGAGGTCCTTATGACGGACCTTGGAATTGAAGTATCAGGTGACTCGTTGCCGTTGGGCAGCAGCTCGGAGGTCAGCTTCGTTCCTTTTCTCTTCCAGCAAGTCAAGTGATCCTAAAAGTAAATCTTGGTTTGTCCATGGATCTAAATAGGTGACTCGATGAGATCGAAGCTTGAGTTCAATAGGAATGATGGCTTCTGATCCGTAGGCCAGGGCAAAGGGAGTATGTTCGGTTGCGGTCTTGTGGGTGGTTCGGTATGCCCACAGGGCATGAGGAAGTTCATCCGTCCATATGCCCCCAACATTTTCCAGACGCTTCTTGATGACGGACTTAACGACTTTTTTGACCTCTTCGACCTGCCCATTGGCTTGAGGATAAGCCATTGCCGAGAATCTCTTTTCGATGTTGTTCCACTAGCAGAAGGCTTTAAATTCGGCGCTCTCGAATTGGGTGTCGTTGTCAGAAATGATGGCTTGAGGGACCCTATATTGAGTAATGATGTTGCGTACAATGAAGTTGATCATCTTGTTGGTGGTAATCGTGGCGAGAGCTTCGGTCTCTACCCATTTGGTAAAATAATCAACTGCGACGACGGCGTATCGTGACCCACCTCTGGCCATTGGAAGAGTTCCAATGATGTCGATTCCCCACATGGTGAATGGCCATGGGCTGACCATTTGTGTTAGCTATGTAGGCGGGGCTCTCGGGATCTTTGAGAAGCGCTGGCACTTGTCGCACTTGCGAGCATAGTCTGCGGCACCTTGATCGAGCATGGGCCAGTAATAACCATGTCTAAGTATTTTTTTGGCCAGGGTTTGCCCTCCAGTATGGTCTCCAAACTCCCCTTCATGTACATTTGTTAATACTTTGATAGCGTCATGATGGGCTACACATCTGAGCAGTGGGACAGAGAAATCTCCACGATAAAGCACCCCATCCATAAGAATATAGTGAGCTAATTGGAGTGTGAGCGCTCGTCTTTCCTTATATCTCCTGGAAGGGTCCCATGCTGTAGGTAATTCTTGATTCATGTTATCCAAGATTCAGTTCCAGGTTCGGTGTTCACGACCGCCTCAGTTCGAATTTGCTTAATACCAGGGGTGTTGAGCACTTCGACGGGGGTGAATCCTAAGAGTTATGGGTCCTCCGAGCTTGCTATCTTGCCTAGTGAATCTGCTTTTTCATTTTGTTCTGGGGGTATATGAGTGATAATGAAGTGATCGAGCTGAGTGAGTAATCCCTGGACCTTAGTTAAGCACAGGGCAAGTCGTTCCCCCTTAGCTTGATATTTCCCTTGTACTTGATGCACGATGAGTTGTGAGTCAAAGAAGATTTGAATTGTCTTTAGTTTGAGCTTGATCGCGATTTTGAGTCCGGCTATCAAGGCTTCATATTATGCGTCGTTGTCGGTAGCAGGGAAATTCAGTTTTAGTGTGTAGCATATTGGGCGTGCGTAGCATATTGGGCGTTCCTCAGGGGTGATGAACATGACTCCGGCCCCAGAGCATTTGTTGTTGGAGGACCCATCCAAGAACAGTTTCCTTTGGGTGCTGAGAGCTTCCATGTTCTCCGTAGGAGTCTCCTCGAGGGCACTAAACTCGACTATGAAGTCAGCGAGAGCTTGGCTGAGGATGGATCGGTGGGGAATGAATGTTATCTCAAATTGGCTCAGCTTCATACTCCAATTCAATAGCTGCCCTGACGCTTTGGGTTGTGGTAGGACCGGTTGTAGTGGCTGATCGATGAAAACCTTTATAAGATGAGACTAGAAGTATGGTCGAAGTTTCCGAGAGGAAATGAGCAAGCAGAATGCCAGCTTTTCCAGCTTCGTATAATTCTTCTCTGCCCCTGTCAATCATTTGTTTATGTAGTAGACGGGCCATTGAATGCGATCCTCGAGGCGGATTAACGCCAAGCTGATTGCCTGCGTAGAAACAACCAAATAAATGTATAAGTCCTCATGGTCTATGGGCTTAGATAGGATAGGTGGTCGCTCCAAGTGATCTAGAAGTTCTTTGAATGCAGAAATGCATTCCGTGGTCCACTCGAAATTGCGTTTCCCTTTTTGAAGTTAGTCAAAGAAAGGAATGCACTTGTCGGTGGCCTTGGTTATGAACCGACTAAAAGCGATAACCTTTCCATTTAAACTTTGAACATCCTTGATGTTCTTGGGGATTTGGATGTCCCGACTAGCTTGAATTTTTTTTTGGATTGGCTTCGATTCCCCGGGAGTTGACGATGAAACCAAGGATTTTTCCTGAAGCGACTCCGAAGGAGCATATCAAGGGGTTGAGTTTCATGTTGTACCGACGGAGGATATCGAACATTTCAGAGAGGTTGTGGACGCCGTCTCTTGATACTTAAGATTTTACCAACATGTCGTCCACGTACACCTCCATGGACTTTTCGATTTGGTTCTTAAAGAGTCAATTAACCATTCGATGATAAGTAGCGCTAGCATTCTTGAGGCCGAAGGGAATGACGTGATAGTAGTAGAGTCCAAGGTCCGTTATGAAGGAGGTATGATCCTGGTCGCGAAGGTTCATTGGGATCGGATTGTATCCTAAGTAGGCATCCATGAAAGATAGCAGTTGGTATCTGGCGATTGAATCAACAAGTCGGTCGATCTTTGGGAGTGGACAGCTATCCTAGGGACACGCCTTGTTTAAGTCGGAGAAGTCGACACACGTTCGCCATTTTCCGTTGGCCTTCTTGGCCAGAACTGGGTTGGAGACCCACTCGGGGTAATCGGATTCATGAATAAAGTTGTTATCAAGTAGATGGTCTACCTCTTCTTCAAGTGCTTTGGACCTCTCAGGTACCAAGAAGCAGCGCTTCTGCTTGACTGGAACTGTCGTAGGGACGATACTTAGACAATGGCAAGTGATCGCAGGGTCGATGTCTTTTATATCGGAGTGAGTCCATGCAAACACATCCAAATTTGCCTTTAAGAAATCTACAAGATCCTCTTTGACCGTGGGATGGAGTTGCGATCCTATCTTCAGCACCCTTGATGGATCGACGGGATTAACAGGAATATCCATTGTAGATTCGACCGGGGTAGCCCTCTTGTATTCGGGCTCTTCGTCCTTTCGTGGGTCGAGGTCTTCGAAAAGATGGCAGTCACACCTAAGCCAAGGCCTAGACGCCACTGATTGCTATGCTGAGATAGTCTTGGCGTAATAAGGTATGGGCACTGCTTTTCCCTTGTCCTTATTGCGCGCATTCTTCCATTCTACCACGTAACATTCTCTAGCGCTTACTTGGTCGCCTCTGACTGTTCCAATTCCATTTTCTATCGGAAATTTCATTAGGAGAGACCACGACGACATGCTAACCCGAAACTCCATGAGAAAACGACGTCCAAGGAAGGCGTTGTAGAGGTAATCAATGTCTATAACCACGAAAGTGAGGATTCAGACCCAACTCCGATCCCCCTCGCCTAGCTCCACTAGTAGATCGATCATTCCCACTGGGGAACTAGAAGCCCTATTGAAGTCGTGGATCATGGCATGGCTTTAAGTCATTTGTTTCTAACTTCATTTGGTCATAAGCAGCTTTGAAAATGATGTTGACTGAGCTTCCGGAATCAATTAATACCTTTCAGACGTAAGCAGCACCGATCTGAGCTATGATAACCAGTGGATCGGTGGTTGGGATTTCCACCCTAGCGGAATCTTTGTCATGGAAAACAATGTCGTCTCGCATGGTCTTCTGGAGCTTGGCTGGGATGGACTCGTTAGGTGTGGAGCAAGTTTCATAAGTAGCATGCTTTATTGAACAAACATACACTTCCGTTTTTTGGAAGCTATCATGTGTGGGATAAGGTCCGCCACATATGTTGTTGATTACGATCCCATGCCTAGGGTTAGATGGGCCTGGAGCTGCCTTGGCAGTTGCTTGAGGCGCTAGTGCCTGAGGCTTAGAATTGGTCTAGGGAGGAAAAGGTTCTTGTACATATTACTCCGGTCGCTTCTCAAGGATGAGTTTTTCGATCGCGTCCATGATCTGGCGACACTCATTGGTATTATGACCATACACGTCGTGGTATTGGCAGTACCTTCCAGTGTTTTTCTCAAGGTCGGTTGATTCCTTGTTGCGTGACTTCTTGTATGGAAGAGTGATGCATGTCTCCAAGTAGATTGTTTCTAGATCCTCGTTTAGCGGGGTGTATGTCTCAAAGGCTCGGTAAGGGTTGGGCTTCCTTGGCTCGGTTGGGGCCTAATCGTTGTTCCGGCCATCTTGCATATCGTTGTTCAGTCTTTGCCTGTTAGGACCTGCCCCCTTGTTCTGATCAAAGGGCTCTCCTACTTGTTTCTGTCTGAGGTTGTTATTCGAATCACCTGCCTGAGGGCCACTGGTGGATGAGAGTTGGTTGCCTCTTGCCTCTTCATGGCATAAGTACTGATCTGCCTTCTCATAGAAGGCGTCGAGGCTTTTTGGCTGCTTCCGATCAATCCATGCCCAAAATTCGGAAGTAGGAAGGACACCTTTTGCTAATTAAAAGAGTATGGTGCGAGGATCTGGATCATCAACTTCGGCGAGGGAAATGTTGAACCCGGAGATGTAGCTTTTGAGCGACTCAGCGGGCCCTTGGTTTAAGTTAGAAAGGGTGAGGGTGTTCTTCGGACTTGGTATGTGCATCTGAATTGCTTGATCAACTGTGTCGCCAACCGGCTGAAGTTGTTAATATAATCGAGTGGGAGGCGTGAGAAACATAACAGAGCAGTTCCTGATAAGAAGACTGGGAAACACTTGCATTTAACCGGATCATTGCCCCGACTCGAGTCCATTTGCCACTCATATCGATTGAGGAAGGCACAGGGGTCAGTATTGCCGTCATAGAGTGGCATTTGTGGCATGCTGAAGCATCGCGGCCATTCAGCTTCATTTACCCTTCTTGTGAAGGGGTTACGCCTAATGTGCGCTTCCCATGAATCGTGCACATTTCCTCGTATCTCCCTCATTATCCTTCGGACCATATCGGGAAGGTAAGTTGGATGAGGGTTCACCATTGGGATCAATGGGTTTTGGCGAGGTTCCTAAGTTCTATTGCGAGGGCGTCTTCTGTGATGGAAGTCTGGATCGTCCTCCTCCATGTCCTCGACATCTATGATTAGGTCCTGGTGTGGATGGTGAGGTGGAGCAGGGTGATGCAGATCCTGTTTTGGAGGAACGCGGGTCGTTGGAATAGGAGGGCTATCGTCCTGATTAGCAACCGTTGGATTATGTTGAGGAAGAGGTTGGTTTGTAGGACCTGGTCCATCATTAACGATTAAACGAGAGCAGTCTCGGTACTATGCCCCCTCGCTATATGTGACTGTAGTTCGGTCGCCGTTGTCGTTCCCATTGCCGTTAGTGTATCCATTATCGTTACCATTGTCGAGGGCATTGGTGTGGGCAGCGACATTGTTGATGAGGCTAAACCTCCTCATTTGATGTGGGCCGCTTGACTCGGAAGAGGAAGTTTCCGATATAGTTGGTCGGGGTCGAGCATTGTTCCGAGTTAGTTGAAGTCGAGCGATGATGCGCTGACTTTCTTAAAGCTGTCGCATAAGGTCGATGTTATTCCTTAATACTTGATTAAGATCGACTGCTGTGTTCCCATATTTCACAATAAGCGCGCGGATTTGAGCTTGTGTCGCGGGCAGTTCGGGGTCCACAATAGGAGGGACGGTTTCATTAGTGGCCGGGATGTCCGCTGGTTGAGGTTGTTGCGATGTCCCGGCCACGGCTGCGGCTAAAGAGTCGGCCATTGTGTTCTTTGGTTGCTTTTCCATCGTAAGCGGACTCAACAGTAGGTTTAGCAAGGAACCTCAAGCTTGTCAGTGGTCGAGATGACAACGTGCGACAAAGGCACAAAATTCGAGCTCTCAGTGAAAGCACCAAATGTTAATGGCAAAAAATGTCATAAACACCAAAGATTCCAATTACTAGGAATAATTAATTCAGTCATATAGACAAGAGCGTAAAGCGGTAAATAACACGAGAGATTTATAGCGGTTCAGCCTCGTGAGGAGCCTACGTCCACTTTGAAGCGTTGTTCGAATATTATTCAGCACAAAAGATTACAAGGTTGAGCCCATCACATGACAACTCATTACACTTGCTTGTAGGCTAGGTGATGTCATCGTTATCATCTATGATGTCATAATTGGCATATATTGCAGAATATAGGAAAAAGACACTTTGGACAATCTTTCTCCTCGAAGTGGAGATGTCATTAATGGAGCTCTCATGAAGTCTCAAGGTCACAAAATCCAACCCCTTTGAAGTGTAAGGCTATGGGGTATTTATAGGACAAGGATTATTTAGGAGTAGGTGAGAGTAGGTAGGAGTAGGTGAAAATTGACCCCCATACCTTGTGGGGTGCGAATTTCATGCCCCAGGGTACAAATTTCACACCCCTGCGGGGTGCAAATTTCGCACCCGGCTGGGAGTGAATTTCGCACCTGGCAGGGTGCAAATTTTGCATCCTACTGAGTGTGAATTTCGCACCTAATGGGTGCGAATTACGCACCCAATAGGCTGCGTATTTCGCACCCAGAAGGGTACGAAGGTCGCCTTATGGGGGTGTGAAGGCGCTGGGCATAGGCGCTTTGGGGGCTCGCGGTTCGGGTTACGATTCGGACTGCGAGATCGTTTATTGGCGCGATCCCTCTTCAACCTATTTCTTTTGCTCCTAGACATACTCCTAGACTTAAATCCATGCGATGGGCTGAGTTGAGCATGTCCTGTATACTTTTGGGAACCAGACCAAAAAGCCGGTTAATAGTTGCACAGAGGTGTGATCCTGAGGCATTTGCTAGAGTGTCTCGAAATCGGTGAGGAAGACCCCTTGCCTCGGTTCATAGATGGAAACCCAGTTTCCAATATGCAACTTTTCAGTTTTAGTTGTAAACCTATTTGGCGACATTATATATGGTACCTATGCCATCTATGATTGGTATATTTAGATTTGAAGTTGATTTCTACACTTATAATAATAACAAAAGATAAATTTCGCATATCAAGCATATTTGGCTATTATAAGGTAAAACTCTATCCTCTGGTTTGTGTTGCATTGTGTGATGGGACCTGAGTCTTATAATGGCTACATTTTTCTTTTTAGCATTGTGTTGTTTGTTTATGGTATTCTTGGGAGAAAACTCGTTCCGTGTTATACGGCATGGTCCCTTAATTTACCCAACATTAAAAATAAAGTTAATAATTGTTTTATTTCTCACACCAGTCCCATGACTGAATCGGAGTTTATTGTTTCCCACCTAAACTCTGGGTGCCCATATTTTCCACACGAGAAGCTAGTAGTTTTGGTTTTCACTGATATTTCTTTGTATAGGATCCTGGATTATGGTTGGAGCTATATTCGGAATGCTCTGCATCCGTGTATTTCTTTCAGTTGTGGTATTTGATTTTTTTTTTTTTTGCTACACATTATGTTTATGTATTTAAATGTAATTTAAATCTCTGATATTTTTCTGCTATAAATTATTTATTTATACTTCGGTATCTTGTACTCTGATGTAAGTTGTTGTAATAGCATGAAATGTTCTCATGTTTGTGTTCAGATGCGTCGTGTTCTCAAAGCAATCCGCCTTCTTGTTTGGTTTAGGCCATCCGAGATGTCAGGGTCACTAGAGGTGGTATTAGAGCTTTAGTTTGCAAAGCTCGAGAACAAGACATAACCAAACAATCAGAGATAGGATAAGTAATATCCTATAAAAATAACTCGTTAGAGATAGGGCTAGTAATACCCTAGAATAAGTTTAAAGGGTTTTAACTATAAAAACGAATTAGTTTCGAAATTTATATCTTATTATAATTTTTTTTTATTGATTTTGGACTATCGAGTATAAGAAGATCTTGAATATATGCGTAATTAACATGTATTCAAAGTCTCAAATATACTAGGTAGATATGGAATTACACTCTAGTCACCCGGAGATGATTTTGATGATGTGGCCACATCATCAGTATTTATGTTATAGTTTCGAAAGTGGGATGTCTATATATTTCCAATTGACTGGTATGAGAACCAAAACTTAGTTAGGATTTATTGTTTGTGATTTGGCATTAAAATTACATTTTTGAGTATATCAAAGATATATATTTGAAAAACTAATTAACTAACTGATTGTTTGTTGTGATGGATGATAATTAGTTTAACTAATTAAAATATTGGAATAATAAAACCAATGTGAAAATGAAAGGGAAAAATTAAGCCAAATCGAATTTAATAATGAATTGAAAATTTGTTCGAATCGGATTTATATACATGGATATATATATACACATACATATATATGTGGAGCAGGTTAATGGCTTCGCGTTGAGTAGAGAAATAAATTGCATGCTCGATAAACAGGTGCACCATTATGAGTTGGTTGTGCAATTTTATTATTATTAAACTACTGTGAATGATTTGGATGCGCTATGATGGTTGCTCTATGTGAAATCAAACAAACGCCATGGGATACTAGCCAATAAATTATGAACTACATCATAACATACTATTGAAGATAGCATAGCATATCATATTCCATATAAGAATTTGGCGCTTGTATGATGAGGTTTGGATTACCATATGAGCAAGATGCTTGTATTGCGAGGACTGAATTACAGGTTGAACTGAGGACTGATTATGAACTTAATAACATATAACGGTAAATGGCAGGATAAAATAATAAACCCTACACAGGTCAGGAGATGACAAAAATACATTTATCTCTTTTGTTTTAGTTACCGTGCATGGGTATGAGGGGGAGCAGGGTATACAAATAATAATCGGTGTGCACAATTGTTTTGTATGTGATATATTGTTTTATTGTGTGCCTAATCGGCTCAATAAATTTTTTCAGATCACCTCGTACAAATGATATGGAGAAATTTCCAGAAATTTGAGGTGTTAGCCAAATTTCAGGGAAATTTAGAAGTTCTTAGAAATTGAAAAGTTGAAGATTTAAATTTAGAATGAAAGTTGAGTTGGTTAATTAAACGACTTTTAGCTCTGTTCCTTTTCGAGGATGAAAAAGTTTTAAGTGGGGGAGTGATATACACGTAAATGTGTGTATTTTATCCTCTTATTTATCTTGTTTTCCCTTTAAAATAATTAATATTGTGTATTTATAGCTATGTTTTCAGATTGTTGATAAAAAGCATGGTTTAGAGCATTTGATGGATAAAGCATGAAGAATTTGCTTAAAAAGAGTGAAGTTTGAAATTACTAAAGCTTGAAGAGTTTAAAGCTTGAAGACCAGTTGCAAATAGAGTTCAGCTAGGTATATTTGGCTCACTAAAGACTCATGATGCGTTCACATTGGCTCATTTGCAAGGCCTGTCACTCTACAGCATGACAACTGCGTTCATATTAGCTCATTTGCAAGGCCTCTCACTTTACAGCTGCATTCACACTGGCTTATGTGTTATTTAGGCTAAATCTTTAGTCCCACATTTTATAATTAGCCAATTAGTCTTTGTCATATCAGCTATAAATACACTTGTATCTTGTTCATTTAGAATTACATTCGGTTTTATTCTGTAATCCTTCTCTTGAAATAAAATCAATCTTCTCCCTTTCTCTTTACATTTTATTGTATTTTATTTATGTTGTTTATATTTTCTTTCTCTTCTTTTCTAGCTATGTCTAGCTAATCTCCTTTAATTAGGGGGTGATGACCCTTAGATTAGATTCAATATGAATCACATAGCCAAAGAGACTAGAACTTCATGTATATAGATCTAGATCTAAACCAAGGGTTAGTCTGAACCTTCATACTTTGTATCATTTAAGAGCTATGCTCCTTCACTAGATATATTCGAGTTCGATCTAACGTTTATCAGATTTAGATCAAATTAGTGAATCTATCCTGATAGCCTATGGTTGTTTAAGAGCTTAGAGCATAGGTTATACTTGTTGTTATTCACATATTTGTTTCTAGAAACCTATTTATCATTGATTCATCTTTGTGTCAGAAATATGAATTAGATCTGTATTAATTCATTTGGCTAATGAATCATATTAATCTAGTTTATGTCATTGCTTTCTTTTATTAATAAAAACTCGCTTTTTCATATATTTTCGATTATTTTCAAACAATCAAAATTTTGGAATAACTTGATTGGATTTAGTAGTAAAATAATTTTTGGTCCCAGAGTTCTATACCCTTTACAAAAACCCTTGTTGTTTAGGAAAGCTGAACGAATTAAACAGTTGTTTACAGTTGTTAATTTGTTCCCAAACAGGGAGAGTATAATAATCCGAAAAATAAAAACCAATTTAAAATTTATTTTTAATTGATTTTAATGGAAATTAAATATTTTTAACGATTTATTTTGAGAATAAACGATTTAGAATTTATTTAAATCGAGTTTCTAACGTATAAATTAAAATTTTAATTAAAACGAACTCGAAACGTCGCGGTACTTTGAAATTTAGTTTTGAACTTTGATTGATTATACATAATTCAAAACAAATCAGATTTCAGTGAAACAAAAAACTTTAGAATCTATTTAATTATATCTTTCTAATGAATGTGAAATTTTTAGATTTCATATTATAAATAGTAATTTATGTCCAAATTAAAATTTAAAATTGTTGCTATGGAATCTATTAATATTTTAATATTATTAAAGCCCTTAAAAATAGACATTTGTCAAACGACCTTCGTTTTGAACGAAACTAATTTTGTTGGATCCGGAATGTCAAATTATTGTCAGGTTTAAAATTTCAGTCATTTGATATTAGTATGTGAGTGTAGTAAATTTAAACGCCTGTTCACTTTCAATTCAAATTTAATAAGCTAGTTAAAAAACCATTTTTCAAATGGTCTCCAAATTCGATAACTAGTTTTATTAGAACCATATTTGCAAAATATAGCTAGATTTCAAATTTCATAATTTTTGGAGTCTGTATGTGGTCGGGGTAAATTAAAATGTATGTTCAAATTCAATATATTGATTTATATTTAATTTTAATAAAAAATAATCAAAATAGTCGAATCATCTTAAGAAACGTATCCCATTGTGTCCAAAATGGGGGTATTTAGTTAGGAATGACAGTTGTTGGGTTTGATTTGGAGATCGGAACATTAAACTTCGAGAATTGGAAATAAATTAATTAAATAATTAAAATGGGGTATAAATTGAGTTCACGAAACCCTAATATCCACTATAGATACAAACGCGCCGCCATTATAGTTTGAAGGCCATAAACACTCGATCCTTCTTTCGCCTCTTTCTCTAAATCCACACATTGAATTCGAAAATCTCTACAAAAAAAAATGTCCAGGGCAAAGAGATCTGAAGGTTCAACGGTTATGATCGTGAGTGTTGTTGCATATTCCTTGGATTTCTCGATCAAAATAGCTACGCTTGTGGCAGATTTTGATGGATTGGGGGCTGCGAGTGGCCCACCGTGCCAAGCACGAGGAAGTAGTGCTCCAGCGATTCTCATGGTACTTCCAGATCGGCGGTCAGCGGCTTCGAGAAGAATGCAGTGGTGGGTTTTTATATGGAGCATGAGTTCAACCGGTTCCAGTGAAATCACGATGAAGATGGGTATTAAATCCCTAAATGATGTCACTAGACCAAGTTAATTATAGTTGATTGTAATTAAAGTTTAAAATGCAATATCTTTTTCGTTCGGAAACAGAATCGATTGATTTCAGATTCGTTGGAATCATGATGAAAATATCTACGCTATGGAACTGGCTAGAACAAAAGCGAAGCAAGTTAGAATTTAAGGAAAATTTAAATCCAAACAGTACTAAAATCGTCAATTAAAGACTAACGGAGTGGAAACTAAAGTGAGAACTCTCTCTCACTCAAATATTTTGTACAATTATTTATTTTTATAACTGAATTTATATTGATTGCCTGTGATTGTAATATTTGTTTGGTGGTTGATGGTTGTTTACAGTTTTATTATTATTATTATCATCAAACTATGCATATATGTGATGTTAAAATAAACACTTAGATTGTAAATTATTTTGGGATGACAATTTACCCAACCGTCTGCCAAATAATAGATAAGTTCATATGAATTGTGATGTAAACCCCACGTGGGTATTGTGACAATAATTTTACATATTGCCCAAGTACACAAATAATAATATTTGTTTGATGGTTGAAAACCACACATGGGTCTGGGATGATAATTAATTCACATATGCCTTTTATTTAATTATATGTCAACCAATTGATTGACAGACTGCTATAAGCATTATTTAATTATTTAATGCTCATACAGTTGTAAATTACACTCTAGATGTGAATTGAATGTTTAATAGTTGTTTATCACTATTTTTGAATACATGCTATGTACGAAATCCATATAAATAAAATTAATTGATTCCAATTCAGAAATAAAGAATATTTTAAAATGATATTCAGTGAAGAATCAAAATATGATTTTGTTGTCTAATTTTGGATGGACACGAAAATATTGAAATATTCATAATTGAAATGAATATGAAGCCGAGTTAAGTAAATGTAGCCATTTTAACTCGAACGGAATTTTCTGTCTATTTTATTTATTTTATAATGAATATCGAAAAGAATTGATTTCAAAATCTGATATATTGAAAATATTATCATTTTAATATTATAATGATATGAAATATTCAATTTTGATTTAAAATTGAAATGGAAGTTGGAATCGTTTTTAAAACGAATTTATAAATATCTTATAAAATAGGTTTTGAATGGAAATCATCGAAATATTATATATATATATATATGGTTTGAATAGAAAGTTTCGCGCAGCGACCATTAATGAATTTCGACCATTAACTTTGAATGGGCGTAACGAGGGACCCGACCGTCGGATTCTCCTAAAACCAGAACCATTGGGTTCACATCAAAAAGAGATTTATAATGATAATAAGATATTTTAAATCAAACGGTTATATTTTAAGTCATGTCCAAATTAGTTTTGGAAAAGATCGATATGGATGCAGTTCGGTGGCCGATATTTGAAACCATCTATAAGGGCCTTAATAAAATTATTAAAAATATGAATAAATTATGTAAAATCATAATATATGATTTGAAATGATTATGGATGCAATATTCCAAGTTTGTAAAGGTAAAATATATTTTTATCCAATAAGTTGTCGATCAACTTGAGTAAAGAACTGAAAGAAATTATATCATTTTAATATAACCAGAATTTCCAGTGTATGAATTGGAAAAGATTTGAATGGAAATAATCCTAGGAATATTTCAATATTGGATTCCATGATTATATGGATATTATTGAGTAATTTGGAAGATATAGATATCATTATTCCTAATAAGATATCTGTTGGTTTCAGAATTTGATATTGAAAATAAATCGATATGATTTCTACTCAGAGCCTTGTATTTGATATCAAATTGGATTTTGGGTTTGTCTTGAATGGTATCTTTAATAATATTGTTCTTAAACCCAGTAGAGAATAGAATAAACCTTTTAATTAAGATTTGTTGAAATTGGATTTATCGTGAACGATGTTTTAAATAACATTCGTTCTTTAACCCAATTAGCGGTGAAGTTATGATTTGGAATTAATAATCTTTTGTTTAAGATTAATGGAATTTTCCAAAGTAAACTTTTCCAATTTAATATATTAAATTGGAATAGAATGGAATTCGATTGGGTAATAATCGAGATGAGCTTCTGTAATGGAAGATCGTTACTATATATGGATTTAAAAGGCCTTGTCGTTATTCCACTTACAGTATTAGTTTGATACCGAAATTAGTACGACTGATCTAATTTTTGTGAAGGTTCCATTAGAATGGAAGATGGTTTTGGGTTTATCATGAACTGTGTTTTAAATGACATTGGTACTTAACCCAGTTAAAGACGAGATTTATTTCCTAAATTTGAATAATCATTAAATAATGATTTTTGAAGATTTACACCAAGTAGAGTTTTAATGAATCTTTAATTAGATTGAAATGGGAATGAGGTAATTAAATTTACTACATTCAAGAAATGATTGAGAATGGAGTATCACCAGTTTTACTCCATGCGATAGTTAAATCTCTAATTAGATTTGAAACGTGAAATGGTAATTAAATTTACCGATAACACAATGGGTGTTAGATATGGAATACCACCAATTTGCTCTACAGGATGAACAGGTTGGGATTGGGATAATGAAATAAATGATTACTTCAGTAAGGCTTGATAATCCCGACTAGTTTGATAAACCTTAATGTAGTTTAAGATTGTTAAAAGATAATAAAAAATCTTTTGCAATGGTTTTCAAAGAAAGGTTTAAACAAGAGGTTTAAATGAATTAAATCTTGATAAGATTTATGGGAATGATTCCCAGTGTAATGAATATTTGAATAAAAGAATATTCTACATTGGAACGAAGCGTATGATGTGTTTTTATAGCACTTGATTATAGGATATGTGGGCTATTTAGAGAGATCGGGTTTAGCCTATTCTGAATAACTGATACGACGACTAAAAGTCGAAGGTTTGAAGACAGTGGTTGAAGATTGGAGGTCTTCACATCGTTTGGATAATTACTGATATCTTGATTGGGCTGTACACCCAAGAGGAGGTAATAAGTACTGATCGTTCAAATGTACTTGGAGATCGACCAGATATGTGAGGGGCTCTCTCTTGTATTGGACATATGGGACGAGGAATAAAGTGCCTCCGGTTTCGTTCAGACCCAGAACGGACTTGCAAATGGATTGTATGTCTGACGTTGTATATCGCATTGTATTTGTTGATCTTTGCTAAATATATATCTATTTGGTGGATGAGAATTCATTCTCTTGCTTAACACCATTCTCTGAGACGTACGAGCTTAAAGATTATATATTGGTAGAAATCAATGGTATGGTGTGGATTGGCAATGTGGCATGCTGAGTTGCATAGAACAAAGCCTTTATTGAAAAATAGGGCTTTGTGGTTGATCAAAGCACGGCTTTTAATATCATAGCTTTGTGTAGCGTTAATTCGCGAACATCACACCCTGGTGTGAACCAAAAATGGGATAGAGACTACAGGGAAATGGACATACGTTAGCTTCTAGCTAGAAGTGATGTCATGGTATGGAGCCCAGACATTTTACTTATGTGGATGTTGGACATTTTTTGATAGAAGGCGAGGTACCTCGTATTTCATCTGGGTCGACTAAAAGGCCCTTGATTTAGTCGACATACTGACCTTGTGAGAGGTTCGATAGACTGGCTAATGTATTGTTTATGGTAATTCCAATCAGTGACAACTGACCGACCTTGAAGATCCAAGGGTTGCCCAGAGGTGTGATCCTGAGGCATTTGTTAGAGTGCCTCGAAACAGGTGAGGAAGATCACGTGCC
The DNA here is from genome assembly GCA_030737875.1 of Allium sativum. Lineage (NCBI taxonomy): Eukaryota > Viridiplantae > Streptophyta > Magnoliopsida > Asparagales > Amaryllidaceae > Allium > Allium sativum. The sequence goes on from CM060916.1 coordinate 529,611,278, forward strand.
TCGGTTCATAGATGGAAACCCAATTTCCAATACGTGACTTTCGGTTTTAGTTCTAAACCTATATGGCGACATAATATATGGTACCTATGCCATCTACGATTGATACAATTAGATTTAAAGTTTGTTTCGACACTAATAATAATAATAAAAGATAAATTTCGCGTATCAAGCATATTTGGCCAACATAAGGTAAAACTCTACCCTCTGGTTTGTGTTGAATTATGTGATGGGACCTGGGTCTTATAATGGCGTCATTTTTCCTTTTTAGCATTGCTGTTTGTTTATGTTATTCTTGGGAGAAAACCCGTTCCATGTTATATGGCGTGGTCCCTTGATTTACCCACCATTAAAAATAAAGTTAATAATTGTTTTATGTGACGACCGCCTATAACCCCCGCACTAAACAAGAGGAATAATGCTCTGAAGGGTGTGCCAGGCAGATATGGACGATCATCAGAATAGGTAAACAACATCAAAAAATGTCGTAGAACTCACAACGTAAGGATAAAATATAATAGAACATATACAATAGGTAATAGTAATGAGGCATCATATAGCAAACTTTAGAGAACTTTCTCAACATCATGAAAGGTTATCCATCTGATACCAAATGTTTGTACATAAGTCTTTACTGCAACACTCATATAACACTCAAACAGCGGAAATAGAAATACTAGATAGTAATAAAACTGGTACGCCAGCCTTCTACTTGCCTCTGCACAGCAGTGTCGTCTTCACTAATCATCTGTAACCCGCTACTTAGTCTGCTCATCCATAACCAGATGAATAGCCCAAGGTAATAAGAGGAGGCATAAAACCTTGAGTCAGACAAAAGTCTTAGGGAGATATAAAACAACTAGCCAACTTCAACAATAAAGTATATAAGAAGGGTAGATAAACATACTAATATACCCATAACACCAGAGAAGAACTCAACCTTATCATCCCCAAATCGGACAGTGATAGCATTTACTTTAAACCATTCAATCACTCATCCGTGGAAACCAGAACACCCATTCAATCATGGTAAATCACCCATAACATCCACATTATAAGTATCTCATGTAAACCATCCTAATCGAGTTTAACATCCCTCAAGCACAAGTCCCAAAGGCCTAAACCAATATCAGACAAGCACCTAAGGAACATCTCCTGCAATGTTGGATAACCTACATGAGACGATACAAATAGAACAACCAATCATCCATGACTGACTCTGGCTATCACCGCTAATCCTACTTTGAAACCATCGTTAATCGTATGACGGCCAACCTTGCCATATGTCAAGGGCTAATGGTAACCCCGGTTCTAGCATAAACTCCGTACGTCCAACCTTGACAACTAGACCTTTCCCGAAGACCCAGGGTACTCAACCTATGACCGGTCTTTTAGACGCCTCCATTGTACCCCGGTTGTGAGCCTATTATAGCTTATGACAACGATAATCTCTCAGCCTTCTCATCTCTAGTCATCCATCTTGACAACTTTTCATAGCCCAAGCAACCTTCTCGAGCAACCATTATCCACCAATTCACAACCTTTGAGTTGTCATCTCATTCGTTGTTCTACACTGATCAACGAACACCTTTCAACACTTCGAATATTTCCACTTGAATTCTCCTCGAAGTTATCACCATCACCGAGCCAAGTTACACCACTGCGCTGCGGCTTGAGTAGAGTTCGGGGGGTTGCCCCGAAAAATATTCTTTTCAAGTTCCATTCTTCAAATCTGGGTCGTACCCGAAAAACGTACTTTTTCAGTAAATGAATCATAGTACCTAAGCCACCCACCATAGCGTTTAGAAGCGCTGCTGAAAAATCCTCCAACTTGACCGGTCGGCCAGAATGCCCAACCGACCGACCCACTTGGACCCGACCGACCCGTGCCATCCAACCCGGCCGACCCGATCAGTTCAGCACAACACCAGCTTCCTTCCTTTGGGACCAACCCAATCTTATAAACCCGACCGACCAGAAAATTTGAGACCGAACCGCTCCTCCATCGCTCCAAACAAGACCGGCCCGACTTAGAAATTTGAGGCCGACCTGACCTTGTAATTTTAAACCGACTCGATCTGTATGGGAACCTCTTCGGGCCGACCTGACCATCTCCTTTCAAACCGACCCGACCATCTTCGTGACCAACCCGACCAGAACTGTACTGCATCTTGTACTACAACTTGTACCACATTGTACTACGGCCGACCAAAATGGACCGACCCGACCAGACATGGCCGACTCACTTCCTACACACTTCCAATCTAACTTTGATTTCATCCAAAACTTCGCCAAATGATAGATTCGATGAAATCAACTCATCCAATTCACCAAATTCAATCATAAACATGTTACAAGATCGCAAACAACATGAATATGACGATTATCACTAAAATGATATAAATTTCACCAAAAACCATTAAAATGAACATGTGATCAATGTGAGGGATCTAACTTACATAAACATATGAAATGGCATGGAAGTAACCGGTTAAACTTGTTAAATTAGATCATAAGGTGATTCATATGAAAATAGATATATAATGGTATAGATCCATGGGAAAACACTTGAATTTGATGGGAAACATGCACAAGCACTCATATACTTCATTGCATTCATGTGAGAGATGTAAATCACTCACCGATTTGCCAAAACAAGCTAAAACCAATGAAATAAGAATTCGGACAGCAAGCACCTCGCACCAATCACTTTGATCCGATGAACTCTTGTTTTGATTGATGTAGATCTAGCTTCCAATGGTGTAGATCTATGATTTCCCTCCTTGGATTTGGATTTTTAATGGCGGAAAGGTGTTAGAGGAAAAAGGAGCACAAGGCCACCCAATGAGGAAATAAAAAACTAAACCATTTTCCATATCCCTCACCCCCTATTTATACCCTCCCATCAACCCACTAATGGGTCTTTCCAATTCAGCTAATTATGGCTTACCAAACCTGGACAGCCAACTGAAAAACTTAAAAAAGTGATTTCTCCCAAATCGTTGAGCCAAATCTTTAATGCAACCACTCTACAGAAAGAGAATCATCAATTCCTTTCCAATGACACAAGTATCACCCTTTGATTTGACCTGATTCAAAAGTTATTCCCTGTACAAGACTGATAGGGGCAAAATGGTCACAAACAAAATCGGTAAAAATTATGGACTTGTCTCACATCCGCATAAGCAACATATCAAAAGATGAGAATGACCCAACCCTCAGGGAATAAAATAAAAATATTTTACGACCTTCTGATACGTAAAATGTGGGCTGTTACATTTTAGTTCTCACACCAGTCCCAGGACTGACTCGAAGTTTATTGTTTCCCACATAAACTTTGGGCGCCTATATTTTCCTCACGGGAAACCAATAGTTTTGGTTTTCGCAGATATTTCTTTTCAGAGGGTCTTGGATTACGGCTAGTGCTATATTCAGAATGCTTTGTATCCGTGTATTTCTTTCAGTTATAGTATTTGATGTTTTTTCCTTCTACACATTATGTTTATGTATTTAAATGTAATTTAAATCTCTGGTATTTTTCTGCTGTAAATTATTTATTTGTACTCTGATGTAAATTGTTGTAATAGCAATGAAATGTTCTCATGTTTGTGTTCAGATGCATTATATTCTCAAAGTAATCCGCCTTCTTGTTCGGTTTAGGCCGGCCAGGAAGTCAGGGTCGTCAAACCACATCAGTTATAAATTTATTTATTTTTAACTTTAAGTACGTTGATTCGCCTAATGACGAATTAATGTCTTAAAACATTGTTTTAGACCATTTGTTGCCAATCACTAAATCAATACCGTCTATTGATTAAAAACATCACATTAATGTTGAATTCCAATTCAACGTTCAATATCCAATCAACCATCAACATCCAATCAGGAATAACGTCATTTGGGGTTAAATAGTTCATTTCTTAATAGTATGGAAAAGCAGCATACAAAATATTTGAGGAATCCGGTCGGATCCCTCTAACCTGTTCTTCCCTGCATCACAGATTATAATAACATTTGATAACAATATATGAAATAAATATTTAAATCAAAATCATCCAATATGACATAATATAAATGTCGATAACCGTTAAACAACCAAAAAACAACCAAGGCATCCAATCATCCAATTTATATTATAAGCTATGAATTATTTTTATATGAATTTAATACATATAGAATTCATGAAAGCGTGAGAGCTAACTCATCATTAGTTTCGATAGATGATTGTCTTGTCATTTCGTATAATATTAAAAAAAATACACGAAATGCCAGTCGCTTCCGATTTCGACCAAACTTGCATGTACACGTAACCTCTGTCTCTATCATTCCAACATACCCAATTTCATCGAAACAAACGAGTTGTAGTCGTTACAACATTTACCCAAATTAAAATAGTTTTTTTTCTGATTGCCATTATTAATTCATTACCTTTCGTCAATGTTGCATAATCGTTCCCTACTCTTAATTATACCAATGAATTCATGTTCCCCCTTTTTTTTCTCATGTTCATATGAATCTCCATACTGGCTCATCGTCGTGCCCCTTTCCCTTAGGAGAACTCCACGTCATCATCTTCCTGTTCAAATTAAAACCGCTTAACCCATCAACCCATTCCCTTTTATTCCAGACATTCACATTTCCCATTAGCACCACCCTACCTCCAGTTCCCATCTTTTTAATGCACCACTCCAGACCAACCCCATAGCACACGACGCCGACCTCCTGGTGTTTCCTTCACCCAAAAAAGCCAGCGATCAGAATCAGTTTACTTTGATCCCCAAACCTCCATAGACTGCCGTAGCCATCTTGACCACCACAGACTGACGTGCCACTCCTCCCCATCGCGTTCGAAACTGAATATACCAAGATGAAGCCATTTCTTCTCCGATCCCAACGGATATACTCTTGCATGATTTGGTCAAGATTTCGTTTTACAAGGATTTTCTAAGGGGTAGGTTTCTCGTTATAAATATATATTTTGTTTTTTTAATAGAAGAAAGGGTTCAAATGAATGATAGGCAGTTATTGTATTATTATTTTTGGAAGGAGATAAAACATGGCAGAGGTGTTTTTGGTTTTTCTTAGGAGAAATGAAATGGGTGAAGTCATTATTTTATACGAAGAGGTGCCAATTTTTATTTTCTTTGTTTGGGGAAGAAAAGAAAGCTTTGGTTTTTGTTTGGTTAAGAATAGTTTGGCTATGGTATTTACAAAGGAAAGAGCAAAGTACAGTTTTCTTTCATTTCAGATAGGCACATGATCATTGATCGCTCTGAACAAACGAAGACAGAAGCACATGTGGGAAAACAGAGATATTTTGATGAGGTAAAGAAAGATTTTTTTTTTTAATAATGACGATATTTTTATGAAGATGACTACCGATATTTTTACTAAAAACGACTAACGATTTTATTTAGCATGCAACACTCGCCGTTTATGATTCACACACGCATACATGAGCTTCGATTGAAACAAAATTCAAAATCATACCATAATTTAATATTTCGAACACGATCGAGCTGGTTTCGTCGAACTCCAAGATCATTTGTTCAAATACCATTTTAATTTGAAATGTTTAAATTATGCATGTTTATACCGTGCATGGTCATAAAATAAATCCAATTCTCGTGAATTTGGAGATTTTAAAATAATTAACTATTACGAATTTAATAAAATTTGTTTCGTTGAAAAGATAGGTCGTTTGAATAATGACCTTTTTTGAGGGACCAAATTAAATTAAATTAAATCAATTTTAAAATACCTCGATAAAATATTAATAAAATATTATAATTAGACATATTTGGGTAGAATTTCATATAGTATCAAAATAAAATACTTCGGTTTGTGTTTTAAGACAAATCGATACTCAAAATATAAAAATCCTTTTATTTAATATAATGAAACGTTATAATTTATAAAACAAACTCCATAACGACTATTTGAAAATTTGATTTGGACAAAAAACAAAATCTACAATATGAAAACTCGATTTTTTTGATTCATTAGAAAATTATAATCCAATAGATTTAGACGATTCTTGTTTCGAAGAATTCCGACTTATATTGGATTCTGTACATCCATTTAAAGTTCAAAACGTAATATTACAAACTACCACGTCGTTGTAGCTCAATATATTATAAAATTATAAATTATACATTCAAATGTCGTTTAATAAATGAATTTGGTAATATAATTTAATTCCCAACTTTTAATAACCCTTCTAAATTTCTTGTTCACATAAAGCTGCAAATCCAACATATTCCCAAATATTTCAGAATAAAATTTATATTTTATATTATTAAAATATTTAAAACTATTGAATTCAGGTCGTTAACCTCCAAATAACCATTCAAACCAAAATTTAAATATTTAATTAAACGGTTAAAAATATGGGTCATTACATATGAGAGGCGTACTTGTTATTTTAAAAAAAGGATTTTCAAAAGTTTTACTATATATCTAAGTATATATATCTATTTAAAGTATGCTTATCTCCAGAAAATATAATCTGTAGACCCTTCTTGGAAAGGATTGACCTTAATTTCAAGAAAATCTCTAGAAATCATGTAGTGATTTAGTAGCTCCCTAATCGATTTATAAGTCTATAAGCACACAAGGGATATAAGGGCCGTAAAGTTGAAAAAGTGGAAAGGAATGAAACTCAATAATTTAACAGGAAGTTAATGGAAATCAATGGGTGACTTAATTATCATTTATGGAATACATAAGGGAGAAATTAATAGGAAGGATTTGGAATAGGTGTCTCTTAGGACAACCATTAAAAATTTCATATTAATGTCCATAACATAAGGGTATGTTAAGAATTCAAGAAAATTGAAAAATATTTTTTGTTAAATGGAATGAACTTTCGTATGAGTAATAAATGAAAATTTGAAATTAGAAAGATCATTAAAACGCCAATAAGTGAAAGGATATTGAAAATGGAAAAATTAAGAATGTAATTAAGGCTATTTATGTGAAAGTATGAATATTCAATTTTGAATTAAAAGTCCATAAGAATTAGCGTTATTTAATGGACAAAATGGCATAAAGGACACTTATAATGGCAACAATTAGGTATGTCAAGTAATGGAAATAATAAGAACACAGAAGAAAGGATTTAATAAAAGGGATAGACTTCCATAGAATAATGTGTCAAAAAATTTAGATGAAAAGTTAAAAATGCTAAGAAACCTATGGAAATGATTTTTGACATACAAGTAAATTATATCGAAAAAGGAAATTTTAACATTGCATTTATAGGCCCAAATTACATAATAATTCCATTCAGGAAAGAAAATTGAAAATATGGTTTTTGAGAAAATAATTGTTTTTGAAACTTTTTTACTATTTCTTTTGATTGACAAACTACAATTATATACTTTAGGGAAAACAAAATATGGTTTATGAGAAAATAAATGTTTTTGAAAATTTTCAGTTATGAGCGTTAAATAATGAAGAAATAAAAGTGTCAACCAGTAAAATATTAATGTGGAAAAATTATAATTGTCATGGCCTTGATATAACAAGCTTTTAATACTGAAATGAATTTGAAAACATCCTTTTCTTAAAAATCCTATATAAGTCTTGACAATAGAATTGACATTTGATTAGAAATAAAAAGGAAAAAGAAGAAGGCACATAAAAGTTTTGTAGGATAAACATAATAAATATACTCGTTGGGAAGAGAGTGGACAGGAAATTTATTTACTAAAATTTGGTAGAATTTAAAATAGTAAAATTCTCATATAATAAGGACTTTACAGTGAAGTATTTGTAATAGGACCACAGTATATGTATAAATGACTACTCCTGTAAATTAATTTAGAAAATTTTAATTTATTCATGACTATTAAATTAAATTTTTGTAAGGCACTCTGATTGTGCAAATAAATAAATAATTATGGATTTCCAAAAAAAATTCAAACATACATTAATGAGAATTTGATAAGAATATATGTGCGTGATAATAAGAGTTTCAATCTTTATTGCAAAAGTTAATACAGTCTCAGGCCGATGTTTTGAAACATATTTTTGGCAATAACAACATAAATTTGAGAATATAAAAATGAATATGTCAAAAGGCTTAATTGCTACTTAATTTAATGTTGATTAAAGACATGTTTTCCAAAAAAACAAGCATTTACCTCAAAATCATTTTTCGTTCTAAAGGACATTGAAGAGTGGCATTAAGAATATACATAAGTTATAAGCGTTAGAAAAGAGAGGTTATTTTGTTCTTAATTTAAGAATTTACGAACATTTAATAAATTCTATAATTTTAAAAGTAGGACATTTATTTGGAAAGTTTTGAAAGAAGTTATTAAGCTTTATTATTAAAAGGTACACAAACCTTGGGTAATGCTTCAAAAGTGTTATTGTGTGAAGTAATAATGTATTCTGAAAAATTTAGCAATAAGTGTAATCAAATATTTTAGGAGACTTAATTACCGCCTAATTAAATCTTGGATATTAAGACTCTATCTTCTAAAAATAGAAACAGCAGTTGTTTTATTAGCCATTAAAATGTTTTATTGACCATCTTAAAAAGAGTGAATGGCTAACATTCAAATAGTTAATAAAGTTAAGTGTTTAAAAAGAAAAGTATTTCCACTCTTATTTTAAACATTTAGTTAACACTGAAGAGAAGCATTTGAATCCTTATTGTAACCTTTGGAATAAACTCTATATAAAGGATGTTTTAGTAAAGACATGTATTAGCATAATAAGCATTAAGTCTTTGCAAAAATTTAACATCCCATGCTTTAATAAGGTATTAAATACGTTTTTTTCAAAGTGTGCATGTTTGAGGAATAATGAGGATATAACAATATTCAAAAGAATATATCTAGTATAATTACCAAAATTTCACCTTATAAACCTGGATAACTTTGGAGTAATAAAGGTAGATAATTAGGTAAATTAGAATTAGGTTCTAGGACAAATTAAGGATTAATTGCACAACCAAACTTGGAAATTTTAGCGTCAGTCCCAGAGGTTTTTATTTGAAAAGATGGTGAGGTATGATATTTCTAGAATCAAGGGTTGATTGTGAATTATATTACCTTAGATAGTTTAGTTTAGAAATTATAATATTTACAATCATATTTAGCGCTTAGCAAAATATTTATATAAATAGTATAACATAACTTACCTTAATTTTTTATTTTAGAAATAAAATTCATGGATATTAATTGCAAATTTAGTAGGGCAATAAATTTGTAATTAATAAGATCAAAAAAGAATTTTGGGGACTGATTTGAGAGACAAGTTGATTAGAAGAAAGTGGATATATTTTAAAGCTTGAAGGAGCTTGAAGGAATTACGTAAGTATTCATGAAATGGTCTGTTTTTGAGAATGTATGGACCACATTTATGAGAAAGACAAAGGTGGAAAGTTTAAAGGAATGGACAAGAGTCTTAAGGAATTGGAATGAAAGTATTAAGACCCTAGCACATTTAGACTACGTAATTATAGGATAAAACTTCCAAAATAATATTTCTAGGTTGTGATCACTAATGGTCCCCCGTATTGAATTGATAAGCATATAAAGTGAGGTAAGTAATGAATCCCTATTTATGCCTGTGATGTTGGGATTTGAAACTCGTATTTAAATTTTAAGATGAATGAATAAGAGAGAATTTCATGGGAACACATAACTTTGCGATCTACCATATATAAGATTTGGAATTCAAAAGTGTTGTAGCCTATAAGGAGGAAGTGTATTGGTCATGCGATTTTGGGGAAAAAAATGCCATCCTCAAAGAATGAGAACTTAAAGCACGAGATTAAGGAATAGGCTTAAACATTGGATTTGTAATAGCCATTTTAGTTCAAATTTGACCATGTTTTGGTTTTCTTAAGGGTATTTGTTTAATTTTTATAAATTAGCCCTTTCGTCATTTTTTTTAAATGTACTATATTTGAATTTATAAGGGATGTACATAAAATGTAAAGGATGTGATGTGTAATTTTGCATGTTTGGTCATAGATTATATTACCAATAAAAAATAAGACAATACCCATTCCTCGTAATATTAAATATTTCAATATTATCGTTTGGGAAAAATTATGGGAATTATAACAAAATACCTTTCCGGAATTTAAATTCCAGCATATTGGAGTATAGGAAAATATTCTAGTTATCAGTATAGGCTAGAGCATTAATTAGTTGGATTTAGAAAAATTTTAAATTTTGGGTTACACCTTATTTGAAGACTAGAGGAAAAACTGAAGACAACCAGAGCTTTGGGAATAAGAGGAACAGTTGTATCTTGGATCTTTTAGACAATAGGAATAATATTTATCGTTTAAGGAGTAGCATAATTATCATTTTGGTAATTAGTTGTTGATATCAAAATTGGTATCAGCACCCCAAAAATGCTATCAACACTTTAAAGTATGAACAATCACAAAATTAAGAGTAAAATAGATAGGGAAAAATAAAGTGCACACAACTTTTAGAGTGGTTTGACTTTAAAGGAAGACTATGTCCACTATGGAGGAAGTTTCAATTATTATCATGGTGATTACAGAGTACATTGATCTCACTTTCATATACATCTTCTCTCTTTTACAATAGATTCTCTCTCTCTCTCTCACACACGAAGATCTCACTTAGATCCATTTAAATCGATGGAGAAATGGTAAGATCAGCGGAGAAATGGTGAAATCTCTCTAAATGCAAGGAGTGTGAAGACGAATCTATGAGCTCACGAACATTTAGATGATTTTAGCGGATTCCATGGTGGATCGGAGGATAAAGATGGCGGATCTCGGCTTGGAGATGGCGGATCTCGGCTTGGAGATGACGGATCTCGGATTGGATATTTGAGATGATGTGAATCGAGCTAGAGCGATTCCATGGAGCATGAAGAAGATTTGATCCATTTGATGTTGGAGGAAGATGGAGTGAGCTTAGGAAGCCATTATTGGAGCTTGGATTGCTTGAGAGCGGTGGAGAAGTGATTTGGGCAGGCCTTTGAGGTCGAAGAATTGATCCCCTAAATGGTGGTGAAAGGGGGTATTTATAGGTGGATTTGGTGTGGAGTGGCGGAGTCGTAATTAAAGGGATGCAAAGCCATGTGGGACATCTAGCAGCGAGCATCCACAGCTAGCGCCAGTTCAGCTCCAACTTGCATGTCTTGGAAATAATGCGCCCAGTTCATGCACGAGCGACCCCGGCACTGCTAGAATGTACGAGCTAGAAAATTATCTGCACGAGAGGGTCTTCATAAAACAACTCGTGACCGACTTCCTTTATTTACGTCTATTCCATTTTTGGTTTCTAGCGCATTTGTGTACCTGTTCCCTTTCACATTTTAGCACATTACACTATCATTTTACTATTTTGTCTTCTAATGGAACTAGGTTGGAACCCGTGCTACGCACACGGGGAGTTCTAGATATCAGTGTGTAATGGGTAAGGAGGAGGATCATAGGCGTGAGGTTAAAAAAAATGTACAGGTGGGAGCAAGAAAGAATAAATGTCAGATGTTGTTGATGTGAAGGCTTGCAGATGTTTTTATGAAGTAGCAATTATGATGCTCTAAGAGATTGACTATAGTGTTGTCGATCGAACCATGTTAAGTAGAAATGTAAGTGGAAAGGGGCAAAAATAAATTATGAATGTGCATGGGGTGAAGTGTTTTTTTCAAAGTAACTACGATCTGGTACATGTGTTTATGATTAACCTATGACAGATCAAGAGTGGATAGGGATGTTAAAACAATGTGCGTTACGTAGAGATTAGTGGAGGGGAGGAATTAGGTCAATCCCTCGATGGGTGCAACATAACAGAGGAATTGGGGGCGCCAACAGATGGTTAGCAGGCCAGAGTATTGTACTGTTATTGCAGCACTTAAACACAGAAGTGATATTGGTGTGGAAGAACATATCTGGCATTCCAAATTGTAATGACTTAAGTTGCCAGTTCGATTCCTAGTTTAGCCGTCATTAGGATCAACCGCGATTTTAAGCTCTTCCAATAGTGCATTCGGACTTGGTTGCATGTAAGTAGCATGGCTACTTTATCTGCTGAAGTATAGTTTAATAAGTATTTATTATTTAAGAAACACACAATAATCTCAGGAGAAAAAAAATCCCAAATAATGAGAATTTGACATTCCACATCACCCTGCGTTAAACAAACGAAAGTTATAACTTGTAAAGGAGAGAAATTTTCTTTGGCAATACCTAGTTTTATTAAAATAGGATATTTTGGTAGTCCATGATCAGTTCGTGGTTCATGACGCGACTTTCATTTCTGACGTGTCTTTTGTTAATCTTGCTCAAGCTTCATGGCTCCAATCCTCCATTATCTCTTCCTGTATGTGATGCATACACCTTGACGCTCATCAATCACTTATGTTTAGCCAGAACACCATCAGGTAAACTTTACGTAATGCACTCATTTTGCATGTTTGTGACCACATCATTAACAACTATAGCATACCACAAGTGCGCACCCGTTCTTCGCACACGGTTGTAGAAAAATAATGTAAGTTTATTTGTTTTTACGTTTTAGTTTGAAAGTGTGTGCTACATGAATACCAAATATTAAACATTTTAAGGGTTATATATATAGACACACACACACAGAGTCCCGATTTTGGGGCTAGGCGAGCTAGGCCGTTGAATAGGGCAACCACCTCCAAGGGGGGAATAGTAGGGAGGAACTGGAGGTGGTGGTAGCCAAGTAATTGTATACTTTAAATTTATCAACACCAACCATTAATGAAAGCATGTGTGGCTTGGTTGGTTGTGGCTTTGGTGTTTAATAGTGTGGTGTCAGGTTTGACTTCTAATACAATCATTGATTTTTTTTGATTTTTTTTAACCTCATTTTTTGCCTAAACGCTATTGCACAACCCTTTCTCTGCATTTTTTCTACCTGCATGCCTAGGGAAACCCAGCAACTAAAGCCGACCCTATACATGTTGAAGAATACTATAATATGCTTGTTAGAGAACATGCTGAAGAATAAGCAATATGCTAGAGAATATGCTAAAGAATAAGCATTTAATGCTGAAAGAATATTAGAATATGCTGAGTAATAAGGAATATCATATAGAATAAGGAATACGCTAGAAAATAAATAACCGTTTAAATATAGGGTTCGGTACTGTAATCTTTTATACAATATATTAATTCAAAATTCAATAAAGATGTTATATATATATATATGCGGGCGTTCAATGGCACTCCAAATAGTGCAACACCTCTAAATGCCCCCTGATTTCCTCCACATATCCCGTTTCCCTCTCCCTCCACTCATTTTGTCGCCTCCCACTCATTATTCTATTATAAATTTTGGTTTATATAGGAGGGCAAATGGGATGCTCACTATTTGGGGTGCCATTGAACGCTCCTTATATATATATATACGGTTTTTAGTGAGTAAAATAAAATAAAAAATGTAAAGAGGAAAAGTTAAAAAAATGAAAGATATGATGTTATTATTATTTTAAATGGAATACCCAAATTAGTTAGCAGTGAAATTAATGGTATAATATAATCTTTAATTGTCCTATCATTAATGTCTAAAGAGTATTAATGTGAGATTATATGGCATCCAATGGTTTACTACTGTTACCACCTAGTTCACTATTTGATATTTATGTAGATGCACATTATTAGTGATCACGGCTCAGAATTCCCACTACAAATAAATAACCATGTGAATTCAATGGACATATGCATGTAAATAATCATTAGGAAATTAGCATTACATTACAATTATAACCGTGAATACCATAATAGTATTAAGCTTCAGAAGAATCAAAGAGACTTACATTGTTTAGAAGCATAGAAAGTAGGTGTAACATATGTAAAAGTAATATAAAAAATATCTAAAAGTCCAATATGAAATAAATAGACAGCGCACCCATGAAACTATCAGTTTGAGAGGTAGCTTAATACATGTGATATAAGGTCAATATGACTCTCTCCATCCATTGGTTGAATTCAGGGGGACCCGTATGGGCCCCACTGATCTCCACCAATGGGTGGAGAGAGAGTCATGGTGACCTCACCGAATGTGAGGTCACCAAACTCCTAGTGGGTGATATAGGCATGATACAAGAAATATTCTTCACGGAAATGATTGTTAAAATTATATGTCTTGCAATGGATTGTAAAAGGAATTCCAACATGCAACTCATTTATCAAATTTTAATTTAATGGTTTTGATTGCTCATTATTTCTTCTAGCACTAAAAATCATTTTACTTAATATTTTTTGATCAAATTCTGAAATTGGTGGTACCAAATCAAAAGTGGAAAGTTGAATGTTGGTTAAAAAATATAGTTTGTAGACAATAAATTTTGTTGTTTGGTCATATTAAAGTTAAACTGCTTATTTACTTCTCTTTTTGTTTAGTTTTAGTTCGTGTTAATTACTGTTCGAGTAACTAATAAGGCATTAGTAGATAATATGTACACAACAGTTACTGTTGTTGCACTTATGAAAGCCTAGAAGGAAAAAAGGAAAAAACTGTTAAACATAGTAACTTATTTAAAGTGATTTGTATATTTGGTAGGAAGGAAATTATTGTATGGAGCTAATTTCAAATAATAGAATATGACTAATAACAATTCAATCTACCGCTACCAAGATTATAAAATCTCCTATATTCTTTTCAAAATTTGAAATACTCCATGCATTTGCAAATAGTTTCATTTTTCTGCATGATTTCTGAGTGGTCTTGTGATTTGAACTTATAGTCCATTAGATAATTAAGTTGCTTTACTACTTGAGTGTTGTAGTTGAAGCCACACGTTCACTTAGCATGCAAGTAAACAAAGCATTTTGTGTCAATATACGAATTGCTTCATTAGCTTATCACATGTAAGTAAAATCTAGAATCAGAAATGTATATATACAGCGTGAAACTGCAAAAATTCCTTTGAACTAGGATGGACTCAACCCTCATTTGAAAGATCTGCATTCAATCATTCAGTGGCAGCAAGGAATATCTTAGGATATGGATTTCTGTTTTCAACTTCATCGCCACCAATAATGACTGTAAAAGATTGTTTCCAACCATCTTGATAGGAAATCTTTCCTTTAATCTCTAATCTTAGTGAACTGGAAATCAAAGCTATGGGCACATTTTTGCTTTTCAGATGATTGTTTGAACTGCAAAAGATTGATTAACTGTAAATCCAAGTGAAGAATAACATGTAAAGCTTTTCTAGTCATTGTCTTGGATGCTAATCAGGTCTTTCGTCGCCTCTGGTCGCTGAAAAGCTCGTGTTCACTACCACCGTCTAAATTGCCGATTGCGCCACCCTGGCCACAAATCCGCTACTAGAGGTGTGTTTTGTTGTGCCTACCATTTTTTTAATGGTAATACTAAAAAACATAAGAAGAAAATTACATACCTTCTATTCTACTGTTCATGATCCTACTTTCGTAAATTTTTGTTGTGGAGAAATTTTGATTCAAGACCGCTTAAATCAAAAATCCCCAACGCCGCGGAAAACGAGATCGTGGTAATAGTGAAAAAACAACCAATCGAACAATCTCAATCTTATCTAAGCCAATCACAATCACCAAACAATGGAAATAATGGAGCAATAACGAGAAACTAAATCACACAGGGATTTATAGTGGTTCCACCGACGTCTCGTCAGTGTACGTCCACTTTGAGAGAGAAACCTTTATTAATATCAATAGAAGAGTACAACAATGATCAAATTTACTAGAAAAAATTGATTTTTTGGAGAAAGGAATTAAAGAAGATTAGGACTGCCTAAACCCTAATTAGAATAAACTTAGATCTAATCTCTTGATTTGTGATCCACCTCCTTTTGTATTCGATGTAGCTTATATAGGCATAGAGAAGTATATGGAAATTCCCAAAATTTCCTCCAAAATATCCTCTAGATCCAAAATATTTTCCAGATCCAAAATATCCTCTAGATCCAAAATATTCTCTAGATCCAAAATATCCTCTAGATCCAAAATATTCTCTAGATCCAAAATATCCTCCAGATCCAAAATATCCTCTAGATCTAACACATAGTATCGCATACTTCAACACTCCACCTCGATACTATATCCGTCTACATCACAAACTCCAATGAACCCAAGCATTTCCTTTTATCTTCAATCAAGAAAGCTTGAATGTTTCCCCAATGAACTCCGACATAGCCACCGCCCATTGCACTTCACTAACGAGTTCAGGCATAGCCCTCACCCGTCAATGAAATGTTGAAACATCCAACTCCTAAACCAGTCTTACCAAAAGACAATGTACTCGGGAGTGAAAACGAGTACTTACCATGAAGATAGAACACCAACCTCTCACCGATACTCTTCCACATCCAAGTTTCTCTCTCAGGCACCTAGAATCTCTCCAAGCGAATTAAGTTCGAGCAATGCTCGAACTTCCCAACCGGTAACGCCTTAGTGAACATGTCCGCCGCGTTATCCTTTGTGTGTACTTTCCGAAGGCATACTTGCTTGTCTTCGTCCATGGCTACTAGAAATGACTCCCTCACTTCAATATGCTTCGTCCGTGAGCTAAATGCCAAATTCTCAGCCAAGTGAATAGCGCTTTGGCTATCACATTGAACATCAACACAGTCATGTTCAAAACCCAAGTCACACAACAGTCGCTTCAAATAGAATGCTTCCTTTGCTGCCTCTACCGCAGCTATCAACTCCTCCTCCGTAGTAGATAAAGCAACTATGGTTTGCAATCTCGATCTCCAACTTATGGCTGTACCACCAAGAGTGAAGACATATCCAGAAATTGATTTTCTTTGATCCCTATCACCAGCGTAGTTTGAATCACAGTAACCAACCAACATGCAATTCTTTTCTTTACTACCCCCAAAAACAAGGCCATGAGATGTTGTACCTTTCAAGTATCTCAAGATAAGCTTCACTGCTTCCTAATGCGATTTCCCCGGATTAGCCATGAACCGACTAACCACCCCTACGACATTTGCAATATCGGGTCTTGTACACACCGTGGCATACATCAAACTTTCAACCGCACTAGCATTTGGCACCTTTGCCATGTAAGCCATGACTTTATCCTCGATAGGTGATCACTTACTCGAAAGCTTTATATGCAAAGGTAAAGGTGTATTTGACGCCTTTGCATCCTCCATGCTAAACCGACAAAGCACTTTCTTAATGTACTCCTTTTGAGTCAATCTCAACTCCAAACGCTTTCGGTCCCTTACAATCTCCATGCCCAAGATTTTCTTTGCTTCTCCAAGGTCTTTCATCTCGAACTCCGCCTTTAATTTCTCTTTCAAATTGTTGATTTCTGCCTTGTCCTTAGAAGCAATGAGCATATCATCCACATACAAGAGTAAATACACCCAACAATCATTTCCTAACCTCTTGAAGTAAACGCAAGCATCCTTGATACTTCGATGGAAGCCACTTTCAAGCATGAAATGATCAAATCTCTTGTACCATTGCCTAGGTGATTGCTTCAAACCATACAGTGATCTCTTCAACTAGCAAACTAGTTCTGACTTACCTTCTACAACAAACCCTTCTGGTTGCTCCATGTAGATGTCTTCATCCAAGTCTCCATGCAAGAAGGCGGTTTTCACATCTAGTTGCTCCAACTCCAAGTCGTGAATAACAACTATGGCAAGTAATATCCGGATAGAAGTATGCCTCACAACCGGTGCGAAGATCTCATCATACTCCTTTCCTTTCCTCTGTGCAAACCCCTTAGCCACTAGCCTAGGTTTGTATCTTCCATCGTCCTTAACCTTATATATCCATTTGCACCCAATAGCACGGTTTCCTTGAGGAAGTGGAACCAACTCCCAAGTCTGGTTCTTCATCAACGATTGCATTTCTTCCTCCATGGCGCAAATCCACTTCGAGCTTTCACTCGAATCCATGACGTCATCAAGGTCCATCGGCTCATCTTGGACTACATGAAGAGCATAGTCTAAATTCTCACAAAACTAAGATAGTTCCAATCACCATATTTTTCGGGGGCCTTATAGCACGATGACCAACCCGAGTAGCAATACCATCACCCTGTCTTCCTTCAGCTCCACCTTGAGCTGAATCTTCTCTAGGCTCGTGCACATCACCGACACTACTAGAGGAATCCTGTGGACTACGTGATGTAACATCAACCGCATTCACCTCGCAAGCACCTCCAACAACTCTACTCTCTCTAGGCCTGAAAGTGGGAATAACTTCCTTCTCCTTTGATTCACCATGAGCCAAATTCGGAACATCCGATGAGCCTTCATTATCCTTGAACATAGCCGACTCATCAAAAGTAACATGACGAGAAACTGAAACCTTCTTCGTTTTCGGATTCCAAATCCGATAGCCTTTGACTCCATCCATATAACCAAGCAAAATCCCTTTGAAAGCTCTAGGTGAGAGCTTATCATTCCCCGGATCATGCACATAAACAGGACTACCAAATACACGAAGATAACTCAAGTCAATGCACTTCCCCTTCAACACTTCATCCGGAATTTTGTTACCAATAGCCGAGCACGGAATTCGATTAATAATATGCTCCGCGGTTGACAAAGCTTCGGTCCAAAATCCCTTAGACAAACCCGATGTCAATCTCAAGCATCGAGCTTTCTCTAATAGAGTTCGGTTTATTCTCTCCGCCACTCCATTAGATTGCGGATCTCCCGGTGTAGTAAAATGCCTCTGAATACCATGATGCTTGCAAAAATTCAGAAATTCTCCGGAAACATATTCGCCGCCATTATCGGACCTAAGAATCTTCAAAGTCTTTCCACTCTCATTCTCAACAAGAGCCTTCCATTCTTTGAATCTTGCAAATGCCTCCGACTTGGCCTTCATTACATACACACAAACCTTTCGAGAAAAATCATCAATGAAAGAAATATAATATCTTGCTCCTCCCAAAGAAGCTACAGGTGCTGGTCCCCAAACATCCATGTGCACATACTCAAGAATCCCTCTTGAATCATGTTTTCCTTCACCGAATGACACTCTAGTTTGCTTCCCCATGACACATTCCTCGCAAAACTCTAACTTGCTGAAACTCTCACCATCAATCATCTCCCTTCGACGAAGAACATCTAAACTCTTCTCCGAGACATGACCCAATCTCAAATGCCACAGCCGTGTCGCATCTAAGCCACGAGAACTATCAACACTGACACAAGTTTCACCTTCCACGGTCACTCCTTGAAGCAAATAGATACCATGAGTTCTAGCACCCTTCATAATCACAAACGCACCCTTCGAAACCCTCAAGCTATCACTCTCAATGTTGATCTTGCAACCTAGAGAATCCAACTGTCCCAAAGAGATAAGTGACTTCCGTAGTCCCGGAACATAGCGCACATTAGTGAGAGTACGAACCACTCCGTCACACATTCGAATTTGCATGGATCCAATGCCTTTCGACTTGCAAACTGCACCATTTCCCATAAAAATTGAATTTCCTTCTCGATCAACATAAGAAGAAAAACAATTCCTATTACGCGTCATGTGATATGAAGCCCCCGAATCAAGCACCCAATCGCTGCCTGAAACATCCGATGCTACAGCCGACAAAACATCTATGTCTTCCTCACCAACATCTCTCTCCATCGCAACTGATGAAGATGCTACTTCCTTCTTCCCCTTGTCTGGACAATCATTCTTCCAATGACCAGGTTTCTTACATATAAAGCACTTGCCATTTCTTTCCTTCGATTTTCCTCTTCCACCGGGCTTCTTAGACTTAGAACGCCCCTGGTTTCCCTTCTTCCCTGACTTTCCTTTCTTCGCAAATAAACCTTGACCATTACCAACACCACTACTACCATCACTCAGCTTCTTCACCTGATCTCACAGTTCCTCACTAAGAAGACCCGTCTTGACATCATTTAGAGTCAATGTATCCCGCTCATATATCAAACTATTTGAGAACCCAGTATAGCGTTCAGGCAATGAACATAGCATTATCATCGCCTTCTACTCCTCCTCAATCTTCAAATCTACTGCCTTCGTCTTCATTAGCAAATCATCAAACACATTTAAGTGCGCCTTTAGCGAAGTTCCTTCCTTCATCTTGTAGGTAAAGAAAGTCCGCAACAAGATCAGTCGATTTGTGAGTGACTTCTTCATATACAACTCCTCCAACTTGTTCCAAATACCTTTAGCAGTCATCTCACCACTAATTTCGGAAATAACATTCTCCTCCATGGCAAGTTGAAGTGTAGTGAATGCCCACTCTTCCATTTCTTCTCTCTCTACATCTGAGATGTCCTCTGGCAATAAATGTGTATCAAACACCACCCGATGTACCCGATTCCGCCTAAGAACTTCTTTCATCTTCCATTGCCACTTTTCGAAATCATTATCGCCATTCCACTTGTCGATAACCAATTGTGAACCAGCAACTGCATACGACCCACGTACATAAGGAGCTACACCACTTGGACCACTTGTTGATGGATTATTTGAACCTGATTCCGGCATTTCTACAACTATCTACCAACACCAATGCTCCGATACCAAATGTTGTGGAGAAATTTTGATTCAAGACCGCTTAAATCAAAAATCCTCAGCGCCGCGAAAAACGAGATCGTGGTAACAGTGCAAAAACAACCAATCAAACAATCTCAATCTTATCCAAGCCAATCAGAATCACCAAACAATGGAAATAATAGAGCAATAACGAGAAACTAAATCACACAGGGATTTAAGTGGTTTCACCGACGTCTTGTCAGTGTACGTCCACTTTGAGAGAGAAACCTTTATTTATATCTATAGAAGAGTACAAGAGATTGATTACAATGATCAAATTTACTAGAAAAATTTGATTTTGTGGGGAAAGGAATTGAAGAAGATTAGGACTGCCTAAACCCTAATTAGAATAAACTTAAATCTAATCTCTTGATTTGTGATCCACCTCCTTTGGTATTCGATGTAGCTTATATAGGCATAGAGAAGTATATGGAAATTCCCAAAATATCCTCTAGATCCAAAATGTTTTCCAGATCCAAAATATCCTCTAGATCCAAAATATCCTCCAGATCCAAAATATCATCTAGATCTAACATATAGTATCACATACTTAAACAATTTTTGAATCAATCAGATCTTCATTTTAATATCCATATCATTATTCTGTTTCCCGCAAACCTTATATGACCCAGCCTGAAAATTGGAGTAATATACAACTCAGTTTGTACTTAAACTAAAAAATCGATTAGTGCAAGAAAATATAACAAATATGCTGCTAGCATAGCATAATTTGTCTTACCTAAATTTCCACGCGATCGCATATAAAAATATTCTCGTTTTACCTGTCATCATTGAGACTGATATAAGTTGCAGTAAATGTGTTTATGAGGTCTAACCTAGCAGTAAAGGAGACTATTAGTTTGAACAAAGGTAAATAAATGATTAAACCAAGTTTTTGAAATCTAGTCCCTTGAAAATGAATATTAGATATGTAATTCATTTTGTGGAAAATAGATAATTAGAAAAATATTCCAATTGATGACTAATTTTCGATCTTTATTTATTCAAATTTTTTTCATTTTTTGCTCGTAAAGCATATATGTGTACAGCTAAAAAAACCAAGCAATTTGAAAATAAATCGGAGGATGGCCTGAAGGGGAGAATATTTTGAAATGCCGAATATTAGTGTGTCCACGTTTGTACACAATATAGAAAAATACAATTACATAAATATGCCTTTGCAAAGTGAGGCAGGTAAATATACCCTATAGTGTCAATCTTATCTTTTTCTATTATAACGTTAAACTTGAACGATCACTAAATTTTATATTTTCAAAAAAAAAGTTCGAGTAATATACATAGACAGAAAAGTGAGGCAAAAGTAATGTAAAGAAAACTACAATAATACAAGGATTTATCATAATTTACATGCATACCCAAATGGCATTAAAAATATGTAAATTGATAGATTTAAATATCAGATTCGTATTTACAAAATGTTTATATCCCTCACATGAAAAAGGACTCGGAAATTAAACGCAAGATACTATAATTTCATTTAACTCTTCTGATTAAAACCCACCTTATGATATCTTGGAACAATTGTGTACATGAATTATTGAAATCAATCGAAATTTCAAGCAGAAACCAATGACATATAAATCATTAATTACTTAAGTAATTAATTTTGTAAACTGTATACTTCTAAAGGTCATCTGATTCAACAGAATGACCATCAATCTAGGGTGATTTTTCGTACTGGTGCATCTTTATTTCAATCCAAGGTATGGGTGTCTACTTAGGCAGATGCATTTTATTTTAAAAAAAAACAATAATTTTATTTGAAGAAAAGAATTGAGAGAAATCTTTGATGGAAAAATTAATGGTTTCTGCAATTTTGCGCATATGATTGTGAACAACAGGAATATATGATTTTGATCTTGACTCAAAAGGAGGGGGAGATGGGTCAGCAATTGATGCTTGAATTTCACTATCATTGTAACTGAATTTAGGCCTTCCAGTTTTGTCCAAATGAAGATGTTCGTATTTGAAAATAAACATGACATTTATCCAACTGTAAACAAACATAAGCCAACTATGACAGTTTAAGTGATTTATATTATTATTTCAAAACAAAACATCAACATATCCTTTTTACTAAGTTCATCTTAAATTTATACAATGTAATTAAATTATTACAATTTTTTGTTTAAATGATCAGTAGGCAAAAGATCAACAGTATTACCACATGGATTAAAAGAGAGGTAAAATTAAGCTAGCTAATGGTAGCATTACTGTCGATTGATGTATAGTTTAACAGGCAGAAACTATATTTGTCTTTTTTTAACAACCATATTATTTGTCATTCATTTTGCTACTCAGTGATTTTCAAATATCTGGAACATAATTTAACATGCAGAAACTATATATTAAGTTGCACTAAAAAATTGCATAGAAAGACAGACAGAATATAATGCAACAGATAGATACAATTTGCTCTGCTCAGAAAGACAAAGAAAAACCTTGTTGCATCTTTCATATCCATTGAAACGCAATGCATTTTCCATAATATGCTGGCATATTACAATCATCAAAGCATTGATATTACAATCATCAAAGTGTTTTACATGTACAAACAACAAAAGCATTGAGTTGTCCTGAATTTGAGAAAACCATTAAAAACCAAAAAAAATATGTAATTACTGTCTTTCTTGTTACCAAAAATTGACTAACGATCTTTTTTGTTTTGGGCTGTCTGACATTTATTTTCAGATCTAACAAATTTTTGCTTTTATTCATTAAAACTGAAACTTCAGTTAAACACAGTTTACGCAGTTGGAGAGTAGAAAAGTGAAATGGAGAATAAATGAAAGTGAAATGGAGAAGCAACAAACAAAGTGAATGCATGAGAATAAACAGTTATAGAAGATAGCAATAAGAACACAGTGAAAAAAAGATCATTGAAGTTTGAAATTTACATGTAGAATGTTGTCATACCTGTGGTTTTTCCTTTTCTTTTTAAATAATTAATGCATGAAAGAACATAAAGGTGGAACAACAATGTGGCAGGTGGATCACCTTCAAATAAATACAATGATTACTCTGTATGAGAAGGAATATGCCTCATATTAGAATCAAGAAACTGCATCCACATGGATTGTTATCATAAAGCCTGAATGCTAAACAGAGGATTATTATCTTTTAAAAGCAATAATCATTGAAAAGAAAAAGAGAAAAGAAAAAAAACGACAACGTAAGAACAATCAAAGCTGTGCAAGATAAGTTACTCAAGTGAGAAATTTTATATTTTGTCTACCGCAACTTCGTTTGTACATGTTGTAGCCTTGTGAAGAATTTTGATCTCCAAGCCTCCGCAGCTAGCAGCAGTGACTGCCTTCTCCTCTGTCTTGGCAGCGATGTTTACAGCTTCCTCGTGGATCATGCTCGGTTTCTATTCCTAAGAGATGGGTTCTGGCCCCTGACATTTTCCTATTTTATTTGTGGGTAGAATAGCCGAGAGTCAGAGTACCAAATGAAGTAATTACGTAAAACTTTACACATACAATAGCATATATAGGGGATAGTAAACTAATTACAGTAAATTAAATTATAATTAACTATCCAAATTTAGATATGTGATGGCATACATAGATAGTTAATCTATTCTTGAACTAATCATCGAGGACCTTTTGAGTTAGAGCGTTGTTATAAATTAGTAAATTGTAATAGGTTGAATTATTGTTTAGAAATCAGATGGCTATAGTAAAGATGACACATTCAAGATGGTTTAATAAAGACTCTTACTAAATGAAAGCAAATTAAAATGGGAAATAGAGTAAAGACTAAAGCATCCATCCAGGACAACTACAACTCGACAGAAATGTAGCGGGAATCCATCAAATAATTAGTGAATAATTTTTTGATTGAGAAACTTGATTTCAGAAATGCGAACTTAAAGTTGATTTAATTGACCTAAATTTTAACCGATGTTTATATAATTTCTTATGTGAAGATAGTTCATAGGGAAGGTAAACCTATGATGCTTTCAAATCCTGGTGCTTTCCAACTCTATGTAAATTGTCATGCAAATTGAAGATCCGATATGGAAACTGAAAACAATAAACTAATTACATATATTATAGTCAGCTGAAAATATGACTATAAAAAATTACCTTAAAGCTCCAAGATACTAACACATTACATACTCAATAAGATGTCTTGAATTCTGTCATATACCAAGTACTATTGAAGACCCTCTTTATCCCTGTCTAAGGAGAACAATTCGATGTATAATATGTAAATCCCAACAACACTTACAAAATGCAATGACTAAATTTAAAAATGGTCACTAAATTTGGCTTGAATATATACCTATCTCCCTATAATTTCTCAACAAAATTTTCAATAATGCAAATCTTTCACTGTATAGAAATTTAAAATGTAAAAATTTATACCTGTTGTATGCAAAAACTTACTTTTACCATTACTATCATGATTTTCATAATTGAACATTAATAAGGAAGATGACGTTAGTGATGCGTGATTAGGGGTAAAACCGTAGTTTCTCCTTTTTGAAAATTTGTTCTTTCCGAGTGAATTGCGGTTATTAGAAATAAGAATTTTAGAGCAAATAGTGTACAAATAAAAAATAAAAAATATAAGAACAGAAAATACCTTCAGTTCCTCCACTACTTAGTTATCAGAATGAAGCTTCAGTGTTTCCAAACTTTTTTGTGGTCCAAGCCCGCTCATTTCCAAAATTCATCGCTTTCTACTTTCTATTCCTTAATTGATTATTGAAATTTGACCCAAAAAGTGATGCCATTTAATTTTATACAAATTAATGGGTGGAAATTGTAATTTTTTAAAAAGAATTGTAGACCCCAATAATTGTATTGGATATATTAATTAGAATTGAGTCATATTTCTAAAGTGTGGTATTAGCTTGGTTTGAATCAAAATGTTAATCGAATCGTAAAGGGAGAAATTCGATTTAAAACGGGAATTAAATCGTGGGATTTTAAGATTTCCGACAACAGTGATCAAAAAAGAGAAACAGAAATTCGTCAAGGAGGCATGTGGAAGAAAAATGAGGAAAGGTTTCTATTCATGGGGAAAATGGGATGTGAATGTTTATTTCTGTGGATTTGTGAGTAGGTGAGGGTAGAAAGACGGAAATGCATAGCGTAAGCAGGGTCATTTCATAAAAACTCTGGCCTTTCTGAACATGAGTTCAATTAGATGATTAGTTCTAATAAATATTCGCAAAAATATGTCATTCTCGGAAAACCATATTCTTATCGAATACAAGTGGCATAAACTAAAATTAGTGAAAACGATTCAATCTTATTGAGATATGATTAAAAAAAGTGTATCTTAATATTATTATACTTTGTGGAATAAAATCACAGGCTAATTTGGAGTATAGTTTAAACTTCATATGTCCATGTTTATTAGCATTATATCACATGAACTTTAACTAATATAATATCCATGCATTATAAAATTATATTATATACCAATTCATCAATATATTTTGCATCATATAGATTACAGTCATAAATACATTAGTCGCTAATACATGTGAAACAAACATTAAGCTACCTGCAGGGTAAAGTATTCATTTTATGAGAAATATTAATGTTAATTTATATACATGAATGTATGTAAGCCAAATAAAAAATAGTATGCAATATCTACTGCTAAAACATGTGCCCAACTGGGCATAAACCAATTGAATGATGCAACCATTTCCAGTTGGAAATAAGATGGATACTCTAAGGCTTTACCAATAGATAAGCCATGATTGGCTATCTTTAATAATTGCAGTGATTATTACCACATTTTAAAATCTATCCACTTTATGATATACCCCAAAATGTATAATTATTTATCAATATAGAAGTGCCAACCTTTAGAGCAAGGGATTATATAATAAAAGTGGAACTCCTGCACATTTGTTACATCAAGGAATTAAGGGTCATGCGCTACAGCAACAACATATAAGGAATCATTGTTTCATCAAGGAATCTATTAAATAATAGTAAAGTAGAAGCTTTTAAAACTTTCTCCTTAGTTTGAGGAATTTTCTCTCATCTCCTTGATTCTCTAAGATTTTTTTTAAAATTTTAATATAATAGCAAAGAAGATCGATTTTTAAATTAATTTATCATTTTTCTCTTTGGGTTTCCATCCGTCGTTCGTTGTCTTCCCCAGATCTATTTTTCACCCAAACAGCCGTTTGCTCCTCTCCCATGCAACCCTAATTTCCCTTTCACACTAGGTTGAAAAAAACCCGATCTCCTCCTTTATTCACTAGCGACGAGGACTGCCGATTATCCACGTAATTGACTCAATTTTGATTAGACATCCATGATTCATCGCTTGCAGCTAGGTGTCTGTTTGCCTTCACCAACTACATCTGCTACGCAATGATCCATCTGTTCACTCAGTTTCATCACCTATGCAGCCCATCTCGATTAACAAGCTACCCAGGAAGCACATGTGCATCTTTTTCTATCTGGCTTCACTCATAGGTAATTGTTCGTTCATTTTTTAAATTCTTGGATTTTTCTATTTAATTTCAATCTTTACAATTCATTGATCTTCGTAATTTCAACCGCTACCACATGCTACTGTTTCCTCCTCTACGTGAAGGGTCCATCTATTAGCACCCCTGTGATTGCTCTTCACGCCCCAGTAAAAAAATTGAAATTTTATTTCCAATTATACCCTTTAAAAATAAATAGCTTGTTTCATATGTTTATTTATCTTCCATCTTTATGCACATCTTTCAGCCTGCCCCAAAATAATGATTTGAAAATAGAAGATTTTTTTTCTTCTTTTTAAGCACAAATAACAATTAAATCTATAACAACACATACACATGCTAGCCTTAACAGGGTGCACTGGAGCGTTTGAGTAGTAGAATCAAGAAATTCATAAACGTACGTTTTTTAAAATAAAATCAATATTGTGTTTGTAATTATACACGAACATGAGGTACATGCACACGAGGTATATGTCTATTTATTTTCTCGCCTCCACCGCTAAATTTTACGGAGTTGCAAAGATTTGATAGGTAGAGCAGCAAGTTATAGGAAGAAAGAAAAGAAAAAGGAAAGAAAAATAAAATCAATGTGAATAAGAAAGAGAGGTTATTTTTGGAATAAATGGGGTGTGCAGAGAAATAAATGGGGTGTGTGATTTATTTTGTAGTTAGCGGGGGGTGAAGAGTAAATCACGGGATGGCAATAAATGGAGCCCTACGTGAATTTACCGGGAAAGACGAAAAGGTCAAACCGCAAAGTTCAAATTCAAATATTTTTTAACTAATTGCAATCTTTTTGATTGAATAGTTTCTCATCAGCTTACATTGTTTCAGAAACTGAACAGGAAAAATTACGTTCGCAAGCCTATGGGAAATTAGCTTTCAGTGCCACTGTATTCTGATCAAAAGGTAATCTTTTTGTTTATTTTTTGGGCCTATGCTTCATCTTTATTCTCTAAAGTAAATTATGCTTCATCTTTTCAATGTAATAAACTGCATTATGAGGTACTGTGAAGCAGAACTCTGATGGTTTTCTCATAAATTACAGACGCAAATCGATCAAGTGGTGAAATAATGTTTTATGTATATGTTTGTCTAAGTTTTGGAGTTTGTTGTTGTAGGTTGCCGTATGAAGCAATGGTGGGAAAAATGCTGACTGTTTGAGATGTTGTTAACAACAAAGACTTTGATATATTGCCGGTGATGATGTTTTTCGCGGTGATTTGAGTAGTGGTATGTGTTCATAATTTGCATTTGTTAAGTTGCACTTTGAAGCAAATTGGTATTCTCTTTGGCGATCAAATATCTGACTTCTATTTTGGGTTAATATACGTTAATAATTACCTGTTGTCAGTCCTTTGTACATGATTTAAGTTTTGATGAGGAGTTCCTGTTTTTGATCTTGATGTTTGACATACCTTTGTGATATTGTAGCACTACTATCTTCCACTGAGACGATGAATAAGGAATGATGATATTTTTTTCGAAAACAGTCTCCTGAAGATAGAGTGGTTATCTTTTGTGGTGATCAAACAAATGGTTGTTCCCATTAAGTGAATAGTTAGTATAGTATTTGAATTTCAATAGTTAGTATAGGCATAAAGGACTACAAAAGTTGGTAGTAAATATCAAAAAGGTTAATGGACAAATAACGTTGACCAGCAGTACTTTGATTGTAGAGGGTTGAGTTTCTTAATTTTTATTGTTTATTTTATTATAAATAATTTATATGGATGTTGATTTGGATTATTAACATTTGAAGAAGGTGGGTATCATGGGAAGCACGATATCAATGCGGTGGAAAAGAACTACTTTGGTTGTTAATTGCTTTTGAAAAGAGAAGATTATGCAAGTTTTTTAGGTTCCAAACTATAAGAAGTTCTAATTTTATTGTTTGTTGCAATTTTCCAGATATTAAGATAATAATTTGCTTTATATTATTATTCCTAAAATAAGGAGAGAGTGTCATGGATCAGATTTCATCTGCCTCATCTCCTTCCACTGCTGTCATGGGTACCCTTGGTTATATGTCTCCAGGTATGGAAATATTTCTAACCTGAATAATATCTCAATGTTTTACTCTATTTTCTGTATTATATGATCAAACATAAACATTAGCAACTCCTTATATTTTTTTGAAAATTAAATGTTGCAAAAATCATCGTGTCTGATTTATGATGGTACTCAAAGGTCATAAGCCTTTGGCTAATAAATCAATAAGTCATTCGTTACATCCTCTCTGTTTTCAGTTTCAACCATGGTTTACAAGGGAAACAACATATAAAAATCACGCCAATATAATACATGAAGTTCCTTAAATCTGCATAGTTTTTATACATATGTCTCTATTAAACCACATGTCAGGAATTCTTAGAAGGTTATCTGTAGCCTAATGTGCATGCTTTACATGTTGGTTCAACAAGTGAAAATGCAACAGAAAAGAGGGAGCTCGAACTAATTACTGGAGTTTTATATTTTCAGGTGAGTGCATATATTTTTCTTTTACCTAAAATATGTGTACTACTGTACATGAGTGCATTTGTGTATATATTTTGATGTGTGCTGCTATTATATATGTGTGTATTTTAGGTATGTTGTTAATTTTGTAATGTGCATGTATATGTTTTGGTTGAGAACTTCTATGCAGTGTATATATTTTGCAAGTATGTATGCACTTCTCCTGATTTGCGTGTGTTAGTGAACAAGAGAGTTTTCAGTTGAATGCTTAGTGTGTTTGATTTGGTCATTTGCACTCGCACACGTGCCTAACTCTACCTTCCGTTAGTCATGACCACGTTCCTCACAAATAGCCATGTTTTATTTATTAAAATAAAACCGAGCTTCTTCTTTTCTTCAAGACAAAAAGTATTTACTTATTTCGCAAAAAGTATACATGATTTTTTGTTGTTTATCGTTTAAAAGCTAGGAAATGCACTCGCCAGCGATGGGGAGTTTAAAGGTACATCATCTTTCTGCTTTCACAGCATGTTTGAGTCATATGGCAAAGGGTTTAAAGGTTCTTGTAGGTTGTTCGTCAAATTTTTTTTTTGTAAAAATCCATTTGATTTTTATGATATGATGCAAAATCAAGTAACCAAATGTAGAATCTCCCATTTTGGTCAAATATAGAAGCGGAATTATATCAGAAGTAACATTGTATTTAAACTGAATTTTGTATACTGATTATTTGAACAAGTAGATTATCCTTGCTTTAAATATAGAAGCAGAATAACATCAAAATTAACATTATATTTAATAAAACTACGTATTAATTCTATTTTAATGAATATATATCATAGCTTAACATAAAATTGTTTCAGCGCTCTTTTGGGAAATTTAACTGTACCTGTATTAAAATTTTGATTATTTTCAACAAACAAACAACAATGAAGTACTAAATAAATCGTTAGTGCATGCAACACGTTATAATAATATGACGCCTTCTATACAGTAGTCATTCACTCAAAATTACAACTAACCAAATAACAAAACATCCTCCTACTCCATTTATTAGCATATTGATTTTATGATAACTTCGCCCTTACTCAAGCCTGATATGTTGCTAGTGATGATGTTTTTCGCGGTGCTTTGAGCAGCGGTATGTGTTCTTAATTTGCATTTGTTAAGTTGCACTTTGAAGAAAATGGGTATTCTCTTTGGCGATCAAATGTCTTAATTTGCATTTGTTAAGTTGCATTTCAAATTCTTTGTCAGTTGGTAGGATTTGTTGCTGCTCTTTATAGTGTACTGCTAAAAATGTTTCTTGACAACAATTTGTAGAAAAAAATGTGTGCTAGCTCAAGTATGCCTCCACCTATTCATGCATGTATAAGCAATTTGTAGAAAAAAATGTTAAACTTGCTACTATGCAGATATGTAAGAAACATAGAAGCATCATTGGTGTTAAGATAGGTGGCCTGTTCTGCTGTTATATATATATATATATATATATATATATATATATATATATATATATATATATATATATTTCCCTCTTAGTCCTAAGCCACAGAATTTCTTTGTTATTGGCACCAAATTCACCATCTATTAGCAAATCAGTCAGCACTTCAGCAATGCCTTCCGTGCTAGGAGGACCATAAATGACAGCATGGAAAAATAGCCCAGACTTTACACATCTGCAGGTGGTACATATTTGAATAAAGTTCATTTCATGTCCTCATTTTTTGATATTTTAGTATATTCCGTTTTTAAACATGCATGTATAAATCTATATCAACATGCACTCCCATAGGTTATATTATATATGTTTTGTTCTTCATGCAGACATGATCTTATATATAGTTGTTTCAACGTTAATTTGAGTAGCAAGATCATGTGAGAATTTCTTTTTCAGGGTTTCACTTTAAACGTTTTTAACTATGAATTATTCATAGTACTGAGCTACAAACATCCTATGTAGCATGTATTTGTTTCTATATAATTGCAAATTGAACCTAATTGATATATTTGTTATTTATTATTTGACTTGCAGTTTATACCTGAACTTTGCAACCATGGTTGAGCGAGTGCAACATGATATCATTATGGTAGCGGCCACCAAATATGTAAGAGAATGGCAGTTCTGTGGTTATCCGGTTTTTCGGATGAAAGCGGCTATTTAGTATTTGGTATTCGTGGTAATTGGGTGCATGGTTTAACTATTGATATGAACAAAATCTCTTCTACGCATTTAGGCTTTTGGTTTGATGGAGGCTGTTTTATCTACTATTCCTTTTGAGTTTGTTTCTTCAGATGGGGTATGCTTTTGAATAGTATGGAGATTGGTGTGAGTTTATTGGGAGAATTGTATTCATTTGATGTTTCATTGCATGAGACTGCTTAAAGCTCAGTTTCTGAAAACTGTTATAATAATTTTTATGGAAAAGCTATTGTTTTGATGGAACCTTAAAATGTTCATAGTAATTTTTATAGACAACAATTGGTTTCTGAAAATGGTGATAATAAATATAACCATGAGTTTGTTGAGTTGATCATTTTTTTTGTTTACTGGACTGTTATGTAAATTTATGTTATGGATTATTTCTATTGTAATAGAAAAGTTTTGCCTGGTGCTGCATGCATAAATCAGTCCAGTATTCAGCTTTCACACTTAGCTCCTACTCCCTTCTTCATAGGCCTTACGTCAAAATGCTCAGATTTTGCCAACTACACCCACCATTGAACTGAAAAGACCTTATGTAAGATACCCAACACCAGATGATTCTTGGCCACAAAACATTATTCATACTTAAAAAGTAGTCAAATAGATTATTCGTTTAAATATAAAGATATATAATTCAAATATCATAAATAATTTACATGAATAACATTAACAAAATTAATTTATTATTCATTTTTCTTAATAAATATATTTGTATTGTAAAATTTAGTTTTTAACCTTATTCATATTTTGACATTCTTATAGTTATGCACAACTTTATCGACTATTTCCTAACCTTTCAGGATTAGATTCATGTATCTATATGTCTTACGAAATCTCAAATTTAAAGTATTTAATAATCTATATATCAGTTGTATATGTATACACACACGAATAAAAAACATGATAAAATATTTGTGTTTAACTATATGGATACACGGGTCACATACTATACTTATGTACATAAACAATAATAACAAAGTTGATTTTGTAAATCAACTATAATCATCTATGTACATAAACAATAAATTTATCATACACTATACATTGGAAAATTCTATTTTTAACTTCAAATAACTTCATATTAAGATCTCTATAATTTTTACAAATTCCTTCTCAATTTATTCATAGTATTCACTCTTAATCCAATATATTTTAACTAATTACGTAATTTTAAATTTAACATGTTAAATAGAAAAAAGTCAAATAATAATATATGTTAGTTCATCTTAAACAATTAAAATATTTTATTTTCAACATGAATATTTGCTCATAGTGATAAGAACAATAAAATAGTTGTTTTACTTCAGAGAAATATAAGTTACATAACACATAACATATATAAACAGGAATAATAATAATAATTTACAATATATTTATTTAGTCAGATTCATCGTATGTTGTATAATAAAATTCGAATGTTGACACTAAAATTTTAAATACTATACTTTATAATATTATCATGTGCAGCGCACGGGTTACACACTAGTTGTAATTTAATAGTATTTGCTACTTTTATTTATACGTTGGTAGAAAAGGCATATATAATAAGTACTATTTTCGGTATTTGATTCCTTTTGATTGTAATGGCAGCTATTTTGTATTTTCATGATTACGCAGCTAGGATTGTAAGATGTAAAGGTTTTTATTGGCTTAGTTCTGCTCTAAAGTTGTCGGTTCTTGAAAAATAACAAAAATCAAATTACTCTAAATTTCAAGTTACCCAGTCTTACGAACTGGAGAAAATTTAACCAAAATTCATTTTGCATCGAAGGTTGTGCAACGTTTTGGGTCGAAGAATGGTTTAAAATACGATTTGAGTCATGCTTCCTCTCTCACCTTCCATGTACTTCCAATTATTTCTGAAATCACAATTCATTTGGTTTCCCAATTTCAATTGTTTTTAATTTCTATTAAACATTGATAGAGAAATCTTATATCTATAATTGTTTACATCAGATGGCTTGAAGATGGGCAACTGACTATTTAGGTAAGATTTCCTCTCTCTCCTTATTCATTTAGATTGATTTTTTTGTTCGAACTGTAGCTGAATCATATCTAACTATAATATTTTATTTTACAGAATTATTATTTACTTTCATTCGCTAAGATGCGCCTTTCATCTTCTCAACTCCTTTACGAAGGTATTGATGAATCAATTTATTATTGTATTGGTATATTTTGTTGTCAGTGTTGATAATTTTTAGAAACTATAAGAGCATCCCCAACAGGGGGGGTTGCTCGTGGTCATTCGAGGGGGTTGACACGAGCAACCCCCCCCCCAACGCGACCAAGGGGTAAAACCCTTGGCCGGCGTTGAGAAAACCGGTTATTGTTAACCGGTTTTCTCAACACCGGTTAAGGGTTTTACCCCTTAACCGCGTGTCGGGTCCCCCCTCCCCTATTTCTTTGCACCCGTATTCAATTGCTCTGAAACCCTTCGCAGCCGCCACTCCTTTCTTCCTTCTTCCTCCGCCGAAAGCTCCAATCCTTTAAAAAAAAAACAATGAGAAGATTGGGTAAAGCTATATTTGGTTCTAGAAGTCGTAATGCCTCCAACAACAATGCACAAGGGGAGAATGAACCGGTTGAAGACTCTAGTCCATCTGACGCTCGTCGTTCAAAACCCGTTTGGAGAAGATGGGTTGCTAAAGCCGGTGTTTATGCTGCATTGGATCCACACATCGATGTTAATTTGTCTGCAGAGAAAAAGTTGGCTGATTTTTGCGAACTGCCTGAAGGGGAAAGACACCTTACTAATAACTTAAAGTCGTATTTTGAGGTATAACTTCTTAAACTGGTTAGTGTATTAGTCGGTATTTGATCAAGAAGTGTGTCATACAAACATTAGTTATTTTTTTGTATGTTTTAGGATCATAATGATCGTACACGAGGATCGTGAGTTAGTATCGTCCGTTTGTATACGACGATTCGTGCGTACGACACAGACAGAATTATTGCAGGATATCTTAGAAGTATTGGTTTTGGAGATTTCTTGAGTATGTATTTTTGATGAACCCACTTACATATTACGTATGTTAGAAAATGAAATATATTTTCTTGATTTTAATATTTTTAATTTGCATCCTTAGGTATTGAAAACCTGTACAATAACGATGTTCAATTATGTGGTGCTTTAGCCATGTGTTGGTGGAAAACGACACATACATTTCACTTTAGTTTTGGAGAGATGGGTATTACGCCACTGGATTTTACCATGCTTACTGGCATACCAATTGGTCAGGGTGCCACTTTACCATATGATGAGCTATATCAACAGTATGATTTATTGGCTAGTATATTTCCACATTTGAACTTACGAGGGGGAGGCTTAACAAACAATCATCATATCAGAACCTCTTTCATGAAGCAAGCGGTAATGGACTTAGTGGAACGTCAGCCTGCAGATCACCACTTAGAGATTCTTAGATTGTTTGTATTATATATGATGGGTAATTTATTCTTCACGAATTCATCAAACACATTGCCATGTGGATATGTAGCTATTGTTGCCGGCATGTCGTTCGACAGTACTCCTATTTCATATGACTGGGGTACGCCGATTTTAGCTCATTTGTATAGGGGTTTGGACCAGCAGTGCACTATTAGGACTCGTGGGTCGTCGATTACAGGTTTTTGGGAGGTTCTGCAGTATTGGTATTTTGAGTACTTTCATAACATGACATTTCCGATATTGGATCTTACACTATCACTTTTCTACCCTCGTGCGAAAGCTTAGTCGCCCGATAACCGGCGGGTTGTACCAGGAGGTGATTGCCGTCATGTATTTGCAGTGGCTCGTACTCAGATAGAGATGAGGACCACACGAGAGTCAGTTCTGTGGCGTCCTTTTGTCGATTCCCCGTTCTTGCTAGGCCCAGCGCAGCAGCACGCTCTATTTCTGTCTGGTAGACGATTTCCTCTGGTATCGGCCCCACCTGGTTTAGGATGTTACTGGTACGTGGGGGAGCGCTGTTGGCGACAGTTACGCGATGTCGACGTTGTTCCCGATGATCCCCACCCTGATACAGGTCATTTACGGGTCTATTCCAGTGCTGATTTACAGCAGTATGCCGGTGACTGGTGGCCAGCTGATAGATTTATCATTAAGGGTGTTGCTTCTGTGCAGAATTGGAGACACCCTTCTTTCCTTTACCAATGTTTGACATTGCAAATAAGTTGAACAGAAATTGAATAAAGAATAGAGGTATGGTTTGATGTAGAAATGTTGTGTGTTATAATGTACAAAGAAATGATGTACATATAGATTAAAATCAAACGGTAACATAAAACAACGGTCAAAAAACAAGTTTAAAAAAAAAATTAAGCCGACTATGGGGGGGAGATAAATTAACTCCCCCACCATGGACGGCTTCTTAGAAGCCGGCCATGCCATAGCCGGCTTTCCCCAAGCCGGCTATGGCCGGTTGTTGGAGCAACCATTCGGTTGCTCCAGCAACCTCCAGGGTTGCCAAAGCAACCATGGCCCCCCCTCTCATCCCCGCGTTGGGGGTCGGTTGTTTTTCAACCAACCCCGCGTTGGGGATGCTCTAAGTATGGAAAATATGGTGAGTAGGAAACAACGATAGAAGTGAGATACAAAAGGACGTAGATTAACAAACAAATAGGGCGGTCAGATAAAATTAGTGAATCTGGCAGACAATCGACCAATGTTGGTACCTTTTTAAGAGAGCAACAGTTGAAGCAGGGACTGGCGGCCTAATCACACAAATGTTGAATTGGTATAAGAATGGTAGAGAGGGCACAAAATCGATGTTGGAGGCGAAAATTTTATTGTTTCAGTTACAACGAAGTTCAAATTTGGGAATGGAAGAAAAAGAGAATGTAAAAGGTAAAAGCAGGTTTCGCTTGCGAAGAGCCGTTTGAACTGGAACTCATAATCGCGATAATTGATAAGGTGAAGACACGTTGGATTTACAGTAAAATAGAACGATCCACATCAGCTTTTTGTTTATTTTGTTTTCTATTATAGAAAGATAATAGATACGGGAACAATTATTACGGTTTGTACCATCCATCTTTATCCAACGTTCTGCTCATTCTTTAAATTTTATATTACTTTCGTTGCTCGACCTTTACTTACACTGGACTGCTCGACCAGTGTGGAGCTGACATGGCCTGCTCTTATGAGCCATGCACGACCGATCTACTCGAGAAGGCTGCACGACCCCTATATACATATGAATGAGCGACCAAGTCCACACTTCATGAAGCAGTCACGTAAGATTCTGTTGTGGCTTTGTCTCATTAAAATATGGGAGTAATATTTACACTTCTGCCATTCGTTATATAGTTCTGTATGTTTATTTCATGGATATACTTCATGTGCTCGACTACTCTTTAAAATGATGCTCGACCATTCATGCAAGATGGTGTGCGACCGAGCGGGTGAAAGCCGACTATATGACCACTGAAGTGGTGAACGACTCAAGCCAGGTGTACGACCCCATGTGCCTTGTTTATTCAACATTGCTCATTCATACTGTCACGTGTATGCTTGTTTATGTATTAGCTTATTCTTTTGTTCTGATCCTTGCACGACCAACATGTCGTGATTCTAGTCTTATATTTGCACACGCACGGTATCAACGACTCAAGTGTTTGTATACTTGCACCACATATTTTACATGTCGCATGTCATGTAATCTTGTTGTTTCATGTTATGTGTAAGCGTTGACACATTTGATGTCATGAGAACATGCTGACCTATCGTTTAGAAATAGGACCGATCTATCATTTGTAAATTAGACCAACCTGATGACGCTCAACCGAGCTGTAGTGAACGAACGAGTTGTAACGCCCGACCAAGTTGTAATGCGCGACCACTTGCAACCGAGCGGACGATGTACAACCGAACCCTTATGTTGCTCGACCACCTTGTGCTCGATCAGGCCGGTGCTCGTACGCTCTGAAATGCATCTGAATCATTGTCGTCGGTCGATGCATTATTTTTCTGAACCACGTTTTTATAATGGGGTTAACATATGCCCCTCAAAGCTTGTATTTTTTGCTTGTGGGAAATGCGGGCTTCGAAATGAACATCGCTATTGATATATTTTGCATTGAGATCCAGTTATGGCCTTTTGTTTGTTATGGCAGATCATGCTTTGATGCTTTGACTCGTTGGTTCCAAACAATCCAAGTTCACAACTTGTTGATTGGATTCATATGTTTCTTGCCACCTATTCTGTAATTAAAACAAGCGATTGCACGAATTTGGACTTATACTTCACCATTGATCGTCCATATCGATAGCGGATTAGTTAAATCATTAGAAGATGAATTATAACGAATTTTATTTTTAGTTGAATAAAGTGTTTGTATAGGGCTGTTTTACCCAACGGTTTATAACTCGTCAAATATTATTTGCACAAATACGATATTCGAATTCGCATAAACGCTAAAGATTAACTAATCGACAAAATTCGACTGTGGATTTCAAGTGTCATTGTTTTAATGACTTATATGATGACATATAACATTTCGCATTTGGAAAACATATATCTGTGAATTATCTTCTGTTCCTTTTTGGAAGAGCTTCTGAATGTTTGTGCCCCCGCCTAGGAGGCTATTATTAGTCCATACTATGAGAAAGGTTTTCATTGCTTAGTGTTTGTCTGCTTTGTCGATCAGTTCTGACATCAGAGATTCCATTGGATGCCCCTACTATGGAGGGGTAGTTTATAATCTGCTTGTTTTGGCATGGTATGATACTGTGAACCGTTCCCCGATTGTATTTTGTTGGTTGAAGCTAGAGCTTGTTCAATGACATTGGTCATGTGCTTCAGCCTTCTACAATTTAAAACAACCTTACTGGGCTTTCAATTCAAGGCCAACCTTGTGCTGTGGTACTGTACAGTTTGGCATTGAAATTTGCAAACCCCTAGGAGCTGAAATCCGCAGGAAACGTCTCGAATGCCCTTGACTGTTAGAATATGTTTCATCAAGCTGTTTTAAAACTACCTAGACACCACTGTTTGAATTACGGATTCAGCACGTTAGCAATGATCAAGACTTGGTTTTTGGCATGTTGATGACGAACGTATTTATGAGTAACGACGTTGCCGTATTGCTCGAGTTCATCTATGTTGATCGATACTTGAATTCACATTTGCTATTGGCGATGCTTTGTTGATGTACAAATACTTCGAATTTATGATTTGGAACTTTGCAAGCAGTGCATATCTTTCTGTAGCTTTTTGAAATGTTATTCCATGTGCAAATTGAATATCAAACAGATGAATAGTGACACAATATTGACCCAGCTTTACTAGAGAGTTTCTATTGGCATATGTGCTTATCTAGAGAACCTGTACTGAGGAGTTTTCTTGCGCATTTGGCAGCGAATTCATTGTCAATTGCTCAAGACGACAATGGATCAGTCCAGTAAACGGAAATAAGTCATGAGAATCATTTGCAGATTTGACTGTGTTATTAATGTGAAGCTGCTTTTATCTAGGAGTTTATGATTTGATATATATAGTTCACACTGGTAATACACTCAATTTGCTTATTAACAACGCTCGAGATTCGTTAGTCTCGGTTTTGGACTACGAAATTTAAGTACTATCTTTTGAACTATTATTGCATTAGATTTAGAATTTATGAAAGGCGTGCACCTGGTAATTTATCTAATGGAATTCTGAGTTTAGCCTTCCCCAAACAATTATTAGTGATGCCCCAATCAGCTTGCCTCATGTTCTTTGCCAATCCCTTTGGATGATCATGTCCGCGGGATTTTTCGGGAGATATAATAGCTTACGTGCATCACTTAATAAGTTGTACTGGGCCAGCATTTTATATGTTGCTTTTATAATATTCATCCTGAGAGCTTTGAACCTTAGAACTAGGCCTTGGAACTTGAATGTTGTACAGTAATGAATTGCTTCTTGCATTATTCCCCACTTCCTCATATTGGCTTTTCCCATATTCTAAGATGCTCTTTTGGATATTTCAGCCTTGTGGAATTGTCATAACTCCCAACAGTGCTCAATGTCGTGGGTTATCCCGGACTATATAAAATTTTGAATCTCGACTTCATAATGGCTTTCCTTGGCGCATTAGTATTGCTTAACTTTTTCCTTATAACTCACGTTGACACCGCTGATGGATATGAACTTTAATTCTTAGGGAAGCGTTATTGCTTTTAATGGATTCAAAATATGTCATATTCACATAGTCGCCTTCTAGGCATCGCTTCTCCCCGGGTTTGAAACGGAATACTATCGGGTTCTATGAGTTATTTACAATCTGAGCTTTGCGGTTAAGGAAGCATTTGTGTTGAGGCACGAATGAATTCATTATCACAAGAGATTGCTTTTGATTCAACTTGATTGATGTACCTACCTTTTCTTCTTTAAGAAGCTCGGAACCAGTCGATGTTTAATTAATCCATCAAGATTGATCTTCATTGAGGTTTATTGTCATATCAAGTTATATTGATTTTGCCAAGATTCCTTAAATTCCCCCATATTTTTTGAAGGAAAAGTCTTTTTGCTGAGCATCCAAGGATAGATCTCCCGTTGTTTGTACAATTTGGTTTATGTACTTCTCAGTATATTTGTCTTTTGGTCGAGTGCAAATCGGGTTTTTGTTTATCGCAATGTTACAATGAACCCATGGTATGTTTTTCGACATTGTCCAATCTTAATGTGGTCGTGTTACTCTTTTACCAAGGGTCGTTGTGTAATTGCATGAGATGAATGTGATCAACCTTGCTGAATTTCCTTGATTTAGTTTGTCATACTAGAAGCTTCTAGTTTATTGGCAAAATCTTTTTTTCTTTTACCAGCTTATTTTAGAGCTTCTGAGCGTGTCGATATATCTAGGGACCTGGCTTTAGTAGTTGATTATATGCTTAAACCTTTGAAGGGTGTTGATGAATAAAATAGGACCAAGATACTTCTTATCGCAGAAGGATTTCTTCCTGAATCTGGGCTGCTTGTACTTACTCGGTCCTTTCCTTATAGAGAAATTTCTTTTGCTTCCCGCTCTATGCCTAAAGCATCGGATGCCCCGGTCTCTAACGGAGATGCTGTTGAGGAGTTCTCATTGAGAAAATACTTGGATCCTTCTATACCCTCGGCTGCGGTTTTCCTTTTGTAAGAAGAAGAGAGACTTGCTAATCGATCAAATTAAATATGTTGTATCAACTCAAAGGGCTGCTGAGAATAGATTAGCCGTGGAGCAGCAAGTCAATGCTAGTTTGCGGGAAAGGACTGCTTCTCATGAGTTATAACTTTTCTGTTTGAAAGCTATAATAATGGAGCTTGAGTAGGAAAGAGATCGTTCTTTTAGACAAAACGACTACTAATCAAGCCATGCTCAAGCTTAAGCCGATGCCGGTGTTACTTTATTTGGGTTTTATAAACGCGGTGTCATGAGAAGAGGCAGTTTATCATTTTTTACAAAATAGCTTCCTCATCATTTTAGTTGAGGCTTGGAAGTCAATTATTATTGGTCTTGAAGGTTAAAAGGTTATGATAAGGATGCGAGTCAACCAATCGCTGCTCCTTCCCTAGTTAAGCATGGAAAACTTTTGACAGGTCCATTGGTTTTTTCAAATGCGGGAAGAGGAGCTAAAGCTTTTCGGATTTCTCTTTTATACCTAATGCAGTTTTTTGCTTATGATTTCTTTTGACGGATATTGTGCGGTTGTCAGTCTTCGGTCCTGGACTGTGTACACAACTTATTCGACGATATAATAATGCTTCTATTTTGTTGTAGTTTAGCTTGTGCATTTCCATGTGTTCGATTCTTTGTGGGGTACACGTCTTTTAATTTTTTCAGTGTCGTGATGAGCTTGTGGAATGTTTTCCAAGCATTGATTCTTTTCTCAATGTGGTGGTGTTTCCCCCATACCATGGTTCATCACGAATTTCAAAACCCGGGCATGATCGAGCTTAATGAGTTTTCTTCGAGTACTACTAAGGCATTGGAAGCTTATATATACACACACACATGTATACTTAACTAGGACTTTTTGCTCTTGTCATTATGTTTAAAGCTTCTAAGCTTATTTTCTCCGAAGCTCAGCTTGGTTGGTTGATCTTGCGCTTCTTCTTTGAAAAGCTTTTATCTTCTATACCCCTACTTGCAAGGTTTCATATTGATTCTGGTCCAATGTTCTTCTACTATCTTGCTGGTTAATTCAGGCATCAGAGGCTTTCGCCAGTTGATTAACCAGATTAATCCAAGCATTAGTAGATTCACAAGGGACACCCTCGCTTAGGGAAGACTTTAAATTTCATGCCTAATATTTGCCATATCTGAGATGATCGGGTGCCTCATGAATTAATTGGATGCCTCCGAAGAGGTCTTTTAGGCCTGCTGGTTGCCGAGTCTGAGATGATAAAAACTCGTACGAACTAATCGGACGCCTTAACAAAGGTCATTAAAGCCCAATACTTATCGCATCTGGGATGACCAGATGCTACGTAAATAATTGGATGCCTCTGAATAAGGCTTTTATCCAACATTCTTCACATTTGGGATGACCAGATGCTATGCAAATGATTGGGCACCTCCGAATAGGGCTTTTATCCAACATTCTTCACATCCGGGATGACTAGATGCTACACAAATGATTAGGCGCCTCCGAAGAGGTCTTTTATTTTTTAAAATGTACCCAACCATTTTACTCACTAACCTGGAGATCTAGGTTCTTCAGAGATTTTATCGAATACATGCTCCCGGAGAGGTCTTGGGTTGCATGCCCCCGGAGAGGTCTTGGGTTTGAGTCCAATCCAATTTTGTCTTGTTTGTCCTGATTAACTCAGAATCGGAAAGATTACATTGGAACCCTTTCGGTTGGGATTTCTATTTATGTTGGTCCATCCCGCTTGTTGCCGGTCCTTCCGGCCTAGGACTGGTAATTTCAGCCTAGGTTTGTCGGTTCTTCCGATATTGAATCCGTTGTTTTCTTATTTTCCTGCCGGATAAATCCGACATCGTCAAAGTCAGACCAGACACCCCCGTTCAGCGAGCCTAAGTTCAGCATTCCTTCAACCCGTTAAGTCAGGCCTAAAAGGAAAGAAACTAGTCATCGCCTACCGACTAGGATTGTTGATGAGCCCAAAGTCATCTTTCCTCCGACCTATTAAGCCAGGTAGCGGTGGAACTATCCTGGACACCCCTATTCAGTGAGCCTTTGTTCAGCATTCCTTCAACCCTCTAAGTCAAGTCTGGAAGGAAAGAAACTAGACATCGCCTACCGGCTAGGATTTCTGATGTGCTAGTCCTTCCAGCTCGGTGTTGCATTGTTCATGAGGCAGATGCCCGTTCTTTTATCGAGAGTTATCACGATTCATAGAACTGAAGTCATGAACCTTAGACGGTGCCTCTACGGTGGAACTTGCACCCTTTTGTTTGTTGGCGTAGTTGGGCTGCATCCACCATTGCATCGTTTTTCGAGTTTGATACCAATCCTTTTCTGGATGTTTATTTTGATAGGCGACCATAGTTAGGGGTTTGGCGTATAAACTTGCTTCTTTAAGAGGTGTTTTCCTTGATGAAAGGTGCAGCTTTTCGATTTGACGCCCATTTGCTGTGCTTTTTCACCGTTTGACTCTGAATAGCTTGTTCCTTTTTTATTTGAAAGGTGGCGCACTACATCTTCATGCTTATGCAGTGTGGAGCTCCCGGGACTCAACACCTGAGTTATCCTATCAGGGTATGCTGGTAATGGTCACTATATTTTTATCAGACCGCGAGTTAGTAAGTGCCCTTTTGATAGCCTACAATGTTAAGTCGATTTTAATGACTTCCGATCCATTGGAATACTCGAAATAAAACAAGTGCAGACTTCTCATTATATGGAGATTGACATAGTAATTGCTCAATTACAATTCCCCTTTTACCATAGGAGGTTAATATTTATAAAAGAAAGCATAACAATTTCATAAGGACAAGCAGTGCTTTTATGAAGAATGTTGACACAAGCGGTCATTCCATATTCCTGGTATCGAAACTTCATCAAAAGTCGACAATTTGTAAATGCCTTTTAGAAGCTTTACTGAGCTTTGGTATGGAAGTGCTTGGTGATCATTGGATGAATAAGACCTTCTAATTCCATTAGGATCATTGCCTCTGTCGAACTGTACTCTTGAGAATTTGTGTAGTTTTGCATCTTCTCCCAGCTTTTTATTGGCCGAACTACTTGCTATGGCACTGAACACCGGCTTCGCATAATTCCCTGTTGAAGCCTTTCTATCTAGGCTTGATCATTTGACGGATATGCTTTACCCCTAAGGAGTTGGAAGAGGATTTGTTGTATGCGATTTCCTGATATATTGTTGTAGCTTGCTCTTCCCAACCAACATCTCGATCGAGCTTTTTAGATGTCTGCAATAATTAGTATTAAGACCAAGTTGGTTGTGATAGTGACAGAAGCTTCCAGACGTCGCTGCTTTGTTCGAGATCTTTAATATTAGTGGTGGCTTCGGAAAGAACCTTGTGCCTTTAGTAGCAAAGAAGATGTTCTCCGGGGTATCGTTTAGTAGAGCTAGCTCTTTAGACTTGAAAAAGTGAAATCTCTTGTCCCTTTTTCCTCTTTGTCTCCATATGACCCTTTTCGCCCTTCGACGTCCTTTCTGTTGCTTTCTGAATAGACTGGGAGGAAAGGTCGCATGGACTTGTTTCCCACATTATCTTGATGACCATACTTCTCCCTGTGAAGATCTGAAGCAGCAGGGTACATGCTCCTTTCTACACCAAGTTGTACTACGCGGTTTGTGAGACTGGCTTGAGCGACCTCGAGAGCCCATATTTGATCTAGTATAATGTCATTTGAAGCATCTATTTTCTAGCGCAAAATTGGTCATAGCGGCAATGAACTCTTTTCGAGTTACATAACCCTTGGAGTTTCACTCGCGGTTATATTATTGGCTTGGGAAGCAACAGAAGCATCCACAATAGCATTGTTAGAGATCCCTGCAAGCTTAATGTTATTTCCTAAGATAGGCTCCTTGTCTTTACGTTGTCCCATGAGGTAGACATCGGCCCTTTTCTTTGACATTTGTTCGGGCAAGCGATGACAGCTAAAAAACTGAGGGCTTGTACTTCCAGTCTGAAGAGATGTCC
This sequence comes from Allium sativum, assembly GCA_030737875.1. Classification (NCBI taxonomy): domain Eukaryota; kingdom Viridiplantae; phylum Streptophyta; class Magnoliopsida; order Asparagales; family Amaryllidaceae; genus Allium; species Allium sativum. The sequence continues at coordinate 529,656,026 of CM060916.1, forward strand.
CTTCATTAGGACTTGTAACCTTCTGGGAAATATGCTTGCAATCGTGTCTTTCCTTGACGGGGCTTGTTTGAACACTTTGAGATTTGCTTTGGAATATTCAATGTCGGCTTCATTTCCACTATTCGACCGATCATTAGCTTCCTTTACGTAATGATCATGATTATGATCAACACCGATGAATGCACATTCCTACTTAGGTCAATCTCAACATTATGATGTTCCAGATTGGCTCGATCAACAAGGAGAGTTTCCATCAAAGCTTTATTTTTCTTATCAAAATCGGTGACAACAGCTTCCAACTTGCCATGGGTTACTCTAGCTTCCACATTTTCGGTGACAGTCGGTTTATTTGTTTGTGGAATAATGGAGATATCTTTTACAGCTTTACCGCATTTTTGCAAATCAACTTTTAAAGATACGAGATTCGTTTGAGTGACCAAAAGCATTTCAAGCTTATCCATTAAGGCTTTGTTTGAAATTGCCATTTGTTAATTCAAGTCGTCCACAACTGTATCCAACTGGTCTCGAGTTATTCCAACTCCAATTCCCAAGGATCAATCAATATTTGGAAGATTAGATTGTAGAGTGGTGATGGTTTCATAATCGACACTCCCTGAACATCCGGCGGACTTATTGTCGTACTTCTTCGGTAGAGGCATAACTTCGTGCAACTCTTCAAATTTTTGTAGAGATCTATTGAGTGGCCTGATTTTTAGATCGTGAAAATCTATCGTAAAATGACAGGCTTCAATTTGGCACTTTAGCAACCCCCCACCAAGGCTCTTAACCGTGTGGTTGAGGGTTCGAGCCCAACGGTGGGTGCCAAAAATGTTGATATCAAAATTGGTATCAACACCCCAAAAATGCAATCAACACATTAAAGTATGAACAATCACAAAATTAAGAGTGAAATAAATAGGGAAAAGTAAAGTGCACACAGCTTTTAGAGTTGTTCCGCTTTAAAGGAAGCCTACGTCCACTATGGAGGAAGTTTCAATTATTATCATGGCGATTGTAGAGTACATTGATCTCAATTTCATATACATCTTCTCTCTTTTACAATAGATTCTCTCTCTCATACGAAGACTTAACTTAGATCCATGCAAATCGATGGAGAAATGGTAAGAGCAGCGGAGAAATGGTGAAATCTCTCTAAATGTAAGGAGTGTGAAGACAGATCTATGAGCTCACGAACATTTAGATGATTTTAGCAGATTCCATGCTGGATTGGAGGATAGAGATGATGGATCGTGGCTTGGAGATGGTGGATCTTAGCGTGGGGATGGCGGATCTCGGATTGGAGACGTCGGATCTCAGCTTGGAGATGGCGGATCTCGGATTGGAGATTTGAGATAATGTGAATCGAGCTAGAGAGATTTTCCATGAAGCATGAAGAAGATTTGATCCATTTGATGTTATAGAAAGATGTAGTGAGCTTAGGAAGCCATTATTAGAGCTTGAATTACTTAAGAGTGGCGGAGAAGTGATTTTGGTAGCCCTTCGGGGTCAAAGAATCGGTCCCTTGAACGGTGGTGAGAGGGGTATTTATAGGTGGATTTGGTGTTGAGTGGTGGAGTTGTAGTTAAAGGGATGAAAGCCATGTGGGACAGCTAGCAGCGAGCACTCTTCTTCTGGCGCCAGTGCAGCTCCAACTTGCATGTCCAGGAAATAATGCGCTCGGTTCATGCACGAGCGACCCCTACACTGTTGGAATGTGCAAGCTAGAAAAATATCTGCATGCGCGGGTCTTTATAAAACAACCTATGACCGACTTCCTTTATTTGCGTCTATGCCATTTTTGGCTTCTAGCGCATTTGTGTACCTGTTCCCTTTCACACTTTAGCACATTACACTATCATTTTACTTTTTTCTTCTAGTGGAATATAGGAACAATTATTATGGTTTGTGCCATCCATCTTTATCTGACGTTCTACTCATTCTTTCAATTTTATACTACTTTCGTTGCTCGACCCCTTACTTACACTGGACTGCTCGAGCTGTGGTGGAGCTGACGTGGCTTGCTCTTATGAGCCGTGCACAACCGACCGACTCGAGAAGACTGCACGACTCCTCTATACATATGAATGAGCGACTAAGTCCACGCTTCATGAAGCAGTCACGTGATATTCTGTTGTGGCTTTGTCTTATTAAAAAATGGGAGTAATATTTACACTTCTGCCATTCGTTATATAGTTTTGTATGCTTATTTCATGGATCTATTTCGTATGCTTGACTACTCTTTAAAATGATGCTCGGCCATTCATGAAAGATGGCGTGTGACCGAGCGGGTGAAGGCCGACTGTTTGACCACTGAAGTGGTGAACGACTCTAGCCAGGTGTACGACCCCATGTGCCTCGTTTATGCAACATTGCTCATTCATACTGTCACGTGTATGCATGTTTAGGTATTAGCTTATTCTTTTGTGCTGATCCTTGCATGGCCAACATGTCATTATTCTAATCTTATATTTGCTCGCGCACGGTATCAACAACTCACGTGTTTGTATACTTGCACCACATATTTTACATGCCGCATGTCATGTAATCTTGTTGTTTCATGTTATAGGTAAGCGTTGACACATTTGATGTCATGAGAACATGTTGAACTATCGTTTAGAAATAGGACCGATCCATTATTTATAAATCAGACTGACCTGATGACGCTCAACCAGGTTGTAGTGTATGAACGAGTTGTAATGCGCGACCACTTGCGATCGAGCGGACGATGTACGACTGAACCCTTATGTTGCTCGACCACCTTGCGCTTAATCAGGCTAGTGCTCGTACGCTCTGAAATGCGTCCGAATCATTGTCGTCAATCAAGGCATTATTTTTCTAAACCGTGTTTCTATAATGGGGTTAACATTAGTGGGTGCTCTTGAATAATTTTAAGGAAGCCATCTAAAATACCAAAGTGTTGAAGGGATAACCTTTGACAAATTTCTGCTCGAACTAAACTTATGGTTAAACTTTGGAAAAAGTCTAATTTGATAAGTATGCTTGTGAAAGGTAAGTAGTTGGCATTGTTTATTGGGCTTTCCCAAAAAAGGGGATAAAAGATATTGTTGATGATAGGAACCCACAAGGTTTTGAAATTTGATTAGATACCTTCATAGTACAACGAATTTTTGGTAGGGTCTGATCAAGAAGCGAGGACCAAGACGGAATCTTGGGAGTCTCGTGCCACCATAGGTATTTTGGAGCATGGGATTTCGAGACTTCGTAATACTTAGTTAGATTGGTTCGAGTACATAATTAAGGAAGGAAATTCGAGAGAAGGCATCAAAATTTTAAATGTTGTGGCCTTTCTCTTAAATTTTAGGATTCTATGGTCGCATTGTGATTGCTAGATTGGATAGTAGGATAGTAGGATTTGGTTGCAACACAAATGCCCCGAGCACTCATATAGAAAATATATGCGTGTTAAATTATTTTGCATACATACAACATCACATGTTACACTTACACGGCAGGACTGTGCTCACTTTAGGTTTATGCGGTAAATAATCATTATGAGTTATGAATGTTTTATGGATGCTTATATAATAACATGGGTGTACAACATGGTTGTCAGATTGAGTTGTGTTCTTCGCCCCTTTAAAAGATGTCGGGTCAAAATCTCCCTTAAGGAAGGGAGAATGTAACACCCCATAAAATAAGCCTTAATTAGACATTAGATAATTCACTTTAAAATAAATAATAATCAGCAATGAATTAATCGGCTGAAAATAAAATTTTGAATAATTAGGAGTTAGGCCACGAAAGTATTTTTATTGCACTTGTGGCGAGATTTTAATCCATTTTCATATTTTATTGACTGAAAACAGAGTCCGTATGTAAAAGATATTAATAAAACAAGTTGTGCATAAATATTAACACACAAGCTTTGAAATTCAAATAGATTAAATATAAAATCAGAATATATTTAATTATACAATGGCATAAAAGAATATTCTAGGAGGAACTGAAATCGTGTGTATATATTCATATATAAAGGGGACAGAGATAATCAACGTAAGGAAATAAATTAAAGCAATGAATTAAGGAATTAACAAAAAGAAACGCCACAGGAGGATTAATTCCTCCCAAGAGGCGTCGGAAGAGGGGCCGATCGCCATTATACGAGGGGACAGAACAATAATTTAAGGAATTAACTTATATAACTTAATAATGATTGTTAGGATTGGCATTTCAAACGTGGTTAGGTCGTTACTCTCGTTCGCATAATTCACGCTTATTTGTTTATATACATTTATAGCATAATAAAATGTAATATTAATGCATAATAAATGCGTTTAAACTAGAAAATAAAATTTGAATGTTCCCATAGAAATTTGCATGCATTTGTGTGATTTAATGACTTTAATTATAATTAATGATACATAGATACGATGCTAACTATACTTGTAGTTGATGTCTGTCCAGATCTGACCGGCATATCCAGCACCTACAAGTAAAATTGGTTAATATACGAGGTCTAGATGTCATGGGCCATTATAATTAGTAAACTTGAATGCGAGGTTAAGCCCAGCTTATGGTAGAAACCTGCTCGAGACCACCCGAAAAATCCAATATCTACAAGTGGACAACTTAATGTGAGATTCCTGGTGTGTGTGTGTGTGTGTGTGTGCGCGCGCGCATTTATATCTGTGTGTGAAGTATGTCTTCTATGGGCGAAGGTATTAAGTGGTTGGCAAGCCACTTGTTGGGTATTAAGTGGTTAGGACTATGTCTTTTCTTATGGTTTACTCCATGGTTCTGGACACAATTCATGTAACCTACCCTTCGAGGCTTTAAGTGGTCTGGGTTCGCCTTTGTGTTATATAAGGTATTAAATGGTCTTATTAGACGATAGCATATGAGTAGTTTAGTTCTCCAAGTAATGTCCACTTCATATCTAGGGGTTCGGTAAGGTCTGACCTCTGGGGTAATTTATATGAAAAGGCCTAAAGGAACCACTGTCTAAGGGAAGTATTAAGTAGCTAGGAGTTCACCCGTAGGGATAGCTAGATAGTAATAAGATGGTCTGCTAGGAGAGTTTTAAATGAAGTCGTGTTCCTACCTAAACCTGACATTAAGTGGTCGTTACTATTTCTTGACCTACAGGGAGAGTTTTTTTTATGTTGACGTTAGGACGAGGTCTTAAGTGGTTAGAGGTCCTCCATATAGGTACTAAGTGACTGTAGGGATGTCTGCCCTTAATAAGTTATACAATGGCTTAAGTGACTAGGTATAGCCTGCCTTGGAGGGTATATAAGTGATTGTAGGATGTTTGGCCTTAGATTTATTTGTAGGTATTAAGTGACTGTAGGGATTTCCACTTATAGATTAACATATAAGCCTTAACTGACTGTGAGGATGTCTGCCTTGTTTGTTTCTTGTGTAGACATAACATGAAGAGCTTACACTCCCAAATATAGGAAATAGTTGTTGCTAAACTTATGTGTTTTTCATTCACAGAACTTTATGTTATGACCTCCCCCTCTTGACATAAATAGGTTAGTAGGTGAGGAGCTGGATCAGTGATGATTAGTGATCGTTTGGAGGTGGAGCCTTGCGATGAATATTTAGCTAATTTGGCAGTAGTACTATTATTATTGTGTTTATAATGTAGTTTGGGATAATTATTGACGTACCTGTTATCTTCTGAGACTTCTTGTATTTGACATTTATGATTTTATCTCTGGTACATCTATTTATGAGATACTATATTTTATCCCTTCCACTATGTGAGATTCCAATTTCTTTTAAATTGCTCTAAGATATCTGTTTTTAGTATTTCATTGGAGGAGCTAATGATCCATTTAGAATGGCTCTAAGTTCCGATGGGCCTTTTGTAGATCGGAATTTAGGCCTATTCCTGGCGGATTGTTATAGCGGCTATGGCTACTGGATTGTCTTCCTACAACAAAATGCAGTTGCAAGAGTTAAAGAAGCTACTAATAAAGGTTGCGGGGAATAAAGATCTAGACATCGCACCTAGTGATGTATGTCATTGCCTAATTTAAAGTATTTAATGTGCTTGTGCAGGTGCAGTTTATGGCATGGTAATGACGAATATGTATTAAGTTTTCACCTTCTAAGAATTACAAACATGTACAATTTGTATGTTTTTGTAGGATCACATAATATATGACACAGGAAAGCAATCAAAAAATGATGAGACATATTCATCATACTTGCACAACATAGCAAAATAAAGTAGCAATTGAAGTACAAAATAAAAATTAACACCTTGATTCATGTAAGAATACGAGCCACGTTAATAGCTCAAGGTCGTTTTTGATCTTCTGATTCTGTCCACCGTTTAACCTTTTATCAATTGGCATTGTTGAACGAAACAAAAAAAAATATAATGCAACTTGAAAGTGTTTAGCGTGGACTTCACATTATCATATCATTGGTAAATTTTTAGAGATGAGGATTCAACTATTAGTTAATTATGACCTCTACTATCAACTAAAAGAAAAACGATAATAGACTATTAGAATTAGAGATCTTCCAAGTGATACAAATATATAAACTTTAAGAAGAAAAAAAACTCTATTCATCAAAATCCACTAAGCGTTCATTTGCATTGAGTCTAATCTGCATCCAAAGTTAAGAAAAAATAACCATAAAGGGGAGTAGGTTATAAGTAAAATTTAAAAAACCTTCACTTACAATGTCAGTTACTTCCGCGAATCAGGCATCTATTTTCATTGTACTTGGATGCCACCATGCAACATTACACATGACAATTAACTTCACTGGTCGATGTTCACTTCTAAAAATAAAATAAAAGTAAAAAAGGTATTGGTTGCTAATTGATGGATATTTCTATAATTTCAAAACTGCTATTCTAAGTCCATTAACTGTAACCCCATGATTCTTCAAAGATGTATAAGGCATACAAAATACCCCCTAGATATTACAGGACTTATGCTTGAAGGTTGATAAAGATAGTAATAGCAAACACTACTTGTAAATTTATTATTGCGGCCTTTCAAGGAAGGATGGCACTACATGCACCAACTTATCCTTTTCATAATACCAATAAAAAATAAATAGATATTTGACCAATAACATTATAGAATATCATGGCTGTCAAATCTTAATCCAGTTCATGCAAAAACAAGGTCACTAATGTTTATTACAGTTATGTATTTAGGAGTCAACCCAAAATCTCTAGCAATAACTTATAATAAAGACCTTACCATAGAAATAATTTAAGATAATAGTTTACCATTAAATCAGTTTTATTTCAACAATCAAGATTTTTTTTAAAAAAAATACACTATCAAATAAGAAGAACGATTGTCAAGGACCACTAGCTCAGTTGGTTAGTTGTATACACTCCTGACTCGGGTTTTACAGGTCATGGGTTTGAATACCCTAAGACATCAAAATTACAGTGGCGTTCTACGGAATAGTTTTCACAATCCGAATGAACTAGGCATGAGGAAGCATAAATTTTATTGGTTCAATTTTTTTCGTAATCAACTAGAACCAAAGAAACATTGGGCCTGTAGCAATACTTTTCATGGAAACTAGAGCAGACTTCCAATATTGCAATTATTTACTGATTAATCATGGTGTTAAAATGCCAAATGCAAGAATGATTATTTTAAGGAAAAGTTCAGTACGGTATGTCACTCATCCACAGTGGACTCAAAAGAGACAAGACATCAGAAGATGGTATTAATTTTTTGAAATACAAAAAACATACTAGCAAAATGAACTTGCAATAACTTTGAGATTGATTAACTACATTAATAAACACAAGTAAATATGCATAGGAACAAACAGATCTCGTTTTTACAGAAATTAGCCTAAAGCCGATATTGACGCTAGCAACACTTCCAAAATATGTTAAACCAGTGAGTCTGACTCACATCTTTACAGAAAACCAGTCTTCTTTCAATCAACTAAAATACGTTAAATCTGGAGTCCACTGTAAAGTATTTGGTAAACACAAGACATGTTTGGATTTCTAACACAATTGGTAAGCATGCCAATATTTCCACTAATGAAGATACTAACCCTCCCATCAAACACTCATACGCTCTTCCTAATGTTTTAGCTGACCCCCATAGGCCCAATGATTCTACGGCAGGTTTGCATGCTTGTGAGATCTGGAGTTGACCCCACTTAGTTGCAATTAATGCAAGAAAACTGGCGAATATATCGCAACTATTAAATTGAGAAAGGAGAAAAGAACAACAACGATTCCAGTTGTTACAATAAACGATAATGGCCTGAATAGCCTGAAGATGAGTTTCTTTTTCATTGATATTACCTTCAACACTAGTAACCCTGCTACAAAGACAAGCCATGGAAGATAATACACCATCGTGCTCTTGTTGCCACTAGTAATGTGGAGGTGATAAACAGTGACATATTGGAAAAAAGAAGCGCAAAGCAAGCACCACTTAACAAAATCTACCGAAGAGGCCCGTACAAGACAAATGCTTTTGTTCTTGGTCCCATCATGATTCACAACTTATAGTTGAAACTTGAAAGCACTGAGCTTTGTCCACTTCTACTAATCCATTTACTCCAATCATCCCAATCTTCAGCTATCTTTTGCTACTCAAATCCAGATGGATTAAACAAGAATGGAGAAAACAACCATGCAATAACAAGAAACCACAGTGAAGATGCGATAAGCACACCAACCACACTGTCTGTAGTTGCGTCTTCTCCTTACACATGGTAAACTACTAATAGCACCATCAACTCTAAAGATTTTGTAAAGTGACTCCTCGAGTTAATTCTATAGTTCTTAATAAATGTAACATGTCTCACTCCAAAACCTTTTCCTATGGCTCTGTATTTTGCAACCCCCATGAAATATAGTCCGAGCAAAATAATGTGCTCTCATGCCAAGAGAGAATGTAAAAAATACTGTGTGTAGGTGGGGATTCATGATGATGAGGTCATCCATTGTTGCTCCGAATCCACATTCGAGACCTATTTCTACCATCATTGTGTTGTGAAAACATGCGCCTTTGCGGAAGCGTACAGGATCTTATTCACCCAATTACTTAAAGATGATTTATATGGAAACAAACACAAATATGAAATCACACGCGCAAACACAGAATTATTCCACTCAACCACCCACTTTATTGATTCTCAAAACGAATTTTGTTTACACTCACTGGTTCAACAACCAACAATAAACAAACTACAAGAATCAATAACCTTATTGAGAAAGGGAAAGAATATCTAGATGACTACAACTCTTGTTGGAGAAGGAGAACAATGAAGAACGACGGCTAATCCTTGGATTAACTGGAGACACCAATCATCTCTAAGGCACCAAGCCCTAGTGGCACGCAGCCGCCACTCTATTCGGTCATCATGCCATCTCTTTAATCCAACCCTAGATGCTTCTTTTATAGGAAAATAGAAGCCCTAGGCAAATACCAATTTGCCCCTTCATTGCAGAATAAGTCACAGAAAAGACCAAGTCAAGCCGCAGGAAAAACCCGCTCAGACGTCTGACCATTATCTGTCAGACGTTTGTCCAAGCTTTCGGGTTCCAACCCCTGACAACTCAGACGTCTGACAGGCATGGCTCAGACGTCTGAGCTGAAGCTCGACAAAAAACTGCTCCATCTTGCCTTTTCTCTGCTGCTGCACAATCTCCTCTAACGCCTAGCACATCCATGCCTCATCTTCATCAACATATGTCATTTCATGTCACAAATCACAACACATTGGTGAAGAAATTAACGCATCGAATTGAACTACAGATTGAGATGCCATAGCTGATTCAAGATCAGTGTTTCCCTTGATTTTTGCTTGTCTAATTACCACTTTCTCTAACCCACTTATTGCTAACACAACAAAGAAGGACGAATCTTCCGACAACGGTCTATTCCAATGGCTAAAAACTACCGCCAGCGGTTGGAAGCTGTTGGAAGCCGTCGGAATAAGCCGTCACAAATAAAGGTGTCAGGGAGCATTATTTCTGACGTTTTCCAACACCCTTTGCCGCATACATTTTTGACGGTTTCTTGCAGTTTCAAACACCTGTCGAAAGTCGTTAGAAACTACAGAATAAAATTACTCGTAGGCTGTCGGAAGCCATCGGAAGACCCGCTTTATTTTTTTGTTGCACCATGCCTTCCTGCCACATTTCACTTACAAACACTGTTCTACCAATACTATCTAATACCCAATATACAATATTCCTACCAAAAATAAAAAACAAGCTACACATAATTCACTAAACCAAAAAATATATAAAATCAAGTCATAATTCATCATCAACAATCAAACAACCATACAATACAATACAATACAATACATAATATCCAAACAACTGTAACACCCCACCTCCGCCAGGGTCACTCGCAAAGGAATGCACTAGCTTTGGAGGGGTATTATTGGTAAACATGCATAATGATATAGCAAGGCAGGACATGACATATATATATATATGTAAATAAACAGAGTAAGTAAATAAAACAGCGGAAGACTTTTAAACCATTTCAAAAACAAGTCTGGTACATCAAAATGTCAATTTCCCAAATAAACAAGTCTAGTACATGAAATAACATCATTTGAAACTGAAAAAGGAAACATAATAGTAGCTATCCCCAAAGTGGAAAAACCATAGCGAACTCAAGTCCAAAGCATACATGAGCTATCCAAGAAAGCAGCAAGATCCAAGCTAGGCTCCTGTATTCCCTCCCTGATAACCTGGGGGGGGGGGGGGGGGGGAAACGGAAGAAAAGAGGCGAAAGAAAACAGGTCAGTCAAAAAGACTGAGTAAGCCCTGCTACGATCAGTCTATAAACTAATAAAGTTAACATCATGATGGAAACTGAGATGCTCATAGATAACAACATACTGGCATGGTAAATTAACTACAAGATAGATAGAGGTGTCATCGCATAAACATGGTCAAGTTTTTGCACCATGGTGTACTAGCAAACCAACATAACAGGTATTGATCCCTTAGCCCAAACTTTGGCCCAATAACATGAAGTGACCTTAATATAAGTTCCAACCCAACGGTCTAGTCGGTCGGCTCCCTACAAACCTAACACGTCAAGTGTTGGTGTCCATACGGCCCACATGGATGTAGTTAGACTGTGCTGGGTCCACCTTTGGGTGTATCAAGCCCTCGGGTGTCAACCCCGGACACTTAAGCAATAATGCACAGCCCTAACCTACTGGTACCCGTGCCTCGAGTTTGTCCAACATCGGACTACGTGCACGTCCGTAGCCCGCCGGACCCGCACCGCTGTACCACTCAGCCGTCGCTTTGGTCGCTTACATCAGTCCAGTAATCGTGCCCCGCCCTAGCCTAGCCTCTAGGGTTGTGAATGATACCAAACTGGGATTACTGCTGGAACAGACCACGTTGCTAGGGTTTCTAAGAGGGTTAAGTGTGATTTAACCCTTCACTAATCCTGGATTAAACTGGTTAAGTGTGGCTTAACCCCATTCTAATCCCTTGAACTCCCAAATGGATTAAACTAGTTAAGTGCAACCAACGGTTCATAACTTAACCACATTCTAATCCCTCGAATCCCCAAATTGGTTAAGTATTAGTGGACCCTGACTTAACCCTAATCATGAGGCATTAATTAATTTAATGCACCTTAACCTCTCACATTAGACCTTGTTGTGGTTACTAGTTAGGCCGGGCGGGTCCGGGTAGGTTTACACCACAGCTTAGTCTAACCTCGGGTTTTGGCACCACATGACCAACTTCTCACATTGGGTCCTATTGTTCGTAGCCACTAGTTAAGCCGGTCGGTTCCGGGTAGAATTACGCTACGAACTCAACCCAACCTCGAGTTGGCCACACTTATGTTTTCTAAGTGTCATGTCCACTTTATTTCAAAACATAATTACAAGTCAACAATTTCTTGGGTAGACCTAACTTAATAGGTAAATTCCCAAGGGGTAGACCTAACTTAATAGGTAAATTCCCAATCTTATATTTTCATGTATTTTAAGTTTACCCCAAAACCCCCAACGTCATTCTATCGCTTACATATTCGTAGTAACGCATAAAGGATAGGAGGAGGGAACTTGGCACAACATACATGACAAACTTGCACAACGATCATGCATAACATGTTAGACTTGCACAACTTAGCATAGTGAACTTGCATATTACCATAAGCATGCATAACATGTTAAACTTGCATAACTTAGCATAGTGAACTTGCATATTACCATAATCATGCACAACTTGTCATTTTAAACTTGCATAAACATGCACAACTTGTCAAAACATGCACAACTTGTCATTTTAAACTTGCATAAACATGCATAACTTATTAAACATACAAATCATGGCTTAGCAAACTTGCATAAACATGCATAACTTAATAAACATACAAATCATGGCTTAACAAACTTGCATAAACATGCATAACTTAATAAACATACAAATCATGGCTTAGCAAACTTGCATAAACATGCATAACTTAATAAACATACAAATCATGGCTTAACAAACTTGCATAAACATGCATAACTTAATAAACATACAAATCATGGCTTAGCAAACTTGCATAAACATGCATAACTTAATAAACATACAAATCATGGCTTAACAAACTTGCATAAACATGCATAACTTAATAAACATACAAATCATGGCTTAGCAAACTTGCATAAACATGCATAACTTAATAAACATACAAATCATGGCTTAACAAACTTGCATAAACATGCATAACTTATAAATCTTGCAAATCATGGCTTAGTATACATGCATAACTCAATAGATTTGCAAATCATGGCTTAGTACCCTTGCATAAACATGCACAATACATAAACCCCAACTTTCATCACACATTAACTTTAGAGTTTCTAAAATGAGGGTAAGAGGGCTTACAATGTTTATGCGGACTCAAATGAGTATAACAAATGCAAGAAACCCCTTATGCAACTAATTAAAACCCCCAAATGCAAGCAAACTTGATCAAGACTCCTCCTTTATGATGCCAATTGAAAAACAAGCCTTAAATGCAAGCTAAGGAGGATCATACAAGCCTAAATATGCTTGTATGCATGGAAAATTACTTAGGAATTATTAATGAAGAGATTGGAGGCTAGGGTTTTTAGGTGGAGGCCATGAGAGTTTAGGTTTTGGCATAGTTTTGTTGCTAGAATGATTTATGGGGTTTAAGGGTAGGATTAGGAGCTTATTTATAGAAGATTAGAGTGATTTAGACCATAGGATTAACCCTAGGTGAATTTTGGCCCGTCAGATATCGGAACTCTCTAGAACCAAGCCACCCAATCAAGCCCAAATCAGAAATGGTGCACCAGGCTAGACTGCCTGGGCACCCCCTGTCGACAGGGCTGTCGACAGGGCTGTCGACTCCCAGGGCACCCTGTCGACATGCCTGTCGACATGCGGGTCCTGGCGGGATTTTTCCCGCCTTGGCCCAGCTGGCCCAAATCCTTGTTTTTAATTTGAATTTAAATCTGTTTTAATTATGGAAATTTCTGAAAACTTCCATGGGCCTTAACTGGGTCATACGGACTCCGATTTTCGAAAACTCGGACTCTATTTCGCGTATTTTTCCGAGACGAACGCAATGGCATAGCCCGTTTCCCTTGATTCCCATTTTAGAATTAAGTTCTGCCTCAATTTACGTTATAACAGATTATTGAAAATACGGGTTGTTACATTCTCCCCTCCTTAAAGGATTTCGTCCCCGAAATCTTCAAGTTAGGAAGAGCGTATCCTACCATCCAATCATCCATCTACTCAAAGCATCATCCACGAGCAATCATTGTCCTTAAAAGATTCTAAATGTGGTATGAACATATGCAAAAGTGTGTGTATATGTACTTATCGAATGCAAAGATCAGGCGGTTACTGATACAGTAAACCTCCCTAATGCATATGTATGTTAGTGAAAATCAGGCGGTTACTGATACAGTAAACCTCCTTAATGCATATGTATGTTAGTGAAATGAATCCATATGTATGCAAATTCCTAACATAATTTATGGTATCTATATGAGTGCACATAACATTCATCCATATGCAACATCCAAGTGATAACACACAATTTCCAGCCATGAATAAGCATAAACACTCATGCATATGCAATATGAGGAGTGTGTGAGCCGATCTAGTGCCTAATGTGTATAATGCATCCACGAGTAACCACTTGCAACCACTTGCAAACATCAAGCATAACATGTTTCAAACACATGTTTCAACCAAAAGGGTTTCTACCTAAGGTTCTCATGACAAGATGGACACGATAAACTAGATAAACTAGACAAACTCCTTTTTGGATTACAAGAATTCCATTCAAACTTTGACATATAGTACTAACCGATGAGTCTTAACCCTCTTATGGAGTTTACAACAGAAATAGGATCGAGAATGGGACCGAGAGGATATATGCAAAAGACAACTTGCAAGCAAGCTCCACAGGAAAACGAGGATCAAGGATGCACTCTTAAAAAGAGATATGATGCGCGTATCTAGTCTTCACTCTTCTTAGTCACGTTTCCTTGAGCTTAACTCCACTGTGCTTTGACTATCTTCCACTTCATGATTCCTTGGCTTCCTAACTCCTATTTCCCGAATTCGAGTTGGAACTCATTTCATTATTGCCTCTCGTCTTTCTTTCCCACTTATTCTTCTTTCTGTGTACTTGGCTTAACCATAATTATAACCTCATGATTCGTGCAAGCTCTCCAAAATTCACCAGTGAATCCTGGATCTTGTCTTCTTACCATAAGGTATTCCATGCAGCAGAACTTTTCTTGAAAATACCAATCCACGTTGCCAATTGCCCTTATAAACGTGATTTCCTATAACTCATGCTTAATTCGAAATGAACCATCCGCCTATGAGTGATAGGCCATACCTAGATTCAGTTGCCTACCCCTGGCTTCCTGTAGGCCATTTCAAAACTGGCCAACTTTTTGAGGATAAACCGTTGCTAACCATGATGCAGTCCTCTTGCTCTTCACCGGACTGAAATGAGCACTCTTCGTAAGTCTACCCACATACCCGTATTCTCTTTCTTTGATCTAGGTAGTCCATCCACATAATCTATCGAGGTGTTTTCATACTTCCCTTGCGGAACTCCCAATGGAGGTAATGGCCCACTGGGCTTCTATGACTTGGCCTCAACCTGGTGGCACAGCATGTATCCTGAAACCAACTCGGCTACCTCCTCGAGTGATGCGCATCTTCAGGAACCTTCTTTACCAAGTCTTCCACTCGAGAAACACATAATCTCTCATCGCGCCTTAGTCATCCCTTGTCATCTATAATATAACTAACGAGGTGACTTAACATCTCGCCTCGAATCAACCGGTCCATGTTCTTGACTAACTGCGGGTCTTCTTCCTGCGAAACCCCCTTCTTGATCCAGAAGAGTAAGTCTAAGCTCCGGGAATGCTAACTAACTAGCCAAACGGAGGAGGCTTCTTACTTCAATTGCCCTCCTCAGAGTTTTCCGGTTTTAAACCGCAAACAGAATCCACCGCTAGGCCTTACTTAGGAACTATGTGCCCAAGAAATCCAACTTCTTTCCTCCAAAGTGACATTTGGAGAACTTGACCTTCCACTGGTGGCTCTAAGCGTATCCACCTCCTTCTTGAGATGTCTAACATGCTCTTCCTCGTTCTTTTGAGGAGATCAAATATCCTCTACGACGACCCTGACAAACTTGTTCAAGGACTCCCTAGACACCCTACCCATCAAAAATCACGTAATATGCGGGTGCCTTAGTCAAACCAAATAGCATGACTAGCCATTCTAAAACCCATCCAGAGTCCTAAACGCAGTCTTGTCAATTCCATCCTCAGCCATCCTAAGCTGATGGAATCCGGTAGCTAGATCAAAAGAAAGCGGATGCTCCTACAAGCTGATCAGACAAATCATTGATCCTTGGTAACGGTTACCTATTCTTCTTACGAAGATCAACACATAAGCGAAACAAACCGTCCACATTAGTAACGAATGCTACTGGAGCACCCTACTCGAAAAATGCTTCGTCTTAGGAAGTTCTTCTCAAGCAACTCCTTGACTTGCTTTCTTAACTCTCATTTCGTGAGGTCATGTGCCTAATCGGCCACGCAACTGGCTTGGCATTACCAACCAGATAATACGGAAATCTATCCCCAGATATCAGGATATTCTCGGACCACCCTCACAGATTGCCAACTATCGATAGACGAGTTGAGGGATTCCAGATAACATAACATGACGGGACCCATAGGGTTGCTAGAAATTTCTAGGGTATTACCGAGGCGAGTCATGAGCCTCACACCCCTATATACAAAAACCCAGAATGGCTTCAAAACCGGACAACCATTCCATGCCCAAAACCAACCCATATCCCCTGAAACTGAGGATAAAACATCCCACGAGAATTCTACACTCAAGATAGAAATTTTCAAATCCACTCAGACCACAGACAAACGGGCAGAACCCCCAATTGGATTTGAAACACATACGGGATCATCAACTACACTAGTACTTGGGTGCAAAAACTTTCAACTGGATCAGATGAAATAAAACTATGCGATGTGCCAGAATCAAACAAAGTTCGAACAGGGAAAATCAGAAAATGTAAACCAGATTTTCAACAGAAATACTACCTCTATCATAAGCTGGAAGAACGGTGTTGAGGGGATGAACTCGCCCTCCCGATAGTCCTGCACACTGAGTCTGACCTTGCCCTTGTTTCCTCGGGCAATCCCTGCTGAAATGTCCAAACTCACCACAATCAAAGCATTCGCCCCGCTTTCTCTTCTCCTTCTTCCTACATTCCCTGGCTATATGTCCAACTTCACCACAGAAGTTACATTTCATATTCTTGCCCCGTTTCCCGGAATTTACTCTCTTGCCTTGAGACTCATTCGCCTTGACCTCTTTCTTGTCATTGCTACCTTCTTCTTGAAGTAGGGCCAAATTCACTAAACTCTCGAAAGTCGCCCCCAAGGGTATATGAGACAGGGCCAAATCACGTAATGGCTCGTTTAATCCTAGAGCAAAGTGTAGGGCCTTCTTCTGAGCTGTATCTAAATCGTCCTGAGCCAGTTGATTAAACTTATCTATGTATTCCCTAATAGTCATGTCCCCTTGCTTTAGTGATAAGAATCTCAGTCCAAACCTTCCTCTAAAGTCATCCCAAGTCTCAATTGGCCTAGTAGCGGTGGTGACTACCCACCAACGTGCAGCTTCTTCCTTTAGCAACCATACTGCCAATAAAACCTTCCTGCGGTCACCTATATCAAAGGTGGCTAAAAGATCTTCGGTCTCTTTCAACCAATTCCTTGCCTCTACAAAAGTCTCGGTTCCAAAGAAATTCTTGCAATCCATCGCCTTAAAATCTTGGCAAATCTCGGCGAAGTCAATTTGAGGATGCTGAGGGGAAGGAGGAAGAGGAACATCAACTACCGGAGGAGGAGTAGTATTTGCGGGGCCGGCTTCGGTCGCCCTGGCCTCCAAAAGCCTCCTATACCAAACAGGTACGTGAACTCCCTCCGGAATGGCAAAGTTGTCGGCCATACTGGAAACGAAGAAAAAGATAGATTCAGAATGGAGAAAAACGAAGGAATTTTGCTAATGGCTTTTTGGGGAATAGCCTTTTAAAATAAACTAGACTTTTCTTTGGAAAATACTTTATACTTGGTTTTGAAAATAGTTTTTCTTTTCAAAAGTTTTAAACACCTTTTTATCCCTTCTCGTAAACCATATGCTCTGATACCAAATGTAACACCCCACCTCCGCCAGGGTCACTCGCAAAGGAATGCACTAGCTTTGGAGGGGTATTATTGGTAAACATGCATAATGATATAGCAAGGCAGGACATGACATATATATATATATGTAAATAAACAGAGTAAGTAAATAAAACAGCGGAAGACTTTTAAACCATTTCAAAAACAAGTCTGGTACATCAAAATGTCAATTTCCCAAATAAACAAGTCTAGTACATGAAATAACATCATTTGAAACTGAAAAAGGAAACATAATAGTAGCTATCCCCAAAGTGGAAAAACCATAGCGAACTCAAGTCCAAAGCATACATGAGCTATCCAAGAAAGCAGCAAGATCCAAGCTAGGCTCCTGTATTCCCTCCCTGATAACCTGGGGGGGGGGGGAAACGGAAGAAAAGAGGCGAAAGAAAACAGGTCAGTCAAAAAGACTGAGTAAGCCCTGCTACGATCAGTCTATAAACTAATAAAGTTAACATCATGATGGAAACTGAGATGCTCATAGATAACAACATACTGGCATGGTAAATTAACTACAAGATAGATAGAGGTGTCATCGCATAAACATGGTCAAGTTTTTGCACCACGGTGTACTAGCAAACCAACATAACAGGTATTGATCCCTTAGCCCAAACTTTGGCCCAATAACATGAAGTGACCTTAATATAAGTTCCAACCCAACGGTCTAGTCGGTCGGCTCCCTACAAACCTAACACGTCAAGTGTTGGTGTCCATACGGCCCACATGGATGTAGTTAGACTGTGCTGGGTCCACATTTGGGTGTATCAAGCCCTCGGGTGTCAACCCCGGACACTTAAGCAATAATGCACAGCCCTAACCTACTGGTACCCGTGCCTCGAGTTTGTCCAACATCGGACTACGTGCACGTCCGTAGCCCGCCGGACACGCACCGCTGTACCACTCAGTCGTCGCTTTGGTCGCTTACATCAGTCCAGTAATCGTGCCCCGCCCTAGCCTAGCCTCTAGGGTTGTGAATGATACCAAACTGGGATTACTGCTGGAACAGACCACGTTGCTAGGGTTTCTAAGAGGGTTAAGTGTGATTTAACCCTTCACTAATCCTGGATTAAACTGGTTAAGTGTGGCTTAACCCCATTCTAATCCCTTGAACTCCCAAATGGATTAAACTAGTTAAGTGCAACCAACGGTTCTTAACTTAACCACATTCTAATCCCTTGAATCCCCAAATTGGTTAAGTATTAGTGGACCCTGACTTAACCCTAATCATGAGGCATTAATTAATTTAATGCACCTTAACCTCTCACATTAGACCTTGTTGTGGTTACTAGTTAGGCCGGGCGGGTCCGGGTAGGTTTACACCACAGCTTAGTCTAACCTCGGGTTTTGGCACCACATGACCAACTTCTCACATTGGGTCCTATTGTTCGTAGCCACTAGTTAAGCCGGTCGGTTCCGGGTAGAATTACGCTACGAACTCAACCCAACCTCGAGTTGGCCACACTTATGTTTTCTAAGTGTCATGTCCACTTTATTTCAAAACATAATTACAAGTCAACAATTTCTTGGGTAGACCTAACTTAATAGGTAAATTCCCAAGGGGTAGACCTAACTTAATAGGTAAATTCCCAATCTTATATTTTCATGTATTTTAAGTTTACCCCAAAAACCCCAACGTCATTCTATCGCTTACATATTCGTAGTAACGCATAAAGGATAGGAGGAGGGAACTTGGCACAACATACATGACAAACTTGCACAACGATCATGCATAACATGTTAGACTTGCACAACTTAGCATAGTGAACTTGCATATTACCATAAGCATGCATAACATGTTAAACTTGCATAACTTAGCATAGTGAACTTGCATATTACCATAATCATGCACAACTTGTCATTTTAAACTTGCATAAACATGCACAACTTGTCAAAACATGCACAACTTGTCATTTTAAACTTGCATAAACATGCATAACTTATTAAACATACAAATCATGGCTTAGCAAACTTGCATAAACATGCATAACTTAATAAACATACAAATCATGGCTTAACAAACTTGCATAAACATGCATAACTTAATAAACATACAAATCATGGCTTAGCAAACTTGCATAAACATGCATAACTTAATAAACATACAAATCATGGCTTAACAAACTTGCATAAACATGCATAACTTAATAAACATACAAATCATGGCTTAGCAAACTTGCATAAACATGCATAACTTAATAAACATACAAATCATGGCTTAACAAACTTGCATAAACATGCATAACTTAATAAACATACAAATCATGGCTTAGCAAACTTGCATAAACATGCATAACTTAATAAACATACAAATCATGGCTTAACAAACTTGCATAAACATGCATAACTTATAAATCTTGCAAATCATGGCTTAGTATACATGCATAACTCAATAGATTTGCAAATCATGGCTTAGTACCCTTGCATAAACATGCACAATACATAAACCCCAACTTTCATCACACATTAACTTTAGAGTTTCTAAAATGAGGGTAAGAGGGCTTACAATGTTTATGCGGACTCAAATGAGTATAACAAATGCAAGAAACCCCTTATGCAACTAATTAAAACCCCCAAATGCAAGCAAACTTGATCAAGACTCCTCCTTTATGATGCCAATTGAAAAACAAGCCTTAAATGCAAGCTAAGGAGGATCATACAAGCCTAAATATGCTTGTATGCATGGAAAATTACTTAGGAATTATTAATGAAGAGATTGGAGGCTAGGGTTTTTAGGTGGAGGCCATGAGAGTTTAGATTTTGGCATAGTTTTGTTGCTAGAATGATTTATGGGGTTTAAGGGTAGGATTAGGAGCTTATTTATAGAAGATTAGAGTGATTTAGACCATAGGATTAACCCTAGGTGAATTTTGGCCCGTCAGATATCGGAACTCTCTAGAACCAAGCTACCCAATCAAGCCCAAATCAGAAATGGTGCACCAGGCTAGACTGCCTGGGCACCCCCTGTCGACAGGGCTGTCGACTCCCAGGGCACCCTGTCGACATGCCTGTCGACATGCGGGTCCTGGCGGGATTTTTCCCGCCTTGGCCCAGCTGGCCCAAATCCTTGTTTTTAATTTGAATTTAAATCTGTTTTAATTATGGAAATTTCTGAAAACTTCCATGGGCCTTAACTGGGTCATACGGACTCCGATTTTCGAAAACTCGGACTCTATTTCGCGTATTTTTCCGAGACGAACGCAATGGCATAGCCCGTTTCCCTTGATTCCCATTTTAGAATTAAGTTCTGCCTCAATTTACGTTATAACAGATTATTGAAAATACGGGTTGTTACAACAACCACAGCATTGACTCTATCATCATACAACCAACCTATCAGTCTACCATCACAAAATACATATACATAATATCAAGCAAGTCTATCATCCACCAAGTCATACTAATACAAAAAAAAACATACCTCTCAAAGCAGTCATTAGTCCGTAGAACCTCCAGAACCAATAGAGGAACGGAAGCGACCACCATATTGCTGCATGAACTTGGCAATACATTGATCCAGCAGTTGTGTCATCTTTATGGCCTGGGGAAGGTTCTGATCCTCAAGTTGCGCCACTCTATCCCTCAAATCGTCGATCTCCGCAAGATCGATATCGGCTCAGGTCCATCGGCCTCGTCTCTGGTTACTAGCCTGTAATAATTATATAATTTAGTTTCTACACAAACCTGAACTCAAAATACGAATTTTATTATATAATTTTTCCTAATCCTTAATGTTTTTCTTTGATATATTATTTACTTAAGACTGAAAATAAGTGATTTACAATAAATTAAAATATTATTAAAATGTTATTTCTAATATATTATTTACTTACCATTTGATTGCCAAGTCTGTATCGTTTGCTCCGTGACGATGGATCCATAACTGAATCTAATATAGTATCTTCTTCATCCGCCGTCAACTGCTCTCGAGCCATCTTAGCCAACCTTTTCTTCCATTGCTCCTTGTTCTTTTCCTGCATGAACAAATAAGCATGTAGCTAAATTTAATATGATCATAATATATAGTTTAATAAGTAAAAGAATTACTAAGACTAAATAAATTGAAATATGCTTACATGGCTCTTGTTGGATTTATGATCGTGCCATGTATATGAAACTGTCCCGTTCAGATTTACATGCTCGACGGTATGCGTACGGGTAAACACATCCATACATGACATGGGACTCTACGCCTCTACTTCCTAAAATTGATTATTTTATACAAATATTGTGCGTTCAAAATTATATAGTACAATAACTATTTGCAATTAACATTCGTTAAATTTACCAACTCCTGTCGATACTACTGAAATGAATTTGATCCTCCTCGATGGGTGACGGGATTTTTATTTATGTTTGTAGAGTTTCTTTTTGACTCTGCCTATACATTCAAAATTGGGTACATTAGTTATCGATCAAGTATTTTTTGGTATTTATCTATCAACCAAATAATTGAAAATTTTCTAGTGCACTTACCTTCGCCTCCTCAATAGTTCCAATATTTCAACCAACCTTCCTATATGCTTGGCCCCATCGAATTTAGATTCTTTACTTGTTTCTTCACTTCATACGTTGAATCCTTATAGTCCTTTCACATTTAGTAATCTTGTGTGAGCTACATATCGTCTGTCTAGAAGTCTAACTCAGCCTGTGTTTCACAAAAAAAAAACATTACACCATAAATGGTAAATAGTACAAAAGAGAAAAATGAAGTAAAAATTGAAAACAGAAAAATATACTAACAAGCACGTCCGGCCAAATGCACTTTACTATATGGGGAGGTATGGTATCCCACTTCGACCACCAAACTGACATGCTACTCTGATAAGTCGCTGCAGAAACATCCAAGTACAATCCTTGATGGTTGTAGATTGAATCCCCTGTCTTTTTAAATGATTCACATAAGTACATGTATTGTAAAAAAAATACTAAGATGTTGAATAAAGTTTATTTCTTACCCTTGATCTCTAGGTACTAACATAACAATAGTACGCTGTGATGATCATGATGGACCGCTGTCATCGCCTCTGGATGATCGGGATAAACTACAACCTCTGGATGGCATGTCTATAACTATGACATATATACACATCATTTCAAATGAGAATAATAACATGATAATGAAATATATTTCATACTTAAATGAAATAAACGATATAAAATGCTAACTTGTGACTAAAATGAAAATAGAAATGGAATTGCATATACCTAATTCATATTGGCTCTCATGTTCCAACGATAAGCAGATCACATTGCATTTTTAATAAAAAATGCTAAATAATGACAAAAGGAAAATATCATAAAAGATGTAAACAATAGTAAAAATATTTGGTTTCATAGTTGCATCAATTTCATTACATACCAAGAATTCAACATAGTTACATCAGTTGAAAAATATATGTTATAACATAACTATCAAATTAATACTACTCATTTATATCAATCATCATTGTCTTTTGATTTAGATTGGGTCTCATTTTCTACGTTAATTTCCTCTATACTGTCAAATGCTTTCGCCATAACATTTGATTTAACGATCAAAGGACCAAAATTTGTATGATCATTTATAATTATTATTTCGTTGTTATCAAGATCTGCCTGATAAGCATGTTCGTTTGGAATATTCTTCCCATCGAAAGTAAATCAGGCTTTTGTTTTAAAAATTGCAATGCATGTTTGGCAAGGACAAAAGGTTGATACTTGTGATAATGCGATGTGTGCTCTATTTAGATAAGATTAAAATCCTTGTCCACCTTAATTCCAAAAATTGGAACATTGCAAAACCAATTGCATGTAAATAGAAACACTTCCTCCTTGGGGAGTGAAAAATGTGTCAGTTGCAAAATTTATGTTAAAGCACCATAAAAATCGTTTATTTAATTTTCTGGATCATTGCTACTTTTAACAAATACACCTGTATTATTAGTTTTTTTTGCACCGTATTGCTTGGTGTTAAATTTATATCCATCGACAAAATATATTAAATATGTCTTCACTACTCTTTTTGGCCACATCACAAAATATTTCAACCCTTCATCAGCAAATTTTTTTGGCTCGTAACCATATTTTGAAAACCAACAGGAAAATTCTTTATTGAGATCTCAGTTCGGATGTTCGCATTCATAAACACTATGTAAATAAATAAAATATTACACGTGCATGCATTATATAATTGAATAAAACAAAAATTATTATTTCAGATTACCTAACAAATGGTGCAACCTCACCATAATTTAGAAGAATATAGTGTGTGTTACATGAAGATCTTTATCGTCTAGCCATATTTCTACGCATTTCCTAAAAGATCGACCATGTTGTCTAAAAATAGATAACATTGTTTGAGATGACTCTTGTTCATTTCCTACGTCATTGTGAGGAACACTTTCAAATGATATATTCACATGGTCACTGAAATAGTAAGAGAAAAAGAACGAAACTTCTTCTTCGATGTAAGATTTACATATCAAACCTTCAACTCGTACTTTTTGTCTCACTTTTTTCTTCAAATGATTCATATCTATGAAAAAATAATTTACATTAACTTCATATTTTAAATGCAATTAAATTACTATGTAACATGTTATATGCTTAGGATTTATCCATCCATATTGGATGGGACCTCTAAGTTGTTCTTCAGACGGGAGATGAACATGTAAAATGCTCCACTACATTAAACAAACTTAGAGGAAATATTTTCTTTAATTTACAAAGCAATATAGGAATACCCACTTCAAGTTTACGTAAGCACTGTGCTTTTAAAGTAGTCGAATAAAGCTCTTTATAAAGCATACTAAGCTTCATTACCACCTTCCAAAATTTTAATGGAAATAGTTCTCTTAACATAACAGGTAATAAATTTTCCATTATTATGTGACAGTCGTGGCTTTTCATTATGCTCAATCTACCGTTTTTATAGTCAAAACATCTACGAAATTTTCATGAAATCCCATTAGGAAATCTAAAACCCTTTCACTATTTTAACACAACTTTAATGTAATTACTTGTAACACCGCACCCCTAGATCCACTCTAACAAAGAGAATTAACAATTAATTCTGTCTATTAGAGTGGAGAATAGGGTTGGTTGGGAGCGACCATCCGTAATTTCATATTAGTCAAGTGTTGAATACGTCGATTGGCTGAATAAATTTTCTTTTCTTAACACAAGTGGATCGACATACCAACCACTCCTAATAAGAAACTATGATGGCTAAGGATCAATTTAGAACAATATAAGAAATTTCACAATCATATATCACGGAATAGTTACACATAGATACAATCACAGAAATAAAACTTATACATGTGTTACATCACAAATGAATATACAACACGAATACGTCATGGAAAAATAGAATAAATCTACATAACAAGAATACCATAATGTGCGACATGGGAAAAGTCTTCACTGATAGTCCGAGCTATAGCAATAACCACAAATCAACAACAACTAAACCTAAAAAAACTTTGTCTGACCCGACTATTATATATATGGATATGTCTAGTTTACATATTAGTTATAACAAGAGATAAGGTAAGATTCCAATCAGACACTAACTCCTTTCTACATGAATAGGAATCTCAAACATAGGCTTATACGGAAAACTTTGGTATAGTAACTTCCTTTCTATAGAGAAGCAATATTATATACACCGGTCAACAAAGCACATATACCTAAGGCCACAAGATTAATATATATTGCAGTGAAAGCGAGAACACGCAAGTGGACATAAACTCTAGCTTGGCACCAATTATAAGAACTCCTTATTTAAGGCAATCAACACTTGGGATTATGTAATGCTAAAGGAAGTTTTCGAAATAACAGAAACCACAAGGTGAAATCACTAACAACATAATCCACTGATTCCCATAATCACAGGATCAACAAAGCACAAGGTCATGGAATTACGTAATCATGCAGTCATTGAAACATAGAAACACAAAATCACTAAAATAGAGAATCATGAAATCACTGAAACACATAATTATAGAATAATTGAAACTCTACTAAAAGTTTAAAACCACTAAAGAAATCACAAAAAAACAATAATAATCACTACGGTGAAATCAGTGATAAACACAAAATAAAGAAACATAGATTATGGATCCATCACTGATTGGCAAGCTTAAGCAATACCATCACATGTTATTACATGGATTAGCTTAAAGTCATAGCCAATTCTGCTATTCATAGAGGTGGACCCCGTATATCATAGATGACCCGAAAGGTCAAACACAGATGGCTCGGAACCTAACACAGATAACCCGAAGGTCTAACACGGATGGCTCGAAACCTAACGTAGATGACCCGAAAGTCTAACATAAATGGTTTGAGGCCTAAAACAAATGACCTGAAGGTCTAACACAGACAGTTCAAAAACCATACACAGATGACCCGAAGGTCTAGTACTGGCTTTTCCACAGAATGTGTCATAGACCTCTGGTAGTAACCTGAAAAGCGATAATTGTGCATCCCATACCACACATTATCACTTGAAGGTTCACACACTACAAGTCAGATTCATATTATGAAATACCAAAATGTCAAAGAAATCATAAAACACTAAGATAACATAGACGCTCTCAAAGGTCACTGGTAAATACTGAGATATCACGAAACACTAGATATCACAAAGGTCATAGAGGTCACTGGAAAACACTGAGATTATTACTTTGATTCGATGAATCTGGGATTGAATAAAACTGTATCCCGCCACATCACATACCACGGGGTTTACGACAATATTAAATCTCCAACATGCCTTCCCTAAGTGTGAAAATATGTGTGACTATTATATAAGAAAATAATTGATTTTTCTAAAATGACTTATAAAACGATCTCTTGACAATCGATTGTTTTCTTTCTTAAATTCTTATTATTAGAAAATAGATTTTATAATACGTTTTGAGGCCATTTATATTTCAAAACTAAAATCACAAACTCTTTTATCCCCAAAACTATAAAGAAATTGATATCCATTTTTATACATCGGAAACTAGTTTAAAACGTGTTCTCAATATCATCAAAAATATCAACCATGAATCATCATAAATTTCCCTAAAATCTGGAGTTCGGATTACCAAAGATATAAACTTGGTTTCTTAAGTCAACAAGGAAGAAAACCAAGTCACAAAATGTAACGACCCACTTTTTGGTACAGTTTAACCCGACATTTATCAAACCATGTCAATTCAAATTATACAGAAAAGCAGACAACTATTAGAAAGAAATCAGAGGGTGAGATAAAAAAGAAAGAAATATTAGAATAGAAGAAGAAGAAAAAACATCAGAAACAAAATCTCACATCGCAGCGGAATAAAATATAATACAGAAATAATCTTTACTGAGAGCTTGAAAATTAAAACTTACAGCCATCAGAGTACATCAACACATCTAGACAATCATAAAAATTTGTCCTCATATACAACCACACAACGGAAAAATATATTATATAATATCATATATCTGAACATATCCAGCTCATCTCTGGATTTCACAGCGTCCGATAACCTAGACCTGTACACCTCGATCTAACCCGAGCATTACAAACACCGGGTCAGTCTGGTGAACCAGAGTAGAAAAACACACTAAGTTTAAAGGCATCACAAAATTTGATTTTAATGTCAAAAAACTTTTCAAAAGAAAAGGATAATCGTAAGACCAAATCCACACATAAATACTGACGATTTTCACTTTACGATAACCCAAAACATTTTTAAAATCAATATCTTTTCTGATATTATAATAACGTCTAAATACAAATAAATATCAATCTAGCGGAATGCTTGCGTCTCACGCTCCACATATATATAGTATACAATCAAAATCACGGGCTCTTATTGGAGAATGGATTTCTTGGCAAGGTATGGGACCACCTT
This sequence comes from Allium sativum, assembly GCA_030737875.1. Classification (NCBI taxonomy): domain Eukaryota; kingdom Viridiplantae; phylum Streptophyta; class Magnoliopsida; order Asparagales; family Amaryllidaceae; genus Allium; species Allium sativum. The sequence goes on from CM060916.1 coordinate 529,683,640, forward strand.
CTGGACAACGTACCTCTGGAGATGAATACGTTGGGGTTCAACAAGAACATCTTGCAAACTAGGCTAAACATGACCGGCCCCTCGCTTTCTCTTGAGAGTACTGCATATATCATTAACACGGTTGGGGGCCAGCCAACCGAACCGATAGCATACATACATAAATAAAAAGGGACAACCGAAGGTATTTGATTTCACCAGATCAGGTAATGATATACCCGTTTGATGGGTGCGATCCACATAGCCATTCAACCTACCCGATTTTATGCCATTTCCCGGTTGATGAGGCTAGAGGTCAAATTTATTTATTTTTTTAATTTATTTTTCTTCTGAACATTTGGCCTTCATTTACTTTGAATGTCACATTGCCAGATCCACTGAATATCAGTTGGTAAGCTAAGAGAAGTGCATTCTACTCCGCCATCAACATAAATACGTTTGAAGAAATTAAATTACGTGACTCCTTTGGAAATACTACGTTAGACACTCGTCCATTGTAACGACCTACATTCTACGCATCTGGGGATCGTAGAATATTTCTTTCTTTCTCATGCAAAGTCGTATAGCCGTGTAACTTTGAGAGATGACTATTGGGGTCATTTCCCATGTTTATGATTTTTTCCAATTTTTAAATGACCGTTTTGCCCCTAGCTGATCTTGTTTCGGCCATAACTTTTGATTGATAAGGAGTTTTGACTGAAACCACTTCCATTAGATCCGGATGATGGTTTACCTTTCAGTAGAGTGGTCACATAGCCAAACGGACTCACCGTTTGGGAAATGTGGCTGAAACAAGGTTTAGAAGGTGAAAAATAGCTTAATTGGGGCTAATTAGGGTGATTAGCAAGAGGGCCCATAACCCATTTCGGGATTAGGGTCATGGGGAGGCTGAGAACAGTGGGAAAACGATTTTTATTTCACTTTTCAGCTGCCTAAAACATTTTTCTAACCCTAGCCATGGCCTCCACCTTCTAATTTCATCCCAAATCGCTCCTAATCGCTTTCTAATCGAAGATTAAGCCAAGCTACGCCAAATCAAGGGGAAATAATACCAAATCAGAGTTGGAGCTGGTGTGTTTGATTAGAATTCGACCCAAAACAGAGAATATTTCAGATCTGTAGTTTGTTTGTGGCCAAGGTGAGTGATTTGCATCGTTTTTCACTAATTACGGCTAATTGTGGGTGATTAGTGGTAATTAGCGAAATTATACGTAATTAAATTCTGGAAAAAATTGTAAAATTCTAAAATATTATTTTAGGGCTGTGATAGAAATTTGGGTCAATCTGGTTAAGTTTTTCTAATCCCATCATTAGATTTGCTCAAACATGCTTAAGGGGAAACTATAGGTTTTGGGTATGTTTGATCCGTTTTGACATATCAAATTGTTATCTTGGTGTTTGTGGTCAATTCTATATGTTGCTATGACTATATAGTATGCTTTATGATTGCTTAGAATGGTTAGAATAGTCGAAAATGCCGTAGTATGGCGTAAACAGTCGCTGGAAAAGTTGCAAGAAAAGTGCAGGATTATGACCCGAACCGGATCGGATCAGTGGGGATGAATCGACCCTCTCGTGGAGCATCTCACGACCCGACCGCTTGCATCTAAAGTTCTTAGATCCGACCCTCTCATGAACGGTGGCACGACCCGACCCGATGGAAGCATCAATCTCCAAGCCAACCCGCCTACACAGACCAAGGGAGTTTGACCCGAACCGGAGCATCATCACGACCTGACCCGGAGCAGGAACCACCCACGAACCAAACTGCAGTGGACTGGATCCCACGAACCGAAATGGATGGGGAAGCTAACCCAACTCGAGCAATCCGATCCGAACCAGAATGGTGACTGCGAACCGAACCAATGAGCTTGGGCGTGAGGTATCAGCTATGAGCAAAATGAAGACCGATCCAGAGAAGACCAAACCCGAGATGCAAAGTTAGTCCGAATGGGAAGTTGTAACTCAGGATCCAGATGGGAGCCAATGAGTGAACTTCATGAGTTGGACTTTGCTGCGGGACGTGTGCAAAGTGTTTATCGATATCTATAGCTTTGACTCACCACGGAAAGACGGATATTGGCTATGGATCAGTGCAGTGAAGTTGTCATGACTTCATGGGGCAGAGTGATCGTAGCATGGCTATGAGCTAGTGCAGTGGGGTCGTCATGACTTCATGGGGTAGAGTGGACATAACAAGGGCTAATGGCTATGGATCTGTGCAATGGAGTTGCCATGACTCCATGGGGCAGAAAGATCATAGTAAGGATTTGGGTGATCAAAGCGGTGGATATCTTATGCTTTACACATTGAGTGAGAGATGTGAGGATGGTTGCTATGCTTGATTGTTTGACATCACTATGACATGCACACCCCCACCCCCGTAACTTTACACCATATGTTAGTGTCACCTTAGAGTATTGTACATCTTGTTGTGCTAACTCTTTAGTTGCAGGTCCAGGTTTAGGTATGGTTTAGTATGCCTGTTATCGTTCTGTTTTTCTTATTATCGCTCATGCCAGACTTTTGTCTAACCCAGAGTTTTATGTCTCTTCTTATTAATCTGGGTGCTCTTAAATGGGAAGACTAGAGACAGGCTAGGTGGTATGCACGAGTAGCTGTACCGGAGACAAGCAAGAGGCTTCCACGTATGATATATATATATATAGATATTCTCCCTGTGTCGCTGCTGGTCACTACTTTGGTCATTAGTAGTGTACCTTTCTTATTTTGCTTTAGAGACAGTTCTCCAAAGTTGTAATAATGATGATGTGGAACATAAGCTGTATTTCGAATTTCCGCTGCTATGATGATTATGGTTTAGTTCTCATCTTATGCACTGTCTTGCCTGTTTTATGTCAAGTATGTTATTATTATATTTTATTCCATGCGCTGTGAGACATTCTACAGGTTCTTTGTTAGTTCAAATTCTCTTCTTTCCTTTCTTTGATGACCGTCCCGTGCTGGTCAGGCATAGGCACAGCGCACTTTCATTGGAAATGTCGGCTGGTGCGGGGCGGGCCGTCACATTTAGTATCAGAGCTCTAGGTTGCGTAGTTAACCTTGGGAGAGATAGTATATGTATATGAGATCGCGTATTTGTGATATTTTGGTTTTCAAAAGCTAGTATATTTAAGGATGAAGTCGCATTGCACTGGCACCACTAAAGAGACGGTTAATCCTTTTCTCCTTACAGATTGAACGATGAGCCGATACACGAGGGGTACTTGTAGAGGAGCTAATAATGGGAATGCTCCTGATATGAGGACGATGTTCACTGACTTCATGAGAGAGATGCTTAGAAATGTGCAAGGAGCATTTCCCAATGCGGCAAATGGTGGTGGTGCAGCGATGCAGGCGCCTATGGCCGATTTCGCCAAGCTATGCAAGGATTACACTAGTCTTGGCGGGAAGCCGCTCCATGGAACGAAATCGGCTACAGAAGTTCAGGATTGGTTGGATAGCTGTGAGCGTATCTTCGAAGACTTGGGTATCGAGAATGCGACAAAGAGAAAGCTAGCATCCCGTCAGCTGCAAGGACGGGCGATGAATTGGTGGAATGCTATTAAGGCAGCTACTCCAGAGGATCAAGTTACATGGGATCAGTTTAAGGCCCGATTTAGTGAAAAGTTTATCCCAGCTGCTCAGAAATCAGAATTGTTTAGGAAGTTCTTGGAGCTTAAGCAGCATGGTAGGGCAGTCTCAGAATATATTGCTGAATTCGATTCTTTATCGAAGTATGGATTATCCCTTATCGACATTCCTGAGAAGAAGAATGAGAAGTTTATAACAGGCTTAAATCAGTACTTGGGGGAAAGGCTTATAAACTATATCAATGAGATGTTTGAATCGATTGTGGGAAAAGCTTTGAGATCAGAGAGTCTATACCCTAAGTCGAAGATTGAGGTTGCATATGCAGAGGAGCCAAAACTGCAAGCAAGCGATGGAGGCAAGAATGGTTCTCAGAATAAGAGAAAGCAGAATCAGACCAAGGATGGCCAGAAGAAAAGAAATAAGAAAGATGTTGAGTGCTTTAGATGTGGCAAGAAGGGCCATTATGATAAAGAATGCCAAGCGAAGCCTGCGGATAGGAAGTGCTTCAACTGTGGCCAAGTGGGAAATCACAAGGATAAATGTCCGCAACCCACTAAAGAGAAGCAGACTGTGAAAGCATATGCTCTTAACGTTGTTCCCTCTTCGTCAAATGCCCCAACTGCGGTGGAGAAAGGGAATAATGTTGTTGTTCAAGCTATGCTTTTTGTTTACGATGTTCCTATTCAAGTATTGTTTGTGACCTGGTAGATAGGTTGGGATTGGAACCCGAGATAGTCGATAGACCTTTAGTAGTGACGAACCCGATTGGTGGTTCAACTAGTCTTTGTATGATTTGTCGTAATGTAATCTTATCGAGTCATGGATTTATTTTTGTTTGTGATTGCTTTGTTTTGGGCTTTACTGGGTTTGGCATTATTTTGGGAGTCGATTGGCTCCAAAGGTATGGGGTGGTGGTAGACTGTGAGGGCTTTTTGGTGACAGTTAGAGCGGATGATGGGCGGAGGGTAGTGTTTGGTGGTCTACCTAGTGATGGGGTAATGGCTAGTTTTCTAAATTCCCTCGACATCCTGCATGATGAGTTATCAGATGTGCCTGTGGCTGGCCAGTATCCAAACGTCTTCGAGGAAGTGACCGAACTTCCACCACACCAAGAGATTGAGTTTCGTATTGATTTAGTGAAATATGCCTGACCTATAGTGATGCTACTTCGTCGTATGGCACCAAGGGAGCAGCGAGAGCTCGGGGTGCAAGTAAGCAATATTTTGAAGAAGGGATTTATCAGAAGAAGTGTTTCTGAGTGGGAGCACCAGTTGTGTTTGCTACCAAGGCAGATGGTTCCCTTCGATTGCGTGTGGACTATCGTGAGTTGAATAAGGTGACGACGAAGAATAAGTATCCTCTACCGCGGATAGATGATTTGTTTGATCAGTTGAGTGGTGCGAGAGTGTTCTCCCAGTTGGACCTCATGATAGGTTTCCATCAGCTTAGGGTGGAAGCTGAGAGTATAGCTAAAACGTCCTTTCGGACGCAGTCTGGATTCTATGAGTGGTTGGTCATGCCATTCGGGTTGACCAATGCACCAGCATATTTTGTGGATCTTATGAATAGAGTATTCCGAGATCAATTGAATAAGTTTGTTCTTGTGTTTGTGGATGACATACTTGTCTACTCGAGAATAGAGGAAGAACACAAGGAACATTTGAAGATAGTGATGGAGGTATTGAGAAAACACCAATTGAAAGCAAAGCTTTCTAAGTGTCACTTCTAGAGAAGGGAAGTGAGATTCTTGGGCCATGTTGTTTCAGAGAATGGTATTGCCGTGGACCCTGCGAAAGTGGCTACAGTACAAGATTGGTCTACGCCCAAGAATGCAACAGACGTAAGAAGTTTCTTGGGATTGGCTGGATATTATCGTAAGTTTATCCAAGACTTCTCCGAGATAGCGGCACCGTTGACTCAATTGACCAAGAAAAATCAAACTTTTGTTTGGGATGAAAAGTGCCAGAATGCATTTAAGAGTCTAAAGGAAAAGTTGACATGTGCACTAGTGTTATTCATTCCTAAAGGGAATGAAGAGATGACGGTATACACAGATGCCTGTGGTACCGGACTAGGTGTTGTATTGATGCAAGGAGGTAGGGTCGTAGCTTATGCTAGTCGGCAACTGAAACCGTATGAGAAAAATATCCTACCCATGACTTGGAATTGGCAGCGATTGTGTTGCATTGAAGATGAGGAGACATTATCTCTTGGGAGAAAGATTCGAGTTGTTTATCGATCATAAATCATTAAAGTATCTTTTCTCTCAGAAGGATCTAAATCTCCAACAGCAAAGATGGTTAGAATTCTTGGCTTCCTATGATTTCGATATCGCATATACACCAGGAAAGGGCAATGCGGTAGCTGATGCATTGAGTAGAAGACATGCCAGTTTAGGGGCTATGTTTCTGGAATGGAAGCAACTGGAGTACATTGCTGGGTATGATTTCAGACCAAAGTGCGAATTGGATTCAGAAGTATTAGCAAGTTTGATGATCAGACCCACTTTGATTGAGCGGATTGGTTCCAGGCAGAGAGACGATCCTAACCTATTGGAAATCATCTCCAAGTTAGAGATGGGTATCGACAAGGAGATGAACAAGTATGGGCTTGATCGAGATGGATGGCTTAGAAAGAATGGAAGACTTGTTGTGCCCAATGTCAATGGATTGAGAGATGAAGTGCATAGAGAATGTCATCACTCAAAATTGACAATGCATCCCGGTGGTAACAAAATGTATCGAGGCATGAAGCAGACCTACTACTGGGAAGGGATGAAAAGAGAAGTTGGGAAGTTTATATCCAAATGCATGAATTGCCAGCTAGTTAAAGCTGAGCAAAAGAAGCCTAGTGGTTTGTTGCAACCATTAGAAATTCCAGAATGGAAATAGGAACAAGTCTCAATGGATTTCATTGATGGGTTACCAAGAACTAGATCGGGCCATGATAGCATTTGGGTGATTGCGGACCGATTGACTAAGAGTGCAAGGTTTATACCCGTTAAGTCGAATAGAATGGCAGCTAAGTTAGTGGAACTATATATAAAGTGGGTAGTGAGATTTCATGGAGTACCTAAAAGCATTGTGAGTGAGCGAGACCCGTTGTTTACTAGTGGGTTTTGGAAGAGCTTACAAGAGGCTCTAAGGTCAGAATTATATCTCAGTACCGTGTATCATCCTCAAACTAATGGTCAAATAGAGAGGGTAAATCGTATATTAGAAGATCTCTTGAGAGCTTGCGTATTGGATTTTGGTGGATCATGGGATGACCATTTGCATCTAGTAGAGTTTGCATATAATAATAGTTATCAATCCAGTATTGGTATGGTTCCATTTGAAGCTTTGTACGGAAGACCATGCAACTCATCGTCATGTTGGTTGGAAATTGGTGAGAAGTTTGTGCTTGGACCAGATGTGATAAGAGAAACTTCAGACAATATTAAGACCATTCAACAATGAATGAAGGCTGCCCAAGATAGGCAGAATAGTTATGCCGATAAGAGGCGAAAGGAATTGAAATTCTCCGTTGGCGACCTAGTATTTGTCAAGATCTCTCCGTTAAAGAATGTTATTCGATTTGGAAGGAGAGGAAACCTGGCGCCAAGATTTGTTGGTCCATTCCCAATCCTCGAGCAAGTTGGGAATTTTTCATATAAAGTTGAATTACCAAAAAAGATGGAAGGAGTTCATAACGTATTTCATGTTTCCCAATTAAGGAAATTCGTGCACGACCCCGATATGACTATTTCACCTGATCAGTTGGATGATATCGAAGTAGAACCCGAGGCGGTTGGGAACTGCAAGCCGATTAGTATTGTCGAGCACGATACGAAGCAACTTCGAAGGAAAGCGGTGAATCTAGTCAAAGTTCAGTGGGGCGAGAATGAGAATGACTGCACTTGGGAGACAGAGGAGAGCATTAGGAAGACGTATCCAGAACTCTTTGCCTGGTAAGATTTTGATTACAATTTAGTTTTCCGCATGCTAGGATAGACTTGTTTGTTGTTTTGTATGTCTGATTGTTGTGAATGGTTGGCAGGCATGCGGGATCCTTTTACTTGTTTCTTAGTTAAGGAATTTCGAGGGTGAAATTTCTTAAGGGGGAAAGAATGTAACGACCCACATTCTACGCGTCTGGGGATCATAGAATATTAATTTCTTTCTCATGCGAAGTCGTACAGCCATGTAACTTTGAGAGACGACTATTGGGGTAATTTCCCATGTTCATGATTTTTGCCGATTTTTAAATGACTGTTTTGCCCCTAGCTGATATTTTTTCGGCCATAACTTTTGATAGGTAAGGAGTTTTGACTTGAAACCACTTCCATTAGATTCGGATGATGGTTTACCTTTCCGTAGAGTGGTCACATTAGCCAAACGGACTCACCATTTGGGAGATATGCCTGAAACAAGGTTTAGAAGGTGAAAAAAAGCTTAACTGGGCCTAATTTGGGTGATTAGGTAGAGGGCCCATAACCCATTTTGGGATTAAGGTTATGGGGAGGCTGAGAATAGTAGGAAAATGATTTTTATTTCATTTTTCAGCCGCCTAAAACATTTTTCTAACCCTAGCCATGACCTCCATCTTCTAATTTCGTCCCATTTCGCTCCTAATCGCTTTCTAATTGAAGATTAAGCCAATCTACTCCAAATCAAGGGGAAATAACACCAAATCAGAGTTGGATATGCTATGTTGCATTAGAATTCAACCCAAAACAGAGAATATTTCAGATCTATAGTTTGTTTGTGGCCAAGGTGAGTGATTTGCATCTTTTTTCACTAATTAGGGATGATTAGTGGTAATTAGCGAAATTATAAATAATTAAATTCTGGAAAAAATTTTAAAATTCTAAAATATTATTTTAGGGATCTGATAGAAATTTGGGTTAATCTGGTTAAGTTTTTCTAATCCTATCATTAGATTTTCTCAAACATGCTTAAAGGGAAAATATGGGTTTTGGGTATGTTTGATCCGTTTTGACATATCAAATTGTTGTTTTGGTGTTTGTGGTCAATTCTATATGTTGTTATGACTATATGGTATGCTTTATGATTGCTTAGAATAGTTAGAATAGTCGAAAACGCCGTCATATGGCGTAAACAATCGCTGGAAAAGTTGCAGGAAAAGGGCAAGATTGTGACCCGAACCGGATCGGATCGTGGGGACAAACCAACCCGCTCGTGGAGCATCCCTTGACCCGACCGCTTGCATCTGAAGTTCTCAGATCCGACCCTCTCGTGAATGGTGACACGACCTGACTCGATGGAAGCATCATTCTCTGAGCCGACCCGCCTACACAGACCAAGGGAGTTTGACCCGAACCGAAGCATCATCACGACCCGACTCGGAGCGGGAACCACCCACGAACCGAACCGTAGTGGACTGGAGCCCACGAACCGAACTGGATAGGGGAGCCGACCCAACCCGAGAAATACGATCCGAACTAGAATGGTGACTGCAAACCGAACAAAGGAGCTTGGACGTGAGGTATCAGCTATGAGCCAAATGAAGACCGATCCAGAGAAGACCAAACCCGAGATGCAAAGGTAGTCTGAATGGGAAGTTGTAACTTAGGATCCAGATGAAAACCAATGAGTGAACTTCATGAGTTGGACTTTGCTTCGGGACGTGTGCAAAGTGTTTATCGACGTCTATAGCTTTGACTCACCACGGAAAGACGGATATTGGCTATGGATCAGTGCAGTGAAGTTGTCATGACTTCATGGGGAAGAGTGATCGTAGCATGGCTATGAGCCAGTGCAGTGGGGTCGTCATGACTTCATGGGGGCAGAGTGGACATAGCAAGGGCTAATAGCAATGGATCAGTGCAGTGGAGTCTCCATGACTCCATGGGGCAGAGTGATCATAACAAGGATTTGGGTGATCAAAGCGGTGGATATCGTATGCTTTACGCACTGAGTGAGAGATGTGAGGATGGTTGCTATGCTTGATTGTTCGACATCACTATGACATGCATACCCCCACCCCCGTATCTTTACACCATATGTTAGTGTCACCTTATAGTATTGCACATCTTGTTGTGCTAACTCTTTGGTGGCAGGTTCAGGTATGGTTTAGTATACCTATTATCGTTCTGTTTTGCTGCTTATCGCTCATACCAGACTTTTGTCTGACCCAGAGTTTTATGTCTCTTCTTATTACTCTGGGTGCTCTTAAGCGGGCACACTACAGACAGGTTTGGTGGTATGCCCAAGTAGCTGTACCGGAGACAAGCAAGAGGCTTCCACATATGATATTTATAGATATTCTCGCTGTGTCGCTGCTGGTCACTACTTTGGGCATTAGTAGTGTACCTTCTTATTTTGCTTTAGAGACAGTTCTCCAAAGTTGTAATAATGATGATGTGGAACATAAGCCGTATTTCGAATTTCCGCTGCTATGATGATTATGGTTTAGTTCTCAGCTTATACACTGTCTCGCCTATTTTATGTCAGGTATGTTATTATTATATTTTATTCCATGCGTTGTGAGACATTCTACAGGTTCCTTGTTAGTTCAAATTCTCTTCTTTCCTTTCTTTGACGACCGTCTCGTGCTGGTCTGGCATAGGTACAGTGCACTTCCATTGGAAATGCCGGCTGGTGCGGGGCGGGCCGTCACATCCATACAAGTCATCCAAGAATAGGATTAACCAAAGGTACCCTCCTACCACATCCTAGGTATCACCATATGAATCAGTAGCGAGAAGTCCTTGCAATCCGTAGATTTCAACCACGATAGAATCACAGTATATCTCTGGTCGCTAAACCAGAGATTATTAGTAGTTCTTCCGTTTATGAAGAGCCACGATCTTCAACGCTCCATCTCGATCATCTTCTAATATCTTCACGTAATTGTTGCTCAGAATGATTTTCGAATATAAATTCGATCCTGATCTTTCCATACCAGCAATCGTATTGGCCAGATTTGATAGTTGGTTATTTAACTATCAAAATAAACAGTTTTTCAATCATGGAAATAAAATGAGTTTACTGTTCCAGTATTCAACATCACTTGGCCTAAATAATTAATAAATAGTTAATTAAAAACTGAGACACGTGTTTCCCACATGGTAGAGTTTGGTATAAAAATGGTGATTTGTGGTTAAAACAATCAACATATATATGTGGTTAAAATATGGTATTTACTTCTTATTTTAACATACTAATGATTCTCAAGACCATTTCACTTAGTACTTAGAAAAGTATCTTATAACTATACTCAATTTCCATTTAAAACATTTTCTCCATCATTCTTCATTATCTATAATTGGGAAATTAATTCAACTTATTGCTTGTAAAATAACATTAGAAACCACTTGTTTCATTATTTGAAACAATAACCACTGCTTATTCCTATCGAATAAACCTATTTTAAAACTCAACTTTATATTTCCCTTCAACTCGAAAATATCGTTATAATTTCACGCAATCCCCTTTAATTTTCTTTAACTTTGGAAACATCATTTATATTATCAAATCCTTTTTAATTTCCTTTACTTCGGAATTCTTATTACATATTCTTTACATTTTCACCAATAATGCTGCATTTTTATTTCTCTAATGGAAATAATAAATTATTACACCTCTTTACCATAACAACTAACATCATCTCCTGAATTTGTTCTAGTTTGGGTATTTTAATTACCTCTCAGACCTAAATCAACAACGTTCTTATCTGAAGGTAGATATGAATTGTAATCCAAAAATCGATATTTATTCTAAATAAAACAAATCATATTTAACTATTTTATTTAAAATACGGTTTTATAAAACCTTCTTACGTTATAAATCTCCTTCTCAAATATAATCATCATTCCTTGATTCTTTGATTAAGTAAATTATAATTAAAACATCACCCTTTAACTTCTACTCCTTTAACAATTCATTTTGTAGCTCGGACTTTGTTCCAAACTCCAATTATTTTCTTCTTTACTAAATTTACTTTTAACAATCCTTTTCTCTATTTCCCGCTTTGAAAATTTTATTTCAGTTCCACTCATTCTCTTAATTCTATTATTAACCATCGTTAACCAAAACTAATGTTTTAACACCTTATCTCTTTTTATAGACTTCGTTTATATAACTCTAGTTTAATATAAAAACCCTTTTCTCTCAATTTCCTTTTCCTTAACTCTAATATTAAGTAAATGATTAATTTAAGCTATCGTATTTGCTTAAAAATCCTTTTATAACTTTGTTATCAAAATTCGAGTTTAAAATATAAACCCATTCATAACTCTTTTCAAAATTCAATTCAATTCCATTTCAACTTCGATAACTTTTAAAATGAATTTCAAATAAAAGTAATCTTCTAAATTATTATTAATTAACATAATAATTTACTTTAATTATTAAATACTGTAGAAGTAGTTAATTTCTTTATTAACTAAAATAAATAATAAATTCCCTTTTTAAATTCTTATTAAAATTAAAACAAATATTCATTAAACCATTTCCTTAGATTAATTCAAAACAAACCAATTAATAATCACTCTCACTTTACATGCAGTTATTTCGTTAACTGATTCCAATTAGTACTTTTTTTAAATTAATTAATAATATAATTAATTTAAATAAATCCATCTAATTGTTTTCTTAAACAGAATTATTCACTTTTAACCATTAGGTTAATTTTCTATTCTCTTGCTTATAAATCTGATTAACATCAGAATTTACTTTACAAAATCAATTAATAATTAATTATAAACTTAAATAATAAATATTTATTTCCTTTAAATAAAATTTTATTCAAAATAATAGATTTAAAAATCTGTCTTCAATTATAAAATAAATTTTGTAACTTCATTTATATCGATTCGTCTGACGGTAAATCAATATTTAGAAACCAATTGATTTACTGGCCATATACTGCCAATTACTCAACCAATATCACCCATTGGTTTAAACAAAACAAATGTTGATATTTCAGTCAATGATCAACAATCAAATCAATCATTCAATCCGAATAGTTCATATAATGATAATATGAAAATAAATGACATTAAATGAAACACCCCACCTCCGTTAAGGTCACTCACAAAGGGAATTCATTAACTTTGGTGAAGCATTTTAGGTAAAAGACACAGATAATTTACAAGACAGACATATAAGCAGCGGAAAACGGAAATTATTTATTAAGTGGCGTGGTTCAGTTAAAACATTACAAGCATTGTCTCAAAACTCAACTTCTAAATTATTACAACAAAACATCTGTCTTGATTTAAATCTACAAGTACATAATGAAACATAAAACAGAAGTAAAGAAGCATAAATCCCCAATAAAAGTGTAACAATAGCCATAGCCCAAGAAAAGAGAATCCAAGCAATACATCTACTCTCTTCAAGCTTGAAAAGGTCTGCACTAAGCTGAAATAATCCCTCCCAACGGACCTGTGGGGGGGGGGGGGGAGGGGGGACGAAAGAAAAGAAGGCGAAAGAAAACGGGTCAGACATAAGTCTGGTAAGTCCAGTGATTATTCAGCATGTAAACAGGTAAAAGGATCATGACATGAATAAACTGAACATAGGACAATACCATAGAAATAAGATAACATAAAATAAGATAAACTGAATGTACTATTGCAATCATTTCTATTTCTCTACACTTACTATGAATGTTTCAACTACCATCATGTGTTCATAACAAAGTGATCCCTTTCCCGATCGGCTTCTAATGGCATGTATTTCTTACTTATGTCATCCGGCCCCGCTCGATTGTAGATACCTGTGCCGATCCGACCATGGGGTGTATCAATTCCTATGGTGGCAACCCGACACAAATTCAAGATGCACAATGTATACTACTGATGCCCAGTGCCTGCTTTTCCAATCCGGAGTACGTGCATGCCCATACTCCGTCGGAACTACACAGCTGCACCCCCTGCCGCTATTTTGACCGCTTATAATCAGCCCAGTAATCGTGCCCCACCCTTCCTAGTTCAGGGTACCATGATACATCTATGTGGGTTACTGCTGAAATGGGTCACCATTACTAGGGTTTCCTAATCAACATGTTATAACGGTTAAGTGTTCTCCATTTTACCTAACCCCACCCATCTGTTTGATTAACATGTTGTGTTGGTTAAGTATTGCCTTAATTAACTTAACCCGACCATTCTTAGCCCGTCTGTTCCTTATCTTTAATTCAGTCATTAAAGCACCAACCTCTCACATTAGATATGTATTGTTGCGGTCGTTGGATGTGTCGGGCGGTTCCGGGCAGTCTTACACCGCAACTCAATCTAACCTCGGGTTTTTCGGGCTTAATGCGCTAACCTCTCACATTAGATCTGTATTGTTGCGGTCTATGGATGTGCCGGGCAGTTTCGGGCAGTCTTACACCGCAACTCAATCTAACCTCGGGTTAGGCATATTCATCCTTTTATTAATTTACATATTTACCATTCATGTTTATAAGTAAATTATCCATAAGTGTTGTCAAATCAAGTTATGTCCCATTTACCCTCTAAATTATGTCCAAATTATGCCATTTCATGCTACTAATCATTTACATGATTATGAGCTAATCTATGCCAATAGCATGTAATTTAATATTTTCCCCCAACGTCTCCCCCGTTATTCGTTCGCACAATTCACATAGAACGTTATGCTCGCAAATTAGCCTAACTCACAAACAAAAAGGGAAAAGAAAAGGGACATATAACATTCCAACATGCATAAAACAACATAAATCAATATGTGTAACATAAATTCGGCATAGAACGACATAAAAGTAATTAAGCATATAAACGTGTTCTTGCATTCAAATTAGATCCAATTGACATGCGAACTAGCATAAGTCTAATTGTATAAACATGATCTTATATAGATCTTAAACATGGGTACTAGCTTGGATCTAAACATGTAACATAACTTAGCATGTAACTTACATACATAAAAGAACCACAAATTTAATACAACATGATAGGTTTAATGATATCAGTACCAATAGTCTCATAGGCATGATGGGTTTTACTATGCCAGTCACAACAGTCTAATAGTCATGATAGGCTTTACTATGTCAGTCACAACAGCCCAATAGGCATGATAGGCTTTACTATGTTAGTCACAACAGTCCAATAGGCATGATAGGCTTTACTATGTTAGTCACAATAATCCAATAGGCATGAGCAATTCAGAATTGACAAAAGGATAGGCACGAGTAGAATTAGGCATAGTTCTTGATCCAGTTATTACAGTCATGATTTCTTATTAGGTGTTCACATATAAACAATAATTGTACTTACTAAAAAGGAGGGATCTTGATTTCTGGGATCTGATTTCTAAATTTGAAAAGCTATCCTTTGATGTAGACGTTTGATTCTCTAGTTCTTCTAATTGATTCCTAGTTTGAATTTGATTCTCTAGTTTGGGGTAGATGAAAGAAGGCTAGGCCAATTTGTACATGAACAGCATGACGGCTTCATAGAATGAGTTCTAGGGTTGAGGTTTGGGGTGATTATATAGAAGTCTAGGTTCAATTCTAGCTTTTAGATTAGTATAAGAGAAATCAGAGCCATCAAACCAAAGAGATGTGTCATCCAGCCAACCATAGCATGACACATATGCCCTAATACTTCAGAAATTAGTCATTGGCCAATCAGAGAAGGCCACATCAGCACAAGGTTGTAAAAATTCGTCACAGGAGCTGGATCTAAAAAGGGGTCGACTCCCTATAGGGGGGTCGACACCTATGTCGACTCCCCTATAGGAGGGTCGACACCCTGAGCGGGAAACTTCCCGCTCAGCCGATTTTGAATTTTGAACTATTTTTATTATTTAATTATTATTTATATTTATTTTCTGCTTGAACTTGAAATCTTCTGAACTCCATAACTTCTTCATACGGAGTCCGATTCACGTAAACTCGGACTCTATCTCAAGCAGAATTCCGAGACGAACGCAATGGCATAACCTGTTTCCCTTAATTCCCACTTTTAAAATTAAGTATTCTTTAATTCATTACTTTATTGTTCATAGAAAATACGGGGTGTTACATTCTCCCCTCCTTAAAGGATTTCGTCCCCGAAATCTCTAAGTTAAGAAGAATATATCCTAGCATCCAACATCCATCTACTCAACCATCAATCACAGGCATCCACTGCCCTTAAAAAGATTTCTAATGCTTTCATGATCATATGCATAGTTTGTGTATATGTCCTTATCTAATGCAAAATCAGGCGGTCCACTGATTCAGTTTACCTCCTTGATGCGAATCATGTCAGTGCCATGAGTCCATTATGTATGCAGTTATTCCTAATTATACTTTCTACATGAGTGCACAATCATTCATACAAATGCAACGTCCACATGATAACACATCAAGTTCCAATCCATGTATAAATACATATATGCATATGCAATATGGATGTGACTGAGCCAATCTAGTACCTAGTGTGTGTGTGTGTATGCATCCACGAGCAACCACTTGCAACCATCAATCATAACATGTTTCAAATACATGTTTACATCAATTGGTTTCTACCTAGGGATCAAGAATAGGACCGAGGAGATATACTTAAAAGGATAGATATAAGCATGCATAAACTTTATGGAAAACAAGAGATCAAAGATGTACCCTCAAAAAGATAAGGGTAGGCTGCGTGTATCTTGTCCTTAGTCTCCCAAGTCGCGTCTTCTTCTGCATCACTCCATTGTACTTTAACTAGCTTGACTTCACGATTGCGTAGCCTTTTAACTTCTGTACCCAAGATACAAGTTGGAACTCTTCTCACTGTCGCTTCTCGCTCCACTTCTATTTCCTCTAGTATGCTTAGCTCCACAACTTCTGCCGACTCATGTAAGCACTTTCGTAGATGAGAGACAAGAAAAACATTATGAACTCCAGCCAATCTTTCGGGAAGCACTACATTATAAACCATCTTCCCAATCCTTTCAATGATAGGAAATGACCCTACAAATCTTGGTGGTAATTTTGCTGCAGACCCAAAGCGAACGACATTCCTCAAAGGAGACACTTTAAGGAAAACCCTGTCTCCAACATCAAACTCAAGGTCGGTCCTTCTTTTATCAACGTAGGACTTCTGTCTATCTTGTGAAGTCTTTATTCGTCTTTGTATCAAGTCCACCTTCTCTGAAGTTTCTCTGATCATGTCAGGCCCAAGTACAAGCTTGTCTGTAGACTCCCACCAACAAGTTGGTGATCGGCATGGTCTTCCATATAAAGCCTCAAAGGGTGCCATGCCTATGGTGGCTTGGTAGCTATTGTTGTAGGGGAACTCCACCAAAGGAAGGCGATCCTCCCATGTTCCTCCAAAATCAAGAATGCACAATCTCAAAAGATCTTCTAATACTCTGTTCACCCTCTCCGTCTGACCATCAGTTTGAGGGTGATAGGCAGTGCTTAAGCATAGCTGTGTGCCTACAGCCTCTTGCAAACTCTTCCAAAACTCGCTCGTAAAGATAGGATCTCGATCAATTACTATGCTAGAGGGTATTCCATGCAGTCGAACCACCTCTTTAAGGTAAATGGATGCTAACGATGAGGCAGTACTCCTAATTTTAACAGGTATAAAGTGAGCGCTTTTAGTGAGCCTGTCCACTATTACCCAAATGCTGGTATTGCCCCCTCTTGACCTAGGCAACCCATCAATAAATTCCATCAAAATGCTATCCCATTTCCACTGTGGGACCTCTAGAGGATGAAGGAGACCACCAGGCTTCTTCTGTTCCGCCTTGACTTGCTGGCATATCAAGCATTTAGAGACAAACTTAGTTACATCCTTATTCATGCCATTCCAGAAGAAAACCCTTTTTATGTCTTCGTACATCTTGTCCCTACCTGGATGTATGTTCAACTTAGAATGGTGCGCTTCTTCGAGAACGGTTTTCACCAAATCCCTTGCTTGTGGGACACATAGTTTTCCATTCCGTCT
Source organism: Allium sativum (assembly GCA_030737875.1). Lineage (NCBI taxonomy): Eukaryota > Viridiplantae > Streptophyta > Magnoliopsida > Asparagales > Amaryllidaceae > Allium > Allium sativum. The sequence goes on from CM060916.1 coordinate 529,701,128, forward strand.
CAACCAACCCTTATCATTGATGGAGTATCTATTGAGGTGACTAGAAGTCTCACCTCTAATTAGCTTATCCATCACATCAACTAGCTGAGGGTCTTCACGTTGAGCGGTTCCTATTGAGTCCAAAAGAGTAGGCCGCACCTCTAGCGATGCTAACAAACCAGGTACAAATTCAAAGGAGTGTTTAAAGTCAAAGTTTGCTATGTACTCCAAGCTTTGCCTTTCTACAAAGAGAGGACTCAAGGTTAGCTTTTTTCTACTTAAGGCATCTGCTACAACATTTCCCTTGCCAGGGGTATAAGCAATCTCAAAATCGTATGAAGCCAGAAATTCCATCCACCTTTGTTGTCTTAAGTTAAGATCTTTCTGTGAGAAAAGGTGCTTTAACGATTTATGGTCAGTAAACAATTCAAACCTTTCTCCTAGTAGGTAATGACGCCATGACTTAAGAGAGAAAACAATGGCAGCTAGCTCTAAATCATGAGTTGGGTATTTCTTCTCATGTACTTTCAACTGCCTTCCTCCATAGCAAACTACTTTGCCTTCTTGCATCAAGACAACGCCTAATCATGTACTGCATGCGTCTGTGTATACGGTAAACATCTTGCTTCCGTCAGGCAATGTCAGAACTGGGGCTTTTGTCAGAGCCCTTTTCAATCGTTGGAAAGCAATGTCGCAATCCAAATCCCAGGCAAAAGTTACGTTCTTCTTTGTCAGTCTAGTAAGTGGGACTGAGATCTTCGCAAAGTCGTTAACGAACTTTCTATAAAAGCCTGCTAGCGCGAGAAAACTTCGTACTTCGGTTGCATTCCGTGGAATCTTCCAATCTTGCACCGCAACTACTTTTGCGGGATCCACAACTATCCTCTCTTTGGACACCACATGTCCAAGAAACCTTACTTCTTCTCTCCAAAAATGGCATTTGGAGAATTTTGCTTTCAGCTGGTGTGCACGAAGAGTATCCATAACTTCCCTTAAATGCAGAGCATGTTCTTCCTCACTTTTTGAGAAAATAAAAATGTCGTCCACGAAGTCCACCACAATTTTTATTAAGTAACTCTCTGAACACCCTACTCATCAGGTCTACGAAATAGGCAGGTGCGTTTGTCAAGCCGAAAGGCATGGCAAGCCATTCGAAGAAACCATCCGGGGTCCTGAACGCGGTCTTATCAATGCTGTCTTCAGCCACTCTTAGCTGATGAAATCCGGTGGCCAGATCTAGTTGGGAGAAAAACGAGGCACCTACGATTGGTCAAACAAGTCGTCTATTCTAGGAAGTGGGTGGCTATTCTTCTTGGTCAGCTTGTTTAGCTCCCTATATTCCACGTACAGACGAATTGAACCATCTGCTTTGGTTGCAATCACCACCGGAGCACCCCATTCAGAAATACTCCGCCTTATGAACCCCTTTTTAAGCAACTCTTTGACTTGCTTGCTGAGCTCTTTCCTTTCCCTTGGGGCCATATGTCTAACGGGTAAGGCAACAGGTTTTGCATTGTCAACAAGGTATATGCGGAAGTCTATCTCTCGTTTTAGAGGTAAGCCCTTCACCTCTTCAAAGACATCTGGGTATTCACGGACTACTCTAACAGAGTGCAAGTTTTCAACAGACGCATCAAGAGATTCTAGATAGCTAAGCATAATAGAAATCATGGGATTACAAGAGATTTCGAGAGTGTTACCGAGCCGAGTCATAAGCCTAACCACTCTCTTTTCACAATCGAGGATGGCACCATTTCTGGATAACCAATCCGTGCCTAGAATCAACCAATAGCCCGTGAAGCCCAAAACATAAGCATTACATCTAAACCCAATGTTTAGTATAGAAATTTCCAAATACAAACAAATTATTGATAAATAAGTCGAGCCCCAATTGGATTCGAAACAACCATAGGATCCTCTACTATACTGGTATCTAGATGTAGAGATTCAACTAAAGCAGTAGATATAAAAGAGTGCGATTCGCCAGAATCAAAAAGAGTATGAACTAGATGATCAGAAAGATAAATTAAACTCTCAACGGAAATAGTTCTACCTCTTTCTTGCGGAGGTTCCATGAGAGCGTGAATCTGTCCTCTAGAAGTGGATCCAGTCCTCTGCCCTTGCCCTTGCCCTTGCCTTTTTGGGCAATCTTTAGCCATATGTCCTGTCTCGTCGCATTGAAAGCAACCACCCTTCTTCCTCTTTTCTTCTTGCAGTATTTAATTAGATATCCAGGTATGCCACAAAAAATTTACACTTCCTCTTGTCACGGGGTTTGTTATTCTTCCCGCCTTTCTTGGAATCCGTCTTCTTATTCTGCAATCCCTCCACTTTCTTGTTTAGAGGTTCATCCACCTTTGCCTCTTTCTTGCCACCCTTGTCTTCCTCCTATAACAGTGCCATGTTCACCAGTCTCTCAAAAGTCGCACCCATAGGTATATGGGACATAGCTAGGCTGTGCAGTGGCTCACTTAACCCTTTAACGAATCGAAAAGCCTTTTTATGTGGAGTGTTTACTAACTCCAGTCTGAATCTAGCCAGCTGGTTGAATTGGTTGACGTATTCCTTAACCGATAGGTTTGCCTGTTTGATGCTAAGAACTTCTCCATCGATAGGCTTCGTTCAGCTTGCGAGAGGAACTTCATTTCAAATCTCATTCTGAAATCCTCCCAAGTTTCAACTGGTCTCTCAGCATTAGTAACTTCCCACCAATAAGAGTCTTTAAGTAACCATACAACCAATTGTATCTTTTGCCTATCATCCAGTTCGAAGATAACAAACAAATCTTCTGTTTCCTTGAGCCAGTTTCTTGCTTCCACAAATGACTCAGTCCCATTAAAGTTCTTTGCACCTATGGCTCAAAAGTCTCTACATATCTTCGAGAAAGCATTCACACGAGGAGAAGGAGGAGGAGGAGGAACAACTACAACTGGGGAGGAGGAACGTCTGCAGCTGGGCCTGCATCATTAGCCCTAGCCTTCAGGTACCTTCTGAACCAACCAGGTACCGGTACGCCCTCAGGAAGATTAAGATCCCCAGACATGCCGAAACGAAAAGAAAAGGTTCAAAACAAAGGATAGAAAGATAGTGCATATGGCTTTGGGGATTGTGCCTTTATAACAAAACAACACTTTTCTTGAAATGCTTCTTTAAACTTCTTTTTGAAAAATAATTTTCAAAACTTTTATCTGATCTGGTAAACCATTGCTCTGATACCAAGTGAAACACCCCACCTCCGTTAAGGTCACTTACAAAGGGAATGCATTAACTTTGGTGAAGCATTTTAGGTAAAAGACACAGATAATTTACAAGACAGACATATAAGCAGTGGAAAACTGAAATTATTTATTAAATGGTATGGTCCAGTTAAAAGATTACAAGCATTGTCTCAAAACCCAACTTCTAAATTATTACAACAAAACATATGTCTTGATTTAAATCTCCAAGTACATAAATAAACATAAAACAGAAGTAAAGCAGCACAAATCCCCAATTAAAGTGTAACCACAGCCATAGCCTAAGAAAAGAGAATCCAAGCAATACATCTACTCTCTTCAAGCTTGAAAAGGTCTGCACTAAGCTGAAGTATTCCCTCCCTGCGGACCCCGGTGAAACGGAAGAGAAGAAGGCAAAGAAAACGGGTCAGACATAAGTCTGGTAAGTCCAATGATTATTCAACATGTAAGTAGGTAAAAGGATCATGACATGAATAAACTGAACATAGGACAATACCATAGAAATAAGATAACATAAGATAAACTGGATGTAATATAGCATGCATTTCTATTTCTCTGCACCTACTACGAATGTTTCAACTACTATCATGTGTTCATAACAAAGTGATCCCTTTCTCGATAAGCCTCTACTCGCATGTATTTCTTACTTGTGTCATTCGGCCCCGCTCGATTGTAGATACCTGTGCTGGTCCCACCATGGGGTGTATCAATTCCTATGGTGGTTACCAGACAAAAATTCAAGATGCACAATGTATACTACTGATGCCCATTGCCTGCTTTTCCACTCTAGAGTACGTGCATGCGCAACTCCATCGGAACTACACTGCTGCACCTCCTACCGCTATTTGGACCACTTATAATCAGCCCAGTAATCGTGCCCCACCCAGCCTAGTTCACGGTACCATGATACATCTATGTGGGTTACTGCTGAAATGGGTCCCCGTTACTAGGGTTTCCTAATCAACATGTTATAACGGTTAAGTGTTCTCCATTTTACCTAACCCCACCCATCTGTTTGATTAACATGTTGTATTGGTTAAGTGTTGCCTTAATTAATTTAACCCTACCATTCTTAGCCTGTCTGTTCCTTAGCTTTAATTCATTCATTAAAGCACCAACCTCTCACATTAGATATGTAGTGTTTCGGTCGCTGGATGTGCCGGGCGGTTCCGGCCAGTCTTACACCGCAAATCAATCTAACCTCGGGGTTTTTGGGCTTAATGCGCTAACCTCTCACATTGGATCTGTATTGTTGTGGTCGCTGGATGTGCCGAGCAGTTCCGGGCAGTCTTACAACGCAACTCAATCTAACCTCGGGTTAGGCATATTCATGCTTTAATTAATTTACATATTTACCATTCATGTTATAAGTAAATTATCCACAAGTGTTGTCAAATCAAGTCATTTCCCATTTACCCTCTAAATTATGTCCAAATTATGCCATTTCATGCTACTAATCATTTACATGATTATGATCCAATCTACGCCAATAGCATGTAATTTAACATTTTTCCCCAACGTCTCCCACATTATTCATTCGCACAATTCACATAAAACGTTAGGCCTGCAAATTAGCCTACCTATAAACAAAAAGGGAAAAGAAAAGGGACATGTAACATTCCAACAGGCATAAAACAACATAGAACAATATGTGTAATATAAATTCGGCATAGAACGACATAAACTTAATTAAGCATATAAACGTGATCTTGCATTTAAATTAGATCCAATTGACATGCGAACTAGCATAAGTCTAATTGTATAAACATGAACTTATATAGATCTTAAACATGGATACTAGCTTGGATCTAAACATATAACATAACTTAGCATGTAACTTACATACATAAAAGAACCACAAATTTAATACAACATGATGGGTTTAATGGTATCAGTCCCAATAGTCTCATAGGCATGATGGGTTTTGCTATGTCAGTAACAATAGTCCAATAGGCATGATAGGCTTTACTATGTCAGTCACAACAATCCAATAGGCATGATAGGCTTTTACTATGTGAGTCACAACAGTCCAATAGGCACGATAGGCTTTACTATGTCAGTCACAACAGTCCAATAGGCATGAGCAATTCAGAATTGACAAAAAGGATAGGCATGAATAGAATTAGGCACAGTTCTAGATCCAGTTATTACAGTCATGATTTATTATTAGGTGTTCACATCTAAACAATAAATGTACTTATAGAAAAAGGACAGATCTTGATTTCTGGGATCTGATTTCTGAATTTGAAAAGCTATCCTTTGATGTAGACGTTTGATTCTCTAGTTCTTCTAATTGATTCCTATTTTGAATTTGATTCTCTAGTTTAGGGTAAATGAATGGAGGCTAGGCTAGTTTGTAGACGAACAACATGATGGCTTCATAGAATGAGTTCCAGGGTTGAGGTTTGCGGTGATCATATAGAAGTCTAGGTTCAATTCTAGCGTTTAGATTAGTCTAGGAGAAATCAGAGCCATCAAACCAACTAGATGTGTCATCCAGCCAACCGTAGCATGACACTTATGCCTTAATACCTCAGAAATTAGTCATTGGCCAATCATAGAAGGCCACATTAGCACATGGTTGTAAAAATTCGTCACAGGAGCTGGATCTAAAAAGGGGTCGACTCCCTACTGGGGGCCGACACCTATGTCGACTTACCTATAGGGGGTTCGACACCTATGTCGACTCCTCCTAGGGGGGTTGACACCCTCAGCGGGAAATTTCCCGCTCAGCCGATTTTGAATTTTGAACTATTTTTATTATTTGATTATTATTTATATTTATTTTTTGCTTGAACTTGAAATATTCTGAACTCCATAACTTCGTCATACGGAGTCCGATTCACGCAAACTCAGACTCTATCTCAAGCAGATTTCCAAGACGAACGTAATGGCATAACCCGTTTCCCTTAATTCCCACTTTTAAAATTAAGTATTCTTTAATTCATTACTTTATTGTTCATAGAAAATACGGGGTGTTGCATTAAATTTATTTGAGGAATCCGGTTGGATCCCTCCAACCTATTCTTCCCTTTATCCAAATCGGTTATCTCAAATCAGATTATTCGATTCCATTTAACTGAAAATTTCTATAACAATAAATAATAACTATTTAACATCACCCAATTAACACAAAAATTCAAATAATTAAACATGTTTATTTTATAAACGTGGCCAACAAGGTAAGTTACCTTCATTGGGTCCAATCGTCAAAATAACGATTTGGTATTTCACTGAAATTAAACAACGTTTAATTTCAGTGGTTTAATCAATATATGAATATATAATTAAACAAACAAATAGATAGTCAATCATTAGCAACCATAACACACAATTATAAAACCCGACTTATATAAAATATAAGCGGGAAGAACTGAGTGAGTTGAACTCACCTTGATTTTTGTTTCATTGAAACCATTTGATTATAGTTAAATTAAACAATCATTTAGTTTAATCGTAAATCTCTGTTGTCTCTATTTCTGTCCAAAACCCTTCCATGATGTAGTACTTGTCAACAAGCTTCCGACGGTATATGGCCCGTCCGATACCGATAATATAACAATAAGCTATAAATAATCAAAATTAATAAAATTTAATTATTTATTTATTTCCTTAATTACTTCATTTAAAACTAATTATTTAAAATATATGTCGGCCATATTAATTGTCACGTGAAACTGGTTTGGTCACATTAACTAATTTCATTCATATACCTTATTAAGCCGACAGTGGTTTGATTCTAATTCCATATGCACTAATTACCAATGTTTAAGCATTAACAATATGGTTATAATTATTTAATTCCTAAATTAAAGGTTCAAGCTAGAAATTACGTTGATTAAAATATGCGGGTCGATCTGTTTACTTCATCACTTCGTTAGTTTGCTCCAGCTATCCTTCGCTCTCAGGTACCTAAACCACCCAGTTTCAGATCTTAACGCAAATCATATGTTAATCCCTTCGTGCATTTTCTCTAAACAACCCACCCACCTCGTTCGTTCCTGCTGCAATAACAATTTACAGTCCCTAACACAGTTTTAAATAGATAGTTTAGTTCTTAATGACATCAATTAGCGAAATCATTACGTTTAAATAAAATATAAAGGCCGACAGTCCCCTTTCACAGTCTGATTTCCCATTTCCTCGATACCTTCTAATTCATGTTTAGCAGTGGAGACACTTTTCTTATCTTCTCGTTCCAAAAATAAAGCCGACTGTTCCTGATACTATCGAAATGGCTGGCTTCTATTCCACTAGCTTTGACTCCCGCTACAATGAATGCTAATTGAAGTAAATAATTTATTTATTATTAACCATTATTAATCAGAGATTAACTTAAGTAAATCAATTTAGTCAATTACGTTGGGATTGCTTCCCACTGTTGTTCCAGACCCGGTTGCTTTCCCCCTTTTTTCACTTTGTTTCTCACAACAGCTGCTTCACAACTTCAAGCCCATGCATGCCAGAAAGAAACCCCACACCGCTCCTAACTCCATCGATCAGAATCCCATCCAATGGTGTCAGTAGCAGTGCCTCAAGCCACTCGTCCAATGCTCCAAACCTCGTCGCCTCCAATGTCTCTATTCGACTGCGGTCAGCCTCCTAACGCAGCCACTTCCTACTTCGATTTCCGCCACTATAGAGCTCGAAAGTAGATCGCCACCGTTCAGATAACAGAGCTCGATGTGCTTTACAATAATAATGTTGAATGATTTTTCTATTGGTGAAAGGATCTAGAGTTTTAATGGAGAATTGATCGGATTATGAACTACCGCGCCATTTCGAGCTCGTTTTATATTATATATATTTAACATTCAAACTTCGTTATATAATCAAAATATATTTTTTAAATACATTTAAAATTCTAAATCAATGTTTAAAATAATAAATTAAATTAAATATTTGACTTCAAAAAATATGAGACATTACACAAAACCACAGAAAATCACTAGAAAAACATGTATCAAGGCACAAAGATGCACCTTGAAATCGATCCCGGTTGCAACTTTCGGATGGGTTATGAATGACCAAATGATCTCCAATTGATCTAAGATTTGACATGCACAAACTAGAATAACATGTATTTCAACTACAAGTAGCATCGCCATTCATTGTTTCATGTCACCTATCTAATGGTTACAAACATTTTGTAATAACTTGTATTTTTGGAACCAATTAAAAATTAATTTTTAATCGATTTTCATAGAAAACAAAATATTTTAGACAAGTTATTTTGAGAATAAACGACTTAAAATTTATTTTAATCAAGGTTAGAACATGTAAATCTAAAGTTTAATTAAAATGAACTTGAAATGGCGTGGTAGTTTGAAATTTTAATTTTAAACATTGAATGAATGTATAGAATTCAATATAAGTCAAAATTTGATAAAACAAGAAACAGTGGAATATTTTGAATTGTAATTTTCAAGCGAACGTAAGAAATTGAGATTTCACTTTATAAATTGCAAGTTATGTCTAAATTAAAATTTAGAATAATCGCTATGGAATATATATATATATAGCCCTTAAAAATAGCCATTTTGCAAATGAACTTCATTTTCAACGAAACCACTTCCATTGGGTTCAAAATGCCATTTGTGGGTTCGAAAATTATAAACATCGATATGTTTGGAGCAAGTGAATTTTAGGACTCTTGAATATGGATTGGTTTAGCCAAGACTAGCCCACAAAAACTTAAGTAGGCAGCCCCCTACTTAACCACTTCCTCAACCTCTCTTCCTCACTTCTCCTCATTCACAAATTCCTAATGCTTAAGCAAAAAAGGGGGAAATTAAAAACCTTAGGCCCAGGTTGTCATTAGAAACTCAATTCTTAAGGAAATCAAGTGTGAAAACTTGGGTAAGCTACTCCATCTTCACCAACTTATTCTCTCTTCAATTTCTGAAATTTTCCTAAGCCTAACTCTTAGGAGATTCGTGCACTTGTGTTTAGGTTGAGGATTCTTGACTTCTTATTAAAGAGTGATTGATCTTGCTTTGTTTTGTAGCTTCTCCTTCCATATTAGGATCAAAGGTGAGTTCTTCTTGAGTTATTTAAGAATTCACATACATGCCACAAGTTATTTGCTTGCAAAGTGTAATTTAGAATTCATTTGAGTTAGCATATGCTAGTGAATTGGGTAGACTAGTGTAACTTGGTCGATTTCACGTATTCATGTTTCATTGAATTGAAAATTATGATTAGAATTGTCCACACAATCTAATGCATATGCTACTAGTTTATTTGGTGATATTGTGAAGCTCCGTTGTCGCACCGGTAAGTTCTAAGACTTAACAATTCGCTTTAATCGTATTTGATTGCTTTGGTTAGAAAATTTGTCCATTTATGAGTTTATAATCAAAAATCATTGCAATATCATGTATGTATGTTTATGCATGTGTGCATGTGTTCTTAAGCGGTTTCAATGAGCTAAAGAGGGTTCATTTTCATTTAGAAAACGTTATAAGCCATCACCATTGATCCGAGCTCATTAGAGAACCGATTGCAAATCATTGCCTAGGCAAAATATTGCATTTGCACCAGCTCAGACATTTGTCAAAGCTCTAGGGAAATAATTATTTGCTTTAGCTTAGACGTCCGAACCAAAGCAACAGACGTCTGTCAAATCTCTTTGGATAGAAATAATTATTTACTTCAGCTCAGACGTCTGAACTGAAGCAACAAACGTCTATCAAAGCTCTCTGGAAATAATCAATTGTGTTAGTCAGATGTCTGAACCGAAGATACAGACGTCTGTCAGAAGGCAAAATAATTAAAAATGTAAACGATCATAACTTTTTCATACATCGTCAGAAATTCGCAAACTCAGGCTCGTTGGAATCGGGACGAGGAACAATGCGACATGGAACTGACCAAAATGAAAATGGAGTAAGTTAAAATTTGACGCGAGTTAAAACTCAAACGATACTAGAACCGTCAATTAAAGACTGACGGAGTGGAAACCAAGGTGAGAACTCTCTCACTCAATTCTTTTGTACAGTTATTCATTTTTATAACTGAATATGTGTTGATTGCCTTTGATTGCAATATTTGTTTGGTGATTGATGGATGTTATGGTTTTAATGTTATTACTATTAAACTATTTATATATATACGTTGTTAAATAACACGTCTATATTACGAATTACTTTGGGATGACAAGCTACCAACCCGTCCCCAAATAATAGATAAGTTCACATGAATTGTGATGTAAACCCCACACGGGTATTGGGACGATGATTTTACACATCAACCAAGTATGCAAATAATAATCATTGGATGTTGATTGAAAACACCACACGTGTCTGGGGATTATAATAACTTCACACATCTCCCTTGTGTTTAGTTGCATATCAATTAATTGATTGACAGACCGTTATAGCGTTATTTAATTATTTAATGCTTATACAGTTGTAAATTGCACTGTGGATATGAATTGAATGTTTAATAGTCATTTATCACTATTTTTGAATACATGCAATGTACGAAACCCATATAATTAAAACTATATGGTAACTGATTGAGTAATACCCTGATTCAACATATAAACGAATATTTTAACATAATAGTCAGAGAAGAATCCAAATATGATTTTGATGTCTGCTTTTGGATGGACATGAAAAGGGCCTATTTTTTAGATGATTAAAAACTAGACAAAATTTATGTTAAATCATAATAAATAATTTGAAAATACTTTTGGATGATATATTCCATATTTGTAAAGATAAAAGATAATTTTATATAACTGAACTAGTTAACAACTAGAATAAAGAACTAAAAGAAAGTATAATGGTTTTAATATAACCAAAATTTTCCAACGTATGATTTGGAATGGATTTGAATGGAAATAATCTTCGGAATATTTCGATGTTGGATTCCGTGATTATATGGATATTGTTGAGGAATTTGGAAGATATAGATATCATTATTCCCAATACGATATTTATTGGTCTCAGAATTTGATATTGAATATAAGTCGATATGATTTCTGTTTAGACACTTGTATTTAATATCAAATTGGATTTTGGATTTGTCGTGAATGGTGTCTTCAATAACATTGTTTTTAAACCTAGTTAAGAAAAGAATAAATCTTTTAACTAAGATTTAAGGAAGTTTCCCAATTTAATAAAAGAAATTGGAATTAAATGGATGTTGATTTTGGGTTGATTGTGAACAATGTTTTAAACAACATTAGTTCTTAAACCCGATTAATAGTGAAGTTAAGATTTGGAATTTATAAATCTTTATTATAAGATTTAACGGAAATTTTCCAAAGTAAAGTTTTCCAATTTAATAAAAGAAATTGGAATTGAATGGAACTCGATTTAGTTATAATCGAGATAAGCTGTGGTGAAGGAAGGCGTTTACTATTTATGGAATTTAAAAGGTTTTGCCGTTACTTTGTTTATAGTAGTAGTCCGATATGGAAATTTATATCGATTATATACCGTTATGACTTCCGTGAAGGTTCCATTTTGATGTAAGGTGATTTAGTGTTTAATGTGAACGACATTTTAAATGACATTGGTTCTTTAATCCAATTAAAGCAGGATTAATTTTCCTAAAATTGAATAATCATTAAGTAATGATTTTTGATATTAAAACTAAATGGAGTTTCAATGAATCTTTAATTAGATTAAAATACGAATTGGGTAATTAAATTTACCGAGTTCAAGAAATGTTCGAGAATGGAGTATCACTAGTTTTACTCCATGTGATAGTTAAATATTTAATTAGATTTGAATGAGAAATGGTAATTAAATTTGTCGATAACACACTGGGTGTTAGATATGGAGTACTACCAGTTTTGCTCCATAGGATGAATAGATTGGGATAATAAAATAAATGATTACTTCAGTAAGGTTCGCTAATCACGACTAGTTGGTAAACCTTAATTTGGTTTAAGTTGTGAAAAGATAATATAAAATCTTTTGCAATGATTTTCAAAGAAAGATTTAAATAAGAGGTTTAAATGAATAAATCTTTGATAAGATTTTTGGGAGTAATTCCCAATGTAATGAATATTTGAATGAAAGAATATTTTGGATTGGAATGAGGTGTATAATGTTTTTATATTTCACATGATTATAAGATACACGGGTTATTCGGAAAGATCAGGTTTAATCCATTCTGAATAACTAATACAACGATTAAAAGTCAAAGATATTGAAGGCGATGGTTGAAGAACGACGATCTTCACATCAAATGGATTACTACTGATGCCTTGGATTTGGGTAGCTCCCATGAAGGGGTTATAGTGGTAGTTGTCCGGACGTACTTGCTAATTGTCCGGATACGCGAGGACCTCTCTCATGTATTAGACAAAGGGACGAGGAATAAGGTGCCTACGGTTTCATTCAGACCCAGAACGGACTTGCAAATGGATTGTATGTCTGACATTGTATTCTTTTTGCTGTATTCGTTGATCTCTACTAAATATATATATGTTTGGTAGCAGAGAATTATTCTTTTGCTTAACACCCTTCTCTAAGACATACAAGCTTAGAGGTTATATATTGGTAGACGTCAATGATATAGTATGAATTGACAATGTGACATGTTGACATGCATAGATCCAAGCTTTTGTTGAAAAGCAGAGCTCGGTGGATGATGACCAAAGCATAACTTTAATTAGCATGGCTTTGTATGGCGTTAATTCGCGAGCCTCACACACCGGTATTAGAGTGAGATGATGGTTAGATCAGTATACTTTCGAGACGAGGATGCACAACCTATGGGTTGAAGACGACAATTATTAGGGTTGTCATGGATTCGGTTGACCGAGAAGTGTTTAATGTTGTTGCTCCACACCCAGTGGGGATAAGACTTATACCTAATTCCCAAAAGAATAGAGTAGTGGTGTTTTCCAAAGCCTTGGACGTAAGCCGAGGTGATACTTGTTTCCTGGATATAGTGCGACGTGTATTACAGTGTTTTCCAAAGCCTTGGGCGTAAGCCGTAGAGTATTAAACTACGCGTTTGATCTTTCAAATCAGTAGCCATCATAATGGAAATCCAACTTCTAAATACAAGCTTTCAGTTTTAGTTGTATACTTATATGGCGACATAATAGGATGGGGGTATTATGCCATCTTGGATTGATACATTTACTTTCAAAATTGATCTCTACACTATGCACTTGTAGTAATAAAAGATAAACTTCGCGTATCAAGCATATTTGGCTATTATAAGGTAAAACTCTATCCTCCGGCTTGCGTTGCATTGCATTGTGTGATGGGACCTGAATCTTATAATAGCTTCATTTCTCTTTTCTTTAGCATTGCGGGTTTGTTATATGGTATTCATGGGAGGAAACCCGTTATGTGTCATACGGCGTGGTCCCTTGACTTACCCCACATTAAAGTAAAGTTAATAACCGTTTTAGTTCTCACACCAGTCCAGTGACTGACTCGGAGTTCATTATTTCAACCTAAACTAGGGGTGTCCATATTTTCCACACGAGCAGCTAGCAGTTTTGGTCTTTCGCATGTATTTCTTTTCACAGAATCCTTGATTATAATTGGAGCAATATTCGGAAAGCTTTGTATCCGTGTATTTTTTCCAGTTATGTTAGTTGATGTTTTCCACTGCACATTATGTTTTACGTATTTAAATGTAATTTCTAAATCTCTGATATTTTTCTATTGTATATTATTTATTTTGCACTCCGATATCTTGTACTCTGATGTAAATTGTTGTAATAGTAATGAAATGTTCTATTGTTTGTGTTCTGATGAGTCGTGTTCTCAATGCAATCGGTCTTCATGTTCGGTTTACCCCTGACGGGGAGTTTGGGGCATGTCAATTTGGTATCAGAGCTTTGGTTTACAAAGCTCATGAACAAGATACATTAGAACCGAACGAGAGAATTCATCAGCAATAGGATTAGTATCATCCTATAAGAATAACTCAAAGAGATAGGGTTAGTAATACCCTAGGATGAGTTCGAAGAGTTTTTGTTTATAAAAACGAATTTAGTTTTGAAAATTATACCTTATTGTACGTATTTGAGTATTTTATTTTATATTAAATTTGGACTATCAAGTATAAGAATATTTTGAATATACGCGTAATTGATGTATATTCAAAGTCTCAGATATACTGTATAGATATAGAATCACACCATAGTCGCCCGAAGATAATTCTGATGATAGCGATCGCACCATCAGTATTTATGATCGAGTTTCATAAGTGGGATATCTATATATTTCCAATTGACTGGATTGAGAACCAAAACTTGGTTAGACTTTATTGTTTGTGATTTGGCATTGAAAATATGATTTTGAGTATATTTGTATATAAGTTTTATGCATGAAAAGCTAATTAACTAATTGATTACTGGTTGTGATGGGTGATTATTGGTTTAACTAATTAAAATATTGGAATAATAAAACCAATGTTGAAATGAAATGATAAAATTCAGCCAAATCGAATTTGATACGGAACTATATTGAAAATTAGTTCGAATTGGATATATATATACACAAATGTATATGTTGTGCAGGTTATTGCATGAAAGCAAAGAAGAGGAATAAAGTTGTACACCCGACCGATAGGTACATGTTTACTATATTGATTGGGTTTGATGATTTTATGAGCTGGTTTTCTTTTTGATTTTCTTTTAATATATGAGAGCCTTTGGATGCCATTTGTAGTGGTACTGATGAACCCATACAAAGGAGGTTATGGCGAAATTTTTCAAAAATTTAAGGCGTTAGCCAAATTTTGAGAAATTAGAGAGTTCTTAGAAACAGAAAAGTAGAAGAACTTGAGTGAAGAAAAGGTTGAGTTGGTTAAGTAAACGACCTTCAGTTTCTTCTTCCTTTTTAGGGATGAAAAGATTCTAAGTAGGGAGATAGTAACAACCCGTATTTTGGGAACTAATTAAAAATTTATTTTTTGTCGATTTTCATAGAAAACTAAATATTTTAGATGAGTTATTTTGAGAGTAAACGACCTAAAATTTATTTTAATCGAAGTTAGAACGTATAAATTTAAAGTTTAATTAAAACGAACTTGAAATGGCGCGGTAGTTTGAAAATTTGATTTTAAACTTTGAATGAATGTATAGAATTCAATATAGATCAGAATTTAATAAAACAAGAAAATTGGAATATTTTGAATTGTAATTTTCTAGCGAACGTAAGAAATTGAGATTTCACTTTATGAATTGCAAGTTATGTCTAAATTAAAATTTAGAATAGTCAATATGAAATATATATATATATATATATAATAGCCCTTAAAAATAGTCATTTCGCAAATGACCTTCGTTTTTAACGAAACCACTTCCATTGGGTTCAAAATGTCGTCTGTGTGTTCGAAAACTATAAACATCGACATGTTTGGAGTAAGTCAATTTTAGGACTCTTGAGTAGGGTTTGGTTTAGCTAAGACTAGCCCATAAAAACTTAAGTAGGCAACCACCTACTTAACCACTTCCCCAACCTCTCTTCCTCACTTCTCCTCATTCACAAATTTCTAATCCTTAAGAAAAAAAGAAAGGGAAAATAAAAAACCTATCCCTAGGTTTTCATTAGGAACTCAATTCTTAAGGAAATCAAGTGAGAAAACTTGGGTAAGCTACTCCATCTTCTCCAACCTATTCTCTCTTCAATTTCTGAAATTTTTCTAAGCCTAACTCTTAGGAGATTCGTGCATTTGTGTTTAAGTTGAGATTCTTGAGTTCTTATTGAAGAGAGATTGATCTTGCTTTATTTTGGAGGTTCTCCTTCCATATTAAGATCAAAGGTGAGTTCTTCGTGAGTTATTCAAGAATTCACATGTATGTGACAATCTATTAGCTTGTAAAGTGTAATTTAGAATTCATTTGAGTTAGCATATGCTATTGAATTGGGCAGGCTAGTGTAACTTGGTCGATTTCACGTATTCATATTTCATTGAATTGAAAATTATGATGAGAATTGTCCACACAATCTAATGCATATGCTACAAGTTTATTTGGCGATATTCTGAAGCTCCATTATCGCATCGGAAGGTTCTAAGACTTCACAATTCGCTTGTATCATATTTGATTGCTTTGGTTAGAAAATTTGTCCATTTATGAGTTTATAATCAAAAAACATTGCAATATCATGTATGTATGTTCGTGCATGAGTGCATATGTTCTTAAGTAGTTACAGTGAGCTAAAGGGGCTTCATTTTCATTAGAAAACGTTATAAGGCATCACCATTGATCCGAGCTCGTCAAAGAACCAATTGCAAATCATTTCCTAGGCAAAATGTTGCATTTGCATCAGCTCAGGCATCTGTCAAAGCTCTAAGGAAATAATTATTTGCTTCAGCTCAGACATCCGAACCGAAGCAACGGATGTCTGTCAAAGCTCTCTGGATAGAACTAATTATTTACTTCAGCTCAGACGTATGAACCGAAGCAACAGATGTCTATCAAAGCTCTCTGGAAATAATCAGCTGCATCAGTCGGACGTCTGAACCGAAGCAACAGACGTCTGTCAGAGGACAAAATAATTAAAAAAGTTAAACGATCATAACTTTTTTATACGTAGTCAGAATTTCGCAAACTCAAGCCCATTGGAATCGTGACGACGAACACTAAAACATGGAACTAACCAAAACGAAAATGGAGCAAGTTATAATTTAAGGCGATTTAAAACTCAAACGATACTAGAACCATTAATTAAAGACTGACGGAATGGAAACCAAGGTGAGAACTCTCTCACTCAATTATTTTGTACAGTTATTTATTTTTATAACTGGTATGTGTTGATTGTCTGTGATTACAATATTTTTTTGGCGATTAATGGACATTACAGTTTTAATGTTATCACTAGTAAACTATTTATATATATACATTGTTAAATAAAATGTATATATTATGAATTATTTTGGGATGACAATTTACCCACCCGTCTCCCAAATAATTGATAAGTTCACATGGATTGTGATGTAAACCCCACACAGGTATTGGGACGATAACTTTTCACATCGCCCAAGAATGCAAATAATAATCATTAGATGTTGATTGAAAACCCCACACGGGTCTGGGGATGATAATAACTTCACACATCTCCCTTGTGTTTAGTTATATGTCAATCGATTAATTGACAAGCAATTATAAGCGTTATTTAATTATTTAATGCTTATACAGTTGTAAATTGCATTCTGGATGTGAATTGAATGTTTAATAGTTGTTTATCACTATTTTTGAATAAATGCAATGTACGAAATCCAAATAATTAAAACAATATGGTAATTGATTGAGTCACATCCTAATATAAAATATAAACGAATATTTTAACATAATAGTAAGAGAAAAAATCCAAATATGATTTTGATATCCGATTTTGGACGGACACGAAAAGGGCCTATTTTAAGATGATTAAAAACTAGAAAAAAATTATGCTAAATCATAATAAATAATTTGGATGAAATATTTCATGTTTGTAAAGATAAAAGATACTTTTATCTAAATGAACTAGTTAACAAGTAGAATAAAGAACTGAAAGAAAGTATAATGATTTTAATATAACCAGAATTTTTCAACGTACGAATTGGAATGGATTTGAATGAAATAATCTCTGGAATATTTCGATATTGGATTCCATGATTATACGGATATTGTTGAGTAATTTGGAAGATATAGATATATGTCGATATGACTTCTATTTAGAGCCTTGTATTTAATATCAAATTGGATTTTGGGTTTCTCGTGAATGGTGTCTTCAATAACATTGTTCTTAAAACCTGTTGAGAAAAGAATAAATCTTTTATCTAAGATTTAAGGAAGTTTTCCAATTTAATAAAAGAAATTGGAATTAAATGGAAGCTGATTTTAGGTTGATTGTGAACAATGTTTTAAACAACATTAGTTCTTAAACCCGATTAACAATGAAGTTAAGATTTGGAATTTATAAATCTTTATTCTAAGATTTAACGAACATTTTCCAAAGTAAAGTTTTCCAATTTAATAAAAGAAATTGGAATTGAATGGAATTCAATTTAGTGATAATCGAGATGAGCTTCTATCAAGGAAGGCGTTTACTATTTATGGAATTTAAAAGGCTTTGTCGTTATTCGGTTTATAGTAGTAGTCCGATATGGAAATTTATATCGATTATATGTTGTTATGATTTCCGTGAAGGTTCCATTTTGATGGAAGGTGATTTTAATTATCATGAACGGTGTTTCAAATGTCATTGGTTCTCTAACCCAGTAAAAGACAGGATTAATTTTCCTAAAGATGAATAACCATTAAGTAATGATTTTTGATATTAAAACTAAATGGAGTTTTAGTGAATTTTGAATTAGATTGAAATATGAATTAGGTAATTAAATTTACCAAGTTCAAGAAATGTTCGAAATGGAGTATTACCAGTTTTACTCCAAACGATAGTTAAATCTTTAATTAGATTTGAATGATAAATGGTAATTAAATTTGCCGATAACACACTGGGTGTTAGATATGGACTACTACCAGTTTTGCTCCATGGGATGAATAGGTTGGGATTAGGATAATAAAATAAATGATTACTTCGGTAAGGTTAGCTAATTACGACTAGTTGGTAAACCTTAATTTGGTTTAAGTTGTGAAAAGATAATATAAAATCTTTTGTAATGGTTTTCAAAGAAAGATTTAAATAAGAGGTTTAAATGAATAAATTTTTGATAAGATTTGTGGGAGTAATTCCCAATGTAATGAAAATTTGAATAAAAGAATACTTTGGATTGGAATGAGGCGTATAATGTGTTTATATTTCACATGATTATAAGATACGCGGGTTATTCGGAAAGACCGGGTTTAATCCATTCTGAATAACTAATACAATGATTAAAAGTTGAAGATATTGAAGGCAATAGTTGAAGACCAATGATCTTCACATCAAATGGATTACTACTGATGCCTTGGATTTGAGTAGCTCCCATGAAGGGGTTATAGTAGTAGTTGTCCGAGTTTGCGTAAATCGGACTCCGTGCGAAGAAGTTATGGCACATAGAAGTTTCAGGGATTTAGAATAAAAACCAGCCCGAATTCAAAATTAAAGTTCGATATTCAAAACACACACCCGGGCTAGGCGGGAAATTTCCCGCCCAAGACCCAGGTCGACCATGGGCTCAACCTAGAGATCGACCTCCCCCCTATTTCCAGATCCATGGACAGATTTGTTTTTCTGTATTTAGACGCCCGTTCTGACCAGATTCGTTGCTCCTAAACTATTTAAACACCGCCAAACCTCACTTTCTCTCCACACAATTTCATTACGCCTATATTCTGCCCTAATTCATATTAATATAAATCAATGGTGTCATTACTCCGCTGAAACCTAAGCTAGAACAAGTGCTCCTTCTTCTTCCAATCTGAATAGGATTAAAAGAGAACAACTACAACCCTTTTTCTTTTAGAATCCAACCAAGGTGAGTACAGCTATTTTCAGATATGAAATTTAATTATGATTTTGACATGGTTATAAATCTGAATTGGAGATTATGAATATTCTTGTTTATCAGATCAGTTTTTCTGTGTAGATCTATCTTATTCTTGTTTATCAGATCTGTTTTTCTGTGAAGATCTATCTTATTAATTTAATTGTAACTATTCTGTGTCTCTTCCTTCCTTCTATTCTATAGCCAGGCTACCACGAGCCGGAGCCAAATCTCAAAAGAGATCGACGAACGAATGCTAAATTTGGTGAAAGTTGTGAATGGTTTGATATGACTGATTTGTGACTAATTTGAGAAAAGAATATATGTTGTAATTTTAGTATAGATCTGGGCATACTATATATGATAGTCTGTAATTTGGAAGAGGGAGAATTATTTTGTATATGACTTAGGCACAAAGATCTATATTAAAATAAGATAACTATTAAACATGAACTCGCCTAAATGGGGATTTTTGGACATTTGACATATGCTGAAATAAAAGGCTATAATTTGGCATAATTCGTATTGTATTTCGTGATTTGAGGTTTTTGGAGAATATTCTGTACTGTGTAAATTTAACTAAAATTTGGGACATATGTTATATTGTGAATTATGACCATAATTTAGGCATGAAAAATTATGCTTAATTTTATGATTAAGCGAGGTATGTCAATGGAATTTTAAGGGAAGATTAAATCTGTTAAATTGCCTAATCTGCTAAATCTGTTGAAACTGAATACGGTAATTTGGGGTGAGAAAATCTGTAGGCTCGATCTAAAATTGAGCAAAACATGTTAATGGAACTTTGGAAAATCCGTTGTAACTAGTAAAGAAGCTAATTTGTTGAGGCATAATTAGTCTGATATTGGCATAATCTGTGAATGAATACGTTAGCTAAAATAAGAATGCTGAGACACGAGGTTAGACTTTTTTTGCGGTGGAAGCCTACACGGACCCAACCGGCTTAACTAGCAACCACAAACTGTCAGTCTAATGTGAGGGGTCATAGGAATAAAAATGCTTAGACACGAGGTTAGGTCTGGATTGTGGCAGAAGTCTGCCCGGAACCGCCCGGCACATCCAGCGGTCGCAAGCTACGGACCTAATGTGAGAGGTCTGTGCATTAATATTTAATTAATGCAAATCAAGGATAAATATGACGCCTAAAACGTGTTGGGTGGATATGGTTAAATCAACTGGACTGATGAATCTAATAAACCCATTTGAAAATCTGTAGACCCAATACAATGTAAGGTGAAACAATCTGTAAGTCTATTAATCTGTATATCTGATCCGTTAGTCTGAAAACTTGTTAATCTGTATATCAGATCCGTTAGTCTGAAAACTTGTTAACCTGTATGTCTGATCTGAGAACTAGTTAATCTGGACTTTGTACATCTGAAATCTATAATCAAGTAAAATCTGAAATCTGTTAGTTTGGGGACACAAGGTTAGGAGGGGTAATTACTTGTATCATTTGTTGTTTGGGACCCATATTAGTCAGTAACCCTTTCTGGTATCAAAACTATGACCCAACACTAGGTAGGGGTCCAGGGCACGCTTACTGAACTAATTGTAAGAGGTTCACTCTGATAATGGCAAGGGGTATTAATGGCGCATTCCAACCGGGTCATGTGCGTGCATGGATCCGGTCTGCTCTGAGGATGTAAGACACCGTGACATATATAAATAGGTCTGTGTCTATAGGTTGCCACTTTAGGGAGTGATACACCCTTCTGTGGGGACCGGCACAGGGTATTTATGTATTAGGGAGTCGATCGCTTGGGGTAGAATTTAGGGTACACTTAGTTCTGTCTATTTCTGTTGGGGTGGTAACACCTGTCTGTTTCTGTGTGGTACTGTCTGTTGGGGTGGTAAAGCCCATTACTAGTGTACACCTAATTCTAATATTCTGTTTCCGTAGGGGTTATTCTGTTTCTGTCTCTGTTCGGGTGGTAAAGGCCCATTACTAGTATTCTGTTTCTGTATCGTCTGCATCTGTTCGGGTAGTAAAGGCCATTACTAGCATTCTGTTTCTGAACGTCTGTCTCTGTTAGGGTGATAAAGGCCCATTTCTAGCATCATGTTTCTGAAAAGATCATTCTATTTTCTGTTTAGACATTAGGACAACACCTAATTCTGTTATACTAGTATTAGTGCAGAGAAGTGAAAATGAAGTAAGAAGCTTAGTTTAGCCTATATCATTCTGTCTATTCTGTTAACCTGCTACTCCTGTTATAGTTATCTCTCATCCAGTTTTATTTACATGTCATGATACTGTTATCTGTTTATATGCTGAAAGTCACTGGACTCACCAGACTTATGTCTGACCTAGTTTGTTTCGCCTCTTTTCTTCCGTTCCCCCCTCCCCCAGATTCTCAGGGTGGAAACATAGGAGCTTGACTCAGGTTCCAACTACTTGAAGTGCTACAAGTTCTTGAAATATTTCTTAGCTTTGATTCTACCTATTTATGGCATTCTCTGTTGGGGATTATAGCTTTAAAATTATGCATTCTGAAGGATTTTGTATAAGACTGATATTTGTGTACTTGGGTTTTGGTATTGTGATGTAACCAAACTTATTTCTGTTTCTGCTGGAATAAAGTTATAAAATTTTCAAGTGCTCTAATATCTGTCTTGTAAATTTCTGTTTTGTTTACTTATAACGTTGCACCAAAGTTAAGGCATTCCCTTTGTGAGTAACCTTAACGAAAGTGGGGTGTTACACTTGGTATTAGAGCTAAAGGTTACCAGATTTGATAAAAAGTTTCTGAAAACTATTTTCGAAAAGGTTTTTAAAAGAAAGTATTTTCAAAAGTAGAGTTTATTTTGAAAAATATAATCCCCAAAAGCCATATATCTATCTTTCGATTCTCCGTTTTGTATCTCTTCCTTTTTCTTTTCAGCATGTCTGGGGTACCCGAGGGCATACCGATACCAACTTGGTTCAGAAGGTATCTAGAGGCAAGGGCCACCGCCGCAGGCCCAGCAGACGTTCCTCCTCCCCCTCCCCGCGTTGATACTTTTTTGAAGATATGCAAGGACTTGTAGGCAATGGGCGGGAAACCTTTCCACGGGTCAGAGACGTTTGTTGAAGCTCGAAATTGGCTTAAGAAGGGGGAAGATTTGTTTGGTATCTTCGAGATAGAAGATAGAAGGAAGGTCCAATTAGCTGCTTGGTTAATGAAGGACGAAGCCTCGTTTTGGTGGGAGGTTACGAATGGAGAGCGTCCGGTAGAGACATTGATGGATTTCAGGCATAGGTTCGAGATGAAATTCCTCTCACGAGTAGAAGAGAATTTATACATGGAGAGGTTCTTAGCATTGAAGTAAGGGAATTCATCAGAGAAGGAGTACGTCAACAAGTTCAATCAGTTGGCGAAATTCGGCTTAGACTTGGTGAACACACCTGAGAAGAAGGCCCTGAGATTCGTTAAAGGTTTGAATGAGCCGCTACATGGGTTAGCTATGACTCACACTCCTATGGGGGCTACCTTCGAGAAATTGGTTGACATGGCGTTAATGCATGAAGAGGAAGCCAAAAGTGAGAAGAAAGTAGAAAAGCTCGAAGGACCACAGAACAAGAAAGAGTGTCCCAAAAAGGAAACACAAAAGAAGAATGAAAAGTATGAAGATAAGAAGGAGAAAAAGTGCTTTACTTGTGGAAGCTTGACTCATGTGAACAAGGATTATAGAAAGAGGAAGGGCGCTTGCTTCAACTGTGGAGAAATTGGACATTTCACTAGGGACTGCCTGAAGAAACGTGGGCAAGGGCAGAGGGCAGAACCTACTTCTGGAGGGCAGGCGAATGCTCTCGTGACTGGTGGATAGGGTAGAGATAGGAAAATTTCTGTAGAAGGTTTAATTTCCTTACCTGGTTATTGAGATAAAACTCTTTTTGATTCTGGCATTTTGATTCTGTAATTGAGACTCTGCACTTTAATACTAGTCTTGTTTCTGATCCCGCTATGGTCTCAAACCCCATAAGGGTTATGACTCATCTGTTTGTGATAAGTTGGGGTTTGAGCGTATCTGGGTTAGGCGTTAAGTTGACTATGACGCATACATTTTGGTTTTGTGGGATATAGTGGGGTTTTATCATGCTTAGTTTCCTAAGAATCATTTGATAATCTGATCTGTACCAGTAGTCTATAAGTATTTGAATTTTCTGAAAAGGATAGAGGTTTTTACTCGAAGTGTGAAGTAGATTTCCAGTTTTGACATTGTTTAGTGGGAGCAATTCTTTGAGTGTCAATCTGATGTTGATTTCGGTCTTCGGGGTTGATACTTTGGAATTTATTCTCTTAACCGATGTCTAATGGGAACAAAACTTTTGTCTTAATTGTACTTGCTTCTATCACTCGGCTGTATCCTATCGATCGAGTCTTCGACCTTTAGGTAGAAACTAATGGGTGTAAATATGTGTTTGAGACATGTTATGTTTGATGGTTGCAAAAGGATGCAAGTGGTTGCTAGTGGTTGCTCGTGGATGCATATACACACACTGGGTACTAGATCGGCTCGAAAACACTCTCATACTGCATATGGATGTGTGTGCATTTTTCAATTTTTGTGGATGCAAAATGATTGACTCATCACATGGATGTTGCATTTGGATGAATGGTTATGCACCCGTATAGAAATGGTGTGTATCAAATAGGATTTCTTGCATACATAATTGGACTCATGGCACTAACATAATTCACATTAAGGAGGTCAACTGAATCAGTAGACCGCCTAATCTTTGCATTAGATAAGAGACATATACACACACTTTTGCATATGTTCATACAACATTAGAAGTTTTCTAAGGACAATGGATGCTTGTGTATGATGGTTGAGTAGATGAGTGATTGGATGGTAAGACACATTCTTCTTAACTTGAAGATTTCGGGGACGAAATCCTTTAAGGAGGGGAGAATGTTACACCCCGAATTTTCTGTGAACATAAAGTAACAAAACCAAGTATACTTAATTTTTAAAAGAAGAATTAAGGGAAACGGGTTTTTTCCATTGTGTTCGTCTTGGAATTCTGCTTGAGATAGAGTCCGAGTTTGTGTAAATCGGACTTCGTATGAAGAAGTTATATCACTTAGAAGTTTCAGGGATTTAGAATAAAAACCAGCCCGAATTCAAAATTCAAAGTTCGAAATTCAAAACACACACCCGGGCTGGGCGGGAAATTACCTGCCCAGGACCCTGGTCGACCAGGGGGTCGACCTGGGTAGAACAGGTCGACCATGGGGTCGACCTGGGGGTTGACCTCCCCCATATTTCCAGATCCGTGGACAGATTCGTTTTTCTGTTTTTAGATGCCTGTTCTGACCAGATTAGTTGCTCCTAAGCTATTTAAACACCCCCAAACCTTACTTTCTCTCTACACAATTTCATTACGCCTATACTCTGCCCTAATTCATATTAATATAAATCAATGGCATCGTTACTCTGCTGAAACCTAAGCTAGAACAAGTGCTCCTTCTTCTTCCAATCTGAATAGGATTAAAAGAGAACAACTACAACCTTTCTCTTTTAGAATCCAACCAAGGTGAGTACAGTTATTTTCAGATATGAAATTTAATTATGATTTTGACATGGTTATAAATCTGAATTGAAGATTATGTATATTCTTGTTTATCAGATCGGTTTTTCTGTGTAGATCTATCCTATTCCTGTTTATTAGATCTGTTTTCTGTGAAGATCTATCTTATTAATATTATTGTAACTATTCTGTATCTCTTCCTTCCTTCTGTTCTATAGCCAGGCTACGAAGAGTCAGAGCCAAATCTCATAAGAGATCGACGCACGAACGCTAAATTTGGGGAAAGTTGTGAATGGTTGGATATGAATGATTTGTGACTAATTTGAGAAAAGAATATATGTTGTAATTTAAGATCTAGATCTTGGCATACTATATATGATAGTTTGTAATTTGGAAGAGGGAGAATTATTTTATATATGACTTAGGCACAAAGATCTATATTAAAATAAGAGAACTATTAAACGTGAACTCGCCTAAATGGGGATTTTTGGACATTTGACATATGCTAAAATAAAAGGCTATAATTTTTCATAATTCGTATTGTATATCGTGATTTGAGGTTTTTGGAGAATATTCTGTACTGTTAAATTTAACTAAAATTTGGGACATATGTTATATTGTGAATTATAACCATGATTTAGGCATGAAAAATTAGGCTTAATTTTATGATTAAGCGAGGTATGTCAATGGAATTTTAAGGGATGATTAAATCTATTAAATTTCCTAATCTGCTAAATCTGTTGAAACTGAATACGATAATTTGGGGTATGAAAATATATAGACTCGATCTAAAATTGAGCAAAACATGTTTATGGAACTTTGGAAAATCTGCTGTAACTTGTAAAGAAGCTAATTTGTTGAATTGGCATAATTAGTCTGAAATTGGCATAATCTGTAAAGGAATACGTTAGCTAAAATAAGAATGCTGAGACACGAGGTTAGACTCTGTTTGCGGTAGAAGCCTGCCCGGACCCAACCGGCTTAACCGTTAGTCTGAAAACTTGTTAATCTGTATATCTGATCCGTTAGTCTGAAAACTTGCTAACCTGTATGTCTGATCTGAGAACTAGTTAATCTGGACTTTGTACATCTGAAATCTATAAGCAAGTAAAATCTGAAATCTGTTAGTCTGGGGACACAAGGTTAGGAGGGGTAATTACTTGTGTCATCTGTTGTTTGGGACCCATATTGGCCTGTAACCCTTTCTGGTATCGAAACTATGACCCAACACTAGGTAGGGGTCCAGGGCACGCTTACTGAACTAATTGTAAGAGGTTCACTCTGATAATGGCGAGGGGTGTTGATGGCGCATTCCAACCGGGTCATGTGCGTGCATGGATCTGGTCTGCTCTGAGGATGTAAGACACTGTGACATCTGTAAATAGATCTGTGTCTATAGGTTGCCACTTTAGGGAGTGTTACACCCTTCTGTGGGGCCGGCACATGGTATTTATGTATTAGGAAGCCGATCGCTTGGGGTAGAATTTAGGGTACACTTAGTTCTGTCTGTTTCTGTTGGGGTACCGTCTGTTTCTATTGGGGTGGTAACACCTGTCTGTTTCTGTATGGGACCGTCTATTGGGGTGGTAAAGGCCCATTACTAGTGTACACTACTTCTAATATTCTGTTTCCGTAGGGGTTATTCTGTTTCTGTCTCTGTTCGGGTGGTAAAGGCCCATTACTAGCATTCTGTTTCTGTACCGTCTGCATCTGTTCGGGTAGTAAAGGCCATTACTAGCATTCTGTTTCTGAACGTCTGTCTCTGTTAGGGTGATAAAGGCCCATTTCTAGCATCATGTTTCTGAAGAGATCATTCTGTTTTCTGTTTAGACATTAGGACAACACCTAATTCTGTTATACTAGTATTAGTGCAGAGAAGTGAAAACGAAGTAAGAAGCTTAGTTTAGTCTATATCATTCTGTTAACCTGCTACTCCTGTTATAGTTATCTCTCATCCAGTTTTATTTACATATCATGATACTGTTATCTGTTTATATGCTGAAAGTCACTGGACTCACCAGACTTATGTCTGACCTAGTTTGTTTCGCCTCTTTTCTTCCGTCGCCCCCCCAGGTTCTCAGGGTAGAAACATAGGAGCTTGATTCAGGTTCTAACTACTTGAAGTGCTAGAAGTGTTTGAAATATTGCTTAGCTTTGATTCTACCTATTTATGGCATTCTCTGTTGGGGATTATGGCTTTAAAATTATGCATTCTGAAGGATTTTGTATAAGACTGATATTTGTGTACTTGGGTTTTGGTATTGTGATGTAACCAAACTTATTTCTGTTTCTGCTGTAATAAAGTTATAAATTTTTCAAGTACTCCTTTACATATCTGTCTTGTAAATTTTTGTTCTATTTACTTATAACGTTCCTCCGAAGTTAAGGCATTCCCTTTGTGAGTAACCTTAACGAAAGTGGGGTGTTGCAGAATATGTCGATTGGGTGAATTTTCTTTTCTTAACACAGGTTGATGACATACCCAACAGTCATAATAAGAAACTATGATGGCTAAGGATCAATTCAAAACAATATACGATATTCATAAGTCACTAAATAGTTACACATTGATATAATCACATAATTACACCTTATACATGTGTTACATCACAAATGAATATACAACACAATATTTCATAGAAAAATGGAACAACACTACAATGACACGAATACACTAATGTACAGCACGGAAAAAGTCTTTAGGAATAGTCCGAGCTATAGCAACAACCACGAATCAACATCAACTAAATTCTGAAACAACTCGGTCTGACCCTAGTATTAAATATACAGATCGGTTTAGTTTACATATCAGTTATAACATGAGGTAAGCTAAGATGTCAATCATACACTAATTCTTTTCTATACGAAAAGGAATCTCAAACACAGGTTTATACAGAAAACTCTGGTATTGTAATTTCCTTTCAATCGAAAAGGAATATTATATACACTGGTCAACAAAGCACATATACCAAAGGCCACTAGATTAATATATAGCAGCGAGAGTGAGAACACGTAAGTGGACATAAACACTTCCTTGACATGAATTACCCAAACTTCTCGGTTAGAGTAATCAACACTCAGGATTACCTAATATCAAAGGAAGATTTCAAAATCACAAAAATCACATACAACATAATCCACTAATTCTTAGAATCACGGAATCATCAAAGCACAAGGTCATATAATTACATAATCACAAAGTCTATGAAACATAGAAACACAAAATCACTGAAATAGAGAACCACGAAATCATTGAAACATAGAATTATGGAATCATTGAAACTCTACTAAGAGTTTAAAACCACTAATGAAATTACCACAAGGAAGAAGAATAAGAATCACTAAGGTGAAATCAGTGATAAACAAAACACAGATTATGGATCCATCAAAGATTGGCAAGCTTAAGCTATACCAGCACGTGCTATTACAAGGATTGGCTTAAAGTCACAGCCGATACTACTATTCATAGTGGGGGTACCCTGTATATCACAGATGACCCAAAGGTCTAAAACATATAGCTCGAAACCTAACATAAATGACCCGAAGGTTTAACATAGATGGCTCGAAACCCAACACAGATGACCCAAAGGTTTAACATGGATGATTCGAGGCCTAACAGAAGTGACCCAAAGGTCTAATACAAATGGCTCAAAAGTCGTACATGGATGACCCAAAGGTCAAGTACTGGCTTTTCCACAGAATGTGTCACTGATCCTTAGATAGTAACCCGAAAAGCGATAATTGTTTGTTCCATACCATACGTTTATTACGAAATACAAAAATGTCATATAAATCAAAAGAAATCATAAAACACAAAGATAACACAGAGGGTCATAAAGGTTATTGGTAAACATTGGGATACCACGAAACACTAGATATCACAAAGGGTAACCGAGGTCACTGGAAAAAACTGACTTTATTACTTCGAATCAATGAATATAGAATTGAATAAAACCGTATACCGCCACGTCCCATACCAGGAGGTTACGACAATATTCAATATCCAACACGCCTTCCCGAAGTGAGCAAATATGTGTGACTTTTGTATAAGATTTTTTTTTCTAAAATGACCTCTTGAAATCGGTTGTTTTCTTTCTTAAATTCTTATTATTAGAAAATAAATTTTATAATAGGGATTTAGGCCATTTATATTTCAAAACTAAAATCATAAACTCTTTTATCACCAAAACTATAAAGAAGTCGATATATATATATATATATATCGAAAACTAGTTTAAAATGTGCGACATGGGCTCTATATCATTAAAAATAGCAACATGAATCATTATAAATTTTATCAAAAAATCGGAGTTCGCATTAGCTAAGATGTAAACTATTAGGGAACGCGTAATGCGCATCTTAAGGCAAGACTAACACTGAAGGGGTGTGAATAGTGTATGTAAGGAATTTACGAAAATCTAAAAGATACATGATCTACAATAGGAATCACACATAATAGAGATAATCACAGACACATAATCAAACAAAGAAATAAACAAAAATAAAATGCAAAAAAAGGAAAGAACACACCAGATTTTGTACTGATTCGGATTACTCCTACATCCAGTCCATGCAATGCTCGATTGCGCAGAGTTTTATTACTATATCGATATCCAAGTACAATCCCCTTGATTTTCCAGCTACAAGGTTAACATTGCTCCAACCACTCTTAATTTCTCGGCAATAAGATTACCACCGCTCCCTTTCCTTAATTTCAGCGCTACAAGGAACACACCCTTTCCCAAACACTTCCCAAATGATTACAACAGCCCTTTAGCTCTTCAACAACACTTAAATTAATAGAGTAATGAGTAGAGAGTGAGAGAAGAAGAAGTTTTATGTAATTAGAATAGAAATCGACAAAGTAGAAGTGCAGAAATCAATAAAATAATAAATATTAATGTAGAAATGTAGAGGGGTGAAGATCAAGAATAGTTAAAAAATCCAAATTCAACCCCTATTTATAATATTTGAAAGGTTGCAATGCTTTTGGAACGTTACAAATAATGAAAAGACCTTCCTTTGAAGATTGAAAAAATATGTGATGACCCAAATTTCCGGTACCTTTTAAGCTGACCAAAAAACACCAGTCCAACCCAAATTGTACTAGAAACCCAGATGCTAATAGAAAGAATTTAGAGGATGAGATAAGAAAGAAAGAAATATTAGGATAAAAGAAATAAGAAGAAAATATAACAGAATCAGAGTCTCACATCGCAGCAGAATAAAATATAATATAGAAATAAAAACTTTATTGAGAGCTTGTAAAAAACTTACAGTCATCAGAGTACATCAACAACACATATGGACAGTTAATGTATCCTCTATACAACACACAACGGAATAAATACGAATACGTCTGAACTCCTCCAGTACATCGTCTGAACTTTGTAGCATCTAATAACTTAAACCAATAAAACCCGGGCTAACCCGAACATTACAAACGTCGGATCAGTCTGGTGAACCAGAGTGAGAAAACTCACTAAGTTTTATGGGTAATCATCTAATTTGATTTTAGAGTTCAAAATCTTTTCGAAAGAAAAGGATAATAATAAGACCAAATACACACATAAACACAGACGGTTTTTACCTTACGATAACCCAAAACATTTTTGAAATCATATGTATATCTTCGGATATTATAAGAGTGTCTAAATGCAAATAAATATCAATCTAGCGGAATGCTTGCATCTCACGCTCCACATATATAGTATACAATCCAAACCGCGGGTACTTATTCGAGACTGGATTTCGACTATGACAAGGTATGGAACCACTTGCCGGTAGTCTATCTCTATAGGGGAATACACTGGGTTCAATAAGAACATCTTGCAACCCGGCCACACATGACCGACCACTCACTTTGCTTGAGTGTATCGTATATCACAAATGGTTGGGATTAGCAACCATTTCCTGAAAGGGACAACATCGAATAAATTAAAGAAGGAAATTGAATTTCTCTAGATAGGTGATTATACACCTTAATGGGAGCGACCCACTTAGCTATGCTGCCTGCCAGATTTTTGTCATTTCCCGGTTGTGAGGCTTGAGGTTAGAATTCACCTTTAGAACATATGGCCATCATTTACTTTGAATGCCACATTGCCAGATCCGTCAAATCACTAATCGACGTCCACAAAAATACTCCGTTCGTTAAGATAAGAGAAGGGTTATTCCCTGCAACTAACAGAAATATGTTTGTAAAAATCAAAGTACGTGGGTTTTAGGAAATACTCTTTCAGACATTTGTCCATACAAGTCATCCAGGAACAGAATGAACCGAAGGCACTCTCCTACCACATCCTAGGAATCACCCTGTGGATTGGTAGCGAGTGGTCCTTGCAATCCATGGATTCCAACCACGACAGAGTCATAGTATATATCTGGCCACTAAACCAAAGATTATAAGTCATTCTACTATTTTATGAAGATCCATGGTCCTCAATTTCTTCATCTCGATCAGTATTTGATATCTTCAATATTTCGTATTTGCTGGACGGAATGGTTTTCGAATGTAAATTCGACCCCGGTCTTTCCGTACCAATAATCGTACTAGGCAGATTTGATAGACGGTTATTTAAATATCAAATAAACATCCATTAAATCACGAAAATGAATTCACTGGTTCAGTATTCAGCATCATTTGGCCCTTTTAGTTTAAATAATTAACAAACGGTAAATTTAAAACTTCTAAAACGTTCCATGTTTTAATTATGATATTGAATTCTTATTTCAATATATTAATCTTCTCAAACCATTTCAATCTAATATTTGGCAAATATTAAATAGCCATATCCAATTTCTAGTTTACTATTAATATCAAAACATTAATTACAACATTTTTCAAGTATTTCTATGCCTTAACATTCACTAGTCCGTAAACGTAAATTGGTAAGCAAATAACTTCCCAAGTATAAACCCCGAAGACCAAAATCATCATCAGATTAATACTCAGAAAATTACTCAACTCAAGCAATCTCCAGTTAGGTTCTAATTCTTATCCCGACTTATTAACAACCCATATTATTTCACTTTGAATTTATTTAACCATTTCCCACATTGAAAATCTCATTTCAATTTCATTATTTAAGTAACGCTAATTACAAACTTAACGTCTTAACCTCACGCCACTTTTATAAACATCATTTATAACTCTCAGAGTTAATATAAAACGCTATTTATCTTGATCCCTTCTTACTTAACTTAATTACTTAATTTAAGCTATAGTACTTGCTTAAAATCCCTTTTATTTACTTAGTTTATAAAACTTGGTTATATAATAATTCCATTCATAAACTCCTTTCCCAATTTAATCGGGTCTCAATACCAACTTTGATTACTTAACTAAATGAATTCCATTTAAACATTAACCTCTAAAATAATTTACTTTCTCGTTACCGACCATAGAAGTAGTTAAGTTCCTGATTTACTAAATAAATAGTAAATCTCCTTTTTAAAATCTTATTAGATTAAAACAAATTTCATCAATCTATTTTATTAGATAAATTCAAAACAAATCAATCAAATAACCAACTCAATTTAATTAGTTGGCTTTGTCAACTTAAACCATAATTTTATCGTTAATCAACTCCAATTAGCCCTTTTTAAATTAATTAATAATACAATTAATTTAAATAAACCTATTTTATCATCTTTGGTAAATAATCAATATCACTTTTAGCAGTTACGTTAATTTCTGCTCATCTGCTCATAAATCTTATTACATAAGAATTTACTTTACAAAATCATTTAGTAATTACTTAAAAGCTTAAATAATAAATAATACATATTAGTTTCCCTTTATTCAAGTATATCGATTTCAAAATCCATCTTCAGTTATAAAATAAATTAATAACTTCATTACCGTTGATTCACCTGACAATATATTTATATTAAAAACAACCATTGATTTATAGGCCAACCGCTACCGATTACTCAACCAATATTGTCCATTGGTTAAAACAAAACAAATGTTGAATTTCAAGACAACGATCAATAATTTAATCAATTATCCAATCGAAACCGTTCATATAATGATAATAAATAATCATTAATATATTTGAGGAATCCAGTTGGATCCCTTCAACCTATTTTACCTACATCCGAATATGCTACCTCAAATAAAATCATATATGTCAGTAAACAGATATAATATTCAATAATCAACCAATAACAGCAATCCAAACATTCACATATAAATATAATACATTTATATTTTTATAAGCGCAACCAACTAGGTAAGTTACCTCAGTTGGAAATAATCATTAAAAATAACAATGGGTTTAAATTAAACGAACGTTTAATTAAATTAGTTCAGTCAACACATATGAATATATATTCAGCATTCATCAACCAAATAACAATCATAGCACACAAATATTTGAACCCGACTTATATAAAATATAAGTAAGATAAACCTGAGTGAGTTGAACTCACCTTGATTCGTTTAACGCTAAAATAGTTCATTTTAATTAAATTAAACTGACGTTTAATTTAACTAAAACTCCAATAGCTGCCAACTCTGTTTAAACCAGTTTCATCTGTCGTGCTCGTCGATATGGACCTGACACCACTTGTTTTGTCAATTCTATTACTACCATAGAGAGTTATACATCTTCATTATTTACTTATTTAAATAATATTAAAAGAACTTAATAATAATTTATTTTCTAGATCTATGTTTAACGTTAATATAATCTTAGTTGAGTACGGTTACATGAGATTTGGAACATTTAGGCGTTAGGCATTATTACTTCCTTAGGCTAGGTTATATGCTTTTGTTAACTCAAAACCGATTAGACATTGTTAACAATATTATTTAAAATGGCTGTAATGACCCGGGTTTTCGCGATCCTGGTTATCGACACCAAACATGATGTCGACTATCAAGCATCGGAAACACCGGATAGTCCATGAAAGAAATTAAAGGGTGAGAATAGATAAGATATAAACTTAGAATAGAAGAAGAAGAACATACAACATTAGAGTAAACACGAATCTCACAGTGGAACGAATAATATACAATAGATACATAACTTTGAAATAAAATCAGTATATGTATACAGTAACATTATTAGAGTATAACACTTACAACACAACAGAAATAAACAATAGCTATATAAATGCTGTTGAAGCCTCCTTCTCCAGCTTTCCAAGTATATCTTTAAAATCCCGACTACTAGACTGCCCGTACAAAATTAGGCACCCAAGAGTTTAGGGAAAACAAAACAAAACAAACTCTGGGTCAGTCATGGGACTGGTGTGAGTAAAACAATTTAAAAACAATTTGAGCAATTAAACGATATCTCATAAGACCATGCTGTATAACACGGAACGGGTTTTTACCTTATGAGAATCCAAAACACTTGATTTAACATCAAAAATCCTTTTGCAAGAAACAATGATCTTTTATATAAAAACTCTTTTGATATTATATTAGTGTTTATCAATCACAATATAATAATCATCTAGCGGAACATTTTCATCTCATGTTCCACATACATAGTATATAATAAAAAACTGCAGGCGCTTATTTGGGTAATGAATTCCAACTGGCAAGGTATGGGACCACCTTCAGACAGTGTATCTCTAGAGAGGAATACACCGGGTTAAACAAGAACATCTTGTAACCTAGGCTAAACATGACCGGTCACTCATTCCGCTTGAGTGTACCGAATGTATATCGCCAACGGTTGGGATCAGCAACCGTTTCCCAAAAGGAACAGAATCGAAATAGATTATAGAAGTAAAATGAAACTCTAGATCAGGTGACAATACACCCTAATTGGCAGTTAACCACTTAGCCATGTGACCTACCTGATTTTATACCATTTCCTGGTTGAGAGGCTAGAGGCCATAACATATAGATCACACCTTTATTTATTTTGAATGTCACATCGTCATACCCACCAAATCACAAATTGATTTCTCCAAACATATCAAGGGTAAACAGCTAAGAGAAACGAATTCCTCCACCACCAAACGTAAATACGTTTGAAGAGATCAACTTATGCGATCTATTAAATATACTCCGTCAGGCATTCTTCCATACAGGTTGTCCTGGGACTGGACAGCCCGAAGGCACTATTCTGTAAACAAGATAGCCCTTGTATAACTCCGTCTTCAATTATCTTCAACATATTTGATCGCAACGCTAATGCCCATACAGAGTGGTTTTCAGATAATGAATCTAAACCTGGTGTATCCGTATTGACGGCGGAAAAATGGTCAAAAACTTCGATGGTCGGTGAGTTAACTATCAAAGAAAAACACGGGTGCAAACAATGATATTATTTCCAGATGGAAATTCTATCGATCAATCATCAATCAACATTTATTGATTTCCTCATTTCTCGTTTCCATATATTCATCAACACATTATTTTCTAATTTTAGAAAATATACGTTATTAACTTTGGAAAATGTTTCCATTTCTGATTCACACATCACTATCTTCTCACATATATCAGTCTCTAACTATAAACTAGTAAGAGAACAAACCCCCTCCTTATTAACCTCGAAGGCCGAAACTAACATCAGATCAATACCCAGACAACTGTTCAATTTAACTGATCTCTAGTCAGTTTCTAATTCCTTTAACTCCATTTTAATTCCTATTTCGAACACTATTTCCTTTATAAATATTTTATTTGCAAAATATTTACTTAAATCTTTTATTCACATTAAATGTAAATAATATTTCTTCTTTGCAATCAAAACAGTTTGATTTCGTGTTTAAAACAATATCCCAAATCCAATTTCTATTTATACTTCTATTATAGAATTATTTATACAAATCTTCTTTTTTTATTTCTAACACTTAAATTTCAATTATAATTCCCGTTATATAATTCTATTTATTTTATATAAATCCCTTTTATATAATTCTATTTATTTTATATAAAAATATTTCATTTTCAATATTCACTTTGAAAATTTACTTTTATACATTCCAGTAATTCATATGGTATTTAAAATACCAAATAACATGACCAGTGTCATCATAATTGATTGACATAGAAATGTGTTTATTTTATGCTCTTATATCTTATCTTTTGTATATAAATAAATATTACTTGGGTATTGTTTTGTTACTTTTACAGATATTCCAACCCAGCCCGCATGTAACCAGAAAAGTAGAGAAATAGAGATGAAATTGATATATATTTACATTTTGAAGAATTGTAAATGAAGATCTCACATCTAGTTGCTGTTGGACAAGAAAAGGATTGATAAAAAGGCTTTGCACATCACAAATCAATGAAGAAGTGTCAAGGAAGCAAAAGGAAAAGAGAAAAGGCCCAAATTTGCTTTATTTACCTAAGGCCCATTTATCATTATATTAGGGTTAGGGTTTGGCTTTCTATCCTATAAATACCCTTGTAATGTCATGGTAGCCACCATCCTATCCGATATTTCATTCTATTCTCTTCTTCATTAATGAAACTCATTTTTATTTTATGCAATTTTCTATTTCTTAGCAATTAGTGTTGTCTACACGATTAGATTCGGTAGAACACTATTTGTATTTTGCATTTCTTTTCATTAGTGATTGACCGTCTGATTAGATTCAGCGGTAATCCTAATTTTATTTCCTGTTGTTATTTATATTCTGCACTTTTATTTTCTGTATTTTAATCACGTTCTTAGTTTAAATTGGATTTGATTAGATTTGAATCTGATTCATAGTTTCATTGCTTTTCCATTGAAATTGTGATTTGATCGTCGGTTCAGTTAGATCTGTTCTGAATCAAATTATAGTTTTAATTTTGTTTTATTTTCAAAATCAACCTCCAAAGTTTTGTCTAACTCGCCCAAGAGATTAGATAAATAATTTGATTTAATTCACCTCCCTGTGTTCGACCTGTATGCTACACACCTGTATGCTTGCAGAATTTAATTTACATGTCGCGCTTTTCTAATTCATAGATTAGCGACGATCAAGTTTTTGGCGCCGTTGCCGGGGAGGTAACAATTAAATTTTATTATTTATTTAATTTCCGATTCGGGTTAGTTTTTATTTTTATTTGTTTCTTTTGTTTTCTTGTGTATAGATATAGAAAAAAAATCTTGACCGATTGATTTGGTATAATAACTTGATACCGTAGTCTTCTAAATCAAGGGACAAAAAAAATCTTGCCAGTTTTTGTTTTAATTTGTTCCCTCTTCTGCCATCTATTTCTTTCCCTTCTTTCTTTCTATAGTTGTTTTTTCTTCCCTCTTTACAGTTTCAAAAAAAAAAGAGAAAAAAAACTTCTATTCCTTGTTTATTTCTTTCCTTCTTTACACTTTCTCTTCTTTTTTTGTTTACACGTTCTCAGGAAAAAATTCAAATAAAATATCTGTTTTCATTTCCTGTCTCGTCATACACCCCTCCCTTCGAACACCGACTATCATCAATAATCATCTCCTCCCAGTTCGCACAAACCCCTGCGCCCACATCGAAACCCCACTGCTCAACAACCTCCTGCTACAAACTCACATTCATCACTTTGCCTATTTTCTGCCATCCTCACAGGAATTCACAAAACCGCATCTTTTTCATACCCTATCCAATTACACAATTCGCACATCCGACCTTCTCTACATCCCACTACAAACTGTACAAACTTTCACTCCACTGAAACTACTTTAGTGCCGAACTACCATATTCCTTCTTCTTGCCTTAACGCAGACTCATACACCACAAAATTCACCTTCAGCTTGTACAACGTTCTCCCATCTTTCATAAACACGCAACATCCATCTTTCACAACTTCCCTAACTCCACACTCTCCAACAACCATATTCACCACTACAAGCAGTTGTTTTATTCCACCGATCCTTCACGTTCATAGTCTGCCACCTTCTTCCTACCATCCTCCAATCCCACAGACAACCCTACAAAACCCGTACAAGGTCCCCCCCCATCTTCATAAAAAAAAATCCACAAACACTCCATCTTCCTACAACCGCACGTCATCCCCCTCCTCCTATAAAACAACAATCCACTCATAACCAACACCCCCTCCATCAAGCCAGAGAACCATTCTCCTCACGCCGAATACCCTCTGCCGATTACCAAAACCATACTTTCATATGAAGTCCACTTCGTTTCAGTAAAACCCCACAACCATATGAACGCAATCACCTAAATTCCTCAACCCTGAGACCCACAACCAGAAACCGAGTCGAGACCCCAAATTTTCGGATTCGAATTGACTCAGTAACCCGATTACACCCTACACCAATTTGAATTAACCCACAGCTCTTCCTGAACCTAATTCACAAGCACAGAGAACCGCACCCAAAACCGTACCCAACTCCTCAATTCACCAGTTTCGACACCACCTGTTTGAATTCTCAATCGCAGATCCCAAATCGAAGCCGACCCGTACTAAAATTGACCAAAAATTCGATCCTATTTTCGAAAAAAAAGGAGAAAATATCTTTGCGTGATTTGCTCCCATCGAAAAAGAAGAAGAAGGAAGGGGGCGTATATAAAAGAAGGAAGGAAGGAATGTATTGGGATTTATTTCCTGAACAAGGGATTGCGTGATTTGTGTTATTTTTTTTGGGGTTCCAACTGTTAAATAGGGATTTAGTGATTTGATTTCCAGAAAAATAAAAGGGAGTGCTCTGGTTTTCGGGTGCGTGATATTTGGGGGATTTGTTTCCAAGAAAATAAAGTAAAAGTGGGGGCGTGTTTTAGAATTGATGGCCTAGTGGCAGTTAGATCGCTTTGACAATTATATTGTTTCCTAGTTTTTTTTTGGAGTGTTCTTTGGTTAGTTTTGAAAAGTTATTTTTGTCTGAATTGAGGAAATTGGTTTGTTTCCATTTTGCGTGGTCTTCGATTTAAAAAAAATGGCAATTGATTGGTTTGACCAATATGTTCTCAATGTCTTGCTGCCTTTCTTTTTGTTGTGAGCGTTTGGCCTGATTTTGGAAGTGCACTAGCCTATTTTTTGAGTGTTCTATTGAGCCTCGTTTGTTTTATTTCTCTTTAAGTCTTTTTGTTTAGCTTAGTTTCTTTTTAGTTGAGTAGTTTTGTTTATTTAGTTTTTTTAGTTTTTTTCCTTTCTTTTAGTTTAGTCCTAGTTAGTTTTTTTTGTTATCAATTTCCTTTCAAAAAAAAACACAAAAACAAAGGCCATAGTGGGAACAGAGTCAAGCAACAAATTCAAGTATTCAGAAGTCAAGCGAGGTGCAAACAACGGGATTTCAATCATTGGTGCTACTCAACTGCTCTCGACAAACTGTCATTCCTCGCTCTGTAAAATTTTCTTAACTCTACAGGTGCTTTGCTGCAAAGAAAAAAATATAGAAATTGTGTGTAAAAATCTTTTGCAGGGGCAGCGGCTTGCTATGTACAATTTTTAATTTCTGCAATTATTCTGCCTGATTGTTGTGATTGAAATTTCCATAACTACTGTCATCATTCTCATCGTTTCTCAAAAATAAAATCTGATTAGATATTTCAAAATAATATAATTGAAAAGTGGTGCTTTATGAAGTTGACTGTCTCGTATAATTGGATCGCGGATATATAGTAGTTCAATTTATTGAACTATTAGCAAAAGAGGTTGCATACTACCCGTAAAACATTGGTCGTATCCCTTAGTATTTATACGATACATGAACGGCCATAAGACCCTCTTCCCCCTTCCAATTGAGTCAGTTAATTAATAGAGCACAATTCATTATTTTATATTATTTTGAATTGAGAATAATTTCTATCTTGCAGTGATTTCATTTCAAATGTCTGATTCAAAAAAATCCTTGAGAGAACTGTGGGATAATAATCGGAGTAGACGTCCTCTTGAAGAGTATGAGTATGAAATACAACTCATGAGGCAGAATTTTCCAAAATTTCGTGAGCCCGATGCCAATTTTCAAAATTTTCCAATTGACCATCATTTTCAAAACCATGGATATAATCAAAATTGCGATTTCAATTCAAATTTCAATAATTTCGATTATGGGTCAGATCCATATGAAACTAGCTTTGAATCCCAATACAGCCTTGATCCACATCAATATGGGGTTGTAAACCAAAATTTTCAAAATTATAGCTCATATCAACATCTTGAAACTAACCAAAATTGCAATTTTCCCTCGAATTTTAACAATTTTGGTTATGAACATAATTTTTATAATCAAAATGATTTCCAATATCCTTGTCCTTTTTCTGAAAATTCAAACAACTATAACTTTGGAAATAATTTTGATTGTGAAGTTGATGTGGACTATAATTTTGATAATCAAGAAATCAAAAATGAGAGCTCTCAAATCAACGACTCTGAAGAATGTCATTTTGCTGAGAGGGCGGAAAGGCTAAATAAAAAGATGGATGAACTTCTTTGTTTAATGACATCTTATAAAGAACAACGAGAGTAAGAAAATCAAATTCAAACAAGCCTTGAATCAGAAAATAATCCAATTTCTACTGACATTGAAAATTTTCAAATAACGACTTTGGAAATTGAGAATAATCATCTTGATGAAGTTTTTCAAAATTCAACGAACGATTTAGACTTCAACTCTTTTCAGAAAAAAGATTTAAGCTTGGATTTTGATCTTTCTCTTTCAAACTACGAGAAACCTGAAATTTTTGAAATTGAGGGAAATAAAGATGTTGAATTTTTCAAAAACTCCGAAGTGGAAATGGATTTTAACGAACATGAATTCTTTGGGTTGTACAAGGATGAGTTGCCAAATGAGGAAGAAATAGATTCACGTCATGATTTCGAAAATTTTAACTTTGAGAAAATTTCAAACAAGCTTGAAATTGTCAGTGTCTTGAACAACTTTGAGAAATGTGATCACATAGTCTTGAACAACACTCGGATTTTAAATTTCGCTGAATTTATATATGATCACAATTTTTTGAAAAATTACACTGATAAATTTTTTGAGCACATGAATTATTTTTGGAATGTTAGCTTTGTTGAAAAACTTCGTGTGAGGACGACCCTGAATATTTATCTCCTGGACTATAAATCTAGGTATAAAGATGAGATGGTTTTCAAAAATCTTTGCTTACTAGAAAACATGCCTAGACATAGTGGGAATGGGATTCATAGGGCAAGAACCAAGTGTGGGGGAAAAAGTTGGTGGCATTCTTTGCATTGCATGCATCGCAAACACATATATCATTGTATATATGATCCATTCTTACATATAGTTAGATTGCATTTTATTTTACAAATCATATTGCAATTAATCCATCTTTGGTTGTTATCTTTCACATTTAGAAAATGTGTTTACAGTGTGGACACTGTTTAGTTCTAGTGTTGGGGGGAGTCTGCATTTCACTCATTTTCGTTTTTTTTCTTTATTTTTCTTTCTTTCTCAATTTCATCCATTTAAATAGGACCATCATGCATTTTAGACTGTAGTAACATGCCTTTTTTTTTTTTGAAAATACGACTCATTTTGGATTTGATACAACAAAATAAGTTAAGGATTGTTAATCAGTTGATAGTAATTTTTTCTCTCAGCTTAGATCGAATAAGAAATATAATGAAAAGTTAATTTTGAGGGATAATAGTGTAACCGGTACATAGGAAGATTCTTAGGTGATGGCCATGAAATCTATTCTATATTGTAGACTTTGTTTAAATAAGTGGAGGACTTAAAATACTTATATTGGCTTTTCAAATCTTTAAAACTAAGTTGTGTTAAGTTGAATTCACGTAACTCTCTTTTGTGCTTATATT
Source organism: Allium sativum (assembly GCA_030737875.1). Taxonomy (NCBI): domain Eukaryota; kingdom Viridiplantae; phylum Streptophyta; class Magnoliopsida; order Asparagales; family Amaryllidaceae; genus Allium; species Allium sativum. The sequence goes on from CM060916.1 coordinate 529,742,982, forward strand.
TTCAATAACAATAACAGTAATCCAAGGGTATCCAACATTGCTTGTATATCGAGCGTTGGTGTGCAAACCCGCCAAGCTCTATCCGACATGTTGTTGACACAGTCAGCGTTGGAATATCTTGGTCTCATTTTATGAGATTGGACACCTAAGGATTACCGACACATTGTTGACAAAGTCAAAGTCGGCCTGCACAATCCGCTAAGCTCTTTACCCACTCTCCGTTAGTCCGCGAGGCAGTGCTTGGGCGGTAAACCTTGGTCTTCTAAGTTAGGTGTGTGCATAAATCTTAAAATTTTATAGAATAAAGAATGAGCGATGATGCCCAAACACTTCTTGACCTTATTGATTTGACTAGCCATACATGAGAAAATTAGAATACCACTTTACAAACTGTGCCAAGCAAACTAACAATTTATTTCATGGCTGCACTATGTTATCGACCGAACTAACTGGCCAAACTGGAATTTAACATTTGAAAACTTGATTTATATTGAAAATTTGTGATAAGTCGAGGTATCTAAAATAAAATCAACTGATTAGAAATTATTAACTTAATTTTTTGTACCACTTTCCTGAAATAAGTCGTGTTTTCATTTTTCGTTTTTATTTGCATATGTCCATTGCATTCATGTAGTTTCATTAGAATCATAGCATACTGCATTTGGATTTTGTGGGTAGTATCCGCTGAAAACCCTCACGAGACACCACTCGTCCTACTAGAGACACCTAGAGGTTTAACGGCTTGTTGCATACGCTCAATGCAATCGTGTTTCCTACGAAAGTGTGACCTACCAAGTTAGTTTTTCATTTTTGTTTTACTCGAGGACGAGTAAAAGATAAGTGTGGGGGTATTTGATTGACATAGAAATGTGTTTATTTTATGCTCTTATATCTTATCTTTTGTATATAAATAAATATTACTTGGGTATTGTTTTGTTACTTTTACAGATATTCCAACCCAGCCCGCATGCAACCAAAAAAGTAGAGAAATAGAGATGAAATTGATATATATATTTACATTTTGAAGAATTGTAAATGAAGATCTCACATCTAGTTGCTGTTGGACAAGAAAAGGATTGATATAAAGGCTTTGCACATCACAAATCAATGAAGAAGTGTCAAGGAAGCAAAAGGAAAAGAGAAAAGGCCCAAATTTGCTTTATTTACCTAAGGCCCATTTATCATTATATTAGGGTTAGGGTTAGGGTTTGGCTTTCTATCCTATAAATACCCTTGTAATGTCATGGTAGCCACCATCCTATCCGATATTTCATTCTATTCTCTTCTTCATTAATAAAACTCATTTTTCTTTTATGCAATTTTCTATTTCTTAGCAATTAGTGTTGTCTACATGATTAGATTCGGTAGAACACTATTTGTATTTTGCATTTCTTTTCATTAGTGATTGACCGTCTGATTAGATTCAGCGGTAATCCTAATTTTGTTTTCTGTTGTTATTTATATTCTGCACTTTTATTTTCTATATTTTAATCGCGTTCATAATTTAAATTGGATTTGATTAGATTTGAATCTGATTCATAGTTTCATTGCTTTTCCATTGAAATTGTGATTTGATCGTCGGTTCAGTTAGATCTGTTCTGAATCAAATTACAGTTTAATTTTGTTTTGTTTTATTTTCAAAATCAACCTCCAAAGTTTTGTCTAACTCGCCCAAGAGATTAGATAAATAATTTGATTTAATTCACCTCCCTGTGTTCGACCTGTATGCTACACGCCTGTATGCTTGCAGAATTTAATTTAAATGTCGCGCTTTTCTAATTCATAGATTAGCGACGATCAATAATCAATCACAGATTATATATCATATCATATATCACAATATGTGAAAAAAACATTATTATAATATTGAGGAATCCAGTTGGATCCCTCACCTGTTTCCCTGCATCACAGATGTTAAACAATGTAAATAACATCGATTTCATTTCAATATGAAATATTCTGATAAACAGAATCAATATTTGATTAATGATTTATATATATATCATTATCTATAATTTCAACCAATAAATCAGCAATTCAACCAAACAATCAACACACAGCAATCGGTCATCATTTATCAATACTAGATTATATTTATAAAAATATAAACTGTACAGAGTTAGTTAGATTTACTCACTTTGGTGGTTTGTCGTTAAAAAACGATAATTGTCAGTTGATTCAGATAGACAATTTATTTTGCTATAAATTGTGACGAGCTCCAATTCACTCCCAGTCTATTCCATTGTGTAGCCACCGTCCATACGATCCCAACGGATCTTGTTTTTCGGAATTTCATTATCGTCTGACAAAGTTATAACATTTTCAAGTTTAAACGGTTATTTTTTTTTTTAATTTCATTACATTACCAAATTGGGCTCACCAAAATTCCTTGGCTGTAACAACCCGCAAATTCTGAACCAATTTAAAAAATTTATTTTAGAAAATTTTAATGAATTTTGAGGATATAATATAATTAATATAAATAATAATGGCTAGAATTTATTTTAATCAAAGTTAAAACGAATATAATTTAATTTAATTATAAATGGAGTTAGAAATGGCGCGGTAGTTTGAAATTTTAATTTTGAACTTTAACTGAATGTACAGAATTCAAAATAAATCAGAATTGAGTGAAACCAGAAATATTTAAATCTGTTTAACCATATCTTTCTAACGAATCTGAAAAATTGAAATTTCGTTTTAAAAATCTAAAGTTATGGCCAATTCAAAATTTAGAAAGGTCGCTGTAGAATTTATATATATAATATATATGGCCCGAAGGGCTACTTTTCACATATGAAGGAATTTGGACTCGAAACCACTTCCATTGAGTCTGGAATGATGTTTCTGCATTTAAAAAGTACAAACACTTATATATTTTGAGTTTTAGAATTTATTTGTTTAAAAATGTATTTATAATTTTAAATATATTAGCCTTAAAAATAGTCATTTTTTCAAATGACCTCCGTTTTCGACGAAACCACATTTGTTGGAAACGGAATGTCAAATTATAGCTAGGTTTCAATTTTCAGAATTTTTTGAGTTAATATGTGAGCGTGGCAAAAGAAAATGTGTTTTGACTATTTCAGTTAAATTTAAACGACTTGAAAATAGCCATTTTTCAAACAGTCTCAGAATTCAACGAAATTAGTCTTGTTAGAACCGTATCGTCATAAAAAAGCTAAAAATAATTTTTCTAGAATTTTTAGAGGTCATATGTGGCCCCGACATATTTAAATGTGCGGTCAATATTCAATTAATTAATTTTTAATGGAATTTTAAATAAATATTCTACCGATTTCGGAATTGGACCCCGAGACCTGTCCCATTGCGTTCAAAAGGCCTCAAAACGTTAAGATCGACAGTAAGCAAGCCCAATTCTGAGACAGTCTAGAAATCCACCTTTAAAACACGTTTTACGAGAATTTTAATAATAAAAAAAATAAAAATTAAACCCTAATTTTCATAGCCGCCGCCTACCCTTAGAACAATGGCCAGAAAGCTCCTGAATTCAAACCTTAATTTCTCTCTATCCGTTCAATGAAAATCAACAAATTATACACCAAATCGAAGAGAATTCAGAGAGCTTTCCATCCATACGGATGATGGGTATCATTGGGATCTGGATTTCGCGAATTTGGAGCAGGAAGGGCCGCCGTTCGGGTTCGGATATGGGGCGCAGGTCAGGGCCGAGCTTGGTGGGTTTCTGGGCGGCTGTGGCTCGTGGTTCGGGCTTCGGAGTGATGGTGTTGGATCGACAGACGGTGGCTCTATGGTCCGTGCGATTTGGAGTTGAGGATGGCGACTTTGGGTTTATCATTCCTGACGGCTTCAAATAAGAAGAAGGAAGGATTAGCCTTAACAATGTAATTAGAGTATAATTATTTTAATTTATTAATTATTTAATAAGCAAATGTTTAAAATTGAATATCTTTTTACTGCGATATCAGAATTCAACGAAACGACTTGCGTTAGATTCGTCTTTCCGAGATCTTCGCAATGGCGCAGATCAGAGCTGAAACCGAGACAGTTAAATTTTCAGCCAAATCAATGTGAGAACTCTAATTTTTATTATTTAATTTATTTTTAATTATTTTTCTCGCATTAAAAAATTATTGTATTATAATACTAATTCAGATCTGAAATGTTTTGTGATTGATGAATTGTTGGTTGTTGTTGGTGGGATGTCTTGTTGTTCATGATAGGCTAGATCTGCATTGAATTTTATATACTGTCGAATTTACGTGTGGTTAGAAAATTAGATCTAAAATTAGATCTAAATCATATTTTATTTAGATTAAAATCATATTTTATTTCAGATCTAGTTGCTCTAATTTATTTCAAATTATTAAAATATTATTTTTATTATTCTGAAATGAACAATAGAATCTGATCGACAAATAAAAACTTATTTCTGTTTGTTGATTTTAAAATAGAAATTGAACGACAAATGAAATATTATTTTTATTTATTTGTTTATTTACAATAGAATATGAACAACAAATAGGATATATTTTCATTTGTTTCCATTACAACAGAATTTGGCTAACCAATAAAATTCTATTTTTATTTGTTTACATTTAGAACACGATTTATGAATTACAGTAAAAATTCTTCTTTTTACTGTCACATTAAACGTAAGATGTTCTAGGATTAGAATAACAATAAAATACTAAATTTTATTGTTGATATTATTATCAGAAGTTACATTTTTGTTTGCAAATATATATAGTAAATAGAAATTGTTCTTTATTTGCATTTACCAATGCAAATATATATTTATATTGAAACAAATTATTCCTTCATTGCACTCATCAATGCAAATACATATATTAGAACTAAAGTTTATTCCTTTATTTGTATTTATCAATGCAAATATGCATTGAAATTAAGGTTTATTCTTTTATTTGCATTTATCAATGCAAATATTCAATGAAACTAAAGTCTATCTTTTTATCAACATTCACTAATACAAATATACACATTTTTAAATATTGAAATAGAACTGTCATTCTAATATAAAACATTATTGTATCACTTCATTGGATTGAAATGAACTATCTTTTTAATTGTGATTTCAACACAAACATACACGTAGAAATGAATCACCTTTTTATTTGTGTCCTTAACACCAATATAAACATAGAAAAATGTACTATCTTTTATTTGTCTTTTTCAACATAAATATAAACATAAAAATGGATCATCTTTTTATTTGTATTTTTTCAATACAAATATGTCATTGAAATAAGTCCATCTTTTATGTACATTCTACAAACACAAATATGATATGAAAATAAAAACACATCTCTTGTCAAATATGGTTATTGAAACAAAAATAGTGATTTCATCAAAATAGTGTCTTTGTCAAAATATGTGAATTAAAATAACATTTTTGTTAAACATAAGTATTGAAATAAAAAGAGAACATTTTTAATCAAACTTTGGTAGTGGATATTTTTAGTCAAAACTTTATTAGTGAAATAAAAACCACATTTTATTTAGAATTTGATCATCGAAATAAAAGTTTGGTTATCTACTATCACCAATGCAAATGTTCTTTAAAAGGGAAATTTGTTTCCTTTATTTGCAATCTCTTATGCAAATATACATTGGAATGAGAATCTATTCTTTTATTTGTAACCACTAATGCAAATATTCATTGAAAATAAGATTTGTTCTTTTATTTTGCATTCACTAATGCAAACATACATTAAATTATAGAATTTGTTCCTTTATTTGCATTCCTTGTTTCCAAACAAACTAGAAATAAAGGGAGTTCTTTTTGTCACTTCAAAAAGAATGAATTGAAAATGTTTGTTTAAGCTTTTGTAAAGAATGAATAACTAAACATTCATATTTTTATCATTAAAGTAAAATAGACAAAAACACTCATTTTGTCTACATTAAAAGGATGAAACAAAATATAGCACTGGAATATTATATTAAAATTGAAATACAAATTAATCACTATTGTAAATTTACATTTGTTGAAACCAATTATTTGTTTGTCACTATAGAGTTGTAAAGATAAAGATATTCATTTTTCTTTTGTTATCACTTTTCCGTGAAATAAGAATAGACATTTTGTCATCTTTAAAGAATATTCTTTTACTTGCATTCTCAAATACAAATATACATAAAAATGAAGATGTTCTTTTGTTTGCATCTCTTGGTGCAAATAAAACATATATTAAAAAGTTACAACTCTATTTGTAACTAAAATGTGAACGAACACATAGTTTCAAAAGATTACATTTTTATTTGTCTTTTGATGCAAATAAAAATATAGTTTTAGAAATTGTATCTCTATTTACATTTCATATGCAGATAAGAAGGTAGGATTGAAAATATTATTTTCTACTTTTAAATTAGAGGCAATAGAAAGATTGTACATTAAAATTATACATTTTTAATGAAGTTCATATTTCATTAAGGAGATTAATTAAACCAAAATAGAAATTTTGTCAAAAATATTCATTTTTGTCAAAATGAATTAGTTAAAGCAATTTATATATATATATATATATGTGTGTGTGTTATGTTTGGCAAGATATATACTTGTCAAGATAGGTTAGTTGAACAAAAATTATCATTTTTGAATTGTCAAAACAATATAACCATTTTTGCTTGAGTTTAAACTAGCGGAATAGAAATTGTCAATAGAGACGAAGTTATTATTCTTATTCATTCATTGCAAAAGAGAAATTTTCTTGTCATGATTATATATTGTGTATTACACTTCCATTCACAATTTACCCGACTTGTTTATGTGATTGGGACGATTATTTTCACACATCGGCCAAGTGCACAAATAGAATTATTATTTATTTATTGGTTGAAACCCCATACGGTTGTTGGGATGAAAACTAACATACACTAAGCCCATTATTTAGTTGTATGTTGATCATTAGATCGACAGGCTGCGATGAGCGTTATTATTTAATTTTAACGCTTACACAGTGGAAATTACACTTTGGATGTAGATGGATGATTTGATGATTATATTGTTATTATCATATATATGATGTGTGTGAAATCCATATACACCAAATTATATGCTAAATGATTGAGTCGCATTTCGATTCAGGTGTTCTTTTAAATAAGAATATTTTTACATTAGAAATCCTTTTTATATAAAGTATGTATTTTCATAAAATATATTTTTAATCAAGTATATGTTAAAACATAGAATATTTTTAATGATTATTTTAAAATATGTTTTTTTGAAAGATTATTAGGATTTGCAATTAAATTTTATGATATAAAATAAATTGAGATGTGAAGTGGATTTATCGTGGACGGTGTTTTAAACGACATTTGTCCTTTAATCCCATTTACATTGAAATTATTATTTGGAATTTATAAATCTATTTTATAGATTTAAATAGGCATTCTCTAAAAATCAAGCTTTCCCAATTTAATATACTAAATTGGAATTAAGTGGAAATTCGATTGGTAATAATCGAAATGGGCTTCTGTAAAAGAAGACCGATACTATATATGGAATTTAAGAGGCTTTGCCGTTATTCCATTTATATTATTAGTCCGATACAGAAATTTATATCGATTATGTATTGAATTGATTTATGTGGAAGTCCATATTTTGGAAATTGATTTATGGGTTTATCGTGAACGGTGTTTAAAGGACACTAGTTCTTTAACCAGTTTAGGACAAGATTTATTCCTTAAAATAAGTGATCTAGTAATAATGATTTTTGATATCAAATCAAAACTAGAGTTTTAATAAATCTTTTAAAAGAAGATTTAAGATTTTATTTTCAGAGTTTATCTTTGATAAAATGAATGAGAATCTTCTAATATGAATATCTTATTAAAAGAATACTCGGAGTTGGAATGTGGCGTAATGTGTGATTTTCCCATATTTGCTTTTTAATCCCAAAATACGCGAGTTATTCAGAAATACCGGGTTTAACCCATTCTGAATAATCATCACGACGATCAAGAGTCGAAGATGAAGGCGGTGGTTGAACACCGAAGGTTTTCACATCGTTGGGATGATGATGACTGGTATCATGAATTGGGATTGGCCTTCCAAGGCAAGGTATTTGGTAATGATCGTCCAAACGCATTTGGAGATCGACGGACATGTTTTTTCGCTCAGACCCAGAGCGGACTTGTAAATGGATTGCGTGTCTGACATTGTATTCATTTCTACTGTATTTGTTGAACGCTACTGATTATATATTTCTGTTTGGTGGTAAAGAATTTATTCTTTACTTATCACCCTTCTCTAAGACGTATGAGCTTAGAGGTGATAAATATATTGGTAGATGATCAATAATATGGTAGGGTCTGACAATGTGACAAGCTAAGATGCAAATGATCAAGGCTTTGTTGAAAAGCAGGCCTTGTGGTTGATGAACAAAGCACAGTCTCTTTAGGCATAGCTTTGTGTATATCGTGACTTCGCGAGCCTCACACACCGGTTGAGTCTAAAACGGGAGAAGGGAACGCAGGGAGTGCACACGTTTCTTTCTAGCTAGAAGTGGCGTCGGTGCTTAAACTGGCTGACATTTGCTTATGTGGTTGTTGGAATTTTGCGAGGCCTCGGTTTATTCTTATCGGTCGCCCACGGCTAATTTGTAGGTCCAATAGGATCGGGGAGCGTGTGTTCAAGCATAACTAATCCACTAAAGTATTTGTGGACCGGCCCTGCTGTATCCACGGGTTCGCCAGCGTCCGAATCCTGAGACATTGCTAGAGTGTCTCGAATCGGTCAGGAGCTCCTCCCTAGCCTTAACTCATGATGGAAACCCAATTTCCAATACGCCCTTGCGGTTTTGATTGTATAACTAGTATGGCGACATAGTAGATGGTAGCTATGCCGTCTAGGATTGATATTATATTTGAATGTTTTAAGTATATGTATACACTCTAATGATATCGTTTTTACGTATCAAACATCTTTTGACCATTATAAGGTAAAACCCTATCCTCCGGTTTGCGTTGCATTGTGTGATGGGACCTGGGTCTTATAATGGTTTCATTTTTCTAAAAAGCATTGCGTTATTTGACGATTTACTTTATTTTATGCACTGGCAATCCAATGGAGTAAACCCATTCCGCGTTAGCGGCGTGGTCCTGTGATTAGCCTTCTTATTAGATAAGTTAAGTTAAGATTTCTCACACCAGTCCCACGACTGACCGGTAGTTTGTTTCACTTTGCAAACTCGGGTGCCCTCTTTTAACATGGGCAGTCGAGTAGCTTTTTGCAGATATAGTTAAGCAGGATCCTTGATTGAAGCCTGTAGCTGGGTCCAGAATATTGATGGCCTTCCGTTGAGATTAGTTCCGCTGCAATGTGTTAATCTATTGTAATTTATCTTCCACTGTAATTTTATTTCGATGTACTCTGATATATTCTGTACTCTGATGTAACATTTATTATTGATGTTATAAAAGTCTGTGTTGTTATTCTGATGTGTTGTATGCTCAAAGTTAACGTATGCGGAATTTGAATGGTCTTGATCGATCTGGCGATTGATTGGGGTCGGGCAAAATCCGGGTCGTTATAGCTGGTATCAGAGCTTTGGTTAGCTCAAATCTTTGGGGGTACAACTCATTAGAACTAAACAAAAGACTCATCAGAGGTTGGATTAGTAATATCCAATAAGAATACTCATTAGAGATAGGATCAGCAGTATCCTAGAATGAGAATACTCATTAGAGATGGGGTTAGCAATGCCCTAGAATGAGTCAGAGTGGAAAATTTATAATTAACGTATTTGTGATTATATATATAATCCGATATTAGGAAAATATGATTTTTGAATATGTAAAAGTTATATATATTTGAAAATTTAATCAACTAATTGATTGATGATTGTGTTGTGTGAATATTAGTTCAACTAATAAAATTATTGAACAATTAAAGAATGAAAATTAAATTAGTTAAATAAACAACTTTAGCTTCATTTCCTTTTCGAGGACGAAAAGATTTTAAGTGGGGGAGATTGTAACAACCCGCAAATTCTGAACCAATTTAAAATTTTTATTTTAGAAAATTTTAATGAATTTTGAGGATATAATATAACTAATATAAATAATAATGGCTAGAATTCATTTTAATCAAAGTTAAAATGAATATAATTTAATTTAATTATAAATGGAGTTAGAAATGGCGCAGTAGTTTGAAATTTTAATTTTGAACTTTAACTGAATGTACAGAATTCAAAATAAATCAGAATTGAGTGAAACCAGAAATATTTAAATCTGTTTAACCATATCTTTCTAACGAATCTGAAAAATTGAAATTTCGTTTTAAAAATCTAAAGTTATGGCCAATTCAAAATTTAGAAAGGTCGCTGTAGAATTTATATATACAATATATATGGCCCGAAGGGCTACTTTTCACATATGAAGGAATTTGGACTCGAAACCACTTCCATTGAGTCTGGAATGATGTTTCTATATTTAAAAAGTAAAAACACTTATATATTTTGAGTTTAGGAATTTATTTGTTTAAAAATGTATTTTTAATATTAAATATATTTGCCTTAAAAATAGTCATTTTTTCAAACGACCTCCGTTTTCGACGAAACCACTTTTGTTGGAACCGGAATGTCAAATTATACCTACGTTTCAATTTTCAGAATTTTTTGAGTTAATATGTGAGCGTGGCAAAAGAAAATGTGTTTTGACTATTTCAGTTAAATTTAAACGACTTGAAAATAGCCATTTTTCAAACAGTCTCAGAATTCAACAAAATTAGTCTTGTTAGAACCGTATCGTCATAAGAAAGCTAAAAATAATTTTTCTGGAATTTTTAGAGGACATATGTGGCCCCAGCATATTTAAATGTGCGGTCAATATTCAATTAATTAATTTTTAATGGAATTTTAAATAAATATTCTATAGATTTCGGAATTGGACCCCGAGACCTGTCCCATTGCGTTCAGAAGGCCTCAAAACGTTAGGATCGACTGTACGCAAGCCCAATTCTGAGACAGTCCAGAAATCCACCTTTAAAACACGTTTTACGAGAATTTTAATAATAAAAAAAATAAAAATTAAACCCTAATTTTCATAGCCGCCGCCTACCCTTAGAACAATGGCCAGAAAGCTCCTGAATTCAAACGTTAGTTTCTCTCTATCCGTTCAATGAAAATCAACAAATTATATATCAAATCGAAGAGAATTCAGAGAGCTTTCCATCCACACGGATGATGGGTATCATTGGGATCTAGATTTCGTGAATTTGGAGCAGGAAGGGCCACTGTTCGGGTTCGGATATGGGGCGCAGGTCAGGGCCGAGCTTGGTGGGTTTATGGGCGGTGGTGGCTCGTGGTTCGGGCTTCGGAGTGATGGTGTTGGATCGACGGACGGTGGCTCTATGGTCAGTGCGATTTGGAGTTGAGGATGGAGGCTTTGGGTTTATCATTCCTGACGGCTTCAAAGAAGAAGAAGGAAGGACTAGCCTTAACAATGTAATTAGAGTATATTTATTTTAATTTATTAATTATTTAATAAGCAAATGTTTAAATTTGAATATCTTTTTACTGCGATATCGGAATTCAACGAAACGACTTGTGTTGGATTCGTCTTTCCGAGATCTTCGCAATGGCGCAGATCAAAGTTGAAACCGAGACAGTTAAATTTTCAGCCAAATCAATGTGAGAACTCTAATTTTATTATTTAATTTATTTTTAATTATTTTTATCGCGTTAAAAAATTATTGTATTATAATACTAATTCAGATCTGAAATGTTCTGTGATTGATGAATTGTTGATTGTTGTTGGTGGGATGTTTTGTTGTTCATGATAGGCTAGATCTGCATTGAATTTTATATACTGTTGAATTTACTTGTGGTTAGAAAATTAGATCTAAAATTAGATCTAAATCATATTTTATTTAGATTTAAATCATATTTTATTTCAGATCTAGTTGCACTAATTTATTTTAAATTATTAAAATATTATTTTTATTATTCTGAAATGAACAATAGAATCTGATCGACAAATAAAAACTTATTTATGTTTGTTGATTTTAAAATAGAAATTGAATGACAAATAAAATATTATTTTTATTTGTTTATTTACAATAGAATATGAACAACAAATAGGATATATTTTCATTTGTTTCCATTACAACAGAATTTGGCTAACCAATAAAATTCTATTTTTATTTGTTTACATTTAGAACACGATTTATGAATTACAGTAAAAATTCTTCTTTTTACTGTCACATTAAACGTAAGATGTTCTAGGATTAGAATAACAATAAAATACTAAATTTTATTGTTGATATTATTATCAGAAGTTACATTTTTGTTTGCAAATATATATAGTAAATAGAAATTGTTCTTTATTTGCATTTACCAATGCAAATATATATATATATATATATATATATATATATATATATATATATATATATTGAAACAAATTATTCCTTCATTGCACTCATCAATGCAAATACATATATTAGAACTAAAGTTTATTCCTTTATTTGTATTTATCAATGCAAATATGCATTGAAATTAAGGTTTATTCTTTTATTTGCATTTATCAATGCAAATATTCAATGAAACTAAAGTCTTTCTTTTTATCAACATTCACTAATACAAATATACACATTTTTATATATTGAAATAGAACTGTCAATCCAATATAAAACATTATTGTATCACTTCATTGGATTGAAATGAACTATCTTTTTAATTGTGATTTCAACACAAACATACACGTAGAAATGAATCACCTTTTTATTTGTGTCCTTAACACTAATATAAACATAGAAAAATGTACTATCTTTTATTTGTGTTTTTCAACATAAATATAAACATAAAAATGGATCATCTTTTTATTTGTATTTTTTCAGTACAAATATGTCATTGACATAAGTCCATCTTTTATGTACATTCTACAAACACAAATATGATATGAAAATAAAAACACATCTCTGGTCAAATATGGTTATTGAAACAAAAATAGTGATTTCATAAAAATATTGTCTTTGTCAAAATATGTGAATTAAAATAACATTTTTGTTAAACATAAGTATTGAAATAAAAAGAGAACATTTTTAATCAAAGTTTGGTAGTGGACATTTTTGGTCAAAACTTTATTAGTGAAATAAAAACCACATTTTATTTAGAATTTGATCATTGAAATAAAAGTTTGGTTATCTACTATCACCAATGCAAATGTTCTTTAAAAGGTAAATTTGTTTCCTTTATTTGCATACTCTTATGCAAATATACATTGGAATGAGAATCTATTCTTTTATTTGTAACCACTAATGCAAATATTCATTGAAAATAAGATTTGTTCTTTTATTTTGCATTCACTAATATAAATATACATTAAATTATAGAATTTGTTCCTTTATTTGCATTCCTTGTTTCCAAACAAACTAGAAATAAAGGGAGTTCTTTTTGTCACTTCAAAAGGAATGAATTGAAAATGTTTGTTTAAGCTTTTGTACAGAATGAATAACTAAACATTCATATTTTTATCATTAAAGTAAAATAGACAAAAACACTCATTTTGTCTAAATTAAAAGGATGAAACAAAATATAGCACTGGAATATTATATTAAAATTGAAATACAAATTAATCACTATTGTAAATTTACATTTGTTGAAACCAATTATTTGTTTGTCACTATAGAGTTGTTAAGATAAAGATATTCATTTTTGTTTTGTTATCACTTTTCCGTGAAATAAGAATAGACATTTTGTCATCTTTAAAGAATATTCTTTTACTTGCATTCTCAAATACAAATATACATAAAAATGATGATGTTCTTTTTTTTGCATCTCTTGGTGCAAATAAAACATATATTAAAAAGTTACAACTCTATTTGTAACTAAAATGTGAACGAACACATAATTTCAAAAGATTACATTTTTATTTGTCTTTTGATGCAAATAAAAATATAGTTTTAGAAATTGTATCTCTATTTACATTTCACATGCAGATAAGAAGGTAGGATTGAAAATATTATTTTCTACTTTTAAATTAGAGGCAATAGAAAGATTGTACATTAAAATTATACATTTTTAATGAAGTTCATATTTCATTAAGGAGATTAATTAAACCAAAATAGACATTTTGTCAAAAATATTCATTTTTGTCAAAATGAATTAGTTAAAGCAATTTATATATATATGTTATGTTTGGCATGATATATACTTGTCAATATAGGTTAGTTAAACAAAAATTATCATTTTTGAATTGTCAAAACAATATAACCATTTTCTCTTGAGTTTAAACTAGCAGAATAGAAATTGTCAATAGAGATGAAGTTATTATTCTTATTCATTCATTGCAAAAGAGACATTTTCTTCTCATTATTATATATTGTGTATTACACTTCCATTCACAATTTACCCGACTTGTTTATGTGATTGGGACGATTATTTTCACACATCGCCCAAGTGCACAAATAGATTTATTATTTATTTATCGGTTGAAACCCCACACGGGTGTTGGGATGAAAATTAACATACACTAAGCCCAATATTTAGTTGTATGTTGATCGTTAGATCGACAGGCTGCGATGAGTGTTATTATTTAATTTTAACGCTTACACAGTGGAAATTACACTTTGGATGTAGATGGATGATTTGATGATTATACTGTTATTATCATATATATGATGTGTGTGAAATCCATGTAATCCAAATTATATGGTAAATGATTGAGTCGCATTTCGATTCAGGTGTTCTTTTAAATAAGAATATTTTTACATTAGAAATCCTTTTTATATAAAGTATGTATTTTAATAAAATATATTTTTAATCAAGTATATGTTGAAACAAAGAATATTATTAATGATTATTTTAAAATATGTTTTTTTAAAAGATTATTAGGATTTGCAATTAAATTTTATGATATAAAATAAATTGAGATGTGAAGTGGATTTATCGTGGACGGTGTTTTAAACGACATTTGTCCTTTAATCCAATTTACATTGAAATTATTATTTGGAATTTATAAATCTATTTTATAGATTTAAAAAGGCATTCTCTAAAAATCAAGCTTTCCCAATTTAATATACTAAATTGGAATTAAGTGGAAATTCGATTGGTAATAATCGAAATGGGCTTCTGTAAAAGAAGACCGATATTATATATGGAATTTAAGAGGCTTTGCCGTTATTCCATTTATATTATAAGTCTGATACAGAAATTTATATCGATTACGTATTGAATTGATTTCTGTGGAAGTCCATATTTTGGAAATTGATTTGTGGGTTTATCGTGAACTGTGTTTAAAGGACACTAGTTCTTTAACCTGTTTAGGACAAGATTTATTCCTTAAAATAAGTGATCTTGCAATAATGATTTTTGATATCAAATCAAAACTAGAGTTTTAATAAATCTTTTAAAAGAAGATTTAAGATTTTATTTTAAGAGTTTATCTTTGATAAAATTAATGAGAATCTTCTAATATGAATATCTTATTAAAAAAATACTCGGAGTTGGAATGTGGCGTAATGTGTGGTTTTCCAATATTTGCTTTTTAATCCCAAAATACGCGAGTTATTAAGAAAGACCGAGTTTAACCCATTCTGAATAATCATCACGACGATCAAGAGTCGAAGATGAAGGCGGTGGTTGAAGACCGAAGGTTTTCACATCGTTGGGATGATGATGACTAGTATCTTGAATTGGGATTGGCCTTCCAAGGCAAGGTATTTGGTAATGATCGTCCAATTGCATTTGGAGATCGACGGACACGTTTCGCTCAGACCCAGAGCCGACTTGTAAATGGATTGTGTGTCTGACATTGTATTCATTTCTACTGTATTTGTTGAACGCTACTGATTATATATTTCTGTTTGGTGGTAAAGAATTTATTCTTTACTTATCACCCTTCTCTAAGACGTATGAGCTTAGAGGTGATATATATATTGGTAGATGATCAATAATATGGTAGGGTCTGACAATGTGACATGCTAAGATGCAAATGATCAAGGCTTTGTTGAAAAGCATGCCTTGTGGTTGATGAACAAAGCACAGTCTCTTTAGGCATAGCTTTGTGTATATCGTTACTTCGCGAGCCTCACACACCGGTTGACGGGAGAAGGGAACGCAGGGAGTGCACACGTTTCTTTCTAACTAGAAGTGGTGTCGGTGCTTAAACTGGCTGACATTTGCTTATGTGGTTGTTGGAATTTTGCGAGTCCTCGGTTTATTCTTATCGGTCGCCCACGGCTGATTTGTAGGTCCAATAGGATCGGGGAGCGTGTGTTCAGGCATAACTAATCCACTAAAGTATTTGTGGACCGACCTTGCTGTATCCAAGGGTTCGCTAGCGTCCGAATCCTGAGACATTGCTAGAGTGTCTCGAATCGGTCAGGAGCTCCTCCCTAGCCTTGACTCATGATGGAAACCCAGTTTCCAATACGCCCTTGCGGTTTTGATTGTATAACTAGTATGGCGACATAGTAGATGGTAGCTATGCCGTCTAGGATTGATATTATATTTGAATGTTTTAAGTATATATATACACTCTTATGATATCGTTTTTACGTATCAAGCATCTTTTGACCATTATAAGGTAAAACCCTATCCTCCGGTTTGCGTTGCATTGTGTGATGGGACCTGGGTCTTACAATGGTTTCATTTTTCTAAAAAGCATTGCGTTATTTGACGATTTACTTTATTTTATGCACTGGCAATCCAATGGAGTAAACCTGTTCCGCGTTAGCGGCGTGGTCCTGTGATTATCCTTCTTATTAGATAAGTTAAGTTAAGATTTCTCACACCAGTCCCACGACTGACCTGTAGTTTGTTTCACTTTGCAAACTCGGGTGCCCTCTTTTAACACGGGCAGTCGAGTAGCTTTTTGCAGATATAGTTAAGCAGGATCCTGGATTGAAGCCTGTAGCTGGGTCCAGAATATTGATGGCCTTCCGTTGAGATTAGTTCCGCTGCAATGTGTTAATCTATTGTAATTTATCTTCCGCTGTAATTTTATTTCGATGTACTCTGATGTAACATTTATTATTGATGTTATAAAAGTCTATATTGTTGTTCTGATGTGTTGTATGCCCAAAGTTAACGTATGCGGAATTTGAACGGTCTTGATCGATCTTGCGATCGATTGGGGTCGGGCAAAATCCGGGTCGTTACATTGGCCCATCCAATTTCCTACTTCCCTGGCCCATTTAAGTCTTGCTCCTTCTTCCTCCATCAGGAAAAATCCCACTGCTCCCCTTTGAAGGCTATTGTTGATTCCTCCCTTCCACCATCTCATTTATTCTTTCATGAAAACGAAAACCGTCGGCACCACTAAACTTCTCATTACAATATTCGTCATCCTAAGTCCATCTTCCTCCATCGAGCATCTCCACAAATGTCCGACCTCCCCTATCCTCATCACTGTCCAGTGCGTCGCTAATACCACTCATCACTTCACGCTTTAAACGTAAACAACTTCCATTCATTTCCTTGTCAACTTATCCGTACACACAAACTATTTTCATCACCCTCGATTCATGAGACAACCCCAAACCCCGCTCTGACGGTTGCAAGGGTAATCCTTGGAATATAACACATAAACAGATAACAGCAGAACAGAATTAAATAAATACACCAGATAATGTACAATAGAATACACTGGATAAATAAAATCATCAGAGTTACATAGTATATAGGATCATACTTAGTACAAAATACAGTTCAGCTATACATAAAATGTCTACAGCGGAAAAGAAAACATAATATGTACAACAGGAGCTGAACAGCATAAAAAGAGATAAATGATGGAATCCATCTTCAGCTCCAGCTATCCGGATAAAGCCAGCTAAACCTGAATACAAGGCTTCCCGTGTAGAAAAAGGGGGCACCCGAGTTTGAAAGTGAAACAAACTACGAGTCAGTTATGGGACTGGTATGAGAAATCTACTCAACACATTTAAAATTATGGCTAATCACAGGACCACGCCACTCTCGTGGAACGGGTTTACTCCATTGGATTGCCAGTGCTTTAAAACAAATCATTCTTTTAAACATCGCAATGCTTTTTATAAAAATGAAGCCATTATAAGACTCAGTTCCCATCACACAATGCAACGCAAACCGGAGGATAGAGTTTTTACCTTATAACGGCCAAAATATGCTTGATACGATTAAAACAAAAGCATTTGATATTATTATTAGTGTTTATATGATTCAAAAACAATTTCAAATCATAGATATCAATCATAGACGGCATGGGTACCATATATCATGTCGCCATATATATATATATACAATCAAAACCGCACAGTCACGTATTTGGAAATTGGATTTCCGTCATGAACCAAGGCAAAAGATAGTCCTTACCGAATTCAAGACGCTCTAGCCCCTATCTCAGGATCAGAATGCATCGACCCTTGGAGCGACAGGGCCGGTCCACCGATGTGGATTAAAATGCCTGAACACTACGTTTCCCCGCCCTATGGGGCGTAAGTGATCCAACGAATGACTCCATCGGACCCGGATCGTCCGATCAAACCGAGGCGCCTCGCAACAGCAACAACCACATAGGTGAAAAGTATATAAATGTAAGGGCTGGTAGGTCACTAACACCACCCTAGCTAGAAGGAAACACATGCCCTCCCTGAGGTCCTTCTCCCGTTTCTGGTTCATACCGAGGTGTGAGGCTCGCGAATTCACGACATACACAAAGCTACGCCACACAGGCCGTGCTTTGATCATCACCACAAGACTTTGCTTTTCAACAGAAGTCCTGATCATTTGCCACTTAGGCATGCCACACTAGCAATTCATGCCATGCGACTGATGTCCATCGATATACAACCTCTGAGCTCATGCGTTTCAGAGAAGGGCGTTAAGCAAAAGAATAAATTCTCCGCCGCCAAACAGATGTATATTTAACAGAGATCAATCAACACAGAATAAAATCCAATGTCAGACACACAGTCCATTTACAAGTCCGTTCTGGGTCTGAACGAAACCGGAGGCACTAAATACCTCGCAAACCCATCGATCACCACGTACGTCTGGACGATCACCACTCATTATCCATATTTCGGGATGCCTCCCAATCAAGACCTCGGTTACCATCCAAACGAGGTGAAGATCTCCGGTCTTCGACCACCGTCTTCATCTTCGACTTTCAATCGTCGGTCAATTATTTGAAATGAGAATTAACTCGGCCTTTTCAAATAATTCATGTATATTTAGAATTTCAAATCAATTTATTTCATTGGTTAAATCATTCGACAACACCAATTTTGTTCTTTAATGTAATTTTCACACTAAACACATTCAACCATCAAATACCACATAAATCGAGCAAATTCAGTTTATTTCCATTCCATATCGTTTATGATATTTTATAACGATTTATCGCTATTTTTATTTACTTTAAAATAGCCAATTTATTCAAAACGACGCTTCGGGCCATAACGCGGCCGTGGCGCTGTTTTTCTTCAGACTTGATTTACACATATCTAAAAATCTAACCGTTGGATCTTCACACAATTTACATCATTAGAAAGGTCTTTTCAAAACGAATCCAAGGTTCCAGTTTTGGGAAAATCCGACGGTCGGATCTCCCGGTACAATCGTTTGAAGTTTCGATTTCAAAATACAAACTGCAGCGTCGTTATTCGATTAAGTATAATTATATATATATACATATATATAAATATAATCGATTCTGGCGCTGTTTTTCTTCAGATTTGAATTAAACATTCCAGACAATCCAACCGTTGGATTTTTACAAAGTTGGTGCCGTTAAAAAGATATTTCCAAGGCGAACCCAACGGTTGTGGTTTCGGGAAAATCCAATGGTCGGATTTCCCGCACTAGTTGTTTGAAATCACGGTTTCAAAACACGAACTGCACGGCCACGTTTCGTTTTAATTTTATTTATATTTATATATTTATATAAATATAGTTCATTCAACAATTTCAATATCGTTTTCACTTCAAATATTTCACTAACGCCTTTAAATTTTGGAAAATTTCGCCATAACCTCCTTTGTACGGGAGGGGCTGGGAAAATTCCCAAATAGCCACACGGGCGTCTCATGTCAAAAAGAAAAAGAAAAAGCCAAGCGGCTAGCCAACAGGCTCATAAAATCATCACCCAAACAAAACAATAAATGTGTACCTATTTGTCGGGCACAAAATTTTATTCCTCTTCTCTAGCCCCTTTGCTATAACCTGTTCAATAAATATGCACGTACATATATACAATTTTTATCACTTATCATTTTCCATTCAACTTCATATTTGATTTACTTTGGTTTTAAAACACCATTCATTCTAATGTTGCATGCATAGGCTAAAATCATATCATTAGCTAATTAATGTATATTTCAACTCATTCATATTTTATTTGAACAAGTGGCTATTTTTAACACTTCACATTTCAAAGATGATAATTTTGGCGAACTAAAACACATTTCAACACATGACTATTGTCTTTAGTTCCTATGCATGTTGAAAATAATATTTCTTCACAAATATTTATTTCAACGTCCGCATATCTTTAGCATATCACATAGATGATAAAAATGATATTTTTATCATTTAAAATATTTATTCGACAAATAGATGTTTTCAACACTTCATAGTTTCAATAAAAATGTAATTTATATTGTTCGATCTTTTTATTCAACACATGAATTTTTCCACTACACACACTTCTCAACACATGAGCATTTCCACACATGGATATTTTATTTATGTTGTTCATATAAGAAAGATAGAAATTTTGTTGTTGAAACTATTTATATATAAGGCGAATATTTTACATACTTCATATATATTATAAAAATGTGATTTTTATTGTTTAGACACTTCATTCATTCAACAATGAATTTAATTTTCACACATCACTTTTCAACACATGAACATTTCCACACATGGATATAGTTTCAACATATGACTTTAATTTCAACGCATGAAAATAATTTCAACATATGAAAATTATTCTAACACATAAAGATTATTCAAAATTTCGGCAGCATAACGGCAGGGTAGTTAAAACCGGCACCGTCCCTAGTACGGCTCCTCGCTCTACCTTAAAACCTCGCGGTTTTTGACAATGGGGATTCATGCATCTAATTCGCACGCAGGCGGCATGTATATATTTATTTCATTTCCACAAACTAATCCTATGTTGTTTCAACCAAATATTTCTCAACCACAAACGGGTATTTTCCAACCACAATCAATCAATATCAACCATAAACAATCCCAAACAACCATTCGTTATCAATCAATTTTCACACCAATCACAACCAATAAATATCGTCCATGGTTTGTGGACGAGGGGCGTATATATATATATACATATATATATAGCAATTCACTTCTATTTCAACACATATTTAATTTTTACAACGCATATACAACTTATACATCGAACGTACAACTTATACAATGCTTATACATGAGGTGTACAACGCTTATATAACTCATACATCGATCATATAATTTATACATCGTCGTTTTCCATATCGTTTATAAATTAGAAATCTCACATTGGGTTCCACTCCACCAAAAATAGCAGAAGGCTCAGAAAAATATGCGGTCTCTTCTAAAATGTAGAAGATGTCCACACGGTCACGATGTTTCCTGTTTCATCGAATTTCGTTAACACAGCAAAAAGATATGATTTTTCAAAATTCAGATGTAATAAAAGACGCATCTTTCACGATGGTTCAAAACTAGGTTTTGATCTTTCGGTCAAACCGTTGCGCGATAGGAGAATCAGCCCACACAGCGTCGAAGAGCTTCGAAAAACCTTCGCGCGCGTGGTGGTGAGGTGCAGTTCGGTGCACTCTGGCGGCGGCGGCGGCGCTCCAAAGGGGCGATCTTCCCGAGCTCGCAACTCGAGAAATACTGCACGATAAATGCCAAACTTCACATGGATTTGAAGAGGACGGTTAGAGCTTCAAAATGGATCCATCCTCACTTGATTTCATCGAGAAATGAAAGAGAAATTGAAGAGAGAAGTTTGGAGCTCCTTTCCGTCTCGCGCGCCTGATGATCGGGGAGAGAGAAAAGCATCTGGGCCAATGAGGGATTTTCTTTAATTTATAAATTTTTAAATTTTCAAAAATACCCCTTTCACACACGAACTCCAATCCAAACCCAACGACTGTCGTCCCTAGCGTTTTACCCCCATTCCGAACACAATGGGATATGTTTCGTAGGCCCATTCGACTGTTTCAGTCAGTTTTCCTTCAAATTAAAATATATACCATTCAATATTCGATTTGAATGTACATTTCAATTTGTCGGGGCCACAAACTGACTCGAAAAATTCCAGAAAAATAAATCTAGCTAGGTTTTGACGATACGGTCCCAACAAAACTAGTTTCGTCGAATTCTGAGACCATTTGCAAAAAGGCCCATTTCTGGTCGATCCAATTTAACTGTAATTGACCAATGCACGTTTTCCTTTGCCACGCTCACATACTAGCTTCAAAAATTATGAAATTTGAAGCCTAGCAATAACTTCACATTATGGATCCAACAAAAGTGGTTTCGTCAAATTCCGAGGTCGTATGCAAAATGGCCATTTTCACGGGCTATATAAATTCCATAGCGACCTTTCTGAAAATTCATTTGGCCATAACTTTTGCTTTCCGTTATGAAAATTCAATTTTTCATATTCGTTAGAAAGATATTCACTAACAGATTTAAATATTTTTGGTTTCACTCAAATCCGTTTTGTTTTGCACCCGGTACAGTCCGACAAAGTTTGAATTCAATTTTTGAAACTCCAGCGCCCTTTCAGGCCTCGTTTATAATTATAATTAATTATATTCGTTTTCAATTGTCGATTCA
Source organism: Allium sativum (assembly GCA_030737875.1). Lineage (NCBI taxonomy): Eukaryota > Viridiplantae > Streptophyta > Magnoliopsida > Asparagales > Amaryllidaceae > Allium > Allium sativum. Next base: position 529,765,772 of record CM060916.1, read on the forward strand.
ACTCATTTTTCATCGCTATTATTTAAAATATTTATTTTAAATATTTAAAATCCACTATTTTAGCCAATTTAAAAAATTTAAATTGGTTCAGATTTTCTGGGTCGTAACAATTCCCTTCCACTCATCACGACCTAATCACTTGGAAGGCACTGTGCCAACCAACATCAACAAAAACCGTACCTGAATCGTCTCAGATTTCGTACACAGGTGGTAAACATAACCACAAATCCAAATCTAACATCCAAATCCACAAACAAATGCTCGTATTACCCAAATCGCTTAACCCTAAGTACCTAAAACACGTCGCTGTACAATACCCAGCGATGAATAGTGGCATCGATCATTGCAAGAGGTATATAAAATTGAAGAGCTCGTCTACAGGAATCCAGAAATACATGTTTAAAGATTTATAGGATTTTATTTCCCCTTTGTTTTGATTTTCTAAACACTTCTCATGTTGAAAGAAGAGAATATCGGCCAGAAGTTTGTTGACCAGAGAACTAAAGAATTCGGGTTAGAAGTGATAAGTGTTGTGTATTTATAGGAAAATATTATTTTTATATTTGAATTTTATATTTATTTTTAATCAATTGCCATTTGTATCGCTGAATAAAAAATCCTATAATCATATACAATATCCAAAAATCATGAAAATGGACATACAACTAGAGTTTGACATTACGGACCCAACGAAACTTGTTTCATCGAATTACGAGTCTGTTTGCTCACACAGCATATTTTAAAGTCAAATTATTGACTGGTTTTCCACATTAAAATTCCGTACGGCCACATACTGACTCCAAAAATCTCTGAAATTGAAATCCAATAATAATTTAATATTCCGGATCCAACAAAATTAGTTTGGTCGAAAACGGAGGTCGTTTGCAAAACTGGCTATTTTTAAAGCTCTAAGTAAACCCTTTTAAATATTTAATATATTTAAAAATATTTAAATTTAATATTAATAAATTAATATTATCGTATATATTCACAATAGAATATCATACAGCTCCAGAATATTCATATTTGAATTTATAACTCGATATTTCAAATCCGGGTTAAATAGATATTCCATTTATATTGAAAATCCATTTATAATATAAATAAATCGTTAAAAATTATAAAGGAATTCCATAGCGACTTTTCGAAAATTTGATATGGACACAACCCACAATCTACACGACGAAATCTCGATTTTTCTCTTCCATTAGAAAAATACACTTCGCCAGCTCCGAACGTTTCTTGTTTCACAGAAATCCAATTTAAAACGGATTCTGTATATTTATTTAAAGTTCGAATCACCAAATTACAAGCTGCTGCACCATTTCGAGCTCGATTATAATTATAATATAAATTATACGTTCAACCATCGTTAATTAAATATATTCATTATTCTAATTCAATACTAAACTGAAATATACCTTATATAAAATCCAATTCACACTGCATTGTGAATTCAACTATTTTTGACTATTTCGGAATTATAATATATTTTTATATTATAAATATTAATTAAATATTCTATATTATTTAATTTGAACCATTTAAATCTATAAATCACTATTTACATAATTAGATTAATTAATTATTACACCGTAAAAATACGGGACATTACATTCTTCCCCCCTTAAAAAAATTCGCCCTCGAAATTGCTAAGGTAGAAAATAAACCCTATCGACTAGGTAAAATTATTTGTTTACTTATTAACTTCAGTTTCGACTGAACCAGTCGATTTCAATTAAAACATTAATTCATTCTGAATAACTAAAATTTTCAAAAATTCTGAAAAATTTTCTAACACCTGAAATTTTTGAAAAATTTCGCCAGCACCTCCTTTGTACAGGTCAATCGGTACAACTACAACTCGCCTCTCTAGGCCTTCTCCAACCCAAAAAAAATCAAACAGCCAAGCGGCGGCTTGCCAAATCTGCTCATAAAAATCTCATACCCATATAAAATAAACTAGTACCTTTTTGTTAGGCATATAATTATATCCTTCGCATATGTTACCAATTTTGCATATACCAATACATTTCCATCTTGATTTCCAATCAATTTGTCTTTAACACAACCATTCGCATAATCAAGCCAAATTCCATTCGAAATCTCAAGTGTCTTTTTTGATTCCAAACTCTTATCAACTCAATTCCATTCCATATTATTCTTTGATCAATTCCAGATTTATTTAACTTATCCAAGTTAAATATGATTTATTTATTTACTTTTACCATCTCATCCTATTTAACTTCATAAGTTAAATTTAAATTTCCAGAATTTTAATTCTTGGTTTTTTTTTCAAATCAATTTGAAATAATAATAACAATTCAAAACCTTTGAATTTCTGAACAACTTGTTTCCTCAAAACAATTTAAAAACAAAATTTTTGGTAGTGATCCGTCACTTAGAAACTCGAAAATGAACACTAATGATGCAGCTGTCATCATCGGAATCTATTTTCCAACGATCGAAGTGAGTTCAATACTATATCAATTTTCAAAATTCATTTTAAAACATTTCCATTTTGAAATTATTCCAAAATACCATTCACACTGCTTGTAAACCAATTTAAAATCTCCCAGGATTTTAAAATTCCCATATATTTGATCCAAGCCCATTTACAAACACTTATTCAGAATTTCAGAATTTTAATTCCAGTTCAGATTTAAATTCAGATTCAGTTCATCTGGATTTCATATATTTCACTTATATGAATCCTAATTGGTTATTTACATAACCATTTCACATTTTACAATCTTATTTAATTATAATTACGACCAACACATCCAATATACGCTAATACTTCAAATATCCATACTTTGTTTATATCAAAATATAATTTGCGTAAAATTATATCCTTTACCCTCTTTTCAAAACGCACGGTGTCGGTTCATCGTATTCAAGTGCTTATAAACTGCTACCGATTCAGTGGATCAAACTGATCGATCAGAATCCGTAAACAGCTCAACCAATAAATTTCCATAATATAAAACCATTTATATCAAATAACAAATACGTTCACTCATATATATACAATCAACTCAATATAGAGCATTACTAACCTCATCTCTACTGAGTCACGCCATAGAGCCAAGGTAATTAGTTAACCTTCAGCTCTGATACCACTGTAACGATCCGGGTTTTGGCGATCCTGGTTATCGACACAAACACGATGTCGACTATCAAGCATCGGAAACACCGGATAGTCCATGAAAGAAATTAGAGGGTGAGAATAGATAAGATAGAAACTTAGAATATAAGAAGAAGAAGAACATACAACATCAGAGTAAACACGAATCTCACAGCGGAACGAACAATATACAATAGATATATAACTTTGAAATAAAATCAGTATATGTATATAGTAACATTATCAGAGTATAACACTTACAACACAGTTGAAATAAATAATAGCTATATAAATGTTGTTGAAGACTCCTGCTCCAGCTTCCCAAGTATATCTGTAAAATCCCGACTACTTGACTGCCTGTACAAAATTGGGCACCCAACAGTTTAGGGAAAACAAAACAAAACGAACTCTGGGTCAGTCTTGGGACTTGTGTGAGTAAAACAATTTAAAAACAATTTGAGCAATTAAACGATATCTCATAAGACCACGCCGTATAACACAGAATGGGTTTTTCCCTTATGAGAATCTAAAACACTTGATTTAACATCAAAAATCCTTTTGCAAGAAACAATGATCATTTATATCATAACTCTTTTGATATTATATTAGTGTCTATCAATCACAATATAATAATCATCTAGCGGAATGCTTTCATCTCACGTTCCACATACATAATATATAATCAAAAACTGTAGGCGCTTATTTGGGTAATGAATTCCAACTGGCAAGGTATGGGACCACCTTCTGACAGTGTATCTCTAGAGAGGAATACATCGGGTTCAACAAGAACATCTTGTAACCAAGGCTAAACATGACCAGTCACTCATTTTGCTTGAGTGTACCGAATGTATATCACCAATGTAGGGATCAGCAACCGTTTCCCGAAAGGTACAGCATCGAAATAGAATGTAGAAGTGAATGAAACTCTAGATCAGGTGACAATACACCTTAATTGGCAGCTAACCACTTAGCCATGCGACCTACCCGATTTTATAACATTTCCTGGTTGTGAGGCTAGAGGCCATAACGTATAGATCACACCTTTATTTACTTTGAATGTCACATCGTCATACCTGCCAAATCACAAATTGATTTCTCCAAACATATCACGGGTAAACAGCTTAGAGAAAAATGAATTCCTCTGCCACCAAACTTAAATACGTTTGAAGAGATCAACTTACGCGATCTATTAAATATACTTCGTCAGACATTCTTCCATACAGGTCATACTGGGACTGGAAAGACCAAAGGCACTATTCTGTAAACAGGACAGCCCTTGCATAACTCTGTCTTCAATTATCTTCATCATATTTAATCACAACGCTAACGCCCATACAGAGTGGTTTTCAGATAATGAATCTGATCCCGGTCTCTCCGTATTGACGACGGAAAAATGGTCAAAAACTTTGATAGTCTGTTAGTTAACTATCAAAGAAAAACATGTGTGCAAACAACGATATTATTTCCAGATGGAAATTCTATCGATCAATCATCAATCAACATTTATACATTTCCCCATTTCTCGTTTCCATATGTTCATCAACTCCTTATTTTCTAATTTCAGAAAATATACATTATTAATTTTAGAAAACGTTTCCATTTCTGATTCACGCATCACTATCTACTCACATAAATCAGTCTCTAACTGTAAACTAGTAAGAGAATAACCCCCTACGTATTAAGTCCGAAGGCCGAAACCAACATCAGATCAATACCCAGACAGCTATTCAATTTAACTAATCTTCAGTCAGTTTCTAATTCCTTTAACTCCATTTTAATTCCTATTTCAAACCCTATTTCCTTTATAAATATTTTATTTGCAAAATATTTACTTAAATCCTTTATTCACATTAAATGTAAATAATATTTCTTCTTTGCAATCAGAACAGTTTGATTTCGTGTTTAAAACAATATCCCAAATCCAATTTCTATTTATACTTCTAATTATAGAATTATTTATACAAATCTTCTTTTTTTATTTTTAACACTTAAATCTCAATTATAATTCCCTTTATATAATCCTATTTATTTTATATAAATCCCTTTTATATAATTCTATTTATTTTATATAAATCCCTTTTATATAATTCTATTTATTTTATATAAAATATTTCATTTTCAATATTCACTTTGAAAATTTCTTTTTATACATTCCAGTAATTCATATGGTATTTAAAATACCAAATAACATGACCAGTGTCATCATAATCAATCACAGATTATATATCACATCATATATCACAATATATGAAAACAAACAGTATTATAATTTTGAGGAATCTAGTTGGATCCCTCCAACCTATTTCCCTGCATCACAGATGTTAAAAATGTAAATAACATCAATTTCATTTCAATATGAAATATTCTGATAAACAGAATCAATATTTGATTAACGATTTATATATATATATCGTTATCTATAATTTCAACCAATAAATCAGCAGTTCAACCAAACAATCAACACACAACAATCAGTCATCATTTATCGATACTAGATTATATTTATAAAAATATAAACTGTACAGAGTTAGTGAGATTTACTCACTTTGGTGGTTTGTCATTAAATAACGATAACCATCAATTGATTCAGACAGACAATTTATTTCGCTAGAATTGTAATGAACTCAATTCACTCCCAGTCAGTTCCATTGTGTAGCCTCCGTCCATACGATCCTAACGAATCTTGTTTTTCTGAATTCCGATATCATATGACAAAGTTAAAACATTTTCAAGTTTAAACGGGTATTGATTGTAATAACCCGGAAATCTAAGCCAATTTAAAATTTTTATTTCGGCAATTTTAATGAATTTTGAATATTTAAAATGAATTATTTTAAATAATAACGATGGGAAATTTATTTTGAATAGAATTAGAACGTATATTTTTTTTTGAATCGATGTTAGAATATAAATATTTTATTTTGAATTATAAAAGGAATTGAAAATGGCGCGGTAGTTCGAAAATTCGATTTCGAATTTCAAATGAATGTACAGGATTCAAAATAAACCGGATTTTGGCAAAACCAAAAATATTAGAATTTAAATTGAGAATATCTTTCCAACGAATCCGGGAAATCAAAATTTCATAGCGGGAATCAAAAGTTATGTCCAGTTGAAAATTCAGAATAGTCGCTATGGAATTCTGGCCCTTAAAAAGGGAAATTTTGCAAACGACCTCGGTTTTCGACGAAACCACTTTTGTGGGATCCAGGATGTCAACTTATTGCTAGGTTTCAAAATTCGTAATTTTCTGAATCAATATGTGAGCGTGGCAAAGGAAAACGCGTTTGACTAGTTTAAGTTGATTTTAATCGACTGGAAAATGGCCATTTTTCAAACGGACTCAGAATTCAATGAAATTTGTTTAGTTGGGACCGTATCGTCAATATGAAGCTAGAAATAATTTTTTTGGAATTTTTGGGATCAGTTTGTGGCCCCGGTAAATTGAAACATACGTTTAAAATAGAATATATATATATATTTAAATTTTGATTTAAATGAAAAATGGTCGAAACGACCGAATTGGCTAACGGGACATATCCCATTGTGTTCAGAATAGGGGTAATTAGCTAGGGACGACAGTCGGTGGGTTCGATTTCGAGTATGAAATAAAAAGTTTCTTTTTGGGAATTTAAAGTAAAATAAAATATTTAAATGGGCCAAGCCCTTATTCCTCAAATACCTGGTCAACGCTCCCTCCCCTCACTCATCGTTCAAAACCGATATTACATAAAAAGAGAAAAAAACCAAAATCGAAATCGCGCTCAGCTTTTGCCCCCCCCCCCTTTAGATCGGAATCGCGCCACTTCCCACCACGCCGGCCCCCTCTTCTCCTCCACCGCCGCAGCTTTGAACCCCCTCCGTCCCTCTCCTACTCCAACGCGACAGACCACTCCCCGAACCCTGAAAACCCTAACAGCCGCCGCTGATTCTCCCCTGCCTCCGCCGCCTGACTTTGCCTCCCCCGACCTCCAACACCTCAGCCGCGCCACCCTCCCCGGTCAGCGCCCTAAAGTGAGTTTTCTCGTTTATATGTTTTCTTATGTTGTTTATTCAATAAAAATCTGACTTTTATGGAAATAACCTTGTGGAAAAAAAATGTTGTTTTTAAGAATGTAAATAACATGGTTTTAGCAAGATAAAGATTTGCTTTTTATATATACATGGAGAAAAGAAATGATTTTTATTATTAAAGAAATTATTTCTATTAATAAAAATATAATTTTTATATAGGTAGGAAGTTAAAAATATATTTTTTATGTAAAAGATTATATTTTTATATGTAAAAGGTTATATCTTTATAAGCAAAAAGGAGCGATTTTTAAAATATAAAGACGTAATTTTTAGATAGATAAAAATATGATTTTTTATAGCGATGTTGAATAGATAAAAATATAATTTCTATTGTTTGAGTAGCTAGTTAAAAATATGATTTTTATAATATATAGACAATAAAAATGTGATTTATATATATATAGCGAATTAAAAATACAATTATTATAATATATAGATAATAAAAATGTGATTTTTATATATGTGGCGAACACGGACGACGAAAGTGATGAAGGGCGAGCATGGCGAAATTTCCTACATATGAAGAGTCGTGGCGTTTGGTTTAGCTCTTGGTGAGAACTCCTCACCTTTAATTTATTTCTAGTTTGAAATATATACTAGGATGAAGACGGTGCTTAGTAGCACCCGACACCCGTCGTCCACAGACCATGGATGACTTGTTTGTTTGATTTCTGTGTTGTGAAATTTGATTGTGTGATGTGAAATGTAATAAAATATTTTATAGTGGAATTCATATAATTAACATGACATGGTAATTTATTGGGCCTCATTCCAATTGGGAAAATAAAGAATATATATTCATGTGTTGAATAAAATATATATTCATGTGTTGAATAATATAAATTCATGTATTGAAGAAAATATTCATTTGTTGAATAGAGTAACGAAGTTATTGAAATATAAAAGCCGGGTTGATTAGATTGATGCCGTTTTGACGTGAACGATATTTACATCGATTTTATTCATTTTTATAATGAATATAGAAAAGGAAGTAATTTCAAAATATAACGTTTTGAAAATATTATCATTTATAGATTAATGATATGAAATATTCAATTTTGATTAGAAATTGAATAGGAAGTTGAAATCGTTTTGAAAACGAATTTAAAACGATTCACAAAATACGTTTTAAAAGGAAATCGATGAAATATATAATATATAATATATATATACATATTATATATATATATATATATAATGGCTTGAATAGAACGCGCCGCGCCGCGGCAGTTCATGAATTTCGACCATTGACTTCGAATTGATATTACGGGAGATCCGACCGTCGGATTCTCCTAAAACTGGAACCGTTGGGTTTGTATCGAAAAGAGCTTTCCAATGAACATTAGAGATTTGAAATCTAACGGTTGGATTTGGAATTATGTCCAAATCAAATTTGGAAAAGGTCGCTGTAAGTGCAGTTCGTTGGCCGTATATGGAAATCGACTGTACGGGCCTTGATAAAATTATTAAAAATAGTAATAATTTGAGTAAAATCATAAGGAATGATTTGGGAAGAATTGGGATGAAAATTTCCATATTTGGAAAGATAAAAATAGATTTTTATCGAAAAGAACAAGTTTTGAACTAGAATTAAAATCAGTTTATTTTTAAAATAAATAAATTGAATTTGAAAAAGGGTTTTGAAAATAACCAGAATTTCCAATAATTGAAGGGGAAATGGATTTGAATCGAAATTATCTTTGGAGTATTTTGATGTTGGATTTCGTGATTATACGGATATTGTTATGGGAATTTGAAAGATTTATTTATATCGTTATTTCCAATACGATATTTGTTGGTCGTAGAATTTGATATTGAATATAAGCTGATATATTTTCTATTCAGAGCCTTGTATTTAATATCAATTGGGATTTCGGTTTGTCGTGAATGGTGTCTTCATTAACACTGTTCTTAAACCCAGTTGAGAAAAAGATTAAATCTTTTTATTTAGATTTAATGAAGTGTACCAATTAAATGGTATTTAATTGGAATTGAATTGGAATTGATTTTTGGGTTTATAGTGAACCGTGTTTTAAATGACATTGGTTCTTTAACCCAGTTAAAGACAGAATATTGGTTTTTGGGAAGATTAAAACTAAGTGGAGTTTTAAAGAACCTTTAATTAGATTGAAGTAATCAAGAATGGGGTATTACCAGTTTTGCTCCATGCGATAGTTAAATTTTTAATTAGATTTGAACGTGAAATGGTAATTGAATTTACCGATAACACCGTGGTGTTAGATATGAAGTATTACCAGTATTACTTCATGGGATGAATAGGTTGGGATTGGGAAATGAAATAAATGATTACTTCGGTGTGGTTCGCTAATCCCGACTAGTTTGAATTGATATTCAAAGGAAGATTAAAGAATAAATTTAAAGAATTTATCTTTGATAAAATTAATGGGAACCTTTCCCAAAGTATAAGAATATTTGAATAAAAGGATATTCTGAATTGGAATGAGGCGTATGTTGTGTTTGTGTAACACTTGTTTATTATATACGCGAGTTATTCAGAAAGACCGGGTTTATCCCATTCTGAATAACTGATTCGACGTGGTGTCGAGGATGAAGAAGGTGGTCGAAGACCGGAGGTCTTCAACATCGTTTGGATAATTATTGATGATCCTAATTGAGTCGTACACCCAAGAGGAGGGAATCAGTTGGTGATCGTCCAGACGTACTTGGAGAACGATGGATATGCGAGGTACAAGGTGCCTCCGGTTTCATTCAGACCCAGAATGAACTTGTAAATGGACTGTGTGTCTGAGATTGGATTTTATTCTGTGTGATTTATTTCTATTAAATATATATCTGTTTGGCGGCGGAGAATTTATTCTCTTGCTTAACGCCCTTCTCTAAGACATACGAGCTCAGGGGTTATATATTGATGGATATCAATCGCATGGAGTGAATTGCCTGTGTGGCATGCCTAAGTGACAATATGACCAAGGCTTCTGTTGAAAAGCAAAGTCTTGTGGTTGATGATCAAAGCAGGCCTGTGTGGCATAGCTTTGTGTAGCGTTGATTCGCGAGCCTCACACCCCGGTAGTGGACCAGAAATGGGAGAGGACCTCAGGGAGAGCATGCGTTTCCTTCTAGTTAGAAGTGGCGTCAGTGGTTTTACATGCCCTGATGAGTTTGACTTATGTGGTTGTTGCTGTTGCGAGGCGCCTCAGATATATCGGTGACTGTGTGGAGCCGATGGAGTCATTTGGCTCATTTTCGCCCCAAAGGGCGGAGGAACGCAGTGTCCAGGGTTTATGTTTAATCCACAACGGTGGACCGGCCCTGACGATCCAAGGGTTACTCGAGCTCTGATCCTGAGACATGGTAGGCTAGATTGTCTCGAATCGGTAGAGCACTATCTTTTGCCTCGGTTCACAGATGGAAATCCAACTTCCAATACGTGACTTTGCGGTTTTGATTGTAGAGCCTAGTGTTGGTGACATGATATATGGTACCCATGCCGTCTATGGTTGATACTTATGATTGAAATTGTTTTATACATTATGCACTTATAATAGTATCAAATGATTTGTTTTAACGTACCAAGCATTCTTGGCTATTCTAAGGTAAAAACCCTATCCTCCGGTTTGCGTTGCATTGTGTGATGGGACTTAGGTCTTATAATAGCTTCATTTTTCTTTATTTAGCATTGCGCTATTGTTTTATGCACTGTTATTCTTGGGAGGAAATCCGTTCCGTATTATACGGCGTGGTCCCTTGATTTACCTAACTTTAAAATAAAGATTAATAACTGTTTTAGTTCTCACACCAGTCACATAACTGACCTGGAGTTTATTCTTTTAACCTATACTCTGGGTGCCCTCATTTTTCGCACGGGCAGCAAGTAGTTTTGGTTTTGCAGATTTATATTCACAGGATCCTGATTTATAGCTGGAACGATACTCGGAAAGCTCTGTATCCGTGTATTACTTCTAGTTGTGTATTGTATTATTTTCCGCTGCTGTGTAATGTATTGTAATCTCTGATATTTCTCTGATGTATAATATTTATTTATACTCTGTATATTCTTGTATTCTGGTGGAATTGTTGTACTAAACAATGAAATGTTCTTCTGTTTGCGTTCTGATGTGTCTTGTGCTCAACTCAATCGGTGATTTCCTGTTAGGGGGGATTCCGGGTCATTTCATCGTGGTATCAGAGCTTTGGTTTACAAAGCTCGAGAACAAGACACATTAGAAACAAACGAAAGAATTCATCAGAGATTGGATTAGTATTGTCCAATGAGAATGACTCGTTAGGGATTGGATCGGTTGTATCCTAGAACTAGTGTCAAGAGTGTTGCTTTGAAAAATAAAATTGAAAACAAGTTTTGTTTTAAAAATTTAAATCAATCATTCGTATTTGATTATTTATTTGTATTGAATTTGGACGATCCAATATATAAAGATTTTGCATATACGTCTGATCCACGTGAATTTGAAGTTTTAATATACTGGATAGATATAGAATCACACTCTAGTCGCCCGGAGATGACTCTGATGATACTGGTGATTGACATGTCAGCATCAGTAGTTTATGTTCGAGTTTCGAAGGTGGGATTTCTATATATTTCCAATTGACTGGTGTGAGAACCAAAACTAGATAGGGCTTATTGTTGTGATTTGGCATCAAAAATATGATTTTTGGACTACATATCAAAGTTATGAATTTGAAAAGATTATGAACTAATTGATTGTTGATTGTGTTGTTTGATTATTGTTTGATTAATTAAAATGTTGAACCTTTAGCCAAATTGAACCAAATATTGAGTTGTATTGAAAATTAGTCTCATTTGCATACATATACATGCACTTACATTGAACAGGTCATAGCAAGGAGGCTAGAGCAGAAGAATAAAATTGTTTGCCCGACAAATAGGTACATGTTTATTGTATTTCTTTGGGTTTGGATGATTTTATGAGCCGATTGGCTAGCCGCTTGGCTGTTTCTTTTTCTTTTTTGATTGATGAGGGCCATGGGAGGCTATTTGAAATATCCCGAAGTCCCCGGTGCAGGGGAGATTATGGCGAAATTTTTCGAAAATTTAGGGTGTTAGCCAAATTTTTGAAAAATTTGAAAAGTTCTTAGAAACTGAAAAGTTGAAGAACTTAAGCCGTAATGAAAATAATGAAAGTTGAGTTAGTTAGTTAAACAGCTTTCAGCTTCGTTCCTTTTCGGGGACGAAAAGTTTTAAGTGGGGGAGATTGTAATAACCCGGAAATCTGAGCCAATTTAAAATTTTTATTTTGGCAATTTTGATGAATTTTGAATATTTAAAATGAATTATTTTAAATAATAACGACGAGAAATTTATTTTGAATAGAATTAGAACTATATATTTATTAGAATCGACGTTAGAATATAAATATTTTATTTTAAATCATAAAAGGAATTGAAAATGGCGCGGTAGTTCGAAAATTCGATTTCGAATTTCAAATGAATGTACAGAATTCAAAATAAACCGGATTTTGGCGAAACAAAAAATATTAGAATCTAATTGAGAATATCTTTCCAACGAATCCGGGAAATCGAAATTTCATAGCGGGAATCAAAAGTTATGTCCAGTTGAAAATTCAGAATAGTCGCTATGGAATTCTGGCCCTTAAAAAGGGAAATTTTGCAAACGACCTCGGTTTTCGATGAAACCACCTTTGTTGGATCCGGGATGTCAAGTTATTGCTAGGTTTCAAAATTCGTAATTTTCTGAATCAATATGTGAGCGTGGCAAAGGAAAACACGTTTGACCAGTTTCAGTTGATTTTAATTGACTGGAAAATGGCCATTTTTCAAACAGTCTCAGAATTCGACGAAATTAGTTTGTTGGGACCGTATCGTCAATACGAAGCTAGAAATAATTTTTCTGGAATTTTTGGCATCCGTATGTGGCCTCTGTAAATTGAAACATATGTTTAAAATAGAATATATATATTTAAATTTTGATTTAAATGAAAACTGGTCGAATCGGCCGAATTGGCTAACGGGACATATGCCATTGTGTTTGGAATAGGGGTAATTAGCTAGGGACGACAGTCGGTGGGTTCAATTTCGAGTTTGAAATAAAAAGTTGCTTTTTTGGGAATTTAAAGTAAAATAAAATATTTAAATGGGCCAAGCCCTTATTCCTCAAATACCTAGTCAACGCTCCCTCCCCTCACTCATCGTTCAAAACCGATATTACATAAAAAGAAAAAAAACAAAATCTAAATCGCGCTCAGCTTTCCGCCCCGTCCTCTTCAGATCGGAATCGCGCCACTTCCCACCACGCCGACCCCCTCTTCTCCTCCACCGCCGCAGCCTTGAACCCCCTCCGTCCCTCTCCTGCTCCAACGCGACAGACCACTCCCCGAACCCTGAAAACCCTAACAGCCGCCACCGATTCTCCCCTGCCTCCGCCGCCTGGCTTTGCCTCCCCCGACCTCCAACACCTCAGCCACCACCACCCTCCCCGGTCAGCGCCCTAAAGTGAGTTTTCTCGTTTATATGTTTTCTTATGTTGTTTATTCAATAAAAATCTGACTTTTATGGAAATAACCTTGTGGAAAAAAATGTTGTTTTTAAGAATGTAAATAACATGGTTTTAGCAAGATAAAGATTTTCTTTTTATTATATAAGGAGAAAAGAAATGATTTTTATTATTAAAGAAATTATTTCTATTAATAAAAATATAATTTTTATATAGACAGGAAGTTAAAAATATAATTTTTATGTAAAAGATTATATTTTTATATGTAAAAGGTTATATCTTTATAAGCAAAAAGGAGTGATTTTTAAAATATAAAGACGTGATTTTTAGATAGATAAAAATATGATTTTTTATAGCGATGTTGAATAGATAAAAATATAATTTCTATTGTTTGAGTAGCGAATTAAAAATATGATTTTTATAATATATAGATAATAAAAATGTGATTTTTATATATATAGCAAATTAAAAATATGATTTTTATAATATATAGATAATAAAAATGTGATTTTTTTTATATATATAACGAATTAAAAATATGATTTTTATAATATATAGATAATAAAAATGTGACTTTTATATATGTAGCGAACACGGATGACGAAAGTGATGAAGGGAGAGCACGGCGAAATTTCCTACATATGAAGAGTCGTGGCGTTTGGTTCAGCTCTTGGTGAGAACTCCTCACCTTTAATTTATTTCTATTTGAAATATATACTAGGATGCAGACGGTGCTTAGTAGCACCTGACACCCGTCGTCCACAGACCATGGATGACTTGTTTGTTTGATTTCTGTGTTGTGAAATTTGATTGTGTGATGTGAAATGTAATAAAATATTTACAATGGAAAATATATTATAGTTAAAAATATAATTTTTAACGTGTATATAAAATAAATATTTATAAACAAATCGGACGATTTGTTTATATACACCGACTTGACTAATATTGATTGGGACGATAAATTTTACACATCGCCCAACTGCACAAATAAAATTTGTGTTTGTTGATTTGAAACCCCATACGGGTATTGTGATGATATTTGATGTACACTAATCCTGATTGTTTAGTTGTATGCCAATCGATGGGTTGACAGACTACGTAAGCGTTAATTATTTATATTGAATGCTTATGCAGTTGTGTGGTGCACTTTGGATGATGGTTGATTATTTATCATTGCTATTATATACATGTGTTGTATGGAATCCATATAATTAACATTATATGGTAATTGATTGGGCCTCATTCCAATTGGGAAAATAATGAATATATATTCGTGTGTTAAATAAAATATATATTCATGTGTTGAATAATATAAATTCATGTGTTGAAGAAAATATTCATTTGTTGAATGGAGTAACGAAGTTATTGAAATATAAAAGTCGTGTTGATTAGATTGACGTCATTTTGACGTGAACGATATTTACATCGATTTTATTCATTTTTATAATGAATATAGAAAAGGAAGTAATTTCAAAATATAACATTTTGAAAATATTATCATTTATAGATTAATGATATGAAATATTCAATTTTGATTAGAAATTGAATTGGATGTTGAAATTGTTTTGAAAACGAATTTAAAACGATTCATAAAATACGTTTTAAAAGGAATCGACAAAATATATATAATATATATATTATATATATAATGGCCTGAATAGAACGCGCCGTGCCGCGGCAGTTCGCGAATTTCGACCATTGACTTCGAATTGATATTGCGGGAGATCCGATCGTCGGATTCTTCTAAAACCGGAACCATTGGGTTCGTATCGAAAAGATCTTTCCAATGAATATTAGAGATTTGAAATCTCACGGTTGGATTTTGAATTATGTCCAAATCAAATTTGGAAAAGGTCACTATAAGTGCAGTTCGATGGCCGTTGATGGAAATCGACTGTACGGGCCTTGATAAAATTATTAAAAATAGTAATAATTTGTGTAAAATCATAAGGAATGATTTGGGAAGAATTGGGATGAAAATTTCCATATTTGAAAAGATAAAAATAGATTTTTATCGAAATGAACTAGTTTTGAACTAGAATTAAAATCAGTTTATTTTGAAATAAATAAATTGAATTTGAAAAAGGGTATTGAAAATAACCAGAATTTCCGATAATTGAAGTGGAAATGGATTTGAATTGAAATTATCTTTGGAGAATTTCGATGTAGGATTTCATGATTATACGGATATTATTATGGGAATTTAAAGATATATTTATATTGTTATTTCCAATACGATATTTGTTGGTCGTAGAATTTGATATTGAATATAAGTCGATGTATTTTCTATTCAGAGCCTTGTATTTAATATCAAATGGGATTTGGGTTTGTCGTGAATGGTGCCTTCATTAACACTGTTCTTAAACCCAGTTGAGAAAAAGATTAAATCTTTTTATTTAGATTTAATGAAGTGTACCAATTAAATGGTATTTAATTGGAATTGAATTGGAATTGATTTTTGGGTTTATAGTGAACCATGTTTTAAATGACATTGGTTCTTTAACCCAGTTAAAGACAAGATATTGGTTTTTGGGAAGATTAAAACTGAGTGGAGTTTTAACGAACCTTTAATTAGATTGAAGTAATCGAGAATGGGGTATTACCGGTTTTGCTCCAGGCGATAGTTAAATCTTTAATTAGATTTGAACGAGAAATGGTAATTGAATTTACTGATAACACCGTGGTGTTAGATATGAAGTATTACCAGTTTTACTTCATGGGATGAATAGGTTGGGATTGGGAAATGAAATAAATGATTACTTCGGTGTGGTTCGCTAATCCCGACTAGTTTGAATTGATATTCAAAGGAAGATTAAAGAATAAATTTAAAGAATTTATCTTTGATAAAATTAATGGGAACCTTTCCCAAAGTATAAGAATATTTGAATAAAAGAATATTCTGAATTGGAATGAGGCGTATGTTGTGTTTGTGTAACACTTGTTTATTATATACGCGAGTTATTCAGAAAGACCGGGTTTATCCCATTCTGAATAACGGATTCGACGTGGTGTCGAGGATGAAGAAGGTGGTCGAAGACCGGAGGTCTTCAACATCGTTTGGATAATTACTGATGATCCTGATTGAGCCGTACACCCAAGAGGAGGGAATCAGTTGGTGATCGTCCAGACGTACTTGGAGATCGATGGATATGCGAGGTACAAGGTGCCTCCGGTTTTGTTCAGACCCAGAATGAACTTGTAAATGGACTGTGTGTCTGACATTGGATTTTATTCTGTGTGATTGATTTCTATTAAATATATATTTGTTTGGCGGCGGAGAATTTATTCTCTTGCTTAACGCCCTTCTCTGAGACATACAGGCTCAGGGGTTATATATTGATGGATATCAATCGCATGGAGTGAATTGCCTGTGTGGCATGCCTAAGTGGAAATATGACCAAGGCTTCTGTTGAAAAGCAAAGTCTTGTTGTTGATGATCAAAGCACGGCCTGTGTGGCATAGCTTTGTGTATCGTTGATTCGCGAGCCTCACACCCCGGTAGTGGACCAGAAATGGGAGAGGACCTCAGGGAGGGCATGCGTTTCCTTCTAGCTAGAAGTGGCGTCAGTGGTTTTACACGCCTGACGAGTTTGACTTATGTGGTTGTTGCTGTTGCATGGCGCCTCAGATATATCGGTGACTGTGTGGAGCCGATGGAGTCATTTGGCTCATTTTCGCCCCAAAGGGCGGGGGAACGTAGTGTCCAAGGTTTAAGTTTAATCCACATCGATGGACCAGCCTTGACGATCGAAGGGTCACTCGAGCTCTAATCCTGAGACATGGTAGGCTAGATTGTCTCGAATCGGTAGAGGACTATCTTTTGTCTCGGTTCAAAGATGGAAATCCAACTTCCAATACGTGACTTTGCGATTTTGATTGTAGAGCCTAGTATTGGCGACATGATATATGGTACCCATGCCGTCTATGATTGATACTTATGATTGAAATTGTTTTATACACTATGCACTTATAATTGTATCAAATGATTTGTTTTAACGTACCACGCATTCTTGGCTATTATAAGGTAAAAACCCTATCCTCCGGCTTGCGTTGCATTGTGTGATAGGACCTGGGTCTTATAATAGCTTCATTTTTCTTTATTTAGCATTGTGCTATTGTTTTATGCACTGGTGTTCTTGGGAAGAAACTCGTTCCGTGTTATACGGCGTGGTCCCTTGATTTACCTAACTTTAAAATAAAGATTAATTACTGTTTTAGTTCTCACACCAGTCACATGACTGACCTGGAGTTTATTGTTTTAACCTAAACTCTGGGTACCCTCATTTTCCGCACGGGCATCTAGTAGTTTTGGTTTTGCAGATTTATATTCACAGGATCCTGATTTACAGCTGGAACGATACTCGGAAAGCTCTGTATCCGTGTATTAATTCTAGTTGTGTATTGTATTATTTTCCGCTGCTATGTAATGTATTGTAATCTCTGATATTTCTCTGATGTATAATATTTATTTATATTTTGTACATTCTTGTATTCTAATGGAATTGTTGTAATAAACAATGAAATGTTCTTCTGTTTGCGTTCCGAAGTGTCTTGTGCTCAACTCAATCCGTGATTTCCCGTTAGGGGGATTCCAGGTCGTTTCATCGATTTTATTTAATTTCGTTACATTACCAAATTGGGCTCACCAAAATTCCTTGGCCCATCCAATATCCTACTACCCTGGCCCATTTAACTCTTGCTCCTTCTTCCTCCATCAGGAAAAATCCCACTGCTCCCCTTTGAATGTCGATTCCTCCCTTCCACCATCTCATTCATTCTTTCATGAAAATGAAAACCGTCGGCACCACTAAACTTCTCATTACAATCTTCATCATCCTAAGTCCATCTCCCTCCATCGAGCATCTCCACATATGTCCGACCTCCCCTATCCTCATCATTGTCCAGTGCATCGCCAATACCAATCATCACTTCACCCAATAAACATAAACAACTTCCATTCATTTCCTTGTCAACTTCTCCATACACACAAACTATTTTCATCACCCTCGATTCCCTTCCACTCATCGTGACCTGATCACTTCGAAGGCACTGTGCCAACCAACATCGACAAAAACCGTACCCAAATCCTCTCAGATTTTGTACACAGGTGGTAAAACAACCACAAATCCAAATCTAACATCCTAATCCACAAACAAATGCTCGTATTACCCAAATCGATTAACCCTAAGTACCAAACACCCATCGCTGTACAATACCGAGAGATGAACTGTGACAACCCCAATTTCGACAGATCGAATTTTTTTCAAAATTCCAATCTATCAAAACTCGAATTGGTTTGCTCTGGTATCATGCAGAAAAGACAGATACATAAAACATGTCAGAGCTCAGAAAAATATCCCACAGCGGAAAGAATAAAATATAGTATAATCAAAACATAGCCTTACCGTATTATTAATACTGCCTAACCAGTATCCAAAGCTATCATGTCTCTGCCACAATCTAACCTACGAGCGTGTTATGAGGAGGGAGTCAGAACACAAGTTCTGGTGACTGGATTTAAACTATACACTTTGGATAATCTTACATATACCATTCAATCATATTTTCTTATTTATTAGGTTACTTGGGTTAGCAGCACTCAATGCTTACACACACGCGTACCCATTTACTTCCCAGTGAATTAACCTAATATAGTATATGTAGCTATCTCTTAATATTGAGATACACCCCATGGTACCCACTCGCACGGTCTCCACCGTATCATCGCAGGAATATAGCAGTCCCTAATCCTACGCCTGAATGTCGTATGGATTTTTGTATATATGTCAACGTACGTCTACAAAGAACCACTACTTATATATTACGTAAACGTTCGGACAACCATCTTTGAACCATTCAATCGAATTAGGTTCCATCCTCGAATAATACCCTCTAGTCTTATGATACACCACCCAGGGCGACTTGAGTGTACCTAGACTTTCCCACATACGTATCATCAATCGTTCTCAATGTCTATTACACATGTTTTCTGTTTGTGCGCCCGAGTCCCGTGGCAGGGCTAATCAAGAAACATGGAACTCGATGGAGAGCTTTCTGATATCTGCCGATTGCAGATGCTAAGGTCTGCTTTTACAGTGGCTATGGTCCCACTAGACCCCTCCCTCAACTAATGAAAGGCACCAAAGAATATCAAGAATGAGAACTTAACCCCAGCCTCCTATGCCCTTCAAACCTATTGGCCAACCTCACCCATAACTAGATAGCAAAGTATATGGTCTTTTGGAGTTCTCCGCCCGTCTGCTTTACGTACTGACTGAAGATTGTAGGTAGACAACGAGTTGCTGTCACAGGGCATTAACTGGTCTAGCCGAATCACGCTGGTCCATCTTAGTCGTTTGATTGCCCTTTATTATTGCAAATAAGGCATACTCATTGGTTCACCTACGCAGACCTAACCTACAGGCGGATCATCTGCCACTCACAGAGGAATACCAAGAGCACCCTACATCCCCGGAAGCCACGTGCTTCCCCTTCCAGTCCTCTGGAGCCATCAAACAATCAGATGAATGTACTCTCCCCTCGTGCCTTATAACACCTCGATGACCCTGTTGGGTTATTCACCCTCAACCATACGGACTGGTCTAAGCGCCTTACTTTAGCATGTTGTTAGACCCTATGTCTAAACATTCTTTTACACGCTTGTCTCACCTTACAAGGTTTCCAGTTAACTTGGTTATTCCAATTCATATTAAATTCTTATTCAAATTACCAAGTTTCTCCTGCTTATTAGTTTCAGTCATACAACTTAATTCATTTAAGTTTAATAATAAGCTTACAACGTGTTATTCTCTAGATTGTGGCCCAAGGTCTGTGATCCGCAATCCCTTTAACATTCTTATTTGATTTCAATAACATGTTTTACTTAATATGTAATTAAGTATATCTAATTCACATGTTATCAATTAACATGTCACTTTCCATTTATGATTATATATAACTTATTTCATTTCATAAGTTTTCCTCATCCTCTCTCATTTAATCATAATTCCACTTTACGTTGTCAATACGACTTATCGTTGTTTACTTATTAACTTAGTTCTATTGACTAAGGCCCATTAATAAGTTTCTCTACCCATTTATTATAACCTATGTTATAATTTTCCCTTGTCCCTAGGACAAGTCTAAACATGTTATTCTTACCAACGGGTTTCAGACTCCCGGACTACTTAATTTATATTTAAGTACAATATATTTTCCCCCTTTTCTTAACTGGTTTTAGGTTTTCCCCTTTTCTGATTACTTAATTTACAATTAAGTGTCACTTAACTTAATTCACCAGTTATCCCATTCCCTTACTAGTTTATTATAACCTAAGTTATAATATTCACT
This sequence comes from Allium sativum, assembly GCA_030737875.1. Classification (NCBI taxonomy): domain Eukaryota; kingdom Viridiplantae; phylum Streptophyta; class Magnoliopsida; order Asparagales; family Amaryllidaceae; genus Allium; species Allium sativum. The sequence goes on from CM060916.1 coordinate 529,786,798, forward strand.
TGTCCCTAGGACAAGTCTTCCAATTATACAACATTTTCATTATTGTTATTTATTTATAATAGGTTATTATCATTCCCCTTTTAAACCATTTACTATTGTAAACCATTATTCTTCATTCTCTGTAATATATGTTCCTTATTATATTAAAGAAAACACTTCATGCACCTTATCAGTTTGATACAAGGAATCAATGATTTATTTTCATAACGTTTTCCCATCTAAATCCGTGGTAGCAAGTAATTTCTTTACTTTTCTATATTTATTGTGGCTTACATGCAACAACGTTTTCAGAAATAAGTCATTTAGGGAAATACATCACTTTTCCCTTTTATCACACTAACTCAGTTCATTACATCCATTCCTTTCTTATTTTCTGAGTTAGACATTTAATTACCATCCTTGCCATTTATTCATATCTTGTTATATACATATATATAAGCATTAGACCTCTCACATTAAGCATACACTTGTGGACGCTGGATTTGCCGGGCGGGTCTGGGCAGACTTCTACCACAAGATGACTTAGCCTCGTGTATTAGCACATGTTGTTAATTCTTGCAGTTAGGCCTCTCACATTAGGTTCAACATTAGTGGCTGCTAGATATGCTGGTCGGGTCTGGGTAGACTTCTGCCACTAATGCAACCTAACCTCGTGCCATAAGTATATTTACAATTTCTAATTGTAATCCTATGCATATTCATTTTCATTCAATCACTTATGTTCATATCAAATTGCGCTCCCAAATTAAAATCTCAAAACATAATATATGTTATGTTCATTACATGAAAATTTTAGACATATTATCCTTTTTACTGTAATATAGTTTACAGTAATCTAATTTACATGTCGTCCAATTTTTGCCTATATTTTGTCGCATGTCATTTTCAACACATGTTTAATTCCACTAGGACATGTAAATATTCAATCGGGTAATTATTTTAACATGTCGTTCAATCAATAATATGTCCCAGGTAAATCATTTAATTACAGTCACTGAATTGGCTATTCATATCCTAACAGGTTAATTTTCTCCAACATGTAAACATTCAATAACTTAGCTAATTCAACAAAGGAATTTTTTAACATATTCATATCAACATTTCAATTCGTTACAACAGCAATTTATAATTAAACTGGCCATTTCAAAAATTATTAAAAAGGGGAATGCTAAACGATAGTCATAACATTATCTAAAGGCTATAGCTTAAACCCACTCACCTTTAAGCTTTCCCCAAATTTTGGATCTGATCCGTTATATCATCCATGGTTTTCCTTTTCCCTTTAATTTGATTCACGACCTAACGACCATGGATTTATTATTTCATGAAAAGAGAAGGGAAAGAGAAATAATTTAAATAGATTGGTTCTTAGAGGTTTACGTTGCTTTCATGATTCAATAATCTTTTTATTAACGTCGATTCCCTCTTCTAGATCAGAATTCATAATCCTCCTAGGCTAACATTTTAATTTCAGAATAGATTTGAGAAGAGAGAGAAAGAGAGGGAGCCATGGCAGAGCTCCAGCGCAGATGCCGAATTATTGATGTTTAGTGTTAGGTCTAGGGTCTTACTTAGAGGTGCTCAAGACCTTATTGTATGCGTAGCGCTGAGACAACATTGAACCCAGTTAAGAAAATAATCCAGGTTCGCAAATGAATCTAGCCAAATCTTATCGTACACGTAGTGCTGAGTCAGCATTGGGTCTCGCAAGCTGTTTTGGCGTAGAAATTTGAATTTTGAGTGTTTGAATTGTTTTGGCGCAGAAACTTGGTTTTTGAACTTTTGAATTTCTGGAATTTATTTAACTATTTTATTCACATGAAATATTCTTATATGTATACAATTCCTCTACCGACCATTTTACGCTTATATATATACGCACAATTTTCGTTTTATTTTCAAAATTCAAACGATGTTGCACCGTTATTTGATTCTTGCCATATTTCATTGATTGTAGCCTTATCTTGAATTTTATCTTTTGTATACATATATTTATGCATATATATATAAAAATATATATTCTCATTTATATACATATATTTTATTTATTTCCATATACGTGCGTTCTTATCCTTTCAAAATTTGAATTTGTATACGTACATATATTTGCATGTTCAGCTGGCCCTCTCTAAAACAAAGATAAAAATTATGCCACCGCCAGGGTTCGAACCCCCGACCTCTATGTTACAAATCCATTGCCTTAACCAACTGAGCTATGAAGTCTTTTGTTAATAAGTCTTAAAACAATGATATTATAGTTCTCTCCTTACTTCTCTTTTTCATGTTAGTTACAATACTTAAATTAAACCATTGCATGAATCTTTTTCTTTCAATGTTAATGCATTATGTTTGCAAATCAGTACATGCAACATATTTACATTGCATGCAACCAATCCTTTCTTTCTTTCAATGCATGCATTACATTTTTTTTCAGTTCATGTATTTATTACATGCAATCCTTATTTTATTCTTTATTTTACATTTTAATTTGTTTGCATATATATATATATATATATATATATATATATATATATCTTGTGCGTATACAAACTTCTAGGCTTAATAACTTCTTCATATGATGTCCATTTTACGCAAACCAGGTGTCTATCTTGACCAGAATTCCGAGATGGACGCAATGGCGCAGTCCGTTTTACTTAATTCTCATTATTTAATTAAGTTATTCTTATTTTATTATCTTAAAAATATGGGGTGTTACATTCTCCCACCCTCAGGAAATTTCGTCCCTGAAATTTAATAAGGGTAAAATCAATTAACCCCTCGCATAATATATATCCATCATGTGTGCATCCAATTTTAACAAACATTATGCACTTGTGCAAAGTGAAATACAACATAATAATGCATGAATGCCTAAGCGGTACCTCCTATGTGTATGCAAATTTCTCAAAAATCCTTTTTAAAATGTGATGCTCACATCCTAGATATATTGGCAGTTCTACATGAACGCAATATTTTGAAAATCAAAATGCTTTTTCATCCAAATTTTCCCACATTCTTACTGAGTAAAAGCATAGTTCATCCAATTGTTGCATCCATAATCCTACCAACCAACTTCATTTTTCGAATTTCAGAAAAATCTAATTTTCTAAATTCGATTTCTTATGTTACAAAAAGGTGGAAAATGGAAAATTCCACACCTTCCGTTTTTCTTTTATATACCTTTTTCCAACCGTACTTGGATTTTATGAAACAATGTATAAAGATTTCCTATTTTCCTATCCAAGAACATCCCACATAAGAAAATTTTCTTTATTGTAGCTTTTCTTTTTCGTCTTATCCTGGAAAAAAAAATCAAATCGCAAAACTGCAGTAGATACGGACATCTATTTTCCTTAATCGGGTTTATGACTTGTTCTTACCTATAGGATCAGTTCAGCCTCCTACTACAAGGTGCCAACATCCAATCGATTCTCATTTTCTACAACTTATTTTTTCCACCTAACAAAATTCTCTTTCAAACAATTTATCAAAAATAATTTCCAAAAGAATAGAGACTTCAAAACTTTCTTAATTAAAAATTCTTGTATGAAATATAACTAGGAAAACTAGCGAGCTATACATGCTCTATAATATGCACCTTTTACTGAGAGAATTTTACTTTAAAACTCAATATGTACTTCTTTACATATTTTAAAACTATAACTTTTAAGATTAAAACTTGAAAACACCATAAACCTTTTTTTTTCAAACTTTTATAATCTCAAGTTCTTAAAAGTTAATAATGGCGTTAGACTCAAAGCGGGTTTCCAATTTTTCTATGCTCTCCTAGACACTCCCCAAGGTCAATTCTCTCAACTATATATATTCCTAATCCATTTTTCTCTGTTCAACTTTTTCCAAAATACTAATCATATGGGATTTATTTTCCTTCCATACAAAGTATATTGTACACTTCCCAACCAAACTTCTTAAGGGTCTCAAATTTCCTTATTCATTCCTTTAGTGTACAAAACAAACATCCCATTTCATACCATATTATACTCTTTTTATTTAGCGGGCTCCTCTACGGTCTAGTCATATATATATATATAATATATATATTTATATTTTTAAATATACAAATACGTTCACTCACTATTTATATAGGAATTCTAAACCTAAGCTCTGATACCAGATGTGACAACCTCAATTTCGACAGACCGAATTTTTATCAAAATTCTGATCTATCGAAACTCGAATTGGTTTGATCTGGTATCCTGCAGAAAAGACAGAGACATAAAACATGTCAGAGCCCAGAAAAATATCTCACAGTGGAAAGGATAAAATATAGTATAATCAAAACAAAGCCTTACCGTATTATTAATACTGCCTAACCAGTATCCAAAGCTATCATGTCTTTGCCACAATCTAACCTGCGAGCGCTTTATGTAGAGGGGGTCAGAACACAAGTTATGGTGACTGGATTTAAACTATACACTTTGGATAATCTTACATATACCGTTCAATCATATTTTCTTATTTATTAGGTTACTTGGGTTAACAGCACTCAAGGCTTACACACACGTCGTACCCATTTACGTCCCAGTGAATTAACCTAATACAGTATATGTAGCTATCTCTCAATATTGAGATACACCCCATGGTACCCCGACTCGCACGGTCTCCACCATATCATCGCAGGAATATAGCAGTCCCTAATCCTACGCCTGAATGTCATACGGATTTTTGTATATATTTCAACGCTGAGTCTACAAAGAACCACAACTTATATATTACGTAAGCGTTCGGACAGCCATCTTTGAACCATTCGATCGAATTAGGTTCCATCCTCGAATAATACCCTCTAGTCTTATGATACAACACCCAGTGCGACTTGAGTGTACCTAGACTTTTCCACGTATGTATCGTCAATCGTTCTCGATGTCTATTGCACATGTTCTCTATATGTGCGCCCGAGTCCCGTGGCAGGGCTAATCAAGAAACACGGAACTCGGTCGGGAGCTTTCAAATATCTGCCGATTGCAGAAGCTAAGGCCTTCTTTTGCAGTGGCTATGGTCCCACTAGACCCCTCCCTCACCTAATGAAAGGCACCAAATAATATCAAGAATGAGAACTTAACCCCGGCCCTCTATGCCCTTCAAACCTATTGGCCAACCTCACCCATAATTAGATAGCAAAGTATATGGTCTTTTGGAGTTCTCCGCCTTTCCGCTTTATGTACTGACTGAAGATGGTAGGTAGACGACGAGTTGCTATTACAGGGCACTAACTGGTCTCGCCAAATCACGCTAGTCCATCTTAGTCGTTTGATTGCCCCTTATTATTACAATCAAGGCATACTCATTGGTTCACCTACGCAGACCTAACCTCTGTGAGTACAGGCGGATCATCTTCCACTTACAAGGGAATAACAAGAGTACCCTACGTCCCCGAAAGCCGCGTGCTTCCCCTTCCAGTCCTTTAGAGCCGTCAAACAATCAGATGAATTTGCGCTCCCCTCGTGCCTTATAACACCTCGATGACCTTGTTGGGTTATTCACCCTCTACTGTGCAGACTGGTCTAAGCGCCTTACTTTAGCATGTTGTTAGACCCTATGTCTAAACATTCTTTTATGCGCTTGTCTCACCTCACCAGGTTTCTACTTAACTTGGTTATTCCAATTCATATTGAATTCTTATTCAAATTACCAAGTTTCTCTTACTTATTAATTTCAGTCATACAACTTAATTCATTTAAGTTTATTAATAAGCTTAAAACATGTTATTCTCTATATTGTGGTCCAAGGTCTGTGATCCACAATACCTTTTATATTCTTATTTGATTTTAATAACATGTTTTACTTAATATGTAATTAAGTATATCTAATTCACATGTTTCCAATTAACATGCCACTTACCATTTATGATTATATATAACTTATTTCGTTTCATAAGTTTTCCTCATCCTCTCTCATTTAATAATAATTCCACATTACGTCGTCAATACGACTTGTCGTTGTTTACTTATTAATTTAGTTCTATGATCAATAATCATTGCGGCTGAAACTTTTTCTCCATTCTTGCGAAACAATTCTCATGCTAATCCGCCGATTCCTCAATCATTTTTGGGCAAATCAATTACGATTGCCAATGGGAAGAAGACGAATTCAATTAATCGTTCTGTTTTGGAATCGGCAATTTTCAGATTCGTCCTGATGGGTGTTTTAGATGTGGAGATGGTAATCATTTTGCGAGGGGCTGTAGAAATCAAATTAGATGTAGGAATTGTGGACAATTGGGGCATCGATGGGGTAATTGTTCGGAATATGCAAGAGGAGCTTTTTCTTGGCAAAAACAGACAAGGTTAAAGGAAGCACAACATCATATTCTGAGGCCGGGTTTGATCTTATTAAAGAATTTTTTAAGCCTTAAGGAACAAGTGCAAATCATTAATAAATGTCAAGAATTAGGATTTGGGGATGGCGGATTTTATAGACCATGTTATGAAAATGGCGCTATGTTATATCTTTATATTTTGTGTTTGGGTAAAAATTGGAATCCACAATCGAGACTTTATGAAAATAGGCGGTTAATTGATGGTGCTATTCCCCCTGAAATTCCATCAGAATTCATAAAGATGGTTACTGATACCATGATATGTGCGAATAAAGAATTTGTAGAAAAGGGTGGAATAGCCGATGGTTTACCATCTTTACATCCGGATGTCTGTATTGTCAACTATTACAACATTGATGGGAAATTAGGATTGCATCAGGACAAAGATGAAAGCAATGAAAGTCTCGCACGTGGAATTCCAGTAGTCTCTTTTTCTATAGGAGATTCGGCCGAGTTTACGTACAAGGATGAGAGATACAAGGGATTAGCCAGGAAAATTATACTCGAATCTGGACATGTTATTATATTTGGAGGAAAAGCTAGGGGAATTTATCACGGCATCTCAGGTATTCATAAGGATTCGGCTTCGGCTTTGCTTAGAGAAAGGACCAATTTGAAAACTGGTAGGCTGAATTTAACATTCAGACAGTGTGAGGTTTCATACGAAAAGGAGCTTAATATTGAAACCAATAATGCTAATCATTCGCTGCAGAATTTTTCAAAGTTTACTAGATCTTTTGCAGATGTAGTTAGACAACCACCGATTTATATGCCTAATTGGAACTCGACCTTGCCTAAATATGTTCGTTCTAAAAAAAATATGAGTGATCGTTGTTGCTTTCGTTGTGGTGATTCCTCTCATATAGCGAGAGATTGTCAGAATGGTATGCTATGTTTTAACTGTGGTGGAGTTGGTCATCGTAAAAACTGCTATCCACAGAGGTACACTGGCAAAACAGTCAGGGAGCTATTGCACTTCAACTTTTTGATGATTTGTCTGAAAATAACTGAATTACTGGAGTTATACGCAAGGGATATCCCTGTTGGTGAAAACGATGGTGCTTACCTGATTTTATTATTAGGATGGAATCTCGAAGGGCTGGTTGATGGAATACTATGGAGGAAGTGTGTTGATTCTGTGAATGTATGTCCTCCATTACCTAGTCCGTTGACAAGGAAGGATCATGCTCTTTCCTTCAGTATAAATCTCATTAAACTAAGGAGGCTTTACGTTGATTCTAATGTCAGTAATATGAGGGTTGTTCTTCGATTGTTAGATAAGATTTTAGAACACTTTGATACTTTAAACACAGTTATTAACTGTGATTACAGTGAAGATGGTCTTCAATTCCAGGCTGAAATCACATCACAGATTAATGATATGATGGGGAATAGTGTTCTGACAGTGGAGGATAAGGATGTTAATTCAGACTGGGGTTTTGTTAGTGGATCTGTTCTTGAAAAAGAATTGAGGGATGAGGTTGGTGTAAATGGGCCTTCTTTGAATGATCCAATGTTTTACGATCTGTGTGTAATAAAGTGTATGGGACTCTATGTTGATGCTTGTTTTAATGATGGTTTTAATGGCGACAAGTACATCAATAACGGGAAAGTCAGAGAAGTTAAGACAGGGAGGGACGAGGAGGATATGGGTGGTTATTCAGACTATGTCAATGTTTTTGAGCATGCAAGTGTGACTGATATGGTGGAGGGGTTGGACTGGGTTGTGGCAAAGGAGATTGAGCTCTCGAACAGGTTTGAAATGTTGGGTGATTGTGAGGATAGTTTGAATTCGAGGATGGATGAGATAGATGGTTCAAAAGTTGGTTCTGAAGTGGTGGCTGCGGTGAATGTAACAACCCGAAAAATCTAGGCCAGTTTAAAATTTTTATTTTGGCAATTTTAACGAATTTTGAATATTTAAAATGAATTATTTTAAATAATAACGACGAGAAATTTTATTTGAATAGAATTCGAACGTATATATTTATATACGTCGTCGTTAGGGTATATATATATATTTATAATTATAAAATGAATTGAAAATGGCGCGGTAGTTCGATAATTCAATTTCAAATTTCAATTGAACATACCGGGTGCAAAATAAACCGGATTTTAGCGAAACCAAAAATATTTGAATCTAATTGAGAATATATTTCCAACGAATCCGAAAAATCAAAATTTCATAGCGGGGATAAAAAGATATGTCCAGTTGAAAATTCAGAATAGTCGCTATGGAATTTCGGCCCTTAAAAATAGCCATTTTGCAAACGACCTCGGATTTCGACGAAACCACTTTTGTTGGATCCGTTATGTCAAGTTATTGCGAGGTTACAAATTTCGTAATTTTTCGAATCAATATGTGAGCGTGGCAAAGGAAAACGCGTTTGACCAGTTTTAGTCGATTTTAATCGACTGGAAATTGGCCATTTTTCAAACGGTCTCAAAATTTGACGAAATTAGTTTTGTTAGGACCGTATCGTCAACACGAAGCTAGAAAATATTTTTTTGGAATTTTTCGAATTAGTATGTGACCCCAGTAAATTGAAATGCGCATTCAAATTCAATATATAGAGTTATATGTTGATTTTGACAAAAACTGATCGAAACAGTTGAATCAGCTTACGATACATATCCCATTGTGTTTGGAATGGGGGTAATTAGCTAGGGGCGACAGTCGTTGGGTCTCGTTTGGAATTCGTATACAAAGTCAACTTTTAATATAATATAAAATAATTAAATAATTAAATATAATATAACCTTACCCTTCCCTTCTCTCCCTTCAGTTCATTAGAAAGAAAAAAAACCCGCCCTCTACTGTAGCCCTAAACCCACCACCGCCGTCGTGGCCAGCTTCCCCCCCCCACCCCCTCTCGATAGCCACCTCCCCTCCTCCTCCCTCTCACGCTCGCCCCCTACCAATCGACGTTCGAGCCTCCCCAATTTCACCCTATCGAACCCCACCGCAACCCACTCCCGTCGCCACCTCGATGAACGCACCGCCGTTGGAATGGACGCCGCTGCCCACCCCCTCTCATCAGCCACCGCCTTCCCCTCTCCCTCCTCTCTCATGCGTGACTCCCGAAGACCCAAACCCCCATGCAAACCGACGCAACCACCGGAACCCACCACCAACCGCCTGCCGTGACCCCCTCCGACCATTCCCTAGCCGCGCCCGCCCCCTGGAGCCCAAAACCGACCACCTGAGCAGTGGCGCACCCCCCTTGAGCCTGGCGAACAAAACCCTGCCCTCCATTTGAAAATCAGCCCATCTGTAAGTATTTTTTATTTTATTATTATTTATTTATTTCGTTTTACTTTATTTTCTTTTTTCTGGTTTTATTCAAGAATGAAAGCATATGTTTTTAATGACGAAAAGTTTGTATTTTAATTATATAAAAATAGAATTTTTAATGAACAAAAAGATTAAATTTTTAAGTAGATAAAGATTAGATCTTTTACTTTGCAAAGGTACGATGTTTAACATGAAAAAGATTTCAGTTCTAATTAGGAAAAGATTTCATTTTTTAAACATGTAAAAATGAGATTTTTAATTAGAGAAAGATGGGAATTTTTGATGAGGAAAGTTATAATTTTTAAACAAGGAAAATATAAATTTTAGTATATGAGAAGTACTGATTTTTATATTATATAGATAGTAAAGATTAAATCTTTATATTTGAAAAGGCGAAATCTTTATATTTGAAAAGGCGAAATCTTTATATTTGAAAAGGCGAAATCTTTATATAGAGAATAGCGGGATAAAAATATAATCCTTATTATATGAACATCGATGTAAAAATAGAATTTTTATCTATATAGTAGCGATGTAAAAATAGAATTTTTATCTATATAGTAGCGGTGTAAAAATAGAATTTTTATCTATATAGTAGCGATGTAAAAATAGAATTTTTATCTATATAGTAGCGATGTAAAAATAGTATTTTTATCTATATAATAGCGGTGTAAAAATAGAATTTTTATCTATATAGTAGCGATGTAAAAATAGAATTTTTATCTATATAGTAGCGGTGTAAAAATGTGATTTTTATAAACATAGCAACAATATAAAAATATGATTTTTATATATGTAGTGGCTACGGGCAACGAAAGTGACAAAAGGCGAGAACGGCGAAGATTTCTACATAAGAGTCGTGGTATTGGATTTGCTAGTCGGTGAGAACTTCTCACTTTAAATCTTGTTTTCTAGTTAAAATATATACTAGGATGCAGACGGTGCTTAGCAGCACCCGACACCCATCGTTCACAGACCATGGACGGCTTGTATGCTTGTTTGATGTGTTGTGAAATTTGTTTGTGATGTTGATGTGAAATCGATAATAAAATATTCATGTGTTGAAATAAATAAATTATCGTTAAAAATATAATTTTTAACGTGAATGTGAATAAATAAATATTCATTTACAAACCGGATGGTTTGTTTATGTACACCTATTTGAAGGATATTGATTGGGACGATAAATTTTACACATCGCCCAACTGCACCAATAAAAATCTGTGTTTGTTGATTTGAAACCCCATACGGGTGTTGGGATGATATTTGGTGTACACTAATCCTAACTATTTAATTGTATGTTGACCGATTGGTCGACAGACTGTGTAAGCGTTAATTATTTATATTTAATGCTTATGCAGTTGTGTGGTGCACTTTGGATGATGGTTGATTATTTGTCAGTGCTATTATATACCTGTGTTGTGTGGAATCCATATAATTAACATTATATGGTGATTGATTGGGCCTCATTCCAATTGGGAAATAATGAAAATTAGAAAAGAAAATTCATGTGCTGAAAGTGTATTCATGTGTTGAATAAAATATTTATACAATAAAATTTACCTTTTTATTATAAGTAAGAAGAAATATAGATTCATGTGTTGAATGGAATAAATATTCATTTGTTGAATAGAATAATGAATTTATTGAGACATATAAAGCCGTGTTGATTAGAGATGGGCCATTTTGACGTGAACGATATTTATATCGATTTTGTTCATTTTTTAATGAATATCGAAAAGTGATTTCAAAATTGAAATTGAATTGAAATGAATTCGAATTGAAATCAAATAGAAATCAATTCGAATTGAAATTGAATTGAAATGAATTCGAATTGAAATTGAATTGAAATGAATTCGAATTGGAATCGAATTAAAATGAATTCGAATTGAAATCAAATAGAAATGAATTCGAATTGAAATCAAATAGAAATGAATTCGAATTGAAATTGAATTGAAATGAAATGAATTCGAATTGAAATCAAATAGAAATGAATTCTAATTGAAATTGAATTGAAATGAATTCGAATTGAAATTGAATTGAAATGGAATTAAAAATCGATTTGAATTGAAATCAATTTGAAATGAATCGAAAACGAATTTATAAAGGAAAATTCAATTTTGATTTGAAATTGAATATGAAGTTGAAATCGTTTCGAAAATGAATTTAAAACGATTTATAAAATACGTTTTAAAAGGAAATCGATGAAATATATATAATATATATATTATATACATAATGGCCTGAATAGAACGCGTCGCGCCACGGCAGTTTGTGAATTTCGACCATTGACTTCGAATTGACGTTGCGGGAGATCTGACCATCGGATTCTCCTGAAATCGGAACCGTTGGGTTCGTATCGAAAAGAGCTTTCCAATAAATATTAGAAATTTGAAATCTAACGGTTCGATTTGGAATTATGTCCAAATCAAATTTGGAAAAGGTCGATGTAAGTGCAGTTTGATGGCCGTTGATGGAAATTAACTGTACGGGCCTTGATAAAATTAATAAAAATATAAATAATTTGTGTAAAATCATAATATGTGAATTGGGAAAATTTGGGATGAAAATTTCCATATTTGAAAAGATAAAAATAGAATTTTATCAAAATGAACTAGTTTTGAACTAGGATTAAAATCAATTTATTTTTGAAATAAATAAATTGAATTTGAAAGTAGTTTTAAAAATAATTAAAATTCCCAATACGTGAATTGGACTGGAGTTGAATTGAAATTATCTTCGGAATATTTCGATGTTGGATTTCGTGACTATACAGATACTGTTTTGGGAATTTGAAAGATATATTTTATATCGTTATTTCCAATACGATATTTGTGGGTCGTAGAATTTGATATTGAATATAAGCCGATATATTTTCTATTCAGAGCCTTGTATTTAATATCAAATGTGATTTGGGTTTGTCGTGAATGGTGTCTTCATTAACACTATTCTTAAGCCCAATAGAGAAAAAGATTAAATCTTTCTATTTAGATTTAATGGAGTATACCAAATAAATAATATTTAATTGGAAATTGAATTTGAATGTGATTTTGTGTTTATCGTGAACCGTGTTTTCGATGACATTGGTTCTTTAACCCAGTTAAAGGCAAGATTGTTTTTTTAAAAAGATTAAAACTAAGTGGAGTTTTAATGAATCTTTAATTAGATTGAAATGTGAATTGATAATTTAAATTATCAAATCCGAAAGGTGATCGAGAATGGAGTACCACTAGTTTTGCTCCAAAGCGATAGTTAAATCTTTAATTAGATTTGAACGTGAAATGGTAATTAATCTTACCGATAACACCGTGGTGTTAGATATGGAGTGTTACCAGTTTTGCTCCAGGGGATGAATAGGTTGGGATTGGGAAATAAAATAAATAATTACTTCGGTGTGGTTCGCTAATCCCGACTAGATTGGAAAACCATGATATGGTTTGAAATGATATCCAAAGGAAGATTAAAGAATATATTTAGAAGAATTTATCTTTGATAAAATTAATGGGAACCTTTCCCTAAGAATGTGATTTTGTGAATAAAAGAATATTCTGAATTGGAATGAGGCGTTTGTTGTGTTTGTGTAACATTTGTTTATTATATACGTGGGTTATTCAGAAAGGCCGGGTTTATACCCATTCTGAATAACCGATTCGGTGATAAGTTGAAGATGAAGACGGTGGTTGAAGACCGGAAATCTTCACATCGTTTGGGTTATTGTTGATGATCTCGATTGGGCTGTACACCCAAGAGGAGAGAAACAGTTGGTGATCGTCCAGACGTGCTTGGAGATCGATGGATATGCGAGGAAAGTGCCTCCGGTTTCATTCAGACCCAGAACGAACTTGTTAATGGATTGTGTGTCTGACGTTGGATTTTATTCTGTGTTGATTGATCTCTATTAAATATACATTTGTTTGGCGGTGGAGAATTTATTCTCTTGCTTAACGCCCTTCTCTGAAACGAACGAGCTCAGAGGTTGTATATCGATGGACATCAGTCGCATGGAGTGAATTTCCAGTGTGGCACGCGTAAGTGACAATTGATCAAGGCTTCTGTTGAAAAGAAAAGTCTTGTGGTTGATGATCAAAGCACGGCCTATGTGGCGCAGCTTTATGTATAGCGTGAATTCACGAGCCTCACACCTCGGTATGAGTCAAAAACGGGATAGTGCCTGTAGGGAGAGCATGACGTTTCTTTCTAGCTATGGGTGGTGTTAGTGCTTAAACTGGCTGACATTTATATACTTTTCACCTGTGTGGTTGTTGGATACGAGGCGCCTCGGATATAGGTCTGTTAGGACTGGGAAATGTATTCTCAGGAATTGCCAATCCTCAAAAGTAAGAGAGGACCGGCCCTGAAGATCCAAGGATTGCTGTGTGCGGTCCTGGGACATTTGCTAGAGTGTCTTGAACGGAGAGGAGCTTGCCCCTTGCCTCGGCTCATGACGGAAATCCAATTTCCAATACGTGATATTGCAGTTTTATTTGTAGAACCTAGTATGGCGACATAGTGGTATGGGTCATTCATGCCGCCTATGATTGATATTTGTGATTGAAATTGTTTTGACACTATACACTTATAGTAATATCAAAATAATGTGTTTTAAACGTATCAAGCATGCTTTGGCTATTATAAGGTAAAAACCCTATCCTCCGGCTTGCGTTGCATTGTGTGATGGGACCTGGGCCTTATAATAGCTTCATTTTTCTTTATTTAGCACTGCGCTGTTTGTTTTATGCACTAGTATTCTTGGGAGGAAACCCGTTCCGTGTTATATGGCGTGGTCCCTTGATTTACCGAACTTTAAAATAAATATTAATAACTGTTTTAGTTCTCACACCAGTCACATGACTGACCTGAAGTTTATTGTTTTAACCTAAACTCTGGGTGCCCTTATTTTCGACATGGGCAGCTAGTAGTTTTGGTTTTGCAGATTTATATCCTCTGGATCCTGATTTACAACTGGAACGAGGCTCGGAAAGCTCTGTATCCGTGTATTACTTCTAGTTGTGTTTTGTATTATTTTTCCGCTGCTATGTAATTTATTGTAATCTCTGATATTTATCGAATGTGTAATATTTACTCATACTTTGTATATTCTTGTATTCTGATGGAATTGTTGTAATAAACAATGAAATGTTCTTCTGTTTGTGTTCTAATTCATCTTGTACTCACGGTAATTCGACCTTTCTCTTCTCTTCGGAGAGGGGGAAGTTCGGGTCGCTACATTTTGGTATCAGAGCTTTGGTTTACAGAGCTCGAGAACAAGACACATTAGAACCATACGAAAGAATTCATCAGATATTGGATTAGTAATATCCAATTAGAATGACTCGTTAGAGATAGGATCAGTAGTATCCTAGAACGAGTATGAAGGGTATATTTTTCAAATGAAAACAAATTTGTTTTGAAAATTTAAACCATTTTATATGTATTTGAATAATTTATTTTTATTGATTTGGACAATCCAGTATATAAAGGTTTTGCATATACGCGTCATGAACGTATATTCGAAGTTTTAATATACTGGATAGATATAGAATCACACTCTAGTCGCCCGGACGTGGTCCTGATGATGAAGTATACCATCACCAGTATTTATTTTCGAGTGACGAAGGTGTGATATCTATATATTTCCATTAGACTGGTGTGAGAACCAAAACTAGATAGGATTATTGTTGTGATTTGGCATCAAAAACATGATTTTCTGTATATATATCAAGATTATGAATTTGAAACGATAATCCACTAATTGATTGATGGTTGTGTTGTTTTTCTATTTGTTTGAAATTTGAACCAATTAGCCTAATAGAATCAAATATTGAATTGTATTGAAAATTGGTCGCATTTGCGTGCATATACACGTACTTACATTGAACAGGTAATACCAAGGAGTCTAGAGCAGAAGAATAAAATTGTTTGCCCGACAAATAGGTACATGTTTACCATAATTTACTGTTTTGTTTGGGTGATGATGATTTTATGAGCCGATTGGCTAGCCGCTTGGCTTTTTCATTTTCTTTTGGATTGAAGAAGGCCATGTGTGGCTATATGAAATATCCCGAAGTCCCCGGTGCAGGGGAGGTTATGGCGAAATTTTTCGGAAATTTAGGGTTTTAGCCAAATTTTTGAAGATTTGAAAAGTTCTTAGAAACTGAAAAGTTGAAGAACTTAAGCCGTATAGGAAATACTGGGAGTTCAGTTGATTAGTTAAACAACTTTCGGCTTCGTTCCTTTTCGGGGACGAAAAGTTTTAAGTGGGGGAAAATGTAACAACCCGGAAAATCAGGGCCAGTTTAAAATTTTTATTTTGGCAATTTTAGCGAATTTTGAATATTTAAAATGAATTATTTTAAATAATAACGACGAGAAATTTTATTTGAATAGAATTCGAACGTGTATATTTATATACGTCGTCGTTAGGGTATATATATTTATTTATAATTATAAAATGAATTGAAAATGGCGCGGTAGTTCGATAATTCGATTTCACATTTCAATTGAACATACCGGGTGCAAAATAAACCGGATTTTAGCGAAACCTAAAATATTTGAATCTAATTGAGAATATCTTTCCAACGAATCCGAAAAATCAAAATTTCATAGCGGGATAAAAAGATATGTCCAGTTGAAAATTCTAAATAGTCGCTATGGAATTTCGGCCCTTAAAAATAGCCATTTTGCAAACAACCTCGGAATTCGACGAAACCACTTTTGTTGGATCCGTGATGTCAATTTATTGCGAGGTTTCAAATTTCGTAATTTTTCGAATCAATATGTGAGCGTGGCATAGGAAAACGTGTTTGACCAGTTTCAGTTGATTTTAATCGACTGGAAATTGGCCATTTTTCAAACGATCTCAGAATTTGACGAAATTAATTTTGTTAGGACCGTATCGTCAACACGAAGCTAGAAAATATTTTTCTGGAATTTTTCGAATTAGTATGTGACCCCAGTAAATTGAAATGCGTATTCAAATTCAATATATGGAGTTATATGTTGATTTTGACGAAAACTGTTCGACACAGTCGAATCAGCTTATGATACATATCCCATTGTGTTCGGAATGGGGGTAATTAGCTAGGGGCGATAGTCGTTGGGTCTCGTTTGGAATTCGTATACAAAGTCAACTTTTAATAGAAAATAAAATAATTAAATATAATATAACCTTACCCTTCCCTTCTCTCCCTTCGGTTCATTAGAAAATAATAATAATAATAAATAAACCCCGCCCTCCACTGTAGCCCTAAACCCGCCACCGCCGTCGTGGCCAGCTTCCCCCTCCCCCTCTCGACAGCCGCCTCCCCTCCTCCTCCCTCTCAGGCTCGGCCCCCTACCAATCGACGTTCGAGCCTTCCCAATTTCACCCCATCGAACCCCACCGCAACCCACTCCCGTCGCCACCTCGATGAACGCGCCGCCGCTGGAATGGACGCCGCCGCCCACCCCCTCTCATCAGCCACCGCCCAACCCCTCTCATCAGCCACCGCCTTCCCCTCTCCCTCCTCTCTCATGCGTGAGTCCCGAAGCCCCAAACCCCCACGCAAACCGACGCAACCACCGGAACCCACCACCAACCGCCTATCGTGACACCCTCCGACCATTCCCTAGCCGCGCCCGCCCCCTGGAGCCCAAAACCGACCACCTGAGCAGTGGCGCACCTCCCCTCGACGCTGACGAACAAAACCCCGCCCTTCATTTGAAAATCAGCCCATCTATAAGTTTTTTTTATTTTATTATTATTTTTTTAGTTTGTTTTACTTTATTTTCTTTTTTCTGGTTTTATTCAAGAATGAAAGCATATGTTTTTAATGACGAAAAGTTTATATTTTAATTATATAAAAATAGAATTTTTAATGAACAAAAAGATTAAATTTTTAAGTAGATAAAGATTAGATCTTTTACTTTGCAAAGGTACGATGTTTAACATGAAAAAGATTTCAGTTCTAATTAGGAAAAGATTTCATTTTTTAAACATGCAAAAATGAGATTTTTAATTAGAGAAAGATGGGAATTTTTGATGAGGAAAGTTATAATTTTTAAACAAGGAAAATATAAATTTTAGTATATGAGAAGTACTGATTTTTATATTATATAGATAGTAAAGATTAAATCTTTATATTTGAAAAGGCGAAATCTTTATATTTGAAAAGGCGAAATCTTTATATTTGAAAAGGAGAAATCTTTATATAGAGAATAGCGTGATAAAAATATAATCTTTATTATATGAACATCGATGTAAAAATAAAATTTTTATCTATATAGTAGCGATGTAAAAATAGAATTTTTATCTATATAGTAGCGATGTAAAAATAGAATTTTTATCTATATAGTAGCGATGTAAAAATAGAATTTTTATCTATATAATAGCGGTGTAAAAATAGAATTTTTATCTATATAGTAGCGATGTAAAAATAGAATTTTTATCTATATAGTAGCGGTGTAAAAATGTGATTTTTATATACATAGCAACAATATAAAAATATGATTTTTATATATGTAGTGGCTACGGGCAACGAAATTGACAAAAGGCGAGAACGGCGAAGATTTCTACATAAGAGTCGTGGTATTGGATTAGCTAGTCGGTGAGAACTTCTCACTTTAAATCTTGTTTTCTAGTTAAAATATATACTAGGATGCAGACGGTGCTTAGCAGCACCCGACACCCGTCGTTCACAGACCATGGACGGCTTGTATGCTTGTTTGATGTGTTTTGAAATTTGTTTGTGATGTTGATGTGAAATCGATAATAAAATATTCATGTGTTGAAATAAATAAATTATCGTTAAAAATATAATTTTTAACGTGAATGTGAATAAATAAATATTCATTTACAAACCGGATGGTTTGTTTATGTACACCTATTTGAAGGATATTGATTGGGACGATAAATTTTACACATCGCCCAACTGCACCAATAAAAATCTGTGTTTGTTGATTTGAAACCCCATACGGGTGTTGGGATGATATTTGGTGTACACTAATCCTAACTATTTAATTGTATGTCGACCGATTGGTCGACAGACTGTGTAAGCGTTAATTATTTATATTTAATGCTTATGCAGTTGTGTGGTGCACTTTGGATGATGGTTGATTATTTGTCAGTGCTATTATATACATGTGTTGTGTGGAATCCATATAATTAACATTATATGGTGATTGATTGGGCCTCATTCCAATTGGGAAATAATGAATATTATAAAAGAAAATTCATGTGCTGAAAGTGTATTCATGTGTTGAATAAAATATTTATACAATAAAATTTACCTTTTTATTGTAAGTAAGAAGAAATATAGATTCATGTGTTGAATGGAATAAATATTCATTTGTTGAATAGAATAACGAATTTATTGAGATATATAAAGCCGTGTTGATTAGAGATTGGCCATTTTGACGTGAACGATATTTATATCGATTTTATTCATTTTTAATGAATATCGAAAAGTGATCTTAAAATTGTAATTGAATTGAAATGAATTCGAATTGAAATCAAATAGAAATGAATTCGAATTGAAATTGAATTGAAATGAATTCGAATTGAAATCGAATTGAAATGAATTTGAATTGAAATCGAATTGAAATGAATTCGAATTGAAATCGAATTGAAATGAATTCGAATTGAAATCAAATAGAAATGAATTCGAATTGAAATCAAATAGAAATGAATTCGAATTGAAATTGAATTGAAATGAATTCGAATTGAAATCAAATAGAAATGAATTCGAATTGAAATTGAATTGAAATGAATTCGAATTGAAATTGAATTGAAATGGAATTAAAAATCGATTTGAATTGAAATCAATTTGAAATGAATCGAAAACGAATTTATAAAGGAAAATTCAATTTTGATTTGAAATTGAATATGAAGTTGAAATTGTTTCGAAAACGAATTTAAAACGATTTATAAAATAAGTTTTAAAAGGAAATCAACGAAATATATATAATATATATATTAAATATATATAATGGCCTGAATAGAACGCGCCGCGCCGCGCCGCGGCAGTTCGTGAATTTCGACCATTGACTTCGAATTGACGTTGCGGGAGATCCGACCGTCGGATTCTCCTGAAATCGGAACCGTTGGGTTCGTATCGAAAAGAGCTTTCCAATGAATATTAGAAATTTGAAATCTAACGGTTGGATTTGGAATTATGTCCAAATCAAATTTGGAAAAGGTCGCTGTAAGTGCAGTTCGATGGCCGTTGATGGAAATCGACTGTACGGGCCTTGATAAAATTATTAAAAATATCAATAATTTGTGTAAAATCATAATATGTGAATTGGGAAAATTTGGGATGAAAATTTCCATATTTGAAAAGATGAAAATAGAATTTTATCAAAATGAACTAGTTTTGAACTAGGATTAAAATCAATTTATTTTTGAAATAAATAAATTGAATTTGAAAGTAGTTTTAAAAATAATTAAAATTCCCAATACGTGAATTGGACTGGAGTTGAATCGAAATTATCATCGGAATATTTCGATGTTGGATTTCCTGACTATACAGATATTGTTATGGGAATTTGAAAGATATATTTTATATCGTTATTTCCAATACGATATTTGTTGGTCGTAGAATTTGATATTGAATATAAGCCGATATATTTTCTATTCAGAGCCTTGTATTTAATATCAAATGTGATTTGGGTTTGTCGTGAATGGTGTCTTCATTGACACTGTTCTTAAGCCCAATACAGAAAAAGATTAAATCTTTCTATTTAGATTTAATGGAGTGTACCAAATAAATAATATTTAATTGGAATTTGAATTTGAATGTGATTTTGGGTTTATCGTGAACCATGTTTTCGATGACATTGGTTCTTTAACCCAGTTAAAGGCAGGATTGTTTTTTTTTAAGATTAAAACTAAGTGGAGTTTTAATGAATCTTTAATTAGATTGAAATGTGAATTGATAATTTAAATTATCAAATCCGAAAGGTGATCGAGAATGGAGTACCACCAGTTTTGCTCCAAAGCGATAGTTAAATCTTTAATTAGATTTGAACGTGAAATGGTAATTAATCTTACCGATAACACCGTGGTGTTAGATATGGAGTGTTACCAGTTTTGCTCCCGGGGATGAATAGGTTGGGATTGGGAAATAAAACAAATAATTACTTCGGTGTGGTTCGCTAATCCCAACTAGATTGGAAAACCATGATATGGTTTGAAATGATATCCAAAGGAAGATTAAAGAATATATTTAGAAGAATTTATCTTTGATAAAATTAATGGGAACCTTTCCCTAAGAATGTGATTTTGTGAATAAAAGAATAATCTGAATTGGAATGAGGCGTTTGTTGTGTTTGTGTAACATTTGTTTATTATATACGTGGGTTATTCAGAATGGTCGGGTTTATACCCATTCTGAATAACCGATTCAGCGATAAGTCGAAGATGAAGACGGTGGTTGAAGACCGGAAATCTTCACATCGTTTGGGTGATTGCTGATGATCTCGATTGGGCTGTACACCCAAGAGAAGAGCAACAGTTGGTGATCATCCAGACGTGCTTGGAGATCGATGGATATGCGAGGAAAGTGCCTCCGGTTTCGTTCAGACCCAGAACGAACTTGTTAATGGATTGTGTGTCTGACATTGGATTTTATTCTGTGTTGATTGATCTCTATTAAATATAGATCTGTTTGGCGGCGGAGAATTTATTCTCTTGCTTAATGCCCTTCTCTGAGACGTACGAGCTCAGAGGTTGTATATCAATGGACATCAGTCGCATGGAGTGAATTGCTAGTGTGGCACGCGTAAGTGGCAATTGATCAAGGCTTCTGTTGAAAAGCAATGTCTTGTGGTTGATGATCAAAGCACGGCCTATGTGGTGCAGCTTTGTGTATAACGTGAATTCGCGGGCCTCACACCTTGGTATGAGTCAAAAACGGGATAGTGACTGCAGGGAGAGCACGACGTTTCTTTCTAGCTATGGGTGGTGTCAGTGCTTAAACTGGCTGACATTTATATACTTTTCACCTGTGTGGTTGTTGGATATGAAGCGCCTCAGATATAGGTCTGTTAGGACCGGGAAACGTTTGCTCAGAAATTGCCAATCCTCAAAAGTAAGAGAGGACCGGCCCTGAAGATCCAAGGATTGATGTGTGCGGTCCTGGGACATTTGCTAGAGTGTCTCGAACGGAGAGGAGCTTGCCCCTTTCCTCGGCTCATGACGGAAATCCAATTTCCAATACGTGATATTGCGGTTTTATTTGCAGAACCTAGTATAGCGACAAAGTGGTATGGGTCATTCATGCTGCCTATGATTGATATTTATGATTGAAATTGTTTTGACACTATACACTTATAGTAATATCAAAATAATGTGTTTTAAACGTATCAAGCATGCTTTGGCTATTATAAGGTAAAAACCCTATCCTCCGGCTTGCGTTGCATTGTGTGATGGGACCTAGGCCTTATAATAGCTTCATTTTTCTTTATTTAGCATTGCGCTATTTGTTTTATGCACTGGTATTCTTGGGAGGAAACCCGTTCTGTGTTATACGGCGTGGTCCCTTGATTTACCGAACTTTAAAATAAAGATTAATAAATGTTTTAGTTCTCACACCAGTCACATGACTGACCTGGAGTTTATTGTTTTAACCTAAACTCTGGGTGCCCTTATTTTCGACATGGGCAGCTAGTAGTTTTGGTTTTGCAGATTTATATCCTCAGGATCCTGATTTACAACTGGAACGATGCTCGGAAAGCTCTGTATCCGTGTATTACTTCTAGTTGTGTTTTGTATTATTTTTCCGTTGCTACGTAATTTATTGTAATCTCTGATATTTATCGAATGTGTAATATTTACTCATACTCTGTATATTCTTGTATTCTGATGGAATTGTTGTAATAAACAATGAAATGTTCTTCTGTTTGTGTTCTAATTCGTCTTGTACTCACGATAATTCGACCTTTCTCTTCTCTTCGGAGAAGGGGAAGTTCGGGTCGCTACAGTGAAGCCTGGCAACAAGTCGAGGAAGGGTTTCAGAGTTGGCAAGATAAAATGTGGTAGGGTTGTTCAAATGAAGATGTTGAGTAATTCCAGACTTGCGCGTGACAAGGAAGAAATGTTGAACCATGTGAGCAAGTTTGAGGGTGTAAGTTGTAATGATAAAACTGACTGCTCAGGGAGTGGCAGGTGGCAATTCATTTGGGACGGGTTAGCAATGAGGTTGAAGAGGTTAGTAGGAGGTCAGTGGAACTGAACAGAAATTCAGTGTTCAGTGTGGCTTCCAGGGTGGATGTGGAAATTGTGGATAACGGTTTAGTAAGTTTAAATTTTTTGCGGGTCTGTCATTCGTATTCACTTGCTTTTTAATGGGACATGGGTCAAGTCACTGTGTTTTTGAGCGAGAAGCATATGAAGCTCTTCTCCTTATATGTGAGACCAAATTATTGTGTTTCTAGTTGGGTGGGCGACTTATTTCTAGTTGGCAATGCTACTGTGATTGACACTAGTGCCTCGAGTAACGATGGTTTGACGGGGTCTAGTGAGATTCTTTTTCAGAGTAGAGATGATTCTTCTTCTTCATCCAGGAGGGGGAGGCGCAAGAGAGTTATCCCGACTTCTGGTATTATTCGTCGCAGTGCTAGGATCAGATGTAGCTCCTCTCCTTTTCGAGGTAGGTCCCAGAGTCTGAATGCTAGTAGTAGCAATTCGGATATGGGCTCAGGTATGACTTCTATTTATGGTAGTGATTATTCTCCTTATGCCTTGAGTAGTCTTTCATCTAGTCAGTTACGTCAGCTTGCGAGTGATACAGCCTTCATTTTTACTGATATTGAGTTAGATACTGAGTTCATTAGGAGTAGGGAATTAGAGAGAGTTACTTCATTGAGTAGATGAGGATTGTTAGCTGGAATATAAGGGGTCTAAATGAACCTAAAAAATGTGCTAAAGTTAGGACTTTCTTTGTATATTATCATATTGATATTGCTTTGCTTCAAGAGACTAAAATTGAAAGTCCTGACTTTAGTTTTTACGCTAGATTAGGTGGATCCCATTTCCGTAATTGGGCCTGTCTACCGTTAATTGGCAGTGCAGGAGGGCTTATGATTGGTTGGAAAGACAACCAGTATAGACTTGTACAGGAATTTTCTAAGTCACATTCGTTACATATTATATTATCTTCACTCAGTGATAATTCTTTATTGAGCATTACTAATGTGTATGGCCCTCACACTAAGATTGAGAGGAGACGTTTGTGGGAGGAAGTTTCTGAATTTAGGAATTTTTCCCCAAATCTTTGGATTGTAAGGGGGGATTTTAATGTTACTAGGTTTTTAGATGAGAGATCTCCTAGAGAAGGTGATTTCTCCGACATGGAGGAATTTAACGATTTCATTCTTGATAATAATTTGATTGAGATTCCGCTTAGCAATAGATCTTTTACTTGGTCTAGGTCTAATATTAGTGACAGGCCGTCTTTTGCCTTATTAGATAGATTTTTTATAAGTACGGAGGTTGATGAGAGATTTCCAATTTGTAAAGTAAAGGGTTTACCTTTTTTATATTCAGATCATTGTCCGTTAATACTCTCGAGTGATTCAAATATTTTAATTAGTAACAGATTTAAATTTGAAAAGATGTGGTTATTAGACACCAGTTTTATAAAACTTGTTACTGTTAAGTGGAATTCACTATTCTATTTTAATAATTTGTACAATGGTAATTCTGCAAAGTTTTTTGTTTCAAAACTAGGTAAATTAATATTTTTTCTTAAGAGGTGGAATAAATTTGTCTTTGGTAGTGTTAGAATTAAGAAAGATAAGATTTTATGTGAGATGTTAGACTTAGATAAGTCAAGTGAATCTAGGACCCTTAATCTAGTTGAGAAAGATAGGCTTTGCAATCTCAGAAATGATTTCAAATTGATTTTGGAAAAGGAAGAAACTATGTGGAGGCAACGATCTCGAGTTCAATGGATTAAGGAAGGGGATAATAACACAAAAATTTTCATAGTATGGCTAATAAGAGGAGACGGGATAATTTGATCAACTCTATAGTCATTAATGATGAGGAATTGACAGTTCAGCGTGATTTAAATGAAGCTTTCACCAATTATTATAAACAAATTTTTGGGACTAGGATAAAGATGAGAATTAACGTCAATTGGAAGGACATCTATCCTAATGATATTAGGGGAGAGTTAGTAGATTTAGATAAGCCTTTTTCTGAGAAGGAAATCTGGAAGGCTATTTGTGATATGCCTAGTGACAAAGCTCCGGGGCCTGATGGTTTTTCTGTTCTATTTTATAAACAATTTTGGGAGGTTTTGAAATCTGATGTTATTAAATTGTTTAATGATTTTTTTAGTGGCAATTTGTGTTTAGGAAACTTTAATTTTGCTAATGTTATCCTTATTAAAAAGAAAGAGAATGCAAAAATTTTAAAGGATTTTAGACCTATCTCTTTAATAAATGTTTCTGTTAAGATTATTTCTAAAGTTCTAGCAAATAGGCTCAGTAGTAAGATGAATGATATTATAGATCATTCGCAAACTGCTTTTATTAAAGGTAGACAAATAGTGGATGGAGTGGCAGCTGTACAGGAGTACATTATTGTATGTGTTAAAAATAATTTTTCATGTGCAATTTTGAAAATAGATTTTGAGAAGGCATTTGATTCGATTGATTGGGATTACATCTGCGAAGTATGTCTTGCTAGAGGTTTTAGTACCAAATGGATTAACTGGATAATTCTTTTACTTAGGTCAGGTAGTTCAAACATTGTTGTCAATGGGGTTGTGGGGAAGAAGATCCAATCTAAGAGGGGGCTTAGACATGGAGATCCCCTGTCACCTCTATTATTTAATTTAGCGGTGGATGTTTTTACTAGAATTCTTAAGAGAGCCGGGAGATTTGGTTTTTTGGGTAATGTAGGTAATAAGGAATTAAACAATGAATTATCTATTCTTTAATTCGCGGATGATACCTTATTATTTTCTTCTCATTTACCTAAGCACATTATTGCGCTTAAGTTTATTCTTTATTGTTTTGACATGTTATCAGGTCTTAGAATTAATTTTGATAAGAGTTCTGTCATGGTCATAAATGATTTTGGTAATGTAGAGGCTTTGGTTGCTAGCACCCTGAACTGTTCTATCATGAAATTTCCTTTTGATTATTTGGGTTTTAAGATTAGGCCTTCGAAACTAAAGAAGGAGGATTGGTTAGTCATAATCGATAAGATTAATAGTAGACTATCAAGTTGGAACAATAGATTCTTGTCTAGAGCAGGTAGATTAGTTTTGGTTAATTCAGTACTATCGGCTATCCCTACGTATTGGATGTCAGTACATAGATTTCGTCAATGGGTTATCGATAAGATTGATAGAATAAGACGTAATTATCTATGGGGTGGGGGTAGAGATACTATTTGTAGGGGTTTCAAATGTTTAGTAAATTAGGAGGTGTGTTGTAAAACTAAGAAATATGGGGGATTGGGGATAATTAATTTATTTAATTTTAACTCTTCCTTATTAGCCAAATGGTTGTGGAAATTAAGGTCTCCTGTAGTATCTACAACGTGGAAAGTTATTATATCTAAATTTTACTATTCAGGAGGAGATTTCATTGTTGGATATAGTGGTAGTTGGTATAATAGATTATCTTACTTTTGGAAGTCAGTATCAAAGTGCTTTGACTTTTTTAACTTAGGTTATAAGGTGATTGTTCATTCTGGTAATACGACTTACTTTTGGCATGATAGGTGGATTTCTCGTTTACCACTTAAAATTGAATTTAGGGAACTCTTTAATAATTGTAGTTTTAAAAATGCATTGATAAAAGATATCTTTAGAAGAGATTTGGATCCCCCATGGGAGTTCTCTTTTGATAATATATTAGAAGGGGAAATGTTAAGACAATTAGCTTTACTTTATGCTAAGTTATCATTATATCACATCGATGAGTGTAAGGACTTTATTAGTTGGGGTATGGATAAAAGTCAAGTTTATTCGGTTAATTCTATGTATAACTTCATAAATTTCTCGGGAATCTCATTTCGGCCTTTTAAGTTTATTTGGAAATCTAATTCTCCTCCTAAAGCTAAATTTCTAATGTGGTTAATCACTCATAATAAACTTAATACGGTTGAGTTTCTTAAGAGGAAGAATATCATTTTTGATGTTAAGTGTTATTTTTGTAATACTATGAATGAGGATGTTGATCATTTATTTTTCTCATGCAATATCACAAACTATATATTTAGTATGGTTTTAAGGATATTTGTTTTTTATTGTCATTATTCTTTCAATTGTTGTGCTAATTATTGAGATTCTTTTAGATTTGTTTATAATGCTAGTAAAAGATACATTTTAGATTCTTTAGTCACTATCGTATGTTGGTTCATTTGGTCCGAGAGAAATCAGAGATCTTTTCATTCTAATCCTGTTTCTACGGATAATTTAATCATTAAAATAGTTTATTTTTACTTGAATTGGATGTCTAATTCACATTACAAGCTATTTGGGAAATCGGGCTTTGAGAATTTATTGATTAAGGACAGAATGAATTTGAATCTATTTATTAGAATCAACATTTTTTTTCATAATAGATATCGCATTGGTTGTTAATTTCTTTTATTAGTTTTTCATTGTTTTTCTTCTACACATATATGTATGGTAAATAAATATGTATGAATATATATATATATATATATATATATATGCTTATATAATATATATATATATATATATATATTTAGACACATATATTTCCATATATGTGTGTGTGACAAATGACTAATAGTTTGTTGAGCTTTTCGCAGATTCAAGTTATTGATTTTGAGGAAGTGCTCAGTGGATAGCTGGATGGATTGGTAGCAGTTATGTATCTTTAAGGATTGCTGTTGGATTGATGATTCGTATTTCATTTGGGCTTATTGATGTTGTATCTCATTATTTTTTGATATTACATGGAGATTATGGGTTATTGTATTGGAGTAGATATAATTCAATATCGGGTGGTGGCCTTGCCGGAATTCGATATTGGAGTAGATGGGCGGTGGTTTATACGGAGCTCATCTATCTACAATCCTTACATCCCTAGAGCTGTACTACGTTTTATCTTGTATTTCTTATGTTCTATAGTCGGACTCTGTACCTTTAGTTTTATTATATATATATATGTGTGTGTGTGTGTGTGTGTGTGTGTGTGTTTGTGTGTGTGTGCGCGCGCGCTCTCTTCTCTTCAGAAGATCACACATTTTTGTTTCAAAAAAAATACTTATTAACTTAGTTCTATTAACTAAGGCCCATTAATAAGTTTCTCTACCCATATATTATAACATATGTTATAATTTCCCCTTGTCCCTAGGACAAGTCTAAACATGTTATTCTTACCAACGGGTTTCAAACTCCCGGACTACTTAATTTATAATTAAGTACAATATATTTTTTCCCCTTTTCTGAACTGGTTTTAGGTTTTCCCCTTTTCTGATTACTGAATTTACAATTAAATGCACTTAACTTAATTCACTAGTTATCCCATTCCCTTACTAGCTTATTATAACCTAAGTTATAATATTCACTTGTCCCTAGGACAAGTCTACCTATTATACAACATTTTCATTAATGTTATTTATTTATAATAGGTTATTATCATTCCCCTTTTAAACCATTTACTATTGTAAACCATTATTCTTCATTCTCTATAATATATGTTCCTTATTATATTAAGGAAAACACTTCATGCACCTTATCAGTTTGATACAAGGAATCAATGATTTATTTTCATAACGTTTTCCCATCTAAATCCGTGGTAGCAAGTAATTTCTTTACTTTTCTATATTTATTGTAGCTTACTTGCAACAACGTTGTAACACCCCGTATTTTTTTTTAATATAATTAAAAATGAAATAAAATATATGAAAATATGCTTATGATAGGTAAATAATGGTGAAGTCTAAGGAGAATTAATTAACACATGGAAGAGTAGAAAAATTAGTTCGATAACGGCGTATGTAACGGAAAAGATACTAAACTAAGGATAACTAATTCAAGAATCAGTAACAAGGTAAAATGGACATCACCATTGCGTTTGTCTTGGAAAAATACGCAAAATAGAGTCCGAGTTTTCGAAAATCGGATACCGTATGAAGAAGATATGGACGAACGAAGTTAGGCAAAAAAACCGAAAACAGTCCAGAATACACTGGCGCACTTGTGAACTGCGCCAGTACAAAAATACACTGGCGCACCTGCCAAGTGCGCCCGTCCAAATCCAGCACCGAATTCTGGAGTGTTCTGAGGTGACGTGTCTTCTTTTGAGTGGCTAGATGATGTGTATTCGAGCTGTGCGATTCTGATGACTTCTGGACTGATCTGAAGGCTCTAAATCACCCTATTCACCTATAAAATAACAACTAGACCTAGCCTAACTCACAACAAATCATTCTTACACCGTTATGCTGCTGGACTTCCTCTTGATCATGGCCGTCGTCTCTAATCTTCTTCCTAAGCTTTCAAACTCAAATCAATTCAAGGGTTAAAGCTTCAACAAAGGATCAAATAATAAATCAGAGATGCCGCAACACTTCTACAACAAATCCAATTCTTAATTCATTAGCCATGCTATGTAAGTTCTAGTTATTTTCAGGTTTAAATATTTAATTATAATGTGGCCATGAAATAAAGTGGATTTGGATTTAAGTATGTGTATCGATTCAGATCTATTTCTGTTTCTTCTTGAATCTTGATCTTTGGACTTTTCTATCTTTACTCTCATGCTAAGTTCATGATCTATTCAGCCTGTTGTAAATCAATTTTCTTGATTCATGTTGATATTATTATCCAGTTGTAATCTTAATATGCCTGTGATGATGTTTTTCTCTCCGATCTTGTTTTGATGCAAAATTCTACCTTTCCCCTATTTATTTTCTTTTGATGAACCTAGGTCAATTTCGAACCTAGGCCTAAACTGCGATTTGCGTGCGATTGAATACGGGGGAAATATTGGGATATTGTCTTGTTGGATATATGTGTTTGATAGAAGCGAAGGCATAATATGAAAACTAGATATTTGGATATTATTGCCATTAACATGAAGTTGGAATCTGGGTATTATCGTTATCATTAAAGTTCGCTAGCTTGGGTAAATTGGGGTAAACATGGAATACATGTAGTTTGGTATGAAACTTGACCTATGAAAAATATGGCAAGAATATTGATATGTATAACTTGGCTAAAATTTGACCTATGTAAATTGGGCTTAGCTTTGTAAACATGTAAACTCTGAATCTTGACATATGTAAAAAGGCATGAAACTTGGTATATATGTAAATTGTCTAGGATTAGGCATATATAAATTGGCATATGAAATTTGGCATGGATCTTGATATATGTGTAATTTGGCTAGAACTTCATATGTGTAAATTGGCATAAACTTGGCATACATGTAAACAGGCAAGAATTAGACATATGTAAACCAACTAGAATTGGGTACATATATTGATGGGCATGTAATTTGGAATGTGGGCGTATGTTAATTAACATGTAATTGTCGTGTTTAGCATAATCATGGTTAGTGACATTTAATTTGGTATGATTTACATACCAAAAATTATAAACACGATTTAAAGGGAAGGTGGGCCATAATAGTAAATGTTGATTAATGTAAATTATGGACACAAAGATAATTGGTAATTTTTGGGAAACTTGCCATAAATTAGTCATTAATCACATAAGTGATTTATGGCATAAAATGGTATCAATTATATACCTAAATTAATGAGATTGATTGGAAACAAATTGGGCAGTAATTTGAATTTGAATAATTTACATAATTAATGTAAATTGGAAAATACGAATATGCTTAGCACGAGGTTGGATTGAGTTGTGATGTAAACCTGCCC
Source organism: Allium sativum (assembly GCA_030737875.1). Lineage (NCBI taxonomy): Eukaryota > Viridiplantae > Streptophyta > Magnoliopsida > Asparagales > Amaryllidaceae > Allium > Allium sativum. Next base: position 529,817,290 of record CM060916.1, read on the forward strand.
GGACAAGCCCGGCTGTCCAGTAATCACAGCAATACCTATCCAATGTGGGAGGCTAAGCATTAGGCCCAATAAAGACCCGAGGTTAGACTGAGTTGTGGCGTAAGACTGCCCGGACCCGACCGGCACACCGGCAGCCACAACAATATCAATCTAATGTGAGAGGTTGGTGCCCTAATAAGACAACTAGAGCTGAGCTAGGGTTGGTAGGGTTAAGTTAACTAGAACACTTAACCAATTTCAACATGTTAACTAAATTGGCGGGTAGGGTTAGGATAATCTGGACACTTAACCAATTTAATATGTTGACTATGGGAGTAGGTAAGGTTAAGCAAATGTTTAACTATTATAACATGATTAAACTGGACTAGAGAGTGAGGTTAAGTTAATGAGAACACTTAACTAATACAATGGGTTAATTAGACAAGTGATTGCGGTTAAGTAGTAACACTTAACCAACATAACAGGACAAGCGGGTGGGCTAAGTTAACTTGAATAAGTTGATAACACTTAACCATTATAATATGACTAGCAGATGGGGTTAAGTTAACATGCACTTAACCAATCTGATGTGATGCGTGGTAGGGTTAAGTAACACACAGGGTTAAGTCAACAAGAAAATCCTTAACCAATGTAACCAGATAGACGAACGAGGTTAAGTTAATAAACCACACTTAACCAATCAAACATAATAAGCGAGAAAGGTTAAGTTAACTAAGGTAAACACTTAACCATGGTAACATAACGAGTAGAAGGGTTAAGTACACATCAGGGTTGGTGGGTAATATTAGTAAATATAGGCCCACATACACTTAACCATTAAATACACATGCTTGAATCAGTAGCGGGGTTAAGTACACATCAGGGTTGGTGGGTAATATTAGTAAATATAGGCCCACATACACTTAACCATTAAATACACATGCTTGAATCAGTAGCGGGGTTAAGTACACATCAGGGTTGGTGGGTAATATCAGAGAATATAGGCCCACAGACTTAACCATTAGAAAAACCTAGTAACGGGGACCCATTTCAGCAGTAACCCATATTAGGTATCAACGGAACCCTGAGCTAGGCAGGGTGGGGCACGATTACTGGGCTGATTATAAGAGGTCAAATTAGCGGCGGTTGGTGCGGCAGTGCAGGTTCTAACGGAGTGCGGGCGTGCACACACTTCGGCGCAGAAAATTTAGCCACTGGGCATCAGTAGGTATAAAGATGTGCATCTTGATTGTGTCAGGGTTGCCACCATGGGACTTGATACACCCCATGGTGGGACCAGCACAGGTATCTACAAGTAGGGGGCCGCGTGACACAAATGAGAACTAGGTCAAGTAGGGAGCTGATCGATAGGGTAGTAAGGGTGCATCGAATATATACATGGCCATTGAGGTGATCGAGGTGGAATCCTCATAATCGATGTACACCTGAAGGCTACCATAATTGCGGGGATTGGGATCACGTTGTAATTATTATATAACACGGGCTACTAGTTGGGACACTAGTAGGAATACTGATCACTCCATGTAAGACACTTATGATGATGCTAGTTCAGTGGTGCAGAGCAAATAGATATCATTTTAATGGTGAAGCTTAGAAACCTTGCGATGTTATTCTTGATAGAAACCATGCGGTAGGATACTTGATAGTAATTATGGGATGTTATACTTGTTTCATCGTGCCCAAAGTTTATCTTGTTACCTTAGTTTATCTTGTTATCATAGTTTATCTTGATATCTTAGTTTATCTTGCCTACCTTGTTATCATGCTTATGTTTACTTTCAGTTTATTCATGCCATGTTATCTTTACCTATTTTTATGCTGAAAGTCACTAGGACTTACTCAGTCTTTATGACTGACCCGTTTTGTTTCGCCTCTTTTTCTTCCGTTCCCCCCCCAGGTTCACAGGGTGGGAATACAACTTAGTTCGGATCTTACCAAGCTCCAAGGCTCTTTCATGTATGGCTTGGATTTCTCTTGGCTATGGCTTGCTTTGCTTTATTGGGGAATACTGCAGTTTGTTTTTATGCTTCTTTGTTTTTGAGCAAGACAGATATTTTAACTATGAAATTGGGTATTGGAAGTTGATGGGCTTTTCTTGTAAACATTTATATTTAATAAATGATTTGAAGTACTTCCTCTTTATTTTCCGCTGTTTTATATATGTCTGTCTTGTAATATTTCTGTTCCAGTACCCATAATACTCCATTGAAGTTAAGGCATTCCCTTTGTGAGTGACCTTAACAGATGTGGGGTGTTACATTTGGTATCAGAGCAGAAGGTTACCAGACTGGGCAAAAGTTTTCAAAAACCTTCTGAAATTATTTTCAAAACATTTACAAAGAAGCAAATTTTCAAGAAAATTTTGTTTTAATTAAAAGGCATATTCCCCAAAGCCATATGCACTATCTTTTGATTCTCTCTTGAAATCTCTTTTCTCTCTTTTCACCATAGTTTCGTAGGCATCCGAAACATGTCGGAGGGCAAAGGAGTGCCCAACCTCCATCTGTAGCCGTATTAGTTCCATCTGCGTCTAATCTTATTTCAAGTTGGGTAGAGTGCCGTGCGTTGGAGGTAGCATCGAAAGACTTGTCAACAAACTATACAAGGACAGTAAGAACAAGGAACTAGTTGTTATAGCTTAATCCACGAAGGAGGAAAAAGGTGAAAGGAAAAAGGCCAAAGTGAAAGAATAGTAAAACCCATGACAAGAGAGAGTATCTTTAGTGAGGAGGGACATGTAGTTAAGTATTATAGGACAAGGGCAAGGGACAAGATCGTCGAGAGGGCAATTGTATGATCTCACCACTAGCATACCTAAGAGAGGTGGTAACGTTTCTATTGAAAGGTTTAGCTTTTCTTTTCTATCATCCCACTAGAACTTTGTTTTTGTACATCGCATCCTTTTAATTCTGCTTCGAAAGTTGAGTCTCTGCACCTTAGTACTAGCATGGTAGAGGATCCCATTTTTTTTTCTCAAATCCTATTGGGGAAATCGGCTCATTTATTCATGACTTGTTTGGATTTGAGAATGTCTATGCTAAGTGTTGAGTCTAGAAGTAATGTTTATGTTTTGGGCTATGGGTTGATTCTAGCGATGGAGTGGTTATCCAGTAAGGGTGACCTTCTCGGTTTTGAAAAGAAGGTAGTTAGACTCTTGACTTGCCTCGGTAATACTCTCGAAGTCGCATGTAACCTTTAGGGCTCTATCAGGATTTGTTTCCTAGAATCTCTTGACACATTTATTGGTAATTTGTAATCCGATCGGGTAGTGTTCGCCACTAAGGCGGATGGGTCATTTCGCTTATGCATGAATTGTAGAGAATCACCTTAGTAAGTACATTTGGCAACATGGTTGGCATTTATTTCCAAGAGATAGTTCTTCTACGTGGAATACCTGATAGTAAGTGGATGAGATCCAAGATTCACTAGTGAATTTTGGAGAGCTTGCATGAAACCATGAGTACGCAATTACGTTTGAGCCGAGTATACTAGGAGGAGAATAAGTGAAAGTAGAACGAGAGGCAAAAGTGAAATGGATTCCAACCCATATTTTGAAAACAAGAATTAAGAAGCTACGGAATTGTGAAGTTAAAGGCGGTCAAAGCACAATGGAGTTAAGTTCAAAGAAATGCGACTTAGAAGATGGAAGACTAGATTCGCGCATCATATCTCTTTTTAAGAGTATATCCATGATCTCTCTTTTCCTATAGAGCTTACTCACATGCTATCTTTTGTGTATATCCTCTCGGTCCTATTCTCAATCCTACTTCTATTGCGAACCTCATAGGGAGTATGATTCGTCTGTTAGTAATATATGTTGGGGCTTGAGGATGTCCGTCGGGTGGACTAAACTTTTTGGGTTTTATAGGATACTGGTTGGTCTTAGGAAGGGATTCCCTTGTGACCTAAAAGGAGTCCATCATGCTTAGTTTCCTAGAATCATATATAGTGGTTGGGTTGAGTAATTCATTGGGTGTCAGTCTGATGTTGATTTCGGTCTTCGGGGCTGATGCTTAGAGAGTTCTTCTCCTAATCAATATATATGTGGCATAGATTTCCAGTTTTGACATTGCTTAATGGGCACAAAGTTTTTACTTGCTTCTATCATTCGACTATACCTTTAGATAGGAACAATTGGGTGTAAACATGTGTTTGAGTCATGTTGTGATTGATGGTTGCAAGTGGCTGCAAGTGGCTGCAAGTGGCTGCAAGTGGCTGCAAGTGGTTGCTAGTGGTTGCTCGTGGGTGCATTTACACACATTAGGCACTAGATCGGCTCAATCACCTTTCATATTGCATATGCACGAGTGTTTACACTTGTTTGTGGATGAAATTGAATGTGTTATCATGTGGATGTTGCATATGGATGGATGTTTGTGCACACATATAGTCTTTATGAGACTAGGTGTAACAACCCGTATTTTTGAATAACATGTTATAACATAAATGGAGGCAGAATTAAACTGTAAAATCTGAATCAAGGGAAACGGGCTATGCCATTGCGTTCGTCTCGGAAAAATACACGAAATAGAGTCCGAGTTTTCGAAAATCGGAGTCCGTATGACCAAGATATGGCCTCGCGAAGTTTCACGAAAAATTCCCAAATTAAAGTATACTTAATTAAGTGAAATGGGTTGCGCAGAGAAATATATATATATTGATATATATATATAATTGAAAATTAAATAAATAAATATGCAAAAATGTTCAAAACAGCGAATTGGGAGAGGGGAATAACCGAACCGGCTGATTTTTGAGGTCGACCCGAGCCTGCTGGGTCGACTAGGGGTTAATCCAGGGTGTTTGGCTGTCAACCCGTGGGCCGATTCGCTCAAATGCAGATTTTGCATTTGGATGGTTCTCATGGTTCATCTTTAATCTAAAGGCCCTAGATGGTTCCTACACTTGACTTCTTCCCCAAGACATGCTTTGATGGCTTGGATTGAATCTAGGTTTAATCCTATGGCCTAAAACACTTGCCTACTCTATAAATAAGACCCTAACCTACCCTAAATCATCATTATTCATTCATACAACTAAACTATGGCAAAATCAATCCTCTCATGGCCTCCACTCTCTTCATAAAATTCCTAAATCAAATTTCTAAGAGATTTCCATGCATACAAGTGTATTTAGGCTTGTATGATCCTCTTTAGCTTGCATTAAAGTCTTGTTTCTCTATTGGCATCATAAAGGAGGAGTCTTGATCAAGTTTGCTTGCATTTTGGGGTTTTAATTTGTTGCATAAGGGGTTTCTTACATTTGCTATACTCATTTGAGTCCACATAAGCATTGTAAGCCTATTTCTACTCTTGTATTTTAACTATGAAGTTAATATGTTATGTTGCAAGTTGAGTTTGGGGTTAATCATGATATGTGCTTTGATCTTATGATTTTATGCATAAGCTTACTCTATGCATGTTAGTAAAGTCATTACCTTGGCTTTATGCATAGAAAGATGTGATCTTTGGTTGGAAATGTTGCATGATGCAACTTTGAAACTCTCATAAACCTTGTATTAACATGCATATAATGTTATATGCATGTTACTAGTCCTTATCTCACGCTATCTATGGCCATGTTCCGCCTATTTGCCAAGTTTGATGTTATGCATGCATATGAACCTTATGCAAGTTGAAACCATGTTATGCATGCATATGAACACTATGCAAGTTAAAATGATGTTATGCATGCTTAGGAATATTTTGCAAGTTGATAACATGATATGCAAGTTTGTGATCACATCTTTGTCTCATATGCCACCATGTTTAACTTGTGGCTCCAACACCTTTATGTCATGATTTTGCCAAGTTCCCTCTTTCTATCCTTTATGCGCTATTGCGATATGTAAGCGAGGGGATTGCGTTTGGGGTTGGGTAAACTTAAAAGACATAAAAACGTAAGCTTGGGAATTTACCTATTAAGTTAGGTCTACCCATTGGGAATTTACCTATTAAGTTAGGTCTACCCAATTGCTTGAAAATTTGTAATGTGTTTTGGAAACATGATGGACATGACACTTAGAAAACATGAGGATGGCGAACTCGAGGTTGGGTTGAGCTTGTAGCATAAACCTACCCGGAACCGACCGGCTTAACTAGTGGCTACAAGCAATAGGACCCAATGTGAGTAGTTGGTCATGTTGCACGTGAAACCCGAGGTTAGACTAAGTTGTGGTGTAAACCTACCCGGACCCGCCCGGCCTAACTAGTAACCACAACAAGGTCTAATGTGAGAGGTTGGGTGCATTAAATTAATTAATGCCACATGGTAGGGTTAAGTCATGGACCGCTTGAATACTTAACCAATTAAACACGATGGGTTGATAGGGTTAAGTCATGAACCTTGGGTACACTTAACCAACTTGGTACTTGGATGAGTTGGGTTAACCACGTTTAACCCATTAAGGAAACCCTAGTTACGTGGTCCTTTGCACCAGTAACCCTCTTAGTTGTATCATGATACCCTAGGGACTAGGCTAGGGTGGGGCACGATTACTGGGATGACATGTAAGCGACCAAGACGACGGCTGTGTAGGTGCGCCGGTGTAGGTTCAGGCGGGCCATGGTCGTGCACATGGTCCGGAGTTGAAAAAGCCGGCACGGGCATCAGTAGGTTTAAACTGTGCGTGCTTGACACCCTAGGACTTGATACACCCTAGGGTGGACCTAGCACAGTTTAGCTACACTTCGTAGTTGGGCCGTATGACACCGACACTTGACGAGTTAGGCTTTAGGAGAGCCGATCGACTAGACCGTGCTAGTTGGACCTTGGTTTAGGTCATTCATGATGTTGGGCCAAACTTGGGCCTGGGGATCACTTCTTGTTTACACTTGACATGACTTGTGATACTAGTACACTTGGTGCAAACCTCAACCTTGTATATGCGGTGCCACACTTGATCTATCTTGTTGACTTTTTCCATGCCAGTTATCATCCTATGACTCATCCTTGTTTACATATACAGTTAACTTTATTAGTTGTTGTACAATAGTAGGTAGGACTTACCAGTCTTTTGACTGACCCATTTTCTTTCGCCTCTTTTCTTTCGTTTCCCCCCCCCAGGTTTACAGGGCGGGAATACCAGTACTTAGCTTGGATCTTAGCTGCTTTTCCTGGATAGCTCATGTATGCTTTGGACTTGAGCTCGCTATGGTTTTCTACCTTGGGGATAGCTACTTTATGTTTTCCTTTCCAGTTTCCAGTTTTATGTTTCTAGACTTTGTTTATGGAAAATAATGATCAAGTACTGTGTTGTAACTTAACTTATGGTTTTGATATGCTAGTTTTTATCCGCTGCTATATTTACTCTGTTTTTTTTACTTATATGTTCTGTCTTGTGATATCTGCATGCATGTTTACCTTGTTTAAACGCCCCTCCAAAGTCAGTGCCCTTGCAAGAGTGGCACTGGCGGAGGTGGGGTGTTACATTTGGTATCAGAGCATAAGGTTTACAAGATTGGAGCAAAAAGGGTTTTAAAGTTACTTTTAAAAGCTATTTTCAAAACCAATTAAGTATTTTCCAAAGAAAAGTCTAGTTTATTTTGAAAGGCTATCCCCCAAGAGCCATAAGCACTATCCTTCGTTTCCTCGTTCTAAATCTATCTTTTCCTTTTTTTCCAGCATGGCCGATCTCAATCTTCCTGAGGGAGTCACCATTCCCGGATGGTTCCGGAGGTACTTGGAAGCTAGGGCCAACAATGCAGGTCCAGCAACCACTCCCACTATCACTGAGGTTCCACCCCCTCCTCCTCCTCCTCAGCAACCACAAGCCGATTTCGCCAAGGTTTGCAAGGACTTCAAGGCAATGGCTGGCAAAAAATTTATTGGGACGGAGACTTTTGTGGAAGCAAGAAATTGGTTGAAGGAGACCGAAGATCTCTTTGCCATCTTTGATATAGAGGACCGTAGAAAGGTTATGTTGGCGGTTTGGCTACTAAAGGAGGAAGCTTCTTATTGGTGGGAGGTCACCAGTGCTACTAGGCCCATAGAAACCTGGGCTGACTTTAGGGCAAGGTTTGGGCTTAAGTTTTTATCGTCTGCGGAGGAAAATTTGCAACTAGAGAAGTTCATAGCCTTGAAGCAAGGAGACATGACGGTGAGAGAATATGTGAATAAGTTCAACCAGCTTGCCCGATTCGGTTTGGACATGGTCAATACTCCCGAGAAGAAGGCTCTACGTTTTGCACGAGGGTTAAATGAGCCATTACAAGGTCTAGCCATGTCACACATACCCATGGGGGCCACTTTCGAGAGCCTAGTAGACATGGCATTGCTGCAGGGAGAGGATAAGAATGGGAAGAAAGAAGTCAAGCCCAATGAGACTCAGCCTAAGAAGGCAGACTCCAAGTGGGGAGGGAATCAGAGTAATCAGAACAACAAGAACAACAAGGGCAACAAGAACAAGGCAAAGGACACAAGAAAGTACCACTTCTGTGGGATTGTTGGGCACGTGGCCAAGGACTGTAGGAAGAAGAGAATGAAATTGGGTGGATGCTTTCATTGTGGAGAGACGGGACATTTTAGCAAGGATTGCCCTAAGAAGCAGGGGCATGGACAAACTCAGCGCGCAGGTTCATCTGGAGGGCAAGTGCATGCTCTCAACACCACTCCAGTTCAGGACCGAGGTACTATTTCTGTGGAAAGTCTTGTTTATATTTCTGGTTTTCCTGTTCGCACTTTGTTTGATTCTGGCGCATCGCATACCTTTATTTCTTCTGATGTTGTTGGAAGTTTGCACCTAAGTACTAGTCTTGTTGAGGATCCCGTTAGTGTTTCAAATCCGATTGGGGTTCAGCCCATTTATCTATGATCTGTATGGATTTGAGGATTTCTATCTTGACCGTAGAATTCTCGTGTGATGCTTATGTTCTCGGGTTCACGGGATACGGGTTGATCTTGGGCATGGATTGGTTGTCCCGCTATGGAGCCATTCTCGATTGTGAGCATAGGGTGGTGAGACTCATGACTCACCTGGGTAATACCCTAGAGATTTCTTGCAACCCGCTAGATCCCGTCATGCTATGTTATCTTGAATCTCTTGACTCGTCCATCGATGATCTGCAATCTGTAAGGGTGGTTCGAGAATACCCTGATGTCTTTGAAGAAGTTAAGGGGTTACCCCCTAAGCGAGAGATAGATTTCCGCATTTATCTGGTTGATAATGCTAAGCCAGTCTCCTTACCAGTTAGGCACATGGCCCCGCGTGAAAGGAGAGAGCTCAGTAAGCAAATCAAGGAGCTACTTGAGAAGAATTTTATTAGGCGAAGCAATTCTGAATGGGGTGCTCCCGTAGTGTTCGCTACTAAGGCGGACGGCTCGCTTCGTCTACGTGTTGATTATCGAGAGTTGAACAAGCGGACCAAGAAGAATAGGCATCCATTACCGAGGATAGATGACCTCTTCGACCAGCTTGTTGGTGCTTCTGTTTTCTCTCAGCTTGATTTAGCCACCGGATTTCATCAGCTTAGAGTGGCCGAAAACAGCATTGATAAGACTGCATTTAGGACTCCAGACGGATTCTTTGAATGGCTTGTTATGCCATTCGGCTTGACTAATGCACCCGCCTACTTCGTAGATTTGATGAGTAGGGTGTTCAGGGAGTTCCTTAACAAGTTTGTTGTTGTCTTCGTGGATGATATTCTGATCTTTTCAAAAGACGAGGAAGAACATGCTAGACACCTCAAGGAAGTGATGGATACGCTTAGAGGCCATCAGTTGAAAGCCAAGTTCTCCAAATGCCACTTTTGGAGAAAGGAAGTCCGATTTCTTGGGCATATAGTTTCTAAGTAGGGTATAGCTGTGGATCCCGCGAAAGTGGTTGCAGTTCAAGACTGGAAGACTCCTAGGAATGCAACCGAAGTGCGAAGCTTTCTCGGTCTGGCAGGCTACTATAGGAGGTTCATTAGAGACTTCGCTAAGATTTCGGCCCCTCTCACTAGATTGACGAAGAAGAACTTAGTCTTTGCATGGGACTTAGAGTGTGAGCTTGCTTTTCAAAGGCTCAAAAGGGCCCTTACCTCAGCTCCAGTTTTGGCATTACCCGATGGCGGTAAAATGTTTACCGTGTATACCGATGCATGTGGCACGGGGTTAGGCGCTGTTCTGATGCAGGAGAGAAGAGTGATATGTTATGGGGGTAGGCAACTTAAAGTTCATGAGAAGAACTACCCCACTCATGACTTGGAGTTAGCGGCGATTGTCTTTGCACTCAAGTCCTGGCGCCACTATCTTTTAGGCGAAAGGTTTGAGTTGTATACTGATCACAAATCACTCAAGTATCTCTTCTCGCAGAAAGATCTGAATCTTAGGCAGCAAAGGTGGATGGAATTCTTGGCATCATATGACTTCGAGATAGCTTATACCCCTGGCAAGGGTAATGTTGTGGCTGATGCACTAAGCAGAAAGAGGTTGACCCTAAGTCCTCTATTCGTTGAGATGAAGAATTTAGAGTATGTGGCAACCTTTGATTTCTCTTTGGCAATTGAGTCGATGACCGGTTCATTAGCATCTCTGGAACTCAGACCTACCCTTCTTGATCAAGTTGGGGCTTCGCAGAAAGAAGACCTTCAGATAGTTGAGATTATGGATAAGCTGATTCGAGGAGAGACATCTAGTCATCTCGCTCGATATCCTATTGATGACAAGGGTTGGCTGAGGAGAGATGGAAGGTTATGTGTTCCAGTGGTAGGAGATCTAGTAAGAAAAATTCTTGAGGAAGCGCATCGCTCTAAGTTGACTATACATCCAGGCGGAGATAAGATGTATAAAGATATGAAGCGTATTTTCTTTTGGCCTGGGATGAAGAAGGATGTGGCAGAGTTTGTTTCTAGATGTATCATTTGCCAGCAAGTTAAGGCCGAGTCGAAGAAGCCCGGTGGGCTATTGCATCCTCTAGACGTTCCACTTTGGAAGTGGGAGAGTATTTCCATGGATTTTATTGATGGGCTACCAAGGTCAAGGAAAGGGAATACGAGCATTTAGGTTATTGTGGACAGACTTACGAAGAGTGCTCATTTCATTCCGGTAAAGAGCAAGAGGACCGCATCTTGGCTAGCATCTGTATATCTTCGTGAGATTGTGAGACTTCATGGAGTCCCTTCTAGTATAGTCAGTGACCGTGACCCAATCTTTACAAGTCAGTTCTGGAATAGCTTGCAAGAAGCCATGGGCACGAGGTTGAATCTAAGTACTGCTTATCACCCACAGACGGACGGTCAAACCGAAAGGGTGAATAGGGTACTCGAGGATCTGTTAAGGCTTTGTATTCTGGATTTTGGTGGTACTTGGGAAGACCATCTTCCTCTTGTTGAGTTTGCATATAATAACAGTTATCAAGCAAGCATAGGGATGGCACCATTTGAAGCTTTATATGGGAGGCCGTGCAAGTCGCCTACATGTTGGTGGGAGACTACAGATAAGCTTATACTTGGGCCTGATATGATCAGAGATGCATCCGAGAAGATCGAGTTGATTCGAAGACGGATGAAAGCGGCCCAAGACCGACAGAAATCCTATGCTGATAAGCGAAGATCTGATTTGGAGTTTGATGTTGGAGATATGGTTTTCGTGAAGGTTTCTCCTTTGCGGAATGTGGTCCGATTTGGAGCCGTTGGGAAGTTAGCACCGAGATTTGTTGGACCCTTCCCTATTATAGAGAGGATCGGGCAGATGGCTTATAGAGTGAAATTGCCCGAGAAGCTTGCCGGAGTACACGATGTTTTTCATGTCTCGCATCTCCGGAAGTGTTTACATGAGTCAGCAGAGGTTGTTGAGCCAAGTGTTCTGGAAGATGTGGAAGTGGAGAAAGAAGCTACTTTGAGGAGAGCTCCGATTCGTATCTTGGGGACGGAGACCAAGAAGCTAAGGAATCGAGAGGTCAAGTTGGTGAAGGTTCAATGGGGTGAAGCCGAAGAAGACGCAAATTGGGAAACCGAGGAGAAGATGCGTGGGCTTTATCCATTCCTTTTTGAGGGTACACTCTCAATCTCTTTTCTTTGTTAGCATATCTTTCTCTTTGCTATCCATGTTTATATAGTTATCGTGCTAACCTTGTCATGAGAACCTTAGGTAGAAACCCTTTGGATGAAACATGTATTTGAAACATGTTATGCTTGATGGTTGCAAGTGGTTGCAAGTGGATACTCGTGGATGCATGATACACATTAGGCACTAAGATCGGCTCACATACTCTCATATTGCATATGCATGAGTGTTTATGCTTATTCATGGATGAAAATTTTTGTGTTATCACATGGATGTTGCATATGGATGTATGTGATGTGCACACATATAGATGTTATACATTATGTTAGGAATTGCATACATATGGATTCATTTCACTAACATAACCTGCATTGATGATATTTGCATTAGATAAGTACATATACACACACCTTTGCATATGATCATACAGCATTTAGAACCTTTTAAGGACAATGATTGCTCGTGGATGATGTTTTGAGTAGATGGATGATGGATGGTAGGATACGTTCTTCCTAACTTGGATATTTCGGGGACGAAATCCTTTAAGGAGGGGAGAATGTAACAACCCGTATTTTTGAATAACATGTTATAACATAAATGGAGGCAGAATTAAACTGTAAAATCTGAATCAAGGGAAACGGGCTATGCCATTGCGTTCGTCTCGGAAAAATACACGAAATAGAGTCCGAGTTTTCGAAAATCGGAGTCCGTATGACCAAGATATGGCCTCGCGAAGTTTCACGAAAAATTCCCAAATTAAAGTATACTTAATTAAGTGAAATGGGTTGCGCAGAGAAATATATATATATATTGATATATATATATATATATATAATTGAAAATTAAATAAATAAATATGCAAAAATGTTCAAAACAGCGAATTGGGAGAGGGGAATGACCGAACAGGCTGATTTTTGAGGTCGACCCGAGCCTGCTGGGTCGACTAGGGGTTAATCCAGGGTGTTTGGCTGTCAACCCGTGGGCCGATTCGCTCAAATGCAGATTTTGCATTTGGATGGTTCTCATGGTTCATCTTTAATCTAAAGGCCCTAGATGGTTCCTACACTTGACTTCTTCCCCAAGACATGCTTTGATGGCTTGGATTGAATCTAGGTTTAATCCTATGGCCTAAAACACTTGCCTACTCTATAAATAAGACCCTAACCTACCCTAAATCATCATTATTCATTCATACAACTAAACTATGGCAAAATCAATCCTCTCATGGCCTCCACTCTCTTCATAAAATTCCTAAATCAAATTTCTAAGAGATTTCCATGCATACAAGTGTATTTAGGCTTGTATGATCCTCTTTAGCTTGCATTAAAGTCTTGTTTCTCTATTGGCATCATAAAGGAGGAGTCTTGATCAAGTTTGCTTGCATTTTGGGGTTTTAATTTGTTGCATAAGGGGTTTCTTACATTTGCTATACTCATTTGAGTCCACATAAGCATTGTAAGCCTATTTCTACTCTTGTATTTTAACTATGAAGTTAATATGTTATGTTGCAAGTTGAGTTTGGGGTTAATCATGATATGTGCTTTGATCTTATGATTTTATGCATAAGCTTACTCTATGCATGTTAGTAAAGTCATTACCTTGGCTTTATGCATAGAAAGATGTGATCTTTGGTTGGAAATGTTGCATGATGCAACTTTGAAACTCTCATAAACCTTGTATTAACATGCATATAATGTTATATGCATGTTACTAGTCCTTATCTCATGCTATCTATGGCCATGTTCCGCCTATTTGCCAAGTTTGATGTTATGCATGCATATGAACCTTATGCAAGTTGAAACCATGTTATGCATGCATATGAACACTATGCAAGTTAAAATGATGTTATGCATGCTTAGGAATATTTTGCAAGTTGATAACATGATATGCAAGTTTGTGATCACATCTTTGTCTCATATGCCACCATGTTTAACTTGTGGCTCCAACACCTTTATGTCATGATTTTGCCAAGTTCCCTCTTTCTATCCTTTATGCGCTATTGCGATATGTAAGCGAGGGGATTGCGTTTGGGGTTGGGTAAACTTAAAAGACATAAAAACGTAAGCTTGGGAATTTACCTATTAAGTTAGGTCTACCCATTGGGAATTTACCTATTAAGTTAGGTCTACCCAATTGCTTGAAAATTTGTAATGTGTTTTGGAAACATGATGGACATGACACTTAGAAAACATGAGGATGGCCAACTCGAGGTTGGGTTGAGCTTGTAGCATAAACCTACCCGGAACCGACCGGCTTAACTAGTGGCTACAAGCAATAGGACCCAATGTGAGTAGTTGGTCATGTTGCACGTGAAACCCGAGGTTAGACTAAGTTGTGGTGTAAACCTACCCGGACCCGCCCGGCCTAACTAGTAACCACAACAAGGTCTAATGTGAGAGGTTGGGTGCATTAAATTAATTAATGCCACATGGTAGGGTTAAGTCATGGACCGCTTGAATACTTAACCAATTAAACACGATGGGTTGATAGGGTTAAGTCATGAACCTTGGGTACACTTAACCAACTTGGTACTTGGATGAGTTGGGTTAACCACGTTTAACCCATTAAGGAAACCCTAGTTACGTGGTCCTTTGCACCAGTAACCCTCTTAGTTGTATCATGATACCCTAGGGACTAGGCTAGGGTGGGGCACGATTACTGGGATGACATGTAAGCGACCAAGACGACGGCTGTGTAGGTGCGCCGGTGTAGGTTCAGGCGGGCCATGGTCGTGCACATGGTCCGGAGTTGAAAAAGCAGGCACGGGCACCAGTAGGTTTAAACTGTGCGTGCTTGACACCCTAGGACTTGATACACCCTAGGGTGGACCTAGCACAGTTTAGCTACACTTCGTAGTTGGGCCGTATGACACCGACACTTGACGAGTTAGGCTTTAGGAGAGCCGATCGACTAGACCGTGCTAGTTGGACCTTGGTTTAGGTCATTCATGATGTTGGGCCAAACTTGGGCCTGGGGATCACTTCTTGTTTACACTTGACATGACTTGTGATACTAGTACACTTGGTGCAAACCTCAACCTTGTATATGCGGTGCCACACTTGATCTATCTTGTTGACTTTTTCCATGCCAGTTATCATCCTATGACTCATCCTTGTTTACATATACAGTTAACTTTATTAGTTGTTGTACAATAGTAGGTAGGACTTACCAGTCTTTTGACTGACCCATTTTCTTTCGCCTCTTTTCTTTCGTTTCCCCCCCCCCCAGGTTTACAGGGCGGGAATACCAGTACTTAGCTTGGATCTTAGCTGCTTTTCCTGGATAGCTCATGTATGCTTTGGACTTGAGCTCGCTATGGTTTTCTACCTTGGGGATAGCTACTTTATGTTTTCCTTTCTAGTTTCCAGTTTTATGTTTCTAGACTTTGTTTATGGAAAATAATGATCAAGTACTGTGTTGTAACTTAACTTATGGTTTTGATATGCTAGTTTTTATCCGCTGCTATATTTACTCTGTTTTTTTTACTTATATGTTCTGTCTTGTGATATCTGCATGCATGTTTACCTTGTTTAAACGCCCCTCCAAAGTCAGTGCCCTTGCAAGAGTGGCACTGGCGGAGGTGGGGTGTTACACTAGGACTATTTGCATACATGTTGGACTCATGGCACAAAACATATTTTGCATTAAGAAGATCAATCGGGCCTGATCATTTGCATTAGACAAGGGACATATACACACACTTCTTGCATATGTTCATACAGCATTAGAAATCTCTTAAGGACAATGAATGCTTGTGATTGAGGATTGAGTAGATGGATGATGGATGGTAGGACACATTCTTCTTAACTTGAAGATTTCGGGGACGAAATCATTTAAGGAGGGGAGAATGTAACACCCCATATTTTTTTAATATAATTAAAAATGAAATAAAATATATGAAAATATGCTTATGATAGGTAAATAATGGTGATGCCTAAGGAGAATTAATTAACACATGGAAGAGTAGAAAAATTAGTTCGATAACGGCGTATGTAACGGAAAAGATACTAAACTAAGGATAACTAATTCAAGAATCAGTAATTAGGTAAAATGGACATCACCATTGCGTTTGTCTTGGAAAAATACGCAAAATAGAGTCCGAGTTTTCGAAAATCGGATACCGTATGAAGAAGATATGGACGAACGAAGTTAGGCAGAAAAACCGAAAACAATCCAGAATACACTGGCGCACTTGTGAAGCGCGCCAGTACAAAAATACACTGGCGCACCTGCCAAGTGCGCCCGTCCAAATCCAGCACCGAATTCTGGAGTGTTCTGAGGTGACGTGCCTTCTTTTGAGTGGCTAGATGATGTGTATTCGAGCTGTGCGATTCTGAGGACTTCTGGACTGATCTGAAGGCTCTAAATCACCCTATTCACCTATAAAATAACACCTAGACCTAGCCTAACTCACAACAAATCATTCTTACACCGTTATGCTGCTGAACTTCCTCTTGATCATGGCCGTCGTCCCTAATCTTCTTCCTAAGCTTTCAAACTCAAATCAATTCAAGGGTTAAAGCTTCAACAAAGGATCAAATAATAAATCAGAGATGCCGCAACACTTCTACAACAAATCCAATTCTTAATTCATTAGCCATGCTATGTAAGTTCTAGTTATTTTCAGGTTTAAATATTTAATTATAATGTGGCCATGAAATAAAGTGGATTTGGATTTAAGTATGTGTATCGATTCAGATCTATTTCTGTTTCTTCTTGAATCTTGATCTTTGGACTTTTCTATCTTTACTCTCATGCTAAGTTCATGATCTATTCAGCCTGTTGTAAATCAATTTTCTTGATTCATGTTGATATTATTATCCAGTTGTAATCTTAATATGCCTGTGATGATGTTTTTCTCTCCGATCTTGTTTTGATGCAAAATTCTACCTTTCCCCTATTTATTTTCTTTTGATGAACCTAGGTCAATTTCGGACCTAGGCCTAAACTGCGATTTGCGTGCGATTGAATACGGGGGAAATATTGGGATATTGTCTTGTTGGATATATGTGTTTGATAGAAGCGAAGGCATAATATGAAAACTAGATATTTGGATATTATTGCCATTAACATGAAGTTGGAATCTGGGTATTATCATTATCATTAAAGTTCGCTAGCTTGGGTAAATTGGGGTAAACATGGAATACATGTAGTTTGGTATGAAACTTGACCTATGAAAAATATGGTAAGAATATTGATATGTATAACTTGGCTAAAATTTAACCTATGTAAATTGGGCTTAGCTTTGTAAACATGTAAACTCTGAATCTTGACATATGTAAAAAGGCATGAAACTTGGTATATATGTAAATTGTGTAACAACCCGTATTTTGAATAACTTGTTATAACATAAATCAAGGCAGAATTAAATTTTAAAATCTGAATTATGGGAAACGGGTTGCGCCATTGCGTTCGTCTCGGAAAAATACGCGAAATAGAGTCCGAGTTTTCGAAAATCGGAGTCCGTATGAAGGAGATATGGACGAACGAAGTTAGGCAGAAAAACCGGAAACAGGCCAGAAATGCACTGGCGAACCTGTGAAGTGCGCCAGCACAAAAATACACTGGCGCACTTGGGAAGTGCGCCCATGTCGAGCCAGTTTGGCCTGGGTGCACTGTTTTGGCTGTTGGGCTGTGTTTTGGTGGCTTGTGACGATTTTTGATGTGCTAGACGGACCTGATGGCTTCTAGGGTTAATCTAAGGGCCTAAACTACACCCTAATCCTATAAATACACCCTAATGCAAGCCTAATCCATACTAAAAAATAGAATTGATGCCATCATGCCGCCAAGATCAAACTTAGGAGGAGCCTCCACTAGTTATGAAGAAAGTTGCAAGCTAATCAACCTCTAATCATCATCTTCTTCAAATATTGCAACTAGTTCTACTTCATAAGTTTGCTAATCTTGGTTTTGGTGAGTTTCTATAGACTTAACAATCAATTGTTAAATTGATTATGATAGGATATGATAAGATATGGCTATGTTTGTGGAATCAATGTGTTTATGCAAGTTTAGTATAGTGTATGTTGTGTGCTATATGCAAGTTTAGCAAGTTTAGTATAGTGTATGTTGTGTGCTATATGCAAGTTTAATGATATGTTTTATGATGCAAAACACTATGTTGAACATTGATTCATATGTAACATGTTATGCAAGCTATATGGGAGATTATATGCAAGTCTATATGTAACATGTTATGCAAGTTATGTATTTGGTTTTATGCATGCTAAGTATTTGGTTTTATGCATGCTATGTATTTGGTTTTATGCATGCTAAGTATTTGGTTTTATGCATGCTAAGTGTTTGGTTTTATGCAAGTTATGATGCAAGTTCATATGCAAGTTTGCCTCTAGGTATGGCATGTTATGCAAGTTCATATGCAAGTTATGATACATGTTCATATGCAAGTTATGATGCAAGTTCATATGCAAGTTATGATGCAAGTTCATATGCAAGTTTGCCTCTAAGTATGGCATGTTATGCAAGTTCATATGCAAGTTATGATGCAAGTTCGTATGCAAGTTATGATGCAAGTTCATATGCAAGTTATGATGCAAGTTCATATGCAAATTTGCCTCTATGTATGACATAAGTACATGTGCAAGTTCATCCCTTTTAGACCTATGACATGTATGCAAGTTGACACCTTTATGATAGGTCTATGACATGAACATTTAAGCAAGTTACCATCTTTATGACATTTGTGATTCATGCAAATTTGGGTTGGTTATTTATGCAAGTTGGGTTTATGGTCATATATACAAGTTGACACCTTTTAAACCCATGATAATGCTAATGATATGCTAAGTTGAACCCATTGTGTGTATGATGAATCTTCTCTTTTGAAGTATGTCATGTTAACGTATTTACGTGGGGACGATGGGGTAAAAATTAATGAACACATAAAATTTTGTGTGATGTGGGTATGATTAAACATACCGTAAAGTGGATGGACATAATTGGGAATTTACCTATTAAGTTAGGTCTACCCATATTATGGAATTGGGAATTTACCTATTGAGTTAGGTCTACCCATATTCTTAAATATTTGTAATTAATTAGGGATAATTAATACAAATTATGGGGGTGATTAATTAGGTGTAATTAATCTACTAAGACACGAGGTTGGACCCTTTTGTAGCATAAGACTGCCCGAAACCGACCGGCAAATCCAGCGGCTACAAATGATTGGCCCAATGTGAGAGGTCTTAGTCATAAACTAAATACGTGACAAGTGTAAAGACACGAGGTTAGACTCTGTTATGGTGTAAGGCTGCCCGGAACCAACCGGCATATCCAGCTGCCATAAAAGTCAGTCTAATGTGAGAGGTCTTTACAAAGGTTACGATCTTAATTAATTAAGAAACACTTAACCAAATTAGCATGTAGAGGGGCATGAGGGGTTAAGTTGGTGCCTTGGGTGGCATGTAGTAACTAGTGGGGGTGCCTTGGGTGGCATAAGGAAACCAGTGGGATTGCCTTGGGTGGCAATAGAAAATACGATTAGAATACTTAACCAAAGTGGAACATGTAATTAAACATGATAAAAGGGTTAAGTAAGTGCCTTGGGTGGCATGTAGGAATTAAGTAAGTGCCTTGGGTGGCATGTGGAAATCAAGTAAGTGCCTTGGGTGGCATGCGGAAATCTAGTGGGTGCCTCAAGTGGCAATTGAAATATAATTAAATGACAAGCTTAAGTAGTAGCTTGTGGGGGCCTTAAGTGGCAATTGAAATATAATTAAATGACAAGCTTAAGTAGTAGCTTGTGGGGGCCTTAAGTGGCAATGGAAATATAATTAAATGACAAGCTTAAGTAGTAGCTTGTGGGGGCCTTAAGTGGCAATTGAAATATGATTAGATGTCTTAACCAAACCTTAACATGCAAGTGGGCATGATTATAAAAGGGGTTAAGTGGGACGCACTAGATAAAATGGCAAGCTTAAGTAGTAGCTTGTGGGGGCCCATTTCAACCAATATCCCAAACGTATCTTTGTGGGCTCGACCCAAGTCGAGGACGGGACACGCATATTGGGCTTGACTATAAGAGGCCAAAATGGGGTAGCGGTGGCAACGCGAGTCCAACGGGTTTCATATGCGTGTGTGGACCCGGGCTGGTAGGTAAGACGTTGTTGCATCGTGTAGGTATAAGTCGTGCACCATTGATTATCGGGTTGCCACCTTAGGGAGTGATACACCCCACTGTGGGGCCATCTACGGTAGGGAGCCGATCACTTGGGGGTAGTGGGTACACCTAGTGGAGATAGGGGCAGACGGCACCTATGTAGTCAGCTAGGGGTACAAGAAACTACTGGGTAAAATTACTAAGTACACTTAGTGGGATCAACCTTTAAATAGGAATTACCCTTGGGTGGGTAGAACTGGTGTGGTGCAGTGTAGGAATTACCCTTGGGTGGGTAGATCTGGGGTGGTGTAATCTAGCAATTATCCTTGGGTGGATAAATGCGTCTTTTCGGTTATCTTAGTACATCCTGTGTTAGTTGGCTACTTAGTGTAGTCATTATCCCCAGAGGTACCGTACCTTGTTTATATCATACCCTAATTACTTTAATGATTGTATTGTTAGGGTTATAGGACTCACTCAGACTTATGTCTGACCCCGTTGTTTCTTTATCTTTTTCCCAACCCTCAGGTTTTCAGAGTGGGCCTAGCACTAGTGGGCTTTGATCAGACTGCTTTATCTATCTTTTGGAGCTTGGACCGTGGATGTAAAGCTCAGTTTATCTTTTCTATTATGGCTATTAGGTTATGTAGTGGGATTATGTACTTTCGTTTTTATCAGGATGGATATTATGTACTTGACTCTTATTTATGGTTTTGGTGTAACCAAACATGTTTTACTTTCCGCTGAAATGAAATGATGTTTTAAATTCTCAAGTATTACTTATATCTGTCTTGTTGTAACTTTTCTGTTCTATATTCACTTAAAATACTCCATCGATGTTATGGCATTCCCTTAGTGAGTGACCGTAGCGGGTGTGGGGTGTTACACGTGGTATCAGAGCTTAAGGTTACCAGAACAGATAAAATTTTTAGAAAAACTATTTTCTAAGAATATTTTTGAAAGGAGTATTTTCAAAAACATGTCTTTTAAGAGAAAAGTTTTTGAAAGAAAAGCATAATCCCCAATAGCCATATCTATATCTTTCGAATTCTCCGTTTTGAATCTCTTCCTCTCTCGTTTTGAGTTTCCCCTCCGCGTATAGATGACCTTTCTAAGATAGATAAGAATGGAAAACCACTTCAAGGGACTTAGACATTAGTCGGATTAGAAGTTGGTTCAAGAAGGAGGAGGACTGGTAGGTATCTATTGGATAGACGATGGGAGGAAGGCTCAAATAGTTGTTTGGTTAATGAAGGATGAAACCTCATTGGTGGAAGGTTACGAGTGGAGAATGGGAAGAAGAAGGCGAGTAGTTATCCTTTTGGAGGAATGGGACACCTTATTAGGATTGTCCAAGGGGGCATGGGCAAGGTATGGAATCTCCTGGAGGGTAGTTGTATTCCCTCGCGGCTAGTGTACCAGATGGGGATAGGACCGTCTAGGTTGGAATTTGGATTTCTTTATTATCCGGTTCGAACTTTATTTGATTCTGACGCATCGAGTTCGTTTATCTCATCATTGTTAGTTGAGTCACTGCACTTAGACACCAGTTTGGTAGATGATCCCTTAGTTGTTTCAAACCCAATTGGGGCTCCATGATGTGTTTGGGTTTGAAAGTTTCTATACTTAGCATTGAGTTTAGATGTGATGCTTTTTGGGCTTCACGGGCTACGGGATAGTTTTGGGCATGGACTGGTTATCCAGTAGGGGTGCCGTTCTTGATTTTGAAGGGAGAGTTGTTAGGCTTGTGACCCGCTTGGGTAACACTCTCGAGATCTCTTGTAATCCCATGGAATCTGTTATGTTAAGTTATCTAGAATCGCTTAACACGTCGGTCGAGAGTTTGCGATCTGTTAGAGTGGTCCGGGAATACTCGGATGTGTTTGAGGAGGTGAAGGGCTTACCTCCGGAGCGGGAGATTGACTTCCGAATATATCTGGTAGACAATGCTAAACCTGTATCTTTACCAGTGCGCCACATGGCTCCTCGTGAGAGGAGGGAACTCCATAAGCAAGTAGGGGAGTTGCTTGAGAAGGGGTTCATAAGACGAAGTATATCGGAGTGGGGTGCTCCAGTAGTTTTTGCTACGAAGGCGGGTGGGTCCCTCAGACTTTGTGTAGGCTAAAGAGAACTAAATAAACTCACAAAGAAGAATAGACACCCGTTGCCGAGGATTGATGATCTCTTTGATCAGTTAGTTGGCGCCTCAGTATTTTCGCAGTTGGACTCAGCCACGGGGTTTCGTCAGTTGAGAGTGGCTGAGGATAGTATAGAGAAGACTGCCTTTAGGACTCCGGATGGTTTTATGAGTGGCTGGTGATGCCATTTGGTTAGAAGAACGCCCCCGCATACTTTGTTGATTTGATGAGAAGGGTGTTCAAGGAGTACCTAAATAAGTTCGTGATGGTCTTTGTAATTGACATCTTGGTCTTTTCTAGGAGCGAAATAAGTTTTCGTATGTGCTCAATAGGTTGAGCAAAGCCAGTTATGGGATAAACGGTGGTTTTAGAGCGAGACTGGCGAAGACATCCAGAGTTGGACAAGGGCTTAATTATTTAGCCGTTTTTACTAGTATCATCTCACGTAGGTCGTCTGAATTCGAAGGAGGTATCCCTTGGGTGTTTGTCTGATATTGGTTTAGGCCTTTGGGGCTTGCATTTGGGGGATGTCGAGTTCGACTAGGGTGGTCTGCGTGAGAAATGGACAGTTGTGAGGATTTTTGGATGGGGTAATATCCTGGTTTTCTCTAAAAGAGGAGAAGAGCATGCCCTACATCTTAGGGAAGTGTTGGAGACTCTTCAAGCGCATAGTCTTAGGACAGCAGAAGTGGATAGGATTCTTAGCATCCTATGAGTTTGAAATAGCGTATACCCTTGGCAAGGGTAACGTGGTAACGAATGCCTTAAGTAGAAAAAGGTTGTCCTTGAGTTCATTGTTCGTTGAACGACGGAGCTTAGAGTTTATTTCTATGTTTGACTTTAGACCTTCCGTTGACTTTGTACCCGGTTTGCTAGCCTCCTTGGAGGTTAGGCCTACTCTTTTGGGGCGTATTGGCGGAGCACAGCGAGACGACCCACAGTTGGTTGAGTTAGTAGAGAAGCTCATGAGGAGGGGGAGTCGTCCAGCCATTTGGGTAGGTACACCCTAGATGATAAGGGGTGGTTGCGTAGTGACGGTAGACTTTGTGTACCGCAAGATGAGGGTTTGAGGAAGGCTATACTTGATGATGCACATCGGTCAAAGATGACCATTCATCCCGGTGGGGACAAGATGTACCAAGACATGAAGCGGGTTTTCTTCTGGGCCGGCATGAAGAAAGATGTGGCCGAGTATGTCGCTAGATGCTTGGTGTGCTAGCAAATGAAAGCGGAGCAGAAGAAACCCGGTGGGTTGCTTCACCCATTTGGAGGTTCCGCTATGGAAGTGGGATAGTGTCTCGATGGATTACCGAAATCAAGGAAGGGTAATACGGGAATTTGGTTTGTGGTAGATAGACTTACTAAGAGTACCCATTTCATACCCGTGAAGAGCAAGAGGACTGTTTCATGTCTAGCTTCAGTTTATATTCGAGAGATAGTTCGGTTGCATAGGAAACATGACGTATTCCATGTGTCACATTTGAGGAAGGGCCTACATGAGACCGCAGAGGCGGTAGAGCCGAGCTTGCTTAAAGAAGTAAAGGTAGAGCGTGATGTGATTATTCGACGAGCTCCTACCCGCATCCTTGGGTCAGAGATTAGGAAGTTGAGAAACAGAGAGGTTCGACTAGTCAAAGTACAATGGGGAGAAGATGAGGGCAACGCTACTTGGGAGACGGAAGCGAAGATGCGTTCGTTATACCCATTCCTTTTTGAGGGTATGTCCTTTAAACGTCTCCTTTATCGTTTGTCTAGTGCTTATCTTATCTTTAGTATGCCCTCTCATTAGTATATTTGACCTTTAGATAGGGTAAACCTATGGTTGAAACATGTGTTTGAGACATGTTATGGTTGATGGATGCATGTGGATGCAAGTGTTTGCTAGTGGTTGCTCGTGGATGCATATACACACACTCTAGACACTAGATCGGCTCAGTCACTTCATATTGCATATTGCATATAATTGTGTGTAGGTAGCTATATTTATGGATGTATAATGATTGTGTTATCATATGGATGATGCATTTTGGTGAATGATTGTGCACTCATGTAGATGTTGTATGTGTCGATAGGGTTCTCTCGCATACATAATGGATGCATGGCACTATCATGGTTTGCATTAAGGAGGTCAACTGAATCAGTGGACCGCCTGATTTTGCATTAGACAGAGAACATTTACACACACTTTTTGCATATGTTCATAACAGCATTAGAAACTTTAAGGACAATGGATGCCAGTGTTTGGTGGTTTAGTAGATGGTTGTTTGGTTGGTAGGATACGTTCTTCTTGACTTAGAGATTTAGGGGACGAAATCCTTTAAGGAGGGGAGAATGTAACAACCCGTATTTTGAATAACTTGTTATAACATAAATCAAGGCAGAATTAAATTTTAAAATCTGAATTATGGGAAACGGGTTGCGCCATTGCGTTCGTCTCGGAAAAATACGCGAAATAGAGTCTGAGTTTTCGAAAATCGGAGTCCGTATGAAGGAGATATGGACGAACGAAGTTAGGCAGAAAAACCGGAAACAGGCCAGAAATGCACTGGCGCACCTGTGAAGCGCGCCAGCACAAAAATACACTGGCGCACTTGGGAAGTGCGCCCATGTCGAGCCAGTTTGGCATGGGTGCACTGTTTTGGCTGTTGGGTTGTGTTTTGGTGGCTTGTGACGATTTTTGATGTGCTGGACGGACCTGATGGCTTCTAGGGTTAATCTAAGGGCCTAAACTACACCCTAATCCTATAAATACACCCTAATGCAAGCCTAATCCATACTAAAAAATAGAATTGATGCCATCATGCCGCCAAAATCAAACTTAGGAGGAGCCTCCACTAGTTTATGAAGAAAGTTGCAAGCTAATCAACCTCTAATCATCATCTTCTTCAAATATTGCAACTAGTTCTACTTTATAAGTTTGCTAATCTTGGTTTTGGTGAATTTCTATAGACTTAACAATCAATTGTTAAATTGATTATGATAGGATATGATAAGATATGGCTATGTTTGTGGAATCAATGTGTTTATGCAAGTTTAGTATAGTGTATGTTGTGTGCTATATGCAAGTTTAGTATAGTGTATGTTGTGTGCTATATGCAAGTTTAATGCTATGTTTTATGATGCAAAACACTATGTTGAACATTGATTCATATGTAACATGTTATGCAAGCTATATGGGAGATTATATACAAGTCTATATGTAACATGTTATGCAAGTTATGCATTTGGTTTTATGCATGCTAAGTATTTGGTTTTATGCATGCTATGTATTTGGTTTTATGCATGCTAAGTATTTGGTTTTATGCATGCTAAGTGTTTGGTTTTATACAAGTTATGATGCAAGTTCATATGCAAGTTTGCCTCTAGGTATGGCATGTTATACAAGTTCATATGCAAGTTATGATACATGTTCATATGCAAGTTATGATGCAAGTTCATATGCAAGTTATGATGCAAGTTCATATGCAAGTTTGCCTCTAAGTATGGCATGTTATGCAAGTTCATATGCAAGTTATGATGCAAGTTCGTATGCAAGTTATGATGCAAGTTCATATGCAAGTTATGATGCAAGTTCATATGCAAATTTGCCTCTATGTATGACATAAGTACATGTGCAAGTTCATCCCTTTTAGACCTATGACATGTATGCAAGTTGACACCTTTATGATAGGTCTATGACATGAACATTTAAGCAAGTTACCATCTTTATGACATTTGTGATTCATGCAAATTTGGGTTGGTTATTTATGCAAGTTGGGTTTATGGTCATATATACAAGTTGACACCTTTTAAACCCATGATAATGCTAATGATATGCTAAGTTGAACCCATTGTGTGTATGATGAATCTTCTCTTTTGAAGTATGTCATGTTAACGTATTTACGTGGGGACGATGGGGTAAAAATTAATGAACACATAAAATTTTGTGTGAAGTGGGTATGATTAAACATACCGTAAAGTGGATGGACATAATTGGGAATTTACCTATTAAGTTAGGTCTGCCCATATTATGGAATTGGGAATTTACCTATTGAGTTAGGTCTACCCATATTCTTAAATATTTGTAATTAAATAGGGATAATTAATACAAATTATGGGGGTGATTAATTAGGTGTAATTAATCTACTAAGACACGAGGTTGGACCCTTTTGTAGCATAAGACTGCCCGGAACCGACCGACAAATCCAGCGGCTACAAATGATTGGCCCAATGTGAGAGGTCTTAGTCATAAACTAAATACGTGACAAGTGTAAAGACACGAGGTTAGACTCTGTTATGTTGTAAGGCTGCCCGGAACCAACCGGCATATCCAACTGCCATAAAAGACAGTCTAATGTGAGAGGTCTTTACAAAGGTTACGATCTTAATTAATTAAGAAACACTTAACCAAATTAGCATGTAGAGGGGCATGAGGGGTTAAGTGGGTGCCTTGGGTGGCATGTAGTAACTAGTGGGGGTGCCTTGGGTGGCATAAGGAAACTAGTGGGATTGCCTTGGGTGGCAATAGAAAATACGATTAGAATACTTAACCAAAGTGGAACATGTAATTAAACATGATAAAAGGGTTAAGTAAGTGCCTTGGGTGGCATGTGGGAATTAAGTAAGTGCCTTGGGTGGCATGTGGAAATCAAGTAAGTGCCTTGGGTGGCATGCGGAAATCTAGTGGGTGCCTCAAGTGGCAATTGAAATATAATTAAATGACAAGCTTAAGTAGTAGCTTGTGGGGGCCTTAAGTGGCAATTGAAATATAATTAAATGACAAGCTTAAGTAGTAGCTTGTGGGGGCCTTAAGTGGCAATGGAAATATAATTAAATGACAAGCTTAAGTAGTAGCTTGTGGGGGCCTTAAGTGGCAATTGAAATATGATTAGATGTCTTAACCAAACCTTAACATGCAAGTGGGCATGATTATAAAAGGGGTTAAGTGGGACGCACTAGATAAAATGGCAAGCTTAAGTAGTAGCTTGTGGGGGCCCATTTCAACCAATATCCCAAACGTATCTTTGTGGGCTCGACCCAAGTCGAGGACGGGACACGTATATTGGGCTTGACTATAAGAGGCCAAAACGGGGTAGCGGTGGCAACGCGAGTCCAACGGGTTTCATATGCGTGTGTGGACCCGGGCTGGTAGGTAAGACGTTGCATCGTGTAGGTATAAGCCGTGCACCATTGATTATCGGGTTGCCACCTTGGGGAGTGATACACCCCACTGTGGGGCCAGCACGGGTATCTACGGTAGGGAGCCGATCGCTTGGGGGTAGTGGGTACACCTAGTGGAGATAGGGGCAGACGGTACCTATGTAGTCAGCTAGGGGTACAAGAAACTACTGGGTAAAATTACTAAGTACACTTAGTGGGATCAACCTTTTAATAGGAATTACCCTTGGGTGGGTAGAACTGGTGTGGTGCAGTGTAGGAATTACCCTTGGGTGGGTAGATCTGGGGTGGTGTAATCTAGCAATTATCCTTGGGTGGATGAATGCGTCTTTTCGGTTATCTTAGTACATCCTGTGTTAGTTGGCTACTTAGTGTAGTCATTATCCCCAGAGGTACCGTACCTTGTTTATATCATACCCTAATTACTTTAATGATTGTATTGTTAGGGTTATAGGACTCACTCAGACTTATGTCTGACCCCGTTGTTTCTTTATCTTTTTCCCAACCCTCAGGTTTTCAGAGTGGGCCTAGCACTAGTGGGCTTTGATCAGACTGCTTTATCTATCTTTTGGAGCTTGGACCGTGGATGTAAAGCTCAGTTTATCTTTTCTATTATGGCTATTAGGTTATGTAGTGGGATTATGTACTTTCATTTTTATCAGGATGGATATTATGTACTTGACTCTTATTTATGGTTTTGGTGTAACCAAACATGTTTTACTTTCCGCTGAAATGAAATGATGTTTTAAATTCTCAAGTATTACTTATATCTGTCTTGTTGTAATTTTTCTGTTCTATATTCACTTAAAATACTCCACCGATGTTATGGCATTCCCTTAGTGAGTGACCGTAGCGGGTGTGGGGTGTTACAAATTGTCTAGGATTAGGCATATATAAATTGGCATATGAAATTTGGCATGGATCTTGATATATGTGTAATTTGGCTAGAACTTCATATGTGTAAATTGGCATAAACTTGGCATACATGTAAACAGGCAAGAATTAGACATATGTAAACCAACTAGAATTGGGTACATATATTGATGGGCATGTAATTTGGAATGTGGGTGTATGTTAATTAACATGTAATTGTCGTGTTTAGCATAATCATGGTTAGTGACATTTAATTTGGTATGATTTACATACCAAAAATTATAAACACGATTTAAAGGGAAGGTGGGCCAGAATAGTAAATGTTGATTAATGTAAATTATGGACACAAAGATAATTGGTAATTTTTGGGAAACTTGCCATAAATTAGTCATTAATCACATAAGTGATTTATGGCATAAAATGGTATCAATTATATACCTAAATTAATGAGATTAATTGGAAACAAATTGGGCAGTAATTTGAATTTGAATAATTTACATAATTAATGTAAATTGGAAAATACGAATATGCTTAGCACGAGGTTGGATTGAGTTGTGATGTAAACCTGCCCGGACCTGCCCGGCTGTCCAGTAATCACAGCAATACCTATCCAATGTGGGAGGCTAAGCATTAGGCCCAATAAAGATCCGAGGTTAGACTGAGTTGTGGCGTAAGACTGCCCGGACCCGACCGGCACACCGGCAGCCACAACAATATCTGTCTAATGTGAGAGGTTGGTGCCCTAATAAGACAACTAGAGCTGAGCTAGGGTTGGTAGGGTTAAGTTAACTAGAACACTTAACCAATTTCAACATGTTAACTAAATTGGCGGGTAGGGTTAGGATAATCTGGACACTTAACCAATTTAATATGTTGACTACGGGAGTAGGTAAGGTTAAGCAAATGTTTAACTATTATAACATGATTAAACTGGACTAGAGAGTGAGGTTAAGTTAATGAGAACACTTAACTAATACAATGGGTTAATTAGACAAGTGGTTGCGGTTAAGTAGTAACACTTAACCAACATAACAGGACAAGCGGGTGGGCTAAGTTAACTTGAATAAGTTGATAACACTTAACCATTATAATATGACTAGCAGATGGGGTTAAGTTAACATGCACTTAACCAATCTGATGTGATGCGTGGTAGGGTTAAGTAACACACGGGGTTAAGTTAACAAGAAAATCCTTAACCAATGTAACCAGATAGACGAACGAGGTTAAGTTAATAAACCACACTTAACCAATCAAACATAATAAGCGAGAAAGGTTAAGTTAACTAAGGTAAACACTTAACCATGGTAACATAACGAGTAGAAGGGTTAAGTACACATCAGGGTTGGTGGGTAATATTAGTAAATATAGGCCCACATACACTTAACCATTAAATACACATGCTTGAATCAGTAGCGGGGTTAAGTACACATCAGGGTTGGTGGGTAATATTAGTAAATATAGGCCCACATACACTTAACCATTAAATACACATGCTTGAATCAGTAGCGGGGTTAAGTACACATCAGGATTGGTGGGTAATATCAGAGAATATAGGCCCACAGACTTAACCATTAGAAAAACCTAGTAACGGGGACCCATTTCAGCAGTAACCCATATTAGGTATCAACGGAACCCTGAGCTAGGTAGGGTGGGGCACGATTACTGGGCTGATTATAAGAGGTCAAATTAGCGGCGGTTGGTGCAGCAGTGCAGGTTCTAACGGAGTGCGGGCGTGCACACACTTCGGCGCAGAAAATTTAGCCACTGGGCATCAGTAGGTATAAAGCTGTGCATCTTGATTGTGTCAGGGTTGCCACCATGGGACTTGATACACCCCATGGTGGGACCAGCATAGGTATCTACAAATAGGGGGCCGCTTGACACAAACGAGAACTAGGTCAAGTAGGGAGCCGATCGATAGGGTAGTAAGGGTGCATCGAATGTATACATGGCCATTGAGGTGATCGAGGTGGAATCCTCATAATCGATGTACACCTGAAGGCTACCATAATTGCGGGGATTGGGATCACGTTGTAATTATTATATAACACGGGCTACTAGTTGGGACACTAGTAGGAATACGGATCACTCCATGAAAGACACTTATGAGGATGCTAGTTAGGTGGTGCAGAGCAAATAGATATCATTTTAATGGTGAAGCTTAGAAACCTTGCGATGTTATTCTTGATAGAAACCATGCGGTAGGATACTTGATAGTAATTATGGGATGTTATACTTGTTTCATCGTGCCCAAAGTTTATCTTGTTACCTTAGTTTATCTTGTTATCATAGTTTATCTTGATATCTTAGTTTATCTTGCCTACCTTGTTATCATGCTTATGTTTACTTTCAGTTTATTCATGCCATGTTATCTTTACCTATTTTTATGCTGAAAGTCACTAGGACTTACTCAGTCTTTATGACTGACCCGTTTTGTTTTGCCTCCTTTTCTTCCGTTTCCCCCCCCCCCCCAGGTTCACAGGGTGGGAATACAACTTAGTTCGGATCTTACCAAGCTCCAAGGCTCTTTCAGGTATGGCTTGGATTTCTCTTGGCTATGGCTTGCTTTGCTTTATTGGGGAATACTGCAGTTTGTTTTTATGCTTCTTTGTTTTTGAGTAAGACAGATATTTTAACTATGAAATTGGGTATTGGAAGTTGATGGGCTTTTCTTGTAAACATTTATATTTAATAAATGATTTGAAGTACTTCCTCTTTATTTTCCACTGTTTTATATATGTCTGTCTTGTAATATTTCTGTTCCAGTACCCATAATACTCCATTGAAGTTAAGGCATTCCCTTTGTGAGTGACCTTAACAGATGTGGGGTGTTACAAACGTTTTCATAAATCGGTCATTTAGGGAAATACATGACTTTTCCCTCTTATCATACTAACTTGGTTCATTACATCCCTTCCTTTCTTATTTTCTGAGTTAGACATTTAATTACCATCCTTGCCATTTATTCATATCTTGTTATATACATACATTTATTTATGTATATAAGCACTAGACTTCTCACATTAAGCCTACACTTGTGGACGCTGGATTTGCCGGGCGGGTTCGGGCAAACTTCTACCGTAAGTTGACTTAACCTCGTGTCTTAGTACATGTTGTTAATTCCTACAGTTAGGCCTCTCACATTATGTTCAACATTAGTGGCTGTTGGATATGTCGGTCAGGTCCGGGCAGACTTCCGCCACTAATGCAACCTAACCTCGTGTCATAAGTGTATTTGCATTTTCTAATTGTAATCCTAGGCATATTCATTTTCATTCAATCACTTATGTTCATATCAAATTGCGCTTCCAAATTAAAATCTCAAAACATAACATATGTTATGTTCATTACATGAAAATTTTAGACATATTATCCTTTTTATTGTGATATAGTTTACAGTAATCTAATTTACATGTCGTCCAATTTTTGCCTATATTTTGTCGTATGCCATTTTCAACATATGTTTAATTCTACTAGGACATGTAAACATTCAACCAGGTAGTTATTTTAACATGTCGTTCAATCAATAATATGTCCCAAGTAAAGCATGTAATTACAATCACTGAATTGGCTATTCATATCCTAATAAGTTTATTTTCTCCAACATGTAAACATTCAATAACTTAGCCAATTCAATATAGGAATTTCTTGACATATTCATATCAACATTTCAATTCGTTACAACAACAATTTATAATTAAACTGACCATTTCAAAATTTATTAAAAAGGGGAATGCTACACGATAGTCATAACATTATCTAAAGGCTATAGCTTAAACCCACTCACCTTTAAGCTTTCCCCAAATTTTGGATCTGATCCGTTATATCATCCATGGTTTTCCTTTTCCCTTTAATTTGATTCACGACCTAACGACCATGGATTTATTATTTCATGAAAAGAGAAGGGAAAGAGAAATAATTTAAATAGATTGGTTCTTAGAGGTTTACGTTGCTTTCATGATTCAATAATCTTTTTATTAACGTTGATTCCCTCTTCCAGATCTGAAATCATAATCCTCGTAGGCTAACATTTTAATTTCAGAATAGATTTGAGAAGAGAGAGAGAGAGGGAGCCATGGCAGAGCTCCAGCGCAGTCGCTGAATTATGATGTTTAGGATTTGGTCTAGAGTCTTATTTATAGGTGCTCAAGACCTTATTGTACACGTAGCGCTGAGTCAGCATTGAACCCAGTTAAGAAAATAGTTCAAGGTCGCAAATGAATCTAGCCAAATCTTATCGTACACGCAGTGCTGAGTCAGCATTTAGTCCCGTAAGCTGTTTTGGCGCAGAAATTTGAATTTCGAATGTTTGAATTGTTTTGGCGCAGAAATTTGATTTTTGAACTTTTGATTTTCTGGAATTTATTTAACGGTTTCATTCACATGAGATATTCTTATATGTATATAATTCCTCTACCGACCATTTTACGCGTATATATATATGCACAATTTTTTTTTATTTTCAAAATTTAAACGATGTTGCACCGTTATTTGATTCTTGCCATATTTCATTAACTATAGCCTTATCTTGATTTTTATCTTTTGTATACATATATTTATGCATATATATATATTCATATATATACATATATTTTATTTATTTCCTTATATGTACGTTCTTATCCTTTCAAATTTTGAATTTGTATACTTACATATATTTGCATGTTCAGTTGGCCCTCTCTAAAACAAAGATAAAAATTATATCACCGTCGGGGTTCGAACCCCCGACCTCTATATTACAAATCCAATGCCTTAACCAACTAAGCTATGAAGTCTTTTGTTAATAAGTCTTAGAACAATGATAATTATTGTTCTCTCCTTACTTCTCTTTTTCATGTTAGTTAGAATACTTATGTTAAACCATTGCATGAATCTTTTTCTTTTAATGTTAATTCATTATGCTTGCAAATCAATGCATGCAACATATTTACATTGCATGCAACCAATCCTTTTTTTCTTTCAATGCATGCATTACAATTTTTTTCAGTTCATGTATTTATTACATGCAATCCTTATTTTATTCTTTATTTTACATTTTAATTTGTTTGCATATATATATATATATATATATTTATTTTGTGCGTATACAAACTTCTAGGCTTAATAACTTCTTCATATGATGTCCGTTTTAGGCAAACCAGGCGTCTATCTTGACCAGAATTCCGAGACGGACGCAATGGCGCAGTCCGTTTTACTCAATTCTCATTATTTAATTAAGTTATTCTTATTTTATTATCTTAAAAATACGGGGTGTTACATGAACAGTGGCGTCGATCATTGCAAGAGGTATATCAGATTGAAGAGCTCGTCTACAGGAATCTAGAAATATATGTTTATTGATTTATAGGATTTTATTTCCCTTTGTTTTGATTTTCTAAACACTTACTTCTTACGTTGAAGGAAGAGAATAACGGCCAGAAGTTTGGAGATCAGAGAACTAAAGAATTAGGGTTAGAAGTGATAAGTATTGTATATTTATAGAAAAAATTATTATTTTTATATTTGAATTTTATATTTATTTTTAATCAATCGCTATTTGTATCACTGAATAAAAATTCCTATAATCATATACAATATCCAAAAATCATGAAAATGGACATACAACTATAGTTTGACATTACGGACCTAACGAAACTTGTTTCGTCGAATTCCGAGTCCGTTTGCTCACACAGCATATTTTTAAAGTCAAATTATTGACTGTTTTTAACATTAAAATTCCTACGGCCACATACTGACTACAAAAATCACGAAAATTGAGATCTAACAATAATTTAATATTCTGGATCCAACAAAATTAGTTTCGTCGAAAACGGAGGTCGTTTGCAAAACTGGTTATTTTTAAAGCTCTAAATAAACCCTTTTAAATATTTAAAAATATTTAACTTTAATATTAATAAATTAATATTATCGTGTATATTTACAATAGAATATCATACAGCTCCAGAATATTCATGTCTGAATTTATAACTCGATATTATAAACCCGGGTTAAATCGATATTCCATTTATATTGAAAATTCATTTATAATATAAATAAATCGTTATAAATTATAAAGGAATTCCGTAGCGACTTTTCGAAAATTTGTTTTGGACACAACTCATAATCTACACGACAAAATCTCGATTTTTCTCTTCCATTAGAAATATATACTTTACCAGCTCCGAACGTTTCTTGTTTCACAGAAATCCGATTTAAAACGGATTTTGTATATTCGTTTAAACTTCGAATCACCAAATTACGAACTGCCACGCCATTTCGGGCTCGATTATAGTTATAATATAAATTATGCGTTCAGCCATTGTTAATTTAATTTATTTGTTATTCTAATTCAATACTAAACTGAATTATACCTTATAAAAAATCCAGTTCACACTGTATTGTGAATTCAACTATTTTTGACTATTTCGGAATTATAATATATTTTTATATTGTAAATATTAATTAAATATTCCATATTATTTAATTTAAACCATTTAAATCCATAAATCACTATTTACATAATTAAATTAATTAATTATTACACCGTGAAAATACGGGACATTACAGTGGCCAAGACATGATTAGGCATGCTTAATATAAGGGTTAGGTACACACAAACCAGGGGTAGGCACATTGTAAATTCCCAAGCACGATGTACATTTCAACTACAGGACATA
This sequence comes from Allium sativum, assembly GCA_030737875.1. Lineage (NCBI taxonomy): Eukaryota > Viridiplantae > Streptophyta > Magnoliopsida > Asparagales > Amaryllidaceae > Allium > Allium sativum. The sequence continues at coordinate 529,852,224 of CM060916.1, forward strand.
TAAAAAGTTGAGCTTAACATATATATATATATATATATATATATATTTAACTTACACCGGTTTAACGCCAGGATTAGGAAAGCTTAAACACAATTAGGCATTTTTAAACATCAGCAAATTTCGATTAGGCGCTTTCATTTATGGCAACGTTATAATTATTTTCTAGGTTAAACTATATACAGTAACGTAAATATCATGAGTAGGCAAATTAAGTGGTTTAGGAAAAACTACACGAAATTGGGTATATTTGATATTAAAACCTATTTAAAATGAAAGAATTCAATAAGAAGGTCCTATTTACTGTAACGATATTAATACCATATTTAATTTAAAATAGTGGTATCAAATAATATTGCGCTGAACACAATCAGAGTGAACCAAAGAGTTCAGGCTACAACAAGTCACCTTACATAAAAGTCGGTTAGGCGCCTCTGTAAACGTCCAAGCACATCTAATATTAACACTTAATATATATATATATATATACATATATATATATATATATATATATCTTGAGTTACACCTAATGTAACACTACAAGAAAAGCTGTATATAGCGACATATTTTTAGCAGCGGAAAATTCCATCGCAAATTAGGGACGAATTTTCGTGGACTTTGTAAGAGATAATATTTTGAATTTCATATGGCAACTTATTTCAAATTATTACCGTCGAATTTTATTTATGTCGCTAAATCATTGGAAATTGCAGCACTTTACCGTCATCAAATGTTTAACGCTAAATTCCGTTGCAGATAGAGACCGTTTACCGTTGTCAGAATTTTGAAGCTATTTTTGCAGCGGTTTTTCAAGAGATTTGAAAAGAACTTTTATATTTATTATTTATAAAATGTTTTACATTTGTGTTTTTACTTAGTAATTAATAAGTAAATATAATTTATAAATAGTTAATGTTACTAATATATTAATGATAAATAATAAATAATTACTATTAAAAGTAAATAATATTTAATAGTTAGTATTGATTAATTATTAATTACTACAAAATATAAATAAGAGGTAATAATAATTAATAAAATAGGTTAATATTCGTTGTTTAATTAAATTTATTTTGATAATCAATGTTTAACAAGTAATCTTTAATACGACTAAAGAAATTACTATCGAGAAATTATTAATAAATATTTACTTTTAAGAAATCGATTAGTATATATTAATTAATAAATAATTAGTAATTAAGGAAAACAAAATGTTCAAAGTTTAAAAATAAGAAATTGAATAAATATTAAAGAATTTCAAAATTCAAAAAATTCAAACATTACCATACAAGTTAAAATTATCATGCATATGAATGTACTATTAAATTATTAATAATTGATATGTGATAGTTAATATTAAATATATAATCGCGTTAGTAATTAATATCTACTATTAATAATTAGTTATTGGTAATCTATAATTGATAATAAATATTTAATAAGTGATGAATTACAACTAAGCAAAAGTTACTGATAAATTAACATTAATAATTTGTTTATTATCCCGCTTGCAAAATATAAGCAAAAGTTAATAGTTTTTGCTGCCTGCAAAATAACATTGCTGATAAAATTACCCCGCTTCATTTTGTTTTTCTTTAGCCGGTCTGCTAGTCTACTATACCGCCTCTTCAAAGAGCTGCTTCCACATAAAGTTTGGTGTGTTATAACGGAGCTTAGTCAATTTTACAAGGAGTTAATATTTAATAATATTATATTAATCATATGTTATTGATCATATGCTATTAATTACTAATTATAATATTATATCACTAATTATTAATGCTCTTTGTAAGACATGCTAATTTTACAACGGCCATAATGCCTATTGTAAAAACACTGTTTTTTCACATTTTTTTCCATAAATGTCATAAATACTAATTTACAACTATAAAAATTGATTTACTTTGTAGAAGTTTTCTAATGAACCTTCACCATAGGAAAGGATCAAATCGACGTGAATCTTTTTTAATTTATCTGCTATATACATTTAAGCAAGAATGATGGGTGAACGAAGCATAAGTTTGCAGCTACGAACAAAATATTTGAGAAGAGCACTTAATCATGGTATTTAAATTCGTAATTTTTAACTTAACTGATTTATAATTGATTGATCATTTATTTTTAATTGTCTAATATGCTTTTAATAATTGCGAATAACACTAAACAAAATTCAAATTTTCATTGAAATAAAAAATTATTTCAAATAAATAAATTATAGAATATTGAATTGATCAATTTATTTCAAAACAACTCTATGTAAAGTAATTCGATAGGTTCACAATGCAAAAAAATATGTCTCAAACTAGACTCATTTGTAAAAGTTATTAATTTCAGAAGTTTTCAAAAATTAAAATTAAACCAGATTTAATTATCACATCCTTAATTATGGCATTGCCATAATTACACCCATAATTACAAAAATTGGCTCCAAAGCAAATATTTTTGCTCCAAAGCAAATATTTTGGCTCTAACCGCTCATTAATTTTGACCCCGCTTCCTCCCTAAATTTATTTACTCTAACGTCAAATGCAGCCGACCCTAATGTTTCTTCCTTCACGTTTTTTATTACCCCAATTCAACAAAATGCATGGTGGATTATCAAATTGATTGAAATTGAAATCCGATTGATCGATTTTCTCCCTTTCCTTCGGTACCGCTTCTTCCGCCTCCTGCTCATGGCTTTCTGGTTATCAGCTCATGCTCTTCTTCAACGCCTTATCTCCACACACGGTGAGTTCCCTTTTCCCACTTCTTCTAGATCTTTGCGTTGTGGCTCTATTTCCTTGCCTCTCCTTAATCTAAACCCTGTATTTACAGTCTATTTCTCGAGGTTGGTATAGTTTTCAGATCCTTTTTTCGACATGCTTTGTGTTTGATAGATGTAATTGTGTTTTTTGGTGCGTCTTCTGAATATTGGAGTGCTTGGGTGTTTCATCTTCTGTGTGGTTTTCTTTTTTTTTTTTTTTTTTTTTTTTTTTTTTTTTTTTTTTTTTTTTTTTGCTTGTCATTGTGCATTGAGTGTCATTGTTGGGTCTGTTGGTGGCCATGGCTGATACCTAGGAGAGGAAGGTGTCAAAATTTTATTTCTTTTATTGCATCTATTCTTACCTTTAACTTAATTGATCATTTTTTATCATGCAAGGTTGGTGATAACATCATTTGTATACGCAGCTTGAAATTTGAAATTATCGTGTTCTCACTTGTTTCTACATGTAATTCGAAGACTTGATTGGTCACGAATAGGAAAAATCAGGTTCAGAATGGATCACCGAAATGTCCAGCCAACAGGGACATCATTCATGCTCAGTAACACCGGTTCGGTACTTATTTTAAAGCTTTAATTTGTCTATTTGGCTAGAAATTTAGTTTAGTTTATTGTTCATGAATGAAAAATGTGTTGTTGTAGCTGCTTGCTTGCGGAATCACCGAAGTCAAGGTTTTGATTGAAAAAAAACCAGTTCTCTTCCTGTATCTTTTCCTTTGGTGTCCGGATAATCCAAGCTCAGTAACACATTCTTTATTAGATGACCACATCCCAACAAACCTCGCATCCATGGCTATCGGTGACTTCTTAGGCCTTGTATTTAATTTTGGCTTTTGTTTAGTACATATGCTTATACATATAGCTAATTTCATTCATAAGTTTGGAACATTTTTATAAAACATACTAGATGTGTTTGAAATTGTTAGAATTTTTATGGTGATTTGTTTTTTTTGTACAAAAGACCAAATGATATTTGATGTCCAATAAACATGCTATTTATTATACTAGCATTAGTTGCAATAATTGAATAAGTTTCAAAATTGCATTTCTTTTAAAACAAATAAAATAAGAGTGGTATGATTAGCTTATCACTGTCACTTTCATTTGTGACAAATATGTGCATAGAATTTTTTTCTTTTCAAAAAGGTTCTATCCAAATTACATGAGTAGCACTCACATAACTTTGACTGTGCAGGAAATTTGCTAGGAATCCTCAAAGAGGCTTGCACCCATTCATTCCCTTCTTATGTCAAAATGGGTGGAATGCTTGAAGCAACTAATTTATTATGCATGGAAGTCAGTTCCTGAAACTTCAGTGTAACAAAAATATACCTTATATTGGAATAATGGAGCAATAATGGGTTAGCTTATTAGGTCTTGAATAATTTAAGTGGTTCTACTACAGTGGATTACGTATTTTTCTTTTATTAATACATCTGTCTCATCTCACAACATCTATCTTGAATATACAAAAAGAGTCAAAATTGATGATAAATCAATAATAATTTATAATTATATTTATTTCTTTATCTAGCACCAACGATAAATTATCTATGTACAATGCGGGATCTTTGGAGCTTGGTTTCTTTTGTTTTGTCAATATACAATATAACAATTACTAACGTTTTGACTGATTATTTGACATTAACAGGACCATCTATGTTGATGTTAAGGAGAAAATATCAAATGCAAAGAAAGACTAAATCTATCATTTTTCTATTTTGTAAGTAAATTTATCAATGTAAAAATGAATGTCTTATTATGTGTGGACATGGAAAAGTTGATAAAACAATATGTATGAAATGCTAAGTTGTTTGAATGATATGTATGAAATAATATACAATAATTTATATATTCTTTGTTTATTTTTTTTTTGTTGGGTTATGTTTTTTTTTTACCGTTGATAGTTGAACGATAGTATTTGGTAAACCTGTAAGCAGAAAACATGAAGAATGTTTATTGCAGAATAGAAAGGGAATAGCGACGGATCACCTGCAGATAATGTTTGATCTAAAAAATATTTTGTCGCTAATCCCTTGGCAATCAGTAAGGGTTTACCCACTCCTTTTGTAAATAATATTTCATTATAAATTAATAATCCGTCGGTAAATAGTAGGGATGGCAATGGGGCGGGTCTAGGGTCCAAACCCGCTTGACCCGCCCCTGTTTTGACCCATTTAGACCCGCCCCATAGGGTCTTCGGGGCGGGTAGACCCGCGACCCGCTTTTGGAGGTCCGGGTCTAGGGTCGGGTCTGGGGCACGGCTAACCCGCCCCAACCCGACCCGCATGATTGAAACATCATTAAAACACTTTATAACTATAATGATTACTTGTTAATCTTCTTATGTATAAATGATTATAACTTGAATATTATATTCTTTCAATCAACAAACTATAATATTAAGTTGCATTGATGATAATCATACAATAAAAAATGCATACATTTTGAACTATTATCTTATAGCTCATTTTATTGTATACTCTTATCATTGTGAAAACATTGTAATATGTATATAATTTATCATTTTATAATGAAAAATATAAGTATATAAATTTGTGTACATTAGAATACAATATTACCGGGTCATGGGGCGGGTCGGGTCTACCCTGACCCGTACGGGTTTCGGGTATGGGGCGAAATTCCAGACCCGCACCGGGTCTACGGGGCGGGTCTGGGGCGGGGTTTAAAAAGTCCGGGTCGGGTCTGGGGCACAAGAAACCCGCCCCAACCCGCCCCATTGCCATTCCTAGTAAATAGTCAATATATAAATAAAAATTAAATTAATAAATAAAATTTTATTTTCATTATAAAATTAGTAAAATGACGGAAAACTGTCGGAAACTCATGTTAAATTCCATTGCAAATTCTGACACAATTACCGTCATGGTTTTTACCGACCATAGAGTTATGCAGGAAATCCGTCGCTAAGGCCAATTTAGCGACGGATTAGAAGCGGATACTGCCGCTGCTATATGCTGTTTTTCTTGTAGTGTAAACATGATTAAGCTTCTTACTAATCACGGTTGGGTATATTTTGAAAACATACTGTTCATATTCTTTTTCTCTTCTAATTCGAATAACGCGGGCTCCTCAAACCATACTCTCCTGACGTTGCGCATGCAGGGTTCACCCGAGAGCCTCTTCCCATGCGATATCCAGTTCTCACGTTCCCGCTGCGTTCTCGCTCATTGGACTACCCATCTTTGGTTCAGCTCTCCTTTACTACCGCGCCATCCTTACTTCCTTCTCAGAATGCTAGTCATTCCCCCCTTCGAACCGCACAGCAAAACGTATGACCCAATCCATACAAAGAACCCTTACATTTGAACCCATTTATGTTGTTCATTCCAACGATACACGTACGGAGCCAAGCTCCACTCCATTAGTGTGCCTACTTCTGTATGTAGAAGACTGAAAGCAACTGCAAGCTTTTGATTTGAACCGAAGCCAAGTTTTCTTTCTCTTTTTCTCTTATATCAACCAGTACTCGTGTTTCATATATGGTGTATAGCCTTCTTTTTTCTTACATGTATATTATTTGAGCTATGCCTATTTTTATTGGAACAGAGAGAGAACATTTTGGTGTAAGATTAGAGGAGACTTTGTGTGATTAAATTATGGTAGAGAAGAGTTTGTTTTGCAGTTGCTTGCAGTGAAGAAGAACGAAGAGATCCAGCTATATATAGTGGAGAAATGTAAGAGATAGGAACGATGTATTCTCGGTTGGTACGAGGTAGGTTTGTAGATCTTCAGGATAGCTATGCGTTTAGGAAGTGAAAAGAGAGAAAAGACTTGTATACTTGGTCGGCTAGGCTCATTTTGCTGAAAAGATCATTCATAGGCTAGCACACTTCTTTGTACATAGATATGCATTTTAATTAAGATATATATATATGTATATAGGGAGTCATTGCATCTATGCAATTTCATTTCATTATGCTGCGCCATTTGAAAATACAGTGGAATAGTATCCTCTATACAGTTACCACTATAGTAACGCGATACATTAAATTCGCATCGATATTCACAAACTCCAAACACAACGAAAATGGACACACCGCAACGTCTTAACATTACGGTCCCAATTAGACAAATTTCGTTGAAAACGTACTCCGTTTGCACAATGACGTTATTTTGATTTACCGGTTCACCCTTAAACTGCACGCACAGATACAACAACTCCGATTAGCTCCAAACTTGAAATCTACCAATAATTATTTATATATATTCCAATAAAATTCGTTTCGTCGAAAAAGGAGATCGTTTGAAAAGAAAATTATTTTTAAGGCCTATATAATATCGATAAAATATAATTAAATCCAAAATAGTTCTTTTTAAATAAAAATAAATTATCATTATCGTAAATCTCCAACTGGAATATCATAGAGCTTCAAAATAAACCAATATGGGTTTTAAAATCAATATTAAAAATCTTCGGGTTAACGATATTCAAACAATATAAAAATCCTTTATATTTATTAAATAAACGTTATTGTTTATTAACTAATTCCATAGCGACTATTTGAAAATTTGAATTGGACATAACTTACAATATATAAACTGAAATTCCGACTTTTCTCCTTCAATAGAAAATTATAATCAAATTGATCAAGACGATTCTTGTTTCACAGAATTCCGACTTATATTGAATTCTGTATATTCAATTGAAATTCAAATCGTAAACTATGAACTATCGCGACGTTTCGAGCTCGATTTATAATTATATATAAATTATACGTCCATATATCATTTAATAAACGAAATATATATTATAAATCCATTTAAAAGTCCAAACCGATATTTTAAATAATAAAATATATTAAATATTTGACTACCAAAAATACGGGATGTTACATTCCTTCCCCTTTAAAAGAATTTCGTTCTTTGAAATTACTAAGGTAAAAGAAATGTTACAAACCCATAAATTTTCCAAAATCCAAATTATTAAAATTTGAAAACCAATTCATTCAACTTTTATTAAACCGTTGATGAAATTATATATCCAACCAATCTAACAACAACCAACAGCTATACATAACCAACTTAACCCAACCAATTGAATTTATCTTCAATATTAATATCCACTTGGATTTAACTTAAATCACTTGGACTTATCTTAAATATCAATTGATCAATATCCGATTAATTTCCTTATTATCATTATTAATAAATTTCCGATTTATTTTATTTAACTCTATCCACTTAACCAAGTTAAGTCTCAACCCCACATTCAGTTAACTAATTGAATTTCTAATTAGTTTACTTCCAATTCACAACTTCAATCTTGATCCAATTTCCATTCAAGTTTTATATGTGAAATACTCTGGTTATATTAAACCATTCAAAATTTTAAACCAATTTGAATTCCATTCAAATCAGTCAAATAAACCAATATCTCAATAATTTGATAAAATTATTTCTTTCATATACAAAAATATATTTTGGGTAAAATTATTTCATTTACCCTATTTACAAAATAATATCGTATCAGTTACAAGTTCAATGTTGAACCAATCAAATACCATAATTTAAAACTTTTTTTGATTTACGCCACAGAGCCAATGTTATTACTAAACCAACAGCTCTAATACCAAATGTGACAACCCAAATTTCCTGCACCTTTTGAGCTGACCAAACAGCACCAATCCGACCCAAATTGCACTGGAAACCCAGATACCAATAGAAAGAATTTAGAGGATGAAATAAGAAAGAAACAAATATTAAGATAGAAGAAATAAGAAGAAAATACAGCAGAATCCGAGTCTCACATCGCAGCAGAACAAAACATAATATAGAAATAAAAACTTTATTGAGAGCTTAAAAAAACTTACAGTCATCAGAGTACATCAACAAAACATATGGATAGTTAATATATCCTCTATACAACACACAATGAAATGAATATGAATACGTCTGAACTCCTCTAGTATGTCTTCTGAACTTCGTAGCATCCAATAACTTGAAACTGTAAAACCCGGGCTAACCCGAACATTATAAACGCCGGATCAGTTTGGTGAACCAAAATGAGAAAACTCGCTAAGTGTTAAGGGGAATCATCCAACTTGATTTTAGAGTTCAAAATATTTTCGAAAGAAATTGATAATAGTAAGACCAAATCAACACATAAACACAGACGGTTTTTACCATACGATAACCCAAAACATTTTTGAAATCATATGTATATCTTCTGATATTATAATAGTGTCTAAATGCAAATAAATATCAATCTAGCGGAATGCTTGCATCTCATGCTCCATATATACAGTATACAATCAGAACCGCGTTATTCGAGACTGGATTCTGACTATGATAAGGCATGGAACCACCTGCCAATAGTGTATCACTAGAGGGGAATACACTGGGTTCAATAAGAACATCTTGTAACTCGGCCACACATGACCGATCACTCATTTTGCTTGAGTGTATCGATTGTATATCACTAACGGTTGGGATCAGCAGTCGTTCCCCGAAAGGGACAACATCAAATAAATCAAAGAAGGAAATTGAATTTCTCTAGATAGGTGATTATACAACCTAATGGGAGCGACCCACTTAGCCATACTGCCTGCCCGATTTTTGTCATTTCCCGGTTGTGAGGCTTGAGGTTAGAATTCACCTTTAGAACATATGGTCATCATTTACTTTGAATGCCACATTGTTAGATCCGTCAAATCACTAATCGACGTCCACAAAAATACTCTGTTCGTTATGCTAAGAGAAGGGCCATTGTCTGCCACTAACAGAAATATGTTTGCAAAAATCAAAATACGTGGTTTTTAAAAAATACACTTTCATACAATCGTCCATACAGGTCATCCAGGAACAGAATGAACCGAAGGCACTCTCCTACCACATCCTAGGAATCACCAAATGGATTGGTAGAGAGTAGTCCTTGTAATCCGTGGATTCTAACCACGACAGAGTCAGAATATATCTCTAGCTGCTAAACCAGAGATTATAAGTCATTCTACCATTTTATGAAGATCCATGGTCCTCAATTTCTTCATCTTGATCAGTATTTGATATCTTCAATATTTCGTATTTGCTGGACGTAATGATTTTCGAATATAAATTCGACCCCGGTCTTTCCATACCAATAATCGTACTGGCAAAATTTGATAGTCGGTTATTTAAATATCAAATAAGCATCCATTAAATCATGAAAATGAATTCAATGGTTCAGTATTCAGCATCATTTGGCCTTTTAGTTAAAATAATTAACAAATGGTAAATTTAAAACTTCTAAAACATTCCATATTTTAGTTATGATATTAAATTCTTATTTTAATATATTAATCTTCTCAAATCATTTCAATCTAATATTTGCAAAATATTAAATAGCCATATCCAATTTCTATTTTACTATTAATTTCAAAACATTAATTACAACATTATTCAAGCATTTCTATACCTCAACGTTCATTAGTCCCTAAGCGTAAATTGGTAAGCAAATAACTTCCTAGTATAAACCCCGAAGACCGAAATCAACATCAGATTAATACTCAGAAAATTAATCAACTTAAGAAATCTCCAGTTAGGTTCTAATTCTTATCCCTACTTATTATCAATCCATATTATTTCACTTTTAATTTATTTAACAATTTCCCATATTGAAAATCTCATTTCAATTTCATTATTTAAGTAACGTTAATTAAAAACTTAACGTCTTAGCCTCACGCCACTTTTATAAACATCGTTTATAACTCTTAGATTTAATATAAAACCCTATTTATCTTGATCCCTTCTTACTTGACTCAATTACTTAATTTAAGCTATCATACTAGCTTAAAATCCCTTTTATTTACTTAGTTTATAAAACTTGGTTTTATAATAATTCCGTTCATAAACTCCTTTCCTAATTTAATCGGGTCTCAATACCAACTTTGATCACTTAACTAAATGAATTCCATTTAAACATTAACCTCTTAAATAATTTACTTTTTCGTTACCGACCATAGAAATAGTTAAGTTCTTAATTTACTAAATAAATAGTAAATCACCTTTTTAAAATCTTATTAGATTAAAACAAATATTCATCAATCTATTTCATTAGATAAACTCAAAACAAATCAATCAAAAAACCAACTCAATTTAATTAGTTGGCTTGTCAACTTAAACCATAATTTTCTCGTTAATCAACTCCAATTAGCCCTTTTTAAATATATTAATGATACAATTAATTTAAATAATTCCATTTTATCATCTTCGGTAAACAATCAATCTCACTTTTCGTCGTTACGTTAATTTGTGCTCATCTGCTAACAAATCTTATTACAGAAGAATTTACTTTACAAAATCATTTAATAACTACTTATAAGCTTAAATAATACATATTAATTTCCCTTTATTCAAGTATATTTCAAAATCCATCTTCAGTTATAAAATGAATTTATAACTTCATTACCGTTGATTCACCTGATGATATATTTATATTTAAAAAACCATTGATTTATAGGCCAACCACTGCCGATTACTCAACCAATACTGTCCATTGGTTAAAACAAAACAAATGTTGAATTTTAAGTCAACGATCAATAACTAAATCAATTATCCAATCGGAACAGTTCATATAATGATAATAAATAATCATTAATATATTTGAGGAATCCAGTTGGATCGCTCCAGCCTGTTTTCTCTGCATCCAAATAAGCTACCTCAAATAAAATCATATATGTCAGTAAACAAATATAATATTCAATAATCAACCAATAACAGTAATCCAAACATTCACATCTCTATATAATACGTTTATATTTTTATAAATGCAACCAACGAGGTAAGTTACATCATTTGGAAATAATCATTACAAATAACGATGGGTTTAAATTAAATGAACGTCTAATTAAATCAGTTCAGTCAACACATATAAACATATATTCAGCATCCATCAACTAATTAACAATCATAGCACACAAATATTTAAACCCGACTTATATGAAATATAAGTAGGATAAAACTGAGTGAGCTGAACTCACCTTGATTCATTTACCGCTGAAATAGTTCATTTTAATTAAATTAAACTTATGTTTAATTTAATCAAAAACTCCAATAGGTGCCAACTCTATTTAAACCAGTTTCATCTGTCGTGCTCATCGATATAGACCTGACACCACTTGTTTTGTCCAATTTTGTTATTGTCATAGAGAGTTATACATCTTCATTATTTACTTATTTAAGTAATATTTAAAGAACTTAATGATAATTTATTTTCTAAATCTATGTTTAACGTTAATATAATCTTAGTTGAGTACGGTTACATGAGATTTGGCACATTTAGGCGTTAGGCATAATTACTTCCCTGGGCTAGGTTATATGCTTTCGTTAACTCAAAACTGGTCAGACATTATTAACAATATTATTTAAAACGTGTGCCAAGCCACGATTAGGCATGCTAAATATAAGGGTTAGGCACGCACAAACCTGGGTAGGCGCATTGTAAATTCCCAGACGTGATGTTCATTTCAACTACATGCCACATATAAAGTTGAGCTTAATATATATATATATATATAACATACGTCGGTTTAACACCAGGACTGGGAAAGCTTAAACATGATTAGGTATTTTTAAACATCAGCAAATTTCGATTAGGTGCATTCATTTTTGGCCACGTTGTAATTATTTCCTAGGTTAAACTATATATAGTCACATAAATATCATGATTTGGCAAATCAAGTGGGTTAGACAAAACTACACGAAATTGGGTATATTTGATATTAAAACCCATTTAAAATGAAAGAATTCAATAAGAAAATCCTAGTCAATGTAATGATATTACTACCCTATTTAATATAAAACAGAGTTATCAAATATTATTGCACTGAACACAATCAGAGTGAACCCAAGAGTTCAGGCTAGAACAAGTTTCTTTACACAAAAGTGGGTTAGGTGCCTCTATAAATCGTCCAAGCACATCTAATATTGATACTTAATATATATATATATATATATATATCTTGACTTACTCCTAATGTAAACATGATTAGGCTTCTTACTAATCACGGTTGGGTATATTTTGAAAACTTACTATTCATATTCTTCTTCCCTTCTGATTTGAATAACGCGAGCTCCTCAAACCAGACTCTCTTGATGTTGTCTGTGCAGGGTTCATCCGAGTGCCTCTTCCCTTGCGTTATCCAGTTCTCACCTTTCGAAATGACCCGAAATCCCCCTTACGGGAAAGCCCGGATTGCTTTGAGAACACGACTCATCAGAACACAAACAATAGAACATTTCATTGTTATTACAACAATTTACATCAGAAAACAAGAATAAATTAGAGTATGATTAAATATTACACAATGGAAAATATCAGAGATTTAAAATACATAGCTGCGGAAAATAAAATACATGAATATAATGTACAGCGGAAAATACGCTCCTAGCACAATCGAAGGAAATACACGGATACAATGCTTTCTGAATACAGCTCCAGTTGTAAATCTAGGATCCTATGAAAAGAAATCTGCAAAACCAAAACTACTAGCTGCTCGTGTGGAAAATACGGGCACCTAGAGTTTAGGTTAAAACAATAAACTCCGAGTCAGTCATGGGACTGGTGTGAAACTAAAAAAGTTATTAGTTTTTATTTTAAAGTCAGGTAAATCACGGGGCCACGCTGTATAACACGGAATGGGTTTATCCCCCATGAATACCAATGCATAAAAATAACAGCGTAATGCTAAAGAGAAAAATGAAACTATTATTAGACTCATGTCCCATCACACAATGAACGCAATCGAGGATAGAGTTTTCCCTTATAACAGCCAAATATGCTTGATACGCGAAATTTCATCTTTTATTATTACTGTAAGTGAAGAAATCAACTTCAAATATAAATGTATCAATCATAGGCGGCGTTGGTACCATTATATTATGTCGCCATATATATATATATATATATATATACACATATACATATACATATATACACACACACACACATACACAACTAAAATCGTGAAATCACGTATTGGAAATTGGGTTTTCATCTATGAACCAAGACAAGCAATCCTCCTTACCGATTCGAGACACACTAGCAATGCATCAGGACTCGGACGGTGGCGAGCCCTAGGTTAGCTGCATGGCCGGTCATCTGTCAATGATTAGTTATACCATAAACTGTATGTTAGCCGGTTCTATCGAACCTATAAAATGGGTCAGTATGTCGACCACTCAAAAGCCACTAGGGACTCACTATCATAGAGCCTTTCAATCAGCCCAATGATCGGGGTATCTCGCTTTCCATCAATAAAGTTTTCCAACATCCATATGAGTAAAGAGTCTAGACTCCATACCATGACGTTACTCGTAGCTAGAAACTAATATATGTCCATTTCCGTACGTTCCTCATCCCGTTTCTGGTTCATACCGGGATGTGAAGCTCGCGAATTAACGCTACACAAAACTATGCTAATTAAAGTTTTTCTTTGATCATCAACCACAAGACTCTACTTTTCAACAAAAGTCTTGATCATTTGCATCTCAGCATGCCACACTGTCAATCCATACCGTACCACTGATTTCCACCAATATATAACCTCTAAACTCGTATGTCTCAGAGAAGGGTATTAAGCAAGAGAATAAATTCTCCGTCACCAAACAGATATGTATTTAGCAGAGAGCAATGAATACAGTATAAATGATTACAATGTTAGGCACACTATCCATTTTCAAGTCCGTTCTGGGTCTGAACGAAACCGAAGGCACCTTATTCTTCGTCCCATATGTCCAATACAGGAGAGAGGCCCTCGCATATCCGATCAATCTCCAAGTACATCTGGACGATCACCACTTATTACCTTGTCTTGGGTGTACATGCCAATCAAGACATCAATAATCATCCAAACGATGTGAAAATCTCCTGTCATCAACCACCGTCTTCGTCGTCGACTTTTAATCATCATATCAATTATTCAGAATGGGTCAAACCCGATCTTTCCGGATAACTCGCATATTTTATAATCAAGTGCTATAAAAACACATATATGCCTCATTCCAATTAAGAATATTATTTTATTCAAATGTTCACATATTTAGGGAAAGGTTCCCATAAATTTTATCAAAGATAAATTCTTTTAAATTTATTCTTTAATCTTCCTTTGAATATCAATTTCAAAAGATTTTTTATCTTTCCACAATTCTAAACCAAGTTAAGGTTTATAAAACTAGTCGGGATTATCGCCTTACCGAAGAATCATTTATTTTATCTTTCCAATCCCAACCTATTAATCCCATGGAGCAAAACTGGTAGTACTCCATACCTAACACCCCAATATGTTATTGGTAAAATTAATTACCATTTCGTGTTCAAATCTAATTAAAGATTTAACTATCGCCTGGAGTAAAACTTGTGGTACTCCATTTCGATCATTTCATGAATTCGATAAATTTATTTATCCCATTCTCATTTCAATCTAATTAAAGATTCATTAAAACTCTACCTTGGTTTTAATATCTAAAATCATTACTCTATGATTACTCACTTTAAGAAATTAATCTTGTCTTTAACTAGGTTAAAGAACCGATGTTATTAAAAACACAGTTCACAATAAACCAAAATCATCTTCCATAAAAATGGAATCTTCACGGAAATCCAGTGGTATAGAATCGATATAAATTTTCGTATCAAACTAATACTATAAACAGAATAACGGCTAAGCCTTTTAAATTCCATATATAGTAACAGTCTTCCTTCATGGAAGCTCATCTCGGTTAGTACCAAATCGAATTCCATTCAATTCGAGTTCCATATATATTAAATTGGAATTTTTTTGTGGAAAATTCCATTAATATTATTTAAATATTATATATTCCAAATCATATCTTCACTATTAATTGGGCTAAAGAACGAATGTTATTTAAAACATTGTTCAAGATAAACCCAAAAATCCAATTTCAATTCAATTTCAATTCAATTCCAATTAAATATTAATTAGGATTAATTGTCAAGAATAATCCAAAGTTTAATGTGTCTTCCCATAATAATCCCAAGTTTGGATTATTTCTGAATAATCTGAAGTCGGGTGGTGTCTCCCATATTGATCCTGATGACTCCCTGACATGTTATTTTGGGATCAATTTGGGAAGACACCCCCAAACTTCGGATTAATATGGGAAGAACCAAGTAAATGGGATTAATATGGGAAGATACCCCAAACTTCGGATTATTCAAAAATAATCCAAACTTGGGATTATTATAGGAAGACACGTTAAACTTCGGATTATTCTTGACAATTAATCTTATTAATTAATTGGTAAAAGTTCACTAAATCTTAATTAAAAGATTTATTCTTTTCTCATCGGGGTTTAAGAACAGTGTTAATAAAGACACCATTCACGACAAACCCAAAATCCAATTTAATATTAAATACAAGGCTCTGAATAGAAATTATATCATCTTATATTCAATATCAAATTCTGAAACCAACAAATATCATATTGGGAATAACGATATATATATCTTTCAAATTCCTCCATAATATCCATATAACCACGGAATCCAATACCGAAATATTTCGAAGATTATTTCCATTCAAAACCACTCCAATTCATATGTTAGAAAAATTCTGGTTATTTTAAAACCCCTTTTTCAATCTAATTTAGTATTTCTAAAATAATTTGATTTTTATTCTAGTTATCAACTAGCTCATTTCGATAAAAATATATTTTTATCTTTTCAAAACTTGGAATTTTTCGTCCAAACTCTTTCCAAATCATTTATTATGATTTTACACATTTTTTTCCATATTTTTAATAATTTTCTTAAGGCCTTTACAGTCGATTTCCATAAACGGCCATCGCACTGCATTCATAGCGACCTTTTCTGAAATTTATTTGGACATAATTCCAAATCCAATCGTTAGATTTTGAATCTCTTATAATCATTGGAAAGCTCTTTTCGATACGAACCCAGTGATTTCGGTTTTAGGAGAATCCGATCGGATCTCCCATTACGTCCATTTGAATTCAATGGTCAAAATTCACGAACGATCGCTTTGTAACGCGTTCTAT
Source organism: Allium sativum (assembly GCA_030737875.1). Taxonomy (NCBI): domain Eukaryota; kingdom Viridiplantae; phylum Streptophyta; class Magnoliopsida; order Asparagales; family Amaryllidaceae; genus Allium; species Allium sativum. Next base: position 529,869,001 of record CM060916.1, read on the forward strand.
TCAAACCACATATATATATATATAATATATTGCCGGTTTCCTTTTAAAAAATATTTTACAAATCGTTTATAAATTCGTTTTAAAACGATTTTAACTTCATTTTCAATTTTAAATCAAAATTGAATATTCGTATCATTATAATATTAAAATGATAATATTTTCAAAATATCAGATTTTGAAATCAATTCTTTTCGATATTTATTATAAAATGAATAAAATCGATATAAAAATCCTTTCGAGCTAAAATGGCGTAAATCTACTTAACTCGGCTCCATTCACTTTAATATTTTCATGTCCATCCAAAATCGGACACCATATTATTGATTATTCATTGAATATTATTTTAAAAATATTCGTCATTTTAAAATATTCTTTATTTTAAAATATTATTTATTTTAAAATATACTTTATTTCTGAATCGGAATGCGGCTCAATCAATTACCATATAATTTCAGTTATATGAATTTCATACATCACATGTATTCAACAATAATGATAATTAATCATTCAACATTCAAACATCATCCAGAGTGCAATTTACAACTATATAAGCATTAAAATAAATAAATAAATAACGCTCATCACAGCCTGTCAACCCATCGATTGACATACAACTAAATATTGGGATTAGTGTCTGTCAAATATCATCCCAATACCCGTGTGGGGTTTTCAAACAACAAAATTATTATTTGTGCACTGGGGCGATGTGTAAAAATTATCGTCCCAATCAATATCAGTTAAATCGATGTACATAAACAAGTCGTTCGACTTGTAAATGGATATTTTATTCCCATTTTACTGTTTAAATTATAAATTAATATTTATAATTTAATTTCAATCACCACAATAATATTAACATTTTTTTAATGTTAAACATCCCAACATCACAAACAAAACACAATACAATCAATTAAATCGTCCATGGTCTGTGGACGAGGGAGGTGAACTAACAGGCACCATATACATTTTATAATGATTAAAACTGATAAAAATCTACACTGATAATTTTATATATTTTTATACATGAATACAATAACATGATAAAATATAATTTAGTGAGAAGGCGTTCTCACTTTGGGTATCAGAATTTCCAATAGCCTCCGTTTCTATTCTGGTCAGTTCCATGTTGTAGCGTTCGTTGTCACGATCGCAACAGATCTGAAATTACTGCGTTTGGACCTCATATGACAAAGATATGATATTTTTTATTTCATTGCATAATTAAATTAACTAAATAATAAGTAAACTGATTACGTTTGCTTAAGCACCAATCAAATTTTTGGTCGCCCTCTTTCAGGAACCAATACGAACCCAAACCCTCCACATTGACCTAGAACCGCTCCTCCATGCCAACGCCGTACCCTGATCGACCTCGCCCACGCTGTTCGCCGTTCAACCCTCCACCTGCGCCACCAACGACGCCCCCCAACCCCCCGCACGCTCATCAACCCGGAAACCCCCTCCCAACCCAGCGCCTTTGAGCGTGATTTTTAGCCATCTTGGCTAACCAAATTTGATCAAACTCGAACAGGATTAAGGAGCTCACTTAGATTTCGAATTTTTCTTTTGGTTTTTCCGTGTTTTATTGATTTGATTTTGAGAAAATCTGGATTAAAAACTGGAGCTTTATGGCCATTTAAATGAAGAACTGGCGGCTGGAAGAATAAGGAAAAATTAGGGTTTCGTCTTCTTCATATGGTATATATATAATATAATAAATTCCCAATTCATCTAGTTTTGCATTCGAACTCCAAAAGAGACCCAACGACTGTCGCCCCTAGCTAAATATCCTCATTTGGACACAATGGAATATGTTTCGTAAGCTAATTCGACTGTTTCAGTCAGTTTTTCTTTAAAATAAAATATAAATCAATATATTGAATTTTAAACATACATTTTAATTTATTAGGGACACATACTGACTCCTAAAATTATAGAAAAATTTATTTGGCTATGTTTTGATGATATGGTCCTAAAAAAAACTAGTTTTGTCGAATTTGGAGACCGTTAGAAAAATGGACATTTTCCAGTCGATTAAATTCAAACTAAAAGTACCAAACACGTTGAAATTTACCACGCTCACATATTAAATCCAAAAATTATGAATTTTGAAACTCAACAATAATTTGACATTCCAGATCCAACAAAAGTGGTTTTATTGAAAATAGAGGTTGTTTGCAAAATGGCTATTTTTAAGGGCTATATATTATATTAAAATATATATAAATTCCATAGGGACTATTTTCAATTTTAAACTGGACATAACTTGTTATTTATAAAGTGAAATCTCAGTTTCTTATATTCATTAGAAAAATATAGTTAAACAGATTCTAACGTTTCTTGTTTTACTAAAATCCGATTTATTTTGAATTCTGTACATTCATTTGAAATTTAAAATCGAATTTTCAAACTACCGCCATTTCAGGCTCGTTTTATAATCAAAATAAATTTAAACGCTCTAACTTAGATTTAAATAAATTTTTAGTCATTATTATTTAAAATAAATCATTTTAAATATTCAAAACCCATTAAAATAGCTAAAATAAAAATTTTAAATTGGTTCAGAAATTCCGGGTTGTTACACCTTCCCATTGTGTTCTCGCTCACCGGACCACCCATCTTCTGTTCATCTTTCCTTAAATATCGCACCATCCTTATTACCTTCTCTAGAACGGCAGTCATTCCCCCCTTCAAACTGCACAACAAAACGTATGACCAAACCCACACGAACAACCCTTACATTTGAACCCATTCATGTTGTTCTTTCCGGCGATACACACATCGAGCCAAGCCCCATTCCACCAGTGCGCCAACTTCTATATGCAGAAAAGTGAAAACAACTGCAAGCTCTTTGCTGTGAACCGAACCCGAGTGTTCTTTCTCTTCTTCTCCTATATCAACCAATACTTGTGTTTCACGTATGGTGTATAACCTGCCTTTTTCTTATGTGTATATTATTTGAGCTATGCCTATTTTTATTGGAATAGAGAGAGAACATTTTAATTTAAGATTAGAGGAGACTTTGCGTGATTAAATTATGGTTGAGAAGATTTTGTTTTGGAGTTGGTTGTAGTGAAGAAGAACGAAGAGATCCAGGCTATATATAGTGGAGAAATTTAAGAGATAGGAACGATGTCTTCTCGGTTGGTATGAGGTAGGTTCATAGAGCTTCGGGATAGTTGTGCGTTTAGGAAGTGAAAAGATATAGCAGACCTATATACTTGGTCAGCAAGGCTCATTTTGATGAAAAGATCATTCATAGGCTAGTGCACTTCTTTATACATAGCTGTGCATTTTAATTAAGATATATATGTATATAGGGTGGCACTGTGTCTATGCAATTTCACTTCATCATGCTGCGCCATTTGAAAATACAATGGAATAGTATCCTCTTTACTATTACCGCTATAGTAACGTGGTATGTTAAATTCACACCAATATTCACTAACTCCAAACACAACGAAAATGGACACACCGCTACGTCTTAACGTTACGGTTCCAATGAAACAAATTTAATTGAAAACGGACTTCATTAGCACAACGATGTTATTTTGATTTATTAGTTCACCCTTAAACTGGAAATCTAGCAATAATTATTTATATGTATTCCAATAAAAATCGTTTCATCGAAAACAGAGATCGTTTGAAAGGAAAAATATTTTTAAGGCCTATATAATATAAATAAAATATAATTAATCCAAAATAGTTCTTTTTAAATAAAAATAAATTATCATTATTGTAAATCTCTAACTGGAATATCATAGAGCTTCAAAATAAACCAATAATGGTTTTAAACTCAATATTAAAATCTTCGGGTTAATGATATTAAAAACAATATAAAAATCCTTTATATTTATTAAATAAACGTTAATGTTTATTAACGAATTCCATAGCGACTATTTGAATTGGACATAACTTATAATATACAAACTGAAATTCCGATTTTTCTCCTTCAATAAAAAATTATAATCAAATCGATTAAGACGATTCTATTTCATAGAATTTCGACTTATATCAGATTTTGTACATTCAATTGAAGTTCAAATCGTAAATTACGAACGACCGAAACTTTTCGAGCTCGATTTATAATTATATATAAATTATATGTCCATATATCTTTTAATAAACAAAAAATATATTATAAATCCATTTAAAATTCCAAATTGATATTTAGAATAATACAATATATTAAATACTTGACTACCGAAAATACGGGATGTTACAAAATGACAGTTGTATGTTGACATATACATATATGTATGTCGACATGTATACTTAAAATATTTAAATTTTTAACATTTTCAAGTGTTTAAATATATATATATTGTTCCTAGAAATTTTTGAATTAAAACATAGTGATAAACGAGTATTACATAGTGTAAAATAATATGAAAACATAAATATGAATTGTATAAACATATTTATAAAATTATAAGGTTTAAAACTATAAAAACATAAAATTATAAGGTTTAAAACTATATAAATATAAAACTATAAAAGTATATAACTGTATAAATATATATATATATATATATATAAACTTTAAAACTTATATTTGAAATCATAAGGAAGATAGAAAACTATTTGAAATTAGAATTAGAATTTTAAAAAACAAAATTTGAATTTGAACCGGAGTCCTATTTAGAGTCTTACATATAAACTAGACTTTATTGCTATATTTGTCTTGAACTTTTGAATTCTTGATGACTTGATTACTCATGAGTCTTGAAATTTATCTGAATTTTGAATCTCTTAAAACTCTAAAACTGTACAGTAGTATTTATGTCCTATATACAAATCTTGCATATATATATATATATATATATATATATATATATATATATATCTGTATATATGTAGATGTGTGTGTATTCTAGATAGAGATGTTAGTATATATTTTATAATCAATGATAATTGAAATAAGGTTGTCATCAAAACTCCATTCTCCAACAATCTCCCTTTTTTGAAGATAACAACCTTAGTTTACAAAATATTCATACCTGTTCATACATGTTGATTATGATCCTTCTAATACTCCCTTTGTCAATATGAAACTTATATACACTCTCTTAAACTAAGTCTATATGCTATATATTATATTTTCTCCCATTTTGTCATTATCAAAAAGAAATTCTAAAAATACTGCCTCTAAATCCTATATCTATCTATACATATCCTATGATTCATATATTTGATTCTACACTAAAGTATATATAACTCCCCATAAATTTTTATACTAAACTATTTAAAAGCTTATGAAAGATAAGATAAGCATTAAATTTTTTTAATACAAACAATTCATACCAATGCAAATTACAACGTTTAAACGATATCACGAAAGACTACATACGTATTACATCGCGTAAACGAATAAACGAAAAAAAATCCTAACATCTAATGATTCTTTACTATAGGAGATTTATGGGTCGGACAATTGGGGTAATGGAGACAAAATTTCCCATTTTGCTCAATTATGTTCCCTTCTTGATTGAAAGAAACTTTCCAAATGCATACGACTTGATCTTCCTCCTCCTTGTTTTCTTGTTGTGCTTCTTCTGGTTCCTCCTTTTCCATCATCACTTCCTCTTCTTCGTCTTTCATCATTGGATTATAATCTTCGATGATGATTGGATTTTCTTGATTACCCATTATAACCTATGGAGATTTCACATCATCTTTCCTTGATTAATTTGCTCTTGATTCATCCATATTTGAAGTACTTGAATCTCAGCGAGCATTTGGAGAGAATACTCAATCTTCACTTCCAATTTGATTACACGAGAGAGGGTAGAACGTTGAAATGGACCGTCGGATGTCCAATGGACGATTCGGGGTTAATTTCGTTATTATAATTAGTGGAGGCCATGATTTATTTTAGTTTTAAGTCTTTGCGGAAGTGAAATGAGAGAATGAAGAAGAAAATTCGAAGTAGAAAGTTTAAATGGTTATTATAACTAACTTTTGTTGGGAATTAGTTTTTAAAATCTGGTAGTTATATGTCGACATAGAGACATATGTATGTCGACATACTTGTAGTTTTAATTTTATTTTTCTGATTTTTATTGTTATTCTTATATATATTAATAGATTTAACTATTCTAATTCACTTAATGAACAAATACCTAATTCTTTTCTAAATTTAGTAACAGTTGCTTCGTAAAGATTTTGTTAATATATCTGTTATTTGTTTATCTGTTTCTGTAAATTCAAGTGAAATTTTCTCTTTACTTATGTTATATCCTAAAAAATGATGTCATATATCAATATGTTTAGCTCTTGAGTGATGAGTTGGATTTTTAGATATGTTTATAGTGCTCGTATTATGGCAGTATATTGGTGGTTTATTTATATTTAATCCAAAATCATTTAAAGTTTGTTACATACATATTACTTGTGAACAAGCCAAAGCGTCGCATAAATTATTAACTTTAAATTTCATTTTGGGTAATCCCCTAATTAAATCTAATTTAGAAATCTTAGAAATGTGTTTGAAATTTATATGACCAAATCTCTTATACCAAATCCAAGAGTCACTTGTATTGGCCATAAGACATAGATTATCGTTGAAGATTTTCATACTCAGTATATAGATATTTTTCTTTCTATCTCCTTCGAATATTATTTTTGAATTCCTATCTTCTATAAAGCATTTACCTTTTTCAAAGTTTATTTTATAGCCTTTATCGCAAAGTTGACTTATACTTAGTAGGTTGTGTTTTATATTCCTAACTAATAAACATCAGAAATAGTAGGAGCCTCAGAATTACCGACATTGCCGAAGCCAACAATATCCTTTAGAGTTATCACCAAAGTTGACCATTCCACCATCTTCAAGTACTTGATTATTTAGCAAATCTGGATTTCCCGTCATATGTTTTGAACATCCACTATCCAATATCCATTTGTCCTTTTTGGTTTCCACTATTTGTTCACAAGAATTTGAACTCTTGACAGCCATGTAACACAACATTTTGGAAATTGAATTTTCAATAACCACTGCATCCATCTTTTCAAATTTTGAATTTTCAATAGTCATACAACACGCCTTTTCCTGTATTGGACAACATTTCAGTTGATCACTTGAATTTTCAACACAATTGTATGTTGACTCTTTCAACATTAAAGCAATGTATGAATTGACACTAGTGTTAACAATCATTTCAAAATTTGCCATTTAATATTTTCAAAAATCAGATTATGAACTTCTTGAAAAACCTTTTTCTGATACCAATTGTAAGGGAACGCAGAATGCAGATCTTAAGGTAAGACTAACACAAGAAAAGGAGGTGAATAGTGTTTATAAGGAATTTATGAAAATCTAACATTTATATGATCTACTATATGAATCACACACAATAAATATGATCACAGACACAGAATCGAACACAAACACATAAATAAACAAAAATAAAATGCAGAAAAAGGAAAGAACACACCGGATTTTATACCGGTTCAGATTACTCCTACGTCTAGTCCTACACAACGATGGTTTGCGCAGAGTTTTATTACTATATCAATATCCAAGTACAATCCCCTTGATTTCCCAGCCATAAGGTTAACACCGCTCAAATCACTCTTGATTTTATGGCTACAAGATTACCACCGCTCCCTTTCCTTGATTTCAGGGCTACAAGGAATACACCCTTTCCCAATCACTTCCCAAATGATTACAACAGCCTGATAACTCTTCAATAGCACTTCAATTCATAGAGTAATGAGTAGAGAGTGAGAAAAGAAGAAGTTTTATGTAATTAGAATAAAAATCGACAAAGTAGAAGTGTAGAAATCAAGAAAATAAGAAATATTAATATAGAAATGAGGAGGGGTGAAGATGGAGAAGTAGAATAGTTAAAAAATTCGAATTCAACCCCTATTTATAAGATTAGAAATGTTGCAACGCTTTTGAAACGTTACAAATAATGAAAATATACTTCGTTTGAAAATTGAAAAAATGACAGTTGTATGTCAACATATACATATATGTATGTCGACATATATACTCAAAATATTTGAATTTTGAACTTTTTCAAGTGTTTAAATATATATACTATTCTTAGAAATTCTTGAATAAAAACATAATGATATAAATGAGTATAATGAAGTGTATAATCATATGAAAACATAAATATGAATTACATAAACATATTTGTAAAATTATAAGGTTTAAAATTATATAAATATTAAACTATAAAAGTATATAACTATATAAATATATATAAAACTTATACAAACTTTAAAACTTATATTCGAAATCATAAGTAAGATGGAAAAACTATTTGAAATTAGAATTAAAATTTTGAAAACCAGAATTTTGAAAAATAGAATTTGAATTTGAACCTGGATTGCTATTCAGGGTCTTACATATAAACTAGACTGTATTACTATATTTGTCTTGAACTCTTGAATTCTTGATGACTTGATTACTCATGAGTATTGAAACTTCTCTAAATTCTAAATCTCTTGAAACTCTAAAACTGTACAGTCTTCAGTATTTAAGTCCTGTATAGTACAAATCCTACATATATATGTGTGTATATATATTCTAGCACTAGTACAAAAAGCATCTGTTGCTTCGCTTCATTTGCTTCTGTTCCACTTGCAACAGAAGCAAGTTATATTATTTGCTTCTGTTCCACGTTTACAACGGAAGCAATTAGTGTAGGGAATAGCAAAAAAACTATTTATATAAATTTTCTTTCATTATTGTAGCAATGGAAGCAAGAATGTAGAAGGGAGCTTAATTTTTTGCTCTGGATCACTGTACAACAGAAGCAAATATCTATTATTTGCACCTGTTGCGAGATCGTGAGATGCAAACAAGATTTTAAGATACTCAATTATTGAAGTGTTATAAAACAAAACAGAATAAATAATAAAAGAGAAGCCATTAGAGAGAACATAAGAGATAGGAGAGACCTTATATTTCTATTGATTCAAATGTCTCTAATTTCTACTATATTGGCTCCTTTATATATAGGCTTTGGAGCTGATGTTAAACTTATCCCATGATGTGGGACCAGACATAATATTACAAAACCATATTCTCTTTTATATATTATAACACTCCCCCTTGAATATGCGTCTTCAAAATCTTGAATGTTCTACTAACTTGCAGTTTTCCCTTTTAGACCATATATGATGACTGTTCCCCCTTATTATTATCTTGCTTGCATATATCTGTTCATTCGATATTGTCTGTTGCCTTCAAATCTCTATCAGGAAAACCCAATGGGAAAAACCTTGGACGAGAAAAAGAGTACAACGTTTGACATTATGGATATCATATTAAAATGATATTCCTTAAAAGAGTTTGATGCTTTGGGATCAAAATAATGCCTGTTAATCGGCCTTTTGGTCCGGTTACCAAAAGTACTCAAGACACGCTCGACTCAACTCATCGCGTGAAGACAGGGCCAAAGGCAAAACTTAGGAAGTGCAGGAGGAAGACCGAAGAGAGATCGCGCCAACGAGCCTCGACCACATCCCTCACAAAAACATACTTCGCACCAAGCAGGTGCGAAATCTCGCACCTAGTAGGTGCGAAATTTTGCACCTACCAGGTGCGAAATTTTGCACCTAGCAGGTACGAATTTTCAGTGGTCGACAGCTGGAGGCACGAATTTCCTGTAGATGGTCCCCATTTCTACCTACTCGTACCTAACCACTTCCTATAAATACCCCATGGCCTCATACTTCAAAAGAGTTAGATTCTTGAGCTTGGAAACCTCAATAGAGCTTCATTATTGGCATCTCCTCTTTAAGGAAGAAGAAGGACAAAATTGTCTTTTTCCTTATTTATTCAATATATGATGATTATGACATCATATATCATGAAAAGTGAATGTAACGAGATATCATGAGATAGTCTCAACCTTGTAATCTTCCAAGTGATCAATAACATTCCGGCAACTCTTCAAAGTGGACGTAGGCTCTCACTGAGGCTGAACCACTATAAATCTCTTGTGTTATTTACTGCTTATGTTCTATTTTATGTTCTTGTCTATGCGACCATATTTATAATTCCTAGTAATTGGGAATCTATGGTGTTTACGACATTTTTTTCCATCAACATTTGGTGCTTTCACTGAGAAAACTCAGATATTGCGTCTTTCTCACATATTACCATCTCGACTTTGCCGAGCTTAAGGTTCCTTGCTTAACCTACCGTCGGGTTCGCTTACGATGGTAAAAAAGTCAAAGAACGCAATGATCGGCTCTTCAGCCGCAGCCGAGGCCGGTACATCTCAACAACCTCGACCGGCAGACATCCCGACCACTAATGAAAATGAACCTCCAATTATGGACCCCGAAATGCCCGCAACCCAAGCACAAGTCCGTGCGCTTAGTGAAAAGTATGAAAATACAGCTGTCGAGCTTAACCAAGTGCTAAGGCATAACAACGACCTTATGCGGCAACTCCAGTAAAGTCAGCGCGTTGTCGCTCGGCTACAACTAGCTCGAAACAATGCTCGACCTCGACCACCGACATCGGAAACTTCCTTTTCTGAGTCTAGGGGCCCGCACCAAAGAAGGAGGTTTAGTCTCATCAACAACGTCGCCGTCCGAACAACCCTCGACAATAGCCATGGCAACGAGTAGGCCAATGGCAACGGCGACCGGACCACGGTTACCTATAGCGAGGGCGCCCAATATCGGGACTATCCTTACTTGATCATCAATGAAGGACCCGCTCCTACTAACCAACCTCCTCCTCGACAAGACCCAACTGCCTCCCGTCGAGACAATGAATCTATTGTTTTGACGGCCTGTGCCTTTCCGGAACCGGATTCGCGTGACCCTGCTCCCCATCATCACGCACACGAAGATCCCGTTATAGATGTCGAGGACATGGAAGAAGACGATCCAAACATCCACCCTAGAAGACGCCCACGTGCCAGAACTGCAGAACCTCGCCAAAACCCATAGGTCCCGATGGTGGACCCTCATCCGACCTATCTTCCCGACATGGTCCGAAGGATCATGAGGGAGATGCGAGGGAATGTGCATGACTCATGGGAAGCGCACATTAGACGCATTCCTTTCACTCGAAGAGTCAATGAAGCTGAATGGCTGCGACGCTTCAGCATGTCGCAGATGTCACTCTATGACGGCACCACTAACCCTTGTGCTTTCCTGAACCGTTATGAATGGAAAATGGACTCGAGCAGAGGCGACGATCCAGTCAAGTGTAAATGCTTTCCAGTCTTCCTATCGGAGACCGCCCTATTATGGTTCTCTCGCCTTCCTCTTAACTCCATCAACAACTTCGGCCAATTGGCGACACAGTTAGTTAAGCAGTTCAGGATGCATATACCATCTATGAAGAATGCCCTCACCCTTTCCAACCTATACCAAGGGCCCTCAGAGTCACTCAAAAGCTACCTTTCTAGGTTCAACATCGCCCTCGTCGAGGTCGAGATCCCAGTCCGCGCACCGTACTCTTCCAACTAGCTAAAGGCGTCCTTTCAACTTCTGAATTTGGGGCATGGATCGACCGAAAACAACCAAAGAGCCTCAATGTTTTCTATGAGAAAGCGGGGCAGTTCTTATGCCAAGAAGAAGCAAGACAGAACCGTGTCTCCGAGACCAGTCGCCCCAATATCCATTAAGCGGACACCGCCAATAACCGTCCTAGGGGGCGAGAAGCGGGAGGACCCTCCAATCCGAACACGGGGGCAAGACCACCCAGACAGAGACCAAACATTGGAGGGCAAGGTGGCCGAAGCAACAATCAGGTCTAGACAGAGCCGAGGAAGCCTGGCCTTTACCAAGCCTACGAGACATACACTCCACTAAACGAAGATCCGGAAACTATCTACCTAGAGACATGTAACTCCTTTTTTTACAATAAGCCCCGCGTCAGGGAATCAACCGACGCCGCGAAGAACTCGGGGAGGTACTGCCGATATCATGATATGTATGGACATAATATGAATGAATGTCGCCAGCTAAGGGATGCAATTGAAAAGCTTATCCGAGAAAAGCGACTTGAACAATACATCCAAGAGCCCTTTCTCCCCGAAAGCAATCCAAAACCTCCGGCGCCAACTCCTCAGACGGCGGCCAAGGCAGCCCCAGGACCGTCTAACTCGAGACGAGGAATCATGATCAACACTATGTGCGGTGGGCCTCGCCCCACGCATGACAGCTTCCAAAAGATGGAGGAATATGTGGGCTCCATTAAGCATGCAACCTATGAGTCTTGCTCTGCTCCCGATGAGTCTATCCCGGCCAAGCTCCAAAAAACCATGCGGGACGACATTATCTTCAATGGAAGGGAGTCCATGAGAATTGAAATCCCGACCACCGATCCTTTGGTCAGCACTGCCCAAATTGGCGCATCAACTGTTCGAAAGATATTGGTCGATTCAGGAAGCTCGGTCAACATCATTTTCAAAGCTGCTTACGACCAGATGAAATTAGAAGTAAGAGATCTCAAACCATGCCATTCCACGATCCACGGTTTTAGTGGGGCATCCAGCTGTCCGGTAGGAGTCATTGACCTACCCGTCGAACTCGGTACGCGGGATCAGAGCCGAGTTTGAATCCTCACCTTCGTGGTTATTGATATCATCTCGCCTTATAACGTCTTCCTTGGACGTCCATTCCTCACAGAATTTCACATCTGCCTATCACCGTGGTCCCTCCTGATGAAGTTTCCAACGGAAAACAGGATCGGAATGGTCAGAGGCGACCAAGTCAATGCTAGAGAATGTTATGCCATAGAATGGAAGAATGCGCGCAATAAGGACAAGGGCAAAGCAGTGCCCGTAGCCTTTTGCGCCAAGACTGCCTCCGCATAGCAATCAGCGGCGTCTGGGCCATGGCTCAGACGCCACTCCTGTCTTTCCGATGACCTCGATCCAAGGAAAGACGAAGAGCCCGAGCACGAGAGACCTACTCCTGTCGAGTCCACAGTAGATGTACCCGTCAGTCTCGATGATCCATCGCGACTATTAAAGATAGGATCATATCTTCACCCAGCAGTCAAAGACGATCTTGGGAATTTCCTAAAGGCTAATCTGGACGTATTCACATGAACTCATTCCGACATAAAAGGCATAGACCCGGCAATCGCCTGCCACTCCCTAGGCATAGATCCTACGATGCTTCCGGTCAAACAAAAGCGCCACTTCCTAGGACTCGAGAGATCCAAGGCACTCGAAGAAGAGGTAGATCGCCTGCTAAACAACAACTTCAACCGTGCAGCAGATTACCCCGAATGGGTCTCCAATCCGGTCCTAGTCAAAAAGGTCAATGGAAAATGGAGAACGTGTATCGACTTTTCTGATTTAAACAAAGCATGCCCCAAGGACACACGATTGGAGTACGGCTCGTGCATCCTCTTTGGCTCGTGGTGCACCCTCGGTTCTCCCTTCATCGGATCGCCCCCCTTCGGATCGTGGCGCACCCTCCGATCACCACCCATTTGTGGTACACCTCCTGATCACGACCCGCTCGTGACACACCGACTTCACCATATAGCTCACGATCAGACCTCGGTTCGTGGAGCCCATATCATGATCCGATCCCATGACAAATAACCGACCCCTGCACCTGCTGATACACGCACTGTTTTGACCTGTTCTCATGCCACATCTTGCTCCTACTTTTCCGGATCGGGTGCCACGTACCCCATCATGAACCGGTCTTCCCAGAAGCTCTCCTACAACTATAAATACACCATTTGAAGGCATTTTCAAGGACTTTTTGGTGGAGACTTTCTCCTACATCTAGACAGCCTCTGCCATTACCGATTGCAAGGACTTTGCACCGTTCTACACATAAATTCTCCTCTTGTAATCTCAATTAACACACGGATTGTGTGTCTGCATATAACTGATTCTTGTAATCTGCTAGTATAACAATAAGATTATAAAGTGGACGTAGGCTACATCTACAGCCGAACCACTATAAAAACCTCGTATGTCTCCTCTTTATTTACTTTTTTCTGCATTTTGTGATTTGTGATTTGCATTTGGGTGTTAGGCCCAATTTTTGGTCTAACATTTTGGCGCACCAGGAAGGAGGGCACACGACAACTTCAACTTCTGCTTGGATTTTTTGGCTAATGGATAAATGGCAATCAAAAGGAAGAAGACTGGAACTTCCGCTTATGCTGATGATGCTGACGCTGAAGACACAAGGAACGAGGCAAGCCAGGAAGCTTCCTCTCATGGAGATCCTTCTGCATACTTGACCAGAGAAGAGATGGACGGAGTTCTCACTGAACTGAGAGATCAGATGGCACAATAAGATGATCTCCTCCAGAAACAACAGGAAATGATCAACCAATTCTTCGCTCGGATGGATGGAAGGCCAAGTAACGTTCAAGTCATTGGAAATGAAGCCACGGAAGCGGCTCGTGCATCACTAGGACACGGGGGAAACCCACTCGCTCTTGGAAATGCACTGCGATCTACTTCAGCTCCAGATCAGATGAACACCGGATTGCAAGCCCCCGTTCAACAACATCAACCATCTCGTGATACACCTCTAGATCGCGATCCAGATCATGGTGCACCCCCAGGCTCACGAGCCGATCCCAGCAACTTGCTCCCGTTTGCTCAACAACAACCGGTTCGTGACCTACCTCCAGGACCCAGTCGGATCGCCCCCTGCTTCACGAACCTGGCTCACGAACCGACCCCCTTGAACCGGGTCGGGTCGCCACCCTCGATCCGCGATCCCCAGGCAACAGCTCACCAACAGCTTCCATCCTCTCCTGCATTCAACGCTAGGGGCACTAGCTCTGATCTTGGCAATTGGCAACAACTTTTTGTGGGCGATCGGCTCGCCAATCTCATTAAACGCCTCACGAGAGGCCGCACTTATCAGAACGATGTGGACGACGTCAACCACACTCCTTTCACTTAGGAAATCAGGAATTCCCGCAATCCCCCGGATTTCAAACTTCCACAACTGGAGCCCTACAATGGCAGGACAGATCCTACTGTGCACCTAATGCGCTACAAACAACATATGGAAGTTCAATCGGCGTCGGAAAACGTCATGGCAAAGTGTTTTCCCTTCTTTCTGACTGATATAGCAGCCATGTGGATTCGGCAGCTAGAAACTGAATCGATCAACAGCTGGAACGTATTGGTTGCATGCTTCATTGAACAATTTCGGGTTCACATTGCACGACCCAAGAACGTCATGTCACTTACTACAATCAAGCAGAGGCCCAGAGAAACTCTGTGTTCATTCCTGTAAAGATTCAACATTGCAGCAGCATCAGTTGATCGCCCTGAACCATCCATGGTACTGATGGCAGCAGTATCCGACGTTCTAGATAACTCGGAGTTCAAAAAATCTTTGTACCGAGATCCACCACGAAATCTCGGTGAATTCTACCTTGAGGCTGATAGATTTCTGCGGGAAGAAGATGCAACTTCCGAGAAACTCATTCTCGATGTCAATATGCTTAAAGACGGAGAACCATCTGATTCTGGAAAAGGCAAAGGAAAAGCCGATGCCAAGAATGATCGCAACAATCAGCCCCAAAGAGGGCCCAAATATGAAAGATACACTGAACTGAATGACAGTTTGAGCAACATCGACATAGATACAGGGGGTGCTGCCTTATATCCAAGGCCTCCCAAGAGGGAACCAACACTAGCACAACGTAATTTCGGAAGGCATTGCATATTTCATGACATGGACGGTCACAACACTGATGACTGCAGACATTTGCGTGACCTTATTGAGGCTCGGGTCAGGCGAGGAGAACTAGCCAAGTACGTCACTCAACCAACAGCGCCCACACCTGCGTTGCCATCGCCGAATCCCCGGAGAGGGAACGACCCTGGATCGAGCAATCGTGGGCTTATCATTAACTGATCCCACTCAGCATATCCCTTCAGTTTGCCGGATACCGGTTCGTAGTTTATGTTTTTAGGTTTTTAGGCTACTTCTCACCCCACTTTGTTTTCAACGTATGTAATAAGCGCGGCAACATTGTCCCACACGCACGGAACCGACCTGTAGTCTCCAGTCGTGTTTGGGGTTAAAATAACTGCCGCTTAGCTTTCATGAATCAATAATGATCACTTTTGAGATCCGGCTCCTAACTGGATCCGTCCAGTATAAACATTGAGCTCCGGCTCCTAACTGGATCCGTCCAGTATAAACATTGAGCTCCGTCTCCCAACTGGATCCGTCCAGTACAAACATGAGCTCCGGCTCCCAACTGGATCCGTCCAGTATAAACAAACTCTCATGTGCTTTTCCTTGGTCGTCTTACCCGATAAGGCCGTCTTGGAACTTCATGTGCTTTTTCTTGGTCGTCTTACTCCAGTAAGGTCATCTTGGAACTTTCATGGCATTTCCTTGGTCGTTTACTCCGATAAAGCCGTCTTGGAACCCCTCTAACATTTCCTCGGATGGTTTACTCCGGTAAGGCCATCTAGGAAATATTCTTGCATTATTTGTTTTATCTTCTTGCAGGTACAAACTCCTGGTCTTCTTGGATTTCTTTGTCCTTAATACGATCCCGTGTGATCGTCAGTTTTATGTCTTTAATACGATCCGGCGTGGTCATCGCATTCTGGGTTTGGATTTCTCATATTATCCAGAATACATCTTCCTTCAACCAGCAAGATATGTTCTGGGGGGCAAACATGTTGACACACTTTTTGGTAAAAGCTGTCACACTGAATATCTGGATAGCATCGTGCTCAGATATGGAAAACAACATCAGAAGACAGGCAACGATTTGGTCAAAGTCGCATCTCGAACAAAGAAAGGCCCAAAACTCCTATCCGACGACCTTTTTTGGGCCCGAAAACAGCAATTACGGAGCTAAGCTCCATAAGTCTTGTAGATCTCTAAATTAGCTTCATTTTGAGCTTTGGTTTGGCTAAAACGGACTTACAGTTTGAAAGTTACGCCCGTTTATGTGAATGGGTGTAATCTGGCAATTTCCTGGATAAAGCGACGACGCGTCACACGATCGGAGTACGGCTCGTGCACCCTCTTTGGCTCGTGGTGCA
The DNA here is from genome assembly GCA_030737875.1 of Allium sativum. Taxonomy (NCBI): domain Eukaryota; kingdom Viridiplantae; phylum Streptophyta; class Magnoliopsida; order Asparagales; family Amaryllidaceae; genus Allium; species Allium sativum. Next base: position 529,885,995 of record CM060916.1, read on the forward strand.
CCCTCGGTTCGCCCTTCATCGTATCGCCCCCCCCCCCTCGGATCGTGGCGCACCTTCCGACCACGACCCGTTCGTGGTACACCTCCTGATCACGACCCGCTCGTGACACACCAGCTTCACCATACAGCTTACGATCAGACCTCGGTTCGTGGAGCCCATATCACGATCCGATCCCATGACAATGAACTGACCCCTGCACCTGCTGATACATGCACTGTTTTGACCTGTTCTCATGCCACATCTTGCTCCTACTTTTCCAGATCGGGTGCCACGTACCCCATCACGAACCGGTTTTCCCAAAAGCTCTCCTACAGCTATAAATACACCATTTGAAGGCATTTTCAAGGACTTTTTGGCGGAGACTTTCTCCTACATCTAGACAGCCTCTTCCATTACCGATTGCAAGGACTTTGCACCTTTTTACACAAAAAATCTCCTCTTGTAATCTCAATTAGCACACGGATTGTGTGTCTGCATATAACTGATTCTTGTAATCTTTCAGTATAACAATAAGATTATAAAGTGGACGTAGGCTACATCTACAGCCGAACCACTATAAAAACCTCGTGTGTCTCCTCTTTGTTTACTTTTTTCTGCATTCTGTGATTTATGATCTGCATTTGGGTGTTCGGCCCAATTTTTGGTCTAACACCATATATATATATATATGCATAATGTCTAATCGAGAATTGAGTAAAAGTGGATAATCATAGAACCAAGATTTTACATTCTTTAATATGAATAATTCCATAAACTTACAGATCTTTACATAAAATTCACAACATAAAAATAATATGTTTTAGATTCAAATTATACAATCCATTTAAAAATCTTTTAGATCTTTCTTTTTACATCAAAATTGCTTGTTATAACAAAAATTGCTTTTGCATTCACATCCGGCGTGCAAAATTAAGATCAATATTTAGATATTAACTTAATACGGTTTTTATGTTGCATATTTTCTTTATAAATTTTTTACTAAAAAAACAATAAAATATTTCTTTTGAAAATATGATATGTTCTAAAATTACTATAATAAAACTTCAAGTTTTATCATTATTTGCATACTACTATTGTATATTTTAAATTGTAGCAATTTCTCTAGAGAAAGCTTTTATTCACATATGAGAGTTATTTTACTATTTTTTTCAAGAAAATAGTATTTATTATAAGTAATTATCTCTCCTAACAATAAATTTCTTCAAGAAATTATATGTAGCATAAAATTGGAATATAACCCTTTTTACTTTTATTGAAACTTTTCCTTTCATTGCCTTTTCAAATCATTTTCTATTATAGGTCATTTGCTATAATAAAATATTAAATGCAATTACATGCTTTGAGGCTTTATTTCATCTTTTTTATTTGCACATGAACTTCAGGTTCCTCATTTGAAAGAATTTATATATGAAATTTAGGTCATATGAACTTTAGGTCATTTGCATATGAACTTCAGGTTCCTCATTTAAAAGAATTTGTTTACATAATGAGTTTTCAATTTCACTCACAGTGATATGTCAATATTGGTATTGAGTTTAAATGATACATCATTATATTTTATATCCATAATTCTGTTGGGTATACATTAAAAAAACCAATTTTTTTAAGACATTCTGTCTTTGTTGGGTATACATTAAAAAAAAATCATTTTTTTTCAAGACATATTCTGACTTTGTTGGATAGACCAAAAATAAAATAAAATTAAGAGATATTCTGTCTTCAGTTTATCCACAAGAATTGCATACGAAAAATCATAATTAGATCTAAAATTGGATTTGAAAAACTCAAAATAGATCCGTAAAGAATTGAAAGAATAGATCTAAACACATATTTAGGATCAATAAAAATAATTATATCTAAAAAAATTAGATCCATTAGAACCTAATCTAGATCTACAAAAAATATAGAAAAAGCGATCTATCAGTTTGAATCAGATCTAAAAAAACAGAAGATATAACAAATTCATAGATCCATTAATCAAAGATTCTCAAATAGAAAATAATTGTACAACAAATACAGAAATCATTGAATTGACAATCCTCATATAAAAATTGCTTACATAACAAATTCTAGAAGATTTCACAAATAGCAATAATAGAATCTCGTGCGAACGTGCTATCAAATAAAATAGAATAAACAATAAAAGAGAAGCCACTAAAGAGAAAAGAAAAGATAGTGGAGAAAAGAAAAGATATGTATTTGGAGCAGATTTTAAAGTTATGCCATGATATTACAACATGAAGTGCTTAATATTTGTCCATGCCCAACTATTCCCACCCAAACCAATTATCTTCGCCTTTCCCAAAACACAGATGGAAAGTGTGAAAAAATGGAAGAAAAAGCCGTTCGTTTTCAAATCGACATTTACGTCTTCGACATCAAGGAAAATTTTCAATCGGCATCTTCCCTAAATTGGATTGTCTCCCTAATTTCAATCGACGGAAATCCCTAAAGCTTGGATGTTCTTTTGCATGTTGCTAAGTATGCTGGAATCACAAGTTTGGAAATCCCTGATAAAGTTCTTTATGAGTTATTCACTGAATTGAGAAGCATGAATTGAGCTCACGTTGGAAAGGTAAATCCTGCTATATTTCCATTTCTCCACTTTCTTTCATCCTTTTTTTATTTTCTTTATCCAACCCATTTCCTATTATACGTTCTGTTGCGTGTTCTGTGAAAAGGTTGGATTGTTTACTCATTCGCCTTGTTCAGATAGTCTAGGGTTATGAATTTTCGATCAGTTAATTCTTGAAAAATAAAAATCAACGTTTAGCACAACTCAACAGAACTATGTTTAAATGTGCATATGTTAACAAGGCAAATCTATAGTTAGGTTCTTATTGCATTATCGTAGAAAAAGATTTGAAAAGATTGAAGCTTTTTTATAGTTTCTTAATACGTGTCCTTTTTCCTTCAAAATAAAAATGAAGGGTGCTACTATTCACACCCTGTTTTACACTTCCGGCCACCTTTCTAAATTTAATACAAATGATTATTTTTTATATTTTTCTGGCTACCATATACTAATCCTTTACTCAGTTATTCACCACCATACTTCTCCTAAAAAAACATGTTCTCTATAATTTCAAACCTTAAACCCTAATAAAAGCAGATATTCTTTTGTGCCTAATAGAGATGGAAGATTAAGATAAAAAGGATTTTAGATTTGCTTGACCTCTTTGTGATAAAAAATATTTTTATGTAATTTTAAATGTAAAGGAAGAGTTAGTAATTGATATCCATATTCAAAGGCGGGTATTTCCACAAAACAAAAGCGGTTGGATCATAGGTGCGATGATTTACTTCACGGGCGAGGTCTCTGGTTCGCAAATAAGATTAAGAATCTATTTCATGTCACAAATTGGGAGAATTCGCGCCGACTCTGACTTTCGCGTGCTCAGTATCATTTGATTGAATAGTTGCCTCAGCTCCTTGTTGTTTGAAGAAACCCTCCCCTTCAATTGGTCTTTTTTCACGAAAAGCAGACATGAGATAACAAATAAAGTCTTTCCCTGAAAAGTAGATAACACACAATATTTTATAGTGGTTCGGCCGAGACCTATGTCCACTTTTTCTTTTATTGATGAAGATTCTAGCTATTTGATTATAACAGCGATAGCCCGCCGGTTTTCTTTGCTTTGAGGCCGATGCAGTCGTCAAGGATTAATATATTACTTTCCAGTTAAGTAAATGGTCAAATTTTAATTGTTCATGTTGATTCCTTAGTTATAACTCAAATTCGAGTGGAGAAGTAAAAGTTTTAGCTCAACAATCACAAACTAAAATATTTCTACTTCCCTATTGTTCCCACCAAACCTACCATAAAAATGGTAAAATATTTTTTTCTGTTCCATTGGAAATTTCAAGCTTAGAGGATATTAAATTTAACGACGTTGTAATAGAGAATAACAATGTAAGTTTTGACTTGTAAGGTTTTTGTTAGTATAACTTATGTATCTTGTTTTACAAATTTATACGTTAATATTTTTTTTCCATTTGATAACATGATGTTTGTGATAATATGATGCAAGATGTTCAATAAAATGCCTCAAAAGACATAAATGTTCATTTGACGAATCATTTCAATACCGATGAAGTAAGTATTCATTTATAAAAATTAAAATTGCTAATGTGGTTATGAAAATGAATTATGTTAATTTTTCTTGAACTATTTGACTTTAGGTATTTGATTCACAGAGTACATTGATTCCATGGTGTAAAACAACATAAAAAAAGTTGAATACCATTATTGTAATTCTAAAGTCGGATAAATTAGGACCTGGAAGAAAACCAAGGTTGTAATTGGGGTGTGAAAGGGATCGATTTTATCGTAGTCATCAGCCAAAATCAAAACAGATGGAAAACAATGTAAAATAATTAGACCTAACGCTAACAGAAAATGCAACTGCCTTTCCGATTGAAGGGCGTGTATGTAGATGAAGATAAATGGAAAGTAAGCGAGGAAGGAAGCATTCATCTAGATGAGGGAGATGGTGGCCTCTCCATTTTTATGTTATTAATTTAGAAGGTGGACAGCAGAGGAAAATAGGAATATTTAGGGTGCTTTTAGTTTTGGTAGCCGACATTGTAAAGCAAGGTGTGAATAGTAGCACCAAAAATGAAAGAAAAGTGTACATATTGTTTGAACATGTTAGCTTACGTAACAATTTAGTGTTTAATATACCACTGCCTTGTAATCTGAACATGTTGTTAGCTTACGCAACAATTTAGTGTTTAATATACCACTGCCTTGTAATCTGAACATGTTGTTGGTATATTCTTCTATATTTAGTTGTCTATGAGACAAAAAAAAATAATTTCAGTTGAATACCCAGATGCTTAGGGGAGTTGAGGGCCCGATGAAGGCATACCAGCAGGAATCAAGGTTTCTTCTGTTTTAGGCCAAAGTAGCAAGATGGTGGGGGCAATGTTCCATAACTGATTTTGTTTGCATATGATCTCAACTGAAGTTGGTTGCATGATATCACTGCTTTCGTATCCTGTGGTGCACGACTTAAGAGGAGGAGACCGGAAACTAGTCTTAAATAAGGTAGTAATGTTAGTGAGGCTCTCATGTTATAGTTTTATTTCTTGCCTTTTTAGTTTAGTTTTGTGGGTTTTACAGTGAGCTAGTGCTGCATTTATAAATTATCCATAAACTTGCAAATATTATTATACTGAAACTGCATTTATAAACTTGCATTCGTTACAATTCCAAGAAAAAAATTTGTTTGTTGTGTTTCTCTTTAATGATTTGCAATAATAATTCTTTCTTCAGAACATAAATTAATATTTTGTTGAATTGATGCATATTTCGACAAATGGAAAATGTCAGTTGTTAATAGAGTTATTTTCATGTTAAAAGTCATTTAGAAGATAGGCGACAATAAATCTGCTTGTTATTTACACTGAAATTTAAGCATATTCTTCGTTCGTGGAGTTCATGTCTGGTGAAGTTTAGCATAAACAAAAGATTACACTCACTACAAGATGAACAGTGATTAGCGACGGCAAATAGCCGTTGGCGGCCGACGCAAGCCGTCGCTGTTTGCCGTCGCTATAAATGTCGTCGCGAGGGAAAAAAGTGATGGAAAAAGTGATGGCTCCGTCACTCGTTTAGCAACGGCTTGCAACGGATACTTGCCACGTGGCATCATGAGAGGGCAGGTGGTTTTTTTTGCTGGGAAGTCGTTGCAAAAGTCATTGCTAATGGTGTCCAAAAAGCCGTCGCTATCCGTCGCTCTAGTGCGTTGTTTGTCGTCGCTAGCCGTTTACAGAAGTGTAATATATCACGTCGTGAATTCACGTCGTCCTTGGTTTTCCCCTTTACATTCAAAACTGTATTAAAAACGTTATCAAAAACGTTTTTTTCATTGTGCACGACGTCAATATTATGCCGAAGTTTTAGATTTTTCCTGTAAGGTAACTCTCAAAATATACTTTGTTTGCACCAATTATGAATGTCCGATTTACCTGGAATTTCAACCTGCTTTCCATTTTCGTGTATCTTTGGGTACTCACTTACAATTTCATATATCTCTTCACTTGTCCAAACTTTAGGCGGTAGCATATTCTCTACTCTGTTAGCTTTGAAGTTCTTTTTATCCGTTCTAAATTTATGATTAGGATGTTGAAAGCATCGATGACAATCAAACCAAGATATTTTTTTCTCATACTTTAATGAAAATGCTCGTGACTCATCCATACAATGAGGACAAGCTAGACGCCCAGATGTGCTCCAACCTGAAAGCATTCCATACGCAGGAAAATCACTAATAGTCCATAATACAGAAGCAAACATACGAAAATTCCTTTTTCTCGAAATGTCGTATGTTTCGACCCCTTCATTCCACAGTATTTTCAACTCTTCAATCAACGGTTGCAGATAAACATTAATTCCTTGTGTCGGATCATCGGGATCAAGGACGACAACTGTTAGAAACATATATGGATTTTTCATACACATCCATGGAGGTAAGTTATATGGAGTAACAATGATAGGCCATGATGAATATTTACTACCAAATTGAGAAAATGGCGAAAATCCATCCGTACATAAACCGAGCCTAACATTATGGCTCTCTGCAGCAAATTCAGGATAAGTCCTATCAAAGTGTTTCCATGCTTCACCATCAGACGGATGTATCAAAGGTCCTTCTTCTGTTGTTCTCACGCTATGCCATCGCATATGACACGCTGTAGCAGAAGATGCATACAGTCGTTGATGTCTGGGAGTTATCGGTAGATAATGCATTCTTTTATATGGAACTTCTTTTCCTTTCTTTTTCCTTGGTTTATATCTATCTTCGTTGCAAAATTTGCATTTTATAAGATAAGCGTCTTCTTTCCAATACAACATGCAACCTTTAACACATGTATCTATCTTCTGATACGGTAGTCTAAAAGCAGACATAAGTTTTTTCACTTTATAATGACTATCGCACATCAAATTATTGGGCGGCATATGACGTTTTGCAGTTTGTACAACTGTTGTAAATGCAGCTTCTATAAGATTGAATTTTGATTTCATAGTGATGAATTCAGCGGTTACAGATAATTCAGTTCCGCCTGTACACCCTTCCCACAATGGCCTCTTAGCAGAATTCAATAAATCATTAAAAAAAATTGCTTCCTCCATTGGTTCTTCAGCATTTTCATTCTCATCGTCGCCTTGATCAATGGTGGGAAACATTGATCGTGCTGCATCTTGCACCATATTTTCTATCGGATTCGTCGTTGTATTATCGTTCATCATTGTACTATCGTCCTCTACCACTACAGGGTTAGACGTATGTTGAACAAGCTCTCCATGACGATCCCATAAGTAATAATTTGACACAAAACCAAATTTATACAAATGTACTTCTACTACATCTGGCTTCCAATGCCTCAAATGTTTGCACTTACTACACGGACATCGAATGTCTAGGTTAGTCCGATTATTAGATTTAGCGAATCTAATAAATTCTTGGATACCGTTACAAAAATGTTCCTTTATCGACCCTTTCTTACCGGTACGGGGTTGATACATCCAACTACGATCACGAAAATAATCGAACATTTTTCTGATTTGCAACTAATATGTTAGAAAATTCGATCAAACACTTTGTATTAATTGAAATATTGTAAAATTTCATTTACAACTACTTCATGTTTTCATTTTTTTTGTTTATTTCTTTCTACTTTGACGGCCGGTCTACTTACTTTCCATTACAAATATAATAACGTAAGCATATTTTATAAATCCTTTCAGGTTAAACGGTTCAACAAAAGTTCGGCAGCACTTCCCTTTGGTCCCTATATCGTACACAAATGCGTGTACACAGGGAACAAAAAGGAAGTGTCATCGAAATTTTGTTAACCGTTTAAACTGAAATGATTTATAAAATATGGTTACGTTATTACATTTGTAACTTGTCCAATACAAGGACAAATCCAACGAATATTGTATCAGATGTATATAGATTTCCATTTTATGGAAAAACGAATATCCATATAACGATCATATACAACACTTGTCGGACGGGGCCAAATTTATCTAAGGGGTTCACATAACTAGTCAAAACACATTCAACCTAAGTTTAAAACAAGAAACACACATCAAATGAAAAAGCGCGCCTTTTGCGCTTTGGACCTTTTTGCGCTTTTTTTGCGCTTCAGTAAAAGGTGCGCCTTAAACTTCAAAAAACTCCTTACTTGCGCCTTACGCCTTTTTGCGCCTATGTGCGCGCCTTGACTATATAGCGTCTACATAATAATTTTCCATAATTTCAATTTGTAAACTAACATGACAATTAGTTTTAGTAAGTTTTGATTCATTTTAGTTTAATGTATAAATTATAAAATTAATTTTAGTTAGTTTAAATTTTTGAAAGATAAACTAAGCTTTTAAGTTAATTATTTCATTTCATAAAAAATTCAAAGAGTTGAGTTATATGATTTTCATTACATGTAACAAGATTCTTACCGATCTAAACCTAAATTACGAACCATTTTGAATTAACAATTTTAATCAACATTTGATTACCAAATATTATAGTAACAAAACAATTTTTTTCAATTGCAAGTGCATTCTTTTGGACCGACCATTCTTGCATCCGATGGAGACATAACAGTGCATGCATGTAGATTAGGGACATCGTTGCACCATTTGAATAATAATCAATTTACTACCATTAAACAATTACATTAATTCCATTCATTCTCAAATCATCATACCACACATTCTACATACAACACAATCATCGTACGTCTAATTAAACACGTGATAATCATTGTTTTCAACCTCCTAAATCAATTACATATGTAATATTCATCGATTTTACCCTCGTAATCAATTACACTTATCCTCAAATCAACTTACAACGCAACCATTATCATAAACATCACTCGAGACAACCAATTTCATATGCATAAACATTCAATTTTGCAAACTCATATAAATTAGCAACCAAAGCCTCTAATTAACCCTAATTAAACATAAACTAGAGTTAGAAGACATAGTAGAATGAAATCAATACCTTGGAAGCGAATTTGGAGGCTTGGAATCGAAGCAGCAAGGAGAGAGCGACGGGTAGGGTTTAAGAAATTTTTGGAGGAAAAATTATAATGAGGAACAGGATGGTTCGGCAGTTATTATTCTGCAAATCGAGCAACGGTTTGCGACGGCCGCTTTTTTAGCCGTCGCAAACCGTTGCCTCACCCCGTCGCAATTTAAGCTGCCTTTTGTAGTGACTGAAGGATGCATTAAGTGATTTCCTATTAGTATCGTGGTGTAGGCCCCATCCACCTAATAGTTATGGGACCTTCCTATCTTAAATTTGTTACATACATCTATATCTACATTCCCGTTGGTTTATCATTTCTATTCCCAAACCGAGGGCGTCATTACAGTTCCAAGAACAATAAATAAATGGTTTGTTGTGTTTCTCTTTAATGATTTGTAATGATAATTCTTTCTTTAGAACATATAGGTTTCATTCAGTTTTAGTACTATATATCGTCTAACGAATAACTGATGTTTTTAGGAAGGAGAAGGTGTGAATAAATGGAATTGATGATAAGTAGATTCGAGGGGAAGAAAAGCTTAAACTCAAAGCATGGAGGCATGCTTTGCAGCTTCATTTGTGCTGGGTAACAATAATTTTTATTTTTATTTCTTTACTAGTTTTCTGACCTCAATCATTGTATTGTTTTGTAGAAATATTCACTACCTTAACATTAAATTTTCTTTTTCATCATGGCAAGGTTGCATGTAGAAATTATCTCCTTTTCTTCTTTTTGGTAGTTTCCAGTTTACAAGGTCGACTAGCTATAACCAATAAAAAAATCATGATCACATGTACTTAACTTTTTCTTTCCTTTAATTTGTGTGCATGCCACATATCTTTTTCAGCTTTCATTGCAACTTATTCAAGTAAAAAGGAAGGACATGTTGCGTTTTTAATCACCTGAATAGTGCTCATGCAATCATGCAATAGACGCATATTTTGCAGTCAGCTTTCTTTTGTGACTTATAATCCAATGAAATGAAAATGCTTAGGTTCCATTCAAGGCGGCTGACATATCTTGTCTTCTTTCTTTTTCCGATTCAATTTTGTCGTTGCCCCTTTTTTCATCTTCTGTTTTTTTTTTTTTTTTTTATATATACATATATATATATATATATGTATATATATACATATATATATATATATATATATATATATATACATATACATATATATATATATATATATATATATACATATACATATATATATATATATATATATATATATATATATATATATATATATATTCTGCAATGTCAGGACTGTCAACTTTAGATGCTGAATATCTTTGATGGATGGAAATTTGTTCTTGAGCGGTTACCCTGAGCAAAATGATTATGATGAATTTTTAGCAAGTTTGATGGATCTGTTCAATTTTGTTTTCTATTTCGCTATGGTTTGCTTCTCTTATATATATATATATATATATATATATATATATATATATATATATATATATATATATATATATATATATATATATATATATATTCTGCAATGTCAGGACTGTCAACTTTAGATGCTGAATATCTTTGATGGATGGAAATTTGTTCTTGAGCGGTTACCCTGAGCAAAATGATTATGATGAATTTTTAGCAAGTTTGATGGATCTGTTCAATTTTGTTTTCTATTTCGCTATGGTTTGCTTCTCTTAAATTTCCTCAGTATCATGGTCGGTGCTTAATCAATTAAAACTTCGTGGTAATATTGAACATTTCTTTTGATGTCTTATATTGTAGTAAATACAGTCATTTTGATACTTTCCCCTTTTTTATCATAATAATTTTAGTTTAGTTAAGCTATAATTAGTTACTTCAACAAAATTTTCAATGTTTCTGATTTTTCAGATGTCATACTGAATGTTTTCATTTTAATTTTAATGCCCGCATTAAAATGCATAAGAAACTACTGTAGTATGATCATTTCTATTGTGTTGCAACTTTACTGTGCCGAAAAGATCATTTCTAGTGCAAGTATAGATGAACAATGTTCCATTTTCCTTGACAACCATAGCCGTGGTCTGATATTCCATCACATTTTTACATTTTTAAGTTGTTCCTTTCATTGCAGTTTTGAATCGCCTATTTTTCTGAATCCTTTTCATTGTTGGATTTTGCATTTGATATATGAAGATATATTGGTCTAAAGAGAGAAAATAGTATTAAACTTTTCCAATAAATTGGTCTTGTTCTAGTAATTGTATAAACAGAAGTTTGATATTTATTTAGAAGTGGAAATATTTTAAAATGATACAGGATATAAGCTCTTATGTTTGTTTAATCTTAATCGACTATTCTTGAAAATTTTCGTATTCACAAACCGTATGACATATTTGCGTTGGTGTGAGTTACATTTATAAATAGGCAAACATGGTATTCTGATACAGACTACAGTTCATATAATTCACGAACGTGATTCTACATTATAATTGGCAATCATTGCATTTAAGTGTCTAAGCTTAACATTATTTGAGCCAGATGTCTTTGATGCCACAGACAGCAGCAAGAAGACATTACTATCTTAATATGCGAAAATTTCTAATGCTTAGCTTCAATTTGCATTGTACGCCAATTAACTACTTAAAGTTCTTGATTCTGGGCATGCAACGTAGGATGCTAAGTTTATGCCAACATGGTTATTGTTTTGGTTCAATCATTACACAATTTATAGTACATTTTTTTTTATATTAGCTGTTTCAGTTGTGCATGTGCTTTAAAAACTTGCCGAAATATGTAAATTATGAGGTGTCAAGTACCGGTCCACAAACTAAATATAAACTGTTATGATATATTATCTGTAAGACATAAAATGCTACTGTCATATGGCTGTGAATCATATTATACATAGTGTATCAAAGGAGTTTGTAAAGGGAAGACTCTTTAAGAACTGAAGGTGTGACGGCCCGCCCCGCACCAGCCTGCATTTCCTCCAAAAGTGCGCTGTACACATGCCCGACTAGCACAAGACGGTCGTCATAAGAAAGAAAAGAAGAGAATGAACTAATCAAGAAACCTGTAGAATGTCTCACAGCGCATGGAATAAAATATAATAATAACATACTTGACATAAAACAGGCGAGACAGTGCATAAGCTGATAACTAGAATCAACATCAATCATCAAAGCAGCGGAAATCCAAATACAGCTTATTACAATTTTCCAAATTTACTGTCTCTAAACAAAAGAAAGCTGAAGTAGAAGATACACCAACAATGCCCAAGCAGTGATCTTCAACAACACAGGGAGAATACTATATATATTACGTGGAAGCCTCCTGCTCGTCTTCGGATCATCTACCCGTGCATCACCAGCTAACTTGTCTCTAGTCTGCTCGTGTGAGCACCCAGAGTAATAAGAGGAGACATAAAACTCTGGGTCAGACATAAAACCTGGTATGAGCGATAAGCATCTAAACAGAATAATAACAGGTATACTAAACCATACCTGAACCTGGACCTGCAACCAAAGAGTTAGTACCACATACCGTACAATACTCCAAGGTGCCATAATAAATAGTGTAAGAATACGGGGGTGGGGTGTGCATGTCACAATGATAGCAAACAAATCATCCATAGCAACCATCCTCACATCTCTCACTCAGTGCGTAAAGCGTACGACATCTACCACTTTGGAACACTAGACAAACTGAGGTAACGACGAATCCCGACTTGTAGAAACCCTGCTGTGACCAAGCCAAACACTTGGAGTCATGACCAAACATTTCAATGACCCACTTCATTGGTCGTAACCCTTGGTTCTACCGATGCCATAATGGCCCTGAATCCGCCTTCGCACCTCCTACCATAGTGGTCCAAAGCTATAGACGTCGATAACTCCTTAACACGCGTCCCGCAGCAAAGCCCAACCATGAAGCGAACTCGTTGATTCCCATCTGAATCTTGAGCTCTAACTTCTCATTTGGACTTCCTTTGCATCTCGGGTTTGGTCGAATTGGAGTTGGTCTTCAGAAGAGTCGTCACGAAGTAGTAAAGGTACACGTCCGGTTCCCCATGCTCGGTTCGGTTCGGATACGTTCCCCGGTTCGGTTCGGAGTGCGGTTCGGGTCCTTCTCCCTCATGCGGTTCGGTTCGGTGATTCTGAAGCGGTTCGGTTCGGATACCCCATAGCTTGAGTGTCTCCGTCTCCGTCTCGTCAGCATCGGTTCGGTTCGTGTATTGCTCTCGATTCGGTTCGGAATATGGTATCCATGTTCCCCTTTCTTCCACTTCAGTCCTCCTTGTTCCTTCCGATCCCACGCTACGCCCCTCCGATCCGACCAGGCCTTCCTTGTTGCCTCTTCACGTCATGCTCTAGAAAGTACCACGCCCCGGTCCGGTTCGGATATGTCCGATCCGATCCCCTACCCGATCCGATCCGGTTAGATACCCTGCAGTTTTCTGCAACTTTCCAGCAACTGTTTATACGCCTCTCGACGGCGTTTTCGACCAATCTAACTATTTGAATCAATCACAAAGCATACCAAAGAGTCATAGCAACATATAACAGCAACCGCAAGCAACAAACAACAATTTAAATGAATCATAATGGATCAAAAGTGGCCAAAACCTCACATTTTCCTATAATCCCTCTTAATCATGTTTAAGCATACGATTAGCAAAACACATCGAAATTAACCCAAATTTCTAACAGAGCCTTAAAACATTATTTTAGAATTTTAAGAATTTTTCCAGAATTTATTTACGTATAAATTCGCTAATCTTCACTAATTACCCTTAATCACCGTAATTAGTGCAAAAACTATGCAAATCACTCACCTTGGCCACAAACAAAATTCTCAGAACTGAAACTCCTCTGATTTGAGCGAATACTGATGCCCAACAGCAGCTCTAACCATGCTTTGGTGCTTTTTCTTCTTAATTTGATACCTCTAAGCCTTAATCCTTGATTAGGAAGTGATTTTTGGGTGTTTTAGAGAGATTTAGAGAGTGGAGGCCATGGCTAGATCAAGAGGAATGAAAGTGGCGGCTGGAAAATGTCTAAAGAAATGTTCTCTAACCCTAATCAGCCCCTATATGCCCCTAAACCCGAAATTCCCCTTGGGCCTAGCTGCTAATCACCCGTTTAAGCCCAATTAAGCTGTTTTTCACCATCTGAAACTTGTTTCAGCCATATCTTCCAAACGGTGAGTCCGTTTGGCTAATGTGACCACTCTACGGAAAGAGAAACCATCATCTGGAGCCAATGGAAGTGGTTTCAAGTCAAAATTCCTTTCCAGTCAAAAGTTATGGCCAAAACAGTGATAACTAGGGGCAAAATGGTTATTTAAAAATCGAGAAAAATCATGAACATGGGAAATGACCCCAATAGTCGTCTCCCAAAGTTACATGACCATACGACTTCGTATGTGAAAGAAATAAATATTCTACGATCCTATGATGCGTAGAATGCGGGTCGTTACACTCTCCCCCCCTTAAGAAATTTCGTCCTCGAAATTCCTTAACCCAAAACATACAAGGGATCCCGCATGCCTAACAACCATATACAACAATCAAATATGCAAAACAAGCAAACAAGTCTATCCTAGCATGCGGAAAACTAAATCGAAGTCAAAATCTTACCAGGCAAAGAGTTCTGGATACTTCTTCCTTATGTCCTCCTCTGTTTCCCAAGTACAATCACTCTCGTTCTCGCTCCACTGAACTTTGACCAACTTCACCGCCTTCCTTCGAAGTTTCTTCATGTCGTGCTCGACAATACGGACCGACTTACGGTTCCCAACCGCCTCGGGTTCTACTTCGAAGTCCTCTAACTGTTCAGGTGAAATAGTCATATCTGAGTCGTGAACGAACTTCCTTAGTTGGGAAACATGAAATACGTTGTGAACTCCCGCCATCTTCTTTGGTAAGTCAATTCTATACGCCAAATTCCCGACTAGTTCAAGAACAGGGAATGGACCAACAAATCTTGGTGCCAACTTGCCTCTCCTGCCAAATCGTATTACGCTCTTCAACGGAGAAATCTTGACGAACACCGAGTCACCAACGGAGAATTTTAAGTCTCTTCTCCTCTTATCAGCATAACTCTTCTGTCTATCTTGGGCAGCCTTCATTCGTTGTTGAATGGTCTTGATTTTATCTGAAGTTTCCCTCACCACATCTGGCCCAAGCATAAACTTCTCGCCAGTCTCTATCCAACATGATGGTGAGTTGCACGGTCTTCCGTACAAAGCTTCAAACGGAGCCATACCGATACTGGATTGGTAGCTATTATTATATGCAAACTCTACTAGATGCAAATGGTCATCCCACGATCCACCAAAATCCAATATACATGCTCTCAAGAGATCTTCCAAAATACGGTTCACCCTCTCCGTCTGACCGTCGGTCTGAGGATGATATGCGGTACTGAGATGTAACTCTGACCCTAGAGCCTCTTGTAAGCTCTTCCAAAACCCACTAGTGAACAACGGGTCTCGATCGCTCACAATGCTTTTAGGTACTCCATGAAATCTCACTATCCACTTCATATACAATTCTGCTAACTTAGTTGCCGTTCTAGTCGATTTGACTGGTATAAACCTTGCACTTTTAGTCAGTCGATCTACAATTACCCAAATGCTGTCATATCCTGATCTAGTCCTTGGTAAACCATCGATGAAATCCATCGAGACCTGCTCCCATTTCCATTCGGGAATTTCTAAGGGCTGTAACAACCCACTAGGCTTCTTTTGCTCGGCTTTAACTAGCTGGCAATTCATGCACTTGGATATAAACTTCCCAACGTCTCTTTTCATCCCTTCCCAGTAGTAAGTCTGTCTCATGTCTCTATACATTTTATTACCACCGGGATGTATAGTCAACTTTGAGTGATGACATTCTTTAAGCACTTCATCTCTCAATCCATTGACATTGGGTACAACAAGCTTTCCATTCTTTCTAAGCCACCCATCTCGATCAAGCCCATACTTGTTCATCTCCTCATCGATACCCATCTCTAACTTGGAGATGATTTCCAATAGGTTAGGATCGTCCCTATGACTAGAGCCGATCCGCTCAATCAAAGTGGGTCTGACCGTCAAACTTGCTAACATTTCTGGATCCAATTCGCACTTTGGTCTGAAATCAAACCCCGCGATAAACTCCAGTTGCTTCCATTCAAGGAACATAGCCCCTAAGCTGGCATGTCTTCTACTCAATGCATCAGCCACCGCATTACCCTTTCCCGGTGTATATGCGATGTCAAAATCATAGGAAGCTAAGAACTCTAACCATCTCTGCTGACGGAGATTCAGATCTTTCTGAGAGAAGAGATACTTTAACGACTTATGGTCTGTAAACAGCTCAAATCTTTCTCCCAAGAGATAGTGTCTCCACATCTTTAACGCGAACACGATCGCTGCCAATTCTAAATCATGGGTAGGGTATCTTCTCTCGTGCGGTTTCAATTGCCGACTTGCGTAAGCTATAACCCTACCGGCTTGCATCAATACAGCACCCAGTCCGGTACCACAGGCATCCGTGTATACCGTCATCTCTTCATCCCCTTTAGGAATGACTAACACTGGTGCGCTTGTCAACTTGTCCTTTAGACTTTTAAATGCATCCTCGCACCTTTCATCCCAGACAAAAGCTTGATTCTTCTTGGTCAACTGGGTCAATGGTGCTACTATCTTGGAGAAACCTTGGATAAACTTACGATAATATCCCGCTAACCCCAAGAAACTTCTTACATCTGTTGCATTCTTGGGCGTAGGCCAATCTTGTACCGTAGCCACCTTTGCTGGGTCCACGGCAATACCATTCTCTGATACAACATGGCCCAAGAACCTCACTTCCCTCTTCCAGAAGTGACACTTAGAAAACTTGGCTTTCAATTGGTGTTTTCTCAACACCTCCATCACTACTCTCAAATGTTCCTTGTGTTCTTCCTCTGTCCTCGAATAGACCAAAATATCATCCACGAACACAAGGACAGACTTATTCAACTGATCTCTGAATACCCTATTCATAAGATCCACAAAATATGCCGGGGCATTAGTCAGCCCAAATGGCATAACCAACCATTCATAAAATCCAGACGGCGTTCGAAATGCCGTTTTAGCTATACTCTCAGCTTCCACTCTAAGCTGATGAAAACCTGTCGCGAGATCCAACTGAGAAAATATTCTCGCGCCACTCAACTGATCGAACAAATCATCTATCCGCGGTAGAGGATACTTGTTCTTCCTCGTCACTTTATTCAACTCGCGGTAGTCTACACACAAACGAAGGGAACCATCCGCCTTGGTAGCAAACACAACTGGTGCTCCCCATTCAGAAACACTCCTTCTGATAAATCCCTTCTTCAAAAGATCGTTGACTTGCACCTCGAGCTCCCGCTGCTCTCTTGGTGCCATACGACGAAGTGGCATCACTATAGGTCTGGCATCTTTTACCAAATCAATACGGAACTCAATCTCTCGGTGTGGTGGAAGTCCGGTCACTTCTTCGAAAACATCCGGATACTGGCCAACCACGGGCAAACCTGACAACTCACTATGCGGAATGTCGAGGGAGTTTAGAAAACTAGCCAATACCCCCTTACTGGGTAGACCACCAAACACTATCCTCCGCCCATCATCCGCTCTAGCTGTCACCAACAAGCCCTCACAGTCTACCACCACCCCGTATCTTTGGAGCCAATCTACTCCCAAAATAATGCCAAACCCAGTAAAGCCCAAAACAAAGCAATCACAAACAAACATGCATCCATGACTCGATAAGACCACATTGCGACAAATCATGCAAAGGCTAGTCGAACCACCAATCGGGTTCGTCACTATTAAAGGTCTATCGACAATTTCGGGCTCCAATCCCAACCTATCTACCAGGTCACTAGATATGAAAGAACTGGAAGCTCCGGTATCAAACAAAACTCTAACAGGAACATCGTAAACAGAAAGCATACCTTGAATGACGACATTCTTTCCCTTCTCCGCCGCAGTTGGGGCATTCGACGAAGAAGGAATAGCATTAAGGGCATATGCTTTCACCATTTGCTTTTCTTTAGGGGGCTGTGGACACTTGTCCTTGTGATGTCCCATTTGGCCACAGTTGAAGCACTTCCTATCCGCTGGCTTGGCCCGACAATTACTAGCATAATGGCCCTTCTTACCACAGCTGAAGCACTCCACATCTTGCTTATTCTTTTTCTTCTGGCCGTCCTTAGCCTGATTCTGCTTTCTCTTATTCTGAGAACCACCTTTGCCTCCACCACTAGCTTGTGGTTTTGGCTCATCTGCGGATGCAACCTCAGTCTTCGACTTAGGGTAGAGACTTTCCGATCTTAACGCTTTCCCCACAATCGATTCAAACGTCTCATCGATGTGGTTAATAAGTTTTTCCCCCAAGTACTGATCCAAACCAGTTATGAATTTCTCATTCTTTTTCTCGGCAGTATCAATAAGAGATAACCCATATTTTGACAAAGTGTCAAATTCAGCAATATACTCCGAGACAGCTCTGCCATTCTGCTTGAGCTCTAAGAACTTCTTAAACAACATTGACTTCTGAGCAGCTGGAATGAACTTCTCACTAAAGCGAGCCTTAAACTGCTCCCAAGTAATCTGGTCTTCGGGAGTAGCTGCCTTTATAGCATTCCACCAATTCATTGCCCGCCCTTGCAGCTGACGGGACGCTAGCTTTCTCTTCATCGCATCCTCGATACCCAAATCCTCGAAGATACGCTCGCAACTATCCAACCAATCCTGAACGTCCGTAGCCGACTCCGTTCCATGGAATGACTTCCCACCAAGACTAGTATAATCCTTATTCAGCTTGGCGAAGTCGACTCTTGGCGCCTGCACTATTGGACCACCACCATTTCCACCATTGGGAGCTGCCCTCTGCACATCTCTAAGCATCTCCCTCATGAGGTCAGTAAACATCGTCCTCATGTCAGCAGCATTCCCATTATTGGCTCCTCTACCAGCACCTCTAGTATACCGGCTCATCGTCAATCTGAAAAAGGAAACGATTAACGACTCCATAGTGGTGCTAGTGCAGTACGACTTCATCCTTATACTAGTAATAGTATATATATATATAGCTTTTAAAAACCAAAGTAATCACAAATATGCTCTCTCGTATACGTATAATATCTCTCCCTGATAACTTCCCTAGGCTAACTACGCAACCTAGAGCTCTGATACCAAGTGTGACGGCCCGCCCCGCACCAGCCTGCATTTCCTCCAAAAGTACGCTGTACACATGCCCGACTAGCACAAGACGGTCGTCATAAGAAAGAAAAGAAGAGAATGAACTAATCAAGAAACCTGTAGAATGTCTCACAGCGCATGGAATAAAATATAATAATAACATACTTGACATAAAACAGGCGAGACAGTGCATAAGCTGATAACTAGAATCAACATCAATCATCAAAGCAGCGGAAATCCAAATACATCTTATTACAATTTTCCAAATTTACTGTCTCTAAACAAAAGAAAGCTGAAGTAGAAGATACACCAACAATGCCCAAGCAGTGATCTTCAACAACACAGGGAGAATACTATATATATTACGTGGAAGCCTCCTGCTCGTCTTCGGATCATCTACCCGTGCATCACCAGCTAACCTGTCTCTAGTCTGCTCGTGTGAGCACCCAGAGTAATAAGAGGAGACATAAAACTCTGGGTCAGACATAAAGCCTGGTATGAGCGATAAGCATCTAAACAGAATAATAACAGGTATACTAAACCATACCTGAACCTGGACCTGCAACCAAAGAGTTAGTACCACATACCGTACAATACTCCAAGGTGCCATAATAAATAGTGTAAGAATACGGGGGTGGGGTGTGCATGTCACAATGATAGCAAACAAATCATCCATAGCAACCATCCTCACATCTCTCACTCAGTGCGTAAAGCGTACGACATCCACCACTTTGGAACACTAGACAAACTGAGGTAACGACGAATCCCGACTTGTAGAAACCCTGCTGTGACCAAGCCAAACACTTGGAGTCATGACCAAACATTTCAATGACCCACTTCATTGGTCGTAGCCCTTGGTTCTACCGATGCCATAATGGCCCTGAATCCGCCTTCGCACCTCCTACCATAGTGGTCCAAAGCTATAGACGTCGATAACTCCTTAACACGCGTCCCGCAGCAAAGCCCAACCATGAAGCGAACTCGTTGATTCCCATCTGAATCTTGAGCTCTAACTTCTCATTTGGACTTCCTTTGCATCTCGGGTTTGGTCGAATTGGAGTTGGTCTTCAGAAGAGTCGTCACGAAGTAGTAAAGGTACACGTCCGGTTCCCCATGCTCGGTTCGGTTCGGATACGTTCCCCGGTTCGGTTCGGAGTGCGGTTCGGGTCCTTCTCCCTCATGCGGTTCGGTTCGGTGATTCTGAAGCGGTTCGGTTCGGATACCCCATAGCTTGAGTGTCTCCGTCTCCGTCTCGTCAGCATCGGTTCGGTTCGTGTATTGCTCTCGATTCGGTTCGGAATATGGTATCCATGTTCCCCTTTCTTCCACTTCAGTCCTCCTTGTTCCTTCCGATCCCACGCTACGCCCCTCCGATCCGACCAGGCCTTCCTTGTTGCCTCTTCACGTCATGCTCCAGAAAGTACCACGCCCCGGTCCGGTTCGGATATGTCCGATCCGATCCCCTACCCGATCCGATCCCTTACCCGATCCGATCCGGTTAGATACCCTGCAGTTTTCTGCAACTTTCCAGCAACTGTTTATACGCCTCTCGACGGCGTTTTCGACCAATCTAACTATTTGAATCAATCACAAAGCATACCAAAGAGTCATAGCAACATATAACAGCAACCGCAAGCAACAAACAACAATTTAAATGAATCATAATGGATCAAAAGTGGCCAAAACCTCACATTTTCCTATAATCCCTCTTAATCATGTTTAAGCATACGATTAGCAAAACACATCGAAATTAACCCAAATTTCTAACAGAGCCTTAAAACATTATTTTAGAATTTTAAGAATTTTTCCAGAATTTATTTACGTATAAATTCGCTAATCTTCACTAATTACCCTTAATCACCGTAATTAGTGCAAAAACTATGCAAATCACTCACCTTGGCCACAAACAAAATTCTCAGAACTGAAACTCCTCTGATTTGGGCGAATACTGATGCCCAACAGCAGCTCTAACCTTGCTTTGGTGCTTTTTCTTCTTAATTTGATACCTCTAAGCCTTAATCCTTGATTAGGAAGTGATTTTTGGGTGTTTTAGAGAGATTTAGAGAGTGGAGGCCATGGCTAGATCAAGAGGAATGAAAGTGGCGGCTGGAAAATGTCTAAAGAAATGTTCTCTAACCCTAATCAGCCCCTATATGCCCCTAAACCCGAAATTCCCCTTGGGCCTAGCTGCTAATCACCCGTTTAAGCCCAATTAAGCTGTTTTTCACCATCTGAAACTTGTTTCAGCCATATCTCCCAAACGGTGAGTCCGTTTGGCTAATGTGACCACTCTACGGAAAGAGAAACCGTCATCTGGAGCCAATGGAAGTAGTTTCAGGTCAAAATTCCTTTCCAGTCAAAAGTTATGGCCAAAACAGTGATAACTAGGGGCAAAATGGTTATATAAAAATCGAGAAAAATCATGAACATGGGAAATGACCCCAATAGTCGTCTCCCAAAGTTACATGACCATACGACTTCGTATGTGAAAGAAATAAATATTCTACGATCCTATGATGCGTAGAATGCGGGTCGTTACAGAAGGAGTTTGTTCAGATATAATAATTTAAAATTTAAGCATAGAAAGCGTGAGGGTGTAGATGTTGTATTAGTAGAGGGGAATCCATTGTATGTGTCTCTGCATGTTTTAATGGAATTTAAATTTTTGCGATAATTGCCCAGCTTTTAAATTGCAATAACAAGTCATGTTATTTATTGTCTTGCTTAAAAACAAATCATGTTTGGTAAGTTAAAAAATTATGAATTACTCTTATGTAACTGTAATCTAAAATCTATTTCTTCAGGAGTTTTAATTTTGTTCGAGCAGTAGATCTCGCTAAATTATGGCTTCAAAATTTTGGATTGAGGTTACTTCTTTTTGTTGGAAATAATCTTGGCTTTTCAGGAAACAAATAATTGTATTGTTAAATTAGCAATTGTATTAATGAATTGAATAAAGGGCAAAATCTAGAATTCCTATTTTAGATATTCTAGGTAAGGCATTCCTAGAATACTCTAGAGAATGCAGTGCATTATAAAAGCAAGGCAATCAAGTTGATGTATGTATGCAATCAAATTTGTAATCAAAAGAAAATCAATGAAAATTTCCTCCCCATTAAAATAATCTTCTCAAAAATTCCTTCTTCTTCTCTTAAAAATATTCCTAACAGTGGTATTAGAGCCCTAGATCCTTGCAATTAAAAAAAAGTGCAAAGTAATGGCTTCTCCAAGCAATACTTCAGCAAGCATCAACTCCACCTATAGCAATGTCCAAGTTCCTTTATTTGAAGGAGAAAATTATGATTTTTGGGCAGTAAAAATGGAGACTTTGTTCATCTCCTTGGATGTCTTGGAGTTCATCAAGCAAGGATATGAAGACTCAACAGCTGCGGCAGAACGTACAGCAGCTCAAACTGAAGTATTAAAAAAGAAAAGAATCACAGATGCTGGAGTTCCTGGAATGATTCAAAGAGGAGTGTCAAACACCATATTCCCAAGAATTATGAGAGCAAAAACAGCCAAGGAAGCATGGGAAATCTTGCAACAAGAGTTTGAAGGGGATTCAAAGGTGAGAACTGTCAAACTTCAGTCTCTAAAGAGAGATTTTGAAAATGAAAAAATGAAAGAAAATGAAAGTTTGAATGAGTATTTTAATAGGCTATCCGAATTAGTGAATCAAATGAAGTCTCATGGAGATATAATTGACGATCGTAGAATCGTTGATAAAATTTTGATAAGCTTAACTGAAAAATTTGATCCTATGGTGGTTGTTATAGAAGAAACCAAAGATTTGTCAAACATGACCGTTCAAGGCTTGATGGGTTCACTTAGATCCTACGAGCAAAGGTTGTTACGCCGTATGGAAAAGACGGTTGAAAACGCATTTCAGTCCAAACTCACCACTCAATGCAACAATGACAAAACAATAAAACAAAATAATGGCGAGTCTTCTAGAGGTGGCAGATTTGGCAAAGGAAGAGGAAGAAATTCACGCGGAAGAGGTCGAGGCACCTATGGCGGAAGAGGAAGAGATGAAGGAACAAATAAATGGTGTGGAATTTGCCAAAAAAGCTCTCATGAAGAAAAGGACTGCTGGAACAAAGGAAAGCCACAATGTCATAATTGCAAAAGGTTTGGGCACATTCAAAAGGACTGTCGCCTTGGTAAGCCACATAACACAGCATTTGCCGGAGCGGAAGATATGGAAGGGAGCTTGTTCTTTTCTTGTCAAAAGGCAACTGAAGAATATAAGAATATATGGTACCTGGACAGCGGATGTAGCAATCATATGACAGGAGACAAAAGTGCATTCATTGACATAGATTCTTCATTTGGTTCGAAAGTTAAACTTGGCAATGGAGAGTATGTTGAAGTTGAAGGCAAAGGCAGCATTGGAGTTGCAACAAAGCAAGGAGGTAAAGTTATTCATGATACCTTTTATGTTCCTAAATTAGATGAGAATTTGTTGAGCATTGGACAACTTTTAGAGCATGATTATTCTCTTCAATTTGAGAATCGAGAATGTAAAATTTTTGATTCAAAAGGAAAAGTTGTTGCTGTAATAAAAATGACACAAAACAGAAGCTTTCCCCTTCATCTCAATTATGAGAAAAATCATAGCTTCATGGCAAAAAAGGAAGACGACACTTGTTTATGGCATAAGAGACTTGGGCACTTAAACTACAATAGTCTCGCATTGCTTTCACAAAAGAAGATGGTGTACGGGTTGCCAACAATAAAAAGAGAAGAACATGGAGTATGTGAAGGCTGCGTACTTGGCAAACATCATCGGCAACCGTTTCCAAAAGAAGGATCAAGGAGAGCCAAAGAAGTGTTGGAATTAGTACACACGGATGTATGCGGTCCTATGAGCACATTATCTCATGCTCAAAACAGGTACTTTATTTTATTCATTGATGATTTGACCCGCATGACATGGGTTTATTTTATGAGACAAAAATCTGAAGTGTTTGTTATATTTAAGAAGTTTAAAGCTTTTGTTGAGAAACAAAGTGGCAGGTCCATAAAAGTTTTGAGAAGTGACAGGGGAAAGGAGTATAACTCCAGTGATTTTGATAAATTTTGTGAAGAAGAAGGTGTGGAGAGGCAACTAACCGTTAGGTATACACCTCAGAAAAACGGTGTATCCGAAAGGAAGAATCAAACAGTGATGGAGATGGCTAAATCGATGTTGTTTGAGAAAGGCATGCCTAAAGAATTTTGGCCCGAGGCTGTAAATACAGCTGTGTATTTGCTGAATAGATGTCCAACAAAAGCTGTATGGAACATGACACCGTTTGAAGCGTGGAGTGGAAGAAAGCCTTCAGTGAATCATCTTAGAGTCTTTGGGAGTATTTGCTATGCTCAAATTCCTAAAGAAAAAAGGACAAAGCTTCAAGAAGCAAGTGAAAGATGCATTTTTATTGGCTATAGTTCTGTGTCAAAGGGCTATAGACTTTACAACTTGAAGACAAAGAAAGTAATCATCAGTAGAGATGTTGCATTTGATGAGAAGACATCTTGGAATTGGAAAAAGGAGAAAGTGGAGGATAAAACTGTTCCAGCAATAATTTTAGAACAAAATCCAACTACACTTGCAAATAACCAATGTGATTCATCTACACCAAGTTCTCCATCTAGCACTTCATCCACAACAAGCCATAATTCATCATCTCCAAGCTCAACCCCAATAAAAATGAGGAGTTTGGATGATATTTTTGCTAGGTGCAACTATTGCGCAATGGAACCAGAAAATTTTGAAGAAGCAGTTAAAGAAGATGCTTGGAGGAAGGCAATGCAAGAAGAGATGGATGCACTCGAAAGGAACAAAACATGGATGTTGGTTGATAAGCTAAAAGACAAAGAAACCATTGGAGTAAAATGGATCTACAAAGTGAAGCATAATCCAGATGGTTCAGTTCAAAAGAACAAAGCGAGACTTGTTGCAAAGGGCTATTCTCAACAGCCCGGTATTGACTACGAAGAGACTTTCGCTCCAGTGGCACGTCTTGACACCATTAGAGCTTTAATATCACTTGCAGCCCAAAAAGGATGGAAGCTATATCAGCTAGATGTAAAATCGGCATTCTTGAATGGAGAATTGAAAGAAGATGTGTACGTGGAGCAGCCTCAAGGATTTGAGATTAAAGGACAAGAAGGAAAAGTTTACAAACTAAAGAAAGCGCTTTATGGGCTAAAACAAGCACCACGAGCATGGTACAGCAATATTGACAACTATTTCTTGGAGAAAGGCTTTGAGAAGAGCAAAAATGAGGCTACTTTGTATGTCAAACGACAAGGTATGGACGGTATTCTAATTATTGCACTTTATGTAGATGATTTAATTTATACCGGAAACAATTTAAAGTTGATTGAAGATTTTAGAAAAGAAATGATGAAAAAATATGAAATGAATGATTTGGGCTTGCTGCATTTTTTCCTTGGAATAGAAATCTCTCAAGGTGATAATGGAGTTTTTATTTGTCAAAAGAAATATGCTGAGAAAATATTGAGAAAGTTTGGAATGCTTGGGTGTAATCCGGTGGATACACCGCTAGTTGTGAATGAAAAGCTAAAAAAAGAAGATGGGGGAAGGAAGGTTGATGCTAGTTACTACAGAAGCCTAGTTGGTAATTTATTTTACCTTACTAATACAAGACCTGACATCATGTTTGCAGCCAGCCTACTTTCTCGTTTCATGAATGATCCTAGTCATATCCATCTAGGTGCAACAAAAAGGGTGCTGAGATATATTCAAGGCACTTTGGACTATGGGATCAAATATGAAAATAATGTTGAAACTAATTTAATTGGGTTTTGCGATAGTGACTGGGCAGGAAGTATAGATGACATGAAAAGCACTTCTGGATATGTGTTTTCTCTTGGATCAGGAGCATTTTCTTGGTGTTCGAAGAAGCAACAAACAGTTGCTCAATCTTCTGCAGAAGCTGAATATATTTCAGCTGGCCTAGCCACCCAACAAGCAATATGGTTGAAGAAAATACTAAATGATTTTGGTGAGAATCAAGAAGCTGTGACTATCCATTGTGACAACAAATCAGCCATTGCTATAGCTAAGAATCCAGTCCATCATGGAAGAACAAAGCATATAGCCATCAAACATCATTTCATTCGAGAAGCAATTGAAAATGAAGAGGTGCAGCTGAATTTTTGCAAAACAAATAATCAAGTTGCTGATATTTTCACAAAAGCATTAAAGCCTGATAATTTTAAAAGATTGCGAGATCTTCTTGGAGTTCAAAAACCAAGCTTATGGGGGAATGTTGGAAATAATCTTGGCTTTTCAGGAAACAAATAATTGTATTGTTAAATTAGCAATTGTATTAATGAATTGAATAAAGGGCAAAATCTAGAATTCCTATTTTAGATATTCTAGGTAAGGCATTCCTAGAATACTCTAGAGAATGCAGTGCATTATAAAAGCAAGGCAATCAAGTTGATGTATGTATGCAATCAAATTTGTAATCAAAAGAAAATCAATGAAAATTTCCTCCCCATTAAAATAATCGTCTCAAAAATTCCTTCTTCTTCTCTTAAAAATATTCCTAACACTTTTGCATCTGTTTCTCCACATTTTGATTTTAAAGTTGTCGATGTAAATTTAGAGATTTCTGTGCTTTACTGATCATATTCAACATGTGTAAATTGTAATATAATTTTTGTAATTTGTTCTCTTTCATTTCATTCATTACTTTTCTCCCTTTGGTATTTGATTGTTAGGGAATTAAGGATAATTTGGCTTCATATATATTTCCTTTGGAATTAACTTGGAAAATCTGGATCATACACATACTAGAATAGTATTCCTTTTGAATTGCTTTTTTCTATTGTAAACAAGGATTATTAGTACACCTGACCGAATTATAATCTAGACATGTTTGAGGTTCATCTTGAAAAGGTTAAATTGGGTCTTTATATTCTTGTAGATTAATGGTATTGTAGACTAAGAAGCAAATTCGAGATCCTATCAATTTCGTGATTCAATGTGGCCCGTTGTGTATTTAGCAATCCATAAGTTCGGAGTGTGAATACAAGTCAAAGCCTCAATCAGTTATTAGCATGTTCTATCTTAATTACTGAATCCCATATTTTTCACTTTTTCCTGCAATCTAATTATCTTTCCTAAGCATATGTCATAAATATCAATTAGTTTCGTTTTACATGTAGGATGGAGCAAGTGGCACTGAACAGGAATAAACAGCAAGCAACTCTCATGAGAATTCAAGTGGTGCAAGCATTAAACCAGATATTAGTAAGCACTGTAAAAATTATAGTAGTGACAACGACTCTGTTGAGACACAGCGAGTTGTTAAACTGACTTGTTTAAAATGATATGCAGAAATGACATCCATTGCTGATTAAATGAGGAACGAAATGAAGATTGACGATGGGTCAGTTTGCTCGAAAGCTTTAAGAAGATAAACATGCAGTTGGAAAAGGTTGTTGTATACATGTAGTTGTGGAAGTAGTGGAAAATCTAGCATTTTTGGCAAATGCAAGCAATTTGGTAATGTACATGTTAAATATGTGCGTCTAAGCCCTGCAAGTTCAGCAGATGCAGTCACAAATTTCATGGGCACATCTTTTCTTTTGGCACTGCTGGGTGGCTTTTTATCAGATGCTTTTTAGTCTACTTGTTTCATCTATTTGGTTTGTGCTGCTATTGAATTCTTGGTAGGTCTGCACTTATTTCTGCTGTATTATCTTCCGAGTAATAATTCGATTAATACCTAAACAATATTCATGAGATAAGGACCTATCTGTTTCAAGCAATAGGGAATATGGATAATTTAATGGTGTTGATTAGCGGGAAAAAGTTTATATATGCTTATGCATTTTATTTGAGATAGATCATAATGTACATATTGGCCAATACAGTTTATACTGGAACTGCAATATTATTATACTGAAACAGCAAGCCTATGTTATATTGCCTTTGTTCAAAGCCCTACCTTTATGACCTGAGAACATTTTACTGTACATATCTAACTGAATATTAGTGATTCCTCTTCTCTCAACTGGCACTAACCAATGAATGATCCAAGACTCCCTTTGTTAGTATTTAATGAAGTAAAATTACATGCTGAGCTCTCCACCTTTTTAATCAATTTTTCTGTTCCTTATTTATAGAAAAGCAAAGTGGACGTTACAATTATCTAGGATACGAGTGAACAGATGGAAATTATACCTCAGTGTCCATGTGACATTATAATGCTTATGGATGGTTTTTTTTTTTTGTTGGGTTGGGGAGGGGGGGTTGTATGTGTCTGTATATATATTATAATATATTAAATAATAAAAAAATATTTATCACAAGCTCTCGGGATTGCACTTCTGGAGCAAAATAACTCAACTATTGGGATCACCAAACTACAGAAGGTAAAGAATACTATCTTTAGCACTTATCATTCCTTTTTTGACTTTGCGGCTTGAATAGGTGGTTCTTTGATTTATGTCAGTGAGGACACCTGAATTTTTCCTAGTCATATGTTTTCTAATTATGGAGCACTATGTTTTTCCCTACCTTGCACACTGAATATGACCTGGACTATTGAAGGTATATATATGTACCTATTTATGTAAAACTTGTTCACATAGGTTTTCTTAATACAGACATTTGATTTTGAAAGAAGTGCTAAACCATCTGGTCATCTAATGGAAGAAGTGTAGCTTAGTCTTGCCAAAGCAAAGCAGAAAGATTGGAAATGTGAATCCGGTGAGAGTTTGTGAAAGTAAGAATTTAAGTTAGTGTTCCATTTTATCCTTTTCCGTAATTGCAAAATTGAAGAGAATGTTGCTGGAACTTGAAAATTCCATTTTGCTTTAAGTTTTAATATCTTGCACATTGCTTTCCCAGGATAAATATACAAGGAAAATAACC
Source organism: Allium sativum (assembly GCA_030737875.1). Taxonomy (NCBI): domain Eukaryota; kingdom Viridiplantae; phylum Streptophyta; class Magnoliopsida; order Asparagales; family Amaryllidaceae; genus Allium; species Allium sativum. Next base: position 529,915,103 of record CM060916.1, read on the forward strand.
AATCTTGTTGGAACTTTCATTTAAAGTGGTATTCTTGTTTTCGTTTAGTTATTTGAAATACAGGCAGGGAAAAATGACCCAATGACAAGACAAGCAGCTTTTTAAGTGTGTTGGGCATTCTTGTTTTATTTAAAATTCGAGCATTTTTTATTTCTGCCCCTTTTTTTCCACTTTTAGCCTTGGTTTGCAAAATATTGCAAATATAGCCCCCTTTTGGCCATGTAGGAGAACTTGTGTCTGATCAATTATATTGGCGTAATCTTTGACGCAATCAAAGATTGCGCCAATATGAACAAACCTTTAGGGCGCAACCCCCAATAGAATTTTTTTTTTTAAAGCAGTCAAAGAGGACACTGTTGTGACTGATAGTAGACACAACTACTATGCTTTTGCTTTTTTGACCAAAACATTGGGTTTTTGTCCTGATTCAACACTCTTAAACCATTTACACCTTTATATATCACCTCATTCTCTTATATCTCTTCATTCTCTTATATCTCTTCATTCTCTTATATCACCTATCTCACCTCATACAAAATGGTTTCTTTACCATCATCCGCAGACTCCGACGAGGAGGCGTATGAAGAGATGAGACTACAAGAGCTCGCGGACGAACTCGAGTTCCTACTGGAACTTGAGGAACGATCACCGATCGAACGGGCGAACGTACAACCTCAACATGAAGATCAAGTGCCACAAGTTCAACTCTCGTACGAACAGACGGTCACTCAGCCATTGCTCGAAGTTGAGGCATATCGAGTACCATATGTTGATCTTTATCTAGTTTGTTGCTATTGCGGCTATACCGTTGAAGTTGCGGTTCGCGCGGAAGGTAACAATATAGGTCGGCGCATGCGGATATGTCCAGCCTATCCAAATGGGTGCAATTACACAGAATGAAGAGACGAACCGTTGTGCCCAAGGGCAGTAGTATATGTAAACAAGCTTGAACGAGAGATTCGACGTCTGCCACAAAAGTTTTCTCCATCGACTAAAGTTCACTTAGTGCAATTGCTCACACAGCAAGAGTGCTACATTTTTTTGGAACAAATAGCTGCTCTTTTTGTTTTTACTAACACAGCTACGTTTTACCTCTCCATGTCCTCAGATAAAAATGTCTATGTGCTTCAGTATATGTAAACGAGCTTGAACGAGAGATTCGACGTCTCGAAAATGTTATTGAACAATTGCGGTTTGGGGGTAATTAGTAGTTTGTTTGTCTCAAGTGCGATGGTGTACTAATTTTAGGTCGTTCGAATGGTTGGAATTAATGTATTTGGAATTGTAATGAATGGTTGGAATTACTGTATTTGAGTTTGTCTTGATTTGTTGAGAATTGAGCAATTTCCTTTCAGATTGTAGATGAGTCGAGAGTCAAGCCGAAGCCAAATTTATATCTCGGATTCATATTGTAGATAAACAGGAAGCAAAATTGTTCTCGACATCCCTTGGCGCAATCAATACTCGCGCCAAGAGATGTCGAGAGCAAATTCATGTTGCAAGTCTCCTGGGCCGCTTGATAGACCTCGCTGTCCTCGGCTTCAACCATGTAGTGCGGTGGGTTCTCAGGAATGTGTTGTAGCAAGCCAAACTGTCTCATCACTCTATCCGGTAGATAAGGAGAGACGTCCCGAAAACAAATAAGCGGCACGCGTGCTGTCCAAAGCTGGATAGAAGCAACGCATAATGGAGGTGGATGAGGAAATGCCTCGGTGTAGGGGGTCCATGAAACAACATCGTAATCGAGTACATCGAACTTGTTACGTAGAACTTTAACATTGTATCTGGGCGTCGACAACGAGCTCGTCGGGCCGACCCACCTATTAAAAACATTTAAGATATATTACTGCAATTTAAAAAATAACTATCTGCAATTTATAATTCTAGTAATGATACCTTGAAGCAAAAGGCAAAGAAACATCAATTTGCGACCTCTTCATTGTTATTCTTCCAACCGGGAGATACGACCAAGACCATGTCTGCAAACGAGTATACGTATAATAAAACATAAGATGTATACGTCTAATAAAACATAAGATGTATACATCTTATAAAACATAAGATGTAATACCTGCACCAATGTAAGACAACCTCCAATGGAATCGCCCCGTCCTAAAGTCAACTGTGATAGTTCCATATACGTGTAGCCAAGCCTGGCGCTACCCCAAGCATGCTGCCGACATACATCAAAATCCTCCAAGTAATGTAACCATTTAAGACACACCCGAGATTTCAAATGGTCACATATCAAGCGTGACGTGATAATGTGAATTATAATCGCACGCGCACGCTACTCCACCTGTACTTGCGAAGTATCCTGTGGAATGTCCGCCGCTAGTTGTGCCCTAAACCACTTCATAGTAATCATCTCGGACCCTCACCATGCATCTCCTGGAGGAGATAATCCTAGCAGTCTCTCATACATCTCTGCATAATCAGCTGGTTCAGGTAGGGTTAACGGATGTCCATCGATTGGTATGCCAAGCAGAACCGCTACGTCCTCCAATGTGATCGACATTTCACCGCATCTAAGGTGAAACGACGATGTCTCAGGTCTCCGTCGATCAATCAAAGCCATTATGAGATGACGGTTAATTTGTATGGATCCAAGTCGATGTATCAAAAGAAAGCCCGCTCGTTCAAGAAGTGCTAACACACCGGCATGATTTGAAGTGACCGACTTTAACGAAGACGAGTGCTCTATGGTATCAACAGGGTCTTTGCCCTGCCACATAATAACAAAATTGATTTTTTAACTAGTTTAACACACACAATAACAACGAAGGGATGAGTGCTCTATGCTTACCGACATCAATTTCACGTTGTTTGAACGATGTTGAGACTGTAAATATAAGACGCTCCTGTCTACGGGTCCGATCTCTGCGTAATCTGCATAATTCAATGCTAACAAATTTAGTATTATGTTTCTCCAAAACAAATAGATGAATACAAATCTTCAATTCCACACAAACTCAGTATAATGAAATCATCTAGCAATCTTTCATTCTACAAAACTACCGTGACTTTTCAATTTCTATGACTACCCACAACCCTAAACCTAATTTCTTCGAATCTCAATAAAACTATCATGAAATCCACAATTGTTTATATTAGACAACAATAGATCATCATTAACTAGCAATGAATCAACCGTGCACAAATTCCCAAGGATAAATAAAAAACCTTAAATCCAATTTCTGAAAGAACGAGACAAAATTAAAAGAGATTATTATCTAAAGTTTGTTCTTGTGTCGAAGAGCTTGCCATTTTAATTGAGAACTTGAATTTAGTTGAAGAAATTTGGGTTTTAATTTAATTGAGGTATTGGGTTTTTGGGTTGTAAGTGGAAGAGTTTGAGAAATGAGGAGGAAAGGGTACGTCGACTGCTTTTTTTTTTAAAAAAAAAACAAATCTGTCGGGGCGTAATCATGGATTGCGCCTCAAAGGTTTGTTCATAGTGGCGCAATCTTTGATTGCGCCAGTATAACTGATCAGACACAAGTTTTCCTACGTGGCCAAAAGAGGGCTATATTTGCAATATTTTGCAAAACAAGGCTAAAAGCGGAAAAAAGGGGCCAGAAATGAAAAATGCTCTTAAAATTCCCCAAAAGTACGTTCCCACCTGCTCGATACAACATAATTATTATACCAATTATATACACGGACAATTAAAATTCTTTAGCTGTTACATGTGTAAGGTTGTTTGGATGTTCTTTTGATGTTTAGAACTTACAACCGTTCTATAGGCTTTTGCTATATCAGGGTTGATTATTTGTTTTTTGGTTTGTTGTCAGTAGTGCATTCACTGTGTATTTGTACATATTGAATCACCATATCGACTATTGTAGCACTGACAATACACATGGGTGCAGTTTGTTCTTAGGAAAGTTATGGATGAAAAGAACAGAAGACATTAGGTGTGCATTATCCCACCAATGATAGAAACTACCCACTTGTATGTTTGGGTTATTAGCCTAACACGTAAATTATATGTTTAATTGGTCTTCCAGTTTGTAGTATGTTTGCATTATGTGTGTGATTTTGACATGTAAACCTTAATGTGCAGGTGATAGAACTATATTTAGGCAGTTTGTATTTTGCTTACGGTGGGAGCTATATTTTGTAAAATACTGCACTATCCTCATCTTTTAGAAGTTGCTGTCTTGTTAGTAAGTTAAGAATTTTTATTTTGTTTTTTGTTTTTTCTTGTAAATTATTGATGCATCCCGTTGTGTACAACTTATATTCTACTAGATGTTCCATTTTGTTGTATTAAGATCGGATCATTAACACCATCATTGGATTATATTGTTTTCTATTATATTCTTAAATGTATGGATTATTAACACTGTTTGTGAAATATTTTTTTTTTCATTTATATATTGTATTGTCCAACTTATATTGTTGTTTAGTTCGATTATATAATCGTCAGAGATTACATATATATTGCTGCATATTTGATAATTGTAGTGATTATAAAGCAAGTTTTTTTTAGGGTTTTTTTGCTTCAGTTGTAACAGCAGAAGCAAGTAGGTTGTCTTTTGGCTAAAGGTGCATCTTTTTGCTTCCATTGACCTAACAATAGAAGCAAAAAGGTAGTTTTTGATTCGGTTGAACAACCAAAGCAACAAATTTTGGTTTGTTGCTTCGTCTACATTTGCTTCTATTGCTCAACCGAAGCAATAGAGGGTAAACAATAGAAACAAATAGCCTGTTTCATAGTAGTGCAGATAGAGATGTTAGTATATATTTTATAATGAATGATAATTGAAATAAATTTGTTGTCATCAAAACTTCATTCCCCAACATAAGCTTGGTTTCTTAAGTTAATAAGGAAATAAATCAAGTCACAAAACCATAGAAAATCACTAGAAAAACATGTATTAAGGCACAATGATGCACCCTAAAATCAATCATGTTTGCAACATTTGGATGGGTTTTGAATGACCAAACGATTTTCGATTGGTCTAAAGATTTGACATTCACAAAATAGAATAACATGTGTTTCAACTACAGAAAGGAATCACTAAATTCACACATCATATGAAAAAGATACAGAGACTCAAATTTGGACTCAAGCCTGAATTTTGGCCTAATTTGAAATCACTTCGAGGTTCAAACTTGAGACCTGGTTTGAATGACCAAACGACTTCAGATTGACCTAAATTTTTTAGGCATCGAGATAAAGTTCCAAACTTTACAATGCAAAAGAATCTGCTATAACGGATCAATAGTGAGGGAGATGCAGCACACAAAAATTTGACCTGGGCGCTGTTATTACCCAGGAGCAAGCTATAAGCACATAGGAGCCAAATGAGGCTCTGTACGCTATTTCCTTAAGTTAGGTCGACCCAAAACCAAGGTGGATCGACCAAAGTGTAAAGTGGGTCGACCCACTTTACGGACTTTGCTCCAGGTTGATTCCACGATGAAACCCTAACTTTGATGACTGATTTCACCAACTTATGTTGATCAGAACAAAATGAAACGTTGCAGTTTTACACAAGAGTTACTCGACAACAACTTGCAAAAGGATTCAAGCAAAAACACTTAGGGATCAAGATGTTATAAAGGCTCAAAGTTGGGGTTTGGCTATGCTTTTAGCACATCAGCAAGATGGCATCAACACAAAAATAGACTGCGTATTTTGCATTAAACCAAGCATAACTTATATTGATTACTCTAAAACAACAGTAAATTAGAGTGTGAGTCAACCGACTAACCTTGATTGATTTATAAGAATAAATCCTCTTGATTTAGAGCTTAAGAAAGCCAGGAAATTGAATAAACCCAATATGCAGCAACAATGGTTCTTACAATAACCTCAGTCTTTAATTTCCTCACTAGAGATGGATCTCTGGCTTAAATTGACTCAGCAATGGATTAAAGAACGACTAAATTAAATAAGAACTCGATATTTTAACATGCATGAAGTTTATTGAGGGTGGAAAGGGAATCAGCTATTTCCTTTTACTGTGTTTCTCAAAAAATAAGGAGGAAGGAGGAAGCAAAATATATTGTACTGTGTTTCTCTCTAGAAATACAAATAGAAATGAATGGATCAAATGCCCAAGGAAGTCCAAATTAACTTAATTAGTTTAATTAATCCAAATAACACTATTTTAAGTGTTAAACACACCTTAACATCCAATTAAGCACTATTATCACATTCTTAAGCACTTAGTACACTCAAGCACACAAGATACTTATTAAGTTGTATTAATTTAATAGTTCAACATCTAAATTAAACACACAAACATATTTATACCATTTTAAAAATCAAATTCAACATAATACACTAAAATAATTGTGCTTAACAAAGATAATCACTTTACGTAAATTTGCGAAATCTTCGTAATACAACCAACATATTATCACAACTGCCTTTTCTATAACTTATTGAATCACCAAACATGTCAAAACACATATTTTTACCTTTATTATTAAATACAACAATTTTTAGCTCTTAAGGTTTACACAACACACATACGTGTGTGTGTGTATATATATATATTACAATAATTTCTTTGTTAACCAAATAATTACGATCATTGTTATCAAACCATAATAAAAATGGTTTTAGCTCGATAGTTACCACATAAAAACACTTTTAGTCTTTTTGTTTCAGTATCACAATTCATACATGTATATATTTTGTATTTAAAAATAAAAACTTCCCAATTTATTTATACAATAGTGTTGTTGTACACTTTATTGACTCAACAATTTAATTTTATTATCAACGATAATAAAATACACCAATTCTATAAATATTGATTCATAATCAATATGTATATTTTCATACAAAAAACAAACAACTAATTCATTGATTATCATTTAAAAGCCACATATTCACTTTAAATTCACTAAAGTAGTTTAAACACAATTCAATGGTTCAATAATTGTTTCAACCAATGGTTTATTACTAATATTGAAAATATATCTTTCCACTTAAAAATTGATTCCCAATCAATATTATATATTTTCGGTATTTTCTTAAATCACAATTTATAATTTATAAACACACACCTTTAGAATAAATTACTTATTAAATCAAGAGCAATAAATTTATTCCAAACATTAATTTGTGAAAACCCCAAACTCCTTATATCTTATTTGAATAATATACGAGTCGGGCTTCCAAACTCGTCTTTTATTCTTTTTTGATTTAAAATACAGGAAACATACAATGAGTCGTTTAACCCGAGAACCCAAAAATCCAGGTTGTTACATTGCTATCTAATTCGTAACATGGCTTCAGATTTTTACTATCATTTGGTTTCATATGATGCTCGGGTCGTTTTCTAATTCTTCTATATCGCGTTTTGATTTCAAATCATTTTTAGTCTTCACTTTGACATTGAAAATTGTGTTAAAGACATTATCAAATACATTTTTTTCATTGTGCATCACATCAATATTCTGACGAAGCAGAAGATATTTCTAGTACGACTATTCCCAAAAAATAGACTATTTGCATCAATTATGAACAATCAATTTTCCATCTATTTCTATTTGCACTCTAGTTTCATATATCTTTGGATAGTCCCTAACCAGTCATATATGTCTTTGCTTGATCATATCGTTGGTGGTTGTCTGGTTTCTACTCTTATAGCTAAAATGTTTTTCTTGTCTCCTCTGAAAGAATGATTTACTTAGAGAAAACATCGACGATGGTCAAACTACGAAATTTTCTTACCATACAGTAAAGAAAATGCTCATGTTTCTTCCATGCAATATGGACATGCTGGACGATCGACAGTATTCAATCCTGAAAGCATTACATAGGCAGGAAAATCACTTACAGTCCACAACAAAAAAACAAACATATGAAAACAAATCTTCTTTGAAATATTGTATGTTTCTACTCCTTCATTCCATGGTGTTTTTAATTCCTCAATCAACGGTTGTAAATAAACATCAATTTCAATTCCTTGTGTAGGATCATCGGGGTCAGGAACGACAATAGTAAGAAATATATATTGCATTTTCATACACATCCATAGAGGTAAATTATATGGTGTGATGAGAATGGATCATGATGGATATTTAGCACCAAATTGAGAAAGTGGTGAAACCATCCGTACACAATCCTAGCCTAACATTATGACTCTCCGCTACAAAATTGTGATGAGTTTTATCGAAATGCTTCCATGTTTCTCCATCGGCCGGACGGGTCAACGCACTCTCTTTCTCCGATCTCACATTATGTCGTCTCTTATGAGATGCAATTACAGAAGATGCATATAATCTTTGAAGCTTTGGAGTGACGGGTAAGTAATGCATACACTTGTAAGGAACTTTCTTTCCCTTCTTTTTTTGGTTTGTATCTTTCCTGATTACGACAGTATCTAAGGTTTATGCCTTCTATCCAAAACAACATGCAACCTTTTAAACATGTATCTATTTTCTGATAAGGTAAACCAAAATACGACATAAGTTTTTCTAACTTCGTAGTGATATTCACACATTAAATTATCGACCTGCATATGTCTTTTTGTAGCTTGTACAATGGCCGTAAACCCAGCTTTAATGATGTTGTATTTTGACTTTATCGCAATGTATTCTGTGATTACTGACAACCGAGTGCCGCTTTTACAGCCATCCCAAATAAGTTTCTTTGCAACATTCAGTAAATCATAAATAAAAAAATGTTTCAATATTCGGTTCCTCAACATTTCATCGTCGTCGTCAACTTCAACCATAGGAAACATTGATCATCTTGCATTTTCGACCCTATTTTTAATACGGGTTGTATTAACATTTTCTTCAACAACACTTTCTAACTCAGACTCTACAGAAGTACTTGCTAAAACTTCTCCATGACGATCTCAAACATAATACTCAGGTACGAGTGTGTTTTTGCACAAATGGGCTTTCACAATATCCGGTAACAAATACTTCAAATGTCTACACTTACTGCATGGACAATGATTTCTGGATCGTTTTCGTTATTACTTATAGAGATTTCAACAAATACGTTTATACCATTATAAAAATCTTCTTTTATTGAGCTTTTCAGTCCTCTTCTTTGATACATCCATCTCCTTTGATCAACAAAATAATCAATCATTTTTCCTATTTGAGAAAATGAGTCACAAGTCCAAAATTATTATTTATTTTTAAGAATACAAATTCAAAAAAGCTTATTTACATGGTCGTTTACCCATGTATAATTTTTTATTTTCTAAAATAACTATTTCAAAAATTCAAAAATATTGTAAAATACGTCACAGTTTTATTTTCCATGATCAACCATCCTACTTTCGATTACAAACACAGTAAGCATTTACATTTCATATATTACTTCATCTCAAACAATTCAATAAAATTTCGGTGCATTTCCTTTTTGTTCCCTGCATTGTACACAAATGCATATACGCAGGAAATAAAAAGGAATAGTTAGGCCGAAATTTTATGAGCCATTTGAGACGAAGTAGTATACAAAATGTAAATGCTTACTGCGTTTATAAATAGTCCAATATAGGGACAAATCCAACAAAAAATGGACCAAATGAATACAAACGATCATTTTTTGACAAAAATGGCTATTTAAATAACGATCATGTACATCACTAGCCAAAAACTCTCTAAGGGGCATTAGCCAATTAGATGTGTGCATTTTACGATAAAAATACAGTTTTACTAATTGTTCACATTTACAAAATTATTTTAATTTAGCACATTTGTTCGATGTGTTACACCAAGTTTAAGCTGGTTTAGCATTGTTGTTATTTTTCAAAACACTTAATTAGATTTTAGACTCATGCATTTTTTGTTGTTGCATAAGTTAAAATGTGGACAATGTAATATTTGTAGCTTGTGTATTCAATTTATCTTAATTCAACTAACATAATACAACGATAGGAGCAACACACATGTATAATGGTTTATATATACCCAAACAACCACAATTATACTTACAATATACAATCTAACTATAGCACACGAAATTTGTACATAAGGAAATGCTATAAATCATTACTATGTTGTTGGAAACAATTGCAAATTGCAATCAATAACTAACCCTAATTTATCAATTTATGCAATTATAAGGTTAGGGTAAAAACTTGATTTTTAACAAAGATAAGAGAATATACGTGCATTAAGAGGATCCCAACGTTATATCTGGTGTTAGGGAAGATCCTAAAGCTCGAAGTTAGGTTGGAAGCTTTGAATTAGGGAAAATGGGGTTTTGATTGAAAATTTTCATGTAAGGCTCGGGTAATAGATATTCGTGATATTCCAATGGTTTCTGAAGGCCTGTCGAAAGACTCAAAAAATGATCATCGAAAGTCATTGCCCCCTCTGTCGGAATTAAGTTTTTCTAGTAGTGTAAGTAGAGTAGCAAACATAAATGCATACATGATGGGAATTAACATCATTGAGCTAACATAAAATCCGACGGCTGTATAATTGCACATCATTCTGAAGAAGTCAAATCTATGACCCTAAATGCTACAAATCTCTACTTGGAAATTTTTCACCATTACCGAATGGAACTTTAACTTCAAAAAGAGAGAATTGATTATGTAACACCCCGTAATTTTAAAGAAAATTATAATGATAAACTAAAGAATACTTAATTAAATATTTGAAATTAAGTAAAACATATTGTACCATTGCGCTCATCACAGAATTTTGCTGAAGACAGACTCCGAGTTTGCGTAAAACGGACATCGTATGAAGAAGATATTAAGGTTTGAAGTTTGTTTGCATATAAGTAATATATATATAAGACCAGTTCAGAAATCAAAATCGAAGAGCGGGAAGACACGCGGGAGATCGACCCATTGGGGGTCGACCCATGCCCTATGGGGTCGACCTTATGGTCGACCCACATGAGGGGGTATCGACCCTAGGGTCGACCCCATCCAGATCTGGGGCAGATCCCTCCCCTGCACTTGGACGCGTTTTTGAACGAGATTTGTTGGCTTAAGGCTATATATAGGACCTAATTTCTATTGTTTTATTCATCAAAAACAATGGAGACAATGAGATGCTAACCAAGTAGATTGAATTAGCCTATACTTCTACAACGACAACTTATACATATTCAAGAATGTAATGACCCGCATTGGCAGAGGTATTATAATTAATTTATCTATTTATTTATATAAATAGTGATTCAGGGAATTAAATCATCGTTAATTAAATTATAGTGAATATTTAATTAAATTAAATAATAGAATAATATATTTAATTCTGAAATAATCAGAATTGGCTGAATGGCGATATGGTGTGAACTGGATCATCTGTGATATTTAATTCAGCTTGGAATTGAATTAGAATAATGAATATATTATTTGAACGATACTTTTAATGTATAATTATATTATAATTAAAATCGAGCTCGAAATGGCGCTGCAGTTCGCTATTTGGCGATTTGAACTTCAACTGAATGTACAGGGTTCGTTTTAAGCCGGGTTTCCGTGAAACAAGAAACGGGTGGAGCTGGTGGAGTATATCTTTCTAGTGGAAGAGAAAAATCGGGATTTCGTCGTGTAGATTTTGATTCACGTCCAAATCAAATTTCAGAAAAGTTGCTGTGGAATTCCTTTATAATTTATAAAGGAATTATTTATATTTTAAAAAGGAATTTCAATATAAATCGAATATCGGGTTGACCCAGATTTAATATCCAGTTAGAAATTCATATAGGAATATTCTGAAGCTGTATGGTATTCCACTGTGAATATATACGATAATATTAATTTATTAATAATTTATTTAATTATATTTAAATATATTTATATATTCAAATAGGTCATCCAGAGCTTTAAAAATAGCCAGTTTTGCAAACGACCTCAGAATTCGACGAACTAATTTTGTTGGATCCACAATGTCAAATAGTTGTTAGATTTCTAGTTTTGTGATTTTTAGAGTCACTGTGTGGCTGTACGGATTTTTAGAGTGAAAAACAGTCGATATTCTAACGGTTAAAAACACGCTGTGTGAGCATACGAAGTCGGAATTCGACGAAACCAGTTTCGTTGGGACCGTAATGTCGAACTCCAGCTGCATGTCCAGTTTCGTGATTTTTGGATATCATAGGTGATCGTATAGATTTTTAGAAGGAAAATACGAGTAACATTGACAAATAAATTAATATAAAAATATTAATAACATCCCTATATAATGCCCTCAACACCTCTCTAACCTAATTCCTGAGTCAAATTCTGCGCCGTCACTCTTCTTTCTTACAGCAAAAGCTTTGAGCGGAAATAAAATTACAAACAAATCAAAGAAATTCCTATAAATTATATAACATATATACATGAGTTGAGATTAGAGTAAGCTGCATTTCTGAGTAGTTCATACAAGGTGCGATCGAAATCTTGGGTTTGTCGAGTTCCTACAGTGGAACTAGGGTTCCAGGAATTGGGTATTTCGAGCTTTGATTCGAGAAACTGATGGTGTATTTGAGTTCAGAGGAGTGAAAGGCTTTTGCGTTGGGATTTTGGTGGTGTTTGGAGTATAAAGAGGTCGCTCGAATACTGTGTATTTGCGGAAAAGGGCTGAGGTCGGATTTCTGATGGAAGGGGCGAGCTCTGTTTGACGGCGATGAGGTCGAAGAGTGAGTGAAGAGAGAATTGTAAACGTGTGGTTGATGTTGGATTCGGTAAAGGATTTGAGAGAGGACGGAGGGGAGATGGTTTGGTAATGGAGCAGCGTACTGTCGTTGTGAATACGAATTGGAAGCAGGTCGGGGTATTTAGTTTAGGGAAGAAAGCCAAAAGGGGAGTTGACTGTCTGAAGGTGAAGTTTGAGGGAAATGAAAATAAACGAGGAGAGGTTTGGTATTGTTTTGGTGGTGTTGTTTGTTTGTAGGAGGTGATGACTGTGAATAAGTGGGATGGGATTGTGTACACGATTCAGTAGTGTATTATTGTGTGGAGTTGTTTGCAAGCATAGGTATTGTTTGGATGTGAAAGTATTGGAGGCCTGGAGAGTAAAGTCCTGGAGTCTATTGTGAGAATAAGGACAGTGGTGAGAAGAGGTGAGGTTGAAGGGAGGATTCGAAGATGGCCATTCTTTTTTTGGAGCTCACGGATCTGGTAATCGGGGATTAGGAGTACAACGTTCAACCAGGAAGAAGGAATTTGTGGATCATGGGTATTGAAGAAGTTGGGCTAAATGATAATTGTAAGGCCCAAGTAAATATTTATTTCAAGTTTAATTTAACTAATTAAATGTTTTAACTTGTTAAAATCATGACGTATGCATACGATATCAGAATTTCACAAACTGGGTATCGTTGGGATTGTATGGACGGACACTACACGATGTAACTGACTGGAAGTCCATCGTAGCTCGTTACAATTTATTTCAAAATAAATTGTCCATCTGAATCAAAGACGGTTAATCGTTTTTAACGATAGCAGTCCAATGTGAGTAAATCTCACTAACTCTGAACAGTTTGTAATTTCATGTTGTATTTTTAGAACTATTAAATATTGGCTGATTAACTGTGTGTTGACTGTTCGATTGAACTGCTAGTCAGTTTGTTGAATTTCTATATTGATTATGTTCAACAGAATATATCATATGGAAGTGAAAGTGATGTTATCTATATTGTTTAACATCTGTGATGCAGGGAAACAGGTTGGAGGAATCCAACTGGATTCCTCAACATTTATTTTACTGTGATTCATATATTATGATATATGATATATATATCTGTTGTTGATTATGTGTGTTTGGACGATATTTATCGTTGTTATATGGTGTGTTAAGTACCATAGAAGTACCAGAATGTGGAAAAGGGATTTTCAAAGTATATTTTGAAAATAATTTATTTATATAAAATCAATGGATTTTATATTATAAAAGAAAAAGGATTTTTAAATAAAAGAAATATATTTGTAAATCAAATATAAGGGAATTATATTTGTAAATAGATTTATAAAGGAATTATATTTGTAAATCAAATATAAGGGAAAGAATTTGTTAAAACAAATATAGAGGGAAATATTTGTAAAACAAATATAAAAGGGAATATTTGTCAAACATATAAGAAGAGAAATATTTGTAAACCATATACAAATAAAATAGAATTATAAGGGAAATATTTGTAGAACATTTACAAATAGATTAAAAGGGATTATTTATTTATTTAGGGAATAAATAGAATTAGAATAAAGGAATATTTATTTGAGAAAATAAATAGAATAAAGGAAATATTTATTTAGAAAATAAATACGATATTTTAAAAGGAGATAGAATTAATCAGTTAGAGTAAAAGGAGTTAGAATTAATCAGTTAGAGTTAAAGGAGTTAATCGAATATAATTTATTCGAATAGAGTTAAAGGAGTAAATCGAATATAGTATATTTAAAAGGAGTTAATCAGTTAGAAGTAATCAAATAGAGTTAATCGATTAGAGTTAAAAACGAACTAGAGTTAATCGTATAGAGTTAAGAAATAGAGTTAAGCAAAATTAGAAACTGACTAAAGATTAGTAAGTTGAATAGTTTTCTGAGTATCGGTCTGATGTTGGTTTCGGCCTTCGGGGTTTATACTTAGAGAATTGTTCTCCTACTAGTTTACAGTCAGTAACTGATAGTTGTGAAATGATAGGGATATGAAAATAAGCCATGGAAATGTTTTCCAGTGTCAATAACGTATATTTTCTAAACATAGAAAATAAGGAAATATATACATATATATATATATATGATTGATGATTGATTGATAGAATTTCCATTTGGAAATGATATCGTTGTTTGCACACCTGTTTTTCTTTGATACTAAAATCACAGACTATCGAAGTTTTGACCATTTTAACGTTGTTAATATGGAGAGACCGGTTGGATTATTATCCAAAGGAACACTCTATATTGGCATAAGCGTTGCGAATCATATATGCCAAAGATAATTGAAGACGGAGTAAAGTGCAAGGGCTATTGTATAAGTCTTAGATAACAGTGCCTAAGATGAATGTACTGAATAGTGCCTTCGGTTCATCCTGTTCCTGGATGACTTGTATGGATGAATGTCTGACAGAGTATTTCCAGAAAGGTCACGTACATTGATTTCTCCAACCGTACCAAGAGTGGAAGCGGAGAAGGAAACTTCTTTTAGCTAACACATAATGTATTGTTGAGGACGTCAATCGGTGATTCGATGGATTTGATGATGTGGCATTCAAAGTGAATCTGGTGTGATGATAAAGCGTAGCTTCTAGCCTCATCAACCGGTAAATGACAGAAATCGGGCAGGCAGCATGGCTATGTAGGTCGCACCTATTAGGGTGTATAATCACCTGATTTAGAGTTTCATTTATTTCAAAAATCAATTGTCGATACTGTCCCATTCGGGAAACGGTTGCTGATCCCAACCGTTGGTGATATACATTCGATACACTCAAGCAAAATGAGTGGTCGGTCATGTGTGGCCGGGTTGCAAGATGTTCTTGTTGAATCCTATGTATTCCTCTCTAGAGGTACACTAGCGAAAGGTGGTTCCATACCTTGTCATAGTTGGAAATCCATTACCCAATACGTGCTTGCGGTTTTGATTGTATACTATATATGTAGAACGTGAGATGAAAGCGTTTCTGCTAGATGATTATTATATTGTGGTTAATAGACATTATTATAATATCAAAAGGTTTTTGATATAAAGATAATTTGGATTCTCATAAGGGAAAAACCCGTTCCGTTATATGGCATGGTCTTATGAGATATCATTTACCTGCTTGAATTGTTTTAAACTGTTTTACTCACACCAGTCCCATGACTGACCCGGAGTTTATTTTGTTTTGTTTTCCCTAAAATCTTGGGTGCCTAAATTTGTACGGGCAGTCAAGTAGTCGGGATTTACAGATATACCTGAAGGGCTGGAGCAGGAGGCTTCAGGATCATATAGCTATAGTTTATTTCCGCTGTATTGTAAGTGTTGTACTCTGATAATGTTATTGTATACATATACTGATTGTATTTCCAAGATATGTTATCTATTATATGTTATTCGTTCCGCTGTGAGGTTCGTGTTACTCTGATGTTGTGTTCTTCTTCTTCTTCTATTCTAATTTTCTATATTATCTTTCCTCATCCTCTAATTTCTTTCATTAATGACCGGTATTTTTCGATGTTTGGCTAGTCGACTTCGTGTTTATGTCGATAACCAAAGTCGCCAAAAATCCAGGTCATTACAGTTGGTATCAGAGCTTAAGGTTAAGTGAATTACCTTGGCTCTGTGGCGTGACTCAGTAGAGATGAGGTTAGTAATACCCTAGATTGAGTTGAGTGTATATATACGAGTGAGCGTATTTGTTATTGATATAAAAATTGTTTTATATTGTGGTGATTTATTGGTTGAGTTGTTTATGAGTTCTGGTCGATCAGTTTGATCCACTGTATCGGTAGGAGTTACTAAACACTCGAATACGATGGGTCGTCACGATATGTTTTGAAAAGAGGGTAAATTAAAATAAGTTTACCCAAAGTATATCTTGATATAGAGAAGATATATATATATATCAAAATTATAATATAGTGGATATATTGGTTGTTATGATAATCGAGTAAGATTGTAAATTAAATGGTTATGTAAATAACCAATCAAAATTCATATAAGTGAAATACGTGAAATCAGATGAGTTGAATCAAAAAATTTAAACCAGAAATTGAATTAAAATTCTGGAAAATTGGATAAGTGTTTGTAAATGGATTTGGATTAAAAATAAAGAAAATTTAAGATCCTGGGATATTTTAAATTGTTTTACAAGCAGTGTGAATTATATTTTGAAATGAAATTTCAAAGTGAAAATGTTTAGAAATGGTTTTGTAGTATTGAACTCACTTCGATCGCTGGAAAATAGATTCCGATGATGACAACTGCATCATCAGTATTCATTTTCGAGTTGTAAGTGACGAATTACTACCAGAAATACTGTTTTGAATTTGTTTTGGGAAAGACAAGTTGTGTTGAATTTCAAAAAGGAATTCAAATATAGAATTTGAATTTAGAATTCAGAAGGAATTCAAATATCGAATTTGAATATATGGAATTTGAATATAGAAATTCAAATGGGATTTATAATATAGAAGTGAAATAGAATTAGAATTTGAATAACAGAAGTGATATAAAATTTAAATAGAAATTGAATAGAATTAACTAAGTCAAAGAGGAATTAGTTAATCGAGTTTTGAATTTGAAGTTGAACTTTGAAAAGTAAATTGGATTTGTAAATGGATATTCGAAATCGAATATAGAACTTAAATTTGAAATTTGGATTCAAATTAGTTAATAAGAAAGTTAAAATATATTTGAACATGTCATGTTCAAATATAAAAGTGAAATAGACTAAAGAGTTAATTAACAAATTAATTAACGAATTGAGTTAAAATGATCAGGTATAGTTAAAATAGCTTGGGCAGGTATAAATATACATGAGATAGGTATGGATAAGGTATGAAGGTATATAAATAGAATGCTCGACGAAAAGGTATGTATTTAATTCATATATGAGATTTATGCGCCGTATCGGCTAGCCTCTTTGCTTTTTCTTTTTCTTTTGCATTGGTGAGGGCCATGGGAGGCTATTTGAAATATCCCGATGCTCCTGGTACGAAGGAGGTGATGGCGAATTTTTCCGAAAATTTAAGGAGTTAGAATATTTTTAAGATAATTGGATAGTTAGAAATCAACGTATCGATATATATATAGAAGTCGATAAGGAAACGAATTTAGAAATAGAATAGTAAAATCAAAAAGGAAGACTAAGAATAAAATCTAGTAAGAATAGAAAGATGAAGCGTATACGTGTTTAGAGGTGAATATGTAGTTGTATGGTATTGATTATTCGAGTAAGTATCATATCTGTTTGACGTTATAAATGTTATTCAGTCAAGGTCTGAGAGGTAGTTATACCCCAACTTGATTGATTTCATTATTAACAAATAAATAGTAAGATTTCAGGCTTGAAGATCAGTGCTGAATAAGAGTTAGTTGAATATAGTATTTGGGTTGTCGCAACGATGTTTTACACAACATCCGTTTTAACCCAAATAAGTGCAAGCTTGGAAATATAATAAAGAATATTTCCTAAGTATAGAAATAAACGAGATCGGAAAAGAGAAAAGTAATTGGAATATTTTCCAATTATAAATAGCATATGTTTTCTAAAGTTTAGAAAATAAAGGAGGGTGATATTCGGAAATGTTTTCCAAATAACATAAAAGGCCAATATGGTTATTGAACATATTTGGTTAACAAATATTGATAAAGAAATAGAGGAGTGATTTAACTAATGGAATATTAATTAAGGGCTCAGTGACATGTTCAAAAAGGAAAATTTGATTTTTGAAAAAAGTGAACTGTTTGACAATTCCTAGGGAAAGACTGTTTGAATTAAATTTAATAGAAATTTGTGAAAACAAATTTAATAGAAATTTGTGAAAGCAAATTTGAATTAAAATAAAGCCAATAAAGTGGTAACTGAGATTGAATTAGAATGATATCAAGACAAATTGGATTGTGAGATTCAAATTTGAAGTGTATCAAGTTAAGAGTTGGGAATCGAGAAGAAACTCGAGTAAAAATGATATTTGGCTCGGATATAAGTGAATGGTGGTGTTGTGGATAAAAGCAGATTGGAATTTGATTGGGATGACCCTTGGATCTGCTGAATTGATAACAGGTGGAAAGGATATAATGATATGCCGACAAAAGTACAAGTTTATATTTCATATGGTATGAGATTTTGATGAGCCGAATTGGCAAGCCGCTTGGCTGTTTGATTTTCTTTTGGGTTGGAGATGGCCCAGAGAGGCAAGTTGGAGTTTGACCGATTGACCAGTACAAAGGAGGTGCTGGCGAAATTTTTCGAAGAGTTAAGGCATTAGAAAATTTTCAGGATTTTTGAAATTTTTTGTTGATAAGAATTAAACAAATTTTTAATTAAAATTAAATTGGTTCAGTTGAAACTGAAGTTAGAAAGTGAACAAATATGTTCTAACCAGTCGATAGGGTCGTCCTCTGCCATTTAGCAATTTCGAGGACGAAATTATTTTAAGTGGGGAAGAATGTAATGACCCTCATTGGCAGAGGTATTATAATTAATTTATTTAATTATATAAATAGTGATTTAGGGAACTAAATCAACGTTAATTAAATTACAGTGAATATTTAATTAAATTAAATAATAGAATAATATATTTAATTCTGAAAT
Source organism: Allium sativum (assembly GCA_030737875.1). Classification (NCBI taxonomy): domain Eukaryota; kingdom Viridiplantae; phylum Streptophyta; class Magnoliopsida; order Asparagales; family Amaryllidaceae; genus Allium; species Allium sativum. Next base: position 529,934,280 of record CM060916.1, read on the forward strand.
AATCAGAATTAGCTGAATGGCGATATGGTGTGAACTGAATCATCTGTGATAGTTAATTCAGCTTGGAATTGAATTAGAATAACGAATATTTTATTTGAACGACAGTTTGAACGTATAATTATATTATAATTAAAATCGAGCTCGAAATGGCGCTGCAGTTCGCTATTTGGCGATTTGAACTTCAAATTAATGTACAGGGTTCGTTTTAAGCCGGATTTCTGTGAAACAAGAAACGTGTGGAGCTGATGGAGTATATCTTTCTAGTGGAAGAGAAAAAATCGGGATTTCGTCGTGTAGATTTTGATTCACGTCCAAATCAAATTTCAGAAAAATCGCTGTGGAGTTCCTTTATAATTTATAAAGGAATTATTTATATTTTAAAAAGGAATTTCAATATAAATCGAATATCGGGTTGACCCAGATTTGAATATCCAGTTAGAAATTCATATAGGAATATTCTGAAGCTGTATGGTATTCCACTGTGAATATATACGATAATATTAATTTATTAATAATTTATTTAATTATATTTAAATATATTTATATATTTAAATGGGTCATCCAGAGCTTTAAAAATAGCCAGTTTTGCAAACGACCTCAGAATTCGACGAAACTAATTTTGTTGGATTCGCAATGTCAAATAGTTGTTAGATTTCCAGTTTCGTGATTTTTAGAGTCACTGTGAGGCCGTACAGATTTTTAGAGTGAAAAACAATCAATATTCTAACGGTTAAAAATACGCTGTGTGAGCATACGAAGTCGGAATTCGACGAAACCAGTTTCGTTGGGACCGTAATGTCGAACTCTAGCTGCATGTCCAGTTTCATGATTTTTGGATATCATAGGTGATCTTATAGATTTTTAGAAGGAAAATACGAGTAACATTGACAAATAAATTAATATAAAAATATTAATAACATCCCTATATAATGCCCTCAACACCTCTCTAACCTAATTCCTGAGTCAAATTCTGCGCCGTCACTCTTCTTTATTACAGCAAAAGCTTTGAGTGGAAATAAAATTACAAAGAAATCAAAGAAATTCCTATAAATTATATAACATATATACATGAGTTGATATTAGAGTAAGCTGCATTTCTGAGTAGTTCATACAAGGTGCGATCGGAGTCTTGTGTTTGTCGAGTTCCTACAGTGGAACTAGGGTTCCAGGAATCGGGTACTTCGAGCTTTGATTCGAGAAACTGATGGTGTATTTGAGTTCGGAGGAGTGAAAGGCTTTTGCATTGGGATTTTGGTGGTGTTTGGAGTATAAAGAGGTCGCTCGAATACTGTGTATTCGCGGAAAAGGGCTGAGGTCGGATTTCTGATGGAAGGGGCGAGCTCTGTTTGACGGTGATTGTGACGGCCCTCCCCGCACCAGCCTGCATTTCCTCCAAAAGTGCGCTGTACACATGCCCGACTAGCACGGGACGGTCGTCAGAAGAAAGGAAAGAAGGGAACGAACTAATCAAGAACCTGTAGAATGTCTCACAGCGCATGGAGTAAAATATAATAATAATAACATACTTGACATAAAACAGGTGAGACAGTGCATAAGCTGATAACTAAAATCAACATCAACATCAGAGCAGCGGAAATCCAAATACAGCTTATTACAACTTTCCAAATTTACTGTCTCTAAACAAAAGAAAACTAAAGTAGAAGATGCACCACTAATGCCCAAGCAGTGATCTTCAACAACACAGGGAGAATACTATATATATATTACGTGGAAGCCTCCTGCTCGTCTCTGGATCATCTACCCGTGAATCACCAGCTAACCTGTCTCTAGTCTGCTCGTGTGAGCACCCAGAGTAATAATAGGAGACATAGAACTCTGGGTCAGACATAAAGCCTGGTATGAGCGATAAGCATCTAAACAGAATAATAACAGGTATACTAAACCATACCTGAACCTGGACCTGCAACCAAAGAGTTAGTACCACATACCGTACAATACTCCAAGGTGCCATAATAAATAGTGTAAGAATACGAGGGTGGGGTGTGCATGTCATAATGATAGCAAACAAATCATCCATAGCAACCATCCTCACATCTCTCACTCAGTGCGTAAAGCGTACGATGTCCACCACTGTCAATCGCTAGACCCATCGAGGTAGTGACGGTGTTCAACTTGTACAACTACTCCTACTACCAAGCTTACCACATGGAGTCATGACCAAATCTTTACAAATGACCCCACTTCATTGGTTTATAGCCCTTTAGTTGTACCTAGGCCACTGTGGCCCTGAACCCGTTCACGTACCTCCCATACATAGTGATCCAAAGTCGTAGACATCGACTGCCCCTTGGCACACGTCCCGCAGCAAAGCCCAATCATGAAGTGAACTCATCGGTTCCCAACCGGATCCTGAGCTCTAACTTCCCATATTGGACTACCTTTGCATCTCGGGTTATTGGTCAATACTGGGTCGGGTCGGTTTCCCTCCTAGCCATCGGTTCGGGTCGGGTGTCCATTTTGAGTCGGGTCGGTGTGTTGTCCTCCCCTGTAGCGGTTCGGTTCGGGTTTCCAGCATTGTATCGGTTCGGGTCGGGTGTCCTCCTCCGGGTCGGGTCGAGTGCCATCTCCCTTCCAGTTCGTGCTTCCGCTCCGATCCGCTCCCTCGTTCTTCACGTGCTCTGATCCGATCCCTCCTTCTTCATCCGATCCGATCCCTATTCAATTAGCGTGGCCTTCCTTCTTGTCAGTTCTCCCAAGTGTCAAGTTCCGATCCGAGCCCTTCATCCTTAAGTCGATCCGATCCCCAGCTTAACCAACATGGCCTTCCTTTTTGCCAAGTCTCTTTTGTGCCAGACTCCAGTTCGGGTTGGGTTCCTTGCCCAGGTCTCCAATCCGATCCGAAACCCTGCACAATTTTCTGCAACTTTTTCCAGAAACTTGTTTACGCCATTCGACGACGTTTTCGACAAATCTAACTATACTAATCAACCACAAATCATTCCAAACAGTCATAGCAACATAGTAAACTAACCACAAACACTAAAACAATGAATTTATATGTCAAAATGGATCAAATATACCCAAAACTCCATAATTTCCCTTAAGCATGTTTAAGCAAAACTAATCATAGGGTTAACAAAACTTAATTAAATTAAACCAAATTTCTACCGGAGGCATAAAATATTATTTACGAATTTATGGATAATTTATAGAATTTATTAGTGTATAAATTCGCTAATCTTCACTAATTACCCTTAATTAACTGTAATTAGTGTCAAAACAATGCTAATCACTCACCTTGGCCACAAATAAGATTCTCAGAACTGAAACCTCGCTGATTTGGGTGAATACTGATGTCTAAAAGCATCTCTAACCTTGCTTTCATGTCTTCTCTCCTTAATTCGATGTAGATTGAGCCAAAACTTGATTAGAAAGTGATTAGAAGGTGATTTGGGTGTTGGAGGCCATTACTAGAGTTCCAAGAATGAAAGTGGCGGCTGAAAGAAATGTTTTCTAACCCTAATCAGCCCCTATACATCTCAAATCCCGAAATCCCCTTTGGGACTAGCTGCCAATTACCCGATTAAGCCCAATTAAGCTGTTTTTTCACTATCTGAAACTTGTTTCAGCCATATCTCCCAAACGGTGAGTCTGTTTGGCTAATGTGACCACTCTACGGAATTGTAAACCATCATCCGGGGCCAATGGAAGTGGTTTCAGGTCAAAATTCCTTTCCACTCAAAATTTATGGCCAAAACAGTGCCAACTAGGGGTAAAATGGTCATTTAAAAATCGACAAAAATCATGAACATGGGAAATGACTCCAATAGTCATCTCCCAAAGTTACATGACCATACGACTTCATATGTGAAAGAAAGAAATATTCTATGATCCTATGATGCGTAGAATACGGGTCGTTACACTCTCCCCCCCCCCCCCCCCTTAAGAAATTTCGTCCCCGAAATTCCTTAACCCAAAACATACAAAAGATCCTGCATTCCTAACAGCCACATACAACAAGCAAACAAGCCTATCTTAGCATGCGGAAAACTAAATCGAAGTTAAAATCTTACCAGGCGAAGAGTTCTGGATACATCTTCCTAATACTCTCCTCTGTCTCCCAAGTGCAATCATTCTCGTCCTCGCCCCACTGAACCTTGACTAGCTTCACCACCTTCCTTCGAAGTTGCTTCATGTCGTGCTCGACAATACGGGCCGGCTTGCGGTTCCCAACCGCCTCGGGTTCTACTTCGAAGTCCTCTAACTGATCAGGTGAAATAGTCATATTTGGGTCGTGAACGAACTTCCTTAGTTGGGAAACCTGAAATACATTGTGAACTCCCGCCATCTTCTCTGGTAAGCCAACTCTATATGCCAAATTCTTGACTAGTTCAAGAACAGGGAATGGGCCAACGAATCTTGGTGCCAACTTGCCTCTCCTGCCAAATCGTATTACGCTCTTCAACGGAGAAATCTTGACAAGCACCAAGTCACCAACGGAGAATTTTAAGTCTCTTCTCCTCTTATCAGCATAACTCTTCTGCCTATCTTGGGCAGCCTTCATTCGTTGTTGAATGATCTTGATCTTATCTGAAGTTTCCCTTACCACATCTGGTCCAAGCATAAACTTCTCGCCAGTCTCTATCCAGCATGATGGTGAGTTGCACGGTCTTCCGTACAACGCTTCAAACGGAGCCATCCCGATATTGGATTGTAGCTATTATTATATGCAAACTCTACTAGATGCAAATGGTCATCCCATGATCCGCTAAAATCCAGTACACAAGCTCTTAATAGGTCTTCCACTATACGATTCACCCTCTCCGTCTGACCGTCGGTCTGAGGATGATACGCGGTACTGAGATGTAATTCTAACCCCAGAGCCTCTTGTAAGCTCTTCCAAAACCCACTAGTAAACAACGGGTCTCGGTCGCTCACAATGCTTTTAGGTACTCCATGAAATCTCACTACCCACTTCATATACAATTCTGCTAACTTAGCTGCCGTTCTGGTTGATTTTACTGGTATAAATCTTGTGCTCTTAGTCAATCGATCCACAATTACCCAAATGCCATCATGCCCCGATCTAGTCCTTGGTAAACCATCGATGAAATCCATCGAGACTTGCTCCCATTTCCATTCGGGAATTTCTAATGGTTGCAACAATCCACTAGGCTTCTTTTGTTTGGCTTTTACTAGCTGGCAATTCATGCATTTGGATATAAACTTCCCAATGTCTCTTTTCATCCCTTCCCAGTAGTAGGTCTGCTTCATATCTTGATACATCTTATTACCACCGGGGTGTATAGTCAGTTTTGAGTGATGACATTCTCTAAGCACTTCATCTTTCAATCCATTGACATTGGGTACAACAAGCTTTCCATTCTTTCTAAGCCATCCATCTCGATCAATCCCATACTTGTTCATCTCCTCATCGATACCCACCACTAACTTGGAGATGATTTCCAATAGGTTAGGATCGTCCCTCTGACTAGAGCCGACCCGCTCAATCAAAGTGGGTCTGATCGTCAAACTTGCTAACATTTCTGGATCCAATTCGCACTTTGGTATGAAATCATACCCAGCGATGTACTCCAGCTGCTTCCATTCGAGAAACATAGCCCCTAAACTGGCATGTCTCCTACTCAAGGCATCGGCTACCGCATTGCCCTTTCCTGGTGTATATGCGATGTCAAAATCATAGGAAGCCAAGAATTCTAACCACCTTTGTTGCCGGAGATTTAGATCTTTCTGGGTGAAGAGATACTTCAACGACTTATGATCTGTAAATAGCTCAAATCTTTCTCCCAAGAGATAGTATCTCCACATCTTTAACGCGAACACGATCGCTGCCAATTCCAAATCATGGTAGGGTATCTTCTCTCGTGCGGTTTCAATTGCCGACTTGCATAAGCTACAACCTTACCGCCCTGCATCAATACAGCACCCAGTCCGGTACCACAGGCATCCGTGTATACCGTCATCTCTTCATTCCCCTTAGGAATGACTAACACTGGTGCGCATGTCAACTTGTCCTTTAGACTCTTGAATGCATTCTCGCACCTTTCATCCCAGACAAAAGCTTGATTTTTCTTGGTCAACTGGGTCAATGGTGCTGCTATCTTGGAGAAACCTTGGATAAACTTACGATAATATCGAGCTAACCCCAAGAAACTTCTTACATCTGTTGCATTTTTGGGCGTAGGCCAATCCTGTACCGTAGCCACCTTCGCCGGGTCCACGGCAATACCATTCTCGGTAACAACATGGCCCAAGAACCTCACTTCCCTCCTCTAGAAGTGACACTTAGAAAACTTTGCTTTCAATTGGTGTTTTCTCAACACCTCCATCACTATTCTTAAATGTTCCTTGTGTTCTTCCCCTATCCTCGAGTAGACCAAAATATCATCAACGAACACAAGGACAAACTTATTCAACTGATCTCTGAATACCCTATTCATAAGATCCACAAAATATGCTGGGGCATTGGTCAGCCCGAATGGCATGACCGACCACTCATAAAATCCGGACCGCGTCCGAAATGCTGTTTTAGCTATACTCTCAGCTTCCACTCTAAGTTGATGAAAACCTGTCGCGAGATCCAACTAAGAAAATACTCTCGTGCCACCCAACTGATCAAACAAATCATCTATCCGCGGTAGAGGATACTTGTTCTTCCTCGTCACTTTATTCAACTCGCGGTAGTCTACACACAAACGAAGGGAACCATCCGCCTTGGTAGCAAACACAACTTGTGCTCCCCATTCAGAAACACTCCTTCTGATAAATCCCTTCTTCAAAATATCGCTGACTTGCACCTCGAGCTCTCGCCGCTCCCTTGGTGCCATACGACGAAGTGTCATCACTATAGGTCTGGCATCTTTCACCAAATCAATATGGAAATCAATCTCTCGATGTGGTGGAAGCCCGGTCACTTCTTCGAAAACATCCGGATACTGGCCAACCACGGGCAAACCTGACAACTCACTATGCGGAATGTCGAGGGAGTTTAGAAAACTAGCCAATACCCCCTCACTTGGTAGACAACAAAACACCATCCTCCGTCCATCATCTGCTCTAGCTGTCACAAAAAAGCCCTCACAGTCTACCACCACCCCGTATCTTTGGAGCCAATCTACTCCCAAAATAATGCCAAACCCAGAAAAGCCCAAAACAAAGCAATCACAAACAAACATGCATTCATGACTCGATAAGACCACATTACGACAAATCATGCTAAGGCTAGTAGAACCACCAATCGGGTTCATCACTACTAAAGGTCTATCGACAATCTCGGGCTCCAATCCCAAACTATCTACCAGGTCACTAGATATGAAAGAACCGGAAACTCCGGTATCAAACAAAACTATAACAGGAACATCATAAACAGAAAGCATACCTTGAATGACGACATTCTTTACCTTCTCCGCCGCGGTTGGGGCATTCGACGAAGAAGGAACAGCATTAAGGGCATATGCTTTCACCATTTGATTTTCTTTGGGGGGTTGCGGACACTTGTCCTTGTGATGTCCTATTTGGCCACAGTTGAAGCACTTCCTATCCGCTGGCTTGGCCCAACAATTTCTAGCATAATGGCCCTTCTTACCACAGCTGAAGCACTCAACATCTTGCTTATTCTTTTTCTTCTGGCCATCCTTAGCCTGATTCTGCTTTCTCTTATTCTGGGAACCACCCTTGCCTCCACCATTTGCTTGTGGCTTTGGCTCCTCTGCAGATGCAACCTCAGTCTTCGGCTTAGGGTAGAGACTTTCTGATCTCAATGCTTTCCCCACAATCGATTCAAACATCTCATCGATGTGGTTAACAAGCCTTTCCCCCAAGTACTGATCCAAACCAGTTATGAATTTCTCATTCTTCTTCTCGGCAGTATCAATAAGAGATAACCCATACTTCGATAAAGTGTCGAATTCAGCAATATACTCCAAGACAGCTCTGCCATTCTGCTTCAGCTCCAAGAATTTCTTAAACAACACTGGCTTCTGTGCAGTTGGAACGAACTTCTCACTAAAGCGAACCTTAAACTGTTCCCAAGTAATCTGATCTTCGGGAGTAGCTGCCTTTATAGCATTCCACCAATTCATTGCCTGTCCTTGCAGCTGACGGGACGCTAGCTTTCTCTTCATCGCATCCTCGATACCCAAATCCTCGAAGATTCGTTCGCAACTATCCAACCAATCCTGAACATCCGTAGTCGACTCCGTTCCGTGGAATGGCTTCCCACCAAGACTAGTATAATCCTTATTCAGCTTGGCGAAGTCGACTCTAGGTGCCTGCACTATTGGACCACCACCATTTCCACCATTGGGAGCTGCCCTCTGCACATCTCTAAGCATCTCTCTCATGAGGTCAGTAAACATCGTCCTCATATCAGTAGCATTCCCATTATTGGCTCCCCTACCAGCACCTCTAGTATATCGGCTCATCGTCAATCTGTAAAAGGAAACGATTAACGACCCCATAGTAGTTCTAGTGCAGTATGACTTCACCCTCATACTACTAATGGTATATACATATATAGCTTTTAAAACCAAAGTAATCACAAATACGCTCTCTCGTATACGTATATTATCTCTCCCTGATAACTTCCCTAGGTTAACTACGCAACCTAGAGCTCTGATACCAAGTGTGACGGCCCGCCCCGCACCAGCCTGCATTTCCTCCAAAAGTGCGCTGTACACATGCCCGACTAGCACGAGACGGTCGTCAGAAGAAAGGAAAGAAGGGAACGAACTAATCAAGAACCTGTAGAATGTCTCACAGCGCATGGAGTAAAATATAATAATAATAACATACTTGACATAAAACAGGTGAGACAGTGCATAAGCTGATAACTAAAATCAACATCAACATCAGAGCAGCGGAAATCCAAATACAGCTTATTACAACTTTCCAAATTTACTGTCTCTAAACAAAAGAAAACTAAAGTAGAAGATGCACCACTAATGCCCAAGCAGTGATCTTCAACAACACAGGGAGAATACTATATATATATATTACGTGGAAGCCTCCTGCTCGTCTCCGGACCATCTACCCGTGCATCACCAGCTAACATGTCTCTAGTCTGCTCGTGTGATCACCCAGAGTAATAATAGGAGACATAAAACTCTGGGTCAGACATAAAGCCTGGTATGAGCGATAAGCATCTAAACAGAATAATAATAGGTACACTAAACCATACCTGAACCTGGACCTGCAACCAAAGAGTTAGTACCACATATCGTACAATACTCCAAGGTGCCATAATAAATAGTGTAGAAATACGGGGGTGGGGTGTGCATGTCATAATGATAGCAAACAAATCATCCATAGCAACCATCCTCACATCTCTCACTCCGTGCGTAAAGCGTACGATGTTCACCACTGTCAATCACTGGACCCATCGAGGTAGTGACAGTGTTCAACTTGTACAACAACTACTACTACCAAGCTTACCACATAGAGTCATGACCAAATCTTTACAAATGACCCCACTTCATTGGTTTATAGCCCTTTAGCTGTACCTAGGCCACTGTGGCCCTGAACCCGTTCACGTACCTCCCATACATAGTGATCCAAAGTCATAGACATCGACTGCCCCTTGGCACACGTCCCGCAGCAAAGCCCAATCATGAAGTGAACTCATCGGTTCCCAACCGGATTCTGAGCTCTAACTTCCCATATTGGACTACCTTTGCATCTCGGGTTATTGGTCAATACTAGGTCGGGTCGGTTTCCCTCCTAGCCATCGGTTCGGGTCGGGTGTCCATTCTGAGTCGGGTCGGTGTGTTGTCCTCCCCTGTAGCGGTTCGGGTTTCCAGCATTGTATCGGTTCGGGTCGGGTGTCCTCCTCCGGGTCGGGTCGGGTGCCATCTCCCTTCCAGTTCGTGCTTCCGCTCTGATCCACTCCCTCGTTCTTCACGTGCTCCGATCCGATCCCTCCTTCATCCGATCCGATCCTAGTTCAATTAGCGTAGCCTTCCTTCTTGCCAGTTCTCCCAAGTGTCAAGTTTTGATCCGAGCCCTTCGTCCTTAAGTCGATCCGATCCCTAGCTTAACCAACATGGCCTTCCTTTTTTCCAAGTCTCTTTTGTGCCAGACTCCAGTTCGGGTTGGGTTCCTTGCCCAGGTCTCCAATCCGATCCGAGCCCATATCCGGTCCGATCCGAAACCCTGCACAATTTTCTGCAACTTTTTCCAACAACTTGTTTACGCCATTCGACGACGTTTTCGACAAATCTAACTATACTAATCAACCACAAATCATTCCAAACAGTGATAGCAACATAGTAAACAAACCACAAACACCAAAACAATGAATTTATATGTCAAAATGGATCAAATATACCCAAAACTCCATAATTTCCCTTAAGCATGTTTAAGCAAAACTAATCATAGGGTTAACAAAACTGAATTAAATTAAACCAAATTTCTACTAGAGGCATAAAATATTATTTACGAATTTATGGATATTTTTCTAGAATTTATTAGTGTATAAATTTGCTAATCTTCACTAATTACCCTTAATTAACTGTAATTAGTGTCAAAACAATGCTAATCACTCACCTTGGCCACAAATAAGATTCTCAGAACCGAAACCTCGCTGATTTGGGTGAATACTGATGTCTAACAGCTGCTCTAACCTTGCTTTCGTGTCTTCTCTCCTTAATTTGATGTAGATTGAGCCAAAACTTGATTAGAAAGTGATTAGAAGGTGATTTGGGTGTTGGAGGCCATTACTAGAGTTCCAAGAATGAATGTGGCGGCTGAAAGAAATGTTTTCTAACCCTAATCAGCCCCTATACATCTCAAATCCCGAAATCCCCTTTGGGCCTAGCTGCTAATTACCCGATTAAGCTCAGTTAAGCTATTTTTCACTATTTGAAACTTGTTTCAGCCATATCTCCCAAACGGTGAGTCCGTTTGGCTAATGTGACCACTCTACGGAATTGTAAACCATCATCCGGAGCCAATGGAAGTGGTTTCAGGTCAAAATTCCTTTCTAGTCAAAAGTTATGGCCAAAACAGTGCCAACTAGGGGTAAAATGGTCATTTAAAAATCGACAAAGATCAAGAACATGAGAAATGGCTCCAATAGTCGTCTCCCAAAGTTACATGACCATACGACTTCATATGTGAAAGAAATAAATATTCTACGATCCTATGATGCATAGAATACGGGTCGTTACAGTGATGAGGTCGAAGAGTGAGTGAAGAGAATTGTAAACGTGAGGTTGATGTTGGATTCGGTGAAGGAGTTGAGAGAGGACGGAGGCGAGATGGTTTGGTAATGGAGCAGAGTACTGTCGTTGTGAATGTGAATTGGAAGCAGGTCGGGGTATTTAGTTTGGGGAAGAAGGCCAAAAGGGGAGTTGACTGTCTGAAGTTGAAGTTTGAGGGAAATGAAAATAAACGAGGAGAGGTTTGGTATTTGTTTTGGTGGTGTTGTCTGTTTGTAGGAGGTGATTACTGTGAATAAGTGGGATGGGATTGTGTACACGATTCAGTAGTGTATTATTGTGTGGAGTTGTTTGCAAGCATAGGTACTGTTTGGATGTGAAAGTATTAGAGGCCTGGAGAGTAAAGTCCTGGAGTCTATTGTGAGAATAAGGACAGTGGTGAGAAGAGGTGAGGTTGAAGGGAGGATTTGAAGATGGCCATTCTTTTTTTGGAGCTCACGGATCTGGTAATCGGGGATTAGGAGTACAGCGTTCAACCAGGAAGAAGGAATTTATGGGTCAGGGGTATTGAAGAAGTTGGGCTAAATGATAATTGTAAGGCCCAAGTAAATATTTATTTCAAGTTTAATTTAACTAATTAAATGTATTAACTTGTTAAAATCATGACGTATGCATACGATATCAGAATTTCACAAACTGGGTATCGTTGGGATCGTATGGACGGACACTACACGATGGAACTGACTAGAAGTCCATCGGAGCTCGTTACAATTTGTTTCAAAATAAATTGTCCGTCTGAATCAAAGACAGTTAATTGTTGTTAACGATAGCAGTCCAATGTGAGTAAATCTCACTAACTCTGAATAGTTTATAATTTCATGTTGTATTTTTAGAACTGTTAAATATTGGCTGATTGACTGTGTGTTGACTGTTTGATTGAACTGCTAGTCAGTTAGTTGAATTTCTATATTGATTATGTTCAACAGAATATATCATATGGAACTGAAAGTGATGTTATCTATATTGTTTAACATCTGTGATGCAGGGAAACAGGTTGGAGGAATCCAACTGGATTCCTCAACATTTATTTTACTGTGATTCATATATTATGATATATATATATATATATATATCTGTTGTTGATTATGTGTGTTTGGACGATATTTATCGTTGTTATATGGTGTGTTAAGTACCATAGAAGTACCAGAACGTGGAAAAGGAATTTTCAAAGTATATTTTGAAAATAATTTATTTATATAAAATAAATGGATTTTATATTATAAAAGAAAAAGGATTTTTAAATAAAAGAAATATATTTTTAAATCAAATATAAGGGAATTATATTTGTAAATAGAATTATAAAGGAATTATATTTGTAAATCAAATATAAGGGAATTATATTTGTAAATGAAATATAAGGGAAAGAATTTGTTAAAACAGATATAGAGGGAAATATTTGTAAAACAAATATAAAAGGGAATATTTGTCAAACAAATAAGAAGAGAAATATTTGTAAACCATTTACAAATAAAATAGAATTATAAGGGAAATATTTGTAGAACATTTACAAATAGATTAAAAGGGATTATTTATTTATTTAGGGAATAAATAGAATTAGAATAAAGGAATATTTATTTGAGAAAATAAATAGAATAAAGGAAATATTTATTTAGAAAATAAATACGATATTTTAAAAGGAGTTAGAATTAATCAGTTAGAGTAAAAGGAGTTAGAATTAATCAGTTAGAGTAAAAGGAGTTAGAATTAATCAGTTAGAGTTAAAGGAGTTAATCGAATATAATTTATTCGAATAGAGTTAAAGGAGTAAATCGAATATAGTTTATTTAAAAGGAGTTAATCAGTTAGAGGTAATCAAATAGAGTTAATCGATTAGAGTTAAAAACGAACTAGAGTTAATCATATAGAGTAAAGAAATAGAGTTAAGCAAAATTAGAAACTGACTAAAGATTAGTAAGTTGAATAGTTTTCTGAGTATCGGTCTGATGTTGGTTTCGGCCTTCGGGGTTTATACTTAGAGAATTGTTCTCCTACTAGTTTACAGTCAGGGACTGATAGTTGTGAAATGATAGGGATATGAAAATAAGCCATGGAAATGTTTTCCAGTGTCAATAACGTATATTTTCTAAACATAGAAAATAAGGAAATATATATATAGATATATATATATATATATGATTGATGATTGATTGATAGAATTTCCATTTGGAAATGATATCGTTGTTTGCACACCTGTTTTTCTTTGATAGTTAAATCACAGACTATTGAAGTTTTGACCATTTTAACGTTGTTAATATGGAGAGACCGGTTGGATTATTATCCAAAGAACCACTCTGTATTGGCATAAGTGTTGCGAATCACATATGCCAAAGATAATTGAAGACGAAGTAAAGTGCAAGGGCTATTGTATATGTCTTAGATAACAGTGCCTAAGATGGATGTACTAAATAGTGCCTTCGGTTCATCCTGTTCCTGGATGACTTGTATGGATGAATGTCTGATAGAGTATTTCCAGAAAGGTCACGTACATTGATTTCTCCAACCGTACCAAGAGTGGAAGCGGAGAAGGAAACTTCTTTTAGCTAACACATAATGTATTGTTGAGGACGTCAATCGGTGATTCGATGGATTTGATGATGTGGCATTCAAAGTGAATCTGGTGTGACGATAAAGCGTTGCTTCTAGCCTCATCAACCGTTAAATGACAGAAATCGGGCAGGCAGCATGGCTATGTAGGTCGCACCTATTAGGGTGTATAATCACATGATCTAGAGTTTCATTTATTTCAAAAATCTATTGCCGATACTGTCCCATTCGGGAAACGGTTGATGATCCCAACCGTTGGTGATATACATTGATACACTCAAGCGAAATGAGTGGTCGGTCATGTGTGGCCGGGTTGCAAGAAGTTCTTATTGAATCCAGTGTATTCCTCTCTAGCGGTACACTAGCGAAAGGTGGTTCCATACCTTGTCATAGTTGGAAATCCATTACCCAATACGTGCTTGCGGTTTTGATTGTGTACTATATATGTAGAACGTGAGATGAAAGCGTTTCTGCTAGATGATTATTATATTGTGGTTGATAGACATTATTATAATATCAAAAGGTTTTTGATATAAAGATAATTTGGATTCTCATAAGGGAAAAATCCTTTCCGTTATACGGCGTGGTCTTATGAGATATCATTTACCTGCTTGAACTGTTTTAAACTGTTTTACTCACACCAGTCCCATGACTGACCCGGAGTTTATTTTGTTTTGTTTTCCCTAAACTCTTGGGTGCCTAAATTTGTACGGGCAGTCAAGTAGTCGGGATTTACAGATATACTTGAAGGGATGGAGCAGGAGGCTTCAGGATCATATAGCTATAGTTTATTTCCGCTGTGTTGTAAGTGTTGTACTCTGATAATGTTATTGTATACATATACTGATTGTATTTCAAAGATATGTTATCTATTACATGTTATTCGTTCCGCTGTGAGGTTCGTGTTACTCTGATGTTGTGTTCTTCTTCTTCTTCTATTCTAAGTTTCTATCTTATCTTCCCTCATCCTCTAATTTCTTTCATTAATGACCAGTATTTTTCGATGTTTGGTTAGTCGACATCGTGTTTATGTCGATAACCAAAGTCGCCAAAAATCCGGGTCATTACCAAGAATTTCTGCATCAACATCCATTTCTCTGTTCTTTAGATCTAGTCTCTATGAGTTTATGTTGCTTTTAGATATAAACGTTTAATAAGTAATCCTGACGTTTTTATAAGTTTAGATTTAAACCTATGCTTGTTAATAACCTGAATCATAACTATATAGATCTGCCATTACTTATACATCTGATCTATTGTTCAGTTCTCATATGTCTATTCCTGATATGCCTATTCCTGTCATCATATGCCAATTCTGTTATTATGCCCATTTCTATTATCATATGCCTACTATTTTATTATGCCCTTTTCTATCCACTTCTCTCCGTCATTCCCTTTTATTTTTATAGCCAGGCTATCTTCGAGCCTAGGCCTATCGCTGAAATATGCGACTGAATGAAATTGAGAATGGATGGGAATGATAAATTGGGGGCATAACTTGTATTAAAAAACATGACTGGGATTTGGAGGCATAACCTATACCATGATCTTAGACTTTGATTTGGTGCCTATCGTACATGATGACTTATGACTTGAGGGTAGAGGCATGAAAAAACTATGATGAATATGAATAATTGTTTAAGAATGAATAGGCCAAAATTTATAGTAAATAGAAACTGTAACCGCACTTAGACACGAGGTTAGATTACACTAGTGGTGGAAGTCTGCCCGGAACCGCCCGGTAAATCCAGCATCCAAGAGTGGTTAATTTAATGTGAGGGGTCTAGTGTGTAAATGTACATGTAACGGTGTTAAGACACGAGGTTATGTCCAACTTGTGGTAGAAGTATGCCTGGAACCGCCCGACATATCCAACATCCACAAGTGGTCAACTTAATGTGAGAGGTCTAGTGCATTAACATACATGAACGGATAATCTGTTAGCCTGTAATACTTAACCTGTTTAAATCTATGGGGGTTATATGAACCAGTCAAATTATGTAGAGGTTAAGTAAACTTATTTGAATCAATGGGGGGTTAAGTAAATTTGTGGGGGGTTATACGAACCCGACAAACTTAACCTATTTTATATGGTGGGGTTATGCGGGCTTGTTAATTTGTTAGGCATAACCTGCCAAAATCCTAGTACTGGAGATGCAAGCCTAGGGGGTGGCTTGTATCATCTGTTGTGTGGGACACGTATCAGTCAGTAACCCATACTGGTATCCAAAGGGGGACCCCGAAACTAGGTAGGAGCCAGAGAACACTTACCGAGCTGATTATAAGAGGTTCATATGGGTGGAGGTGTCTAATGGTGCATTCCGACGGTGTCATGTGAGTGCATGGATCCACTTGCTTGGGAAAGACACTATAGCACAAGTAGATATGGTTGTGCCTATCAAGGGAAGGGGTTTCCACTTTAGAAAGTGATACATCCTATTGTGGAGCCAGCACATGGTATCTACGGGATAGGTATCCCATCGATTGGGGTAGTAATTAGGGTACATCTAGTCCTGTCTGTTTAGGTGCCTGTTATTATTGTTTGGGGGAACACCCGTTATTTATGTTGGGCTGCCTGTTATTATCGTTGGGGGTAAGACCCGTCACTAGAAGTACACCTAAGTCTACCATTATGTTTCTGTTGGGATCATTCTGAATCTGTTATACTAGTATTGGTGTAGAGAAAAGTATTTAGGAAGTGTAATGTATTCTTTCCTATTTATTCTGCGTATCCTGCTCAGTATGTTATACCTATCTTATGATACTATTATCTCTCTCATCCAATTTGTATGCCTGCCATGACGCTTTTACTTATTTATATGCTAAATGTAACTGGACTCACTAGACTTTATGTCTGACCCATTTTATTTCCTTTTCTTTCTCTTCCTTCCCCTCAAGTTCTCAGGGTGGGAATATTCAGGCTTGATTAGGATTCTCTCTTCTGTTTCCACTTGGAGCTGCTTTGATGTATCGCTTTGATTACCTATCTACCTTGCTATGGCTACTTTTGGGACTATGATTTTATATTATTGTACTCTGATAATTTTAGTATAAGGCAGATGATTTAGTTTGATGTAATGGGTTTTCTGTATTTTAGACTTATGTTGTAACTGGATTTTGGACCACGATATTTTCTGTTTGAAGAACAAAGATTTAAATTCCGCTGTTATTCTATATCTGTCTTGTGATGTTTCTGTTTTTTTACCTATAATGCTTCACGGAACTTAATGCATTCTGTTAAAGAGTGACATTAACGGACGTGGGGTGTCACATTTGGTACCAGAGCTGAAGGTTACCAGATCGGATAAAAGATTTCAAAAATTGTTTTCAAAAGGTTTTATAAAGAAAGTATTTTCAAAGAAAAGTCTGTTTTTGGAAAACATATTCGCCAAAACCATATGAAATATCTTTCGATTCTCTATTTGAATCCCTTTTCCTTTTCTTTTCAACATGTCTGGGGAACCAAACATTTCCGAGGGCGTTCAGATAACGGCTTGGTTCCGTAGGTATCTTGAGGCTACGGCGCCTGCCGAAGGCCAAGCAGACACCCCTCCCCCAGCTACAACCGTGGTTCCTCCTCCTCCTCCATGAGCGAATAAATTCTCCAGGATATGCAAGGATTTCTGTGCAATGGGAGGAAATCCTTTCCGAGGAGCTAAGACTTTTGTAGAAGCAACGAATTGGTTTAAAGAGATGGAGGATTTGTTTGGGATTTTTGAGGTTGACGACCATATGAAGCTTCAGTTGGTCGTTTGGCAGCTGAAGGATGAGGCTTCGTTCTGGTGGGAAGTGATGCAAGCAGGGCGTCCAATTAAGACTTGGGATGATTTCCAACAGTGATTCGAGATGAAGTTTCTTTCTTAGGCAGAAGAGAGTATGCAAATGGAAAGGTTTTTGGCACTTAAGAAAGGAGGCATGTTTGTCAAAGAGTATGTCAATAAGTTCAATCAATTGGAGAGGTCTGGTTTGGAGCTAGTAAATACCCCACATAAGAAAGCTTTGAGGTTTGCAAGAGGTCTAAATGAACCCCTCCACGGATTAGCTATGTCTCATATTCCAATAGGGGCAACTTTCGAGAAACTCGTTGACATGGAATTAATGCATGAAGAAGACAAAGGCGAAAAGAAAGAGTCTAAGATCGATGAGAAAAAAAACAAGAAAGTGTAGCCCAAGAAAGAACAACAACAATAACAAAAGGGCGAAAAGAATGACAAATCCCTAGATAAGAGGAAATGTCATAGTTGTGGACGCGCGGGTCATTTGAGCAAAGAGTGCAGAAAAAGGAAGAATGCTTGTTTCCACTATTGTGAGGTAGGACACTATACTAAGGAGTGGCTGAAAAATCCCCGGTTCTGACTTTGCCTGATGGGAATAAAGTGTTCACAGTATAAACTGATGCATGTGGTATAGGGCTTGGTGTTGTTTTGATGCAAGAGGGAAGGGTAGTATGTTATGGTGGTTGAAAGTTGAGAGTTCATGAGAAGAACTAATCTACCCATGATTTAGAGTTGGCTGCCATAGTATTCGTGCTTAAGACTTGGCGTCATTATCTACTTGGAGAGAAGTTCGAGTTATACACCGATCATAAATCTCACAAGTATTTTTTCTTGCAAAAGGATCTCAATTTGAGACAGCAGAGATGGATAGAGTTCCTAACGTACTATGACTTTGAGATTTCCTATACCCCTAGCAAGGGCAATGTGGTGGCGGACACATTGAGTAGGTAGAGGGTGACCTTGAGTACTCTATTTGTAGAGAGGCAAAGCTTGGAATATATATATCGACCTATGATTTTATGCCGTCTACGGATCTTGTACCTGGTTTATTGGTATCCTTAGAGGTGCGATCTACTCTTATGGATCAGATGGGAACTTCGCAGCAAGAGGACCCACAAATAGCAGACATCTTGGATAGGCTCAGTAGAGGGGAGACTTCCAGTCACCTCAGTAGATATTCCAGGGATGATAGAGGGTGGTTCCGACGAGATGGAAGGCTTTGTGTTCCCCGAGTTGGGAGTTTGTTGAAGATAGTCCTTGAGAAATCTCATCATTCTAGGATGACTATCCATCCAAGCGCTGGTAAGATGTATAGAGATATGAATAAGGTTTTCTTTTGGGTTTGGATGAAGAAGGATGTAACGGAGTTTGTTTCTCGATGTTTGATTTGCTAGCAAGTTAAAGCTGAGCAAAGGAAGCCCGGGGGTTTACTTCATCCTTTGGAGGTCCCACAGTGGAAGTGGGAGAGCATCTCTATGGATTTCATTGATGGTTTGCCTAAGGCAACAATAGTATTTGGGTTATAGTTGACAGGCTTACTAGGAGCGCTCATTTCATTCCTGTTAAGAGTAAGAGAATGACAGCATGGTTGGCAGCAGTTTATCTTCATGAGATAGTCCGTCTACATGGAGTACCTTCCAGTATAGTGAGTGATTGTGACCCCATATTCACCAGTGACTTTTGGAGGAGCTTACATGAGGCATTAGGTACACAGTTGTGTTTGAGCATCGCTTATCACTCTCAGACCGATGGGAAAATGAAGATGCTGAATAGAGTTCTTGAGGATCTTTTAAGACTGTGTATCATAGACTTCGGAGGGACATGGGAGGAGCATCTTCCTTTGGTAGAGTTCGCCTACAACAATAATTATCAAGCTAGCATTGACATGGCACCCTTCGAGGCATTGTACGGTCGACCTTGTAGATCACCAACTTGTTGGTAGGAGTCTACATATAGGCTTCTACTTGGACCTGAGATGATTAGAGAAACTTCAAAAAAGATTGATCTTATCCGCAGATGCATGACGACAGCTTAGGACAGGCAGAAGTCTTACGTAGATAAGAGAAGGACTGATATTGATTTTGAGGTGGGAGACATGGTTTTCATCAAGGTATCACCTTTAAGGAATGTGGTCCGCTTTGGATTTGTAGGGAAATTGGCACCAAGGTTTGTAGGGCTATTTCCCATAACATAAAGGATTGGCCAAATGTCTTATAGGGTAAAGTTACCAGAGAGAATGGCAGGTGTTCATGATGTTTTCCACGTTTCTCATTTGCGGAAATGTCTGCATGATACAGAAGAGGTAGTTGAGCCAAGTATGCTTAAGGAGGTAGAGGTGGAATGGGAGGTGACAGTTAGACGAGTTCCTACCCATATTCTTAGATTAGAGGTTAAGAAGCTACACAACCGAGAGGTTAAGTTGATGAAAGTTCAATGGGGAGAAGACCATGAAGATTCAACTTGGGAGACTAAAGACAAGATTCACGCTTCATACCCTTTTCTTTTCAAGGGTATGTTCTTAACTTTTTTTCCAAAAGCTTTTATTCGAACTTTCTTCTGTCATTAAGTATATCATATCGTTCGAATCTTCAATCTTTAGGAAGGAAACCAATGGATGTAAACATGCGTTCAGAAATCCATGCATTCAGAAACATGCTATGTTTGATGGATGCAAGTGTTTGCTAATGGTTGCTCGTGGATTCATACACACACACACACACCAGGCACTAGATTGGCTCAATCACTCTCGTACTGCATATGGACGTGCGAGCATATTTTCCTTTATGGATGGAAATGGATGTATCATCACGTGAATGTTGCATTTAGGTGGATGATTGTGCATGCATATAGCACTTACATGATATACTAGGACTATTTGCATACATGTTGGATTCATGGCACTGACATATATTGCATTAAGGAGGCCGATTGAATCAGTAGATCGCCTGATCTTTTGCATTATTATAGAGACATGCACACACACATTTGCATATGTTCATATAAGCATTATAAAGCTTTTAAGGACAATGGATGCCTGTAATGGGTGGATGAGTAGATGGATGATGGATATTAGGATATACATTCTTCTTAACTTGGAGATTTCGGGGACGAAATTCTTTAAGTACGGAAGAATGTAACACCCCATAATTTTAATGAAAATTATAATGATAAACTAAATAATAATTTATTAAATATTGGAATTTAAGTAAAACGGACTATACCATTGCGTTCGTTACAGAATTCTGCTTAAGATAGACTTCGAGTTTGTGTAAAACGGACATCGTATGAAGAAGATATTAAGGTTTAAAGTTTGTATGCATATAAGTAATATATACACACACACACAAAAAACCAGTTCAAAAATCAAAATCGAAGTGCGGGAATACACGCGGGAAATCAACCCATTGTGGGTCGGCCCATGCCCCATAGGGGTCGACCCTAGGGTCGACCCACACAAGGGAATGTCGACCCCACCCAGATCCGGGGCATATCCCTCCCCTGCACTTCACAACACCAGAAAGGCCCATTTGTCACGCTTATAACCGTGAGGAAAAAGAATACTCACGGTTATAACCGTTAAGCCAACATGCGTTGGTAATTTTTATCACGCATGCTATCATGGTTATAACCGTGACAAATACTAGTATATGCTCACGGTTATAGGCATGATTATATTTTCTCTACTAACGGTTTTAAATGTGACGAATTCGAGAATTATAACGGTTATAAGCGTTGTATTAAATTTTTTACCAATGGTTATAAACGTTACGTTATCGAAAATTCCATTGGCTACTGTCACATTTGTCACGGTTATAACCGTGACAAACTACACATAGCACGCTACATCCATAAAATACCTATATTTCATATCAAATATACATAAATATATACTAGCGTTGGCTACATACAGTAATAGCATTAGAACAACAAATAGCATGTCGAACATACCGAATTTAAAATAGCAAACATAATAAGTTTCAAATACCGAGTTATACACCGTCATTAACATACATAGTTTTAAAACAAGATTCAACACATTTCTTCTAAATTCGGTCTTAACATACTTATGATCTACCAAATTAACTTCAGTCCAATTTTCACAGTACTTTAAAATGCATACCCCACCGTTAAAGTTAAAACCAGTTAGAAACTTCTTAAAGGTGATATATATCTCCCACATATTCTATTCTTCTTCTCATATACTCTTCAAGGTGATACATGTCTCCCGCATGGGTATACCATCATCTGCAAAGTCAATGGGTATACCGAGAGTTAGTCTGAAGTAATTTTCATCTCTCTAGAGCATTGTCGTAGTGAAAGTAGCATTAATAATAACTCATTGTATTGTAATAAGAACATTGTCCTAGTGAAAGTAGCAATGATTTCGGATAAATATACAAGCAAGCCTACATGCTAGTTCTAATGCTAACAAATGCAAGCATGTATAAAATAAAAAGCAGGAAGTGAGAGGGAGAGCACATTTCATCCACGCTTGCTAACAAATGCTAGCCTACGTGTGCAAAAGTGTAACGACTCATGTCATTTATATATATGCAGAAAATCATATTATACACAAACTATATAGTAAAATGCAACTGTACTAATGTCGAACTAAAAAAAACCTACATTGATGTGTGCTTATCTGCTATACAAGCTTAATATTCAAGCTACAGGTCATTTTAAAACTATGTCATGGCAAACGCTACAATCTATGATTAGATTCGGTGGCGTAGGGGCAGCGGTTCCCCATTTAAAATGGTTCCCTCAGGTGTACTTGTTGATTTCATAGATGTTAAAAATAATGATATATGTAATAACACAGTTGATATAGTTCAAAAAATCCTACATTACCAGACTGCAAATGACATCTTTAAAGCATAAAAATTTGACATAATTATAGGTGTATAATATATGGGTCTACTTTTATACAGAGCATGAATGAAATTTGGGATCCGACAGAACCAAGGTATCAAATGTGTTCGAACTTTAAAGTCCATAAGGAAATTCAGTGGCAAAGGAAAACAGTAAACTGAATAACGTCCATGCCATCCCACCTAAACCCGACCCGTCTCACTTCGAAAATCTTGATAGCTCCTATATATACATTTATATTATATTCCCCGTCTCATCACAGATATCATCACAATATATACATGCAACCAATGTAGTTCTTAAATTAACAGTACTTATTTTATGCAATGCTCAACTAAAGTATATGTACACACATATATGAATATATGTATACAAACAGACAAACTCAGGTGTATCGGGAAAATTCAGGGTAGGTCGGCAATGATTCACAGTGCAAAAAAATAATAAAACGAGGTGCCAAACCAACAAGTAAGCAACGTTCAATAGTCGCGACAGTCAACAAGCATGCAGGTCAAGTAAACAAAGAACTTTACTATTATAATTTTAGTTCATTATCGAAGTTACGATTCTTAAACAAAATAAATCGTGAGCTATAATACTCACCTTCTGAAATGAAGCAGCGATGGAAGACGGGCTTCGCAGCAGCTCCAGGTGAGATCAAGCGTTGCCGTCTGTTGGAGACGTCGGCTGCGGTGGTGGCGCTAACGGATTAGAAGAGTGAGAGATTCGGGAATTAAAGGATCTGTGATCAACATTTCATCCATAGGCGGTCTTGACCGTCCCCAACCTCCTGGTGCTATAGCCTATATTCACATTATCTGAAATTTACGTATGAGTCTATTAACTCCTACATATTAACAAAATGATATTAAAAATGAGAGCAGGTTATGGCGCTGGAACTGGGAAAGTATAACAGAAGAGTAAATGCTGTTATGCCAGGATTATTCAAGTCTGAGATAACTGAAGGTTTAATGAATAAAATATGGATAAACGATGTGGTTGAAAGGATTGCTCCTTTAAAATCTTTTGGCACTACTGACCCAGCTGTTTCAACATGCAACTATTGAGTATTAGGCATTGTTTCAACATGCAACTATTGAGTATTCGGCATTGTTTCAACATGCTCATAATTCAGTATCCTTTCAACATGAAACCAGGTTAAAATCTATTTATTATCCAATATATTAGCTCATAGTTCAGTAGGTTATTAGAAATTTCCCTAAACGTCTAGTATACGATTTAAGATTTAAAAGGAAGAAGAAAAGGAAGCAGTACTCGCTATACGGTGTACTATACAAAATATACAGCAGAGATTTCCTATACATCAAAAGAAAACCACAAATATGATCCTTTTGTTACCCATGTAGACTATTTAAAGATCTGCATTAAAATTAGAACCAAATTCAGAAGAAAAAAATGATGAATTGTAAAGTCAAGATACTACAGTTCAGGTACACTCTTTTGAGGGGTTTATTTCAAAAGTTGCATCTCTCATACATATGGAAAAATAGTACATTAGTCGTTCTTCTAATTATCATACCTTTGTAGCTCTTTTATTCTTTCTCGAGCCATCCAACATACATACAAGCGCATTAACTAAGTTCGGTTTGGAAATAAATAATAACTAACGATCGGTTGCCATTTACCTACCCTGAAACAACACAAGTTAAATATAAATTTGTCTGGATAAAAGTAGAGTAATGAGTTAACATACTTGTTTCAATCAATTAAAGGTAAATGAGTGTAAAATAATTAAATTAACTATCATATATTCATGTTGGACCAAAGAGAGAGAGAAATGACCTGCATAAATTTGGAAATGCATGATTTTTTTAAGTGTTTTTAAACCTTTTGGTTGTAAAATTATACATTATAATTCATTCTTATCGATACATGGTTTTATTACAAAACATTAATAAATTAAATAAGCTAGGGATGAAACAAATTTCATTCCAGCAAATAATTTCCTATAGAAATTGTATCTCCTGAAAGTAATCAGAGAAACATTTTACTAAATATAAGTTTAACAAGTCATATGAGAATTTGTAGTAATCAGAAAACACAACAAGAAACCATATTTGTAAGGCGTAAATTATGAATCATTTAATGCCTATTAAAGACAAGAAACCGTGTATTAAAAGGAAAAACAACAATCGCAAATTGCTTGATAACCAACCATTTTTGATACCATAATCCCAAATATTAGCCATATACTATCATTGTTTGATAACTCTTTACCACGACTACTCATTATATATATATATATATATATATATATATTTATATATATATATATATATATATATATATATATATATATGAAAGCTTGCTCGTTAGACCAATTCTTATCAACACCCTACGTATGCAGTAGACATGATACAAGTTGTACTATATACACATGTACATATATACTATTCAGGCGTTAACTTGTCTTCAGGAAATTAAGATTTTACAATATTATATACACACACAAATCTTGCAAAATAGTAAAAGAAGACAGGCAGTAGGGAGCCCTATATTACAATATTACATTTTTAGGCCACAGGAATGCATGAAAGTCAATAGTCATTAAAAAAAGCCAAGGCTAAAGAGTGTTCATGTCCAGTTTTCCCAAAGTAAAGAAAAATCAGATATACATAAGGACATGCAAAAAAAAGGCAGAATGAAAGAAAGCATGCAATGGATAAAATGCACAAAATTAATGCAGCAAATAAATTTGGAGCAAACTCTTTAGCATGAGTAACAAAATAAGGGTAGTTCGCCGATAATCGGTCAGTTGCTCAATTAACACAGCAATTTATATTAGTACAAGAGATGAGTTCTACTCACCTTGGTTCTCTTGGTTGCAATGGATTTGAAGATGGCTCAAGGTTTGATTTGGCTCAGCTACATACCTAGGAACTCATAGGGAAAAAAAGTAGAAAAACATATACATTAAATTTTCAAATTAACTAAAATACAGATTCAACTTGATAAGAGACGGCTTTATATACATACTAGAAATTTGTACATTTGAAATTTATAACAATTATTCACTAAATTGATAAAGCTAGAAATTTATAAAATAATGTAGAATCCTTTAAGTTTTACGTGATATGACGTTGACAGTACATATATTCATCATGCGCTTACCCTAAAAGCTAACTATCGAAAATAAATCAGTTAAAAAACAGTTTGAATTCTTGTACAAAACAACAAATTTGATTGAAATCTGCTATTCAGTGTAGTAAAGAATGCGATGACATATTAATCTTGGTGTATGCTATGAGCGTCCATAACTTGCGTTGTGCGGCACCAAAGTAATACTAAGTTTGACCGAATGTGAGCATAGAGGGAGAATTTCACATAATATACAATTTTTGATATGTGAAGCAAGGTTTAAAATTCCGTTTTCCATTTTCGTTCCGGTCATCGGCAAATTCTGAAATATCGGTTCCGTTCGAAAAATTCCCGAAATCGCGCTTTAATTCCCTTCCGGTACTTTTTTGTACAAAATGTATTAAATATGGATGATGCAACTAATCAATATGATAAATAAATTTTATACTATTTATGGACCCAAATTTTTATAGCTTAAACAGTCCATGACTGCAACCGAAATCTATACAGTCAGTAATTGAAAGTTTATTTAGCCCATAATCACTCAACTATATTTATAAAATTTCAGATCCTATTATTACTTGACTACAATTGTTGATTACAAAAATTTAAAACCAATTTTTAACACGGACCAAGTATACCGTGCTTCCCTTTGTTGAATTAAGGCTTCTTCTCGCCTAGAAAACCGCAGAGCACGGGAAAACCGCACATTCTTTCTCTTCCAGAAAGATCGACTTCAACGTTCCCCCCCCCGATGAACGCTAAATTGGTAGGTCCTTCAGTTGGTCTAATTTTTCAATCTCTCGCTCTCTTTTTTATGCCCTAGATCCCGAAACGGGATATTTCCCAAATTCCATTTCGGTCCACGCCTGAATCGGAACGAAACCACCGATATTTCGGGGTGCCGGACGGAAGTTCGAACCTTGATGTAAAGGCACATTAATTAGTTTCCCGCCTAAAGAGTAAAATTGTTGGCCCACCTCAAACTTTCTAAACCTAGTTAACATTTATCCATCATCGTCAAGTTAAATTGATATTAGGCACAATGTTCAGCATGTATTCAAAATAATCTATTCATTTACCTTGCCTGAAACACTGGATATTGCCTAGTTTGCCGAGAAAGAAAAACGTTAGCATCTTATTATTTAATTGTCTGTATTTATTTCTTCTGAGAAATTATGTTAAGCATTAGTCCAATGAGCATGCCATAACTAGGACACAGTTTATGCTAAACTACAAAGTAGATATAACCAGGACACAACATAATGTTTTCCTCCATATACTAGTTTTAGTTGAGAAATTGAGATAAGAACTACTCAGCCTTACTAATGCAGTTTTTTTGGTGGCTTGCTACCAATATACTATTCTTATTTTAAGTTAAGTTACAGAAATGAAAATAAAACATGAAATTTACAATTTTACTTAAGCATTTTAATATTTTGTATATCTTCTCAAAATATCGGACTGATTAATGCAATATGCACTCCTTGGTTTTTTATCTCCCACCAGCATATGGACATTCTTCTTCAACTTATCTTTTTCCCCACTTTCTGCGTGCTACAAATTCTTTTCGTAATTTCTTCCAATTTTTTAGTGCCCATTCTATATTTTCCATTTATACATTTTTATTTCTCTATTTTATTACAATTGCATCTATGACTGTTTTTGCTACAATTATTTAGAAGGTTATTTTCAGATCTACTATTTTATATCCAAACCAACATGCTTAGATTAATCAATCAGGTACTTAAATCTAAACTATGTAGATAAATCCAAATAACTAATTTTAGGAAATCAACATAACTAATGTGGGATCTTATTAAAGATAAAAGCAGTGAAAAATGAACTTACATCCAAAGTTAAAAACATACAAATAAAGTAAAAAGAATAATCTGTACTTTTAAAAGCACAGTTTACAATATGTCAAAGAAAGGTCCTCTGCCTTGATCCCATTATTCTGCATTGCACTCCTAAGAGTTGTACACTGAGAATCTTTTTCTAACAGTAGACTTCTACGTGTATGTTTACTGTATGATTAAGTTTTTCAGCCTTCAACAGTAGCAGTTATACAAAAAAAGAACCATGAGAAAACTAATGTCAAAGGAGCTAAACAAATAAATGAATTTGAAATGATAGCATACCAAACAACCAAAGAAAAGACAAGATGGTATATGTTGCGTTTGTTATCTAACTTGACTTTCTTTTTAGGGGTATATTCTAAATTTAATTTTCACATCTCCTAGATTATGTATAGTTGGTGTTTTATTCCTAGATGATACAGAATTACACTCACGTCCAGACATCCAGTTTAATCTATATACAATAGTATATATATAGCAATAGTAAATTTCCAGGGATTAATAAATCAGATGTTAGGAAGAAGATGTCGACATGAGCCAAGACGCTAAGGTGCTTGTAACTAAATCGGGGTCAAAACCTCTTTGAGCATGGATTAACCAATATTAAAATATAACAAATTCACAATATAATATAATTTAATCAAAACCTCTAACAGTAAAATCCCAGTTACCTCATTCATAGGTAAATAGCTGATTAATTTGTCAAACAAAACCTAGATCGTCTAAATTTAATAACTCTTTAGTTTGTATTAACACGCTGAAATCATGATGCAGAAAATCAAAATCTATCACGAGGTAGCAGCAGTTCACAAATACCCCCAAATCACACAGTCAACATCCAATACGAAACCTCACTAAACACTGACTCCTACAACGAAATATGGCGAAAATCCCCCACAAATCTGAATCGATCAACATGATTGAAAGAATTTTACAGCCTGATAGGACTTTGATTCGCAAGGTCTTAGATTCTACTACATACACACCACTCCGTTAACCAAAACCTTTAACAGTAATAATTATTTAGAACTAAAGATTCGAGGATTTGAAGTATACCCGACGAAGAGTTGCTGGAAGGAGGAAGTGGCAGAGAGGATGATAAACGCAAATCCGACTTTTAGGTGGAATCCCTAAACCAAGCAAAATGAAGAGTTGCTGAAAAACAAAAATTCACGAAAGTGGAGAGGATGATAAACGAAGAGCTGCGAGAAAGACTGAAGATCCGATTTTGAGATCGAAACCCTAATCCACAATCTCGTATTTGGTATGCCAGAAGCGTGATAGATGCTAGACGTAAATTAGAAAACGAAATGACAACTCTGCCCAATGTAACTTGAACTATTTACGGGAATTCGTAGCATTATCACGGAAATAACCGTGATTGCTAGATATTGCGGTAATAACCATAGTAAATTTATCACAGTTATTACTGTGATAAAATAAAAAGAAAAAAGTGTGACAAACTGGGCTTTTTGGTGTTGTGCTTGGACGCGTTTCTAAATGAGATTTGTTGGCTTGAGGCTATATATAGGACCTCATTTCTATTGTTTTATTCATCAAAAACAATGGGGACAATGAGATGCTACCCCACTCAAATTGAATTAGCCTATTCTTCTGCAATGACGACTTATACGCATTCAAGAATCTCTGCTTCAACATCAACATTCATTTCTCTGTTCTTTAGATCCAGTCTCTGTGAGTTTATGTTGCTTTTAGATATAAACATTTAATAAGTAATCCTGACATGTTTATAAGTTTGAATCTAAACCTATGCATGTTTATAACCAGAATCATAATTACACAGATCTTCCATTACTTATACACCTGACCTACTGTTCAGTTCTCATATGTCTATTCCTGATATGCAAATTCTTGTCATTATATGCATATTCAGTTATTATGCCCATTTTTGTTATCATATGCCTATTCTGTTATTATGCCCATTTCTATTCTCTTCTCTCCTTCCTTCCCTTTTTATTTTTATAGCCAGGCTACCTTCAAACCAAGGTCTATCGCTGAAATATGCGAACAAACGAAATTGGAAATGGTTGGAATGATAAATTGAGGCATAACTTATATTGAAAAACAAGACTGGGATTTGGGGGCATGAGCTATACCGTGACCGAAGATTTTAATTTTGGCCATATCGTACATAATGATTTATAACTTAAGGGTAGGGGCATGAAAAACCTATGATGAATATGAATAATTGTTTAAGAATGAGTAGGACTAAATTTACAGTAAATAGAAACTGTAACCGCCCTTAGACACGAGGTTAGATTACATTAGTGGTAGAAGTCTGCCCGGAACCTCTCCGCAAATCCAACATCCACGAGTGGTTAATTTATTGTGAGGGGTCTAGTGCGTAAATGTACACATAATGGTGCTAAGACATGAGGTTAAGTCCAACTTATGGTAGAAGTATGCCCGGAACCGCCCGACATATCCAGCATCCACAAGTGGTCAACTTAATGTGAGAGGTCTAGTACATTATCATACATGAACGGATAATCTGTTAACATGTAACACTTAAACTATTTAAATCTGTGGGGGTTATATTAATCTGTCAAATTATGTAGGGGTTAAGTAAACTTGCTTGAATCAATGGGGGGTTAAGTAAATCTGTTAAATCTGTGGGGGGTTATACGAACTCGACAAACTTAGCATGTTTTATATGTTGGGGTTATGCGGGCTTATTAATCTTTTAGGCATAACCTGTCAAAATCCTTGTAGTGGGGATGCAAGCCTAAGGGGTGACTTGTATCATCTGTTGTGTAGGACCCGTATTAGTTAGTAACCCATACTAATATCCAAAGAGGGACCCCGAACTAGGTACGAGTCAGGTCACACTTACTGAGCTGATTATAAGAGGTTCATATGGGTGGAGGTTTCAGTTGGCGCGTTCCGACGGAGTCTTGTGCATGCATGGATCCGCTTGCTTGGGAAAATAAGACACTATAGCACCAGTAGATATGGATGTGCCAATCGGGGGAAGAGGTTGCCACTTTAGGAAGTGATACATCCTACTGTGGGGCCAACACCAGGTATCTATGGGATTGGGAGTCGATCGATTGAGGTAGTAATTAGGGTATATCTAGTCCTGCCTGTTTAGGAGCCCGTTATTATCATTTGGGGTAACACCCGTTATTTATGTTGGAGCACCTATTATTATCATTAGGGGTAAAACCTATCATTAGAAGTACACCTATGTCTACCATTCTGTTTCTGTTGGGATCATTCTATTTCTGCTATACTAGTATTGGTGTAGAGAAAAGTATTTGGGACGCATAATCTATTCTATCCTATTTATTCTGCTTATCATGCTCAGTCCATTATACCTATCTTATGATACTGTTATCTCTCTCATCCAGTTTAAATGTCTATCATGATGCTTTTACTTATTTATGTGCTAAAAGTAACTGGACTCGCCAGACTTTATGTCTGACCCGTTTTGTTTCCTTTCTCTCTTCCTTTCCCCCAGGTTCTCAGGGTTGGAATACTCAGGCTTCATTCGGATGCTCTCTTCTGTTTCCGCTTGGTACTGCTTTGATTACCTATCTACCTTGCTATGGCTATTTTCGGGGACTATGATTTTATATTACAGTAGTCTGATAATTTTAATACAAGGCAAATAATTTAGTTTGATGTAATGGGTTTTCTGTATTTTAGACTTATGTTGTAACTGGATTTTGGACCACAATGTTTTCTGTTGGAAGAATAAAGATTTAAATTCCACTGTTATTTTATATCTATCTTGTGATGTTTCTATTTTTGTTTACCTATAACGCTTCACATAACTTAATGCATTCTGTTAAACAGTGACATTAACGGACGTGGGGTGCCTTAGATTGGGTCCAACGTCATGCTCTTTACTGTACCGAACTTGTGACACCCTACGTCCGTTAATGTCACTCTTTAACAGAATGCATTAAGTTCCATGAAGCGTTGTAGGTAAGCAGAAACTGACACATCACAAGACAAATATAAAATTGCAGCGGAATTTATTTCAAACAGAAACATCATGGTCCATAATTCAGTTACAATATAAGTCTGAAATACAGAAAATCCATTACATTAAATTAAAATATTTTCCTTGTACTAAAATCATCAAAGTACAGTAATATAAAATCATAGTCCCCAAGAATAGCCATAGCAAGATAGATAGGTTAACAAAGCGGTACATCTAAGCAACTCCAAGCGGAAACAGAAGAGAGAATCTTAATCAAGCCCGATAATTTCCACCCTGAGAAACTTGGGGGTGGGGAAAGAAGAGAGAGAAAAGGAAACAAAATGGGTCTGATATATAGTTTGGCGAGTCCAGTTACTTTTAGCTTGTGTAGTTAAAGCGCTCAGCGGATCCAATGCGGCGGAGGCGTAAAAAGTCGCAGTGGAGGTAAAGCGAGTAAATAGCGGATGAGTCAAAAATAACATATAAAACTCATATTTAATTCTTTTAAAAAATATAAATGATAAATATATGGAAAATTATCATTCAACTTAATTATTATTTGTGCCTCCTTGATTTTATATAAAAGCATAAGCAAATATATGTAAATAAGTGTAAACTTTTATTTTACTCGACTAAAGTTAATAGAATGTTATAGTATTTTATATTCTGAAAAGCATATGTTAATAAATTATATTTAAAAAATAATTTTATAATGCATAAATGTCATTTTTAATTCATTTCTCTTACAGAAGATATAGTCGAAATAGCGGAATATAGCTGAAATAATGGGATATATCAGGAATATCGGAATATAGCGGGGTTTAAAGCAGAAAGGCTATTTCATGGGATATTTGGAAATAACGTAGCATTAGAAACCCGCTACACGATATAGCTGGGTAATAGAGGGGCATAAACTGCACAACTTTTAGCATATAAATAAGTAAAAGAATCATGACAGGCATATAAACTAGATGAGAGAGATAATAGTATCGAAAGACAGGTATATCAAAATGAGCAGGATAAGCAGAATAATAGAACATAATAGATTACGCTTCCCAAATACTTTACACTGCACCAATACTAGTATAACAGAAACAAAATGATCCCAACAGAAACAAATGGTAGACTTAGGTGTACCTCTAGTGATGGGTTTTACCCCCAACGATAATAATAGGCATCCCAACTGAAGTAACGAGTGTTACTCCAAACGATAATAACGGGATCCTAAATAAGAAGGACTAGATGTGCCCTAATTACTACCCCAATCGATCGGCTCCCTATCTTGTAGGTACCCTGTGCTGGCTCCAGAGTAGGATGTATCACTTCCTAAAGTGGCAGCCCCTTTTTCCGATAGGCACAACCATACCTACTAGTGCTATAGCGTCCCATTTTCCCAAGCAAGCAGATCCATGCACACACGTAACTGCGTTGGAACGCGCCATCAGACACCTCCACCTATATGAACCTCTTATAATCAGCTCAGTAAGCATTCCATGACCCCTACCTTGTTCGGGGTCCCCATTTGGATACCAATATGGGTTACTAATTGATACGGGTCACACACAACAGATGATACAAGCCACCCCCTAGGCTTGCATCCCCACTACTAGGATTTTGACAGGTTATGCCTAACAGATTAACAATCCTGCATAACGCCACCATACAAAATATAGGTTAAGTTTGTCGGGTTTGTATAACGCTCCACGGATTTAACATATTTACTTAACCCCCCATTAATTCAAGCAAGTTTACCTAACCCTTACACAATTTGATAGGTTCATATAACCGCCATAGGTTTAAACATGTTAAATGTTACAGGTTAACAGGTTATTATCATTTCCCATTCATGCGTGTTAATGCACCAGACCTCTCACATTAAGTCGACCACTTGTGGATGCTGGATATGCCAGGCGGTTCCAGGCAGACTTCTACCACAAGCTGGACTTAACCTCGTATCTTAGTACCGTTACATGTACACTTACGCATTAGACCCCTCACATTAAATTAACCACTCGTGGATGCTGGATTTGCCGGGCGGTTCCGGGCAGACTTCTACCATAAGTGTAATCTAACCTCGTGTCTAAGTGTGGTTACGGTTTCTATTTACTGTAATTTTAGGCATATTCATTCTTAAACAATTATTTATGTTCATTATAGGTTTTTCATTCCCCTACCCTCAAGTCATAAATCATCATGTACGATATACCCCCAAATCCGAGTCATGTTTTACAATACAAGTTATGCCCCCAATTTATCATTCCCAACCATTCCCAATTTCATTCGCTCACATATTTCGGCGACAGTTCTAGGCTTGAAAGTAGTCTG
Source organism: Allium sativum (assembly GCA_030737875.1). Taxonomy (NCBI): domain Eukaryota; kingdom Viridiplantae; phylum Streptophyta; class Magnoliopsida; order Asparagales; family Amaryllidaceae; genus Allium; species Allium sativum. The sequence goes on from CM060916.1 coordinate 529,967,902, forward strand.
GCTATAGAAATAAAAAGGGAAGGAGGAAGAGAAGAGAACATAAATATGCATAATAACAAAACAAGCATATAATGATAGAATTAGGCATACTAACAGAATAGGCATATGGTGATAGAAATAGGCATAATGGAAGAATAGGCATATGATAAAAGAAATGGGCATAAAAGAGATAGGCATGTAAGAACTAAACAGAAGATCTTGTGTACAAGTAATGGCAGATCTGTTTAGTTATGATTCAGGTTATTAACATGCATAGGTTTAGATCCAAACTTATAAACATGTTAGGATTACTTACAAAATGTTTATATCTAAAAGCAACATAAACTCACAGAGACTGGATCTAAAGGATAGATAACAATAGGCTGAAACTATAGAAGAAATTCTTGAATACGTATAAGTCATTGTTGTAGAAGAACAGGCTAATTCAATCTGAGCTGCGGCAACATCTCGTTGTCTCCATTGTTTTGGGTGAATAAAACATTAGAAATGAGGTCCTATTTATAGCCTCAAGCCAACGAATCAGGTCAAGAAACGTGTCCAGGTTCAGAGAATGGGTATGCCCCAGATCTGGGTGGGGTCGACCCCGAGGTCGACACCCCTTTGTGCGGGTTGACCCTAGGGTCAACCCCCATGAGGCATGGGGTCGACCCCTAATGGGTCAATTTCCCATGGCTTCCCGCTCTTCGATTTTTGATTTTCTGGACTGGCTTTGTATGTATATATTCTGGTTATATGTATACAAACTTCAAATCTTAATAACTTCTTCATACAATATCTGTTTTACGCAAACTTGGAGTCTATCTTAAGCAGAATTACGAGACAAACACAATGGCGCAGTCCATTTCCCTTGATTCCCAATGTTTAATTAAGTATTCTTTAGTTTATCATTATAGTATTCTTTAAAATTATGGGGTGTTACAGAATGTATTCATGATGGATGACATTTCCTTGCCTCAATGTGGAGTTGAAACTAGCAAAAACGTCTTCACTAAGATTGATTCTTACCGAAGCCTTGCTGATTCCACCTCTAGTGATGTTGAATATTCTATCAAACAAATTAGAATGTTTGTAATGGAAACGCACTTTTAGTGGTTTATCTAGAACTCTTTTACATATGGTTATGAAACTAGTCTCTTGATTCGACATGAACATGCCGAAGATGACACACTTCTGGTGAAAATGTGTTTGCGGACACTAAGAATTGTAGGTTGATGAGCACCACGATTTTCATTGAATTCTTCTATAAGGTTACGCATTTTGAATGCCTCTTCTAAATAATTATCCTGGTCCACATCAATGGTCTGAAATGCGTCGCCATAAGTAAAGATAATGACATGATTCTAATTTTTCGATTTACCTTCACCAATTTTTGCAAGTCTTAGTAACTTTATGCGGTAGATTTCCTAAGCAGGAACGAAAGTCATACAACACACTAGCTAGAAAAAGATTAAAAAAAATAACAGTGATATATATTAAGGAAATAATGTAACAAAAAAATAGGAAGTGAACCTGAATGGCATGGCTAGTACCATGAATTGGAACTATTTGAAACTTACGTTGCATTTGGACAGTAGTAAGAGTTTTGCAAAAAATATGTAAATAGTAAGCGAAAGGGTAAGAATCACGAGTTTCCATTAAAACTGAAAGTTGTTAGTTGATGTAACCTTCATTAACAATGTTGAAGCAAAACTGACTTTGGAAATTCAAAGCACGTTATCCCCTGTCTTCTCACGTGATACTCTCCAATTAATCGTACCCGCTTCAATAGTTACAATAACAGTCGCACTCGCTAGTAGTTTCATTACTAACCAAAGGCACACCATTTTCAAAGCCATACATGAATTAACTCCATCTGTTAGTTGAAACCAATTAGATCCTATTTTCTTTTGTTGTTCAATTCAGAAAAGATTTGAAAACATGGCTTATCTAAAAATTATCGTTGAAACCCCAAGTGTTATGCTATTTGGATCATATGCACATTAGTAGAAAATGAGATTTTTCTTTATTTGCCCTATCATCTCTAATTTCATAAAATTTTATTCCTTTTGGAACCTGGGAGTCTGAAAGCTTTAGTTTTGGTGAAAGATCGAGGTTGTTCCAATTTCTAAAATAATTATTAGCAGATTTTTATCCAACTCTTCTTTTGAGGATAATCTTTAGCACCGGGATTTAATTGAAGATGAGAAAAACTACATAATGATTAATTAAATGCTCTAGGCTACAGTTCATTGCCATGACCAGTTTCAAAACACGCTCAAAAGAAAGTAACTAGAAATTTTAAGGGTGGAAACAAACCTAATCCCCAAATTGCCAAATCTGAAAATCCATATGTGTTAGTAGAAACTAACCAAATATTAAACAAAATCAAATTAATATATACTGCAGAAAATAAAGGAATCTGTATAAGCGTTAGAGTGTTTAATCATGATTTCAACTGCGTCCCCGTCTTCATGAATTGATTTATGTATTATAAGTGGTTTGGCATAGGATTTGGTAAGACAAGTAGAAGTTTATCTCCACTAATGTTGAAACAAGGTGGATTTAGGATTGAATTCCCTTTATAGGGGAACGTAATTGGCAGGCCGCCTCACATGAAGAACGCCACGGTGAAGTAAAGCTAAAAATTAGGGTTTCGTTGGAGGAGAAGTAAACGAAGGAACGTAATAAAGAGGGAAACAAAAATGATGATATAGAGGGAAATCAAAATCGACCTAGAGTTACACAAGTTAATTAAGAGGAGAAGCGTGGTGTAGAGGGAAACGAAAATGGATCGAAAACAATTTGTGTTTTATCGCACCAAGTATAAGTGACATTTTAACGAAATAAAATAGTAACATAAAAGAAACCAAATATGTTCGGTTGCACTTAGCTTACAAACGCTACCAATGTATGCTACTAAAAGTAGTTTTTCTTGTAGTGAATGTTATTTAACATGACATTTACTATGTCATTTATATGTATGTGATATCAATTCTGGTATTTATTTATGACATATGTTATGCGATTTACTTATGATGCATTGTATCTAATTTATTTAGGAAATTACACGAATATAGCTAAATACCGAAAGAAAAATATTAAAGTAGCTATGATAAAAACATGTTGGACTACCGTAAGAGTTTTTTGGAACTATTATATGGACCTAAAGCATTTTTTGAGTGTTTAATAGCACTTAGGGTACATTGTATAAACAGTAACAATTAAATTCAAATATATTTTTTTGTATCTCTTTGCAACTGTAAATACATACATTCATAATAAACTAATTGAAAAATACGTCATCAGAAAGACATTTCTTATTTTGATGGTTCATGAAACTGTTTGATATTTGTGTCATTATTCATATGAGTATTAGTCACTCCAAAGAATACTAATATTTGGCAGAATCACTTACGTATATGTGATGATAAATAGGTGAAACTATAAGGTTTTACGAGTGAATAATTAATCGGTCCAAAGGAAGGTTGTTATTAACCTGAATTTGTTATCAATATTTGATTATTACAACAACACCACCACTTACGATTGATATCATTATCCAAATACTTGATATTAATGTATATTATGTATCTTGAAAGGAAACTAATCAATTATTTGAATTTACTATAGCTGATATTTGGCTACGAGCATGTAAGGTCAAACTTTATTTCTGTTCATTTTTAAACTAATTTGACTAAAGTTTCTACCAATTTTAAGATCATTCTCATAATGTATGGACTACTATAAAGAATAATAAGATAATACATTGTATGCTCTTGACTTCATGGATCTCGCTCTTGCAATTAAAAGAGTCATAATCAACCCTGTTACAGTTGAATGTTTTTTTGATGTTATGAAGAACATTGTAAGCTGATATAATTCAAACCTCAAGAGTTAAATAATCATAATGTAAAATAACTTAGAAGTTTTTAAGAATTTGTTATATGTAAGGATAACTAATTTTATTGAGTCATCTACTGAGAGTGGAAAGCATTTTATGATAATAATAAAGAGAAATAAGTACTCTTTTTTGTGCTTGACTCCCCAAAGTCAAAACAAAAGAAATACGAATGAGTAGTGCTACTTCAAAAGTTAAAGGCACTATTTTTTTTGTACTATAACTATTTTAAGATAATTATTAAAAATAATAATTTAAGAAATAAAGTATGGCCATTGTATTTAAAGAGAATCATTATATTTGATTCAACTACAATTACTTCGTCAGATGTGACTTATTTCATTTCATTAACATGAAATAAACAAGAAATGAACTAGAAATGGTAATTAAACAATGTTAAACAAAATTTTCAATAAAGAACGCAACATTGTCTTTAAAGAAGATCGTTATTTTCGGTTCAACTATGGTTACTTCTTCCGATAATGTATTTGATTTATATCATTTTATTAGTAAGAAGTAAATTAGAAAGCATAATATGATAATGTTAAAATAAAATTCTTCATGTTCAGTTTACTATTTCTGAAAACAAATTCAATATCCTGGAAGTGTAAAATCGCTAAGGAAATCTACGTAAGGGAACAAATCCTATTACTTGATTATGTAGTATTTCTCTATAAAGATAAACAATAGATTGGTAAATATGATTCTTGGACTTACATCAATTCATATGAGGCACTAATTTAAAATATGAATTTAAGACATGAACATATAAAGTAAATCTATATGACAATAAAATTTGAAATTTCCCTCTAACTTAAATATTAAGACCATTAGTTATGAATAATTATTCAAAACCAAAAGGGGTCAAGTAGAAAATATGAAATTATGTAAGACAGTTTTATTGAAAAGGCTATTCTTAAAAGAAGATTCTGTTTTCTTTGAAGAAATATTCTCTTTGGATTTTATAGACGACTTTTTAGAACCACTTTGGAGCTCACTACATTCTTTACTTTTGAGCAATATCTGATGAAGTTAGAAGATATAGTGCTTAAAAGGTTTGGTATGCAAACTAAGATTCAGTTGATTCTTTATTACCAAGGAGTCAAATGCTAATATCCTTGAAACTAAAGAAATGCAAAAGATTATTTATGCATTTGAAATGTGGATTCTAATACATGTTAAAGTACATACACATATGTATATTGTGTATTTGATTGGCGGGACATTTTACTAATATTAAAAATGAATCACTAGTTAGTAACTAAAATAGTTACAATAAATCTTTAAGAAACAAAACAAAATGTTATATGATTATAAATAAAAGATCAGATCGATTGAAGATCATAAAACATTCCAAATATTTTGGATGTCGTTATTGCAAATGATGCACTTAAGATAATGATAATATATTTTATGAGTAGAACTATATAGGAAAAAGTGTCTTGCAAATGCTTATAGATTCCAATACTATGAAAATATTATCATGTTTAATTATAAGACACCAAACTATGAAAAATAAAATATGCAGGGTATTGAAAAAGAATTGAATGAACATTAAAGTAATATTGTGACAGTAAGGAACCTCTTATTTTCAATACAGGGAGAGTGCGGAAATATATTGCAATTCTTAGCACATACTATGAAAACTCCATTACGGTAGACCTGCTCGCAAAATGATTATCATCAAATGTCTTTTATGAGAATATTGCTCAATTGTTGTAACTATTATGTAAGGATATTTTGGTTCAGGAGATATTTGTATATGGAACTATCACATGACATATTGCTCTATACTTTGGTTATAGATATTTATATATCAATTATTTTTTCTCACCAAAAATTATGTAACAAAATTCTCCTTGCATTTTATATGTTCAAATACTGTATGTTTTAATCTCACTAAAGGACCAGTTGAAAATAGATATGTATAGATCACATGTCATGTAATTTGCATTCTACACATCCATGGTTGATCTATGTAATTTCACTTTATTGATATATCTGGCAATTGATGAGTTTAGTTACGATATATGTGACGAAGACCGCTTTGATCCTTTAATTAATGAACATGATTGTTTAAGATACATCATATGTTATAAATAGTAAATACGAAAGATCATAAAGTTAAGCATATTTTTGAGGTTATTACATATGTGGCCAAGGGGGGCTCTTGGAAAATTTAATATCTAGACCCACATTTAAATAGAATGTGTTATATTAATTTGGTGTAATGCTCAATTGTAGTGATCAAATAAAGTAATAAAATAAATGAGGTTTAAAGGCGCATAATTGTCAAGGAAAGAATGTGCAGAGACCGGAGCGATTTTTAATTTGTTGAAGGGTCAAACTGAAAATATCACACTATTATATACTGTCCAAGACTTGTGCTAATTTTCTGTTTATTCTTTTACTTTCTCTGAATTCAGGTATGGTTTCTGCTAATTCATTTACTTTCTTAGATTTCTTCCCAATCAAATCAATATGAGTCATCTATTCAGATCTGTGATTTTATGTTATGCCAATCATAAGATATATAGAATTTCCTAGCATGATATGGATTCGATAAAGGTTGCTCTACTTTTGCTAATTGAATAAAAATTCAGATGAGCACTTTATTGGAATATTTTATTTAACATTTTTTTAAATTTTTAATCTTGTTCTCTCCGTAATCAAATCAGAAGTGTGATGCTTTATTCAAACAAAGCACTCAACTTGGTGATTCATAGGTTCAAATGCATGATCTTCAGAACTTCTGTCTATATATCTAACCGCTTGAAGTTGCTGTTTTTGACTTTCTTCATTAATAAATAAGGTTAATTAAAGCTTTTAATAAATTTCTACATATATCATTAGACTTCCATGGAATAACCATTTTTTCACAAAAATATTGTTCTTTTTTGAAATTAAGTACTATCTTTTTTCAATAAAAAAATGTTAATTATTCTGAATCATTTTATTTTCTTTTTTTCTTTTTTTTTTATTAAAAAATTCATTTTTTTGGAAGCCATTTTTTTAAGAACATTGAATTGAACATATATTTACATGGACAAAGCGGACAATAAATTTAGTAGAATATTTTAAACCTCCACAATTACTAGAATACTACAAGATATTACGGTTGTAAATTTTTTTAAGTTTGCTAATTGAATTTAAATAATGAAATGTTTTTATTAACATATTACATTTAAAGAAGGAATAAAATTGTATTCACTTCTAAAAATTAGAAAGGTGGTCTGTCAGTATTTACTTATGTTGAAATTGTGTTGTAAAGTTGTAGTTTCGATATACTCATCTTCATGTAACTTTATTTTAATTTCGTTTTTTTGAGTTCTGATATGGTGTTTTTTTTTTTTTTTTTTTTTTTTTTTTTTTTTTTGAACACAGCAGAATTACATAGCATTCGAGTTGACTAAAAATAATACAATAGTACAACGAAAACTCTACAATAGAAAAGACAGCCAACTCAAATGAAGAAAATACACAGATAGACACCATTACAACACAAACACAAAACAACAAAAGAAGACGGCAACAAAACCCAAAAGCTTTGATATGTTTGTTTGTTTCCTGTCCTTCACTCCTATTTTGGGTTTGCTGTTATTCCTTTTTCGAAGTTACCATATTTTTTTAGGAGAGCTTTCATTTTGGCAAAAGAAAATGATCGAAAGGATAAACCTGTTAACTTCTTTCAATATAAAATTATAAATTCATACGTAAAGGAAATGATTATTATTTTTCTTTCTAAAAATTATGATATTTCATCCAAAAACCTTTCTTTTTCTGTGAGATATTGAATTGATCAGTATTAAATCCCGATTTAATATTCTTTTATAGAAAAACCTCATCGAGATTTAATTAAGGGGAAGAACAGTGCAGTGGTGATCATGCATTTTTGTCCCCTCCCCCAATAATGTTTTTCAAGGGAATAATAAGAGTATGAGGCTTATTTCATTGGTAATTTGATGCATATGAAGTTATGAACTAATTAAGTAGAGAAAATGAAATGAATATTTTTGGGAAGCTATTACTTCTTTTTTTGTGTTTTCTTCATGCAACTGAATTTATTATCCACTTCTGTGCAACTATTTATTCCAAACTATTTAGGAGCGAATGACGAGCTGTCAATCGTTCAGAGCAAACTGAAAAGATGATCCCAATTTTAAAAAGATGATCCCAAGATTCCCCCCTCTATTTTATCGGTTGTTAATTACTAAAAATAAAAATGATGATTGAACCAATGACAGTAAGTTAATACTCACAAATAACATCAAAAAAATGATATGCAACCACATAGTATCTTTGTATTTTTCACCAATCAGCCTGCAAAAACAAATATGTGCTTAAAATGTCTACTGTTCCCATTATGGATATTGTTTACAGATTGACTTGCATGTACAACCAAAATTTAGAAAATGGCCCTGAATCATTTTAGAGGCAAGATGCATGTTGATGAATCTGCCTGGAATATTAACTTCAAAAATATGATAAAAAGGATTTTTTTTTTCTTTTTTCTTTTTTAAATTTCAGGATGTGTTTATTATACTGATAATTACTAGGTTAAAAACTGAATGTAGTATAGTTTTCCTGTACTGAATGTGGTATAGCAAACTAAAGAATGCTACCACATTAATGTGTGCAAATAGGTTGCTTCATGGTAATTAGTCGTCATACTGGAAAGGAAAAACACTTTATATCAGCATAAACTAATACCTTAGTTACTAACGATCCACGAAGATTGAACCAAAATTAAGCAAATAAAACAATGACTAACCAACAATGCAAACACAGAAGAAAACTCATATCCATATCATATATATACACCCAACAAGCCTCCTCATTAATATCTCAACTTGAAGCTACAAACTTTGCAGTATCCACGAGGGGAGGAGGAAAAAAAGATGATCAACGTAACAGCAATACCTTCGAACTTGAATACTTCAATTGCTGCACCAGAGTGGCTAAACAAAGCCGACAACACATGGCAGTTAACAGCTGCAACACTCGTCGGACTTCAAAGTGTGCCTGGTTTAATGATTCTCTATGGCAGTATCGTCAAAAAGAAGTGGGCAGTAAACTCCGCATTCATGGCCCTTTATGCCTTTGCTGCTGTTTTGTTATGTTGGGTGGTGTGGGGCTTTCAAATGTCGTTTGGCGAAAAACTGTTACCATTTTGGGGAAAACCTGGCTTCGCCCTTAGCCAAAGCCACTTACTATCTGAGGATACTACATTTCCTGGGATGTACCCAACGGTGACTTTGGTGTACTTTCAGTTTGTGTTCGCTGCGATTACATTAATTCTAATCGCAGGGTCGCTGCTCGGAAGAATGAACTTTTATGCATGGATGTTATTTGTTCCATTATGGTTGACATTTTCTTATAGTATTGGTGCTTTCAGCATCTGGGCACCAGAGGGTTTTTTCTACATAAAGGGGCTCATAGACTTTTGTGGGGGATATGTTATTCATCTCTCATCTGGAGTTGCAGGATTTACGGCTGCTTATTGGGTAAACATCACTTAGTAATCATGATAATATATCATTCTTCCACCATAGATATCATGAAGACCTCAAGCTCAACACATAAACACATGACAATTTCATCCTAAACTCTGAATGAAATTATTAAACAGGTGGGTCCAAGAGCTGCTAAGGATAGGGAGAGGTTTCCGCCAAACAACATTCTGCTGATGCTTGCTGGAGCTGGGCTTTTGTGGATGGGATGGACCGGCTTCAATGGAGGTGGGCCTTATGCAGCAAATCTCGATGCCTCAATGGCAGTCTTAAATACACATATATGTGCCGCAACCAGCCTCCTTGTCTGGCTTTTCCTTGACACCACCTTCCTCGGTAAGCCTTCTGTTATTGGTGCTATCCAGGGTATGATCACTGGCTTAGTCTGCATCACACCAGCTGCAGGTAAACACATTAAGTTCAAATGTCGGGCGCTATCAACCTAATAAAAGTCTTCCAAACTCCAATGCTATCTTACACAATATATGGTGAAATACAGGTTTAGTACAAGGATGGGCAGCAATCATAATGGGTCTTCTTTCAGGAAGCATACCATGGTATACCATGATGGTGCTACACAAAAGAATCCGGTTCCTTATGGCAGTAGATGACACCCTAGCCATCTTCCATACCCATGCTATCGCTGGCAGTCTTGGTGGCATTCTCAGTGGATTTTTTGCTGATCCTGTCCTTAACCGTCTCTTTTTTGGCGATGCAACAACAATCACTGGCCTTCTTTATGCCATCAGGTGAGCTACATTGTAATATTTGTTAATTTACTTGTTTGCAATCTAGCAACTAAAAATTATTATTGGTTCAAATGCAACAGGGATGGCCGAACTGGTGATGGATTCAAACAAATGGGAATCCAGCTAGCTGGCATCTTATTCATTGTTACTATCAATGTCACCATCACATCTATCATCTGCCTTCTGATCAAAGTTATTGTTCCTCTCCGACTTAGTGAAGAAGACCTGGAAGTTGGTGATGATGCTATACATGGAGAGGAAGCATATGCTTTGTGGGGAGATGGAGAGAAGTTTGAGAACATAAAGCAGAACGAGTCCGCTTTCGATGTCGAAAAATATCCTTCAGCTGGAAAAGCTGCGCAGAACTAAAAGAAAATTGCTTTAAGCAGTTTGGTAATTTGGGTTGTTAACACTATTATTTTGTGATCTAGTAATTAATGTCTTGCTTGGATATATCTAAGAAAAGAATAAATTTTAATAAGGCCTGCTAATAGTATAGTACTATAATGTAATTGGCAATTTGTTTAGTGCATGTCGTCCTTGTATACGGTCATGTTAATCTTCTTTGTATCATGTCAATTTATTGGATGTCCCTAAAGGAACATTATTATATTTGAAATTTGTTACATATATAAACAAAGTTTGGCGATGACAGTGTGGGATCTCTTGCATCGTGTCCCAATGCTTTAAACAACCGAGAAAAAGATGTTTGTCGGCAATTTATTGTAACATGAGAATGATCAATTGTGCCAAGAGTTCTCTAATTTTGCTTATTCAAATTTACTTTTTTCATTCTCCACTGTCGGTCGGAATTTGAGTCCTATAACTAATGCTTTGATTAAAATGTCCAAGAGATATACCATCCTCGGTCTATTGTAGAATAACTTGACAACATTTATAAGCTTTTGGTTTTCGTCATTTGAAATTTTCTTAAATTTGATTGATTTTGGAAATTTCAAAAGTTTCGGTTTTAGCTTTTGTTTTGATCAGCATACCAAGTTTATGTATTTTTAATGAAAAAAAATATAATTGACATTACAAATAAAATACAAAATGCAAACTAAAAAGAGATATTGGTACTAACACTACAAGAAAACACTGATTTAGAAGCGGAAAAATCCGTCGTTAAAGGCTTGTTAGCGACGGATTTGCAGCAGAACTAGGCTGTCGCTAAAAAGCACGTCGGTATTTTAGGTACAATTTTGCGACGGAAATTAACGTCGATTCTCCGTCACTTCACCGTCGTTTTATAATATATTATAATTTTATTTTAAAATATTTCACCGACGTATTACCGACGGATAAATATAACATAACAAAATCAACAAATATTTATCCGTCACAAACTGCACGCTAATTAGAAAGGGATTACCGACGGATATATATAACATAACAAAATCAACAAATATTTATCCGTCGCAAACTGCACGCTAATTAGAAAGGGATTACCGACGGATATATATAACATAACAAAATCATTAAATGTATATCCATCGCAAAATTCACGCTATTTAGCAAGGGATTACCGACGGATTTATATAACATAAAAAATCAGCTGATGTTTTTCCTTCGCAAACTTCACGCTACTTAGCAAGGGATTACCGACGGATATATAAAATCAAACATTTTGCTTCCAGTTTTCCGTCGGTATTCCCTTTCTATTCTGGTTATATATTGTTTTTTTTTAATCCAGGCATCGCTATCAATCGATATATATATATATATATATATATATATATATATATATATATAATGAGCAGTTTCAAAAAAATATACATGTAATGAGCGACATTAATTCATCAATATTATGTTATTAGAGCTAATATTCCATACAAAAAACAATACCATCAACTATCATCCATCAATTCATACATACTACACTGAATCATAACTAACAAAACTATTCAGCTAGTGCTAGTGGTTTCCATACAAAAACACCACCCTTACGCATAATATCCATACAAAAACCACATAAAAGAAGCATCAACCAAATATATCCAGCTACCATACCCGAGTAACTCATGGTGATGACGATGGAGAATGATCTTCGTAATCGGATTCACCATTTCTCTGGAGCATTGCCATCACTTGTTTCATTTGTGCTTGAAAGTTTTCTCTGTCTGCTTTTTGTTGTTGTGCAAGCCTTGCCTGCTCTTCCTCAAGTCTTTGGCAATTAGCTCGCTCATGCTCTCTCTCTGCTTCAATCCTAATCCGCTCTGCTCTCTCATTCTCGAGCTCTAAGCGCATTTCCTCAACGGTTTTTTGTAGCTCATGAACATCATCTTCATTGTCAACACGATGACGCTTTGAACGTTGAGAAGAGGGAAGCTGCAAAGAAAATACACAATAGTATAAAAACGTTACGTTTTAAGTAAAATATATTAAACAACAGTATAAAAATGCAGCATAAAAACAGCAACAAAAATAGATAACCATTTCCACGCAGGATTGTCTAGCACTCTATTTTCTGCTAGTGTAGTTGGAAAGGTCTTGCATAATTATTTGATACAGAATTATTTGTCTAGCACTCTATTTTCCACGCAGGATTGTCCAATCCTAAGGACACGTTCTACTCTGTAACCTTTACATAATTATTTGATACAGAATGACAGTCAGGTGGATAAAAGAGACAACAGTGCAGGAGATATTGATGGAGAAGATGAAACGTATGTTCATGAGGCGTTCCTTGCAGATTCTGCATCTAAAAATGCAAATAGAAATAACACACAATCGGTAGACATGTCTCCATTTTAAGGTAAACAAAATGCATCTATGGTGAACACAAGTACAATTAAAAAACCTTCAGGTAACTTGGTCAAGCTGGCACCGAATCTACCCCCAATAAACCTTTTGTCATCTGTTACTGTTATTCGGAAAGCAGATATCGATAAAAACATAGTGGACAAAACCCCCAATGTTAGTCAGAGAGAGTAGGAAGTTTCTTATTAAACAGTTGGCGTAATTTGAATAATGGTAATGTGAATATAAATCTTAATGTAAGTCAACCTGGCGTAATTTGAAATATGCAGGCCTTCCCATTTTCCAAATAGAAACCTTAAAAAAAATCTACGAATGATATATAATAATTAGGAACAAGCGGTGCAACAAAAAAAATCTACGAATGATATATCATTCTGGTTATTAGGAACTTACAGTTAGTTGTCATGCACCAATATGACAACTCCTCTAATTATTGGCAACCAACTACCAGTGCAAGCGTTTGAATACAGTCAAATGTCTCTAATTCAGACTCAAACTACTGTCGTGTTATTTTCTGATTACTAAGGACATTTCAAATTATACTATAAGCTCACTTAATGTCAGTTTTTCTCAAGTACTAAAAGAGTTCAAGCAAGCTTGAAACGAACCATTAGGGTGATTGCAAATGGGATTTTTTTTCCAGATGTAACATCTTTTCTGAAATTTTGCCGCAATACTTCCGTCCTGTTTATCTGTTTTCTCTCCGGAATTTAGTTCCCATATCTCTTGTCATTTTATTTCCTCGAACCCGAATACTAGATTTCAATTGTTACCTTTTGAATTCCTTCGGATCCGATATTCTGAATTTAGTTCCGATATTCTGAAATTTAGTTCCGATTTTCTGTCCAATATATGGAATAATTAATCCAGTCTGTGGGTAACTGTATCATTACATGTTCACCATTTATAACATAAACACAATATCTAAAATAAGGATAGCACTGCTTTGAATTTTTTATATGTTTTGAAACATTACTAAATGTTGGATTGTTTGGCTTAATAATGTTTTTAAGAACTGAGCATATACTTTATGAAAGATACGAAAATACAGTGAACTTGTACTACTTGATTTTTAAAATTTGTCGTTTGATCGTCAGTTTGAAAGTGATACAGCTATGTCTTAAAAAAATGTGACAAGCGCTTCTTGATGTTAATAGCGTTTGTTGAAATTAGACCATAGTTTTGTAATGGGATGTTGACGCTAACACGCGTCAAAATATTTCCACGTTAAGATAGTGTTCGGGAGCCTTAATTGGTCAGATATGTTTTTGAACTCATCGGACGTATCCAAAAACCAACTTGGCCTTTTAGATAGATGGTCCAAAAGCTAAAAAAATGAGGTATCCGCGTCGGACTTGTCACCAAAGCACTTTTTCGAGCTAATTGCTTTGTTTTTAAGCTAATTAATTATCTGTACTTAATTATAAATCACATCTTAGTACTCTGTCTAAGTGCTCCGCTTGACATAACAAATACGTACTTTGTTTAAACTCCAATACCGTCTAAAAATGAACTTTGGCTATAGAATTCAGTTTTGCGACATCAGCAGCACCTAATGCTGGTTTTCATGTTTGTTTATATACAGTAGACGCCAAATAATAATCAAACCAGTTGTACGTCTTCAAGGAAGAAGAGTCACGAAATCCCATTCCCATTTTAACAATCATATTCCCAGTATTTGATCAATCGTATTCGTATATGTTTGAATCATCCATTGTGAATGCATTGAATTACTAGGTATATTTTTTATCAATGACATTCTTTTACGACAACTCGTTCTTTTATGCGTAGACTTTCAACATAGTGATTTTTTATATATAATATTCAAAGTGGTAAGCTTAATTGCTCTGTTTTTAAGCTAATTAATTATCTATACTTAATTATAAATCACAACTTAGTACTCTGTCTAAGTGCTCCGCTTGACATAACAAATACGTACTTTGTTTAAACTCCAATACCGTTTAAAAATGAACTTTGGCTATAGAATTCAGTTTTGCGACATCAGCAGCACCTAATGCTGGTTTTCATGTTTGTTTATATACAGTAAACGCCAAATAATAATCAAACCAGTTGTACGTCTTCAAGGAAGAAGAGTCACGAAATCTCATTCCCATTTTAACAATCATATTCCTAGTATTTGGTCAATCGTATTCGTATATGTTTGAATCATCCATTGTGAATGCATTGAATTACTAGGTATATTTTTTATCAAAGACATTCTTTTACGACAACTCGTTCTTTTATGCGTAGACTTTCAACATAGTGGTTTTTTATATATAATATTCAAAGTGGTAAGCTTCATGATTCTTTCACTGAAAAATACAATAATTTCAAAATAAAATAAAGTGGAATAAGAGTAAAAATTGCGTTTTATGTCTAATTGTCGAAGTGACATTAAAATCAATTTCAAGTCAAGACAAATTTTATATCTACGATTTACGAATTTTTGAATCTACGATTTACGAATTCCCTTCGAAAACATTGCTCATTTGCACCAGCTTTCTATGTTTACTAAGTATTTTGTGGATAAATGAATATGTTTATTAAGAAACAATTCAGTTTGATAGTAAATGTAACATTTATGGACCAGATGTAACATTCATGGACCAGGAGCTGCAGACATACCATTTTAATAAGTACGTAAACCCACATGCCAATTGAATTTAACATGCTTGTAAATATGCATCCTAACAGACTGTTTTCATCATAAAAGAAGGAAGAAAAGGGACTTAACACTCATTGTATTCAAGATCTTAACCATTTCTTTTCAACATACTCCAATCCCTTGTACAGAACAACACAGGCCACCACAGCACCAAGACTCGCGAGTGTCCCTAAGGGTACCCTATAAGGCTCAGAAATATTGGGGGCTTAACACTCACTGGTAAAGGATAGGACTAAAGCCATTTGTTTGTGGTTTAACACTCATTGGGGGCTTAACACTCACTGAGAAATTCGATGTGTAAATAGAAAAAAAAAATCTTTGAAGTACCTCTAGATTCCCAACGGGATAAAAACGTTTTTTTGCATTTGGCACCACAAGTGATTCGAATATGTCATCAGCTGTCTCTGGTGGCAGCTCCACCAATGTGTCGTCACCGGTTGTCTCTCGAAGTGATGTTAGTTTCTCTGTGCAAGCTCTTGTGAAATTGTCCTATTAGAAAATACTTTTTTTTAGCAGTGCTCAAACTTGTTTTCCTTAAAAAAAATATTACTCACGTAAAATGTTGCCGCTTTAGGATCTACCCAAGTAGGTGGAGTGGAGTCATCCTTATTACGCGCTGCAGCTTTGATGCGAGTACGCTCAAATACCTCAAGCACACGAGCAGGCCTACCATGCTCCTTACTCTAAAAAAAAAAAAATTTATTTTTGCATTCTTTGAAGTCAAAATAAATAAATATAATAGTGGTGAAGAAAAAAATTATTACCAATCTTTCGGCATGCTCCTGTGTAGAAATAGATCCGCAACTATGCAACGTCGGATTGCAATTTCTATTGGCTGAAGCTTTATTTGATTTCTCTTTAACTTCTGGAAAATTCCAGTATTGGAGCCATTTGTCCCAAATAGCTTGACTCATGAAGATTGGTTTTGCATTCTTTCCCTTTATATCACTAACCATATCCGAATATCTTTTGCTAGCCTTCGTTTTCCAATGTTTTCTTATAGTCTCTATTGGATAAGCATCATAACCATATACTTGACCCTGTAATGTATGATACATGTTACAATTATGTTAACTTTATAATTCTGTATAACTACATATAAACATGAGTCGTGAATACAATTATGTCAGAAACAAGAAAGTCCTATCAAACTGTAAAAACACTAGACCATCCTGAAATGAAGACCCTCCATTTCAATTTATGGCCATTGCTAGGAGGGTCATTGATAATTCAGCCTAGTCTGAATTAATCACTCAAGTTAATTCTGATGATTTAAACCAACCATTCATTCTCTAACGTTATTTGTAAGAAAACTCTTACAGATGATGCTAGAAATCAGTGAAGCGCTAACATTAATCTAGGAGAGCCAATTAAAGATCAGACTTATAACATTAATCTAGGAGAGCCAATTAAAGATCAGACTTATTATAACATTAATCTAGCGCTAACATTAATCTAAGAGCTAACATGAATGTTCTCAAGCCAACAGCTTATCCTGGTATCTGATTTGTTATATTTCAGCACGCTAATATTTAGATCATTTCTTGCAATGATGGCCGAATTTTGTTATCTTTTTCTTCGCCTTACAGTATTAGTAACTAGTATTTATGGACTCTTGCAACAAAATGATCATTTCAGAACAGTATTAGTAAATGGATCAAATTTATAATGCATAAATTAATAATTTATAATGATCATTTCAGAAGAGTATTTATGGACTTTTTATAGCAGGGCTCTACGTACCTTCCTGGAAATTGTACGAGTATTTGTTTAACTTTACATAATTGAAAATGTGTTTGTTAATCAAACATATACGAAGGTAAATTCATATGCAATACATGTACTGTCTGAATGGCTAGCACATGTCTTATCTATTCTTGTAGTTCTATATATGAGTTATCAAACACTGCATGTTGCCGCACTTTTGAAGAAAGAGGCAACAAAGTGTAATGTCGATTTCTGAGTATCGGCTATGGCTGTCAATATTATTACACCTTGTAATATCATCAATGGTGGAGATAAGAAAAGTAGTATGTTGAACCTTCAGGTTTGAATGGTCTTCATTTCATAATGAATAAATGTTGTATAATGGTAAACTGTAAACCGAACATTATATATGCATAATGTAAACAGAGGATGGATAGTGAAGTGTTAATAGGTTGTCTGGCAAGTGATCAAACTGTTACTAGCGACGTATAGGCTTAGTCAGAATAGAAATAAGTACAAGAAGCACTGTATATATGCATAAGTACTAGAAACAGAGGATGTATAGGCTGTCAGAATAGAAATGAGTACCAAAAAATCTTCGAAAAGTAACTCCTTATAATCGGATGGTATCTTTCCAAAAGTGGGCCAAAAATCAACCAAACGTTTATGAAATGAAGCAGTGATTCTCTTTGAAAGCTCACTGGAAGGATGCATCGAAAAAGTGCTGTGTATATAGTATTTATGTTACCATAATGTCAATTGAAAAATATAAATAAATATACATATAGCATGGTAAAACACATACTTATCTTTTGTTTCTACTAGTCAAAGTTCAATGCGACCTGATGTATTGATCAACTTTGCCGTTGGAATTGTCGCACCTCCTTGTACATTTGGACAGTTGTGCTCGTTCACAGTGTTATGTGAGGAAGAACGCAAAGGAGGAACGGAAGGAGAAACACCGTGCCTGGGTTGAGGAGTTGGTTGACGTCTAGATTGGGGAGTATATTCGCTTTGATGAGAAACACCGTTGGACGTTTGTCGTAGAGGAGCTGACGGCATAGGATTGGACTGTGGAGGGGCTAACGGCATAGGATTGGGCTGTGGAGGATCTAACTGCACAGGATTGGGCTGTGGAGAAGCTGATGGCACATGATTGGGCTGTGGAGAAGCTGATGGCACAGGATTGGGCTGTGGAGGAGCCGACGGTACATGATTGGGCTGTGGAGGAGCCGACGGCGTAGGATTGGGCTGTGGAGGAGCTAACTGCCGATTAGGATGTGGTGGAATTGGTTGGGAAGGAGTTGGCTGTGGAGTAATATGTTGGGAAGTAGTATTAGAGGATGCCTCGGCTATTGTAGGCTGAAACGGACGAGTTCGTGCAGTCGAACGATGATGCAATGATGTCGCGTGACTATTTTTGAATTTAGCTTGAGGGTATGGTTTGATAGTATGACTGGGTGGTAAAGTAGACTGAATAAGTGGAGGGTCACTATGTCCCCGTCCCCGTCCCCGTCCCTGTCCCCGAATTTTGGTTTTTTCTTGTCCCATATCTTGGGAAGTATAGTGGTGTCCACGTGTAGCGCCAACCATATCTGTAAATCATGCACGATACTTCAATAGTTAGTCAGTCATAACCATTGAAAGATAAAGGGCGGATCCAACTGTCCGCTAAAATTGTTTTTTGTGTTTCTTGTAATCTGTTTGTGTTGTCAAATAGAAGTAGGGAGAAGTAACACAATCAAACGCTCAACTAACACTTGCAAAGCTCAATTAACTTAACTGATCAGACAAAGCAACATGCATGAACACAAATGTCTAGACCACTTGTATAGTTTACACAATTATATAAATAGTTAGACCCCTTGTATAGTTGGGATTGAGATACCTTTTCAGCCAAATAATGTATCACAATAAGTTAAATACTTAACAGTACAAATTTAAGCGACAAATGCAAATACATGGTACCCCGTTAAATATACGTTTATAGCTAGTATAGGTGTGATTTTAACATCCAAACATTGATGACGAAGTCTAACACTCGAAGGTGAATGAATTATATTTGAGAGGGATGAAAAACAAAAATTGTCAGAAACTGTATTGATAAACTGTAGCTTAATTTACATTAAAAAACAAATTATTTTGATAACTAATTTCAAATTTTAAATGTTATATTTAGGATTGCACACACATACATGCATATATCACTAAATGGAAATTAATCAAAAAGACACTGCAAATGAGCAAGAATCCACTTCTTAAGAATATTATAAAGTCAGTTAAAATTTCTTCTAAGTAATAAGTTTAATCCTCTTTTATTATTAACATTGATGACGAAGTCCAACATCGAAGGTGAATGAATTATATTTGAGAGGGATGAAAAAAAGAAATTTGTTAGAAACTGTATTGATAAACTGTATCGAAGGTGAATGTATTAATTGCACACACATACAAACACACACACATACATGCATATCACTAAATGGAAATTAATCAAAAAGACAGAGCAAATGAGCAAAAATCCACTTCTTAAAAATATTATAAAAATCGTCAGGGGTAAGAAATAACTAGTGCAATTAATTAGAGACTTGTGAATGGGCTACTAGCAATTGATAGCTCTACCAGTAAGCATGTGTTTTGTTGAATGTAACAATGCAATTATTTTGGAGCTCAATGCAATCAAGATCCTAGTTATATATCCCATATGTAAATGTAACAATGCAATCAAGATCCTATTTTTAGGTAACTGATTTTCTCCTCATGTTTGTTTAATAGGAACTACACAAACGGCGTCATGTTTAAAAGAAAACAAAGCAAAAAAATAATGTTTAAAAGAAGGCATGAGAAAACAAAATGAAGAATGTCAGATGAACAAAATGAAGAATACCAAATGAACTTCATCTAACCCAATTAATACTTGCATTGAGTAACTCATATTCATTAGGGGTAAAGACCCGCAATGTCCAGCAAGAAATAATCACCTAAATCTAACCCAATTAATACTTGCATTGAGTAATTGTAGCTAAAAAGCAGAAATAATCACCTAAATGTCCAGCAAGACCCGCAATGTCCCTGATCTTTCACTGCACTAACGATGCCATCCTCTCTCCAGTCTTTCTGCAAGGTCAAATTCATCAAACATTAAAAAAGAGTAGAATAACAACTTAGTTCTTTAGAAAATTAACCACTACTTAGCCTCCTGTCAAGGGTTAACTTTAACCCTTCCATTTTGCCGAAAGCTGTATTTATTTTAAACATAAGGCATAAGAAAGTAAGATTTTTAATTAAGTTCACAACATGTGTATACACACTCTAGCTGTTACATTCAGAAGCCATTCATATACATACATACAAGGTAGGAATACTGCTAGAGTGCATGGGGGCTCCAAATGCTGTATTTTAGTAACTTATTGTCTATATATACATATATGTATATGTTAATTACCTACAAGGTATAACTAAACACGGAACCAAGAGGAACTAGTCTATTACGCAACCACAATGTTTAAATAGCAGATTTGAAGTAACAAAAGTTATCAATTTGCTGTGTTGAATAATGATAATATATAATTAAAAGTTACCATTTTTAAGGTGAAGTGCAACATAAAGGACTTGGATTACTGGTTGCAAAAGTGAAAGTCCAAAAAAAAAAAAAGGACAAACAATCTCAAGCTTCATTAACATCCGATTCCTTAACTTCCTAACATAAACTGCATTTAGCATACACTAAAAATTCCAAAGGAGGTAAAAATAGAATGAAATTTCGATTTTCTTTTATGAAATAGAGCTAAATGGAAAACATAATTGTATTTGTCATAGAAGATCATCGTCATTCTTCATTAACATCCGTCCGATTCTTCATTGTCGGTGCTTTCATTTTCACTCTCATAGTCTACCGCTATATTATCATCTTCTTCATCCTCATCAAATGCTTCTGTAACTTGAACGCCATCATTAAGTGGTCCGAAATCAGCTCCATTGTCCACAATGAATTCATTGATTAGATCTAGGTCTGCTTGATAAGCTTGATCATCCAAAACATTTGTGTCAAATGTATACCTAGCTTTTGTTTTACAAACAGCCCACCAATCATTCTTCTTACTTCGATCCGATGGATATGTCGCATAATAGACTTGAATTGCTTGTGTTGCCAACACAAATGGATCATAGGCCTTGTACTTGGATTTATGATTTATTTCAATGAGATTGTACAAAGGATGCACGTTGATTCCAATTCTAGGTGTATTGTCAAACCAATGACATTTAAATAAGAAAGTTTTCTGCTCTGGATCGATAGAGTATGTCACCTCATAAATTTCCTTTAAAACACCATAATAGTCTTGCGTATGCACTTCTGGGTCATTACTACCTTTAACACATACACCACTATTATAAGTTGACTTTCCATAACCATACTCTTCTGTTTGAAATTTATACCCATTAACGAAAAAAGTTTTGCATTTTCTCACTTGTTTTTGAGGTCCAAATGCTAAAAACTTTAATCTTTTATCCATCCTATTATTAACAGGGTCGCATACCTGTTAATAAAACAAGCGCAAATTAATATATATCTAAATAAATGTAATGCATGTCTAATTAAATGCTAGTTGGAATTTTATTATGTTAATCTTACATAATTGAGAAACCAATCACTAAAATTGGATGCAAGTGGAATATCAGGATTTGCTTCCTCAAAAATACTGCAAAAGCATCAAAGTATGTGAGATGCTTATATTTTGAAAGCAAAATCATGAAATGATATTTAAATTTACCTTATAAAAGGTTCTACTTCTTTGCAGTTAAGAAGTATGTAATTTCGAGCAGCATTGTACTCTTCATCGTTCAACCAATGTTTTTTCCAACCACCATAAGGGCGCCCTTCTTTCTTAAATACGGATAATGAGCAATCATTGGAAAATTCTTCTAGGTTAGGATCATTACGCGAGATAGAGCTGTTCATTTTTTTTTACATGATCCTCAAAATAATAAGAAAAGAATGTTGCTGCTTCTTCCATGATGTATGCATTACAAATTGATCCTTCCACACACGCTTTATTAGTCACTTTTTTCTTTAAGTGCCTTATGTACGTAATGTAATATGTATAAGAGAACTTGAAAATTTATATAACACACACACACACACACACACATATATATATATGAATTTATAAACAACCTTTCGAACGGATACATCCATCCATATTGAACAGGTCCTCGCATTCTGGCTTCAAAAGGAAGATGTATTGGAAGATGCTCCATCACATTAAATAAACTTGGAGGAAATATTCTCTCCAACTTGCATATTAATTCTGGTATGATCTTCTCAAGCTTACCAATCCGTTCCAATGTTAGTGTTGTTGTGCATAACTCTTTGTAAAAGAGACTAAGCTCCGTTATAACACACCAAACTTTATGCGGAAGCAGCTCCTTGACAGCAATTGGAAAAAGATTCTCCAAAAATAAATGACAATCATGAGTTTTCATTCCATTCATTCTCATACTATTTAAATCAACACATCTACGTAAATTTGAAGCAATACCATCGGGAAATCGTAAGGTTTCAATCCACTTCAACAGAATTTTACAACTTTCTCGACTTAGCTCGTAACATGCTTTAGGTTTAAAATTACTGTTTTCTTCATTTAACTCAAGTTCGGGACGTTTGCAATAAAGTCGAATATCACGTCTTGATCTCAAATCGTCTTTAGTTTTACCTTTCACATTGAGAACTGTATTGAATACATTTTCAAAAACATTTTTTTCATTATGCATAACATCGATATTATGACGAAGTAGTAAATTTCTCCAATATGGCAACTCCCAAAATATGCTTTGTTTGCACCAATTATGACTCAAGCCTTTGCCATCAATTGTGAAATTTAATCCGTTTAGATTATTGTATATCTTTGGAAAGTCTTGCACGCGATCATAAATTTCTTCACTAGAACACATTGGTGGTGCTTCAACGGTTACTACTATGTTTCTTCGAAAATCCTTCTTGTTTTAGTCCACAATACCGTATGCTGGAAAATCACTAATAGTCCACAATAAAGATGCACGCATAATAAAATTATTCTTCTTTGACACATCGTAAGTAAGAACTCCATCATTCCAAAGAAGATTCAACTCATCAATTAGCGGTTGCAAATATACATCTATGCCTTGTTTTGGATCTCTAGGCCCAGGAATGATTAGAGTTAAGAACATGTAAGGATTTTTCATACACATCCAAGGTGGCAAATTATACGGTGTCAGAATAACTGGCCATGAAGAATATTGTTTTCCAAATTGGTCAAATGATGCGAATCCATCTGTACACAAGCCTAATCTAACATTACGTGCCTCTTTTGCAAAGTCGGGATATGTTCTATCAAAATGTTTCCACGCTTCTCCATCTGATGGATGACATAACATTCCCTCATTATAATTCCGAACGGCATGCCAACTCATGTGAGATGCAGTTGCCATAGATGCATACATTCTTTGTAACCTAGGAACAAGCGGCAAGTAATGCAACCTTGTGTACGGAACATCTTTTGTTTTATTTTTCTTCCCTTTGTATCTTTCGGCAGAACAATATTTACAACTTCTAAGCTCCTCATCATTTTTCCAAAACAACATGCAACCATTTCGACATGTATCTATTTTATGATATGGCAATCCAAATGCAGTTATCAACTTCTTCATCTTATAATAACTATCGCCCAAAACATTATCAGAAGGCAACATCTCCTTGCTAGCTTTAAGATACTCATCAAATTCGTTTTCTGAACTATTATATTTTGCTTTAATTGTAATATATCTAGCAGTTGCAGACAATTCTGTATGAGTTTCACAACCATTCCATAAAGGTCGATTCGCAGCATGTAATAAATCAAAAAAATTCTTTGCTTCTGCATTAGGAGGTTCCTCCACATCTAAACCTCTCTCTGACACATCGTGGAGGAGTGGACCTGCGGCATCATAAACCATGGCTTCCATCCTATTTTCTTGGTTATAACTCTCATTATGATCAAACATATTAATCCCATTGTCGTTACTGCTAGTTGTACGGGTGAATTCTCCTTGAAATGTCCACAACTCATAATCAAGTATAAAACCATATTTGCACAAATGACATTTAACGGTATCACCATCCCAAAGAGCTTCATTTTTACACTTTTTGCAAGGACATCTAATTTCTTGATCTCCAAACTCTCTAGAAGCAAAATCTACAAAAACATCAATGCCCTTGAAAAAATCCTCCAATATTACACCTTGTTCATCTTTTCGCTTGTACATCCAAGTACGATCCTTCATATAATCCATTTCAACTGCATTGCATAATGTTGTAAAAATATATAATATGCTTCTTTATGAATAAATTAATCCAAATACTATACATTTATTCATATGATTATGAATTTTTGACTGAGTTTAGAATTCATATGTACCAGCTGTATAATGAAATTTTGATGATGTCCATCCGATTCAATAAATATTGCAACTTACTTTTTCTATAGGCATTGTTGATTATTTTTCATTCAAACACATCATTTTAGTGTATTTGACATTTGTATTCTTACATCAGCATGCAATTTACAATATAAGTGAAAAGCAGGATCTCATGTACATGACATCAAACCAGTAATATATCATATAACTTCATGCAATAAGAGAAATGAAGGAGGAAGACTTGCAACAACACTTGTGTAGTCTTGCAGCAGCCATTACCATATTTAACATTGGCATTGCTAAATTCACGTAAAAAAAATGCATATCAATACGGTTCCTCAACTGTTTTTAAGGTTTGTTAATATTTCGGACATCGGAATGTTATGTGTTACAGGCTTTATGTAAAATAAGTGTATGTGCTTTTGAATTTAACTATTTGTATGACACATGATCATTAAGATGCAAGACAATAACACCTATGGTCAGCACTTTCTAAAGCTGGGTTAAGTCTATTTTCCTATTTTGATTATTCCGTTTATAACTGCTTTTTCTAAAGAGTTTGATATTCACTTCAGTCAATTAATCTTTCCTCTCGATGTATCAATTACATATATGTGAAAAATCCACTAGATGTTATGCTAAATATGCTAAATACCTAGAGAAATTAACACTGCAAATAAAATGTGCTAAACTGTTACTTAACAATTTCCAATTTTCAACTAGTTACTTGGAGGTATGTTCAAAAAAGATGACGAAAATTTCAAGTTGATGCCTTTCCTTTTCAGAGATAATTTTGGTTTTTAAATAACATTACTTAACCAAGACTTTGAATTCAAGTATTATATTTTTGATGCGTACTATGTATGAGACTTGTTGTGTACAAACTATACTTGATGAATTCAAGAACTTTTCAGTTTGCAACTAATCTCAAAGTCATTTTCTAATCCTTAACAAGGAGATGAGCTGAACCAAATCATATTTGGACAGATAAATTTCCTCCTGTCATTTTCTCAAAGTCATTTTCTAATCCTTAACAGGTTTCAACCCTTCAATTATTGCCTTGCCATTGCATCAAAAGCTGAGCAAACATCAGATCATATTTTTGAGAATAAGCGGTGATATTTAGATAAAAAAAATAAAGCAAATAACGCACAAGAATTTATAGTAGTCAACATTACTTCAGTCTATCGCCACAAATCGGTTCTCCTTTGGTTAAACCCTTCGGTAGAAATCTTACCGATTGTCAAAATAAATAGTGAAGACCACAGCTGATGTTATATGTTGATGCACGTAACTAGTTGACGATGCAACACACTGAACACAACATGTTCCTTCAGTATTCCCCCCCCCTCTCGTGTCAGTTAGTACAGATTACTACAAGCTGCTGAATTTAATGTGTACTGTAGCAGCATCATTCAGTTTAAATGGGATTTTTTATAACCAGTATCATTCTTCTTGATTAGTTATTTCACTGTTATATAATAAAGTTTTGCCTGTTTGTTACAAACAAACGTTATTTAAAAGTTATCTTCTAAAATAGAGCTGCAAAATTCGTGTAGGGAATGAGCGAAGATGTCAGCATCAGCAAGTTCTTCGACGAGGCCATGGTTGCTGAACTTTGCTCAACAGGCTGCAGAACTACACTTGCAAATGACTTAGTTTTTAGCTCTCCTGCTATTATCCTAGAAAGTTTTAGTTTGCGCTACCTTAACTTGAGCATTTACCTAATTTGTTAGATGAGTACATGATTTGGATATCAAGCAGCACATCTGCCTTAGTTTGAGGTCAAACTTATGTAACTTTTACACTATCCTTGGCAAGAAATGCCAATTTCAGCGAGGTCTATTGTTGTAATATTATATGCACGGATTTGATATCAAGGTATAAGCCTGGGACGCAGATCCCTCTTCATGTTGGAGGTCTAAATGCTTTGAAATGAGGTATTCTTTGTAGAGTTGATGTGGATTGTGACAACAAAAAATTATTGAATTTGGACAATCATAGATATCTAGATATTGGTTTGGTGTGAATATAAGTATAATTTATAAGTATGGATTCCATATGCGCGAGCACGCTTAGAATTCCTAGTATATTTAGATGGAATATTACATGTATTTTGTATATGCATGGCATATGCACTTGCATTTTAGGAGATCTGATTGTTTGGAGGCTTTAATTTTTGCATTAATATAGGTCCATACCTGTATGTGTATATTCCATTGGAGTTGGTATTAACGACATTGTTTGCCAATGATTGATCGATGTGTATGTATGATCATCATCCTCTTCATATGGGCTTTCAAGTTTGTTCGGTTATAAGTAGCTAATTGGAAAAATTGGTTTTGTAGGTTTATATTTACGTTCACCTAAATATTTCTTTCAGCATTCGTTTATTTCTTATTTTTTTTCGTCTAATAACTTTTCATCATTTTCCCCTTGACATAATGAAACAAAATAGTTTCCGTTCAGAGCGTCTATTTTCTAGTCTAATAT
Source organism: Allium sativum (assembly GCA_030737875.1). Classification (NCBI taxonomy): domain Eukaryota; kingdom Viridiplantae; phylum Streptophyta; class Magnoliopsida; order Asparagales; family Amaryllidaceae; genus Allium; species Allium sativum. Next base: position 529,995,097 of record CM060916.1, read on the forward strand.
TTCATTAATAAGTATGAATTGGACTAATTTGGTTATGAATATAGTATTATTTGTTTTAATTGTATGTTTTGTTTTCATTTTATTATAAATTATGTAATTCTGACTAGGATTGACGTACTAAAAAATAATTGGAGAATAATTTGAAACTTAAACTTAATGTTATCGTGAAACATATTGACGAACTTATGTTGCCACTTCAATAAAAAAAATCTAATTATTGTTACTTTCTTTTGCTATTTCAATGGAACTAATTGTAATAGAAAACGATAAAATATATTTTGTTTTATTACCATTCCATATAATATTGGCGAAGTCACAAAAATATTGATTTATATGCATATTTTGTGTATAATCAGATAAATTAGTTTATCACATTCCATCATAACTTAATAGAATTTATAGTAGTCAACATGAAGCAAACGAACTAAACTGAAATACAACATAATAAATAGAGATACAGGAAAACAATGATATTCTGGAACTAAAGCATGATTTCATGAATTTGAAGTTGTTACCAATGTATAGCTGTTATATGAAATGTCAAGGAGACAGGAAACATAGGTGCCCCACTAAAATTCATGTTAAGCTAATACAAAAGAAATATGAACTATTTACACCAGCACTCAAATAGAATACTGCTATGTGCTGGAAAAAAATAGTAAGAGCGTCCCCAGCGAAGGAGCTATATTTTACAGGACGACAAGGGGAAAAGGAAAGAATTCCCACCCAACCAACAAAAGGCGTGAGTTTTCTTTTTTTCACAAATAAAATAACGCATTAAATGTTGTTCAACAAACCATTGGTTTTTTTTTTGCCCTAAATGGTTTCCAAAATAAACCCTAAATGGTTTATTTAACATATACATACACATTACAACTTTCAAATAACCACTTGACTAATCGGTTTTTTGAAAGCAGTTTAGGAGTTCACTCAAAAAAAAAAAAGATTGCCTATTTCTTTTCTTCCCCAAGCTCAATTCCAACTGCCGGAGCGTGAGGAAGAAAATAAAATATGGGAATTATTCCCATTTCTTCCCTCCCTACACGCGGCTTTGCAGAAAAGTTAATAGGCCTACATGTCGGATAAAAATGGAATAATTCATTATATGTTTTGATCTAATTTAGCATAATAGTAGGGCAAAGAACTGAGTATTTACAAACAAGCTAACAACTTAACAGTGACTGTTAATGATAATGAATGCTACAAATCAGGATGATTTTGCACAGATCATCCATATTGAAATTATGAATAGAAGGAAGCTACGACCAAACAAGATATCCTACCTCTTGCAGCAAACTTAAACACATTTATGGGATGCGTACAAATTACAAACAAACTAAATTTGAGATGGAAATACAACATAATAAATAGAGATACAGGAAAACAACGATCATTCAAGAATACTGGCAAAAGCAATGATAACAAAAGCTATACATTGGCACGCGAGATCTGCAGCTAGAAACGAAATCGCATAAATTGAAAAAAAAAACCGCAAAATAAATTTGAGATGGAAGTGGATTACCAAGCCCTCACCTAGAAATGGAGCTTTGAATTCGCTGAATTGGAAGTGTAAACACCGAACCCTCACCCTCCAACGAAAATGAGAACCGATAGCTGACGAATTTGGATTTAGGGTTTAGAAAAGTTAGTGGAAAACGAGAAATATTGAAAGGCGGCAGAAATGAAAAGGGAGAGGGAAGTAGCGGTTGAAAATTAGGAGGGCACAAAAAAAAAACTACGAGGGAAGGCCAAAAAAATTTACCGTGTTTACAAACACATAACACGCTGACTAATCTGAAGCCTAAGTAAAGTTTACAAAAAAAGCAACATGCGTGTTTACAACTTACCGTTTCCAATATATTAATACAAAAGCACCTTTGAGTTTATTAAAAAAAAAAGGCAAAAACAACCTAACATGAAGATAATTATAAAAACTAACACTAAAGCACCCTATCTTCTGTGAATAAATCAGGAAATTTTATTTTAAAATACCTTCGACACAAATCCGTCGGTATTCCGTCTCCATTTGCAACGGAAAACAGCAAGGGATATTATTTGTCGGTAAATTGACGCAAATTGCAGCGGATTAGCAAGGGAAAAAATAAAGTGACGGTGATAAATTAAAAGAAAAGAAAATTGAAAAAACAAGAAAATATCCCTCGCAAATCTCATGGAAATCCGTCGCAAATTAGCGGCGGAAATTTCCGCTTCTAAAATCTGACGCTAAATCAGTGTTTTCTAGTAGTGTAATTACAAGACGATCACATCAAGAATTATTTTTGAAACCACGTATGGATTGATTATCTTCAAAAAAGAAATTATCATCTTAGGTTGAATGATATGATGGATAGCAATATGTTGTCGTAGACCTATAAATATTGTCTTCATATTATCACATGACAATAACTCATCATTTTATAGAAATGGCGGCTAGCACAGTGCGATTTGCCTGGCATAAAAAATCAACGTTGCTCCCCCCTTCCAACCACCGTTCTCACCTTCGACACCACGCCGGCCCTCTGCCTTACCCCCTCCCGATCCTCCGGATGTCGCGCCAATCCAGCTTGAAGATTGCCGAATCCCCAATAACAAAGCCCTAATTTCCAATGTACCGTCTTCCGAACTACAACCATCGACAACCCATCGTCCAACTTCTCTAGCGCCTGCTGCTGATTCATTCTTGTTGCCTTCTCCTCCAGCTGTAGATGACAACGGATTTCAATTGGTAACATATGTTGTAAATTTTCAAAAAAAACATGCTTTGGGTTTGGGTATTTTTTTTGTGAAGAGAAGGAAGAATGAAAGGAAGAAGGAATAGGCAAATATGTTTTGTCCCACATTGTAGAATATAAAGGAGTTTGTCTCTATATAGGTAAAAGCTTGATACATGATATCAAAAGAAAGAAGAGAAAGAGGAATAAGGCAATGGGCCTTGAACATGAACTTGGCATAAATAATAATCTTTGAAATGTCAAAAGATGGGCTTTGGGGTCTTGTGATCCAATAGGCCGGAGAAACAAACCAGTCGACAGGCCAAAATATCACCGGTCGACCGTTTTTTCAACCAGAGAATAAAACGGTCGACTGGTTGAGTTTTGGCGGTCGACCGGTTTCGTTCTAAAGCGGCTGCGACGCTTCAGAAGCGTTGCAAAACTGAAAGGTTGCATACGTTCGGAATCGAACAGAAATAACTGTTGCGATTCAATAAGTTGCAACGCTTGGCTGAGGGATGTCTCCTCTTCATCGCCTATATATACGACGCCAGAAACTGTTGCAAAATTACTGAGCAATTCTTCTTCTTCATATATCGTTCTGCAACACCATTAAACTGTTACAAAACAGTTCTGTTCGAAACACCTCTGAAGTGTTACAAATCTGAAACTGTTGCAGAATTAATTTCTAATTCTTCCCTTTCATTTCTATATTCGAAATAGCATCATCAGTAACATATATTCAGAGTGTTCTTGGTCGGATCAAAATCGTACAAATTTTGAATCCGATAACGCTGTTTCAAGGCTTCATTGAATCCTGAAGTCAACAGTTCGATAACCCTTTTGTACCTGGTGGGTTGAACTATTGTCTGAAAGAATTTGCTCCGCAAATCCTTGAAGTCAGAAGTACGGCAGATTCTACTCCTCCAAAAGCGTCTCAAACCACAAATTCCCCAACAATTTTTCAGACAATATCTTCAACCATGGATAGTTTGAGCGCTTTGCAAGCGATGAATCAGCATTTGACGAAGTTGGAGCGGTTTGATGGAGAGAACTTCACTCGTTGGCAGGAGACTATGAAATTCTTTCTGATCACGGTTAAGTTATTTCATATTCTCGAAGAAGGATTGGAGAAAATACCGGAGGAAACCGATAAGGATAGTGCAGAATTAAAAGCAAAAAGGGCAAAGCGAAAAGAGGAAGATTTTCTATGCAGAGGCCACATACTGAATGCACTGTCCACTCCGATATACAATGCTCACAGGACCTTGGACACGGCGAAGGCACTCTGGACTGCGCTAGAAAGCAAATATCGCATCTCTGAGGCAAGTAATAAGAAATTTCTTATATGCAATTTTATGGATTTCAAAATGATCACTAACAAGTCCATAATCGGACAAGTTAGTGAAATACTACTGTTAGTAAATCAACTTAAAGATGCCGGTATTAATCTCCCTGAATCATTTGTTGTTGGAGTTATTATTTCGAGACTCCCGAATTCTTGGAATGATTATAAGAAGAAATTAAAACATGCGGAAACCGATTATGATTTAGACGGTTTACAGCGTCATCTTCGTATTGAAGAGGATTCTCGTAAACGCGAACTAGATGATAATCCGCAAACTGAGTCTCAATCTAAGGTTAATAATGTTGAAATTAACGATAAGTTGAAGCCTAAGAATGAGACACAGTTCAAAAAGAAAGGTACTAATTCCAAGAATAAGAATAAGGGTGACTGTTACTATTGTCACAAACCCGGCCACTATGCCCGAGACTGTCGTCTTCGGAAGAAACAACAAAAACCGAATGTGGTCGAAGAAAAGCTTGTGGCTGTCGTACAAGAGGCGAACTCCGTTAGTGGCACTGACAATGACTGGTGGCTCGATACTGGAGCAACTATTCATATTTGCAAAGACCGTAATCTGTTCAAGACTTACGATGAGAATAACGGAGAATCCAGCGAAGTAACTAGCGCAAACAAAGTTGCAAGCAAAGTTCTGGGAAAAGGCACTATTGAATTGACATTCACCTCTGGGAAAGTTCTTACTTTAGTCAATGTATTTTATGTACCTGATATGTGTAAGAATTTAATTTCTGGATACCTTCTTAACAAAGGAGGATTCAAGATGGTGTATGAGTCTGATAAGTTAGTGTTGTCCAAGAACATCAAATTTATTGGACAGGGATATTCTTGTAACGGCATGATTAAGTTGAATCTAATAAAGAAATCTTCTGCTTATATTGTTGACTCTGTTAATTTATGGCATAGTAGATTAGGACATGTTAATTATAAGTCACTTAGAAATATGCATAAATTAGGATTAATTTCTGATTGTGATTTCGAATCCATTTCTAAATGTGAGATATGTGTTCAAGCAAAAATACATCGAAAATCCTTTAAATCCGTTGAAAGGAAAACTGGTTTGCTTGATTTGGTATATAGTGATGTGGGTGACTTGAAAAGTCATATCACCTATGGTGGTAACCAATACTATATAACGTTTATTGATAATTATTCTAGATATGCTTATGTATATCTAATGAAATCAAAAGATGAAGCCTTTGATAAATTCAAAATTTACAAAGCAGAAATCGAAACACAATTAGGAATTAAAATTAAAGTGTTACATTCAGATCGTGGTGGTGAATATTTTTTAAATGAGTTTACTTTGTTTTGCAAACAAAATGGTATCATTCACCAATGTACCGCCCCTTATACACCACAACAAAATGGTGTTGCTGAGAGAAAAAATAGAACTTTAGTAGAAATGGTTAATGCCATGCTCATAAGTTCTAATTTGCCTTATAACCTATGGGGTGATGCTATGTTATCTGCATGTTACATTTTAAATAGAGTACCACTTAAGAAAAATAATATTTCTCCTTATGAATTATGGTTCAATAGAAAACCTAATCTTACTAGACTTAAAGTTTGGGGTTGCTTAGCATATGTTAGAAAACCAGACCCTAAACGACCAAAGTTAGGTAATAGGGCTTTTAAATGTGTTTTCATTGGATATTCTCTTAATAGTATAACTTATAGATTTATGATTCTTGATACCTTAGAAGTCATAGAATATGTAGATGTAGAATTTTTTGAAAATCAAAATATTGAGAATCCATTGAGATCATCTAGTCCAGAACCAACTGAGACTAATGATACAAATGATGATGAATATGCTCCTGCTCAAAACAGCAAGGAAGTGTCAGTACCAGATGATAGTATTGAACACAGAAGAAGTAAAAGAGCGAGAATAGAGAAGGACTATGGTCCTGACTTCATAACATATCTCATAGAAGGCAATAAGGACGAAGTCCTTAATGTGACAAGATATGTAATGAACGTCGATGATGATCCCAAAACTTATTCTGAGGCTATGAGTTCTAGAGATTCTAATTTCTGGAAAGAAGCTATCAATGACGAAATGAATTCCATAATGTTAAACCAAACTTGGGTATTAAGCGATTTACCTCCTGGTGCTAAACCTATAGGATGTAAATGGATATTCAAGAAAAAGTTGAATACAAATGGATCCATTGATAAATTTAAAGCCAGATTAGTTGCTAAGGGATATAAACAAAGACAAGGAGTAGATTATTTTGATACATATGCTCCGGTGGCTCGCATATCTTCGATACGTTGTTTAATAGCACTTGCATCAATTCATAACTTGGTCATACATCAAATGGATGTAAAGACAGCTTTTCTAAATGGAGATTTAGAAGAAGAGATATACATGGAACAACCTGAAGGTTTCATAACCCCAGGCCAAGAAAAGAAAGTTTGTAAATTAGTTAAATCTCTTTATGGCCTGAAGCAAGCTCCCATGCAATGGCATGAGAAGTTTGATAAAGTTGCACTGTCATTTGGATTCATTGTTAATGATGCAGATAAATGTATCTATAGCAAATCGGATAACAACGGTTATGTTATAATATGTTTATACGTTGATGACATGCTGATATTTGGTTCCAACATATCCTGTGTAAATGAAACTAAAAAGTTTCTATCTTCTAAATTTGATATGAAAGATCTGGGAGAGGCTGATGTAATTCTAGGAATTAAAATCATTAGGAAAACGGGGGAGTTATTATTAACTCAATCTCATTACATTGAAAAGTTCCTAAAGAAGTATAATCATTATGATGACAAACCAGCACCAACTCCTTTAGATCCAAGTATAAAATTAGAAAAGAACACTGGACGTACCATTTCTCAATTGGAATATTCCAGTATTATTGGGAGTCTTATGTATGCTATGCATTGCACTAGACCAGATATCGCACATGCTATAAGTGTATTGTGTCGATTTACGAGTAATCCAGGTTTCGAACACTGGAAAGCCATTTCCAGAGTCTTAGCTTATTTGAAGGGAACCATCAACTATGGTTTATCTTATAAAGGATATCCTGCTGTAATAGAAGGATATAGTGATGCAACCTGGAACAATGTAGAATCGAAATCCAAGTCTACGACTGGATGGATATTTACATTAGGAGGCGCTGCTGTGTCTTGGGCTTCCAAGAAGCAGACCTGTATATCTGATTCAACTATGTTATCAGAATTAATTGCATTAGCAGACGCATGTAAGGAAGCAGAACGGCTTAGAAATTTGTTAGTAGAAATCCCATTATGGAAGAAGCCATCTCCAGCAGTCTTGATTAATTGCGATAATCAAGCAACGATATATAATGTTTCTAATAAAACATATAATGGAAAGTCTAGACATGTGAGTCTAAGACATCAAATGGTGAGACAGTTACTCAAAAGTGGAGTTATAACTGTTGACTACATAGAAACAAAGAAAAACTTGGCTGACCCACTTACGAAGAGTCTTCCAAAGGCTATGGTTTCTATAAAGTCAAAAGAAATGGGACTAAGGTCTGTGAATGAAGATTGATCATCCTTAACAGAAACCCAACTTGTGTCTTGAAAAGGATAGACAAAGTTCAATGGGTACCAACAAGTTAAGGAAATGATTATGGAACACTAAATCAATAATCCCATAATGTTTAGTCTTGGATTCTGCATGAACAAAGGATGGATGAATATCCTTAATAAGTCTAGAAACCCTAAAAGGTGTCTCGCAGAAACACCTTAAGTGACTTACCTATATGAGTATGGAAATCAGGCCGTTTCCTAAGAAAGTAAGACCGCTTTCGAAGTAGACTCATGAACCAGGATTTAAGCACATGGCCATTAACGTGCTGAGCAATACAGAACACTCTAACTAAGGAATACAACATGTGTGATTGTTCCGGTTTTATCATTAAGGGATACTTGGTTCAAGATTCGTTCACCATTGAATCTCAATAGAACTTTGAATGGTTTACACTAAGTAAAAGTTCAAATCCAAAAGATACTTTTATTTATGTGTTGTTTCCACGATGATGCAAAATTTGACCTTAGAACTACATAGGCTTGATCCCACTTGGGTATGTAGGAAGTCACACTAGTGACTCAGCCGTCCACTTTATTTATTTTCTTATTTTGAAAATTGGGGGAGATTGTTGTAAATTTTCAAAAAAAACATGCTTTGGGTTTGGGTATTTTTTTTGTGAAGAGAAGGAAGAATGAAAGGAAGAAGGAATAGGCAAATATGTTTTGTCCCACATTGTAGAATATAAAGGAGTTTGTCTCTATATAGGTAAAAGCTTGATACATGATATCAAAAGAAAGAAGAGAAAGAGGAATAAGGCAATGGGCCTTGAACATGAACTTGGCATAAATAATAATCTTTGAAATGTCAAAAGATGGGCCTTGGGCCTTGGGGCTCTTGGGGTCTTGTGATCCAATAGGCCGGAGAAACAAACCAGTCGACAGGCCAAAATATCACCGGTCGACCGTTTTTTCAACCAGAGAATAAAACGGTCGACTGGTTGAGTTTTGGCGGTCGACCGGTTTCGTTCTTAAGCGGCTGCGACGCTTCAGAAGCGTTGCAAAACTGAAAGGTTGCATACGTTCGGAATCGAACAGAAATAACTGTTGCGATTCAATAAGTTGCAACGCTTGGCTGAGGGATGTCTCCTCTTCATCGCCTATATATACGACGCCAGAAACTGTTGCAAAATTACTGAGCAATTCTTCTTCTTCATATATCGTTCTGCAACACCATTAAACTGTTACAAAACAGTTCTGTTCGAAACACCTCTGAAGTGTTACAAATCTGAAACTGTTGCAGAATTAATTTCTAATTCTTCCCTTTCATTTCTATATTCGAAATAGCATCATCAGTAACATATATTCAGAGTGTTCTTGGTCGGATCAAAATCGTACAAATTTTGAATCCGATAACGCTGTTTCAAGGCTTCATTGAATCCTGAAGTCAATAGTTCGATAACCCTTTTGTACCTGGTGGGTTGAACTATTGTCTGAAAGAATTTGCTCCGCAAATCCTTGAAGTCAGAAGTACGGCAGATTCTACTCCTCCAAAAGCGTCTCAAACCACAAATTCCCCAACAACATATCGTCGGAGACAGCGATCGTCTCAATCAGAAGCGAAGCAAACTAGGGCTTGTCGTCAACCCTTAGACAAGCGGCAGACATCCAAATCCACAAAAGAAGACTGGCCAGACCTTTCAAAACAAAGCTGAGATAGAAATCAGCCATGCTCAGCACAGGAAAAAGTGATGCTCCTGCCACCATCTAGTTTGGAAGCTGCAACAAGACCTCTACCTAGACAGAAGACTCCACCGGCTGCTTGCAGAGCTTGGAGCGAGGTGGTCGATGGCAATCAGGTTCTAGTCTCTAATTCTCTTCATTTTTATCAACCTACAGGTCACCAAAACATGAAATGCGCTGAAATACAAAATGACTTAGCTCAAATGGGTAGATAGCAGTGGGGGAATACCATAGTCGTATATGTTGTGGGGTCCAGACCCCATACTTCATTTTTTACAGCCTATATCCATAGAATATGGTAGCCGGCTGGTGGTTTCAGACTTTATAATCAAGAAAATGGGTTTTATATCATCAAATTTGATAGAAAAGATGACTGTGATAGGATATTTGAGAAAGGCCCTTATTTTTATGATCGGAAATTAATAATGATGAAAAGATGGTCATTAGGCACAAAGTTGAATAAATATTTTTTGAGTCTGGTCCCAATTTGGATTAAACTTCCTGGTCTACCATTAGAATATTGGACACCAGAGGCAATCAATAGAATAACGTCTATTGTTGTCAACCCGATCAGACTAGATCCGGTGACGGCGAAACTTAAAATTGCATTTGCTAGGGTTCTAGTTGAAATCCCTAGCTCGTCTTCCTTCCCTAATCAGATTCCAATATTAACTGAAGATGGCCAAATATACATGCAAGATGTTGAATATGAATGGAGACCTCCAGTTTGTATGAACTGTAACAGTTTTGGACACATAAGTAGTATTTGTCAAGTCCCAAAGGTCTGGGTTCCCAAAAAAGTAGATGTCCCGGATTGCAATAAGTAGAACATGGATATTGACTTGGGTTTGCAGCCGTTGAGTAGTCAAAATCAAGATATTTCATTAATACAGAATCAAGATATTTCATCAATACAGAATCAAGAGACTCAACTCATGGAACATCAAAGAGTCAATGATAGATCTTCAGCTCAGGCGGATAATCAGCAGTCGCAAATACAGATGACAACACTGCAGTGTTCTTTGGATGAGCAAACTCCTGATGACATTACTTCTTCGGCTTCTGAAGAAGCAGTAGATACGGAGGAAGTGATGGAGATTCATGATGGCGCAACCTTGGACAGTTCTACCTCATGTCTGCAAGCATCAAGACGTAAGACAGTTCGTAAAGTCAGATCTGATGAAGAGCCTATAGAATTTCAGGCAGTACCAGAGTCGGGATTGATCTACAAAGTTAAGGATAGAAAGAAGAAGAAGGTGAAAATTTATAAGCAACTGGAATCTTTATCCTTCTCTCGTCAAGGTGATTCGTCTAGAGGTTAATGGATGGATTATATAAGTTGTGAGAGTTTTTCTGGCTTAGTGGGTCCGATAACTTGTCTTCTAGTCTAGTCTTCTATTAGATGTATTTGTTGTCCTTAGATTTTTTTTATCTTTGGTTGGTACAGTGTCTCCGTACGAGTTTGTGAGTTGTACTACTAAGGATGTAAAATCATATATATATATATATATATATACACACACACACACACACCAGTACAAACGCACGTCCGCTGGACGTGTGTGTAAACAACCGGATATAAAACTGATTGAGAGCAGAAATGGATGGAAATGTATAAGTAGAATTTAACTACGGTGTAAAAAAACAAAAGCATACGTTGTTTATTGCAGCAAAAGTGGCAGGCATCGGTCAGTGGAGAGTAAATACGTTCAATAGCTGTAGTACAGTAAGCTGAAGTGATAAAAATAGGAATTGTACACAAATAGAAACAAACAACGTCGAATTAATAGTACAAACAGTGGATCAATTTCAGTACACAGTTATGATGTAAAAAGAAAGGAAATGCACATTTATTATTGCAGTAGACAACCAAGAAAAGATGACAACTTCATTATTACTGTGGAAGACAAAAGAAAATGAAAACAAAAGCAAGAACGGAAATTCAGGTTGATTGCGAAAGCTGCATAACTAATTGTTTGATCGTATGGCCATGTACTCTCTCTCCATTCTCTCAATTTCTTCAAGCTGTGGAAAAAAAATGAGTATAACATGTGGTACAGTCCGTGTTAGTCGCAAATAAATTGGTCCAAGAAAAACTGACAAATGTCAAAAAAAAAAAAAAGTTCAGGTCAGTTAAAGAGAGAAAAAAATAAATAAACCAATGCGGCTAATCAAACCATATCTTCATGCTACATTTGTTACCATTTTAATTATTGAGTATATTGTCAAGTTATTCAAGGAAATATAAAACCTGTCTATGATTTTAGATTCATATATAAAATTTTGAAAGTGGTAGCTACGTAGATATAGATATAATGAAAATTAAGAAAGAAGACGTACACTTGTCGCATAAATAAACACATCTCGAGATTGAACGCATACCTATTGTGCTGTGAATTGGCGAAACCTTTTAGTGTATAATTAATGTGATGTGAAAAGAAGTTAAGCAATATGAGTAGATAGAAATTCCTGGAGAGAATGGTCAACAATATTAGAAGGAAAACAAAGAAGTGTTTCCATCACAAATATGAGCCAAATGAGAATAATATAATTGTTTGCATAGTAACGAAGTAGTAATTCTGAAATCAAGTTTGCAAAATATGTTGACACAAATTTTAAATCATAACATGGGAATTTTGTTTTTTAAATATAGTATAGTTTAGGTAATTTATAAAAGCTTTTACATGTGTATTGCACAGATTTAAAATATTACATCCTAATTGAAAGGACAAAAATAAAATGTCACACTGGAAAACATGTGAAAAGGCATATACATTAGATATTATTTTTGAGATGAATAAGGTGCGTTATATATACTGGCAAGGACTTTTTCATAAAATTATGGACAAAAATAGTCGTCGTGCAGTTATCTTCCTAAGCAGTAGTCATATAAAATTATACAAACACAAACACATTATATATATAAAGCATGAAATACCATGAGCTCCAGCGTACGGTAAGAATGGTTGTATATGAGAACCATTCATGCTTTTACCTTCAATTGCACCTCAGTCAAAAGTTGAGGGTTTAAAAAAAAATGCAGTTGCAATAAAGGTGAAAGTAGATGTACGAAAAAATGTTTGCACACCAAAAAAAAAATCCACACCTCACTTGTCTACAGTCCGTGTTATCCTGATAAAACTAACTAATACAGCTCCTATGAATAGAGAATTAGTTAGAGAACTAATGTAGAATCACAAAAGTAGCAATAAAACTATTTAAGAATCTGGGTAAAGCAAAGGGTGGATGTAGAATATCATCTACTTGGATCATCGATTTATCAGTGGTATGTGTAATTGTATGAAGGAATTGAAATAAGAGAATTTAACAGAAGTAAATTATACATACCAACGGTAAATCAAGACATCACTCATAGCAATCGCCATTGATTAGGAGCCGCATTTTATTATAAGTCGAAGTTGTATCAACTTTGTCTGAATGTTCGGGCTGTGAGTCATAATCTTCAGCAATAAACCTGAACCTAGAATAAGTAAATCTTTGGAATGGACCAAATTTAGTATGACTGAAGCGAAGGTCAAATTGACCTGCCTTTGTTTCTGATGTTTTGTTGCAATCATGTTTGTTTTTGGCCTACGTGTTCTGCCATTCCACCTGGAATTAATCATAATCCCTTGCAAATGATCATATCAGAGTTTGACTCACACATATAAAAAATATATTTCAAACTATGAAATAATGCAAAGATATTCGAAAATTATTACACCTGTACAATCCCTGAACTCTCAAGTGCATCAACCCAGATTATCCTTAAAAATAAAGTAAGGGTTCGGTGAATAAAAATAACTAAAAAAATGAACAAATGAAGAGAGCATCTGATGTGAATGAAAAGCACATAAGCGTTAAACGAAAGAAAATAGTAACATAATACAAATTAGAGGAGAAAAAGAAGGAATATGGTGCACATGCATTTCAATAGGTCAGCTACAAATATAACTTGCAATATTCGACGTAATATAACCAAAACAAACATAAGAAACCATAGTGTAATGGAATAATTTAAAATATTTGAAGACAAAAGTTAAAAAAGAAAAATACAGTATGCAGTAAACTATATTTTGGTTAATGAACTGTAAACGACATGCATAATATATGGTATTCATATAAACATAGAACTGTATGACAGCGGTAGTGAGTTTTAACAGCAAAAAACAACTATATATCAGATAACTATGATATGAATGCTTAGTTAATAAACTTATAAGGTGCAAAGCAGTACGTGGACAAAAACAAAATGTATATTTTATTTGGAAACAATGTAATAGAGTATTAATAAAAGAAAAGGTGTTGCAACCCGGTAATCGAAATGGTATGAATGATATTAACATATTACACCTCATATTTGATAGTTTAAGGTGGATCGTCGAGTAGGCAGAATTTGTATGAAATAATTTTTAAAGATTTCAACGAGTTAAAAAAATAATATAGGTACATAATTTTGGAAGATGTACAAATAAACCGTAAAAATGGCCAATATGTCATAAAAAAGTGGATTCTTGCAGAGGGTACATTCATGTGTTTCATTGACTGGAAACCAAATTTGTCATTAACAGTAAACGATAGTAAAATAAATGTAGTAAAAAAATCATATACAAATGGGTCATGTGTAATCCGTACAATTACAATCAAATGGGTATGACGCAGGCATTAAAAAACAGAAGTTAACAAAATCAGAGTCTTACCACTGGTTGTTTGAAGACGAACACATAGATGTTCTAAACTCGATTAGGTGACCGGGACGCGCAAGCTCGAAGTGTACCATTACCAAATGATTGTGCATGTGAAGACTAATTAATAGTTGTGACAATGTATATGTTGAAGGAGTTGATGAAGACCTTGATTTTTCGTATATATACACACAAACACACTTGTGTGTGTGTGTGTATATACACACGCACACATACCTTATTACTAAAAGAAATCATACATACACATGTACATTTACATTTATGTACGATGTATCTGAGTATGAAGTAGTCGAATGTAAGAAATAAAAACGTCAGAGTACTAATTAAACAACAGTGTAGGGATAATAAAAAAGGCGTTTGCAAACGTGTTTACACTATCTGACAGATATCATTATTTAAACGGACAACGCTGTCCGTTTAAATAATGAAATCTCTTGGATAGTGTAAAAGACGTTTTGCAAACACATTTATTTATTACACCTACACTGTTATTTAATGAATACGGTGACGTTTTTATTTTTAAAATTTGACTACTTCATACTTGGGTAAAATGCATATAAAGGTAAGTGTAATTGTTTGTATATGATTTTTTGTAGTATTAAAAAATGTATGTATGTATGTATGTATATATATATATATATATGTTTGTGTCTGTGTGTGTACCGTGTATCAGAACTCTTTTTTTTTGATATTATCTAAGAAGAAAAAAATTAATTAATTATATTAGAAACATTTTACTTTCCATGATTGGAACTAAGACGTTGTGTTCAAATGCTCATATCATAGGAAGGCAACAGGTGCAGCTTACTCATTCAACCTTGTTTAAATGTGTGCACATAACATAAATTACAAATATATTATTTAGGGCAAACTAACAACATGTCAATGGTCCTCAAACTTTGTCCGTATTCAACATTTGGTTAAGTACTGATTATATGTGAACAATAACACTGAATACATGATGAGAATACGAAAGAATAATGGGTAAATGCTGATTACTTAAGTCTGAGTGTATCCATTTGTCGAACGAATTAACAAACAGTTGAAGTAGTAACAGTTTTAGTTAATATTATATGTAAAAATGACAGGTAATTAACATATACGTTTCAATTGGACAAAATTGATATAAAACATTTGTAATTGCAGGTAAATAAGATCCATAAAAAATTAAACTAAGTCCAGACGCAATAATGAAGAAGTAACATAACACTCACCTTGAAATCAACATATTTTGAACATGAAACATACGAATAAATGGGTTTGGGTGTAGATCTGAAGAAGAAACATGGGTACCTGCAGATTTGGAGAATATAACATTAGCAAGCAGCAGTAACGTAAAGAAAATAAGGTAAAATCGGAATTAACCTACGCTAACGACGTAACGGTGGGTAAAAAAGTCGGGGAAGGATTGAACATACAGATCTGGACAGAAATCGGGTATGGAAGGGTAAGGAAGTAAAAATCGTCACGACGAGCGTAGGATTTAAGGTTGAAGTAGTACTAAACGTCGGTGAAGAGGACGTATATACTGAGGTGGGAGGCAGCGGACGATGTGAAGAGTTGGAGGAAGGAAGAGGTCAGTGGAGACGGAGGAAACAGTTGACACCATTGCGTAAATTTTGGACCTTTTGTTGTTTTCAGAAAATAAAGGAAAAGAAAGAAGCTGGGAAGACCGGAGTGGAAAAGTGGAGGAAGAAAAGAGAAGGCAAACGTGGTTTGACCAACCGAAAAAGTAGTGGGTATATGGTATGTCTCGCTGGAAGTACAATTTGGCCCTTAGGTTAACTGCGTACGTGGTTTCTGTCGGTTTGAGAGTAAAGGGTTTTTTTGGCAATCCTAAAAAGCTTCACCATGGGGAAGTATTTGTATTATTAGTAAAGACATATATATTAATAAAGTACCAATTTTATAAAAAAAAAGTCATCATTTTGTGTTGCATATGTAGCTTGACCACTTTGGTATATATTAAAAAAAAACATTATAGGTATCCGCCTAGTCTTCGCTTAAGCGTAAAGCTACTCTTACCACCTATGCATAGTCTATTTAAATGAGATTTGATGGATTATGTAAGTATACAAACAAGTTTATAGACATCATATATATGCACCAATTTAGACTTAATACCTCTTATAAACATTAAATGTTTGTTCTGAAAGAATTTTTTTCGTCATAATTGCTTCTAAATCCATGAAATTCACCATGGATTGAGTAATACTAAAAAATATTAAAATTTCATTCAAAACACACGAGTTTATCCAAAACACCTAGTTTTGGTAAATCATCGACTCATCCCCGCATTAGCAATTAATGTAAATCCATGTTTACTGCCAAGCATTCACCTAATGAGTTTTACAACTTGAACTTGACTATCTTGGTCACTCGAGATATCATTATATGTTTTGTTCATATTTTGTAATAGAGATAACCGCATGTATAGTCAGAAGTGGAATGTGAAGACCCGCAACTTCCCCGTAAAGGAAAGTGTCGGATAGTTCGAGAACAAACCACAACAGAACACATACAGAAGAACATTTCATCGTATATTACAACAATGCATCAGATTACAAGAATATACAGAGTATAAAAGAATATAACACAGAAATAACAGAGATTTAAATTACATTTAAATACATAGCAGCGGAAAATAATACAATACACAACTAGAAGGAGATATACGGATACAAAGCTTTCCGGATATCGTTCCAGCTGTAAACCAGGATCCTGTGGATATAAATCTGCAAAACCGAAACTACTAGCTGCCCGTGTCGAAAATACGGGCACCCAGAGTTTAGGTTAAAACAATAAACTCCAGGTCAGTCATGTGACTGGTGTGAGAACTAAAACAGTTATTAATCTTTATTTCAAATCATTAGGTAAATCAAGGGACCACGCCGTATAACACGGAACGGGTTTCCTCCCAAGAATACCTGTGCATAAAACGAACAGCGCAATGCTAAATAAAGAAAAATGAAGCTGTTATAAGACCCAAGTCCCATCACACAATGCAACGCAGTCGAGGATAGGGTTTTCCCTTATAACAGCCAAAGAATGCTTGATACGTTTAAAACAAATCATTTGATACTATTATAAGTGTATAAAACAACTTCAAATCATAAGTATCAATCATAGGCGGCATAAGCGCCCCATCCCACTATGTCGCCATATATAGGATTACAATTAAAACCGCAAATGTCACGTATTTGGAAATTGGATTTCCGTCTATGAACCGAGGCTAGGGGCAAGATCCTCAACCGATTTGAGACGCTCTAGCCCGTGTCTCAGGAACAGAACGCATCGTCCCTTGGAGCGACAGGGCCGGTCCACCGATGTGGATTAAAATGCCTGAACACTACGTTTCCCCACCCTATGGGGTGTAAGTCTGGTCCGTCAGCCGACCAGAATGCATCGGCCGAAACCGATATAACCGAGGCGCCTCGCAACAGCAACAACCACATAAGTCAAACTCGTCAGGGTGTGTAAAACCACTGACGCCACTTCTAACTAGAAAGAAACGCATGCCCTCCCTGAGGTCCGTCTCCCGTTTTTGGTTCATACCGGGTGTGAAACACGCGAGGTAAACGTTACACAAAGCTACGCCACAAAGGCCGTGCTTTGATCATCACCACAAGACTTTGCTTTTCAACAGAAGCCTCGATCATTTGCATCTTAGCATGCCACACAGGCAAACCATCCTATGCAACCGATATCAGTCACACAGAATG
Source organism: Allium sativum (assembly GCA_030737875.1). Taxonomy (NCBI): domain Eukaryota; kingdom Viridiplantae; phylum Streptophyta; class Magnoliopsida; order Asparagales; family Amaryllidaceae; genus Allium; species Allium sativum. The sequence continues at coordinate 530,012,858 of CM060916.1, forward strand.
AAATCCGATGTCAGACACACAGTCCATTTACAAGTCCGTTCTGGGTCTGAACGAAACCGGAGGCACCTAGTACCCCGCATATCCATCGATCTCCAAGTACGTCTGGACGATCACTAACTGTTTCCATCTTCTTGGGTGTACAGCCCAATCAAGATCATCAGTTATCACCCAAACGACGTGAAGACCTCCGGTCTTCGACCATCGTCTTCATCTTCGACTTATCGTCGTATCAGTTATTCAGAATGGGATAAACCCGGTCTTTCCGAATAACTCGCGTATATTTTAAATAAGTGTTACACAAACACAACATACGCCTCATTCCAATTCATTAGTCACTAACCGTAAATTAATCAAGAGAATAATTCCCCAAATATTAACCCCGAAGGCCGAAACCAACATCAGATCAATATCCAGAAAACCATTCTGCTTGGCTAACCGACAGTTAGTTTCTAAATTTCACGTTCAAATCTAATTAAAGATTTAACTATCGCCTGGAGCAAAACTGGTGATACTCCATTCTCGATCTTTTCAATCTAATTAAAGATTCATTAAAACTCCACTTAGTTTTAATCATTATCTGGGTTAAAGAATCAGTGTCATTTAAAACACGATTCACGATAAACCCAAAATCACATTCCATTAATTATCGGGTTAAAGAACAAGTGTTATTTAAAACACTGTTCACGATAAACCCAAAAATCAATACCAATTCAATTCCAATTAAATATCATTTAATTGGTACACTTCATTAAATCTAAATAAAAAGATTTAATCTTTTCTCAACTGGGTTCAAGAACAGTGTTAGTGAAAACACCATTCACGACAAACCCAAATCACATTCGATATTCAATACAAGGCTCTGAATAGAAAATATATCGGCTTATATTCAATATCGAATTCTACGACTAACAAATGTCGTATTGGAAATAACGATACAAATATATATCTTTCAAATTTCCATAACAACACCTGTAATATCACGAATTCCAACATCGAAATATTCCGAAGACAATTTCGATTCAACTCCACTCCAATGCAATCATTGGAAATTTTGGTTATTTTCAAAACCATTTCAAATTCAATTTATTTATTTAAAAATAAATAGAATTATAATTCTAGTTCAAAACTAGTTCATTTCGATAAAAATCTATTTTTATCTTTCCAAATATGGAGTTTTTCATCCCAAACTTTCACAAATCATTTCTTATGATTTTACACAAATTATTACTATTTTTAATAATTTTATCAAGGCCCGTACAGTCGATTTCCATTAACGGCCATCGAACTGCACTTACAGCGACCTTTTTCGAATTTGATTTGGACGTATCTCCAAATCCAACCGTTAGATTTCAAATTTCTAACATTTATTAGAAAGCTCTTTTCGATACGAACCCAACGGTTCCGGTTTTAGGAGAATCCGACGGTCGGATCTCCCGTAATGTCCGTTTGAAATAAATGGTCGAAATTCACGAACTGCCGCGGCGCGGCGCGTTCTATTCAGGCCATTATATTATATATATAATATATATAATATATATTTCGTCGATTTCTATTTAAAACGAATTATATAAATAGTTTTAAAATTCGTTTTCAAAATCTATTTCAACTTCCATTTCAATTCAAAGCAAAATTGAATTCTTCTCTATAAATTCGTTTTAAAATTCATTTCTATTCAATTCAAATTTCAATTCAATTTGAATTCGTTTCAATTTGCTTTCAATTCAATTTGAATTCGTTTTCAATTCATTTCGAAATCGCTTTCAATTCAATTCATTTCGAAATCGTTTTCAATTCAATTCATTTCGAAATCGTTTTCAATTCAATTCATTTCGAAATCGTTTTCAATTCAATTCATTTCGAAACCGTTTTCAATTCAATTCATTTCGAAACCGTTTTCAATTCAATTCATTTCGAAATCGTTTTCAATTCAATTCATTTCGAAATCGTTTTCAATTCAATTCATTTCGAAATCGTTTTCAATTCAATTCATTTCGAAATCGTTTTCAATTCAATTCATTTCGAAACCGTTTTCAATTCAATTCATTTCGAAACCGTTTTCAATTTAATTCATTTCGAAATCGTTTTCAATTCAATTCATTTCGAAACCGTTTTCAATTCAATTCATTTCGAAACCGTTTTCAATTCAATTCATTTCGAAACCGTTTTCAATTCAATTCATTTCGAAATCGTTTTCAATTCAATTCATTTCGAAATCGTTTTCAATTCAATTCATTTCGAAATCGTTTTCAATTCAATTCATTTCGAAACCGTTTTCAATTCAATTCATTTCGAATTCGTTTTCAATTCAATTCATTTCGAAATCGTTTTCAATTCAATTCATTTCGAAACCGTTTTCAATTCAATTCATTTCGAATTCGTTTTCAATTCAATTCATTTCGAAATCGTTTTCAATTCAATTCATTTCGAATTCGTTTTCAATTCAATTCATTTCGAAATCGTTTTCAATTCAAATTATTTCGAATTCGTTTTCAATTCAATTCATTTCGAAATCGTTTTCAATTCAAATTATTTCGAAACCGTTTTCAATTCAATTCATTTCGAATCCGTTTTCAATTCAATTCATTTCGAATTCGTTTTCAATTCAATTCATTTCGAAATCGTTTTCAATTCAATTCATTTCGAATTCGTTTTCAATTCTATTCATTTCGAAATCGTTTTCAATTCAATTCATTTCGAATTCGTTTTCAATTCAATTCATTTCGAATTCGTTTTCAATTCAATTCATTTCGAATTCGTTTTCAATTCAATTCATTTCGAAATCACTTTCAATCCAATTCATTTCGAAATGAATAAAATCGATATAAATATCGTTTACGTCAAAATGGCGTCAATCTAATCAACACGGCTTCATAATTTCTATTTCAAATATTCTATTTCAAATATTTTTATTTCAAATATTCTATTTTAAAACTGGAATGAGGCCCAATCCATTACCATATAAAGTTAATTATATGGATTTTCATACAACACATGTATATAATAGCATGGAAAAATAATCAACCATCAACCAAAGTGCACTACACTGTATAAGCATCAAATATAGATATCCAACGCTTAAAACAGCCTGTCAATCAACCGATCGACATATTCAATCAATCGGGATGAGTGAACTTCAAATTTCATCCCAACACCCGTGTGGGGTTTCAAACAATCAAACACATATTTTATTTGTGCCGTTGGGCGATGTGTGAAATTTATCGACCCAATCAATATCATTCAAATAAGTGTACATAAACAAACCATCTGGTTTGTAAATGAATATTTATTTATTCACTTCACTATTTTCATATTCACGTCAAAAATTATATTTTTAACGATAAAACATTTTATTCCAACATATGAATTTTTATTATTCATTTACACAATAAAATGATATTTTTATTTTCTAACATATTTTAGAAAATTTCGGCGGCATAACGGCACGATACTAGAAACGGGACGAGGCCTAGCCTTATCCCCGGTCTAGTGAAGGCCCACGCCATTCACACATCAATCAAATCAATTCGTTATGCAAACCACAAACTTTGGAGTAAGAGTCTAACCTAGCCTTACTCCTTCGCCTTATAACGGCGCACGTCTAATCCTAACCAATTCATCGATTCGATTTTTCATACCACAAATCACATTCAAACAAAACGCAATCAATCACCAATCAATCAAACAAACAAGTCCATGGTCTGTGGACGATTGTGTCGGGTGCTACTAAGCACCGTCTGCATCCTAGTATATATATATATAACTAGAAAAATAAATTGAAAGGTGAGAAATTCTCACGGAAAGCTATCCTAGCTCCACGGCTCTTCATTTGCAGAAGTCTTCGTCGTTTCGCCTTTTTGTCACCTTCGTTGCCCAAGGCCACTATATATAAAAATCGAATTTTTATTTCAAAGTTCAATATATAAAAATCGAATTTTTATTTCAAAGTTCAATATATAAAAATCGAATTTTTATTTCAAAGTTCAATATATAAAAATCGAATTTTTATTTCAAAGTTCAATATATAAAAATCGAATTTTTATTTCAAAGTTCAATATATAAAAATCGAATTTTTATTTCAAAGTTCAATATACAAAAATCGAATTTTTATTTTAAAGTTCAATATATAAAAATCGAATTTTTATTTCAAAGTTCAATAAATAAAAATCGAATTTTTAGTTCAAAGTTCAATAAATAAAAATCGAATTTTTAGTTCAAAGTTCAATAAATAAAAATCGAATTTTTAGTTCAAAGTTCAATATATAAAAATCGAATTTTTAGTTCAAAGTTCAATAAATAAAAATCGAATTTTTAGTTCTTCTACCCAATAAAAATTCTGCCTTTTCTATTTTAAAAATATGATCTTTTCTAAATTAAAGACCAAATCCTTTTCATATCAAATATCGAACCTTTCCCATAGTAAAGATCAAATCTTTTCTTTTACTTTTTAAGTTTAAATCTTTTCTATTTTAAAGTTTCAAATCTTCTTTCCTTTAAAATTTTAAAATAAAAATCAGTTTTCAAACTTTAAAATATAAATCAGTTTTTAACTTTAAACAAAAATCAGATTCAGTTTTAAACAAAAATCAAATTCAGTTTTAAACAAAAATCAAATTCAGTTTTAATACTTAAATCAGTTTTTATAAATCACTAAAAATCAAAATTAGTTTTTAATCTCTAAAATAAAAATAAAATAAAAGTAAAAATGCTTACTGCGTATGAAGGGGGGGGCTTGCTCGCGCTCCAGGAGGAGGACGGGCTGCGGTTGCTCACTGGCGCGTCGGTGGGGCCCTGAAGGAGCGGTGGAAGGTTGCGTCGGGTTCCAGGGGGGGGGCTCCGGCTGGTCGCGACGGCGTCGGAGGGTTAGGGCGCGATGTCGATGGGTGGCGGCTTCGATTGTCGGGGCGGTGGCTTCGATTGTCGGGGCGGTGGCTGGAGGTTGAACGGAGGGCGGCTTCGAGGTTTAGGTCTCCGTCTCTTTTTTTTTTTTTTTCTTTCTTCGAAAACTCAATTGAAAAACTACGGGGGGGGGGGGGCCTGGTTAAAAGGGGATGAGAGATATTTTTTTTTTTTTTTTTTTTTTATTTAATTATTTTAAATTTTACTTTATAAAGCAACCTTTATTTTCGACCTCAAAACGAGGCCCACCGCCTGTCGTCCATAGCGTTTTACCCCCATTCCGAACACAATGGGATATGTATCGTAAGCTGGATCGACCGTTTCGATCAGTTTCCTTTTAATTTACATTTAAATCACTATATTGAATTTTAAACGTACATTTCAAATTACCGGGGTCACATACTAACTAGAAAAATTCCAAAAAAATATTTTCTAGCTTCGTATTGACGATACGGTCCTAACAAAACTAGTTTCGTCGAATTCTGAGACCGTTTGAAAAATGGCCAATTTCCAGTCGATTAAAATCAACTGAAACTAGTCAAACGCGTTTCTCTTTACCACGCTCACATATTGATTCGAAAAATTATGAAATTTGAAACCTAGCAATAACTTTACATCACGGACCCAACAAAACTGGTTTCGTCGAAATCCGAGGTCGTTTGCAAAATTGCTATTTTTAAGGGCCTTATATATATAAAAATATATATAAATTCCACAGCGACTATTTCTAATTTTCAACTGGACATATCTTATCATTTCTAAAATGAAATTTCAGTTTGTTAACTTCGTTCCAAAGATATAGTTATACAGATTCAAATATTTCTGGTTTCGTTCAATTCTGACTTATAACGAATTCTGTATATTCATTTGAAATTAGAAATCGAATTTTCGAACTACCGCGCCATTTTCAATTCCTTTTTTAATTATATATAATTATTATATATTCTAACGACGACGTATATAATATATACGTTCGAATTATATTCAAAATAAATTTCACGTCGATATTATTTAAAATAATTCATTTTAAATAATCAAAATTCGCTAAAATGGCCAAAATAAAAATTTTAAACTGGCCCAGATTTTCCGGGTTGTTACAATCTCCCCCACTTAAAACTTTTCGTCCCCGAAAAGGAACAAAGTCGAAAGTGGTTTGATTAATCAACTCTACGTTCGATCTGGCTTCCATTCTCCAACCTTTCAGTTTCTAAGAATTTTCAAAATTTCAAAAAATTTGGCTAACACCCTAAATTTTCGAAAAATTTCGCCATAACCTCCCCTGCAATGGGAGCATCGGGGAATTTCAAATAGCTTCCCCGGTCCTTCAGATCTCAAAAAGAAAAAGAAAAAGCCAAGCGGCTAGCCAATAGGCTCATAAAATCATCATCACCCAAACAAAACAGGAAATTATGTAGTAAACATGTACCTATTTGTCGGGCAAACAAATTTTATTCTCTGCTCTAGCCTCCTTGCTATGACCTGTTCAAAGATATATATGTATATGCAAGCAGATGCAACCAATTTTCAATATCATTCAATATTTGATTCAATTAGGCTAAATGGTTCAAAATTGTCAAACAAATAAACAAACAATACAAACATCAATTAATTAGTGAATTAGAGCTTCAAATTCATAATTTTGAGACATATACAAAAATCAGATTTTTGGTGCCAAGTCACAACCATTGATCCTATATAGTTTTTGGTTCTCACACCAGTCAATAGGAAATATATAGATATCACACCTTCGACACTCGAATATAAATGCTGATGATGATGCACCATCATCAATATCATCTTCGGGCGACTAGAGTGTGATGCTATATCTATCCAATATATTAAAACTTTGAGTATACGTTTGCAAGGCGTATATGCAAAATCTTTGTATACTGGACTGTCCTAATCAATATAAATAGATAATCAAATACGAATAATTGATTTAAATTTTCAAAACAAAATTCGTTTTCCTTTTGAAAATATACTCTTCACACTCGTTCTAGGATACTACTGATCCTATCTCTAACGAGTCATTCCCTTGGATATTACTAATCCAATATCTGATGAATTCTTTCGTACGTTTCTAATGTGTCTTGTTCTCTAGCTTTGTAAACCAAAGCTCTGATACCAAAAGTGAAGACCCGCAACTTCCCCGTAAAGGAAAGTGTCGGATAGTTCGAGAACAAACCACAACAGAACACATACAGAAGAACATTTCATCGTATATTACAACAATGCATCAGATTACAAGAATATACAGAGTATAAAAGAATATAACACAGAAATAACAGAGATTTAAATTACATTTAAATACATAGCAGCGGAAAATAATACAATACACAACTAGAAGGAGATATACGGATACAAAGCTTTCCGGATATCGTTCCAGCTGTAAACCAGGATCCTGTGGATATAAATCTGCAAAACCGAAACTACTAGCTGCCCGTGTCGAAAATACGGGCACCCAGAGTTTAGGTTAAAACAATAAACTCCAGGTCAGTCATGTGACTGGTGTGAGAACTAAAACAGTTATTAATCTTTATTTCAAATCATTAGGTAAATCAAGGGACCACGCCGTATAACACGGAACGGGTTTCCTCCCAAGAATACCTGTGCATAAAACGAACAGCGCAATGCTAAATAAAGAAAAATGAAGCTGTTATAAGACCCAAGTCCCATCACACAATGCAACGCAGTCGAGGATAGGGTTTTCCCTTATAACAGCCAAAGAATGCTTGATACGTTTAAAACAAATCATTTGATACTATTATAAGTGTATAAAACAACTTCAAATCATAAGTATCAATCATAGGCGGCATAAGCGCCCCATCCCACTATGTCGCCATATATAGGATTACAATTAAAACCGCAAATGTCACGTATTTGGAAATTGGATTTCCGTCTATGAACCGAGGCTAGGGGCAAGATCCTCAACCGATTTGAGACGCTCTAGCCCGTGTCTCAGGAACAGAACGCATCGTCCCTTGGAGCGACAGGGCCGGTCCACCGATGTGGATTAAAATGCCTGAACACTACGTTTCCCCACCCTATGGGGTGTAAGTCTGGTCCGTCAGCCGACCAGAATGCATCGGCCGAAACCGATATAACCGAGGCGCCTCGCAACAGCAACAACCACATAAGTCAAACTCGTCAGGGTGTGTAAAACCACTGACGCCACTTCTAACTAGAAAGAAACGCATGCCCTCCCTGAGGTCCGTCTCCCGTTTTTGGTTCATACCGGGTGTGAAACACGCGAGGTAAACGTTACACAAAGCTACGCCACAAAGGCCGTGCTTTGATCATCACCACAAGACTTTGCTTTTCAACAGAAGCCTCGATCATTTGCATCTTAGCATGCCACACAGGCAAACCATCCTATGCAACCGATATCAGTCACACAGAATGAAATCCGATGTCAGACACACAGTCCATTTACAAGTCCGTTCTGGGTCTGAACGAAACCGGAGGCACCTAGTACCCCGCATATCCATCGATCTCCAAGTACGTCTGGACGATCACTAACTGTTTCCATCTTCTTGGGTGTACAGCCCAATCAAGATCATCAGTTATCACCCAAACGACGTGAAGACCTCCGGTCTTCGACCATCGTCTTCATCTTCGACTTATCGTCGTATCAGTTATTCAGAATGGGATAAACCCGGTCTTTCCGAATAACTCGCGTATATTTTAAATAAGTGTTACACAAACACAACATACGCCTCATTCCAATTCATTAGTCACTAACCGTAAATTAATCAAGAGAATAATTCCCCAAATATTAACCCCGAAGGCCGAAACCAACATCAGATCAATATCCAGAAAACCATTCTGCTTGGCTAACCGACAGTTAGTTTCTAAATTTCACGTTCAAATCTAATTAAAGATTTAACTATCGCCTGGAGCAAAACTGGTGATACTCCATTCTCGATCTTTTCAATCTAATTAAAGATTCATTAAAACTCCACTTAGTTTTAATCATTATCTGGGTTAAAGAATCAGTGTCATTTAAAACACGATTCACGATAAACCCAAAATCACATTCCATTAATTATCGGGTTAAAGAACAAGTGTTATTTAAAACACTGTTCACGATAAACCCAAAAATCAATACCAATTCAATTCCAATTAAATATCATTTAATTGGTACACTTCATTAAATCTAAATAAAAAGATTTAATCTTTTCTCAACTGGGTTCAAGAACAGTGTTAGTGAAAACACCATTCACGACAAACCCAAATCACATTCGATATTCAATACAAGGCTCTGAATAGAAAATATATCGGCTTATATTCAATATCGAATTCTACGACTAACAAATGTCGTATTGGAAATAACGATACAAATATATATCTTTCAAATTTCCATAACAACACCTGTAATATCACGAATTCCAACATCGAAATATTCCGAAGACAATTTCGATTCAACTCCACTCCAATGCAATCATTGGAAATTTTGGTTATTTTCAAAACCATTTCAAATTCAATTTATTTATTTAAAAATAAATAGAATTATAATTCTAGTTCAAAACTAGTTCATTTCGATAAAAATCTATTTTTATCTTTCCAAATATGGAGTTTTTCATCCCAAACTTTCACAAATCATTTCTTATGATTTTACACAAATTATTACTATTTTTAATAATTTTATCAAGGCCCGTACAGTCGATTTCCATTAACGGCCATCGAACTGCACTTACAGCGACCTTTTTCGAATTTGATTTGGACGTATCTCCAAATCCAACCGTTAGATTTCAAATTTCTAACATTTATTAGAAAGCTCTTTTCGATACGAACCCAACGGTTCCGGTTTTAGGAGAATCCGACGGTCGGATCTCCCGTAATGTCCGTTTGAAATAAATGGTCGAAATTCACGAACTGCCGCGGCGCGGCGCGTTCTATTCAGGCCATTATATTATATATATAATATATATAATATATATTTCGTCGATTTCTATTTAAAACGAATTATATAAATAGTTTTAAAATTCGTTTTCAAAATCTATTTCAACTTCCATTTCAATTCAAAGCAAAATTGAATTCTTCTCTATAAATTCGTTTTAAAATTCATTTCTATTCAATTCAAATTTCAATTCAATTTGAATTCGTTTCAATTTGCTTTCAATTCAATTTGAATTCGTTTTCAATTCATTTCGAAATCGCTTTCAATTCAATTCATTTCGAAATCGTTTTCAATTCAATTCATTTCGAAATCGTTTTCAATTCAATTCATTTCGAAATCGTTTTCAATTCAATTCATTTCGAAACCGTTTTCAATTCAATTCATTTCGAAACCGTTTTCAATTCAATTCATTTCGAAATCGTTTTCAATTCAATTCATTTCGAAATCGTTTTCAATTCAATTCATTTCGAAATCGTTTTCAATTCAATTCATTTCGAAATCGTTTTCAATTCAATTCATTTCGAAACCGTTTTCAATTCAATTCATTTCGAAACCGTTTTCAATTTAATTCATTTCGAAATCGTTTTCAATTCAATTCATTTTGAAACCGTTTTCAATTCAATTCATTTCGAAACCGTTTTCAATTCAATTCATTTCGAAACCGTTTTCAATTCAATTCATTTCGAAATCGTTTTCAATTCAATTCATTTCGAAATCGTTTTCAATTCAATTCATTTCGAAATCGTTTTCAATTCAATTCATTTCGAAACCGTTTTCAATTCAATTCATTTCGAATTCGTTTTCAATTCAATTCATTTCGAAATCGTTTTCAATTCAATTCATTTCGAAACCGTTTTCAATTCAATTCATTTCGAATTCGTTTTCAATTCAATTCATTTCGAAATCGTTTTCAATTCAATTCATTTCGAATTCGTTTTCAATTCAATTCATTTCGAAATCGTTTTCAATTCAAATTATTTCGAATTCGTTTTCAATTCAATTCATTTCGAAATCGTTTTCAATTCAAATTATTTCGAAACCGTTTTCAATTCAATTCATTTCGAATCCGTTTTCAATTCAATTCATTTCGAATTCGTTTTCAATTCAATTCATTTCGAAATCGTTTTCAATTCAATTCATTTCGAATTCGTTTTCAATTCTATTCATTTCGAAATCGTTTTCAATTCAATTCATTTCGAATTCGTTTTCAATTCAATTCATTTCGAATTCGTTTTCAATTCAATTCATTTCGAATTCGTTTTCAATTCAATTCATTTCGAAATCACTTTCAATCCAATTCATTTCGAAATGAATAAAATCGATATAAATATCGTTTACGTCAAAATGGCGTCAATCTAATCAACACGGCTTCATAATTTCTATTTCAAATATTCTATTTCAAATATTTTTATTTCAAATATTCTATTTTAAAACTGGAATGAGGCCCAATCCATTACCATATAAAGTTAATTATATGGATTTTCATACAACACATGTATATAATAGCATGGAAAAATAATCAACCATCAACCAAAGTGCACTACACTGTATAAGCATCAAATATAGATATCCAACGCTTAAAACAGCCTGTCAATCAACCGATCGACATATTCAATCAATCGGGATGAGTGAACTTCAAATTTCATCCCAACACCCGTGTGGGGTTTCAAACAATCAAACACATATTTTATTTGTGCCGTTGGGCGATGTGTGAAATTTATCGACCCAATCAATATCATTCAAATAAGTGTACATAAACAAACCATCTGGTTTGTAAATGAATATTTATTTATTCACTTCACTATTTTCATATTCACGTCAAAAATTATATTTTTAACGATAAAACATTTTATTCCAACATATGAATTTTTATTATTCATTTACACAATAAAATGATATTTTTATTTTCTAACATATTTTAGAAAATTTCGGCGGCATAACGGCACGATACTAGAAACGGGACGAGGCCTAGCCTTATCCCCGGTCTAGTGAAGGCCCACGCCATTCACACATCAATCAAATCAATTCGTTATGCAAACCACAAACTTTGGAGTAAGAGTCTAACCTAGCCTTACTCCTTCGCCTTATAACGGCGCACGTCTAATCCTAACCAATTCATCGATTCGATTTTTCATACCACAAATCACATTCAAACAAAACGCAATCAATCACCAATCAATCAAACAAACAAGTCCATGGTCTGTGGACGATTGTGTCGGGTGCTACTAAGCACCGTCTGCATCCTAGTATATATATATATAACTAGAAAAATAAATTGAAAGGTGAGAAATTCTCACGGAAAGCTATCCTAGCTCCACGGCTCTTCATTTGCAGAAGTCTTCGTCGTTTCGCCTTTTTGTCACCTTCGTTGCCCAAGGCCACTATATATAAAAATCGAATTTTTATTTCAAAGTTCAATATATAAAAATCGAATTTTTATTTCAAAGTTCAATATATAAAAATCGAATTTTTATTTCAAAGTTCAATATATAAAAATCGAATTTTTATTTCAAAGTTCAATATATAAAAATCGAATTTTTATTTCAAAGTTCAATATATAAAAATCGAATTTTTATTTCAAAGTTCAATATACAAAAATCGAATTTTTATTTTAAAGTTCAATATATAAAAATCGAATTTTTATTTCAAAGTTCAATAAATAAAAATCGAATTTTTAGTTCAAAGTTCAATAAATAAAAATCGAATTTTTAGTTCAAAGTTCAATAAATAAAAATCGAATTTTTAGTTCAAAGTTCAATATATAAAAATCGAATTTTTAGTTCAAAGTTCAATAAATAAAAATCGAATTTTTAGTTCTTCTACCCAATAAAAATTCTGCCTTTTCTATTTTAAAAATATGATCTTTTCTAAATTAAAGACCAAATCCTTTTCATATCAAATATCGAACCTTTCCCATAGTAAAGATCAAATCTTTTCTTTTACTTTTTAAGTTTAAATCTTTTCTATTTTAAAGTTTCAAATCTTCTTTCCTTTAAAATTTTAAAATAAAAATCAGTTTTCAAACTTTAAAATATAAATCAGTTTTTAACTTTAAACAAAAATCAGATTCAGTTTTAAACAAAAATCAAATTCAGTTTTAAACAAAAATCAAATTCAGTTTTAATACTTAAATCAGTTTTTATAAATCACTAAAAATCAAAATTAGTTTTTAATCTCTAAAATAAAAATAAAATAAAAGTAAAAATGCTTACTGCGTATGAAGGGGGGGGCTTGCTCGCGCTCCAGGAGGAGGACGGGCTGCGGTTGCTCACTGGCGCGTCGGTGGGGCCCTGAAGGAGCGGTGGAAGGTTGCGTCGGGTTCCAGGGGGGGGGCTCCGGCTGGTCGCGACGGCGTCGGAGGGTTAGGGCGCGATGTCGATGGGTGGCGGCTTCGATTGTCGGGGCGGTGGCTTCGATTGTCGGGGCGGTGGCTGGAGGTTGAACGGAGGGCGGCTTCGAGGTTTAGGTCTCCGTCTCTTTTTTTTTTTTTTTTTTCTTTCTTCGAAAACTCAATTGAAAAACTACGGGGGGGGGGGGGGGGGGGCCTGGTTAAAAGGGGATGAGAGATATTTTTTTTTTTTTTTTTTTTTTATTTAATTATTTTAAATTTTACTTTATAAAGCAACCTTTATTTTCGACCTCAAAACGAGGCCCACCGCCTGTCGTCCATAGCGTTTTACCCCCATTCCGAACACAATGGGATATGTATCGTAAGCTGGATCGACCGTTTCGATCAGTTTCCTTTTAATTTACATTTAAATCACTATATTGAATTTTAAACGTACATTTCAAATTACCGGGGTCACATACTAACTAGAAAAATTCCAAAAAAATATTTTCTAGCTTCGTATTGACGATACGGTCCTAACAAAACTAGTTTCGTCGAATTCTGAGACCGTTTGAAAAATGGCCAATTTCCAGTCGATTAAAATCAACTGAAACTGGTCAAACGCGTTTCTCTTTACCACGCTCACATATTGATTCGAAAAATTATGAAATTTGAAACCTAGCAATAACTTTACATCACGGACCCAACAAAACTGGTTTCGTCGAAATCCGAGGTCGTTTGCAAAATTGCTATTTTTAAGGGCCTTATATATATATAAATATATATAAATTCCACAGCGACTATTTCTAATTTTCAACTGGACATATCTTATCATTTCTAAAATGAAATTTCAGTTTGTTAACTTCGTTCCAAAGATATAGTTATACAGATTCAAATATTTCTGGTTTCGTTCAATTCTGACTTATAACGAATTCTGTATATTCATTTGAAATTAGAAATCGAATTTTCGAACTACCGCGCCATTTTCAATTCCTTTTTTAATTATATATAATTATTATATATTCTAACGACGACGTATATAATATATACGTTCGAATTATATTCAAAATAAATTTCACGTCGATATTATTTAAAATAATTCATTTTAAATAATCAAAATTCGCTAAAATGGCCAAAATAAAAATTTTAAACTGGCCCAGATTTTCCGGGTTGTTACATGGAATGTCTATGGTTTAATAGATCAACTTAAGTATATATCTTTGGGATGCTCGTAATTATGTTAAGGTTCATATTCAACATTTAAATTAATCACTTTGGTAAGTAATGTTACCAGCATTTCTTTTTCTTGAATATATTTCAGATGGTCCATGCAATTCACCACCATCACTAAAACTAATACATTAGTTAATTGTTAAATTAACCCTGCTTCCACCTACATTGTCATGATCAATATTCAACGATCTAGTATTATCACCATTGTTTTGATATCTTGGTCGTGCATATATTTCATTTTACAACAATAACAACATCATTCAATTTATTAGTGATACCAGGATCATTGTCCACCATGTATTGTTGAACTTTTGTACTTCACTATGCTAGTAGATCATGTTCATGAAATATATAGTTTAGATCAATCAATTGATTTTCAGCATCGATGCATTTTCAATTTTTTTCTCTTAATCTCAAGCTGTGATGCACATGTATCATTTTTTCTATAATTTTCATTTTTACTCCATTACTTAATTTTGATTTAATCATTGAAAACCTAGTTCGGTTTGTCTTGTTGTTTGGATAAGGAATTGTTTGCGTTAAAATATTCATCACTAAGCATGGTAAGCATATCATCACTCCCAAATATTGATCGCCAGTAAGCAAGAAACATTTCTTATAACTACACTTGTTTTGTAAAACCAAATGTAATAAATTTCTTTTTATTATTTTCGTTTGTTGATGTATAATTAAATATTTGATGTAATAAATGTCAAGTTATTTTATTAATATTGTATATGCTATTTTTACCAGTTTTCCTATTTCAACTTGTGTTAAAATATTCAATGCATTCTTTCAATAAGGTTATTAAATCTGTTTAATAATTATTCATCATTTATTGCATTTCAATATCGAATGGTATGATTAAAATAATAATTTAGATGAAAAATAATGTAACACGTTATTAATATTTATGTATTGATTATTTGTATGATTATTAAATGAAATAAATTATTTGTTCCATGAAGAGTTTGATGTAATTTGTATTTCTCATCTTCCGTCTATTATATCCATTCATTTGTCGTATTTCTTTCAACCAACAAATTTTTATCGATATTTTTGCTCGATCCATCACCTCATAGAGTTACCTCATTTCTATTTTGTTGTCGCCATCCACTATCCTCAAAACTCCGACTAGTTGCTCAAAAACAATGGTGATGGACGTGTACCAACCCAATTTTTTTGTTGTAAATCATTGTAGAGACAATGTTTATTTTTCTTTTATATTTACTATTGAGACGATAACTCTTTACATCCACTCTCTCGAAACAACCATTGTTCTTAAATCATGTTAATGTTTCTAAATAGAGCCAAATGTGATGGAATAAATTGCAAACATTGTTAATGTTAGTATATCATTTTTTTTGTTACTCTCTTTTCTCATAATAAAAAGTAATGAACTATGTCGTTATTTACTAGCGATTCAAAATAATAGTTGTTATCTTTGGCTCTTTGGAAATGTCTTTCAAAATAAGATGAATATAATATTGCACATAGTGTCCAATATAAATATTTTCTTTTCTGCATCAACAATTGACCGATAGCTTTATAGTTTACCTTGTTATATGTAACTACATGCACTACTTCATTTTCACCAATTGTTTCCATGATTTCATCTAGTGATCCATAAATACAATACTTAAAGTGACAAATAATCCCAACCATTGGGGATCATTTTTGGAACAAAGATCACCACCTCATCCTTCGATATTGAGTTTTCTTCCCACTGGAAGGGACATAAGATATGCAAGTAATAGGCTATAGCCCTTGCTCAAGAAACATCACACTTAACAAATAGCAATATAAGTCAAATTTATAATACTGATTATAATGGAGCTATTGCCTAAATTTCTTGCAGAATAGCATAACAGTCCATTATGCCACAAACAAAATCATAATCATCATGTTGGATGGTAGCAATTACATCCATATACCAGACATCAAAATTGATATACCGACGAATCACAGTGTTTCAATTATCCTTGAGCTCAAACATTGCCGTTTTCTTCGCACGATAGGAGAATCAACATTGGCATGGCTTATTTGCGTTCAATGTGATTGCTAGAGAATGAAATTTGAGGGTTTTTGGATGGTGATAAGTAGGAGATGACCAATGAAGTAATTATGTAAGTGTGATACTAAAAAGTACCCCAATTTGTGCTTTCTAATACCATAGAGTATTAGCCAAAAGCACAAAATAGAGTAGTCATTAGCATCACACCATCATGTGAAAATATACCAATCAAATACAATTAGGTGAAGCTTGAGATTTTTATTCATCGGGCATTTGTTGTGACCCACTTCTCATTACAAAACCACATTAACGGAGACAATAATAACTTTTAGGACGAAGGGCAAGATAAAGACTTGTAACAGTTATCTACCAACTTATGTTTTTTTTGAACTAATTTTAATGTACACTATTCAAATAATTATGTGATTTTCAAATATTGTACCATGAAGACTTTATGTAAACGTGTTGTGAGATCTAGTGATAACGTGATATATGTCTCAATTGAATGTCTTTTATGAAATTGGTACTTGTTTATTGCATTTTATCAATTTAGCTTTGTGACTGTAAAAGTATGGATATATAGTGTAACGATCCACATTTTTTATGTTGCTAAAACTGAAGTAATTAAGAACTGATTTTTAATAGCTAATAAATTGGATATCATACTTATAACCATTGTGAAGGTCTTTCCGAGATGATTAGTTTGCTATATAATTTTGATATACTTGAATTACAGTTTACAAAATATTGACTTTGTAAGTTTAAAAGATATGCACATAAAATCAATAATTTTCAATGTTGTAAATTTTAAAAACAAAATTTTTATTTGGTGTAATATTAAGGGAGTAAATTTTGATGTGAGAGGCCATGAGTTTGATTGCCATCAGTGACACATTTTTGAAGTTTAAAGAGATCAATTAAAAAGAAACATGTTCCATGTCGGAAGCATGTGTGTATATATACATATATAAATAAGAGGCATATAAGATTAAAATGTACATATAAAAAATACTATATATTCGCATATGTATGTGTGTGCGTGTGTGTTTATATATTTGGGATATATGTTGTTTTCGTATTATAATGTATTAATTTCCTAGGTTGTGAATTAATTGCACATTAATTAACATGTTATTCAAATCTTATATATAAAGAGGCACGCTCTAAGGCACCCTTATTTGGTAACACCCCATTTCTACTTCATTTTAAGCCATTCATTTATAATTAAACAAGTTAGTGGGAAGAGAAAGAGTTAATGAAAAGAGAGAGAAATGAGGTTGTGTGGTGGAAATCAAGTAGCTATAGGGGTGTTGCAATATTTGGGGTGTTCTTGATCCTATCTTATATATATATATAACTTGATTGTGCGTAAACATTATTTGCTATGAGAAATTAGCAAACAAGGACTAAATTCTATACTTAATATTTTTACTTATTGGACTTAACTGCATAGGTTAGCAATTAATCATGCATTAATTATCAATATATTCTATGTTTTAAAAAAAATTGATGAATGCTTTGTCTATAACTTCATATATAGTATGGGGGTTAATTCAATATTCTTACAATTAATTAGTACGATCAAATTATCCTATATATATGTAAATTAGAAAGTCTTTAATTTCATATATCGTAGCATATTAATTATGCACGTTAGTATTGATTGACACATAAGACAAATGAAGATTTATTTCCTAGAGATTAGAAATTAATTCTGTGTATAATGGGTAGCTTTCTCATAGGTTTTAAAATATATTGGTTTATTACTCTTTTTACAAGGCATATTCAAATTCCCTTTTTTTATCGGTTGGATGAAAGTAATAACGGATGTATGAGATGCATCCTAAGATCTTACTTCATTAATTAGGATAGTGATCATAATGTAACTAAAAAACTTATAGGTTAATCTATTGGACTAAACCATTCCCTAACTCCTATATAAGCATGCTAAACCTAATTAATCTGAGACTATGGCATCTATTTTCTTTCTTTTCTTCTTCCTCCTAAAATATTCTTTAACTACAATTTCTTAACTTCTAAATCAAATTAAAAGAAAGACAATTCAATATAATCCTATAGGGGAAGATCTATAGCTTTAAGAAGGAAGGAATTCATTTGGTTGATTGTTCCATTTCGGCTTTGGTAAAATTTCTCATTTATGTTACTGTAAGCAAAGGCGAGTGATAATTTCTCTTTTACAAATTATTGTAAATCTACGATCTCTTCTAAAAATTGAATTAAAACTTTAGGAAGCCTTTTTTTTCTTAAAATTAATTGATTATGAATTTTTGCAAATAAGTCTTAAGTTCTTATCTTAGAAATAAAACATGCTAAACCTATTAAAATTGATTGGTTGGATATATGCCCTCTTCCACCTAAGTTTATTCTTAGATATAATTATCATAAACATATGCAAACTAATTGATTTAATGTATACTTTTTTTCACATAAATCCGGTATTTCTATCTTAGAACTAAACATTTTGAATTGGTTTAAAATTGATGTATTAAATGTTTTATTCTTTTATGTATGTAAAATGACGGAGAATGTGTTAGAGAACCCCAAATTATCACAAAACCAATTGGCAATGTGAAGGGTGGACTCTTAATATTTATACAGAATTTATTTTATGAATTCTTCGATGTGGGACTTATCGCAACACGCCCCTACACGTGTGACATATTCTGGGACTAACACATGGATCTTATTGGGTGACGTGGACAAGTGTGACAGTTTTGTGCACACCGACTAAACCCGCTCTGGTAGCATGCTAGAAAACCCCAAATTATCACAAAAACAATTGGCAATGTGAAGGTTGGACTTTTAGTATTTGTACAGAATTTATTTTATAAATTCCCCAATATGGGACTTATCTCAATAGAATGTTATACTTGCCTATGAATTTATAATTAATTATCTCCGTAATTACATAATGATTTTTTTATTTAACGCAATCAATAGAACAAAATGAGAAATAGGAAAATAATGACATGGACAATATTTAAGGCTTTTTTAAACATAAGGACAACCCATTAAAATTTTAATCAGAAGGACAATATACTAATTATATTTTTATAAACACATTTGAAGCGAGCTTTCATTCTTCGTTGTCAATTATCTCTCATAAATATTTCTATCTCGTCGCCATTGATAGATAATGCTATTTTCATCCTACATAATTTAAAATCAATCTCGCGCATTAATCGCACAATTCAAACGACATCGATCGCAATTGATTGACAAACGCCATTGATCGTGGAATTCAGATCGGAAAATTGATCTCGCACATATTGATTTCAGAAATCGGTCTCGACATTAGGTTGTCTTCTTTTTGCATCGATTGAATTTTTGTTTCTTGTTATTATTGCTTTAATTTAACGTTAACTATTTCTATTAGGTTTTTATGGTTATATAGTTGATTCATGGCTTCTGTTGGTTCTACTAGCAGGTATAATTTTTTAATTTTTTTTTTGAATAGGTGGGTATCAGTTTTGTATTTTTTCAGGTACCAGTTTTATTTAATTAGCTAGTTTTACAATCATTTGTTGTTCTTTTTGATGTTGCATTTATTCTGTGTTTATTTTGTTGTATTATCACTGCATTACAATCGAACTTGTTTTTCTTTAATCAATTAAACTGTGATTTAAATTGTTTTTGTGCTAGTTTATTTTCAAAAATAAATAAATAAATCAGTCTTTAGATATCAAGTTTGTATTTTTTAAGGTATCAGCTATAGTGTAATAATTGTGTTATGTTTATGTTTATCTGTTTTTGAAAAAGTTTTTATTGTATAGTTATACTGTTGCATTACCTCTGTATTTTACTCGAAATATGTCCTTGCTGTAATCAATTAAAATGTTATGTAAACATTTTTTTTATTTTTTGTTTTTAATTCCAACTGTTTGTAGGTATCAGTTTATTATTTTTTAAGGTATCACTTTTACTTATTAAATATACTTTGCTTTTCTTTTATAATTTTAGTGCTGTATTAATTTTGCAGTTGTACGGTGTAAATCAGTCGAATTTATTTATTTTTAATCAATCAACTCATGATGTAAACATTTTATGTATTAGATTTTTTTTAAAAAAGTTTATATCAGTTTAGTATATATGGGTATCAGTTTATTTACTGTGGCTATCAGAATGAGATAACCGTGTATCAGTTTTCTTTTGATTGCTTTGCTAATTGAATTTTTTAAAATATTTATTTCTTTCAGCGGCGAAAACAGTCTTATTATTGTAGTTATCTTTAATATACCTCTTTTAGTACTCGGTTGTCGGTTGATTGCTCAATTTTTGATTTCCGAAACGAAATATGTCAGAATTGGTCTCAGCTTACTCCTATGTCAATTGAGATTAACTATGTGCTTGAGAACAAAACCAAAATTGTTGACACTGATTCTGATCTTCAAAGTATTGTTTTATTTTAATTACACAAGAAGAGTGTTTTTTGTTGTTGTGATGTTAATGTTAAGGATTTTCAAATGGAAAATATGAATGGTGGTTCTTCTTCACTTTCTACTAATGTTTCAATCCCTTCATCTTCTACCGGATATTTGGGTGCAAACATTATTGTTCATAGGAAAAGTTATTTGAAAGACTTGATGAAAAGAGGTTCTTCATTAACATTTTTTGATTTTATTGGTTTTTGTTTTGGAGGGGCCAACGACTTTAGAGAATTCTTAATGGCATATTAAGTTAAATCAGGTCATGAGTTACATTATATTAAGAATAGCTCTACTAGGATCACAGTTGTTTTCTCATCGTCTTCCACTAGATGTCCTTTTAAAGTGCATGATTCTTGTGGTTCCGGGCATATCAGTAGGTTCCTCATTAGGACTTTGGTTGTTGAAAACTCTTGTGGTGGTGGTATAAGAAATTTGGACAATCCTCATCTTTCTAGCTCATTTGTTAAGTCATTGATAATAGATGAAACTAGATATCATCTAGTAAGAAACCAAAAGATATCATGGCTGGTTTTCGAAGAGAGTTTAACCTTCAGTCATCCTACTCTTACGCTTACCACGGGAAGCAACTTGTTTTAACGGAATTGTATGGTAATGATGCAATGTCCTAGCTACAATGATTTGTCTTGGTACTTAGAGGCATTAATGAATCATAATCCGGGTTCTTATGTCGAGATGGATGTTAACCCTTCTACAAATCAGTTTGAGAGAGTGTTTGTTGGTTTACATGCTTGTATTCTTGGCTTCAAACCTTGTCGGCCTATGATATTTTTAGATGGTACTCATTTCAAGGGGAGGCCAGGTGTCTTGATGTGTGCTACTGCAAAGAATGGTAACCAAGGTATGATTTAGTGTTAATTTGCTTTGGTGTATTATAATTTATGGTATCATTTGAAGGGTATCCTATCAGTTTTTTTTTATATACTTTTTTTAGTTATCTGTTTAGTATAACTTATGATATCAGTTTTTATTGTTCTAGTTGGTGTAGAAGTTTTGTATATATGTAGGTATCATTTGGTTCTCTGTAATTATTAGATAGCAATTTTGTATGTGTGAAAGAAATGGTTTTTAGTATACAGTTTGAAGGTTGCAGTTTGGCATGATTGTAGGTATCAGTTTTTGCTATACAGTGTGCATGTAGCAGTTTTGTATGTCTGAAGGTATCATTTTTTATTATACTGTTTTTAGGTAGCATTTTTGTATGTCTGAACGTAGCAGTTTTTTTGTTTTTGTTTTTGTTTTTTTTACAATCATGAATTATGTTTGATTTTTTATTCTGTAATTTGTTCTGCATGTTTCTTTCCTCTAGCCATGGCTGCAGTTTCAATAGAGAATGTGGACAATTGGAGTTGGTTTTTAACTTGTTTGAAGGAAATGCTTAATGAAGATCGGACTTTGCTTTTTATGTCGGATCGACTTCAAGCTTTGATTTCTGGTGTTCATGATGTTTTTCCAACGTCATTTCATAGTTATTGTTACCTTCACATGGAACAATATTTGCTTCCTGCAGTTAAGTCCAGAAGTGCAAATATTTCAATTGTCGAATTGTTTAAGACTTGTTCTAGAGCATCCAGTGTGTATGAGTTTGATGCAGCTCATTCTAAGTTTTTGGAAATTGATGATACTGCAGCAGTGAATTTTTTGAAAGACAAACCATTCGATAAGTGGGCTGACTTGTTCGTTCGAGGTAAACGGTATAGGGAGTATAGCTCTAACGTAGCTAAAAGTTTCAATAGTTGGATTTTAGACAAGAGGGTGTAACGACCCGAGTTTTCGTGATCTTGGATATCGGCATACAACACTATGTCGACTATTAAAGCATCGGAAATACCGGATAGTCCATGAAAGAAAACAGAGGGTGAGAATAGATAAGATAGAAACTTAGAATAGAAGAAGAAGAAGAAGAAGAACATACAACATCAGAGTAACACGAATCTCACAGCGGAACGTACAACATATAATAGATAACATATCTTTGCAATAACATCAGTATATGTATACAGTAACATTATCAGAGTACAACACTTACAACACAATGGAAATAACAATAACTATAAAATCCTGAAGCCTCCTGCTTCAAGGTCTCCAAGTATATCTGTAAAATCCTGACTACTTGAGTGCCCGTACAAAATTGGGCACCCAAGAGTTTAGGGAAAACAAAACAAAATAAACTCCGAGTTAGTCATGGGACTGGTGTGAGTAAAACAATTTAGAACAGTTTGAGCAATAAAATGGTATCTTATAAGACCACGCCATATAACGGAACGGGTTTTTCCCTTATGAGAATCCAAATCAATTTGATTTAACTTTCAAATCATTTTGAAAGAAAACGATAATCTTTATATCAAAACACATTGATATTATAATAGTGTCTATCAACCACAATATAATAATCATCTTGAAGAACGCTTTCATCTCACGTTCCACATATATAGTATACAATCATAACAGCGAGCACTTTTTGGATAATGGATTACCAATTATTACAAGGTATGGAACCACCTTCCGGTAGTGTACCTCTAGAGAGGAATACACTGGGTTCAACAATAACATCTTGCAACCCGGCCACACATGACCGACCACTCATTTCGCTTGAGTGTATCGAGTGTATATCACCAATAGTTGGGATCAACAACCGTTTCCTGAATATGTCAGCATCGAATAGATTAAAGAATGAAATGAATATCACTAGATAGGTGATAATACACCATACTTGGCAGCCAAGCAATTCGCCATGCTGCCTGCCCAATTTTTGTCATTTCCTGGTTGTGAGGCTAGAGGCCACGCTTATCTCTGTCAGATCACACAATTATTCACTTTGAATGTCACATCGTCAAACCCGCCAAATCACAAATTGATTACCCCAAAAATACAATAGGTATACAGCTAAGAGAAACGAATTCCTCCGCCACCAAACGTACATATGTTTGAAGAGATCAACTTACGTGATCCATTAAATATACTCTATCAGACACTCGTCCATATAGGTTGTCCTAGGACTGGACAAACCGAAGTACTATTCTTTAAATCCATCTTAGGAAATTTCTACCTAGGATCGCTGGAACAGCCCTTGCATAACTCCGTCTTCAATTATCTCCAACATATTTGATTCGCAATGCTAATGCCCATGCGGAGTGGTTTTCAGATAATGAATCTGATCCCGGTCTCTCCGTATTGACAACGAAAATGGTCAAAATCTTCGATAGTCGGTGATTTAACTATCAAAGGAAAACATGTGTACAAACAACAGTCGTATTTCCAAATGGAAATATTACCGAGCAAATCATCAATCAACACTGATCCACTTTAATTTAATTTATCATTCAATTATCCATTTCCCTATTCCTGTTTCTATATATTCAATATTTCTTATTTTCTAAATTTAAAAAATATACTTTATTAACATTGGAAATATTTCCAATTCTTTTTTTCTCTATTAGAAAACATTTCTGATTTTTATTTGGAAAACATTTCCAAAACTCCTACATTTGATTTTAAATAGATGTTAAATAAATCATCGCTATGCCCACTCGAACCATTAACACTTATTAACTAAATTCACTTAACCAATCTTCACTGTCGAACCTTAACCATTCCTTAGTTAAAAACGAAGCTAATCAAGTCAGGGTATAACTACCTCTCAGACGTTAACTGAACAACATATCTAACATCGAAACAGACAAGGTTCACGTTTTAAATCTTTAATAAACTTCCTTACGTAACTCTCTTTCGAATAAATCTCTATTCGATAACTCTTTCCTTCATATAAACTATATTCGATAATCACTCTTTGAATAGCCATATTCGATTAACTCTATTCGATTAACTCTAATCGATTTACTCTTATCAGTTAGCTCTATTTGATTAACTTTATTCTATTTACTGTATTTGATTTACTCTATTGGATTAACTCTATTTGATTAACCCTAATTGATTAACTCTATTGGATTAACTCTAATCAATTAACTC
This sequence comes from Allium sativum, assembly GCA_030737875.1. Taxonomy (NCBI): domain Eukaryota; kingdom Viridiplantae; phylum Streptophyta; class Magnoliopsida; order Asparagales; family Amaryllidaceae; genus Allium; species Allium sativum. The sequence goes on from CM060916.1 coordinate 530,037,664, forward strand.
TTATCAATTAACTCTTTTCGAATAAACTATATTCGATAACTCCTTTCGAATAAACTATATTCGATTTGCGCCTTTAACTCTATTCGAATAAACTATATTCGATTAACTCCTTTAACTCTATTCGAATAAACTATATTCGATAACTCCATTCGAATAACTAATATTCGATAACTCCTTTCGAATAACTAATATTCGATAATCTCTCTTCGAATAACTAATATTTGATAACCTCTTTTCGAATGAACTATTATTCGATAACTCCTTTCGAATAAACTATTATTCGATAACTCCTTTCGAATAAACTAATATTCGATAACCTCTTTTCGAATAGCCATATTCGATTAACTCTATTCGAATAACTAATATTTGACTAACTCTAACTCAATTAACTCTATTCGAATAATTAATATTCGACTAACTCTTGTTCGATTAACTCTATTTAATTAACTCTATTCGATTAGATCTAATCGATTAACTCTAGTTCGATTAACTTTAATCGATTAACTCCAATTAGATTTAACTCTATTCGATTTAACTCTAATCGATTAACTCTAATTCCTTTTATAATCCTACTTACTTTCCAAATATTTCCTTTTATGATATCTGTTTATTTAACAAATAAATATTCCTTTTCAATTCTATTTGTTCAGCAATTATTCCCTTTGCAATTCTATTCGTAAATGTTTCACAAATATTTCCTTTTCAATTCTATTTGTAAATGTTTTACGAATATTTCCTTTTCAATTCTATTTGTAAATGTTTTACAAATATTTCCTTTTCAATTCTATTTGTAAATGTTTTACAAATATATCCTTTCAATTCTATTTGTATATGTTTTACTAATATATCCTTTTCAATTCTATTTGTAAATGTTTAACAAATATATCCTTTTCAATTCTATTTGTAGAAGTTTTACAATATATCCCTTTTCTATTTGTTTTACAAATGTATCCCTTTTATATTTGTTTTACAAATATATCCCTTTTATATTTGTTTTACAAATATATCCCTTTTACATTTATTTTATAAATATTTTCCTTTTTTATTTTGAAATCCATTGATTTTATATAAATAATTCATTTTCAAAATACACTTTGAAAATCCCCTTTTCTACATCCAGTATTTCTTACGGGATTTAAAATACCAAATAACAATGATCGATATCATTCAAACACACATAATCAACAACAGATTATATATCACATCATATATCACCATATATGAAACAAAACAGTATTTATATATTGAGGAACCCAGTTGGGTCCTTCCAACCTGTTTTCCTGCATCCACAGATGTTACACAATATAGTTCACATCGATATCACTTCAGAATGAAATATTTTGATAAACAGAATCAATATTTAGTTAACGATATATATATATATATATATATATATATATATCGTTATCTAAAATTTTAACCAATCATTCAGCAATTCAATCAAACACTTAGCACACAGTAATCATCATCATTTATCAGTTCTAATTATACGTTATAAAAATATGAACTGATAGAGTTGGTGAGTTTTACTCACATTGGACGATCATCATTAATAACGATAACCTTCACTTGATTCAGACGGACAATTTATTTTACTATAAATTGTAATGAGCTCCGAATTACTTCCAGTCAGTTCCATTCTGTAGCCACCGTCCATATGATCCGAACGGATCCAACGAAGCCCAATTCTGACAACGTATGGAAGAGTTATACATTTTATAAATTTAAATACAAATTCTAATGATCATATTATAATTAAATTAAACTTAAAAAGATTTTCTCCTGGGCCTTACCAATAGGTCCAATACCATTTCAGCCCACACCATTCAATTCCCATTTCCACAAATCCTTCTTCTCTATTCTCCTTAACATCATGCTTTACTGTCTCCTATAGCCTATTATCTTACATGGCAATTTCCTCTTCTTCACTTTATACTAATTCAATCTAAAGCTAGCAAAGGTCATCCCTTCAAATCCTCTTACTACCCGTATCCAACATACTGTGCCTACACCTCACAGTTAAAACCCGTATTCTTAGATCCCAAAACCATCCTCTTTCTCAGGAACTCTAACACTACAATCACCATTCAGTCCTCCTTCAACACATATCCACCTCGTTCTATTTGATCATTCCTCCTCTTCCTCGTCTCATACCGTCCTCCTGCTACCCAGAAACCCACCAACAGTTTTTCTGATACAAACTTTCCCCAAAACTTTGCCAGCAAGCCCTAGTTCTCATCAACACTCAAACCAACATTCATTCAGCACCATGATGAAGAACTCGACCTTCTTGAGTTCATCGCGGCTTGTAGCTGCCATCGCAGTGAAGACTGCGACATTAATTTGCAAGAAAATATCCCAAAATCACATTACCTGTTTCCATTTACCTCCAAGAACCCAACATCATACTCTAACCGATCCCCAACTCCTCCCTTTTCATCAAATCCTCAACCCTAGATGCACAATATTCATACGGCAGTGGACAGAAGATAGATCGCACTCATTAAAAATGACATAAGATTGAAGAGGAGGATTTAAGAAATTCAAATTTCCTTGTTTGATGATTTTAGGAATTTGCTTTGATTTTAGATGATTTTTCAAACATACGATTTTGCTTCCTGGTGGCGGCTCAATTTGGTTAACCGTGAAAAGTGAATTATAGGGTTTGAGTATTGGTACTTATAGAGTAGAATAGCTTAGAAAGTAAGCTACTAGTTTTATATTTATTTATATTTGATTATAAGCCTAATTTGGCGTTCAAAAATTCATACGATCACATATTCTACCCAATTTCAACGAAAATGGACATGCTGTTGCAGTTCGAGATTACGAACCCAACAAACCTTGTTTCGTCGAATTACGACTATGTTTGCTCACACATCGTATTTTTAACCGTCAAAATACTGACTGTTTTTCACATTAAAAATCCGTACGACTCCACACTGACTTCAAAAATCACGAAAATTGGAATCTAACAATAGTTTAATATTGCGGATCCAACAAAATTATTTTCGTCGGAAACGGAGTTCGTTTGAAAAACTGGCTATTTTTAAAGCTCTAAATAACCCATATATATATATTTAAAAATAATTAAATTAAATACAAATAAATTTATATTATCGTATATATTCACAATAGAATATCATACAACTCCAGAATATTCCTATATGAATTTCTAATTCGGTATTTCAAAATTCCCAGTTATATCGATATTCGATTTATATTCAAAATCCTTTTATAATATAAATATATATTTATAAATTTCAAAGGAATCCCATAGAGACTTCTCTAAAATTTGATTTGAACACAAGTCAAAATCTATGCGATGAATGTAACGACCCGGTTTTTAGGCGATTTTGGTTATCCGATATACAACACATATCGAACATCCAAGGATCGAAAATAACCGAATAGTTAATGAAAGAAGTTAGAGGGTGAGAATAGATAAGATAGAAACTTAGAATAGAAGAAGAAGAACACAACATCAGAGTAACACGAACCTCACAGCGGAACGAATAGCATATAATAGATAACATATCCTTGAAATATGAATACAATAACATTATCAGAGTACAACAATTACAACACAACGGAAATAAACTATAGCTATATGATCCTGAAGCCTCCTGCTCCAGCTCTTCAAGTATCTGTAAATCCTGACTACTTGACTGGCCGTACAAAATTGGGCACCCAAGAATTTAGGGAAAACAAAACAAAATAAACTCTGGGTCAGTCATGGGACTGGTGTGAGTAAAACACTTTAAAACAGTTTGAACAAGTAAACGATATCTCAAAAGACCACGCCGTATAACAGAACGGGTTTTTCCCTTATGAGAAATCCAAAATATCTTTATATCAAAAACCTTTTGATATTATAATAATGTCTATCAACTACAATATAATAATCATCTAGCAGAAACGCTTTCATCTCACGTTCTACATATATAGTATACAATCAAAACCGCAAGCACGTATTGGGTAATGGATTTCCAACTATGACAAGGTATGGAACCACCTTTCGATCAGTGTACTCTAGGAACGATAAACTGGAGTTCAACAAGAACATCTTGCAACTCAGCCACACATGACCGACCACTCATTTCACTTGAGTGTATCGAATGTATATCACCAACGGTTGGGATCAGCAACTGTTTCCCGTATATATATATATATATATATATATATATATATATATATATATATATGGGACAACATTGATAGATTAAAGAAGCAAATGAATATTCTCTAGATAGGTGATTATACACCCTACTTCGGAGCGACCGACTTAGCCATACTGCCTGCCCGATTTCTGTCATTTACCGGATGTGAGGCTAGAAGCTACGCTTATCTTTTACATGTCACATCTTCATTCACTTTGAATGTCACATTGTCATACCTGCCAAATCACAAATTGACTTATCCAAAAATATCAAGGGTATAAAGCTAAGAGAAACGAATTCCTCCGCCACCAAACGTGAATACGTTTGAAGAGATCAACTTACGCGATCTATTAGATATACTCTATCAGACATTCTTCCATACAGGTCGTCCTAGGACTAGACAAACCGAAGGCACTATTCTGTAAACAGGATAGCCCTTGCATAACTCCGTCTTCAGTTATCTTTGGCATATATCATTCGCAACGCTTATGCCAATACGGAGTGGTTCTTCGGATAATAATCCAACCGGTCTCTCCATATCAACAACATTAAAATGGTCAAAACTTCGATAGTCTGTGATTTAACCATCAAAGAAAATAGGTGTTCAAACAACGATATTATTTCCAGATGGAAATCATATCGATCAATCATCATTAACTATATATATACATATAAATGTATATTTCTTCATTTCTATGTTTAGAAAATATACGTTATTAACACTGGAAAATATTTCCATGGCTTAATTACGTATCACTATTCTTCCACAACTATCAGTTCCTAACTATAAACTAACAAGAGAACAACTTCCTAAGTATAAACCCCAAAGGCCGAAACCAACATCAGATCGATACTCAGGAAACAATTCAACTTATTAATCTCTAGTCAGTTTCTAATTTTTGTTTTAACTCCATTTCTATTAACTCTGTTCGATTAACTCCTTTCGATTTACTCGACTAGACTAACCATATTTGACTAACTCGTTTCGAATAACTAAATTCGATTAACTCCTTTTCATTAACTCTATTTACTTTCCCAATAAATATTCCTTTATTCTATTTATTTTCTAAATAAATATTCCTTTATTCTATTCTATTCGTTTTATCAACATTTTCCCTTTTATTTACTTTCGAAATATTTTCTTTCATAAAATCTGTTGATTTTATAAAATCCCTTTATTTAAATATACATTGAAATAATTCTTTTTTTCCATCCCAGGGTCTTTTTATGATATTTAAAATATCGAATAACAAGGATCAATATCATTCTAACACACATAATCCATAACAGATTATATAACACATCATATATCACAATATATGAAAAACAGTAAAATAAATGTTGAGAAATCCAGTCGGATTCCTCCAACCTGTTTTCCTGCATCACAAATGTTAAACAACATGAATATAAAATATTCTATTAAATAGAATCAATATTCGATTTAACGATTTTTATATATCATTATCTATATTTTCAACCAATACACAAACAATTCAACCAAACAGTTAACACACAGCAATCAGTCATCATTTATCAGTTCTAAATATACGTTATAAAAATAGAACTGTTCAGAGTTGGTGAGTTTTACTCACTTTGGCAGTTCATCGTTAAAGAACGATAAACTGTTTGTTTGATTTGAATCAAACAGTTTATTTCGCCATAAATTCAAACGGTCACCAATCCACTCCCCGTCAGTTCCATTGTGTTGCTCCCATCCATACGATCCCATCGGATCTTGTTTCGTCCAATTCTGATTACGTATGAATAATATACGACTTATATGAGTTTATACTAATTTGAATTAAAATAAACTATCTATATTTTTATTTATTAGGCCTTACCCAAATATTTATACGGCCCATTCAAACCCACCTCCTCACTAAAACATTTCTTCTTCCTCCTGTGATAACGGCCGCAATTATCAACATTTTCCTGCTCCTATATCTCGCTCATCCCAATACCGTTCGACCCGAGAGCAACACCACAATTCACGTCTCCACTTTCTCTTCATCCTCGTATACACCTTATCCAACTCGCACTCGACCTTCCATTTCCGCGACTCAGCAAAAAACCAACGCTTCAGCAGATTCGATCGCCACTTTTTGTAACCGAAATCTACCAAATTCCGCGCATGAGTGCCTCTTCTCCTTACAAACTCAAATTCGACACTCGATTTACCCATTATCGCCTCTATCCTTCTAAAACTCTAACCCTAAGTTCATTGCCAAAAATGGGACGACGCAAAATGCACATCGAACCCATTAACAGGTATATCAAAATGGAGAGAAAAGTCACGCGATGAGGATGGATCCGACTTCGAGATTTTAGGAAATTTTGTTGATTTGTTTTTGATTTTCTTTTGCTCCATTTGCTTTTGGAAGGAAAAAAAATGGGTTCGGCTGATCCTATATATTTACGTTGGGGGTTGGTAACATTTATGGCTGCCAAAGGAAAGGATGTGGCCTCTTAAGGATCAGAAATCAATTAGGATATTTTTATATATTATTATTATATTATTATGCTGCTGGTACTCGTCCTTAAAAATTCCTATAATCACATAAAGTACCCAAAAATCACCAAACTGAACTTACTGCTAGAGTTTGACACTACGGACCCAACGAAACTGGTTTCGTCGAATTCCGACTCCATTTGCTCACACAGCGTAATTTTAACCATCAAAATACTGACTGTTTTTCACTTTAAAAATTCTACGGCCACACAGTGACCCCAAAAATCATGAAACTTGGAATCTAGCAGTAATTTGATGTTGCGGATCCAACAAAATTAGTTTCGTTAAATTTCGACTTCGTTTGCAAAAGTGGCTATTATTAAAGCTCTAAATAACCCATTTAAATATATAAATATATTTAAATATAATTAAATTTAATATTTAAAAATAAATATTATCGTATATATTCACAATAGAATATCATACAGCTCCACTGGGATTTTACAACTCGATATTCAAATCCCGGTTAAATCGATATTCAAATTTATATTGAAATTCCTTATATATATCGTTATAAATTATAAAGGAATTCCATTGCAACTTTTCTCAAATTTGATTTGGACATAAATCAAAATCTACACGACGAAATTTCGATTTTCCTCTTCCACTAGAAAAACATACTTCACCAGCTCCTAACGTTTCTTGTTTCACAGAAATCCGATTTAAAACGAACCCTGTACATTCAGTTGAAGTTCAAATTGCCAAATAGCGAACTGCCGCGCCATTTCGAGCTCATTTATAATTATATTATAAACTATACGTTCAACTATCGACGATTGAATATATTCGTTATTATAATTCAACTTTAAACTGAATTATATATTTCGAATTGCCCAATTCACACATATCGCCATTTCAGCCAATTCTGATTATTTCAGAATTAAATATATTATTTAATTATTATTTTAATTAAATATTCCAAGTTATTTAATTAAACGACCATTTGAATCCTAAACCACTATTTAAATAATTAAATTAATTAATTATTATACCGCGGAAAATACGGGTCATTACAATGAAATCCCGATTTTTCTCTTCCATTAGGAAAATATACTTCACTAGCTCCGAACGTTTCTTGTTTCACAGAAATCTGGCTTAAAACGGATTCTGTATATTCAGTTGAAGTTCAAATTGTCAAATAGCGAACTGCCGTGCCATTTCGAGCTCGATTATATTTATAATATAATTATACGTTCAACTGTCGTTTATATAATACATTCGTGAATATAATTCAACTCTAAACTGAATTATATATTTTAAATAATCCAAATTACACAATATTGTGAATTCCGCTATTTTTGATTATTTCTGAAATTAAATATATTATTCTATTATTTAATTTAATTAAATATTCACTATTTTTTAATTCTACGACCATTCAAATATCTAAATCACTATTTATAAAATTAAATAAATTAATTATTATATTGCTAAAATACGGGTCGTTACATTCTTCCCCACTTAAAATAATTTCGTCCTCGAAATTGCTAAGGTAGAAAACAAACCCTTTTAACTGGTTAAAAATTATTTGTTTACTTATTATCTTCAGTCTCAACTGAACCAATTTATTTCAATAAAAATATTAATTCATTTCTATTAACGAAAATTTCCATAAACTCTGAAAATTTTCTAACACCCGAAATTTCTGAAAAATTTCGTCAGCCCCTCCTTAGTACTGGTCAATCGGTACAACTACAACTCTCCTCTCTAGGCCTTCTCCAACCCAAGAGAAAATCAAACAGCCAAACGGCTTGCCAAAAAGGCTCATAAATCTCATGCTTATACCAAATATAAACTTGTACCTTTTTGCGGACATATCAAATTTATCACTTCCATCTGTTGTTAATTCAGCATATACCAATGTTATCCCAACCAAACTTCAATCACTTCATTCTCAAACCAAATCATTCACTTACACCAAAGTCGAATTTCATTTCAAACTCGAGTTTCATTTCGATTCCAAACTCTTAACTCCACTAATTTGGTTCCATTTCAAATTCCGATCACATAAATCCAAATTTTTTCGATAACATTCTAATCCAATTCAACTTCAATTTGCTTTTGCAAATTTCAGTTCAATTTCCACTTAATCGGCTATAATTCAATTTTAATTTTAATTTGCTTTCCCAAATTTCAATTCAATTTGGTTTTAATTTAAACAGTCTTTCCCTGGGAATTTTAAACAGTTCACCATATCGAAAATCAACTTTCCTTTTCAGGATTCAAAACAACTTGCTTTTCTCAAATCAATTCAAAAACAAAACCTTTGGTAGTAATCCGTCACTTAGAACTTGAAAAATGAACACCGATGATTCTGTGCAGTCATCTTCAGAATTTATTTTCCAGCGATTGAAGTGAGTTCATTACTATATCACTTTTAAAACCATTTCTAAACACTTCCATTTTGAAATTTATTTCAAAATACTATCCCGAATGCTTGGAAAACATTTCTAAAATCTCCCAGGATTTTAAAATTCTCTTATACTTAATCCAAGTCCATTACAAACACTTATTCAAATTTCCAGGGTTTTCATTTCAATTCTGATTTAAATTCAGATTTAATTCATTTTGATTTCATATATTTCACTTATATGCATTCTGATTGGTTTTTTACATAACCGTTTCAATTATAATCTCATTCGATTATAATAACAACCAATATATCCAATACATTATAATCATTTCAATATAAATCCATTATATCAAAAATATAATTTGGGTAAAATTATTTCGTTTACACTTCTTTCAAAACATACCATGTCGGTTCATCATATTCGAGTGTTTATAAACTCCTACCGATACAGTGGATCAAACTAATCGACCAGAACACATAAACAACTCAACCAACAAATCTCCACAATATAAAACCTTTTTATATCAAATAACAAATACGTTCACTCGTATTTATACACTCAACTCAATCTAGGTTATTACTAAACCCATTTCTACTGAGTCACGCCATAGAGCCAAGGTAATTACTTAACCTTAAGCTCTGATACCACTGTAATGACCCGGGTTTTCACGATCCTGGATATCGGCATACAACATTATGTCGACTATTCAAGCATCGGAAATACCGGATAGTCCATGAAAGAAAACAGAGGGTGAGAATAGATAAGATAGAAACTTAGAATAGAAGAAGAAGAAGATACAACATCAGAGTAACATGAATCTCACAGCGGAACGAACAACATATAATAGATAAAATATCTTTGCAATAACATCAGTTTATGTATACAGTAACAATATTATCAGAGTACAACACTTACAACACAGTGGAAATAACAATAGCTATAAAATCCTTAAGCCTCTGGCTCCAAGCTCTCCAAGTATATCTGTAAAATCCTGACTACTTGACTTCCCGTACAAAATTGGGCACCCAAGAGTTTAGGGAAAACAAAACAAAATAAATTCCGGGTCAGTCATGGGACTGGTGTGAGTAAAATAATTTAGAACAGTTTGAGCAATAAAACGATATCTCATAAGACCACGCCATATGACGGAACGGGTTTTTCCCTTATGAGAATCCAAATCAATTTGATTTAACTTTCAAACCATTTTGAAAGAAAATGATAATCTTTATATCAAAACTCATTGATATTATAATAGTGTCTATCAACCACAATGTAATAATCATCTTGCAGAACACTTTCATCTCACGTTCCCCATATATAGTACACAATCAAAACCGCGAGCACTTATTAGATAATGGATTACCAACTATGACAAGGTATGGAACCACCTTCCGATAGTGTACCTCTAGAGAGGAATACACGGGGTTCAACAAGAACATCTTGCAACCCGCCCACACATGACCGACCACTCAGTTCGCTTGAGTGTATCGAATGTATATCACCAACGGTTGGGATTAGCAACCATTTCCCAAATGGGATAGCATCGAATAGATTAAAGAATGAAATGAATATCTCTAGATAGGTGATAATACACCCTACTTTGCAGCCAACCACTTAGCCATGCTGCCTGCCCAATTTTTTATATTTCCCAGTTGTGAGGCTAGAGGCCATGCTTATCTCTGACAGATCACACAATTATTCACTTTGAATGTCACATCGTCATACCCTCCAAATCACTAATTGATTTCCCAAAAAATACAATGGGCATACAGCTAAGAGAAACGAATTCCTCCGCCACCAAACATACATACGTTTGAAGAGATCAACTTACGTGATCCATTAAATATACTCTGTCAGACACTCTTCCATACAGGTTGTCCTGGGACTGGACAAACCGAAGTACTATTCTTTAAATCCATCTTAGGCAATTTCTATCTTGGATCGCCAGAACATCCCTTGCATAACTCCGTCTTCAATTATCTCCATCATATTTGATTCGCAACGCTATTGCCCATACAAAGTGGTTTTTAGATAATGAATCTGATCCCGGTCTCTCCGTATTGACAACAGAAATGGTCAAAATCTTCGATAGTAGGTGATTTAACTATCAAAGGAAAACATGTGTACAAACAACAGTTGTATTTCCAAATGGAGATATTACCGAGCTAATCATCAATCAACACTGATCCACTTTAATTTAATTTGTCATTCAATTATCCATTTCCCTATTCCTGTTTCCATATATTCAACATTTCTTATTTTCTAAATTTAGAAAATATACATTATTAACATTGGAAAACATTTCCAATTCTTAATTTCTCTATTAGAAAACATTTCTGATTTTTATTTAGAAAACATTTCCAAAACTCCTACATTTGATTTTAAACAGATGTTAAATAAGTCATCGATATGCCTACTCGAACCATTAACACTTATTAAATAAATTCACTTAACCAATCTTCACTGTCGAACCTTAACCATTCCTTAGTTAAAAACAAAGCCAATCAAATTGGCGTATAACTACCTCTCAGACCTTAACTGAACAACATTTCTAACTTCGAAACAGACAAGGTTCATGTTTTAAATCTTTAACAAACTTCCTTACGTAACTCTCTTCCGAATAAATCTCTATTCGATAACTCTTTCCTTCGAATAAACTATATTCGATAATCACTCTTCGAATAACCATATTCGATTAACTTTATTCAATTAACAATATTTGATTAACTCTAATCGATTTATTCTTATCAGTTAGCTCTATTTGATTAACTCTATTCTATTTACTCTATTTGATTAACACTATTGGATTAACTCTATATGATTAACCCTAATCGATTAACTCTATTGGATTAACTCTAATCAATTAACTCTTATCAATTAACTCCTATCAATTAACTCTTTTCGAATAAACTATATTCGATAACTCCTTTCAAATAAACTATATTTGATTTGCGCCTTTAACTCTATTCGAATAAACTATATTCGATTAACTCCTTTAACTCTATTCGAATAAATTATATTCGATTAACTCCTTTAACTCTATTCGAATAAACTATATTCGATAACTCCTTTCGAATAACTAATATTCGATAACTCCTTTCGAATAACTAATATTCGATAATCTCTCTTCGAATAACTAATATTCGATAACCTCTTTTCAAATATTCTATTACTCGATAACTCCTTTCGAATAACCTATTACTCGATAACTCCTTTTGAATAAACTAACAATCGATAACCTCTTTTCAAATAGCCATATTCGATTAACTCTATTCGAATAACTAATATTCGACTAACTCTAATTCAATTAACTCTATTCAAATAACTCATATTCGACTAACTCTTGTTCGATTAACTCTATTTAATTAACTCTATTCGATTAACTCTAATCGAGTAACTCTAATTCATTAAATCTAATTGATTAACTCCAATTCGATTTAACTCTAATTGATTAACTCTATTTCCTTTTATAATCCTACTTACTTTCCAAATATTTCCTTTTATGATATCTGTTATTTAACAAATAAATATTCCTTTTCAATTCTATTTTTTCAACAATTATTTCCTTTGCAATTCTATTCGTAAATGTTTTACAAATATTTCTTTTTCAATTCTATTTGTAAATGTTTTACAAATATTTCCTTTTCAATTCTATTTGTAAATGTTTTACAAATATTTCCTTTTTAGTTCTATTTGTAAATGTTTTACAAATATATCCTTTTCAATTCTATTTGTAAATGTTTTACAAATATATCCTTTTCAATTCTATTTGTAAATGTTTTACAAATATATCCTTTTTAATTCTATTTGTAAATGTTTTACAATATATCTCTTTTTTATTTGTTTTACAAATATATCCCTTTTATATTTGTTTTACAAATATATCCCTTTTATATTTGTTTTACAAATATTTCCATTTTATATTTGTTTTAAAAATATTTTCCATTTATACTTGTTTTACATATATTTTCCTTTTTTATTTGTTTTACAAATATTTTCCTTTTTTATTTTAAAATCCATTGATTTTATATAAATAATTCATTTTCAAAATACACTTTTGAAAATCCCCTTTTCTACATCCCAGTATTTCTTACGGGATTTAAAATACCAAATAACAATGATCAATATCATTCAAACACACATAATCAACAACAGATTATATATCACATCATACATCACTATATATGAAACAAAACAGTATTTATATTTTGAGGAACCCAGTTGGGTCCCTCCAACCTGTTTTCCTGCATCCACAGATGTTACATATGTGTTATTCACATCAATATCACTACAGTATGAAATATTCTGATAAACAGAATCAATATTTAGTTAACGATTTATATATATATATATCATTATCTAAAATTTTAACCAATCATTCAGCAATTCAATCAAATAATCAGCACACACGAATCATCATCATTTATCAGTTCTAATTATACGTTATAAAAATATGAACTGATAGAGTTGGTGAGTTTTACTCACATTGGACGATCATCGTTAATAATGATAACCATCGCTTGATTCAGACAGACAATTTATTTTACTATATATTGTAACGAGCTCTGAATTACTTCCAATTTGTTCCATTTTGTAGCCACCGTCCATACGATCCTAACGGATCCAACGGAGCCTAATTCTGACAACGTATGGAAGAGTTATACATTTTATAAATTTGATTACAAATTTTAATGCTCATATTATAATTAAATTAAACTTAAAAAGATTTTCTCCTGGGCCTTACCAATAGGTCCAATACCATTTCAGCCCAAACCATTCAATTCCCATTTCCGCAAATCCTTCTTCTCCATTCTCCTTAACATCACGCTTCACTGTCTCCCATAGCCGATTATCTTACACGGTAATTTCCTCTTCTTCACTTTATAATAATTCAATCTAAAGTTAGCAAAGGTCATCCCTTCAAATCCTCTTACTAACCGTATCCAACATACTACGCCCGCACCTCATTGTTAAAACCCGTATGCCCCTTGTCAGCACCGGTTTCTTTGATCACAGAACCCCTCCTCTTTCTCACGAACTCTAACACTACAATCACCATTCATTCCTCCTTCAACACATATCCACCTTGTTCTATTTGAAATTTCTCCTCTTCCTCGTCTCAGACCATCCTCCTGCTACCCAGAAACCTACCGACAGTTTTTCTGATACAAACTTTCCCCAAAACTTTTCCAGTGAGCCCTAGTTCTCATCAACACTCAAACCAACATTCATTCAACACCATGATGAAGAACTTTACCTTCTTGAGTTCATCACGGCCTGTAGCTGCCATTGCATTGAAGACTGCGACATTAATTTGCAAGAAAATATCCCAAAATCACATTACCAGTTTCCATTTACCTCCAAGAACCCAACACCATACTCTAACCGATTCCCAACTCCTCCCTTTTCATCAAGTCCTCAACCCTAGATGCACAACATTCATACGGCAGCGGACGGAAGATAGATTGCACTCATTAAAAATGACATAAGATTGAAGAGGAGGATTTAAGAAATTTAAATATCCTTGTTTGATGATTTTAGGAATTTGCTTTGATTTTAGATGATTTTTCAAACATACGATTTTGCTTGAGGGAGCTTTCCTGGTGGCGGCTCAATTTGGTTGACCATGAAAAGTGAATTGTAGGGTTTGAGTATTGGTACTTATAGAGTAGAATAGCTTAGAAAGTAAGCTACTAATTTTATATTTATTTATTTTCGATTACGAGCCTAATTTGGCGTTCAAAAATTCATACGACATGTATACTATCCAATTTCAACGAAAATGGATGTGCAGTTACAGTTCGACATTACGGACCCAACAAACCTTGTTTCGTCGAATTCCGACTCCGTTTGCTCACGCAGCGTATTTGTAACCGTCAAAATACTGACTGTTTTTCACATTAAAAATCCGTACGGCCCCACACTGACTTAAAAAATCATGAAAATTGGAATCTAACAATAATTTAATATTGCGGATCCAACAAAATTAGTTTCATCGAAAACGGAGGTCGTTTGAAAATCTGGCTATTTTTAAAGCTCTAAATAATCCATTTATATATATATTTAAAAATAATTAAATTAAATATAAATAAATTTATATTATAGTATATATTCACAATAGAATATCATACAACTCTAGAATATTCCTATTTGAATTTCTAACTCAATATTTCAAAATTCCCAATTATATCGATATTCGTTTTATATTTAAAATCCTTTTATAATATAAATATATATTTATAAATTTTAAAGGAATTCCATAGAGACTTTTCTAAAATTTGATTTGAACATAAGTTAAAATCTGCATGACGAAATCCCGATTTTTCTCTTCCATTAGAAAAATATACTTCACCAGCTCCGAACATTTCTTATTTCACAGAAATCCGGCTTAAAACGGATTCTGCATATTCAGTTGAAGTTCAAATCGCCAAATAGAGAACTATCGCGCCATTTCGAGCTCGATTATATTTATAATATAATTATACATTCAACTGTCGTTTATATAATATAATCGTGAATACAATTCAACCCTAAACTGAATTATATATTTTACATAATCCAAATTACACAATATTGTCAATTCCACTATTTTTGATTATTTCTGAAATTAAATATATTATTCTATTATTTAATTTAATTAAATATTCACTATTATTTAATTCTATGACCATTCAAATCTTTAAATCACTATTTATAAAATTAAATATATTAATTATTATTTTGCTAAAATACGGGTCGTTACAGAGGGCATTACCTATTACATCTTGCTTGGATGAAATATGTTTTAAAATCATGGAGCAAATGGCTAAGCGGAGAGAGGAATCCCATTTATGACTACAATTTTATGTCCAACTATGAAAAATCGTTTAAAAGAGGTGGTTGAAGAAGGTTTCGGGTGGGATGTCTTCAAATCTTCAGAATTCCTTTCTAAAGTGAAATCTCCAATCTCTCATCGTGTTGATCTTAAAGATTGGACTTGCAGCTGTAATCAATGGAAAGTGATGTGTTTTCCTTGCGCTCATGCAATAAAATGTGTTAATAAAGTGAAATTAAATGTGTATGATTTCGTTGAACAATATTTCACTGTGGAAGCTTACCAATCTTCGTATTGTAATACTGTTAATCCTATACCTATGTATGATAAACCCAATGTTGATTCAAGTAATGATGCAGTTATTATGCCACCCAAGGATAAACGTGGATCTGGCAGATCATCTTAAAAAAAAGGAGGATTTGCATATTTCCAGAACAAGCAAAATAGATGCGGAGTGTGCAACGAATATGGACATAATACGCGCAATTTTCAAGCTTCCTATAATATCTTATTTTTATTGAATTTGTTTTGAGGAAAACATGTATTTTTAGAATTTTTTTCAAATAAAGTTGTACACGTTAACAAAATTGTGTTTGATGTTGTTGTATGTGCTAGATATTCTATATTTTTAATAAAAATTCTTCATACCTTATTATGGTTTTATTTTATTTTTACATTGATATGTTGTTGGTATGATATTATATGTTGTTGTTATGATTACTGATATGATATTTGCATGTTGAGTATTAGTTTTAAATTCTTATCTGTATCGTTTTAATGTGTTACGTTTTTTGTTTCAACTACTAGGTATCAGTTCTTTGTCTCTGTAGGTATCAGTTTTGTGTTATTTTCACGGTTATAGTTTTAGGTATCACTTTTACATCATTTTAGGTATCAGTTTTTGTTTTCTGCAGTTAATAAGTATCAGTTTTACACCATTTTAGGTATTAGCTTTTGAGAACTTCAGTTATGTATGATTACAGAGTAACGATACTGTATAAATTTCGTATCATTTCAGTAATTTGTTATGCAAAACAGTAACATTACAAACATTTCATCCATCTACATGTATATAAGCAACATTTCATACATCAATCCAGTCAATACTGAAACACAAAACATATAAAATTGTTTACATATGAAACTGAAACACATTATTTTTTTCAAACACGATTTAACTACATTTAACAATATGCTTCATTCTAGACATTACTACAGTCATTTACTATAATTTTTTCTCAATCCTGTGATGAATTTAACTATATTCCAGCACTTTTCATGATCTGCAACTATTTCATACACAATTCTTGCTCTAATATAATCGATATCTTTTTTGTTCACTTACAAGATCATGATGTTTACACCACGGTCAACTCTGCATGAATGAAATATATTGATGGTTTGGAAACGATATTCAAAAATGATTATGTATTGCATGAATGAAATATATTGATGGTTACGAATTCTATGGTGCACATTCGAGTTAATGAATTTCTGTCGATTGGACCTTCATATCTTGAAGATTGTTCTCTATCCATACTTGCTGCCGAATTTTTTTAACTTTCTCTCGTTGCAATAAATATACATTAGTATCACTTTATAAAAAAGTAAGGCTGAAAATATTTCTATACCCGTTTATAGCAATCTCTCAACTATAGATTATTTCTTTTGTTTGAATTTCTTGGTCTCAAAGAATCATAGTGCAACCATTACATGTTTGGATATAGCAACGTAAGTAGTGTCCAATGGCAGTCACCGTGCATTGGAAAGTATAACGCTTCAGTATATCTGTTCAGAGTACGTTCTTTTAAGAATGGAATAACCAAATGTGTTATAATTCCATCCCTTTCCTCAATAATGGCATTCTTCCCAAATTATAATTATGTTAGTACTTAATACGTAAGTCAATTGTAATGTCCCCTATTTTTGGTAGTCAAATATTTAATTTAATTTAATTTATTATTTTAGATATTGATTTGGAATTTTAAATGGATTTAAATGGTATATTTTAATTATATAACGAAGTTTGAGTGAAATTTATATATAAAATAAAACGAGCTCAAAATGGCGCGGTAGTTCGTAATATTGAGTTTTGAACTTTAATTGAATATACAGAATCCATTTTAAGTCGGAATTCTGTGAAACAAGAAACTTGGAAGCTTGTTGATTATAAATTTCATATGAAAGGGAAAAATCTAGATTTCGTGTTATAGATTGTTAGTTATGTCCAAATCAAATTTTAAAATAGTCGCTATGAAATTCATTAATAAACGGTAACGTTTATTTAATAAATTAACAGGATTTATATATAATTTGGATAACATTTAACTCGAAATTAATGATATTGGGTTGTATAATTTATATTTAAAGCTATATGATATTTCAAGTGGATATTTATGATTATAATAATTTATTATTATTTAATTTGAATATTTTGGAATGTATATAATATTTTTATTAATATTATATAAGACTTAAAATAGAGATTTTTGCAAATGGTCTCCATTTTCAGTGAAATTAGTTTCATTGGAACCGTAATGTTAAATTACTGTACGATATTAAATTTCGTGGCAAACCGATGTTGTGTGTGACAACAGTAGCCGTAATCGCTCAGTCATTTTATATAGCGCGTAATCAAATTAATTTAATTTAATAAAGGGGTGTTTGTGAATAACTTGAGGAGACGATCGACTTAAGCCACGAAATCAATTCCATTTAATTCGTATCGATGTTTAGAGTCAGTATAGGTATATAGTTTGTTATTTTTGGTGACCAGGTAATTTGGTGTCCAAAATAGCATTGTGGTACGTATAAAAATAGCGTACCAGGAAATAGTCTCAGAGTACGATGAAACTTGTGCCGTTGGATTCGTATTAATTAATTATTTTAAGATTTTGATTTTAGTGTCAATCGGACTAACTGTTTGGTCATGGTAACAATAAATGCCTTAATCATTTATTTTATTTTGGTCAACTTTAGACAGGGGTAACTTTAAAGGAATAAACGACTAGCCAAACAAACCCCGATTTTAACAAAATAAATTTCATTGGATCCATAAGGAAAAGGTCTAGTAGAAATTCAAAGTTTCAAGTTGATTGGATTTATTTTGTGATCGTAGGAAATTTAATCGTGTGATTTTTATCCTATGATTTACAAAGGACTCTTCATAAACGACCTCGGATTTTGACGAAACTTTCCCATCGGGTCCGGAATATTTTTATGCTAGGTTTACATTATTTTGTCATAAACGGATATCGTATGAGCTCGTTTCAACTTGATACTTCATCATGAAGTTTCTATTAGTATTATATTAATATATTATTTTCCATACTATATATATATATTCACCCTGAGAACCCTAAACACGTCAACCTTTCATCGTCTGGTCAACAGACCTTGGTGCCGCCATCTATAACACGTACGAACAGGAATTCACCATCTCTTTTCCCTCTAATATCTAAATCAAATTTGTAATTCCAAAATTCCTCAACAGATGAATTATTGAGGCCATCGAGATTGATCATCTCAAAGGTGGCGATCGTCTAGTTCATGCTATTTTAACTGGAATATGGTTAGAACATCTTGGTGTTTGGGGAGCGATCTGAGGCGAAGGAGGCGATCTGATGGAAAGCTGCTGCAGTCGAGGGTCCAGGAGGGTTAGGGCGCACCTAATGGTGTCCGTTTATCGCGCTCCGTTGGTCAGCCAGAGGTGCAGCGTTGGTGAGGAGCCTTTGTGCGTGGCTTAGAAGTTTGAAACAACGGGAGGAATGCTTCGAATGAGATAGAATGGAGCAAAGGCTATCAGTGTAATAATTAAACGTATTAATTTTTATAATTAAGGTTTAATATCTTAGTTAAATTATATTAACTAGAAGTATAAATTTTCCGGCATGTGTGTTTGAAAAGAATGGGAACAAAGGCAGAAAGAGGGGGGGGGGAAGACCTGGGAATGAGGGATTTCAGAAAGTATATTGGTGTGGCCATGTTTTTATTAATGGAATTAATTAGTGTTTAATTAAGTTAATTAAGAATTTATTGTTAATCACGTAATTAGAAAACTAATTTATTTTAGCTAAGATTAATATATAAGATTTAATTGAGAACTAATATTGCTTATATCTCATTAGGTTTGAACAACGCGAACAAAGCTGGTATCGTGTAACGGGAATTAAAAGGAATGAAGGGATTACGGATCAATCGTGTAAAAATAGTAAACGTAATTAATTAGTTCTATTATTAAATTTGATTAAGGATTATTATATTTCATTAAGTCGTTTAACTAAAATAATTATAACTTATTCATATAGCATCAAAATTGGGTAAACAAGAGACGTTGGACTCGTCTCAACAAACAAAACATTATGGAACTAATCTGGAGTGAACTGCAGATAATGGGAATTTATAGTTAAAATTAAACCACTTCTTAATTTAATTGTAACCAACCATTTCAGAATCAAATCAAGGTAAGTTAAACTCACTCAGTTATCCCACTATATTTTATATATGAGTCGGGTTTATTGTTTGTGTGTTATGTTTGCTAGTTGTTGAATTATTTGATGGTTGCTTGCCTATATACTGAATATTTTTATATATAACCAATTTAAATTAAACGTTCGTTTAATATAAATGAAATCTAATTTTTATTTTTAATGATTTTTTCCAACCAAGATAACTTACCTTATTGGTAACATTTATAAAAATATAAACATATTAAATTTAATTGGTTGCTTGTACTGTTGTTAGTTGACCGTTATCTATTGAACTTATTGTTAATGTTTATTATCGCAAATAATATACTATCGTATGAAATAAAATATTTTATTTGTGTCAATGAATTTGGATGCAGGAAAAAGAAACAAGTTGGAGGGATCCTGTAATGACCCGCGTTTTCAGCGGTATAATAATTAATTTATTTAATTATTTAGAAGGTGATTAAAAGGATTTCATGGTCGTGTAATTAAGTAACGGTGAATATTAAATTAAAATAAAAATTAAATAATATATTTAATTCTGAAATAATCAGAATTGGCGATATGGTGTGAACTGGATCATCTGTGATATTTAATTCAGCTTGGAATTGAATTTGAATAACGAATATATTATATAAACGACAGTTTGAACGTAGAATTATAATATAATTAAAATCGAGCTCGAAATGGCGCTGTAGTTCATAAATTGGCGATTCGAACTTCAACTGAATGTACAGGGTTCGTTTTTAATCGGATTTCTGTGAAACAAGAAACGTTAGGAGCTGGTGAAGTATATCTTTCTAGTGGAAGAGAAAAATCGGGATTTCGTCGTGTAGATTTTTATTTATGTCCAAATCAAATTTTAGAAAAGTTGCTGTGGAATTCCTTTTTAATTTATAATGGAATTATTTATATTTTAAAAAGGAATTTCAATATAAATCGAATATCCGGTTGACCCAGATTTGAAATATCGAGTTAGAAATCCATATAGGGTTTTCTGAGCAGTATGGTATTCCACTGTGAATATAGATGATAATATTTATTTTTAAATATTAAATTTAATTATATTTAAATATATTTATATATTTAAATGGGTCATTCAGAGCTGTAAAAATAAGCCACTTTTGCAAACGAAGTCGGAGTTCGATGAAACTAATTTTGTTGGATCCGCAATATTAAATTATTGCTAGAGTTCAGTTTCCGTGATTTTTAGAGTCATTGTGTGGTCGTACGGATTTTTAGAGTGAAAAACGGTCAGTATTTTGATGGTTAAAAATACGTTGTGTGAGCATACGAAGTCGGAATTCGACTGAAACCAGTTTCATTGGGACCGTAATGTCGAACTTTAGGTGCATGTCAATTTTCATGATTTTTAGGCATCGTATGTGTTCGTAGGAATTTTTAGAGTGCTGAAATATATATAAATGTAAATAAAAAATAAAATATCTAAGAGTTGTGAACCTAAACTAGGCCAACAATGCATCGTTTCAGCCACACCAAACATTCCCGTCCCTTATATAAGTATTCTCCCAAGCCGCCGCCACTCAGAAAGCTTCAAACGTGAAATCATCCTCTTGTAAAAATCTATAGAAAATCAAATAAATTCCTACAAATCGAAATACATATATAAGTAGGATCCTCGAGTGCCTCTCTTCATTTTGGTATCACTTTTGGGGGTTTCGATCGTTGTTTTGGGGGTTGGGTTTTTTTACAGTAAAGCTAGGTTTGGAAATTTCGAAAGAATCTTAAATGGATTATAGAATCGAAGTTTAGAAACTTGGTTGTGGCTTCATTTCGAATGGATTGTGCTTTTGCTTGGCAATTCCGTTGAAAAAAATGTCGCACCTAGGTAGCAGGGGTGTCGACGACGGAATTTGAACGGTGAACTCGAGTTCGAGTTGTTGGGGCTGAGGTTGATGAGAACGTAACGAGAAGAGTAGTGGTGGGATCGGTTTGCAATTTTGTTGATCGATGAAGAAGTTAAAGGGGAGAGATGGCAGCGACATGGTGTTGTTTAGGATGTTGAAGCTTTCGTTTAGTCATCGGGGAAGAAAGGATTTTTAAGTGGATGGGTATTTCGTTGTTGGGCTGACGTGTTAAGGGGTAAGGCTCGTGTCAATTAAATTAAGTTAATTCTTGTTTAAATTTATTTGTATAACTTGTAATGAGAATAACTTGATCAAACGTTATCAGATTGACAAACTGTAAGTTGCGTTGGTATCGTATTAACAGTGGCTACGCACTGGAACTGACTGTGAGTGGATTGAAGCTCGTTTGAATTTACGGCGAAATAAATTGTTTGATTCAAATCAAACAAACAGTTTATCGTTCTTTAACGATGAACTGCCAATGTGAGTAAATCTCACTAACTCTGAACAATTTATAATTTCATGTTGTATTTTTAGAACTGTTAAATATTGGCTGATTGACTGTGTGTTGATTGTTTGATTGAACTGCTAGTCAATTAGTTGAATTTCTATATTGATTCTGTTTAACAGGATAAGTCATATCGAACTGAAAGTGATGATAATCATATTGTGTAACATCTGTGGATGCAGGGAAATAGGTTGGAGGAATCCGGCTGGATTCCTCAACGGTTATTTTATTGTTTTTCATATATTTTGATATATGATGTGAATTATAACATGTTGTTGATTGTGTGTGTTTGAACGATATTGGCCAACATGATTTTATATGTTAAATACCATAACATACCGGAATGTGGAAAAAGGGAATTTTCAAAATGAATATTGAAAATAGATTATTTATAAAATCAAAGGATTTTATAAAAGAGATAATATTTTTAAAATCAAAGAAGATTTTATAAAAGGAATTATTTATAGAATGGAATATTTATAAATAGAAATTTATTTATAAATGGATTATTTATAAATAGGAAATACTTAGAAATAAAACCCTAAAGGAATTATTTGCAAACCATTTGCAACTAGATTATAAAGGAAATATTTGCAAATAATTTGCAAATAGAATAAATAGAAGTATAAGAGGATTATTTATTGAGAAATTAAATAGACAAATATAGGAAGAGAAATATTTGAAAAAAACATTTACAAATAAAGGTTATAAAAGGAATTATTTATTTACGAAATAAATAGAGTTATAAAAGGGAATTTTGAATAAGACTTAAGTGTTAGAAACATAATGGAGTTATATCGAAATTAGAATTAATCGAAATAGAGTTTATCGAATATTAGTTATTCGAAATAGAGTAAATCAAATAAAGTTAAACAAGATTAGAAACTGACTAGAGATTAGTTAAGTTGAATAGTTTTCTGAGTATCGATCTGATGTTGGTTTCGACCTTCGGGGTTTATACTTAGAGAATTTGTTCTCCTACTAGTCTACAGTCAGGGACTGATAGTTGTGAAAAGATAGTGATATGTAAATAACAATGGAAATGTTTTCCAGTGCTAATAACGTATATTTTCTAAAACATAGAAAATAAGGAAATGTGAATATATACACATAAATATATATATATATATTGATATATATGATTGATGATTGATTGATAGTATTTCCATTTGGAAATAATATCGTTGTTTGCACACGTGTTTTCATTTGATAGTTAACTCGCATACTATCAAAGTTTTTACCATTTTAACGTTGTTAATATGGAGAGACCGGTTGGATTATTATCCAAAGAACCACTGTGTATTGGCATAAGCGTTGCAAATCATATATGCCAAAGATAATTGAAGATGAGTAAAGTGCAATGGCTATTGTATAAGTCTTAAATAACAGTGCCTAAGATGGATGTACTGAATAGTGCCTTCGGTTCATCCTGTTCCTGGATGACTTGTATGGACGGATGTCTGATAGAGAATTTCCAGACGATCACGTATATTGATTTCTCCAATCGTACCAAGAGTGGAAGAGGAGAAGGAAACTTCTTTTAGCTAACACATAATGCATTGTTGAGGACGTCAATCGGTGATTTGATGGATTTGACGAAGTGGCATTCGAAGTGAATCTGGTGTGATGATAAAGCGTAGATTCTAGCTTCACATCCGGTAAATGACAGAAATCGGGCTGGCAGCATGGCTATGTAGGTCACTCCTATTAGGGTGTATAATCACCTGATCTAGAGTTTCATTTACTTCTATAAATCTATTGTTGATGCTGACCCATTCGGGAAACGGTTGCTGATCCCAACCATTGGTGATATACATTCGATACACTCAAGCGAAATGAGTGGTCGGTCATGTGTTGGCCGGGTTGCAAGATGTTCTTGTTGAACCCAGTGTATTCCTTTCTAGAGGTACACTAGCGAAAGGTGGTTCCATGCTTTGTCATAGTTGGAAATCCATTACCCAATACGTGCTTGCGATTTTGATTGTATACTATATATGTAGAACATGAGATGAAAGCGTTTCTGCTAGATGATTATTATATTGTGGTTGATAGACATTATTATAATATCAAAAGGTTTTTGATATAAAGATATTTTGGATCTCATAAGGGAAAATCCCGTTCCGTTATACGGCATGGTCTTATGAGATATCGTTTACTTGTTCGAACTGTCTAAACTGTTTTACTCATACCAGTCCCATGACTGACCCGGAGTTTATTTTGTTTTCCCTAAACTCTTGGGTGCCCAATTTTGTATGGGCAGTCAAGTAGTCGGGATTTACAGATACTTGAAGTGCTGGAGCAGGAGGCTTCAGGATCATATAGCTATAGTGTATTTCCGCTGTGTTGCAAGTGTTGTACTTTGAAATGATATGTATATTCAAGTACAGATTTATATTTCAAAGATATGTTATCTATTATATGTTATTCATTCCGCTGTGAGGTTTGTGTTACTCTGATGTTGTGTTCTTCTTCTTCTTCTTCTATTCCAAGTTTCTATCTTATCTTTCCTCACCCTCTAATTTCTTTCATTAACCATCTGGTATTTTCGACTCTTGATGTTCGATATGTGTTGTATATCGGATAATTAAGGTCCCAAATTTCCGGGTCGTTACAGTTGGTATCAGAGCATAAGGTTAAGTATTACCTTGGCTCTGTGGCGTGACTCGGTAGAGATGGGGTTAGTAATACCCTTGATTGTGTTTGAGTGTATATATAGGAGTGCGTATTTGTAATTTGATATAAAGTGGCTTTATATTGTGGAGATTCATTGGTTGAGTTGTTTATGGGTTCTGGTCGATCAGTTTGATCCACTGTATCGGTAGGAGTTTATAAACACTCGAATACGATGGGTCGACACGATATGTTTTGGAAAGAGGGTAAATTAAAATAAGTTTAACCAAGGTATATCTTGATATAGAGAAGATATATATATCAAAATTATAATCTAGTGGATATATTGATTGTGATTACAATTAAGTAAGATTATAAATTAAATGGTTATGTAAATAACCAATCAGAATTCATATAAGTGAAATACGTGAGATCAGATGAGTTAAATCTGAAATTTAAACCAGAAATTGAATTAAAATCCTGGAAATTGGATAAATGTTTGAAAATGGATTTGGATTAAAATTAAGGAAAATTTAAGATCCTGGTAGATTTTAAATTGTTTTACAAGCAGTGTGAATTATATTTTGAAATGAATTTCAAAGTGGAAATGTTTAGAAATGGTTTTATAGTATAGAACTCACTTCGATCGCTGGAAAATAGATTCTGATGATGACAACTGCATCATCAGTATTCATTTTCGAGTTGTAAGTGACGAATTACTACCAGAGATACTGTTTTGAATTTATTTTGGGAAAGACAAGTTGTGTTGGATTTCAAAAAGGAAAATTTGATTTTTGAAAAGAGTAAACTGTTTAAAAACTCAGAGGGAAAGACTGTTTGAATCAAAAACAAATTTAACAGAAATTTGTGAAAGCAAATTTGAATTAAATTAAAGCCAGTAAAGTGGTAACTGAGATTGAACTAGAATGATATCAAGACAAATTGGATTGTGAGATTCAAATTTGAAGTGTAATGGGATAATCAAGTTAAGAGTTGGGAATCGAGAAGAAACTCGAGTTGAAATGATGTTTGGCTCGGATATAAACGAATGGTTGTGTTATAGATAAAAGCAGATTGGAATTTGATTGGGATGACCCTTGTATCCGCTGAATTGACACCAGGTGAAAGTGATAGAGTTGATATGCCCGACAAAAAGGTACAAGTTTATATTCGATATAAGCATGAGATTTATAAGCCGAATGGGCAAGCCGTTTGGCTGTTTGATTTTCTTTTGGGTTGGAGATGGCCCAGAGAGGCGAGTTGGAGTTTGACCTATTGACCAGTACAAAGGAGGTGCTGGCGAATTTTTTCGAAAAGTTAAGGTGTTAGAAAATTTTCAGGATTTTTGAAAATTTTCGTTGATAAGGATTGATTAATATTTTAAATGAAATTAAATTGGTTCAGTTGAAACTGATGATTAAGAAGTGAACAAATAAGTTCTAACTGGTCGATAGGGTCGTCCTCTACCTTAGCAATTTCGAGGACCAAATTATTCCAAGTAGGGAAGAATGTAATGACCCGCGTTATCAGCGGTATAATAATTAATTTATTTAATTATTTAAAAGGTGATTAAAAGGATTTCATGGTCATGGAATTAAATAATGGTGAATATTTAATTAAAATAATAGTTAAATAATATATTTAATTCTGAAATAATCAGAATTGGCTGAAGCGGCGATATGGTGTGAACTGGATTATTTGTGATGTTTAATTCAGCTTGGAATTGAATTTGAATAACAAATATATTATATAAACGACAGTTTGAACGTAGAGTTATAATATAATTAAAATCAAGCTCGAAATGGCGCTGTAGTTCGTAAATTGGCGATTCGAACTTCAACTGAATGTACAGGGTTCGTTTTTAATCGGATTTCTGTGAAACAAGAAACGTTAGGAGCTGGTGAGTATATCTTTCTAGTGGAAGAGAAAAATCGGGATTTCATCGTGTAGATTTTTATTTATGTCCAAATCAAATTTTAGAAAAGTCGCTGTGGAATTCCTTTTTAATTTATAAAGGAATTATTTATATTTTAAAAAGAAATTTCAATATAAATCGAATATCGGGTTGACCCAGATTTGAAATATCGAGTTAGAAATCCATATAGGGTTTTCTAAGCAGTATGGTATTCCACTGTGAATATAGACGATAATATTTATTTTTAAATATTAAATTTATTTATATTTAAATATATTTATATATTTAAATGGGTCCTTCAGAGCTGTAAAAATAAGCGACTTTTGCAAACGAAGTCGGAATTCGACGAAACTAATTTTGTTGGATCCGCAATATTAAATTATTGCTAGAGTTCAGTTTCCGTGATTTTCGATTCACTGTGTGGTCGTGCGGATTTTTAGAGTGAAAAACAGTCAATATTTCGATGGTTAAAAATACGTTGTGTGAGCATACGAAGTCGGAATTCGACGAAACTAGTTTCATTGGGACCGTAATGTCGAACTTTAGCTGCATGTCAATTTTCATGATTTTTAGGCATCGTGTGTGTTCGTAGGAATTTTTAGAGTGCTGAAATATATATAAATGTAAATAAAAAATAAAATATCTAAGAGTTGTGAACCTAAACTAGGCCAACAATGCATCGTTTCAGCCACACAAAACATTCCCGTCCCTTATATAAGTATTCTCCCAAGCCGCCGCCACTCAGAAAGCTTCAAACGTGAAATCATCCTCTTGTAAAAATCTATAGAAAATCAAATAAATTCCTACAAATCGAAATACATATATACGTAGGATCCTCGAGTGCCTCTCTTCATTTAAGTATCACTTTTGGGGGTTTCGATCGTTGTTTTGGGGGTTGGTTTTTTTTTTACAGTAAAGCTAGGTTTGGAAATTTCGAATAGATCTTAAATGGATTGGAGAATCGAAGTTTAGAAACTTGGTTGTGGCTTCATTTCGAATGGATTGTGCTTTTGCTTGGCAATTCCAGTGAAAAAATGTCGCATCTAGGCAGTAGGGGTGTCGACGACGGAATTTGAACGGTGGACTCGAGTTCGAGTTGTTGGGGCTGAGGTTGATGAGAACGTAATGAGAAGAGTAGTGGTGGGATCGGTTTGCAATTTTGTTGATCGATGAAGAAGTTAAATGGGAAAGAAGGCAGCGACATGGTGTTTTTTAGGATGCTGAAGCTTTCGTTTAGTCATCGGGGAAGAAAGGATTTTTAAGAGGATAGGTATTTCGTTGTTGGGCCGACGTGTTAAGGGGTAAGGCCTGTGTCAATTATATTAAGTTAATTCTAAATTAAATTTATTTGTATAACTTGTAATGAGAATAACTTGATCATACTTTATCAGATTGACGAACCGTAAGTTGCGTTGGGATCGTATTAACAGTGGCTACGACTGGAACCAACTGTGAGTGGATTGAAGCTCGTTTAAATTTACGGCAAAATAAATTGTTTGATTAAAATCAAACAAACAGTTTATCGTTCTTTAACGATGAACTGCCAATGTGAGTTAATCTCACTAACTCTGAACAGTTTATAATTTCATGTTGTATTTTTAGAACTGTTACATATTGGCTGATTGACTATGTGTTGACTATTTAATTGAACTGCTAGTCAGTTAGTTGAATTTCTATATTGATTCTATTCATCAGGATAAGTCATATCAAACTGAAAGTGATGATAATCATATTATGTAACATCTGTGGATGCAGGGAAACAGGTTGGAGGAATCCAACTGGAATCCTCAACAGTTATTTTATTGTTTTTCATATATTTTGATATATGATGTGAATTATAACCTGTTGTTGATTGTGTGTGTTTGAAGGATATTGGCCAACGTGATTTGATATGTTAAATACCATAACATACCGGAATGTGGAAAAGGGGAATTTTCAAAATGAATATTGAAAATAGATTATTTATAAAATCAAAGGATTTTATAAAAAAGATAATATTTTTAAAATCAAAGAAGATTTTATAAAAGGAATTATTTATAGAATGGAATATTTATAAATAGAAATTTATTTATAAATGGATTATTTATAAATAGGAAATACTTAGAAATAAAACCCTAAAGGAATTATTTGCAAACCATTTGCAACTAGATTATAAAGGAAATATTTGCAAATCATTTGCAAATAGAATAAATAGAAGTATAAGAGGATTATTTATTTAGAAAATAAATAGACAAATATAGGAAGAGAAATATTTGAAAAAAAACATTTACAAATAAAGGTTATAAAAGGAATTATTTATTTACGAAATAAATAGAGTAATAAAAGGGAATTTTAAATAAGACTTAAGTGTTAGAAACGTAATGGAGTTATATCGAAATTAGATAGAATCGAAATAGAGTTTATCGAATATTAGTTATTCGAAATAGAGTAAATCAAATAAAGTTAAACAAGATTAGAAATTGACTAGAGATTAGTTAAGTTGAATAGTTTTCTGAGTATCGATCTGATGTTGGTTTCGGCCTTCGGGGTTTATACTTAGAGAATTTGTTCTCCTACTAGTTTACAGTCAGGGACTGATAGTTGTGAAATGATAGTGATATGTAAATAACAATGGAAATGTTTTCCAGTGTTAATAACGTATATTTTCTAAAACATAGAAAATAAGGAAATGTGAATATATATACATATATATATAGATATATATGCTTGATGATTGATTGATAGTATTTCCGTTTGGAAATAATATCGTTGTTTGCACACGTGTTTTCATTTGATAGTTAACTCACCGACTATCAAAGTTTTGACCATTTTAACGTTGTTAATATGGAGAGACCGGTTGGATTATTATCCAAAGAACCACTCTGTATTGGCATAAGCGTTGCGAATCATATATGCCAAAGATAATTGAAGACGGGGTAAAGTGCAAGGGCTATTGTATAAGTCTTAGATAACACTGCCTAAGATGGATGTACTGAATAGTGCCTTCAGTTCACCCTGTTCCTGGATGACTTGTATGGACAGATGTCTGACAGAGTATTTCCAGACGATCACGTATATTGATTTCTCCAACCGTACCAAGAGTGGAAGCGGAGAAGGAAACTTCTTTTAGCTAATACATAATGTATTGTTGAGGACGTCAATCGGTGATTTGATGGATTTGACGATGTGACATTCGAAGTGAATCTGGTGTGATGATAAAGCGTAGCTTCTAGCCTCACATCCGGTAAATGACAGAAATCAGGCAGGCAGCATGGCTATGTAGGTCGCACCTATTAGGCAGGCATCCAACCGTTGGTGATATACATTCGATACACTGAAGCAAAATGAGTGGTCGGTCATGTGTGGCTGGGTTGCTAGATGTTCTTGTTGAACCCAGTGTATTCCTTTCTAGAGGTACACTAGCGAAATGTGGTTCCATACCTTGTCATAGATGGAAATCCATTACCCAATACGTGCTTGCGGTTTTGATTGTATACTATATATGTAAAACGTGAGATGAAAGTGTTTCTGCAAGATGATTATTATATTGTGTTTGATAGACATTATTATAATATCAAAAGGTTTTTGATATAAAGATATTTTGGATCTCATAAGGGAAAAACCCGTTCCGTTATATGGCCTGGTCTTATGAGATATCGTTTACTTGTTCGAACTGTTTAAATTGTTTTACTCACACCAGTCCCATGACTGACCCGGAGTTTATTTTGTTTTGTTTTCCCTAAACTCTTGGGTGCCCAATTTTGTACGGGCAGTCAAGTAGTCGGGATTTATAGATACTTGAAGAGCTGGAGCAGGAGGCTTTAGGATCATATAGCTATATTGTATTTCCGTTGTGTTGTAAGTGTTGTACTTTGAAATGATATGTATATTCAAGTACAGATTTATATTTCAAAGATATGTTATCTATTATATGTTATTCATTCCGCTGTGAGGTTCGTGTTACTCTGATGTTGTGTTCTTCTTCTTCTTCTATTCTAAGTTTCTATCTTATCTTTCCTCACCCTCTAATTTCTTTCATTAACCATCTGGTATTTTCGACTCTTGATGTTCGATATGTGTTGTATATCGGATAATCAAGGTCCCAAATTTCCGGGTCGTTAAAGATCCAACAGGGTTCCTCAAATTTATTATCTATTTTCATATTATAATTATATGAACTATTAAACCTATGTGACAGGATAATTACCTTGATTACTAGTTGTTGAAATTCAACAATTATTTTGTTATTAACCAATAGGCAATATTAGTTAAGTAATTGGCAACATATGGCTTGAAAATACATTATTTTATAAATATCAATTTACCGTTAGGTGAATCGATAGAAATGAACTTATAAATTTATTTTATAACCGAAGATAGATTTTTTTAAATCTGTATTTTGAATAAAAGTTTGTTAAAAGGGAAATAAATATTTATTTATTATTTAAGTTTATAATTAATTATTAATTGATTTTATAAAGTAAATTCTTATGGTTAATTAGATTTATAAGCAAGATAGTAGAAAATTGACGTAACAGTTAAGATTTGGAACACTTGTTTCGAGAAAAATAACTAAATGGAATTATATAAATTAATTATATTATTAATTAATTTAAAGGAAGGAATAATTGGAATCAGTTAACGAAATAACTATGTTTTAGGTTGACTAAGTCAACCGTTTAAAGTGAGAGTGATTATTAATTTGTTTGTTTTGAATTTATCTTAGAATATGGTTTAATGAATATTGTTTTAGTTGTAATAAGATTTTAAAAACGGAATTATTATTTATTTTAGTTAATAAAGAAATTAACTACACAATAGTTAATGATTGAAGTAAATTATTATTTTTAATAATAATTTAGGAGATTACTTTTTATTTGAAATTCATTTACAAAGTAATCGAAGTTGAAATAAACCTAATTGAATTGTGGAATGAATTTATGAACGGGTTTAATATTAAAATCAGAATTTTTATAACAAAGTTATAAAAAGGGATTTTAAGCAAATACAATGGCTTATGTTACTTAATCTTTGAATTAAGAAAAAGGAAATTGAGACAAAACGGGTTTATATTAAACCAGAGTTATATAAACAAGTTTATAAAAAGAGATGAGGTGTTAAAACGTTAATCTTAAACTAACATTGCTTGATAATATAGTTAAGAGAATGAACGGAATAGGAATAAGATTTTCAAAGTGGGAAATGTGTAACAACCGGTATCTTTGGAACTAATTTAAAATATATTTTGCTTTGATTTTCATAGAAACTAAAAAATTTAGAGGAATTATTTCAAGAATAAACGAGTTAGAATTTATTTTAATCGAAGCTAGAATGTATAAATTTAAAATTTTATTAAAATGAGGTCAAAATGGCATGGTAGTTTGAAAATTTGATTTTAAATTTTGAATGAATGTATAAAATTCAATATAAATCAGAATTTGATAAAACAAGAAAATGTTAGAATATTTTGAATTGTACTTTTGTAACGAATGTAAGAGATTGAGATTTCACTTTAAAAATTGTAAGTTTTGTCTAAATTAAAATTTAGAACAATCGATATCAAAATTATATATATTAATATTATATATGTAGCCCTTAAAAATAAACATTTTGCACGTAGACGAATTTGGACTCGAAACCACTTCCATTGAGTTCAAAATGTCGTTTGCGTGTTTGAAAACTATAAACATCGATACCTTTAGAGTTGGGAGAAATTTGGCCTTTTCTTTGTGTGTATGATCAAAATATCACTTTTTACATATGGACGAATTTGGACTGGAAACCACTTCCATTGAGTTCAAAACGATGTTTGCGTTCTAGAAAACTATAAGCTTCGATATATTTCGCGTTTATGAAAATTAGGACCTTGATTGGGGTTTGGTTAGCCAACCTAGCCCACTCACTTAAGAGCTCCATCATCCCTCTTTACTTCCATTTACTCTAACACTTAAAAGAAATTAGAAAATGGGGAAAGGAATGGGAAATTAAAATTCTTAAGCTAGGGATTTCAATTAATTTCTCAAATCAAAGGGGAAATCAAAGAGGAAACCTTGGTAAGCCTCCTCTTCATCTTCTCTAGCTTATCTCCTCTTTGATTTTTGATGATTCCAATTACCTAACTCTTAGGAAATCTATTTATATGTGCTTTGATTGGAGATTTGCATGCAATATTTGAAGAGATGCTGATTTTGCTTGCTATCAGATCTATTCCTTGTTTGTAAACAAGCAAAGGTGAGATCTTCTATCATAATGTTTGTTGTGAGAAACAAAAAGGGGTATTATTAGTTAAATAAGTAGTAGTTGATTAAGTTTGGGTTGGTGAAATGATTATTGTTTGATGATATGAGTTTAACATGAAGATAATGTTAAGTATTGCAATAAAAAGTGTTTTTATTTGATATAGGTGAGTTATTCATGAACTCACATCTATGACACAAGCTATTAGTTTGTAAAAGAGTAATTTAACGTTCATTTGGGTTTGCATATGCTAGTGGAATAGATATATCAGTGTAACTTAGTCGATTTCACGTATTTATGTTTCACTGAATTGAAATTGTGATGAGGATTGTCCGTATGATCTAATTCATATGCTATGAGTGGATATGGTGATCTTGTGAAGCTTCTTTGTCGCCCCGGAAAAGTCCTAAGTCTTCACAAGTCGCTTTAACCGCTTTTGCTTGCTTTGGTTTTGAATTTAGTTCACTTTTTACTTTTGAACTTATAATCAAAACCATTGCAAATCTCTTGTATGAATGTTTGTGAATGTGTATTCAGGTGTTATTAGTTGGTTCGGGGAGTCTTAGGAGCTTCATATTCATGTGTATAACATCGTAGGCCTTCGAGCATTGGCCGATATCATTTTGAACATGTTTTCTAGGCAAATTGTGCTCTCTGGTTCAGGATTCAGGCGTTTGAATTACTTGTCCAGACGTCTGACCTGTTACAAATAATTATGAAACAAGTAGAGCAATTCAAATGTCTGAAATTTTTAATTCAGATATCTAAATTTTAATTTAGACGTCTGAACTTTTACTCAGAAAAATTTAAATGCCTGAACTTGCACTAAAATGAACTAAATCCTTGCTGGTTTAGGAAAAAGGAAATTCAAACGTCTGAATTTTTAGGTAAGACATCTGAATCCTGTTTTTGGACTGTTGACTGGTGGAGGCCACGGTCAATAGTTTAGGTCTATCCAGGCTCTTTCCCAGCCAAGTTTCAGGCCATTTCGACTTCATTTGTGACTTGTCAGTTTCGCTAATTCGCAGATTTCAGCAGTCGATTTTACTCGAGATCATTTGATAAATAGTTTCAGATAATTTAATGGATTTAAAACGTGTGCAAACCAATTTTTCTTGTTTTGAAAAATAAAATGGTTAAACACGATTTGGCATGAAAACGTATAAAATGAATATTGGATATGATATGACTTGAGCATCTAAGTCGATGACCGAATTAAATTCTCGACTAAACCTTTTTACATACGGTAAAAAATGGTGAAGGCCAATGATATAACCAAGGGAAAGATTTTGATTTGAAATTTTATGCAAGAATTATTTGAAAAGACCGAGTTAAATCTCATTTCAAATAATTAAATGACGATTAAAAGTCGAAGATAATGAAGATGGCGCAAGACCGGCAATCTTCACATTGAATGGATTACTACTGATGCCTTGGATATAGGTAGCTCCCTTGAAGGGGTTATAATGGTAGTTGTTCGGACGTACTTGTTGATGGTCCGGACATGCGAGGACCTCTCTTCTGTATTGGACATATGGAATGAGGAATAGGGTGCCTCTGGTTTTGTTCAGGCCCAGAACGGAAGTATGAATGGATTGTACGTTTGACATTGTAGTATGTGCTATGTTGTTCAGGCCCTTAACATGCCAACCGTTCATCGTCTGGTCAACAGGCCTTGGTGCCGCCATCTATAACACGTACGAATAGGAATTTACCGCCTCTTTTCCCTTTAATCTCTAAATTTGATCTGCAATTCCAAAATTCCTCAATTGAAGAATTATTGAGGCCACCAAGATTGATCATCTCAACGGTGGCGATTGTGTAATTCATGCTATTCTGACCGAAATCCGATTCGAACATCTTGGCATTTGGGGAGCGATCTGAGGCGAAGGAGGCGATCGGATGGCAAGCTGCTGCAGTCGAGGGTCTAGAAGGGTTAGGGAGCACCTGATGGTGGCTGTTGATCGCGCTCCGTCGGTCAGCCAGAGGTGCAACGTTGGCCTTTGTGCATGGTTCAGAAGTTTGAAACAACGGGAGGAATGCTTCGAACGAGAGAAAATAGAGCAAAGGGTATCAGCGTAATAATTAAATGTATTAATTTTTATACTTAAGGTTTAATAACTTAGTTAAATTATATTAACTAGAAATATAAATTTGTAGGCATGTGTGTTTGAAAAGAATGGGAATGAAGGCAGAAAGAGAGGGGCGAAGACCTGGGAACGAGGGATTTCAGAAAGTAAATTTGTGTGGCCACATTTTTATTAATGGAATTAATTAGTGTTTAATTAAGTTAATTAATAATTAATTGTTAATCATGTAATTAGAAAATTAATTTATTTTAGTTAAGATTAATTATTTAAAATTTACTCGAGAACTAATATTGCTTATATCTCATCAGATTTGAACAACGCGAACAAAGCTGGTATCGTGTGATAGGAATTAAAAGGAATGAAGGGATAAAGGACCATTCGTGTAAAAATAGCAAACTAAATTAATTAGTTCTATTATTAAATTTAATTAAGGATTATTATATTTAATTAAGTCATTTAACTAAAATAATTATAACTTATTCATATAGCATCAGAATTGGGTAAAACAAGACGCTTTGGACTCGTCTCAACGAACAGAAAATTATGGAACTAATACGGATGGAACTTTAAATAGTGGGAATTTACAGTTAAAATTAAACGACTGTTTAATTTAACTGTATCCAACCGTTTCAGAATCAAATCATGGTGAGTTAAACTCACTTAGTTATCCCAATTATATTTTATATATAAGTCGAGTTTATCGTTTGTGTGCTATGTTTTCTAGTTGTTGAATGATTTGATGGTTGTTTGCCTATATATTGAATATTGTTATATATAACTAATTTACATTAAACGTTCGTTTTATTTAAATGAAATCTAATTGTTATTTTTAACGATTTTTTTCAAATAAGGTAACTTACTTTGTTGGTTACGTTTATAAAAATATAAACGTATTAAATTTAATTAGCTGCTTGTATTGCTGTTAGTTGACTATTATCTGTTGAATTGATTATTCATGTTTATTATTGCAAATAATATACTATCGTATGAAAGGAATTATTTTATGTGTGTCAATGTATTTGGATGCAGGAAAAAGAAACAGGTAAGAGGGATCGAAGAGGGTTCCTCAGATTTATTATTTATTTTCATATTATAATTATATGAACAGTTTAACCCATATGATTGGATAATTTACTTGATCACTGTTTGTTGAATCTAAATTCAACTGTTGTTTTGTAATTAACCAATGGGCAATATTGGTTGAGTAGTTGGCAGCATATGGCCTGAAAATACATCATTTTATAAATATCAATTTCCCGTTAGGTGAATCGATAGAAATGAAGTTATAAAATTTATTTTATAACTAAAGATAGATTTCTTTTAAATCTGTATTTTGAATAAAAAAAATTTGAAAGGGAAATAAATATTTATTTATTATTTAAGTTTATAATTAATTATTGATTGATTTTACAAAGTAAATTCTTATGGTTAATTAGATATATAAGCAAGATAGTACAAAATTGACGTAATGGTTAAGATTTGGAAAAATTGTTTTGAAAAAAAAATTAAATGGAATTATATAAATTAATTATATTATTAATTAATTTAAAGGAAGGAGTAATTGGAAGCAATTAACGAAATAACTGTATTTTAGGCTGACTTAGTCAACCATTTAAAGTGAGAGTGATTATTAATTTGTTTGTTTTGAATTAATCTTAGAAAATGGTTTTACGAATATTGTTTTAATTTTAGTAATATTTTAAAAACGTAATTTATTATTTATTTTAGTTAATAAAGAAATTAACTACTTCTACAGTAGTTAATGATTGAAGTAAATTATTATTTTTAATAATAATTTAGGAGATTACTTTTTGTTTGAAATTCATCTAAAAAGTAATCGGAGTTGAAAAAAAATCTAATTGAATCGTGAAAGGAATTTATGAACGGGTTTTATATTAAAACCCGAGTTTTTATAACAAAGTTATAAAAAGGGATTTTAAGCAAATACGATGGCTTAAACTAAATGTTACTTAATCTTTGAATTAAGAAAAAGGAAATTGAGACAAAACGGGTTTATGTTAAATCAAAGTTATATAAACAAAGTTTATAAAAAGAGATGAGGTGTTAAAACGTTAGTCTTAAATTAACATTGCTTGATAAAAGAATAAAGAAAATGAATGGAATTGAAATAAGATTTTCAAAGCAGGAAATGGGTGAAATGGATTTGAAAAAGGGATCGTTAAAAGTGAATTTGGTAAAGGAGTGAGTGATAGGATTTTGTAACAAAAATCCGTGTATTAAAACGAATTGTTAAAGAAGTAGAAGTTAAAGGTGATATTTTAGTAAGCAATTACTTAATCAGTGAATTAAGGAATAATGATCATATTTGAGAAGAGATTTCCAAAAGCAAGAAGGTTTGATAAAACCATATTTTAAATAAAAATAGTAAATAGGATTTGTTTTGATATTAAAATGAAATATCAATTTTTGAATTACAACTCATATCTATCTTAAGATAAGAATGCTGTTGATCTAGATCTGAGAGGTAATTAAAATACCCCAACTAGAATGAATTAAGAATTATTTGAGGATGATATTACTTTGTAATGGTAAAGAGGTTAGTGATAAATTTATTATTTCTATTAGAGAAATAATAATGCGATGTTATTGGCAAAAACTTGAAGAATATATAATGAGGATTCCAAAGTAAAGGAAATTAAATAGATTTGAGAATAAATATAATGATGCTCCAAAGTAAAGGAAACTAAAAGGGAATTGCGTGAAAATGTAATGATATTTTCGAGTTAAAAGGAAATATGAAGTTGAGTTTTAAAATAGGTTTATTCTGAAGAATAAGTATCAGTTATTGTTTACAAGTAATGAAACAAAAATGGTTTCGTAACATTATTTTAATAGTAATAAGATTAATTTTACAATTATATATAACAAAGAATGATGGGGAAAACGTTTTAAAATGAGAATTAAATAGAAATTGAGTATGGTTATAAGATATTTTTCTAAGTAAAATAATTAAATGATCTTGAGAATCATTAGTATATTATAACAAGAAGTAAATACCGTATTTAAAATATTGAAAGATTTAGAAGTTTTAATTAACCATACGTTAATTATTTTTAATTAAGGAGGCCAAGTGATGCTGGATACTGAACCAGTAAACTCATTTTATTTTCATAACTGAAAATTTGTTTATTTTGGTAGTTAAACAACCGACTATCAAATCTGGCCAATACGATTGTTGGTACGGAAAGACCGCTATCAAATATATGTTCGAAAACCATTCCGACTAGCAAACACGTGAAGATAAGGATTGAAGATGGATCATTGAAGAACGTGGATCTTCATGAAGTGGAAGGATTACTTAAAATCTCTGGTTTAGCGTCCTGAGATATACTGTGATTCTGTCGTGGTTGGGATCTACGGATTACAAGGACTTCTCACTACTGATCCATGGATTGATTCCTATTATGGATGCAGAAGGAGGGTGCCTTCGGTTCATCCTGTTCCTAGATGACTTGTATGGACGAATGTCTGACAAAGTATTTCCAAAGGATCACGTATGTTGATTTATTCAAGCATATTTCAGTTGGTGGCGGAGAATGGCCATTCTCTTAGCTTAACAACTAGAGTATTTTTGTGGATGTCAATTAGTGATATCTGGAGGATCTGACAATGTGGCATTCAAAGTGGAAGGAGATGTGTTGTTCTGAAGAATTAGCTTAACCTCTAGCCTCATCAACTGGGAAATGGCACAAATGGGTAGGTCGCATGGTTATATGGGTCGCACCCATCAAAAGGGTATATCATTACCTAATTTGGTGAAATTAAATGCCTTAAGTTGTCCCTTTTTATTTATATATGTATGATATCGGTTCGGTTGGCTGGCCCCCAACCGTGGTAATGATATATTCCGTACTCTCAAGAGAAAGTGAGGGGCCGGTCATATTTAGCCTAGGTTGCAAGATGTTCTTGTTGAACCCCAATGTATTCATCTCCAGAGGTACGTCATCCGAAAGGTGGTCCCATACCTTGCCAAGAAATCCATTCTTAAGAGTTTGCGGTTTGATTGTACACTATATATGTAGAGCGTGAGATGCAAGCGTTCTGCTAGATTGTTATTTATTTGTATGTAGACATTATTATAATATCAGAAAAGATATTGATTTCAAAAAAAATGTTTTGCATTATCGTAAGGTAAAAACTACCCGTATTTATATGTGGATTTGGTCTCCTTTTCTTTCGAAAAGATTTTGACATTAAAATCAAGTTGTGTGATGCCTTTAAACTTAGCATTTTTTTCTCACTCTAGTTCACTAGACTGACCGGGTGTTTGTAATGCTCGGGTTAAACCGGGGTGTACAGGTCTAGATTATCGGATGATGCGAAGTCCAGAGACGAGCT
This sequence comes from Allium sativum, assembly GCA_030737875.1. Classification (NCBI taxonomy): domain Eukaryota; kingdom Viridiplantae; phylum Streptophyta; class Magnoliopsida; order Asparagales; family Amaryllidaceae; genus Allium; species Allium sativum. Next base: position 530,077,536 of record CM060916.1, read on the forward strand.
GGATGTGTTCAGACGTATGATGTTATATAATAAATTTTTTCACTGTATGTTGTATATGAGGACAGGTTATTATAACTGTCCAGATGTGTTGATGTACTCTGATGACTGTAAGTTTTAATTTTCAAGCTCTCAGTAAATATTATTTCTATTTTATGTTTTATTCCACTGCGTTGTGAGACTCTGTTTCTGATGTGTTTCTTCTTTTTCTATTCTAATATTTCTTTCTGTCTTATCTCACATTTTGATTTCTTTCTAATAGCTATCTGCTTTTCTGTATAATTTGAGTTGACATGGGTTGGTAAATGTCGGCTTAAACTATACTAAAAAGTGGGTCGTTACATCAATCATGTAAAGAAATAATAATTGTTTATTGTAATTGTACTTACTGTCATTATTGTAGACATTGGATAATTATTTGGGACTAAGTCACGTTTAAGGCTAAACCAGTCGATAACCTGATTTATGAATGAAAACAAGATGTTACACAAATTAAATTGACATGTTAGCTTTTGCTTTACGATATTTTGATATGTTATTCCATCGGTTTTGTATTTATTAGTTGTTAGATATCAGTTTTTTATGTTGGTAGCTATCAGTTTTTTGTTATGACAATTAATAGGTATCGGTTTCATATACTTTATGGTATTAGTTTTTATTGCAGCATATAATAGGTAGCAGTTTTGCTTCTCTTAAGGTATTAGTTTTAGTACTGTATAGGTTGAAACAGAATTTCCTGTTTATACATATCACTTTTACATGTATGAAGGTATCAATTTCTTATTAACTGTACTTATCCTATTACAGATATAGATTTTGAGTATCAACTTGTTATGAACTTGGGTATCATTATTAATTATGTTAATAAATGTGTTTACCTGCCCATTTGTGAGGGTTCCTTTCAGCAAATCTATCATCATATTCTTCGTTATAGTACATCCTCATCTTGATAGATCGTCGTCTCACCAAAAAATTGGGCTGTTTTTTTTTAACAAAAAACAACAAATATTAAGTTTTGGTATGTTCTACAAGGACAAACAAAATTAGAAATCTTACTTATCTTTAGCTTTCGCCATTGAAAAAAAATTCGTGACAACCCTTGCCTCATAGTCATTTAGATGACTTGTCACACTTTTGCAGTTTGATAAGTGTAGGTCTTTCCAAGTAAGCTCTACTACTTGAATTGGCTCTAAAGCTTCTATGTTTACTTCTTCTTACTTTTCATCTTGTTTCGTTTTTTTCTCTTATTTTGCTTCATCTTTTTGAGCCAATGAAAGCTATAGTACTTCATCTTTTCCTACACATGATTTATCGTTTTCCTTCTCTTTTGATTTCTTTGCTTGCTTGTTTAGAATGTTCAAACTATTAGTCCTCTCTTTAATTCTACTTTTTGCCTTTAGTCTTGCAACGTACGAAGGTGGTATGGCACTCGACGGTTTCTTGGCTGAATTTTCAATACTTTATCGGTATGTTTTTTTCTACTACTTTCAACGATTTGTACTTTTGAAAATGCTTGAGTGAGACCCAATTTAAAGTCTGAAGGAGCAATGTCTTCAAATTTTTCTTCTACTGTTCACCTTTTTAAGTGTTGTTGTTGATTTTAGTATCAGTTATTGGTGTTATTTCATTTTCCTTTTTATCAGACTTGTCTTTCTTTATAGATGACTATTCATCGTTGATTGAAATGCTTCTTGTTTGTTTCTCTCCTTCTTTATATTCAACATTCAAATCTATTTCAGTTTTATCATGACTTTCAAATTCGTCTACCAGTGATGAATCATCCAGTGTTACTTCTGAATCTCCTCTATCTTCTGTTTTATCATTTTCAGATTCATGTTTTTGTTGTTTGAGCTGCTACCTTAGTTTGAAAATCTCATCTTCTGCTTCTCTTCTCAATTTTCTTTCTTCAGCTCTTGTTTTAAGTCTTTAGTTTTTGTCTTCAAGCTCTTTAATATGATAGTTAAAAATTCTGGTTGCCACATCGTTTTCAAAATTTTCCACTTGTTTTTTCCTGCTGACCACGTTTTCTTTTTTTAGTTTATACAGCTTTCCGTTTTGTTGTTCTTCTTGATAAATTTTGTGATGTATCTAAAGCTTAGCCTTGTGCAACTCAATATTTGTAATCTCCTTTATCTGCATATTTTGGAACATTGGGAAAATTTTAATTAGATATCAAATTTATAAATATTTAGGCTACATATTTAATGTCTCAGTTTTTAAGTAGCATTTTAAGTATAAATTAGGTATCATATATAAGGTTTCATTTTTTGTATTTTTTAGATATCAATTTTTTAAATTCATTACAAAAGTATCAGTTTTACCATCTTTAAGGTGTCAGTTTTACCAGTATTCACTTCTCACTGTTAATGGATCGGTTTATTAGTATCAATTTTAGTGTTTTTTAGGTATCATTTTTTTAATAACATCAGCATGACAGGAGATTGAGATACCAGTTTTGAGTTGTATAATGTATCATTTCTTAAAAACATTGCTTTATATAGTAACTAAGAATGAAATAGTCTGTTATATCAAAATATTGCACCTCCCCATTCTTTAATTCGTTCAATAATTTTTGGTTCACGATGTTCTTCAGATTCTTCAGATCCCACCTAGTAAATGTGGGAGTGTATTATCGAAGTTTCTTCTTTGCTTTATTCGACCAATTTTCTCGCAAAAGACATACTGAATATAAGAACAGGAAAATATTTTTATATAATAAATCATATTGTTATGTTTGAATTAAAAATAAGATTATTGTAAAAAACTTTTCTTACCAACGGAAGCATTGTGCATCCAGACATATTTCTGGGCTTGTCGATGAATTTTTTAACAAATTTGGTAAAACTGGATTGGATTGCTTTCGGCCATGACACCGAATTCGTCTTGTCTACATCCACCAGAAATGGAACAAATCCCCATTGGAGCTTCTGTTTGTTGTGAAACGGAACAAATCCCCATTGGAGCTCCTGTTTGTTGTTGGGAAAAAAGAATGTGACTAGTATCTCCATGATCAAAAGCAGTGGTAAATCTTCTGCAAACTGCTTCTTCTTTTTTTCAACTTCTTCCTTTATTCATTTTTCTATTATCACCGCTGCTGCTCCAAAGTTCCTTAAAACAAAATATTTGCACTCTGATGCTATTGTTCTGTTTGTCATCTTTGCAGTTTTTTCTACATTTCTTTCTTCCAATGGCATGTAGAATAATAAGCTAATATCTTGTTCAGTAATTTTCATTCTTTCTTTACCAAATACAAACGATTCTTCTATTGGTGAGTAACAAACATAATGTTAGACCAAAAAAAAATGGTCCTAACACCCAATTGATTACATTATGCAGAGAATAATGAGGAATCATGGACTAAAAGCAAGAAAAATCAGTCAACACACGAAATTTATAGCGGCTTGGCGTTAATGAGCCTACGCCCACTTCATAGTTTTTCATTTCATTCCAGAATTACAATTACAATGAATATTGACACTTAATCACTCAAATGCAATGAATAATTCTCTCCGAATTCATTGATTTTCATTGGAGAAGAAGGTGGTTATTGATGGGGGAATTCGGCCATGGCTACCATGAATGAATGAAATGCCAAAAGTCCCCTGAAATTTCCATGAAATGCTGTATTTAAAAGCGAATGGAGGTTGCTCCTGGGATCGGTTCGGGTGTGACGTGGCAACCATCCAGCGGGTCATGGAGAAGTGGTGGGAGACGTGGAGAAGCGGTTTCCAGATCATGGGCTGCTACGTGTAAGTAGATCCGAATGATAAGCCTAGAAAATAGGAGCATGTTGAGGAGTGGTTGCAACTTCAGGCGATTCGGGTAGAGGGTACTACGATCCGATCCGAAGGGGTGTTCCGATCCGGTGACATTTGCATGAATAATTCAAGTTTTGCATCTTTCTATCACTCCACTCAAGTGATCGCCAATCAATGTAAGTTCGTACCCAAGTCCTTAGCTTTGGGTAGCCTGGTTACAAAGCAAGCTAACATTTTGCCCCCCAAAGTACATCTTATTGCAGATGAGATGTGCTTTGAATAAGTTGAACTAAATCTTTTTGGAACATCATCCACCCTTGAGGAGGTTTTATCAAATTGTTGCATTACTTCCATGGGCGCTAGCCAGTCCAAATTCTATGGAAGGAGTAGTTGAAATGATCCGGTAACTGTTTTAAACCTCGTCGAATTAAGAGATTTTAACTCTTTCATCAAAAAGTCATGTAGGATTGCTGGCTCCCGTGCATGCGATCATGCCCGAATAGGTCGTTGCCAAATGGGGTCATCTTCCCACACAAACCAAAAGTATTGTAAAGTTAGACCTTCTTTTGCATACAAGTAAATGTATAAAGTAGCCTTCCAAGTCATGTGGTAGTATAAGAATCTTCGGGCTCTAAGCTGGGATCTGCAGAGAGCATCTCGGAATTGGCATAGGAATTTGTCATTTATGCTTGGATTTGGACTATCTCGATATCAAATATTAATCTAGGGCTCCACGATCGTATTGAATCGTAAAATTAAGGAATCTAAAAGTGACGATCACTCTAGATAATGTTAATAGAAAATCAAAAACGAATGGTCGCGTCAGACCGTATTGGGAAAAATCCATGATCGCTCCAGATGGTTTTATAATCCCGTTATCACATATGAGTCAGTTCAAGATATTGTTGAAAACATGCAAGCCAATGGCTTGTACGATCATCATAGTCGTATGACAGCAGGGTAGTTTATCACACTCTCTATTTAATGTAGTGGCGGATCAAGTCTTTGGACTCATGCCAGAGCCGTTTGTTGGCTCACTTGGACGGTCAAGACGAATCATGTCATACTCTGTAGATATAGTGTATATGTTCTAAATCACGCATCAAGTTAGGATCATATTCAAAATCAGTCTGTGAGTTGAAGCTCGTGCTCCTAGCATAAGTAGAGGATGAACGAGTTGGTGCTTATGCCCCCAAGCATCGGTGGGGGCTGGGCCAAGCCTATCGGGCATCCATTCTTCTAACCTTTATACTTTCTATTGTCGCATTGGGTTAGAGCTGCAGGTTCAACAATCTTAGACGACCCGTGTCGTTCTACACTCTTTCTCAAGTCGACAAGGGTTGGAGTTGTGTATGCGAATGGTCGAATTACATTCGCATGGGGGTCATCCTATCTGTTTAGTCAGAAAGCAACGATCGCCTCATTGAGTATCATCCAACTTAGTTACTCTCCTCGCATCAGCCACAGAGTCGAGTAAGCTCGTCAATCTTGCAAGCGACCGAACATCATTAAGCAGTTATTCGAGCTCCTTTACTCATGCTTTGGCACAATCCGAAATATCCATCATAGTCTTGTTGGGTCTATCTCTCATGCTTAGTTCCATTGAGCTTGACAATCAAAATTGAGGGCTTGATCAATGAAATTGATCCTTTCCGAAAATGTACATTTCTGCTAGTCTTTTCCGAGGCTTTTCTTTTCTCTTTATCATGTCAAGAGTCAGATGGTGCTCCATTTTGTCGAGAAGACATTGAGATCGTCCATTTCAACATTAGCACCCTCTTATTGCATGAATCTGTCTGTCTCAGGATAGGATTTTCCAATATTTCCATGAAAATGTCATGGTAGAGAGATACCGAGATTTGTTTCAGAGGTGAATCGGCCAATTCCTCTTGGTGGGTCTCGATGCAGAGAGGTTTTGAAGCTTGAGATATCCATAATACCAGATACTACCGCAATCAACACCATATATGGTCCAGGACGATTTACCGATGCCACTGCGGCGTTGAATCTTTCAAAGGAATGCATGTAGGGTCTCGTCGGAGCTCTGTTGAAGCATCAATTAATGTTGGCATTCTGGCCCTCGTCTTTGAGAAGTTGTCGCCAATTGTCCAATTTAGCGTTGGTGCCCCCGATATGAAGTCTTAAAGTGGGTGGAAGCCAGTCTCTGGCTTCTTGGTTGCGCATATGTAATAGCTGTCAATCAGGCTTCTGTCTTTTAATTCTGGATGGTGATCCGCTACTCAAATGTATGCAGGTTTCTCTTCAGGATCCATCTTCTGGTTATAGTCTGGGATATTGCGGAACTCCGATAATAATAAATGTGTCTAAAGTTGGCGGATAGTCAAATTATGTTGCTCGAAGCTCGTATCCCGTACTCCCTATCCACGGGGATTTTACTAAACAGTAATCATCAAATCCACATATTCTCTAAATTCATACTCCCTCATCAAGCTGTGAGTTGAAGTTTGATACAAAATGATTTGTTCGTGTTCAACTCATTGATCTCCCATCCAAGCTCTGAGGTTCGAAGTCGGGTGGCGATAAAGTCAGATTATAGTTGTCTCAAATTCTCTCATTTGCCCCCCGACATGGGGAGCCTCATGTTGAGGTTGAGCTGGATTTTAAACATTCATCTGAATTAGAGCAAAGGTTGGTCATGCTCCGTTTAAGTTTTCAATGGCTCTTGCATATCCACAGTTTTCATCCAAAATGTTGCGGTCGGAAGTTGCATGCTACAAATGCCTGGGAGGAGGTTGTTTGCATCTTGTTTCATTAAATAAGACTATGCCAACTTGTCCTAGGGTCTCATATGATCCAGACCATGGATCAGGGAGTGCTTGAGCCAAGTTCGTTGTCGCTTGAATTCCCACGGTGCTCGCTCCAGCGAGTAAGTCTTAGTTACTCGGCCTTCCAACTATCCAAGTAAAGAAGTTATCCATCACTTTATGTCGTTTCCAGAGAAGTTCATCTTGCTGAGCCATCTGATTTCTCAAATCAGCAAGGGTACCATCCATTTCATATCTAGCTTGACATGTTGAGGGATCATCGCAAGAAAAAATCTGCTGACTTCCTTCATTCCTAGCGCCTTCTGCGCAAATATCCTCAGCACAGAAGAAATTTATATCTTCCTTCTTCTTAGCCTTTGAGTCTGAGTGTCAAGAAATTTGCCTCCTCGTAAGTTAGAAGTCAAAGTAATGGCGTCCCCTTTATATGGGGTCTTTTAACTGGGAAGTCGATTGGGACAAGCAAATGGACGTTCAGTCTGCATCCATTCCGTGGTCCTCAAGCAGCTTGTCAAGAACGAGGTATAAGTTAGACAAAAACATATAAATTATGCCATTTGTAAATATTTTCAACAATGTGGCCCCAGTCCAGGGGTAACAGTGAAAGATCGGTAGTTGTATCACGTCCCATTCAAATTTAGACATGGATGCATGGAAAAGAGACATTGCTTTCAAAGCTTATGTGATTGAGTTATCCAAGTGCACAAGTTATCGCATTTTCCATTCAGTGTATTCGTGAGGTGGCACTTGTCGATGCACTTGAGCTATGGCCAATCACATGTGGGTGTGTATGATGATTCGATATATCACACTTAGGGCCTCCTTTTGGTCGTTGACTTAAGTCATATGACACGTCATTAAACAATTCACTCTCAAGGCCTCCTTTCGGTCGTCGCCTTGAGTCGCATGAAAAATTTAGCATTGGGCATCAGCGTCATCCTTTTAGGCGTGGTCCTTTGTTTGTTTTCCGCTGGCCTGTTGCGGTTGTCGCGAGTGCGGCCCTCGACTCTTGTCCTGTTATCTTGTACAAGCTTGCACTCTGTAAACAAAGTGAATCTCTAAGTAATAGGTAATAAAGCATGTCACAATCAAGTAAGGGTTCCAATTCAGAACCCCTACAATCAAATAATATATAGCAGATCATATAGTATTTATATAAGGGGGCGATGTGTGTGCCCCCAATCAAACATGGATAAAGTGCCTAGTCAGGGCTTATTCGACATTATGTTGCCCCCAATCCTTTTGTGGGGGTGTCGGCTCCTCTTTCAATCTTATCCCCAATCCTTCAGTGGGGTAGGAGCATGTTGTCTTCGGTGCGTAATCTTAGCACCTTTATACTCTCCTGATGCATGCCCAGGTTAGAGTGTAATCAAGGCAGTCTTTAATCGTGGTGCACCATCACGCCTTGGGGACATCGTCTTCCCGTCCTTTATACTCTCTCTCGAATCATGAGAGTTAGAGTTAATCAGGCGAATGGTCATGTCATTCGCCTCGGCTTTCCTCCTGCGCTCTAATCCCAAGAGCAGGATTCTGTCGGCTTGAGTGTCATTCTCGAACTCGATCTTTAGTCCATACTCCATGCTTCACTCTGGTAGATGGAGATTTTCGGGCAAGTGGTTGGGTCACACTCGCCGAAGCGCTACCTTCTAATCTCTGATTCACAGGTAGAGGTGGCCATTCGCAATAATCAAGTTTCTCTCATCCCACTGATTCGTGGGATGGAGTTTTGTCGGACACTGCAATATCGTCCTTCAAATGTTCTCTCAAATCATGAGAGCCAAACCCATGGATCGAGTGGTCTTTAGTCATGGTGCGCCCATCACATTCATCCTAGATTGGTACTTCTATCCAATCTCTGAGGGTTAGAGTTAGCCTGGCAAACAGTCGGAAAATGTTTGCAGAAGCTTTACGTTCTCCGATCAATCTATGGGAGATTGATTGGCACTGAACTTTTGGTACCTTCATCATTCATATCGCATGAATTAGTCATATCAATAATTCAGGAAGCATGTAAGAGTAAATTACATGATTGAAAAGTAAGCATATCAAGGGGCAGTGCTGCCTCTTTTATTTGGATTCATGTAATCTGATTGCATCAAACATAGGACTGATCCATGTAGACGGTTGAACTGCATCTGTCTGAAATCGGATTCCAACTTTGAAATGCAAAAGTCAATGCATAATTATCTTTATGTCTGCCATGTATGAGCCAAAGAGTGGATGGTGATCTCGGATCCACCTTGAGCTATACAACTTATTTCAGGCAGAGGGCGTGGCTTTGTAAATGAGTTGTTTAGTCAAGCTCGTTATGGTATTGTTCCATAACTCTATATGCAGGTGTTAGAAGTTTGATCAGTATCAAATCCTAAGTACGTACACCATCCACATATTAATCCATCTGAGTTAATTACATCAATAGCTCATAAAGCATGCAAATATAAGAGTCATGGTTAAAAAGTAATCCTGTTAAAGGAATGAATATGATTCTGTGCGAAAATGGCATTGCATGCTATCTGCAGGTCCATTTTGCCTTGCCTAATCTCTACCAGGGGATGGCTTGATTGTGGTCATGGAGTGACAAAGGCAGTTAGGTAAATACTGTAAACGAATGACAAGGTCATGTCTCATTTGAATCGCCTTCCTGCCCCCATGCTAAGGGCAAGGGTTGAATGTAAGGGAGTCATGTGTGTATTGTTAATGGTATCATATCATCACGTTGGTGCTAGGACAGTAATTGGCAGGAGAATAATGGATCCATGTTTATAGAAGCTTTTGTGCTTTTCATGCTAGGAAGTAGGATATGGCTGCTAGCGGGATAGTTATATCTCATCAATCCGCATATATGCCTTCAATCCCATGTCGGGAATAAGATCTAATGGACAGATAATCAATCAGCATCCAGGCTTAAGTGCTCTAAACTTTTAACTCGTCAATTTTCGGGAAAGGATGAGGCAGTCTATCATGCAAGCCTATTATGTATTAGCTTCTAATTAAATGATGTAATCATGAGCAATCGACATTCGAATCTCCGGTCGCACCTAATGTCTGGTACACAAGTTACTTGACTAATCCTCGATGAAGGGAGTGAAACTATAAATCTTCACTTTATAACTCCAAAATGTCGTTTGTCAAAAGTTCCATTCGCGTTCATCTCCCATCTAGCGGGAGGCTGATTAGTGATTTTGTTCAATCATTTAGTGCGGTGAATTCAGCAATGTGGCTCGTAGGTGTCTGTCTTGGGACAACCTTCTAAGGGAAATAAGCATTGTCGCCTTGCATGTCATATCTCGAGGCATAATGAGCGATGGCATGCCTTTCACTTGTCCTTGCTAAATGCATTCTGTGCTGCAGGAAATTCATCATGGGGTTGTCTATGACTCTCTTCTGAGTTGTCGGAACAGTCTAACTTGGTCGGATTATTGACCTTTTGATTTTCCATTCGTAGGACGTAAGATATGTTGTAATGTTCCAATCCATCCAACAGCACTTCTATCTGTTCTAGGTAAGCTACGAGTTATAGTCCTTTGATCTGGAATTTCCTTCGAATCAATACATCTCCAACGCTGGGTCATCGATCATTCATTGCACCGTCGGTATACAGTAACGGGTGCTTGTATTCATTTTTTGTTTTGAAGGGCCATCTTCTTCATCTAACACATCCTCTTCGAGAACGGTAAATTTAGCGATGGATTCGGCTAGTGTTTGGGGATTGAGCAGTAGACACTAGAGTGCAATGTAAGCTCTGATTTCTGCTGGAGCTGGTTGGTCTAGACTTTGATCACATAAACTTGAGTATGATAGCATAACTTGCGAGACTTTAAGTAATATTCATGCGTTATGTCACAATGGAAATAAGAAGTAGAGAGCTAATGGTTGATTCATATTTGCTTTAATCCCGAGCTCTCATCATTTGATCAAGGTCGTATGGTGGCTGGTGAGCAGTCAAGTTGCTATAATCCAGGAAAGGCTCCATAGGTCCAATCATGGTGTGTGGTGGTTCAACTAGTACCTAACTCTGGACACCAAAGTATGTTGACTTAACCCTTATTCGATGGAAATCAGTCTTCCTCAATGCAGTTGACAGCAAATAGCAATTGTAAAGGTTCGCCAAGTCCTTCGGAAGGTGAACCACAGAACATATTTCATTGATCACATCATACAATTGAAGTGTAGCTTTGGGATATTGAGATCCTTAGCTGCTTTCTAGTATCCCCTTATTGACAATCATGGTCACTAAGATCATAGGAATTATCTTCGGAGTAGTGCTCGGACTGTTCCATATAACCGTCATTCGATGCCCCGCCGATTGGATAAGTTTAAGTCGCATAAATAAGATGGTCACTACTCGTTAGTGAGAAACATCGGTTGCATTGGTGAAATTTATACACTATCGGAGTTCCAGAAGAGGAGACTACTATTAGACAATCATTATCTTGTATACTGTCATTGATAGCAAGCTGAATCTGATTGACAGCTCCTCACATTGAATAACATCGGCAAATAGAGGTCATGGCTTCTGGAGGAATCCCAGTTGTTGCCATTTAGTTGTCATGTTCTTTGACTATCCGTCTAATCTTCATTGACAAGCTTTGATGACTACTATTGGCCAAAATATACGTCGAGCCGAAGGCGAGCCGTGCTCCGAGCCGAAGGCGAGGCCATCAGCGGGTCCGGGTGCAGCGGCGGTGTGGGTCCGGGGCCCCACAGTCCCGGCGGCGATCGACCTTTTCTGAAATGATCTGAAAAATGCATTTTCCCCCAAAAACAGCAATTTCGGATCGGGTCAGAACTTACCTTCAAGTTGTGGTTCGAGTCATGTGTTTGGATCGCGGTTCGGATATGTCATCGGATCGGCTCGGGGGAACGTCTTCAGCAGGTGGCCGATTCGGATTTCCCCCTCTGATTCAGGTCTAAGGTTCTTGTTCGGGTCGGACGTAACCTGATCTGACCCCTTAGGGATATTGGTCTACGCTTCATCTATATCCGATCCGAGGGCTCAATCTGCATCCGACCGGGTCATTTCATATGCATCTGATCTGGAGCTCATTCGAACTGGAAATATATCTGATCCGATCCGAGGGCTCAATCTGCATCCGACCCGGTCATTACATATGCATCCTATCCGGAGCTCATTCGAACTGGAAACATATCTGATCCGATCCGAGGGCCATGCGAGAACGTTGTTGTTGTGCCTGGCGGATCGTTTCGAACCCACTGCTTCGCTCCAGAGACATCCATGCTTTGGGTAGGAATGCATCTTTGGTTGTCGGATTGGATCAGATACGACCCGAACACACTCAATCCGGAGCCCGAGCTGCTGTCGTGAACTGTTTGTCACCTGGATGCTCTTCATCGGCTTTGCTTCTTCGAGAAACGAGTCGGTTACCATCTCTTCTTGGAGCCGCAATATAAAGAATTGCTGAAATCATTGAAAGCTTCGAAAGTGATGAGAATACGGATTATCTCTTCGGATTTGGAGATCCAAACAGTAGATAAATAATCCGAAAAGCCGAGAATCTTCATTTCTCAGTGAAAGCACCAAAATGTTAGATCAAAAAATGGTCCTAACAACAAATTGATTACATTTTGCAGAGAATAATGAGGAATCATGAACTAAAAGCAAGAAAAATCAGTCAATACACGAAATTTATTGTGGTTCGGCGTTAATGAGCCTACGTCCACTTCATAGTTTTTAATTTCATTCCAGAATTACAATTACAATGAATATTGACACTTAATCACTCAAATACAATGAATAATTCTCTCTGAATTCATTGATTTTCATTGGAGAAGAAGGTGGTTATTGATGGGGGAATTCGGCCATGGCTACCATGAATGAATGAAATGCCAAAAGTCCCCTGAAATCTCCACGAAATGCTGTATTTATAGGCGAATGGAGGTTGCTCCTGGGATCGGTTCGGGTTTGACGTGGCAGCCATCTGGCGGGTCATGGAGAAGTGGTGGGAGACGTGGAGAAACGGTTTCCAGATCATGGGCTGCCACGTGTAAGTAGATCCGAATGATAAGCCTAGAAAATAGGAGCACGTTGAGGAGTGGTTGCAACTTTAGGCGGTTCGGGTAGAGGGTACTCCGATCCGATCCGAAGGGGGGATCCGATCCGGTGACGTTTGCTGAATAATTCAAGTTTTGCATCTTTCTATCACTCCACTCAAGTGATCGTCAATAAATGTAAGTTCGTACCCAAGTCCCTGGCTTTGGGTAGCCTGGTTACAAAGCAGGCTAACACATAAATTTCATCCAAATTTTCCTGATGTTTCTTGCGCACTTTCAACTCAATTTTCTCAAAATAAAAAACACTGAATAATTCATAGAATGGAGTGTGCTTCAAAAAATCAATTTTTTTTTTGTTTAATGATTTTTTCCTTTTACCAACTTTATTATTTTGTATACAGCTTGCAAACCACATCTATAAGCCATATCGCTTTTTGTCCCCGTATCTTCTACAATTTCATTCCTTTTCTCTTCTGATGTAGCAAATTCACTCAGTCTTGGCCTCGAATTGACAAAATAATCATCCGGTTAGTAATAAAAAAACATTAAAGATTTGAGTGCTATGGTTTATTATTATCAAATATGCATGCGATGAAGCATAAAAAATCAGTAGAAAAATTTATAATCATTTTTACACATGTAAGTATCATTTTTTCAATCATGTAAGTATCTGTATTTAATGCATATAGTGAGTGGGTATCAGTTTTATATCAACTCAGGTACCGGTTTCTATAAAATTACCATGTATTGTTTATATGTATCATTTTTGTACATATGTAAATATTAGTTTTTATTTTTTATTTTTTTACCAGTGTATAGGTATCAGTATTCTATATATTTAGATATCTGTTATATTTTTTTCCCTAGAACGGTGTACAAGTATCATTTCTGTAAATAATGTTGAGAAATAAGTTCTAAATTAATAGCTATTTGGATCAAAATTCAACAATATCACTTTAATAACGCAACATCATCATTATATTTTTACCATTATTATTCAACAATATCAAAATTCAACACTAACTAGTTGTATTAGTTTGTTGTGTCGTACTTACTAATTTACCTAAGTTTCCAGTATCATTTTTGTAAGATAATAGTGTCATCTGAAATAATATAATAGTAGGATTTATCTTACCAAATTCTCTTCATTTTCTTCAGATGCTTTTGCTTGAATTTTTTTCCATTTTTCTGCACTACATCCTATTAAATATGTACAATATTGTTATAAAATGAAAATAACAGTATCAGTTTTTCTATATTTAAGGTATCATTTACCTTATTTTTGTCTTCTTTTCTCTTCATCTTTTCTATTTCTGCTAATCTTTTTGGATCATTATGCTTTTTGGACCTAGTTTTCCTAGTTACCAATCTAGGAACTACAACCACCGGGATTTATTTTTTACCAATGACAATATCAGTTTGTTTCACAACTGCACTTTCTTCCTCATTTTGACCAAATATAGTATCAGTTTCTTTTTCGATGCCTCTTTCTTCTTCATTTTGTCCAGCAATGGTTTTAGTTTCTTTTGTAACTGCTCTTTCTTCCTCGTTTTGCCTTTCAATAGTGTTAGTTCTTTTTTCAACTGCACTTTGTTCCTCATTTTGTCCAACAACAGTATCTGTTCCTTTTTCCATAACACATTTTTAAACTATTCGATCATCAGTTTTATTTTTAGCTTCATCTCTTTGCTGTTCTTCATGATCTAGGGTTTCTATACTTGATTGCAAATTTGCAGCACATTCAATTAGGGTTTCACTGTTTCGGCCGATTGCTGTTGGATTTGAACATTATCGGGTGTGATTTTAGGGTTTTCAGTCAAATTCGTCAACTCGACATTCGAAAAGATATTGATTGTGATTCGATCGCCATTTTTATTTTCTTTAGGTATTTATGATATACACATTGAATTGAAAGGCGGAGTGTTTCTTTGCATGCGTGAAAAGCAAAGAAATGAAAAGGCATAAGAAAAAAAGGCGACAGAGGTTTAATGTTGGGCTAGGCTATAATTTGTCCTTTTCAAAAAAATGTTAGTGCCTTGTCCTTATGATAATTTTTTTAATTAATTTGTCCTTGTAAATTTTTTCCTAATGAGAAATTATGTAGATCTTTGAGTTTTAATATATTAGAACATGAAATGTTATAAATTTCGCATATTGTCAAGATGAAAAAAAGGTCTGGAATAACAAGGACTGAATACTAAAAGAAAAGGAAAAAAACCAATTCCTTGTAGTTACGAGCACCACATACCCTTTTTATCTAAGAAATTTACATTGTTTATATATGTTAAGTGAAAAAAACAAAGGTGTTTTAGTATATTAAAATATAGTAAATCTCAAAGATATACATAAAAATGAAAGTGGTAAGACATCCAAACGAATTAAAAGTAACAAAAAGGAATCTTAAATAATAAGCAAGAGAAGAAACAAGAAATTGAATAGGAATTGAAGTACGATTGAGTGGTTGAATTATATTATTAATAATTGATTTTATTTATTATATATATTATTTATTGATGGTGAAGCGCAATAAGGATGATTTTGCGATGTTTTACCATTAATGACTGCAAATTGATGTATAGTTAATTATGGTTGTTTAATGATGAATGTTGTGTTACTAATATTGATTGGATTACTATACGTTGATAACTGTGTTACTATTTAGAACGATTAGTATACGCTCAATGGTTTATATTTAAATTGATGGTGTACTATTATTTATTGATAAATAATATATACGTAAGTATATTTGTGTTGTTAACTTCTTATTTTAGAGGTTGGAATCATCATTGCGTATTGTTGGTGTTTGATGACTATACTTTAATACTGTTGTGCTGGATGAGTAAGATATTGTTTTCTTCTCTTATTTGATTGCGTAAGCGCAGTGATTGCATTGATTTAAAAGTTTATATAGATTTTATTGAACTGATTACAATGATTGAATGGATGGAATGATTGAATGGATGCAATGGTTTTGATGTACTACGATTACTAGGATGTAGAACAAAGATAGCAAATATAACTATGTGGGCTTGATCCCCCCAAAGGGGTACATAGGTAGTCTTTTCCTGTGCAATAACCACCGGATCCCTTAGATTGGGCAGGAGTGTATAGGGTTAGGAGTAGTTCAAATATAGTTGAAACCTTTTTCTTCTTTTCAAAACTTTCGTTAAGTTGGAAGATGTGAGACAAATAAAAAAGAAAGAAAAAGGAATAAGAGGGAAGCTTAGTCTGTATGTTGGATCTACATTTTGTGTGACAACCTTTTTTTAGTAACCTGGGGAACCTTAAGATCATAGTATACATTGATACCCACTTAAGTGAACCCCACGCCGTGTGTCTACTTAGCTTTGTTTAGTACAACATAAATTTTTTATGTAATAATAATTAATTTGTTAGATAATAAAATAAATTTGTGAAATTGTCGGAATTTAGCTACAAAAGTTGCTCCATTGAGTTGATTGCAATTTTTGAGCAATTTACATATATAATTTATCAAAATCATAGTTTACATGAAAAATTAAATAATATAAATAAATTCAAAAATTTAAACACATAGAGAAAAAAGGAAAAAGATTAGTGTTGCCATTAATAACCCGACCCTAGTATGATTTAAGATTTGATGGATAAAATTAGTCCTGTGACATGGTAGGACCAGATTAAATCAACTAATTTAATGGCATGAGATCCCTTACTCTACTATAAATAAGGCCCTAATACTAGATATTCATTCACAGTACAAATCTTTCCCTTCTGTGTTCTCTCTCGTAACCGAGATGGGCCTAAAACTTAAATTTTCTCCCGGAAGGTATTTGTAAAAATTAAAATATTCATAATCAACCCAGGGATGGAATCTGGGAGGATTGCTGTAGCGACCCGGGAAATTCGACACTCGAATCCAGACACTAACACGTCTCGTGTCCAAACTCAACTATCGAAAACCCAGAAAGCTAATAGAAAGAAGTTAGAGGGTGAGAAAAGAAAGAAAGAAATATTAGAATAGAAGAATAAGAAGATCAGAATCTCACAGCGGAACGAACAAAATATAATAATCAATAATGCTTTATAAAAGGACTGTACAACATCAGAGTATACATTCAGATCAATACAACACACAGCAGAAATAAACTAGTACCAGTATATATATGGAATACGTCTCGACTTCAACTCCTCTTCTGAAGCTCCCAGCGATACCTAACCTGATAATATACTCGGTCTGACCCGAGCACATTTGATTTAAAACAAAATTCACCCGGATCAGTCTGAAATACTTTCAGTGATAAATTCATACAGCAAGCAATTGTTTAACTTTGAAATCCTTTTGAAACAAAGGATAATAGTAAGACCAGCCCACACATAAACACGGACGGTTTTTACCTTACTATAACCCAAATCATTTTGAAATCAATATCTTCTTCTGATATTATCATAGTGTCTAAATACAAGTAAATAGAATCTAGCAGAACGCTTGCATCTCACGCTCCACATATATAGTATACAATCAATACCGTGGGCGCTTATTGAAAATTGGATTTCCACCTATGACAAGGTATGGGACCACCTGCCGATAGCGTATCTCTAGAGACGAATACACTGGGTTCAACAAGAACGTCTTGCAACCCGGCCCACACATGACCGACCACTCATTTCTCTTGAGGGTATCGAATATATTGTCACCCTTTCGGCTTTTTGTCGCGACCACCGAAATCCCCGGGAGATACAGAAACGAAAAGAAGTAACAAATATGAATATTCTCTAGATGGTGACAATACACCCTAATGGGTGCGACCCACATAGCCATGCTGCCTGCCCGATTTTTGTCATTTACCGGTTGATGAGGCTTGAGGCTATAATCGACTTTTGAAACATCTGGCCACCATTCACATCGTCCATTCATGTCATCCAGGAACAGGATGAACCGAAGGCACCCTCCTACCACATCCTAGGAATCACCCTATAGATCAGTAGCGAGTAGTCCTTGCAATCCGCAGATTCCAATCACGACAGAATCATCGTTAACTCTGGGGATCAGCCAAAGATATTTAACAATAGTTCTTCCGCTCATCGAGACTTACGGTCTTCAATTGCTCCATCTCGATCAGCATCTTCGACGTATTCGTATTTATTGGTCAGAATGGTTTTCGAATATAAATTCGATTCCGGTCTTTCCGTACCAATAATGTTGGGTCAGATTTTGATAGTCGGTTATTTAACTATCAAAATAAATAACCATACAAATAACAGATCCATTGGTTTATTACACAACATCACTTGGCCATACATTTCTTATTATCTTATCGAATCACTTATCATTCGAAAAATGATTATTACGACATCTTCTTTGGCTTCATATTTGAATACCAAAACCACCACTCATTCTTTTAGAATAAACCCATTTAAATCTCATTTCAATACTTTGACAATTTCATTAAACTTTCACCAATCTCCCTTTTTATTTCTTTTATTATGGGAATATCATTCCATACCATAAGCGCCTTTTATTTCCTTTAATTTCAGAATCTCATTATAAATACATTTCCAAATCCTTCTAATAACGATACTTTATTATTTGACCAAAATACTTTGTTCTATCACTTTTATCATTACGACTAATATCATCCTTTGATAATCCTGAACTTGTTCAAGTTGGGGTATTTTAATTACCTCTCATACCTTGATCAACAACGTTCTTATCTTAAGATAGATATCAGTTGTAATAAAACCCGACACTCATTTCCTATGTCACCACAAATTCCATTTTAAAATAATCACCAAACTAATTAATTTAAATAAATCCCATTTGATTATTATCGTTATATAAATAATAATAATCATCCTTCAACCTTTATATCAAAATAACATGGTTTGTTTTACCATTAACTATCCTTAAGTGAACTAATTAACTAAACAACTCCAGTTAACGTCGTTAACTATTCAACTTTAAACGTGATCAATCGTTATTGATCTTGTCATTTAAATTAATTAATAATTAATTAATCTAAATAATTTTGTTCACTTTGATTCCTATCAATATAAACCCATTTTAATTGTTACGTCAAATCTGGCCACTTGAATTAGCTAAATAAGGTCGTTTTAACACTTACTTAATAAGCACGTGCTTCACGCACGGTCGATTTGGTTAAACAATTCAACGTATTTATATGGTTGGTTTATTCCTCTTTTTAGAATAATATATTTTAAAATCGGTATTCGGTCATAAAATACATTTCATAACCTTATTTTTATCGATTCACCTGACGGTGAATCGATCTTTATAAAACGGTGTATTTATGGGCCATCTGCTGTTTATTTATCAACCAATACTATTTATTGATTCAAAACACAACCACATTCAACAATCAACAGGGTTTAAAGTCATCGGGTTTTGAACAGTTCATAAAATATGAAATAACAGCATATTAAATATTTGAGGAACCGGTTTGATTCCTCCTACCTGTTCTTCCCTGCATCACAGATCATTATAATACTTCATATCAGTACATAGAAATAATTCAAACGACGATAATATAATTAACGTCAACCATTAAAGCAACCATATGCATCCAAAGCATCCAATCAACCAATTAAAATATATGAATTTAGCACATCTTAGTATTTCAGAAATGTGTGAGAATTAACTCACCTTTATTCTGATTGACGGTCGTTTCGTTATTCCATTTGATTTTAAACCGGCATTGAAAATCCAGTCGTCTCCGATCCCTTCTGAATCAACTTAGCAACGTAGCGCTCGTCACTGCAATTCATCGTTCCCGGTTTTGCCTGATAACGTATGCCCGAGCTATGGCGTTACAATATTTAAATCAATTTAAATTAACTAATAATAACTAATACTAATAATAATAATAACCTTAATTTCTAATTAAGGTAAATTAAGTCATACCGTTAATTTCCTTGAGCGTTTTCTCGCGTTTTAGTGCTCGAGCCCCATCACGTTTCTACCCAGGATGTTAGTCCTTCTTCAATTTCAACACAACCGCACTTGCCACTGTGAAACCAACCTGCCATGAACCTTCCCATACCCCATTTCTTCTCCATCATTTTTGAACGCACTTTCCCATTTTTTTGCTTTTGTTTTCAGTCCCCTTTGCCTAGCAATTTCATGTTGCTGTCACATCATTTCCATCATCAACTCTTCACGTTATTTATTCCTCCACACACAACCGTGATCCCAGTTTCCACTCCACCAACATCCAACCTCCCATCTGCATGTTTTCATATTTGAAAACAACTTTCCCCTTTTATTTTCTCTTTTCTAACATCAAAACGCAAGGCCTCAAAGCTGCACTCCTTCCAGGCGTTTTTGCCTCTTTTTTTTTATACTTGGAGGCCCACGGCCCACGTCAATAAGCTCATAGCCCATCCCCAACACAGTTGTCCTTCTCGCATGACAACACCTTTTCTTTCTTGCTTCCCTTCTGAAAACCGCCCATCTCCTATAAAACAAATACCACAACATGACCAACCCATCACCTTTCTTAAATCTTCTCACGTTCTACGTTTAAAACTCCCTGCCCTGCTCTTAAAACCCGTCAGCCTCTCCTTCATCAAACAAACTCACCGCACTTCATGAGAAAACTACCATGAACAACTGTTCATTTTCGACTGTTCCGCCTTACCCATGCAAAACATCCATTACTTTAAATAAAAACAGAACTGTTCCTTCGCTTATCCGCTTGCACACCGATGCCAACTGAAATCCGTGTCCTCATTTTCAGTTGTTCTCTGTTCGCAACGCCACCATCAATAACAGTCCGTCATTCCTACTATCTACAGGCCCTCAGCGCTGCCGTCAATCAACCGGAGCCCCCTACTTCGTTGGCGCACTTCAGACTGGCTCCTACTTCTTTGGACTCGCACCTGAAGAGCGAAGCAGTGCTCGCGATGTGGAAAGAACTGATGGATTTACTTATTTTGTTTTAGACCCTTCGCTTATTTTTTCTTTCCTCTTTTCTTCTTTTTATTCTATTTTTTTTTGATGAACCAGGGAACTTTACTACTTTTTTGGAAATGAACGGATGGTGCCAGTATTTATAGTATGGTTTTCCTTGGCACGCACGGTTCTAACAGTTTGGAGAACACGACACAATTAGGGTAGGTATTAGATCCAGGTTGGCTGAAGTGTCATCATGTAGGAAAGAAAGAAAAGAAAGAGGTGACAGTATGAAGCGAAATGTCGGGTGCATGCTGAAATGAAATGGGAAGTGCTGGTGTCTAACTGGTACGAAAATACAAAGGCAGAATGTATTTTGAAAGGAATTTGCATGTGCTGGCTTCAGCTTTAGAAGATAGAGTAGCTGCGCAGTTTTGAAAATATAAGCTGGAGCTTCGATTTGTCACTTCAATATTTAATGAAGCATGTAGGTGCATGGAACTTTACAAGGTAGGTTGTTTTTAAAATATCCGCTAGCTGCATATTTTCTTCCTTGTGAAGTCTTTCAGTACGCATGAGTTTTCTCTGGGTTTGTGATGTGTTCTCTTATCATAACAGCTGTGTGATGTGTAGTCTGTGCTTCCCTATGTATGTTAGGCGTTGAAAAGAGCTATACCCAAAACTTGGGATTCAAGGAAAATGAAATGTTTATTTATTTGGTGTTGTGTATTATAACGTGAGTTTCTATGCCATGCGTTCATTACACTTTGTAATAGAAATTTAGTTGACCCACGTTTTTGTTTTTAAAAGTTAAGCACCCTAATGTATCCGCACACGAGCTACTACGGACAGAAAAAAAACACCGTTGTGTCGAGCAATGCCTTACGACTCCAAAAACATAATAATATCGGTAGATTAATTTATATTGTGAAACCCTAAAATATTGATACAGGGTGTAAAATACTCCAAATAAAAAGTTGCTTATTTTGCGAATTAAAAATTACAGTAAAATTCTAAAAATTAAATTATGACTACGCCTCAAAGGCCTTGTCCAAATTCGAATCCAATATTTAATTATAATTAAATTATCGTTATGGCGTATAAACGATTTCACAGCGACTATTTCAAAATTTGATTTGGACGTAAAATAAAATTTACAATACGAAAATTCGATTTTTCTTTTCCATTAGAAAAATATTATTAATTTGATTCAGACGCTTCTTGTTTCACCGAAATCCGACTTAACATGGATTCAGTATAGTCAATTGAAGTTGAAATTAAATTTTACGAACTACTGCGTTGTTTCGAGTTCGTTTTATAATTAAAATAAATATAAACACTCGGTCGTCGTTTAATTAACGATTTCAATATTGAATCCCATAAATAATTCAATTAAAATATTTAAAATAAATTTAAATATTCAAATCAAAATAGCAGAAAAATCCAGGTCGTTACATTCTTTCCCCCTTAAAATAATTTCGTCCCCGAAATTGCTAAGTAAGAAGAATGTTCCGAACTCAATTTATTTCAAAATAATTCATTTAAAATATTATCAAAAATAATTTCTACGTTTACGACTTTACGACCAAAATTTCTAGCACCTCCTCTGTACTATTCGATCTAAAAAACTACAAATGCCACACTGGGCCTCTCATATCGATCCAATGAAAATAAAAATCCAAGTGGTTACCCATCTCGGGTATAAATTCAAACACCCAACCAATAATATTAAGGTTTACCTTTTTGTCGGGCAACTTCATCCCAGTTTCGAAGCAAATCAACCAACATCTCTTCATTTCCCAATCTGCTCTTCAATCTTCGTGATCAAGTTAATTATCATAGCCTTCGGGCAATCTGCCCTTTTCTCAGCTTCCAATTCAAAAACTGATACTGGGTTATATCATATAATCCCATCCAAAAGTCGTTATGCTGGATTTCCTTTCTCACGCCATTACCACCATTCGCCTATTCACAGACCCCGACACCTAGATGGAACCACCTCCTTCCAGTCGAGAGGAACCGCGGCCTTTCCCCATGCTAAATAAATAACTTGCTTCCCGAACTCCTTATTAATTCACGTTGTCATCGTTCCAGTACATACAAATCAAAACCATTCATTTTCAGGTTTGTATATCCTTGGAAGCTTTCCTTTCCTTTCAATCCATTCAATTTCTTAATTAACTGTTGATGGTTTCAATTTAATCCAATCCAGACAATTAAGCAACAATCACTTTAACCAAATCATTTTCCCTTTTATTTAACTTGTCTTATTTAATTAAATATTTCCAATACAAATTTATTTACTTGAATTTGTGAATTTCATTAACTTGAATTTTATTTTAATTTATTCATGCCAAATCAACCTCAAATCCATATTTATGCAATATATCCAAAACATACAATCCAACAAATTCCCCTTCATTCTGTTTGGCTTCATTCACTTTTATTTTACCCAACCCAAGTCAAATTCTGGTTGGCTTGTCTCAATTCCAATTTAAAAGATTCATTTTAACTCATACAAGTTAAAATTTATTCCCATTTCATATTTGAAATCCTTCCAACTTCATACAAGTTTGGATTAAATAATAATTTGAGAAAAATATAAATTTTACCTTCATATAAAATATTTTGGGTCAAAATGATATAAAAATAATTTTATATTCAAATTACAAATACGCACTCTCGTATGCATATACTTAACTCGATCTAGGGTATTACTAGCCCAATCTCTATCGAGTTACACCACAAAGCCAAGGTTATTCCTAAACCATTGCTCTGATACCAACTGTAGCGACCCGGGAAATTCGACACTCGAATCCAGACACTAACACGTCTCGTGTCCAAACTCAACTATCGAAAACACAGAAAGCTAATAGAAAGAAGTTAGAGGGTGAGAAAAGAAAGAAAGAAATATTAGAATAGAAGAATAAGAAGATCAGAATCTCACAGCGGAACGAACAAAATATAATAATCAATAATGCTTTATAAAAGGACTGTACAACATCAGAGTATACATTCATATCAATACAACACACAGCAGAAATAAACTAGTACCAGTATATATATGGAATACGTCTCGACTTCAACTCCTCTTCTGAAGCTCCCAGCGATACCTAACCTGATAATATACTCGGTCTGACCCGAGCACATTTGATTTAAAACAAAATTCACCCGGATCAGTCTGAAATACTTTCAGTGATAAATTCATACAGCAAGCAATTGTTTAACTTTGAAATCCTTTTGAAACAAAGGATAATAGTAAGACCAGCCCACACATAAACACGGACGGTTTTTACCTTACTATAACCCAAATCATTTTGAAATCAATATCTTGTTCTGATATTATCATAGTGTCTAAATACAAGTAAATAGAATCTAGCAGAACGCTTGCATCTCACGCTCCACATATATAGTATACAATCAAAACCGT
The DNA here is from genome assembly GCA_030737875.1 of Allium sativum. Classification (NCBI taxonomy): domain Eukaryota; kingdom Viridiplantae; phylum Streptophyta; class Magnoliopsida; order Asparagales; family Amaryllidaceae; genus Allium; species Allium sativum. The sequence continues at coordinate 530,101,404 of CM060916.1, forward strand.
GGGCGCTTATTGAAAATTGGATTTCCACCTATGACAAGGTATGGGACCACCTGCCGATAGCGTATCTCTAGAGACGAATACACTGGGTTCAACAAGAACGTCTTGCAACCCGGCCCACACATGACCGACCACTCATTTCTCTTGAGGGTATCGAATATATTGTCACCCTTTCGGCTTTTTGTCGCGACCACCGAAATCCCCGGGAGATACAGAAACGAATAGAAGTAACAAATATGAATATTCTCTAGATGGTGACAATACACCCTAATGGGTGCGACCCACATAGCCATGCTGCCTACCCGATTTTTGTCATTTACTGGTTGATGAGGCTTGAGGCTATAATCGACTTTTGAAACATCTGGCCACCATTCACATCGTCCATTCATGTCATCCAGGAACAGGATGAACCGAAGGCACCCTCCTACCACATCCTAGGAATCACCCTATAGATCAGTAGCGAGTAGTCCTTACAATCCGCAGATTCCAATCACGACAGAATCATCGTTAACTCTGGGGATCAGCCAAAGATATTTAACAATAGTTCTTCCGCTCATAGAGACTTACGGTCTTCAATTGCTCCATCTCGATCAGCATCTTCGACGTATTCGTATTTATTGGTCAGAATGGTTTTCGAATATAAATTCGATTCCGGTCTTTCCGTACCAATAATGTTGGGTCAGATTTTGATAGTCGGTTATTTAACTATCAAAATAAATAACCATACAAATAACAGATCCATTGGTTTATTACACAACATCACTTGGCCATACATTTCTTATTATCTTATCGAATCACTTATCATTCGAAAAATGATTATTACGACATCTTCTTTGGCTTCATATTTGAATACCAAAACCACCACTCATTCTTTTAGAATAAACCCATTTAAATCTCATTTCAATACTTTGACAATTTCATTAAACTTTCACCAATCTCCCTTTTTATTTCTTTTATTATGGGAATATCATTCCATACCATAAGCTCCTTTTATTTCCTTTAATTTCAGAATCTCATTATAAATACATTTCCAAATCCTTCTAATAACGATACTTTATTATTTGACCAAAATACTTTGTTCTATCACTTTTATCATTACGACTAATATCATCCTTTGATAATCCTGAACTTGTTCAAGTTGGGGTATTTTAATTACCTCTCATACCTTGATCAACAACGTTCTTATCTTAAGATAGATATCAGTTGTAATAAAACCCGACACTCATTTCCTATGTCACCACAAATTCCATTTTAAAATAATCACCAAACTAATTAATTTAAATAAATCCCATTTGATTATTATCGTTATATAAATAATAATAATCATCCTTCAACCTTTATATCAAAATAACAAGGTTTGTTTTACCATTAACTATCCTTAAGTGAACTAATTAACTAAACAACTCCAGTTAACGTCGTTAACTGTTCAACTTTAAACGTGATCAATCGTTATTGATCTGGTCATTTAAATTAATTAATAATTAATTAATCTAAATAATTTTATTCACTTTGATTCCTATCAATATAAACCCATTTTAATTGTTACGTCAAATCTGGCCACTTGAATTAGCTAAATAAGGTCGTTTTAACACTTACTTAATAAGCACGTGCTTCGCGCACGGTCGATTTGGTTAAACAATTCAACGTATTTATATGGTTGGTTTATTCCTCTTTTTAGAATAATATATTTTTAAAATCGGTATTCGGTCATAAAATACATTTCATAACCTTATTTTTATCGATTCACCTGACGGTGAATCGATCTTTATAAAACGGTGTATTTATGGGCCATCTGCTGTTTATTTATCAACCAATACTATTTATTGATTCAAAACACAACCACATTCAACAATCAACAGGGTTTAAAGTCATCGGGTTTTGAACAGTTCATAAAATATGAAATAACAACATATTAAATATTTGAGGAACCGGTTTGATTCCTCCTACCTGTTCTTCCCTGCATCACAGATCATTATAATACTTCATATCAGTACATAGAAATAATTTAAACGACGATAATATAATTAACGTCAACCATTAAAGCAACCATATGCATCCAAAGCATCCAATCAACCAATTAAAATATATGAATTTAGCACATCTTAGTATTTCAGAAATGTGTGAGAATTAACTCACCTTTATTCTGATTGACGGTCGTTTCGTTATTCCGTTTGATTTTAAACCGGCATTGAAAATCCAGTCGTCTCCGATCCCTTCTGAATCAACTTAGCAACGTAGCGCTCGTCACTGCAATTCATCGTTCCCGGTTTTGCCTGATAACGTATGCCCGAGCTATGGCGTTACAATATTTAAATCAATTTAAATTAACTAATAATAACTAATACTAATAATAATAACCTTAATTTCTAATTAAGGTAAATTAAGTCATACCGTTAATTTCCTTGAGCGTTTTCTCGCGTTTTAGTGCTCGAGCCCCATCACGTTTCTACCCAGGACGTTAGTCCTTCTTCAATTTCAACACAACCGCACTTGCCACTGTGAAACCAACCTGCCATGAACCTTCCCATACCCCATTTCTTCTCCATCATTTTTGAACGCACTTTCCCATTTTTTTGCTTTTGTTTTCAGTCCCCTTTGCCTAGCAATTTCATGTTGCTGTCACATCATTTCCATCATCAACTCTTCACGTTATTTATTCCTCCACACACAACCGTGATCCCAGTTTCCACTCCACCAACATCCAACCTCCCATCTACATGTTTTCATATTTGAAAACAACTTTCCCCTTTTATTTTCTCTTTTCTAACATCAAAACGCAAGGCCTCAAAGCTGCACTCCTTCCAGGCGTTTTTGCCTCTCTTTTTTTTTATACTTGGAGGCCCACGGCCCACGTCAATAAGCTCATAGCCCATCCCCAACACAGTTGTCCTTCTCGCATGACAACACCTTTTCTTTCTTGCTTCCCTTCTGAAAACCCCCCATCTCCTATAAAACAAATACCACAACATGACCAACCCATCACCTTTCTTAAATCTTCTCACGTTCTACGTTTAAAACTCCCTGCCCTGCTCTTAAAACCCGTCAGCCTCTCCTTCATCAAACAAACTCACCGCACTTCATGAGAAAACTACCATGAACAACTGTTCATTTTCGACTGTTCCGCCTTACCCATGCAAAACATCCATTACTTTAAATAAAAACAGAACTGTTCCTTCGCTTATCCGCTTGCACACCGATGCCAACTGAAATCCGTGTCCTCATTTTCAGTTGTTCTCTGTTCGCAACGCCACCATCAACAACAGTCCGTCACTCCTACTATCTATAGGCCCTCAGCGCTGCCGTCAATCAACCGGAGCCCCCTACTTCGTTGGCGCACTTCAGACTGGCTCCTACTTCTTTGGACTCGCACCTGAAGAGCGAAGCAGTGCTCGCGATGTGGAAAGAACTGATGGATTTACTTATTTTGTTTTAGACCCTTCGCTTATTTTTTCTTTCCTCTTTTCTTCTTTTTATTCTATTTTTTTTTTGATGAACCAGGGAACTTTACTACTTTTGTGGAAATGAACGGATGGTGCCAGTATTTATAGTATGGTTTTCCTTGGCACGCACGGTTCTAACAGTTTGGAGAACACGACACAATTAGGGTAGGTATTAGATCCAGGTTGGCTGAAGTGTCGTCATGTAGGAAAGAAAGAAAAGAAAGAGGTGACAGTATGAAGCGAAATGTCGGGTGCATGCTGAAATGAAATGGGAAGTGCTGGTGTCTAACTGGTACGAAAATACAAAGGCAGAATGTATTTTGAAAGGAATTTGCATGTGCTGGCTTCAGCTTTAGAAGATAGAGTAGCTGCGCAGTTTTGAAAATATAAGCTGGAGCTTCGATTTGTCACTTCAATATTTAATGAAGCATGTAGGTGCATGGAACTTTACAAGGTAGGTTGTTTTTAAAATATCCGCTAGCTGCATATTTTCTTCCTTGTGAAGTCTTTCAGTACGCATGAGTTTTCTCTGGGTTTGTGATGTGTTCTCTTATCATAACAGCTGTGTGATGTGTAGTCTGTGCTTCCCTATGTATGTTAGGCGTTGAAAAGAGCTATACCCAAAACTTGGGATTCAAGGAAAATGAAATGTTTATTTATTTGGTGTTGTGTATTATAACGTGAGTTTCTATGCCATGCGTTCATTACACTTTGTAATAGAAATTTAGTTGACCCACTTTTTTGTTTTTAAAAGTTAAGCACCCTAATGTATCCGCACACGAGCTACTACGGACAGAAAAAAAACACTGTTGTGTCGAGCAATGCCTTACGACTCCAAAAACATAATAATATCGGTAGATTAACTTATATTGTGAAACCCTAAAATATTGATACAGGGTGTAAAATACTCCAAATAAAGAGTTGCTTATTTTGCGAATTAAAAATTACAGTAAAATTCTAAAAATTAAATTATGACTACGCCTCAAAGGCCTTGTCCAAATTCGAATCCAATATTTAATTATAATTAAATTATCGTTATGGCGTATAAACGATTTCACAGCGACTATTTCGAAATTTGATTTGGACGTAAAATAAAATTTACAATACGAAAATTTGATTTTTCTTTTCCATTAGAAAATTATTATTAATTTGATTCAGACGCTTCTTGTTTCACCGAAATCCGACTTAACACGGATTCAGTATAGTCAATTGAAGTTGAAATTAAATTTTACGAACTACTACGTTGTTTCGAGTTCGTTTTATAATTAAAATAAATATAAACACTCGGTCGTCGTTTAATTAACGATTTCAATATTGAATCCCATAAATAATTCAATTAAAATATTTAAAATAAATTTAAATATTCAAATCAAAATAGCAGAAAAATCCGGGTCGTTACAATTGCGCATGCCAGATCCAAGGACTATAGATGAGTATTGTAATTATTTAGACATTAAAGTAATTTAAAGAAATAGGGTTCTTCATAGTTTTATTTTCCTTTATAATTTTTCTAGTAGTTTTTTAGTAAGTTATTTTCTGCAAGTATTTCTTTGTCTTTTCTTACATTGTCTTTTTGTTAAAGTCTATAAGTCAGTTTTTCTGTATTTTTCCCTGAACGGTTATTTTATTCCTATCAACTATTTATAGTTTCTAAAATTATTTAAATTTATCCTTAAACATGGCTAGATTTCTAAATGTTAGTTAGAAGTCATAAATTTAATCATCTTTTTGCGCATGAAAAGTAGAATAAAAGCGTAAACTTTGTAAACATAGATTAAATGAAAGAAAACTAAATTTACAGTAACATGTGTATAAATTGTTGATCTATATTAAAAGGGAATCAGACTGAATTATGCAAATTTTTAGGAATTTGCAGTAAATTATGACAAATGTTATGACACCCGACGTCCGTTAATATCACTTTTTAACATGATGCATTAAGTTCCGTGAAGCGTTATAGGTAAACGGAAACAGAACATCACAAGACATATAAAAAATAGAAGCGGAAATTTAAAACTTTATTTTTAAGCAAAAAACATCATGGTCTCAAAATCCAGCAACAACATCAAACTGAAGTACTAGAAAAAATACATCAAATAAAAACATCTGTCTTGCACTAAAAACCATCAGAGTACAGAACTGAAAAATCTTAATCCCTGTAAGTAGCCATAAACAAGTAGACAAGTAATCAAAGTGATATATCGAAGCAAATCCAAATCCAAGTAGAAACAAAGGAGAGAATCATAATCAAGCCCGAGCGTTCCCATCCTGAGAACCTAAGGGGGGAGGAAGAGAGAGAAATGGAAACAAAACAGGTTAGACATAAAGTCTGGCGAGTCTAGTGACTTTTAACATATAAATAAGTAAAAGCGTCATGATGGTAAATAAACTAGATGAGAGATAACTGTAGTAGATAACAGGTATAAGGAGGATGGACAGGATATACAAAAGAAACACGATGAACTATGCTACTTGATTATTTTCTCTGCACCAACACTAGTATACTGCATCAAGTTTTTTCTAGTTACTAAACAGAAACATAATGATCCCAACAAAACATAAATGATAGACTTAGGTGTAATTGTAGTAATAGGTTTTACCCTAAACAGAAATAACAGGTACCTAAACAAAAATAATAGGTACCTAAATAGAAATAACGGGCGTTACCCCAAGCAGAAATAACAGGTACCCAAACAAGCTAAATGTACCTAATTACTACCACCAACGATCGGCTCCCTACAACGTAAGTGTCGGCCCCTCCAATAGGGTGTATTACTTCCTAAAGTGGCAACCACCAGAAGGACACAACTTATTTACAAATGATATAGCGACTTATCTCCCCAAGCAAGCCTAACCCATGCATGCACATGACTCCGTTGGAACGCGCCATCAGAACACCTCTTCCCAAATGAACCTCTTATAATTAGCTCAGTAAGCATGCCCTGACCACTACCTAGTGTGGGGTCCCCCATTTGATAATAGAATGGGTTACTGACTATTATGGGTCCCACACAACAAATGACACAAGCCATCCCTTAGGCTTGTATTCCCAACCTACTAGGATTTCCATAGGTCAAGTTTAATGGGTTTCATATAGTCCTATACAGATTTAATACATTTACTTAACCCCATAAATTTAACATGTTTAATTAACCACTCCCACGGATTAAACAAGCCACAAATACACAGGTTTATATATATAACCCCTATAGGTTAAGTGTTATAGGTTAACAGGTATGCATAACCCCCAACATGTTTTATAGTTTACTTATAGTTTCATTAATATATTCCGCTTAACCTTTAAATTAAGCCTACAAATTTATATGCCCCCAAACCACAAGTCATAATTCACAGTCTAAGATATGCCCTAAATTTTAGTCATGTTTCACAGTATAGTCTATGCCTCCAAATCCCAGTTATGATTCACAGTATAAGTTATACCTCAAAATTATCATTCTCAATCATTCCCAATTTAACCCAGTTTCGTTTGTATGCATAATTCAGCGATATTAGCCTAGGTTCGAAGATAGTCTGGCTATAAAAATAAAAAAGGAATTAGAGAGGAAGAGAATAAAAATAGGCATAATAACAGAATAGGCATATGACAACAGAAATAGCAAATCAGAAATAGGCATATAAGAACTGAATAGCAGATCATGTATACAAAATAATTAGTAGAACTGTTTAGGTGCGAATTAGATTCTTAACAGGCATAGATTTAGATCCAGATTTATAAACATGTCAGTATTAATTGTTAAATGTTTACATCTAAAAGTACCATGAAATCACAGAGACAAGATCTAAAGAACAGAGAATGATATGTTGAAGTTGCTATAGAGATTCTTGTATACGTATAAGCCATTGTTAAAGAAAAATAGGCTAATTCAATCCAAGCTAGGGCAACATCTCGTTGTCTCCATTATTTTAGGTAAATAAAACAATGGAAATGATGTCCTATGCTTAGAAAGAAGTCCAGGTTCAGGAAATGAACCCAGGCAGATTGGGGGTAGGTCGACCTAGGGGTCGACCCTAGGGTCGGCACACCCTTGAATGGGTCGACTCATGGGTCAACCCTCCTTGGGTGTGGGTCGTCTCCCAACGGGTTGAATTACCGCCTCGATTTTAAACTGTTTTGAGCTTTTTGGTTTGATTTTGTTTATATATACCTTTCTTATACGTATATAAACTTCTAACCTCAATATCTTCTTCATATGATGTTCATTTTACCAAACTCGGAGTTTGTCTTAAGAAGAATTCCGAGAAGAACGCAATGGTACAACCCATTTTACTTAATCCCCAATATTTAATTAAGTATTCCTTAGTTTACTGTTTTAATGCCCTTTGAAATTATAGGGTGTTACATTCTCCCCTACTTAAAGGATTTCGTCCCCGTAATCTCTAAGTTAAGAAGAATGTTTATCCTAATATCCATCAACCATCTACTCACCCATTAATCACAGGTATCCATTGTCCTTAAAAGATTTCAATGTTAGTGTGAACATATGCAAAGGTGTGTGTATATGTTCCTATGCTAATGCGAAAAATCAGGTGGTCTACAGATTCAATCAACCTCCTTAATGCAATGTATGTTAGTGCCATGAATCCAACATGTATGCAAGTATTCCTAGTATATTATGCAAACTCTATATTTATGCACAATCATTCATCCAAGTGCAACACCCATATGATGATACAATCATTTACATCCATAAAAATTTAAATGCACACATATTCATATGCAATATGTAAGTGATTGAGTCGATCTAGTGCCTAGTTTGTGTGTGTGTCTGTATGCATCCATGAGCAAACAATAGCAAATACTTGCATCAAACTGGCATCCATCAAACATAACATGTATCAAACACATGTTTACACCCATTGGTTTTCTACCTAAAGGTTGAATATTCAATAGATAGGATATACTCAAATGACAGAAACATGTATGAATAAAAGCTTGGAAAAAGAAGTTAAGAACATACCCTTGAAAATAAAAGGATACGAAGCGCGAATCTTGTCTTCAGTCTCCCAAGTGGCATTTTCGCGGTCTTCTCACCATTGAACTTTTATCAATTTGACTTCTCGGTTGCGAGGTTTCTTAACCTCTGATCTAAGTATACTTGTAGAAACTCGTCTAACTGTCGCCTCACATTCTACCTCTACTCCCTCAAGCATGCTCGGCTCAACTACCTCTGTTGTATCGTGCAGACACTTTCACAAATTAGAAACGTGGAAAACATCATGAACACCCTCCAACCTCTTTGGTAGCTTCACCCTATAGGCCATTTGACCTATCCTTTCCATTATGGAAAATAGCCCTACGAATCTTGGCGCCAATTTCCCTACAGATCCAAAGCGAATAACATTCCTCAAGGTTGATACATTGCTGAGAACCATGTCTCCTACCTCAAACTCAATATCAGTCTCCTCTTATCTATTGTATATAATGTAGTTGTATACACAATTATATGATTTTTTGTTTGATGATAACAACCAAATATGTATTATTTTAAATGTGTTTGTTATTGTACTGTTTCATATATACATCACAGACAGAAATATAATATTTATATTTAAATATAATACGACTGTACAGAAATTCAAATATTCACACAATATTTTATTTAAATAGAATATTTTATTTCAAACATTAAAACAGTATTTATAACTCCACAATTTGCACACTTCACTGATATACATTTCAAATCACATGAGATTGTACTTGTAAATAAACTAAATACAATAGATTAGATTGTTTGAACACAATAAAATAATATTTTATTTCAATCAAATTTGTTTATTACAAATATCAATAGAATTCTCTCTTTCTGTACATTTGCTCCTCACTACAACACTCATACAGTCACTCGGTTATACAGATACATATATACATTCACTGCTTATATATACAGTTATTGTTTCATATACAGGCACTGTCACTTCATCCACTGTCTTCTTATCTTCAGTCTTCATTCAGTCCAACCATCTACACCTATCATATATAGAAACACACACATAGTACACTGTAATAGAAATAAACTGAATACATGCAAATTTGAATTTATTTTTAAATTTATTTGCCTCAAATTTCTAGTGTGTTTCTCATCATTTTTCATGACTCAATCTGATTTGTATATATCCATCTTGTATCCACTAATCAGCCTCAACACATTACACTGGTTTGCTGATCAGAACCAGTTGATTCTGAACAGCTACAACACAGTGTAGCGGTCTGCTGATATATATTCGAATAGACACATATATATACACACATATATATACACATACGTGTATATATACATATATGTATACATACAGGTCAACAACATGTCTGCATGGTGCATTTCAAACAAACAGCAAGGAGTAAGCTCGAGTGGACAATACAGAAACTACATATGCATTGGTATGCAACAGAAATGCAAGACAAATGGTTCAGCATGGAAAGAGCTACAACAAATAGATGAAGCAAGTAGCAAAGGAGATCAACACAAAATAGTCTAGAAGTAAAGCAACTCATAAGGATCATTCATGAGCTCCAGATTTCATGAATACACTACAGGTTAAGGAGACAATGATAAATCAACATAGCATGGTGTTTGTGTGCGCAATACCTATATGGAGCTAAACTGCATGTATTCATGAATATGCATATCTAGCCAAACAAAATTGGTTCATCATGTTTCAAATTTATCAAAGGGAATGCAGCATGGTATTGTCAAAACAACAAGGTGAGTAAAGCACAAGTTAATGGAGCAATCAAGAAATCTGCATGTGCATTTGTGGGACAAACATCTATACTATACTATTAAAGCCGAGTTGAGCATTCTTTGCTCTCAGGCCTTCTGCCATTTCTCAATTCGTATCTTGACACGTGTATCTAGAAGTCTAAACGTCTTGACCTACCCCGAGCCCTTCTTTTCCTTTCTTTCTTCCTTCTGTGTTTTCATCCTACGATTTATCGTCCTTCCTCAAACCTAAATCCCCGTTTTTTACCGGAAAATTGGTACTTTAATTTCCCGTTTTTCCACCCATCGACATTCCTAATCACGAAGATGCAAATATTCATAAATCAGGGATCTGCCTTTCTATTGCAGGCCCTTCAATGTCAATCCTACCAGGCTTTTCAGTTTCAAATGTTTTTTGGTAGATAGTTTCATCTTCCAATCTATGAAACCCTTCAACTTCTATCCTCTACCAACCATGGCAACATCAATATATGAAGGAGGCGAATCATTTCCAATCTCAGTTCAACGATGAGCACCGAAGGAATAGAGTCAAAATTTCCCTAAAATTTTCTTTCTCCTCTAATTCTTACAGTAACCTTTAATTTCTATGTGTATGATTTGTTGTATTGCTATTTTGATGTTCGATTTATCGCTTAAGTTGCGGCCTTGCTCTTTCTATGCTTGATAAGTGTTCTTACTATCTTCGTTTGTATTTTGTATGCAGTTGAGAGGATGTACTGTTTCAACGGATCAAACAAGGATGAATATGTTATTATTATATGGTATAGTGTTGTGCAATAGCATATGCTCAGGTATTAATTTTATTGAGAGCAATTGGTCAATGAAATAGTTCAAAACTTTGTGACTTTATCATTCCATAGGCATCAGTATCCTCTAGATGGAGCATGAAATTTTTTGGTACTTATTTACATTTAAATATATTGACTATAATAGTTCTATATTTGCAGTTACTTTTGCACCTGCCAAGATATCATATTTCCAGTTATTCTCCTTAAATGTAGATATTTCGACCTGAAATAAAATGCAGTAATGCCATGTAATTTCCAGTTCCAGCTGAAATTTGGTAGAGCAAATGTTTAGCAAGGATTCTCAAAATGTAAATAACAGCATCCACTATGGAAATGAATATGACTAACATAATTAATGCATTAGTATGCTCTAATGAGTAAAATAACAATGGTTGCATAGATGTTCCTATATGACTTCTGTAATGAAACGTATTTTACAAAATGATGGATGATAATTTTCTGTTTGAATTCCCATGTATCAGGATTGATGCAGTTTTTTGCACCCTTTTAGCAAAAGGCATGTTGGAAATGGTAAAAAATTATTATGTACATGAAAATGATGCTTTATGTTTCTATTTTCTTAATCTTTCTTACCATAAGAGTATAATCAGTTTCAAATATTGTTGCACAGTTTGAATCTTTATTTCATTATTCCAACATCTGTCATCAAACATATAATCTTTCTTATATTTCAACCTGTATTCATGATCATTCAGCTACTTATTAATATTTCTCAATGGTTAGGACCATGTCTACTACATTTGTTCCAAACAACTATACAACATCAAATGAACTGAATATCATTAATGTTAACTTCAACCAAGTCAACTGAAGGCTAATATAATTGATATACATGAGTTTTTTAACAACAATAAGGCAGCAAGATTTAGAAAATAAAGAAAATAACATAATCATATCTAATTAGATTTTAATTTGTTCTCTTTTGTATTTCCTTTCTAAAGATGGCATAGCACGATTACATGGGCAATTACACCCATGTGTTTATGCCGTAATTCATGTCGATCCTATTTTATATCTTAATAATAATATTCTCATAGCATCTTTAAATCATTTTCGTTAATATGTTTGTATGCTTTTTCAACTAATCTACATCTGTAATAACCCGGAAATCTGGGCCAATTTAAAATTTTTATTTTGGCAATTTTAATGAATTTTGAATATTTAAAATGAATATTTTAAATAAAAACGACGAGAAATTTATTTTGAATAGAATTCGAACGTATATATTTATATAGATCGTCATTAGAATATAAATAATTATAAAATGAATTGAAAATGGCGCGGTAGTTCGATAATTCGATTTCAAATTTCAAATGAATATACAGAATTCGTTTTAAGTCGGAATCGAGCGAAACCAGAAATATTAGAATCTGTTTAACTATATCTTTCTAACGGATGTAAGAAACTGAGATTTTGCTTTAGAAGTTGAAAGATATGCCCAGTTTAAAATTCAGAAAAGTCGCTGTGGAATTTATATATATTTTAATATATATATAAAGGCCTTGAAAATAGCTGTTTTGCAAACGACCTCGGATTTTGAAGAAACCACTTTTGTTGGATCCGTGATGTCAAATTATGGCTAGATTCCAAAATTCGTAATTTTTCGAATCAATATGTGAGCGTGGCGAAGGAAAACGTGTTTTGACAGTTTTAGTTGATTTTAATCGACTGGAAAATGGCCATTTTTCAAACGGTCTCGGAATTTGATGAAATTGGTTTTGTTAGGACCGTATCGTTAATACGAAGCTAGAAAATATTTTTCGGCAATTTTTAGAATTCATACGTGGCCCCGGTAAATTGTAGTCTGCATTCAAATTCAATATATACAGTTATATTTTGATTTTGACGAAAACTGATCGAAACAGCCGAATCAACCTATGATACCTATCCCATTGTGTTCGGAATCGGGGTAATTAGCTATGGACGACAGGCGGTGGGTCTCGTTTCGAGTTCGAAATCAAAAGTTACTTTTTGAAAATTAAATTAATTAAAATAAAAATATAATATTATATTTCTCCCCCCTTTATCGCCTTTACTCTCACCCCCCCCCCCACGGTTACTTTTCAAAAGAGAAAAAAAAGAAAAAAAACCTAATCGAATCGCGCCCCCCCCCCCCGTCAGAGCCGCCACCGTCGCGCGAGCCGCGCCTCCCTTCCTTCTTCCCCTCCTCCTCCTCTCTCTTCCCTCCTTCTCCTGAAACCACACCCTCCGCCTCCCCCAAAACGAAAACCGCACCCCCTTCCACCCAGAACCACCGCGATTCACCACCCACCACCACAGGCGTGACTATGAGCTCCCCCTCCAACGTCCGACGCCCTCATCACAAATCCAAGCAGTGAGTTTTATTTTGACTAATTTAGTTTTTATATATACATTTCTATAGTTTTAAAATCTGAAAACATATATATATATAAATCAGTTTACATATATATATATATATATATATATATATATATATATATATATATTTGCATATAGGATTAGATTTTCCTATGTGATAAGATTGGGTTTTTGACACCATAAAGATGAGTTCTTTAAAAATAAAAAAAATTAGTTGTTTAAAATAAAATAAAAAATAAAAGGGTGAGATTTTTAATAGTGAAAAGTTTAGATCTTTTAGCAATAAAGATTTGATTTTCATTCACAGAAAGAATTGATTTTAACAGGAGAAAGGCGAGATTTTTATATAGTAGAAATAATAAAGATGTGATCTTTATATAGAGAATGGCGAGAGAAAAATATAATTTTTATCTATATAATAGCGGTATAAAAATGTGATTTTTATCCATATAGAGTAATTATATAAATAGGATTTTAATATAATAGAGAATATAAAATTGTGATTTTTATATACATAGCAACAATATAAAAATGTGATTTTTATATATGTAGTGAATACGGGCAACGAAAGTGACGAAAGGCGAACGACGAAGATTTTTATATATGAAGAGTCATGGCGTTTGGATTAGCAATTCAGTGAGAACTCCTCACTTTTATTTTAATTTCTAGTTGAAATATATACTAGGATGCAGACGGTGCTTAGCAGCACCCAACACCCGTCGTCCACAAAACATGGATGGCTTGTATGCTTGTTTGTTTGATTTTGATGTGTAGTTGATTGTGTGATGTGAAATGAAATAAAATATTTATGTAGTTAAAAATATTTTATAGTTGAAAAAATAATTTTTACTGTGAATGTGAATAAATAAATATAAACAAATCGGACGATTTGTTTATATACACACATTTGACTGATATTGATTAGAACGATAAATTTTACACATCGCCCAACTGCGCAACTAAAATCTGTGTTTGATTGTTTGAAACCCCACACGGGTATTGGGATGATATATGACATACACTAATCCCAATAATTAGCTGTAAGTTGATCGAATGATTGACAGGATATTATAAGCGTTGAAAATTTATATTTGTATTTGATTCTTATACAGTGTAGAACGCACTTTGGATGATGGTTGGGTGTTTATCGTCATTGTTGTATATATGAATTTGATAAAATCCATATAACTCAAATTATATGGTAATTGACTATGTCTGATTCCAGTTCATAATTATCGAATAATTTAAAAATAATATTTTTTGAATATTGAAATGTGAAGCCGTGTTAAGTAGTTACACGCCATTTTAACACGAACAGGAATTTTGTCGATTTTATAATGAATATCGAGAAGTGATTTCAAAATCGAATATTTTGAAATCACTTCGAATTAAATCGAATATTTTGATATCACTTCGAATTAAATCGAATATTTTGAAATCACTTCGAATTAAATCGAATATTTTGATATCACTTCGAATTAAATTGAATATTTTGATATCACTTCGAATTAAATCGAATATTTTGAAATCACTTCGAGTTAAATCGAATATTTTGAAATGAATTCGAATTGAAATCGAATAGAAAATGAATTCAAATTGAAATGAATTTGAAATTTGAATTGAACAGAAATGAATTTAAAACGAATTTATAAGGAAAAATTCAATTTTGATTTAAAATTGAATATGAAGTTGAAACTATTTTGAAAACGAATTTAAAACGATTTATAAAATACGTGTTGAAAGGAAATTGACGAAATATATATAATATATATATTTTATATATATAGAATGGCCTGAATAGAACGCGCCGCGCTGCGGCAGTTCGTTAATTTCGACCATTGACTTCGAATGGACATTGCGGGAGATCCGACCGTCGGATTCTCCTAAAACCGGAACCATTGGGTTCGTATCGAGAAGAGCTTTCTAACGAATATTAGAAATCAGAAATCTAACGGTCGGATTTGGAATTATGTCCAAATCAAATTTGGAAAAGGTCGTTGTAAGTGCGGTTGGATGACCGTTGATGGAAATCGACTGTACGGGCCTTGATAAAATTATTAAAAATAGTAATAATTTGTGTAATATCATAAGAAATGATTTAGGAAGAATTGGGATTAAAAACTCCCTATTTGAAAAGATAAAAATAAATTTTTATCGAAATGAACTAGTTTTGAACTATAATAATAATTTGTTTATTTTTAAAATAAATAAATTGGATTTGAAATGGTTTTGGTAATAACCAGAATTTCCAATAATTGAATTGGAATGGATTTGAATCGAAATCGTCTTTGGAATATTTCGATGTTGGATTTCGGGATTATACAGATATTATTATGGAAATTTGAAAGATATATTTATATCGTTATTTCCAATACGATATTTGTTGGTCGTAGAATTTGATATTGAATATAAGTCGATATATTTTCTATTCAAAGCCTTGTATTTAATATCCAATGGGATTTGGGTTTGTCGTGAATGGTGTCTTCATTAACACTGTTCTTAACCCCAATGGAGAAAAAGATTAAAAAATTTTATTTAGATTTAATGAAGTGTACCAATTAAATAATATTTAATTGGATTTGAATTAGTATTGATTTTTGGGTTTATCGTGAACAGTGTTTTAAATAACACTTGTTCTTTAACCCGATAACTAATGGAATGTGATTTTGGGTTGTCGTGAGCGGTATCTTCAATAATACTGTTCTTAGACCCAAAGGTGTTAAGAAAATCAGAAACTAACTGGAGATTAGTTAAGTTGAATGGTTTCTGGGGTATTGATCTGATGTTGGTTTCGGCCTTCGGGGTTAATACTTAGGGAATTGCTCACTTGCTAATTTACGGTAAGGGACTGATTGAAATGTGATGTGATTTTGGGGTTTATCGTGAACCGTGTTTTAAATGACATTGAATCTTTAACCCAGTTAAAGATTAAAACCAAGTGGAGTTTTAATGAATCTTTAATTAGATTGAAAAGATCGAAAATGGAGTATCACCAGTTTTGCTCCAGGCGATAGTTAAATCTTTAATTAGATTTGAATATGAAATGGTAATTGAATTTACCGATAACACCGTGGTGTTAGATATGAAGTATTACCAGTTTTACTTCATGGGATGAATAGGTTGGGATTGGGAAATAAAATAAATGATTACTTCGGTGTGGTTCGCTAATCCGGACTAGTTTGAAGTGATATTCAAAGGAAGATTAAAGAATAAATTTAAAAGAATTTATCTTTGATAAAATTAATGGGAACCTATCCCTAAGAATGTGAAATTTAGAAACTAACTGTAGGTTGGTGTTCGTCGCTTTCCTATGAATTAGAAAAGCGTGAATTTTAAATTAAATACTGCAAGCGCACAGGTCGCGTAATATGCAGGTCGAATCAGGGGGAGGTGTTTAAATCTTATTATTTACCTATTCTTAGGCGAGTTAGGCAAAATTTGGAGAAGTTTTTGTTTGAATTAATGTTATTGAAACTACTACGAACCTGAATCTAATCGGACCGATGTCAAATTCAACAAATGAAAAGAAGGGAATCAATTACTAGAAAAAGACAATAATAACTAGAACAATAACAGAAAATTAAAAGAAGAATGTACCGTTGAATCTAATCAAATGGACATTTGCTAACATGCAGTAATAAAAGAAAATAACAATATGTGTTTTATCAAATCTAATTGAGTAGAAACACAGGTCGTTATAGAAGAAAAAGACAGTCAACTAACATAAAGAAAAACTTTTTATTAATAAACGAGAATACAAAATAGTGGAGAGAAAAAATGGAATCCTTTTTACAATGATACAACGGTCCTTTTATACAGGATGTAGCCTTCTCCTTTTATTTGAATACAAGGCCCACAAAATAAATATAAGAAAATATCCTTTCCAAAGATGAAGGAATAATCCTTTCATGATGGTTGATTGGCGACCTGTAATCAATGTCCTTCCTTTTGATGCATTGCACGGTCAGTGAGAAGATAAGGATGTATTTAATTGAAGATGTGTAATTAAAACAATCCCCTTCTCTTTGCATGATAATCAAATGTGATTTATTGGATTTCAATTCTTGAGAGGATTACGCCAAAATTCAAAAAATCCTCATTAAGTGCATATTATATATATATAGATAGATAGATAGATAGATGCATTATTATGACTATATATATACAATATCACTTAGTTCATTTATTCTTCAAAACACATAAGGCAGGGTGTAAATGCATTTATGTTCCTTTCTTCGAAAAAAATATAGCACTTGCCAAGGATCGAACTCAGGCCACTCTGTACACATTTCTATGTCTTTACCAGTGGGCTACAACTTCTTTTGCAATTGATATGGGGAAATAGCTTTTTTTCTTTGTAGTTGGCCTTTAATTTGAAACGAAGGAGACATCACTTGAAATCTGTAAAAACACATAAAAATACCCAAAGTATCATTTATTTATTTACAAAAGATAAAATATAAGAGTATAAAATAAACATATTTCTATGTTAATCCAATACCCCCACACTTATCTTTTACTCGTCCTCGAGTAAAACAAAAATAAAAGATTAAACTAGATAGGTCACACTTTCGTAGGAAACACGATTGCATTGAGCGTATGCAACAAGCCGTTAAACCTCTAGGTGTCCCTCGTAGGACGAGTGGTGTCTCGTGAGGGTTTTCAGCGGATACTACCCACAAAATCCAAATGCAATGTGCAATGATTTTAATGCAACTATATGAATACAATAGACATATACGAATGAAAACAAAAATAATGAAAACACGACTTATTTCAGGAAAATGGTACAACAAATTAAGTTGACAATTTCTAATCAGTTGATTTTATTTTAGATACCTCAACTTGTCACAAATTTTCAACACAACTCAAGTTTTCAAATGTTAAATTTCAGTTTGGCCAGTTGGTTCAGTTGATAACATAGTGCAGCCATGAAATAAATTCTTAGTTTGTTTGTCACAGTTTGTAAAGTGGTATTCTAATTTCCTTGTGTATGGCTAGTCAAATCAATAAGGTCAAGAAATGTTTGGGCATCATCGCTTATTCTCTATCTGTATAATAAGTTAAAATTTATGATTAAGTACATACACCTAACTTAGAAGACCAAGGTTTACCACCCATGCACTGCCTCGCGGACTAACGGAGAGTGGGTAAAGAGCTTGGCGGATTGTGCAGACCGACTTTGACTTTGTCAACAACGTGTTGGTAATCCTTAGGTGTCCAATCTCATAAAATGAGACCAAGATATTCCAATGCTGACTTTGTCAACAACATGTCGGATAGAGCTTGGCGGGTTTACACACCAACGCTTGATATACAAGCAATGTTGGATACCCTTGGATTATTATTATTATTATTGAAAATTTTAGAACAAGAGAGATTACGCGAATTCAACATAGCACAACTTAGTTTAAAAGATTCGAAAAGCCAAAAACTTGATCGACGCTTTCCTATGAACTAGAAAATCGCGATTTATGAAATAAATTCTGCAAGCGTACAGGTGTGTAGTATGCAGGTCGAACACAGGGAGGATAAATTAAATTTTGTTATTTATATATTCCTTGGGCGAGTTAGACAAAATTGGAGGGTGATTAAAATTGAAATTGCAACTTGGTTCAAAATAAAACTAATTGAATCAACGACCAAATTACAATTATCAATAAAACAAATTAAAAGTGCGATTGAATTCACAACAGATTCGAATCTAATCGAATCTATAATCAATTCAATGATTAGGAAATAAACAGATTGCTGGAAATAGATTTGCAAAATAGAAATAAATTAACAGGAAAATAAAATTGCAATAACAATTGTGTTCTAGCAAATCTAATTAACTAGACAACACCACTTGTCATGAGAATAAAAATGCAGAAAAGAGAAAATAGAGAAAACTTTATTGATTCCCGGATCCTTTTTACAATGAGAGTACAACGATATTTATAAGATAAAATGCCAACCTCAAACCTTAATCCAATATATGCATATATGGCCCTTTTAATAGCAATTATTTCTCCTATATTAATCAGCAATTATTCCTCCAATTAGCAATTATTTCTCCTATATTAATCGACACTTATTCCTCCAATCAGCAATTATTCCTCCAGTCAGCAATTATTCTTCCCATATCTTCCTTGTTTGACATGTGATTAATTGAAGGGAGATAAGACCGCATGTGATTAATTCTTCCAAACAAGGATGTTTATTAGATTCCAAAGGCAACATAGGATAAAATATTCAAAATTGGTCTTCTTCTTGTGTAATATCTTTGCTTTTCGGGGTGCATGAGAATTGGTGAACAAACTGTGAAAATATATGAAAATCCCAATGCAAAATTTATTTATTTACAATAAAGATAAATTATAAGCATAAAAAATTAACACTTTTACATGTTAATCAAATACCCCTACACTTATCTTTTACTCGTCCTCGAGTAAAAAGAAAGAAAGATAAAAAAATGAAAAGCTAAACTAGATAGGTCACACTTTCGTAGGAAACACGATTGCATTGAGCGTATGCAACAAGCCGTTAAACCTCTAGGTGTCCCTAGTAGGACGAGTGGTGTCTCGTGAGGGTTTTCAGCTGATACTACCCACAAAATCCAAATGCAATGTGCAATGATTTTAATGCAACTATATGAATACAAAAGACATATACGAATGAAAACAAAAATAATGAAAACACGACTTATTTCAGGAAAATGGTACAACAAATTAAGTTGACAATTTCTAATCAGTTGATTTTATTTTAGATACCTCAACTTGCCACAAATTTTCAACACAACTCAAGTTTTCAAATGTTAAATTTCAGTTTGGCCAATTGGTTCAGTCGATAACATAGTGCAGCCATGAAATAAATTCTTAGTTTGCTTGTCACAGTTTGTAAAGCGGTATTCTAATTTCCTTGTGTATGGCTAGTCAAATCAATAAGGTCAAGAAATATTTGGGCATCATCGCTTATTCTCTATCTGTATAAAAGTTAAAATTTATGATTAAGTACATACACCTAACTTAGAAGACCAAGGTTTACCACCCATGCACTGCCTTGTGGACTAACGGAGAGTGGGTAAAGAGCTTGGCGGATTGTGCAGACCGACTTTGACTTTGTCAACAACGTGTCGGTAATCCTTAGGTGTCCAATCTCATAAAATGAGACCAAGATATTCCAACGCTAACTTTGTCAACAACATGTCGGATAGAGCTTGGCGGGTTTGCACACCAACGCTTGATATACAAGCAATGTTGGATACCCTTGGATTACTATTATTATTATTATTGAAAATTTAAGAACAAGAGAGATTACGCGAATTCAACATAGCACAACTTAGTTTTAAAGATTCGAAAAGCCAATATAAGTATTTTAAGTCCTCCACTCAGTAAACAAAGACTACAATTTAGAATAAACTTCATGGCCATCTCCTAAGAATCTCCCTATGTACCAGTTACACTATTATCCATCAAAATTCAACTTTTCATTATATTTCTTATTTGATCTTAGCTGAGAGAAAAAAAATAATATCAACTGATTAACAATCCTTAACTTATTTTGTTGTATCAATCTAAAATGAGTCATGTTTAAAAAAAATGGCATGTTACTACAATCTAAAATGCATGATGGTCCTATTTAAATGGATGAAAATGAAAAGAGAAAAAATAAAGAAAAAACGAATATGAATGAAATGTAGACTCCCCCCACACTTGGACAAAACAGTGTCCACACTGTAGCACGTTTCCTAATTTTGAATGATAAAACCCATAGATGGATTAGATGCAAAACGATTTGCAGAATGAAATGCAGCCTAACTATATGTAAGAATGGATCATATGTACAATGATATATGTGTTTACGATGCATGCGATGCAAATAATATCACCAACTTTCCCCCCCACACTTGGTTCTAGCCCGATGAATTTCATTCCCACTATGTCTGGGCATGTTTTCTAATAAGCAAAAGGTTTTGAAAACCATCTCATCTTTATACCTAAATTTATAGTCCAGTAGATAAATGTCTAGGGTCATCCTAACATGAAGTTTTTCTAGCAAGCCAGCATTCCAAAAATAATTCATGTGTTCCACAAATTTATCAGTGTAATTGTTCAAAAATTTGTGATCGTATAAAAACTCAGTCGCAATCGTGAAATTTAAATTCTAAGTGTTGTTCAAGATTATGTAATCACATTTCTCAATTTGATTCATTGATAACGTATTTTTGACACTGACAACTTCAAATTCATTAGAAGTTTCCTCATTTGGCAACTCATCCTCATACAATCCAAAAAATTCATGTTCATTAAAATCCTTTTCCAATTCTGAGTTTTCGAAAAATTCAACATTTTCATTTTGTTCAAATTCAAAAATTTCAAGTTTTTCGCATCCTAAAAGAGAGAGATCAAAATCTGAGCTTAAATCGTTTTCCTGAAAAGAATCGAAGTCCAAATCATTTGTTGAATTTTGAATAACTTCATTTAGATCGTTATTCTCAATTTCAAAAGTTGTTATCTGAAAATTTTCACTATCAGTAAACAATGGATTATTTTCTGATTTATCGCTTGTTTGAATTTGATTTTGTTGCTCTCGTTGTTCTTTCAAAGATTCCATTAAACAAAGAAGTTCATCCATCTTTTTATTTAGCCTTTCTTCACTCTCATCAAAATGACATTCTTCAGAATCATTGATTTGAGAGGTTTTATTTTGGATTTCTTGATTCTCAAAATTATAGGCCACATCAATTTCACAATCAATATTATTTTGAATGTAGTAGTTGTCTGAATTTTCATTTTGATATTGGAAATCATCTTGATTGTAAAAAATTATGTTCGTAACCAAAACTGTTAAAATTCGAGGGAAAATTGCAATTTTGGTTATTTTCAAGATGTTGATATGGGCTATAATTTTGAAAATTTTGATTTTCAACCTCATATTGATGTGAATCAAAGCTATATTGGGATTCAAAGCTATTTTGATTTAGATGTGGCTCATAATCGAAATTACTGAAATTTGAATTGAAGTCGCAATTTCGAGCATTTATAAGATTTTGAAAATGTTGGTCAGTTGGAAAATTTTGAAAATTGTTGACATTGGACTCACGAAATTTTGGAAAATTTTGCTTCATGAGTTGTAATTCATAGTCATAGTCTTCAAGAGGACGTCTACTCCGATTATTATCCCACATTTGTCTCAATGATTTTTCTGAATCAGACATTTTAAAGAAGTCAAGGCAAGACAAAAATTACTCTCACTTCAAAAATAGTACAAAATACTAAGTTGTGCTCTATTAATTAACTAACTCAATTAGAAGGGGGAAGAGGGTCTTATGGTCGTTCACGTATAGTATAAATACTAAGGGATATGTAACGACCCGTATTCTACGTATCATAGAATCGTAGAATATTTATTTCTTTCACATACGAAGTCGTATGGTCATGTGACTTTGGGAGACGACTATTGGGGTCATTTCCCATGTTCATGATTTTTGTCGATTTTTAAATGACCATTTTACCCCTAGTTGGCACTGTTTTGGCCATAACTTTTGACTGGAAAGGAATTTTGACCTAAAACCGCTTCCATTGGCTTTGGATGATGGTTTACAATTCCGTAGAGTGGTCACATTAGTCAAACGGACTCACCGTTTGGGAGATATGGCTGAAACAAGTTTCAGATGGTGAAAAACAGCTAATTGGGCTTAACCGGGTGATTAGCAGCTAGGCCCAGAGGGGAATTTCGGGTTTAGAGGCATAGGAGGGCTGATTAGGGTTAGGAAATCACTTTCATTTCAGTTTTGAGCCGCCACAAACCTTCTTGAGACCTTAGTAATGGCTTCCATCCTCTAAAACCACTCCCAAACACATTTTTAGTGAAGATTAAGCCTAAACTACATCAAAGCAAGGCCAAATAGCAACAGTGCAAGGTTGGAGTTGCTGTTATACATAGGAATTCGACCCAAACAGAGAATATTTCAGATTTAGTGTTTTATTTTGTGGCAAAGGTGGGTGATTAGCATCGTTTTGGCACTAATTACAGTTAATTACGGGTAATTAGTGAAGATTAGCGAATTTATACACTAATAAATTCTGGAAAAAAAATGTTTAGAAATTCTTAAATGATATTTTATGCCTCTGTTAGAAATTTGGTTCGATTTGATTAAGTTTCGTTAACCCTATGATTAGTTTTATTTAATCATGCTTAAGGGAAAAATGGGATTTTGGGTACATTTGATCCATTTTGATATGTAAATTCATTGTTTTGGTGTTTGTGGTTAGTTTGCAATGATGCTATAACTGTTTGGGATGATTTGTGATTGATTAGTATAGTTAGATTTGTCGAAAACGTCGTCGAATGGCGTAAACAAGTTACTGGAAAAAGTTGCAGAAAGTTGTGCAGGGTTTCGGATCGGATCGGATCGGATATGGGCTCGGATCGGATAGGAGACCTGGGCAAGGAACCCGACCCGAACCGGAATCGGACACATAAGAGGCTTGGCAAAAAGGAAGGCCATGTTGGTTAAGCTGGGGATCGGACTAACTTAAAAACGAAGGGCTCGGCTTGGACTAACTTAAAGACGAAGGGCTCGGATCGGACTAACTTAAAGACGAAGGACTCGGATCAGATCGACTTAAGGATGAAAGGCTAAGACTGGAGTAAGGCGAAGGGATCGGATCGGCTAGAGGAGGAGGATCGGATCGGAGTAAATGGAGAACGAGGGAGCTGATCGGAGAAGGAGCATGAACTGGAGGGAATATAGCAACCCGACCCGACCCGAAGGGGGACGCCCGAGCCGAACCAATGCGACGCTGTGGACCCGAACCGATGGCTAGAAGGAGAACCCGACCCGACCCAGTATTGACCAATAACCCGAGATGCAAAGGTAGTCCAATATGGGAAGTTAGAGCTCAGGATCCAGTTGGGAACCGATGAGTTCACTTCATGATTGGGCATTGCTGCGGGACGTGTGCCAAGGGGCAGTCGATGTTTATGACTTTGGATCACTATGTATGGGAAGTACGTGAACGGATTCAGGGCTGCAATGGCCTAGGTACGACTAAAGGGCTATAAACCAATGAAGTGGGGTCATTTGTAAAGATTTGGTCATGACTCCATGTGGTAAGCTTGGTAGTAGCAGTAGTTGTACAAGTTGAACTCCGTCACTACTTCGATGGGTCTAGTGATTGACAGTGGTGGACATCGTATGTTTTACGCACTGAGTGAGAGATGTGAGGATGGTTGCTATGGTTGATTTGTTTGCCATCATTATGACATGCACACCCCACCCCCGTATTCTTACACTATTTATTATGGCACCTTAGAGTATTGTACGGTATGTGGTACTAACTCTTTGGTTGCAGGTCCAGGTTCAGGTATGGTTTAGTATACCTGTTATCGTTCTGTTTAGATGCTTATCGCTCATACCAGGCTTTATGTCTGACCCAGAGTTTTATGTCTCCTCTTATTACTCTGGGTGCTCACACGAGCAGACTAGAGACATGTTAGCTGGTGATGCACGGGTAGATGGTCCGGAGACGAGCAGGAGGCTTCCACGTAATATATATACAGTATTCTCCTTGTGTTGTTGAAGATCACTACTTGGGCATTAGTGGTGCATCTTCTACTTTAGCTTTCTTTTGTTTAGAGACAGTAAATTTGGAAAGTTGTAATAAGCTGTATTTGGTTTTCCGTTGCTCTGATGTTGATGTTGATTTTAGTTATCAGCTTATGCACTGTCTCACCTGTTTTATGTCAAGTATGTTATTATTATATTTTATTCCATGCGCTGTGAGACATTCTACAGGTTCCTCGTTAGTTAATTCCCTTCTTTCCATTCTTCTGACGACCTTCCCGTGCTAGTCGGGCATGTGTACAGCGCACTTTCGGAGGAAATGCAGGCTGGTGCAGGGCAGGCTGTCACACTTGGTATCAGAGCTTTAGGTTGCGTAGTTAACCTAGGGAAGTTATCAGGGAGAGATAATATACGTATATGAGAGAGCGTATTTGTGATTATTTTGGTTTTTAAAGCTATATATATATATACTATTACGTGTATAAGGATGAAGTCGTACTGCACTAGCACCACTATGGGGTCGTTAATCGTTTCCCTTTTTCAGATTGACGATGAGCCGATATACTAGAGGTGCTGGTAGGGGAGCCAATAATGGGAATGCTGCTGACATGAGGACGATGTTTACTGACCTCATGAGAGAGATGCTTAGGGATGTGCAGAGGGCAGCTCCCAATGGTGGAAATGGTGGTGGTCCAATAGTGCAGGCGCCGAGAGTCGACTTCGCCAAGCTGAATAAGGATTATACTATCCTTGGTGGGAAGCCGTTCCACGGAACGGAGTCGGCTACGGATGTTCAGGATTGGTTGGATAGTTGCGAATGTATCTTCGAGGATTTGGGTATCGAGGATGCGATGAAGAGAAAGCTAGCGTCCCGTCAGCTACAAGGGCGGGCAATGAATTGGTGGAATGCTATAAAAGCAGCTACTCCTGAAGATCAAATTACTTGGGAGAAGTTTAAAGCTCGCTTTAGCGAGAAGTTCATTCCAGCTGCTCAGAAGTCAGTGCTGTTTAAGAAATTCTTGGAGCTCAAGCAGAATGGCAGAGCTGTCTCGGAGTATATTGCTGAATTCGACACTTTGTCGAAGTATGGGCTATCTCTTATTGATACTGCCGAGAAGAAGAATGAGAAATTCATAACTGGTTTGGATCAGTACTTCGGGGAAAGGCTTATTAACAACATCGATGAGACGTTTGAATCGATTGTGGGGAAAGCATTGAGATCAGAAAGTCTCTACCCTAAGCCGAAGACTGAGGTTGCATCTGCAGAGGAGCGAAAGCCACAAGCAAGTGGTAGAGACAAGGGTGGTTCCCAGAATAAGAGAAAGCAGAGTCAGACTAAGGATGGTCAGAAGAAAAAGAATAAGCAAGATGTTGAGTGCTTCAGCTGTGGTAAGAAGGGCCATTATGCTAGCAATTGCCGGGCCAAGCCAGCGGATAGGAAGTGCTTCAACTGTGGCCAAATGGGACATCACAAGGACAAATGTCCACAACACCCCAAAGAAAAGCAAATGGTGAAAGCATATGCCCTTAATGCTATTCCTTCTTTGTCGAATGCCCCAACCGCGACGGAGAAGGGAAAGAATGTCGTCATTCAAGGTATACTTTCTGTTTATGATGTTCCTGTTAGAGTTTTGTTTGATACCGGAGCTTCCAGTTCTTTCATATCTAGTGACCTGGTAGATAGGTTGGGATTGGAGCCCGAGATTGTCAATAGACCTTTAGTAGTGACGAACCCGATTAGTGGTTCGACTAGCCTTAGCATGATTTGTTGTAATGTGGTCTTATCGAGTCATGGATGCATGTTTGTTTGTGATTGCTTTGTTTTGGGCTTTACTGGGTTTGGCATTATTTTGGGAGTAGATTGGCTCCGAAGATACGGGGTGGTGGTAGACTGTGAGGGCTTTTTGGTGACAGCTAGAGCGGATGAAGGGCGGAGGATAGTGTTTGGTGGTCTACCCAGTGAGGGGGTATTGGCCAGTTTTCTAAACTCCCTCGACATTCCGCATAGTGAGTTGTCAGGTTTGCCCATGGTTGGCCAGTATCCGGATGTTTTCGAAGAAGTGACCGGGCTTCCACCACACCGAGAGATTGAGTTCCGTATTGATTTGGTAAAGGATGCCAGACCTATAGTGATGCCACTTTGTCGTATGGCACCAAGGGAGCAGAGAGAGCTCGAGGTGCAAGTCAGCGATCTTTTGAAGAAGGGATTTATCAGAAGGAGTGTTTCTGAATGGGGAGCACCAGTTGTGTTTGCTACCAAGGCGGATGGTTCCCTTCGTTTGTGTGTAGAATACCGCGAGTTGAATAAAGTGACGAGGAAGAACAAGTATCCTCTACCGCGGATAGATGATTTGTTCGATCTGTTGAGTGGCGCGAGAGTATTTTCTCAGTTGGATCTCGCGACAGGTTTTCATTAGCTTAGAGTGGAAGCTGAGAGTATAGCCAAAACGGCATTTCGGACGCCGTCTGGATTTTATGAATGGTTGGTCATGCCATTCGGGCTGACCAATGCCCCAGTATATTTTGTGGATCTTATGAATAGGGTATTCAGAGATCAGTTGAATAAGTTTGTCCTTGTGTTCGTTGATGATATTTTGGTCTATTCAAGGACAGAGGAAGAACACAAGGAATATTTAAGAATAGTGATGGAGGTGTTGAGAAAACACCAATTGAAAGCAAAGTTTTCTAAGTGTCACTTCTGGAAGAGGGAAGTGAGGTTCTTGGGCCATTTTGTTTCAGAGAATGGTATTGCCGTGGACCCGGCGAAGGTGGCTACGGTACAGGATTGGCCTACACCCAAGAATGCAACAGATGTAAGAAGTTTCTTGGGGTTAGGTAGATATTATCGTAAGTTTATCCAAGGTTTCTCCAAGATAGCAGCACCATTGACCCAGTTGACCAAGAAGAATCAAGCTTTTGTCTGGGATGAAAGGTGCGAGAATGCATTCAAGAGTCTAAAGGACAAGTTGACATGCGCACCAGTGTTAGTCATTCCTAAGGGGAATGAAGAGATGACGGTATACACGGATGCCTGTGGTACCGGACTGGGTGCTGTATTGATGCAAGGCGGTAGGGTTGTAGCTTATGCAAGTCGGCAATTGAAACCACACGAGAAAAGATACCCTACCCATGATTTGGAATTGGCAGCGATCGTGTTCGCATTGAAGATGTGGAGACACTATCTCTTGGGAGAAAGATTTGAGCTGTTTACAGATCATAAGTCGTTGAAGTATCTCTTCTCCCAGAAGGATCTAAATCTTCGGCAACAAAGGTGGTTAGAATTCTTGGCTTCCTATGATTTCGACATCGCATATACACCGGGAAAGGGCAATGCGGTGGCTGATGCATTGAGAAGGAGACATGCCAGCTTAGGGGCTATGTTTCTAGAATGGAAGCAACTGGAGTACATCGCTGGGTTTGATTTCAGACCAAAGTGCGAATTGGATCCAGAAATGTTAGCAAGCTTGACGATCAGACCCACTTTGATTGAGCGGATCGGCTCTAGTCAGAGGAATGATCCTAACCTATTGGAAATCATCTCCAAGTTAGAGATGGGTATCGATGAGGAGATGAACAAGTATGGGCTTGATCGAGATGGATGGCTTAGAAAGAATGGAAAGCTTGTTGTACCCAATGTCGATGGATTGAGGGATGAAGTGCTTAGAGAGTGTCATCACTCAAAACTGACTATACACACCGGTGGTAATAAGATGTATCGAGATATGAAGCAGACCTACTACTGGGAAGGGATGAAAAGAGACATTGGGAAGTTTATATCCAAATGCATGAATTGCCAGCTAGTTAAAGCTGAGCAAAAGAAGCCTAGTGGGTTGTTGCAACCATTAGAAGTTCCCAAATGGAAATGGGAGCAAGTCTCGATGGATTTCATCGATGGTTTACCAAGGACTAAGTCGGGATATGATAGCATTTGGGTAATTGTGGATCGATTGACTAAAAGTGCAAGATTCATACCAGTCAAATCGACCAGAACGGCAGCTAAGTTAGCAGAATTTTATATGAAGTGGGTAGTGAGATTTCATGGGGTACCTAAAAGCATTGTGAGTGACCGAGACCCGTTGTTCACTAGTGGGTTTTGGAAGAGCTTACAAGAGGCTCTAGGGTCAGAGTTACATCTCAGTACCGCGTATCATCCTCAGACCGACGGTCAGACGGAGAGGGTGAATCGCATATTGGAAGACCTCCTAAGAGCTTGTGTATTGGATTTTGGTGGATCATGGGATGACCATTTGCATCTAGTAGAGTTTGCATATAATAATAGCTACCAATCCAGTATCGGTATGGCTCCGTTTGAAGCTTTGTACGGAAGACCGTGCAACTCACCATCATGTTGGATAGAGACTGGCGAGAAGTTTATGCTTGGACCAGATGTGGTGAGCGAAACTTCAGGCAAGATCAAGATCATTCAAGCAACGAATGAAGGCTGCCGAAGATAGGCAGAAGAGTTATGCTGATAAGAGGAGAAGAGACTTAAAATTCTCCGTTGGTGACTTGGTGTTTGTCAAGATTTCTCCGTTGAAGAGTGTGATACGATTTGGCAGGAGAGGCAAGTTAGCACCAAGATTTGTTGGCCCATTCCCTGTTCTTGAACCAGTCGGGAATTTGGCATATAGAATTGACTTACCAGAGAAGATGGCGGGAGTTCACAACGTATTTCATGTTTCCCAACTAAGGAAGTTCGTTCACGACCTAGATATGACTATTTCGCCTGATCAGTTAGAGGACTTCGAAGTAGAACCCGAGGCGGTTGGGAACCGCAAGCCGGCCCGTATTGTCGAGTACGACATGAAGCAACTTCGAAGGAAGGCGGTGAAGCTAGTCAAGGTTCAGTGGGGCGAGGACGAGAATGATCGCACTTGGGAGACAGAGGAGAGTATTAGGAAGATGTATCCAGAACTCTTCGCCTGGTAAGACTTTAACTTCGATTTAGTTTTCCGCATGCTAGGATAGGCTTTTTTGCTTGTTTTGCATGTTTGATTGTTGTAT
Source organism: Allium sativum (assembly GCA_030737875.1). Lineage (NCBI taxonomy): Eukaryota > Viridiplantae > Streptophyta > Magnoliopsida > Asparagales > Amaryllidaceae > Allium > Allium sativum. The sequence goes on from CM060916.1 coordinate 530,131,288, forward strand.
GTGGTTGTTAGGCATGCGGGATCCTTTGTATGTTTAGGGTTAAGGAATTTCGGGGGTGAAATTTCTTAAGGGGGGAAGAGTGTAACGACCCGTATTCTACGTATCATAGAATCGTAGAATATTTATTTCTTTCACACACGAAGTCGTATGGTCATGTGACTTTGGGAGACGACTATTGGGGTCATTTCCCATGTTCATCATTTTTGTCGATTTTTAAATGACCATTTTACCCCTAGTTGGCACTGTTTTGGCCATAACTTTTGACTGGAAAGGAATTTTGACCTGAAACCACTTCCATTGGCTTTGGATGATGGTTTACAATTCCGTAGAGTGGTCACATTAGCCAAACGGACTCACCTTTTGGGAGATATGGCTGAAACAAGTTTCAGATGGTGAAAAACAGCTAATTGGTCTTAATCGGGTGATTGGCAGCTAGGCCCAGAGGGGAATGTCGGGTTTAGAGGCATAGGAGGGCTGATTAGGGTTAGGAAATCACTTTCATTTCAGTTTTGAGCCGCCACAAACCTTCTTGAGACCTTAGTAATGGCTTCCATCCTCTAAAACCACTCCAAAACACATTTTTAGTGAAGATTAAGCCTAAACTACATCAAAGCAAGGCCAAATAGCAACAGAGCAAGGTTGGAGTTGCTGCTGTACATAGGAATTCGACCCAAACAGAGAATATTTCAGATTTGGTGTTTTATTTTGTGGCAAAGGTGAGTGATTAGCATCGTTTTGGCACTAATTACAGTTAATTAAGGGTAATTAGTGAAGATTAGCGAACTCATACACTAATAAATTCTGGAAAAAAAATGTTTAGAAATTCTTAAATAATATTTTATGCCTTTGTTAGAAATTTGGTTCGATTTGATTAAGTTTCGTTAACCCTATGATTAGTTTTATTTAATCATGCTTAAGGGAAAAATGGGATTTTGGGTACATTTGATCCATTTTGATATGTAAATTCATTGTTTTGGTGTTTGTGGTTAGTTTGCTATGATGCTATGACTGTTTGGGATGATTTGTGATTGATTAGTATAGTTATATTTGTCGAAAACGTCGTCGAATGGCGTAAACAAGTTGCTGGAAAAAGTTGCAGAAAGTTGTGCAGGGTTTCGGATCGGATCGGATATGGGCTCGGATCGGATAGGAGACCTGGGCAAGGAACCCGACCCGAATCGGAATCGGACACATAAGAGGCTTGGCAAAAAGGAAGGCCATGTTGGTTAAGCTGGGGATCAGACTAACTTAAAGACGAAGGGCTCGGATCGGACTAACTTAAAGACGAAGGGCTCGGATCGGACTAACTTAAAGACGAAGGACTCGGATCGGATCGACTTAAGGATGAAAGGCTAAGACTGGAGTAAGGCGAAGGGATCGGATCGGCTAGAGGAGGAGTATCGGATCGGAGTAAATGGAGAACGAGGGAGCTGATCGGAGAAGGAGCATGAACTGGAGGGAATATAGCAACCCGACCCGACCTGGAGGAGGACACTCGACCCGACCCGACCCGAAGGGGGACGCCCGACCCGAACCGATGCGACGCTGTGGACCCGAACCGATGGCTAGAAGGAGAACCCGACCCGACCCAGTATTGACCAATAACCCGAGATGCAAAGGTAGTCCAATATGGGAAGTTAGAGCTCAGGATCCAGTTGGGAATTGATGAGTTCACTTCATGATTGGGCTTTGCTGCGGGACGTGTGCCAAGGGGCAGTCAATGTTTATGGCTTTGGATCACTATGTATGGGAAGTACGTGAACGGATTCAGGGCTGCAATGGCCTAGGTACGACTAAAGGGCTATAAACCAATGAAGTGGGGTCATTTGTAAAGATTTGGTCATGACTCCATGTGGTAAGCTTGGTAGTAGCAGTAGTTGTACAAGTTGAACTCTGTCACTACTTCGATGGGTCTAGTGATTGACAGTGGTGGACATCGTATGCTTTACGCACTGAGTGAGAGATGTGAGGATGGTTGCTATGGTTGATTTGTTTGCCATCATTATGACATGCACACCCCACCCCCGTATTCTTACACTATTTATTATGGCACCTTAGGGTATTGTACGGTATGTGGTACTAACTCTTTGGTTGCAGGTCCAGGTTCAGGTATGGTTTAGTATACCTGTTATTGTTCTGTTTAGATGCTTATCGCTCATACCAGGCTTTATGTATGACCCAGAGTTTTATGTCTCCTCTTATTACTCTGGGTGCTCACATGAGCAGACTAGGGACAGGTTAGCTGGTGATGCACGGGTAGATGGTCCGGAGACGAGCAGGAGGCTTCCACGTAATATATATACAGTATTCTCCCTGTGTTGTTGAAGATCACTACTTGGGCATTAGTGGTGCATCTTCTACTTTAGCTTTCTTTTGTTTAGAGACAGTAAATTTGGAAAGTTGTAATAAGCTGTATTTGGATTTCCGCTGCTCTGATGTTGATGTTGATTTTAGTTATCAGCTTATGCACTGTCTCACCTGTTTTATGTCAAATATGTTATTATTATATTTTATTCCATGCGATGTGAGACATTCTACAGGTTCCTCGTTAGTTAATTCCCTTCTTTCCTTTCTTCTTACGACTGTCCCATGCTAGTCGGGCATGTGTACAGCGCACTTTCGAAGGAAATGCAGGCTGGTGCAGGGCGGGCTGTCATAGGATACAACCAATATTTTACGGGTAGTATGCAACCTCTTTTGCTAAAAGTTCAAAAAAATTGAACTAATATATATCCGCGATCCAATTATACGAGATAGTCAACTTCACAAAGCACCACTTTTCAATTATATTATTTTGAAATATCTAATCAGATTTTATTGTTGAGAAACGATGAGAATGATGACAGTAGTTATGGAAATTTAAAATCACAACAATGAGACAGAATAATTACAGAAATTAAAAATTGTACATAGCAAGCCGCTGCCCCTGTAGAAGATTTTTACAAGCAATGTCTATATATTTTTATTTACAGCAGAGCACCTGTAGAGTTCAAAAATTATTACGGTGGGGCATGGCTGTCCATCCAGAAAAAATGAGTAGCGTCAATGATTGAAATCTCACTATTTGCAATTTCTTTTGATTTCTGAATTCTTGATTTGTTGTTTGAATTCCTTTTGCTTTGGCCTTGAATCTTCTTCTTCTTTTTTTTCTTTTTTTTAACAGAAAAGAAACAAACTAAAAGAAAAGAGGAAGAAAATCTCAGGAGGAAAAGAAACTAACTCAACTAGAGGAAAAAAAAACTCAAAATAAATTAATAAAGCTAATAAACAAAGCTTGACTCAACAAGACCAAAAGCAAAAATAAGCTCAACAAAAATGATGATAATGAAAACCGGCTCATAACAAATCTTCACAACTCAAAAATGGCAACCAACTTCACAAATATGCCGCTTAACCAAAAAATCTTGACCCTTTCTATATTTATTCAAATCAACCCACGCCAAAAGATGGAACAAATCAATTGCTCAAAATAATTAAAGTCACCACATCTAGTTTCTCCACTTTACACGTCTTAATAAAAGGATACAAATCACGCACCAATCAACAAAAATCAAGTTGACCTCTTTCCTTTCCTTCTTTTTTCTGTGGAAATGAAAACCAGCTTATTGAAAACGAGCAAGCTAATCCAACCAATTTAGGATCACACCATAGTTAAACATACACCACCAGAACTAGTTAAATAAATAGATGAAAGCACTCAACAGACCGCAATTACACCCCAAAAAAAGGAAATCTCGCCTTTTTTTTCTCTTTATTTTTGGAATCAAATAAAATAAATGAACTAAAAAAGAATCAGTACACGCCCAAACAATCCGCATAAACCACGCTCAACTTTTAATGCACCCCTTCTTCTTTGTTTCAAATCGAGTTTGCGAATTAGGTATTTGATGGAGGGTGTGGGCTGCTGAGATTTGAATTTGTGGTTTGTTTGTGAAGGGATGAAAGGGGATGATGAGAGATGGGTCTTTGATAGAAACGTGTGGTGATGAGATTTGGGTACCAGGGCGATTGGAGATTGTTGTGCTTGCTGAGTTTGTGGGTGGATGAAGATGGATGGAAAGGGAGGATGATGAAGAATGGACAGGGTTTCTTGTCTAGGTGAGAATGATGGGTGATGAAGGCAGTTAAGGAGGAAGTTTGTTTGATTGAACTTTATATGGCAGATGTATATTGAAGGATTGGTGATGGAGAAATATGAAGAATAAAGGCCTAAGAAAGATTGAAATAGGGAATATATGAAGAGAGAAAAGGAAAGAAATTGAAGCACTGGAAATGTACAGCAAGGAAATAAAATCTAATCCAAAGAAAAAATTTATTTTATTTTTATTGTTGTAGAAAGATAATAGGAAAGAAACAAATGGAAGGAGAGATTTGAGGAAGTGAGAGAGAGTTGTAATAGGAAAGCAATTAGTAATAAAAAAATCGCAAGTTTTTTTTTAATTTGAAAAAAAAGAAGAAGAAAAAAGTGTGTAGAAAGGGAAGAAATAAATATAAAAAAAAGAAGGGAAAGAAGTTATTAAAAACGGGAAAGAAGGTTGCAAGGAAATAAATAAATAAATAAAAGCAAGTTTTTTTTAAGTAAATTTGAACAAGAAGAAAGGGAAAGAAATGAATGGAAAAAAAGGAAACAAAATGGAAAGGAGGAAAGAAATAAGGAAGATATGAGAAAAAAAATATTGTAAAAAGAGAAAGAAATAAACAATGAAAATGAAAGGAAAATAAAGGAAAACTGGCAAGATTTTTCTCTCTCTTATTTAGAAGATTACGATATCAGCAAATAATACCAAATCAACTAAACAAGATATATATATATATATACAAGTAAACAAGAGGGAACAAAATAAAAGTAAAACTAACACGAATCAGAAATTAAATAAATAATAAAATTTAATCGTTACCTCCTCGGCAACGGCGCCAAAAACTTGTTCGTCGCTTTACTATGAATTAGAAAAGCGCGAATTTTAAATTAAATACTGCAAGCGCACAGGTCGCGTAATATGCAGGTCGAATCACAGGGAGGTGTTTAAATCTTATTATTTATCTATTCTTAGGCGAGTTAGGCAAATTTTGGAGAAGTTTTTGTTTGAATTAATGTTATTGAAACTACTATGAATCTGAATCTAATCAGACTGATGTCAAATTCAACAACTGAAAAGAAGGGAATCAATTACTAGAAAAAGACAATAATAACTAGAACAATAACAGAAAATTAAAAGAAGAATGTACAATTGAATCTAATTAAATGGACATTTGCTAACATGCTGTAATAAAAGAAAACAACAATATGTGTTCTATCAAAACTAATTGAGTAGAAACACAGATCGTTATAGAAGAAAAAACAGTCAACTAACATGAAGAAAAACTTTTTATTAATAAACGAGAATACAAAATAGTGGAGAGAAAAAATTGAATCCTTTTTACAATGATACAATGGTCCTTTTATACAGGATGTAGCCTTCTCCTTTTATTTGAATACAAGGCCCACAAAATAAATATATGAAAATATCCTTTCCAAAGATGAAGGAATAATCCTTTCATGACGCTTGATTGGCGACCTGTAATCAATGTCCTTCCTTTTGATGCATTGCACGGTCAGTGAGAAGATAAGGATGTGTTTAATTGAAGATGTGTAATTAAAACTTTCCCCTTCTCTTTGCATGATAATCAAATGTGATTTATTGGATTTCAATTCTTGAGAGGATTACGCCAAAATTCAAAAAATCCTCATTAGGTGCATATTATATATATATAGATAGATGCATTATTATGACTCTATATATACAATATCACTTAGTTCATTTATTCTTCAAAACACATAAGGCAGGGTGTGAATGCATTTATGTTCCTTTCTTCGAGAAAAATATAGCACTTGCCAAGGATCGAACTCAGGCCACTCTGTACACATTTCTATGTCTTTACCAGTGGGCTACAACTTCTTTTGCAATTGAGATGGCTTTGATATGGGGAAGTAGCTTTTTTTTCTTTGTAGTTGGCCTTTAATTTGAAACGAAGGAGGCATCACTTGAAATCTGTAAAAACACATAAAAATACCCAAAGTATCATTTATTTATTTACAGAAGATAAAATATAAGAGCATAAAATAAACATATTTCTATGTTAATCAGTTGGCTAAGAAGAATGGTTTCCTGGTATTAATCTGATGTTGGTTTCGGCCTTCGAGGTTAATATTTGGGGAATTATTCTCTTGCTAATTTACGGTTAGTGACTGATGAATTGGAATGAGACGTATGTTGTGTTTGTGTAACATTTGTTTATTATATATGCGAGTTATTCAGAAAGACCGGGTTTATCCCATTCTGAATAACGGATTCGACGATTAGTCGAAGATGAAGACGGTGGTTGAAGACCGGAGATCTTCACGTCGTTTGGATAATTACTGATGATCTTGATTGGGCCGTACACCCAAGAGGAGGGAATAAGTTGGTGATCGTTCAGACGTATTTGGAGATCAATGGATATGCGGGGTACTAGGTGCCTCCGGTTTCGTTCAGACCCAGAACGGACTTGTAAATGGACTGTGTGTTTGACATTGGATATCATTTTGTGTGATTGATGGATATCAGTTGTATGAAGTGGTTTACCTGTGTGGCATGCTAAGATGCAAATGATCAAAGCTTATGTTGAAAAACAGAGTCATGTGGTTGATGATCAAAGCACAGCATGTGTGGCATATCTATGTGTAGCATTATTTTGCGAGCCTCACACCCCGGTTGTGCACCAGAAACGGGAGAGGACATCAGGGAGGACATGCATTTCTTTCTAGTTAGAAGTGGCATCAGTGGTTTGACATGCCCTGACGAGTTTAACTTATGTGGTTGTTGGTTTGCGAGGAGCCTTAGATATATCGGTGACTATGTGAAGCCGATGGAATCATTCGTTGGCTCATTTATGCCCCATAGGGCGGGGAGACGTATTGTTCAGGCACTATAATCCATTCCATGTGGACCGGCCCTGACGATCCATGGTGCAGTTGCGGCTGTTCCTGAGACATGGGCTAGATTGTCTCGAATTAGCACAGGACAATCCCTTTGCCTTGGTTCACAGATGGAAATCCAACTTCCAATGCGTGACGTTTCGATTTTATTTGTAATCCTATATATGGCGACATAGTGGCATGGGACGCTCATGACGCCTATGATTGATATTTATGATTGTATATAAAATCAGAAACTAACTGGAAACGAGCTAAGATGGGTGGTTTCCTGGGTATTAGTCTGATGTTGGTTTCGGCCTTCGGGGTTAATACTTAGGGGATCGTTCTCTTACTAATTTACGGTTGGAGCCTGATTAAGAATTAAAAGATGAAATTTCACGTACCAAGCATTCTTGGCTATTATAAGGTAAAAACCCTATCCTCCGGCTTGCATTGCATTGTGTGATGGGACCTGGGTCTTATAATAGCTTCATTTTTCTTTATTTAGCATTGCGCTGTTGTTTTATGCACTGGTATTCTTGGGAGGAAACCCGTTCCGTGTTATACGGCGTGGTCCCCTGATTTACCTAACTTTAAAATAAGGATTAATAACTGTTTTAGTTCTCATACTAGTCCCATGACTGACCTGGAGTTTATTGTTTTAACCAAAACTTTGGGTGCCCTTATTTTGACACGGGCAGCTAGTAGTTTTGGTTTTGCAGATTTATATTCATAGGATCTTTATTTACAGCTGGAACAATACTCGGAAAGCTCTGTATCCGTGTGTTACTTCTAGTTGTGTATTGTATTATTTTTCCGCTGCTATGTAATGTATTGTAATCTCTGATAATTTTCTGTTGTGTAATATTTATTTATACTCTGTATATTCTTGTATTCTGATGGAATTGTTGTATTATACAATGAAATGTTCTTCCGTCTACGTTCTTTTGTGTGTTGTTCTCAAGGTAATCCGGGCTTTCCTTACCGGGGAAGTTACGGGTCCTTACAACATCTCTTCTTTATCAGTACCAGCATGTAGAGGTGGAAAAATCAAGATCGAGATAAAAGTTTTAGCAGATATGAAACTGAGACCGTATCACATTTTTATGCATGAATCTTTCCTTACTTAAATTGCATACGGCCTGCACTACCTTGGGAATGACATTTATACATTTTGAAACTGAGACCCCTCAAATTCACCTCTTTGATTATTTAAGTTAAGCCTCACTGAGTTCTTAAATATTTATGTTCACACATTATTATACATGTTGTTTGGCCTTAAGTGCTTTCAAAATACTCATGCATGCAACAATTGATTTAATTCATTTGCATGCAATTAGTTCCATTCATGTATTTGCATTTGACCAACTCCCGGTTGTTTTGGAAAAAGTCACACATACAGTGGTTTATTTGATTCATTTGCATGCAATTAATTCCAATTCATTTCATTTGCATGCACTGATTCAATTCATTTTAATTGCATGGATTGTTCAATTAGATTTACTTGCATATCTATTGTTGTCTTGCATATTTTATTTCATGCATGTAAACTTCTTTGTTTCATGGTAGCAATTCAACCATTATGGACATTTATGTTGTATTAAAATTGACAAATTAGATATGTCATTTATGTTGTATTAAAATTGAAAAATTAGATATGTCATTTATGTTGTATTAAAATTGACTAATTAATCATGTCATTTTTTATTGAAATTAGAATTGACAAAATAATCATGTCTTTTTTGTTATATTAGAATTGACATAACAAGATTATCATTTTTAGTGTTTATCGAAGTGTGTTAACTTGAAATAAGTTTAATCCTGACTCGGGTGTTTTGTGTATTTTGCATGGGACAATCGGGTCAGGTCCTAAGTGTTCCAGGCTTAGAAAATTTCAGCTCGCAACGAAGTGGAGTGGCATGTAAAGACGCATATGGCGCGTGCCCGACAAAACTGTAAAGCTTTTATTTATTTAAAAATTCATGTAATGTACTTATAAAATCTTCCGTTGTATGAATATTTTGTACAACTCTGATATTATTTGTATAAAAATTTCTTCCGCTGCAAATATTGTGTCTGTAATTCTATGTTTATTCTGTTTAAACTTGATAAGCTAAATAATAATCTGTCTTTTGGAACGTTTTGAGTTGGTTTAAATATCGACTTAAAGCGGTAAAAAAGGCAGGTCGTTACACATTGAATATTGAAATGTGAAGCCGCGTTAAGTAGTTACACGCCATTTTAACACGAACGGGAATATTGTCGTTTTTATAATGAATATCGAGAAGTGATTTCAAAATCGAGTATTTTGAAATCACTTCGAATTAAATCGAATATTTTGATATCAGTTCGAATTAAATCGAATATTTTGAAATCACTTCGAATTAAATCGAATATTTTGATATCACTTTGAATTAAATCGAATATTTTGATATCACTTCGAATTAAATCGAATATTTTGAAATCACTTCGAATTGAATCGAATATTTTGAAATGAATTCGAATTGAAATCGAATAGAAAATGAATTCGAATTGAATTGAATTTGAAATTTGAATTGAACCGAAATGAATTTAAAACGAATTTATAAGGAAAAATTCAATTTTGATTTAAAATTGAATATGAAGTTGAAACTATTTTGAAAACGAATTATAAAATACGTGTTGAAAGGAAATCGACGAAATATATATAATATATAAATTTTATATATATAGAATGGCTTGAATAGAACGCGCCGCGCGGCGGTACTTCGGGAATTTCGACCATTGACTTCGAATGGACATTGCGGGAGATCCGACTGTCGGATTCCCCTAAAACCGGAATGTTGGGTTCGTATCGAAAAGAGCTTTCTAACGAATATTAGAAATCAGAAATCTAACGGTTGGATTTGGAATTATGTCCAAATCAAATATGGAAAAGGTCGCTGTAAGTGCAGTTCGATGGCCGTTGATGGAAATCGACTGTACGACCCTTGATAAAATTATTAAAAATAGTAATAATTTATGTAAAATCATAAGGAATGATTTGGGAAGAATTGGGATGAAAAACTCCCTATTTGAAAATATAAAAATAAATTTTTATCGAAATGAACTAGTTTTGAACTAGAATAATAATTTGTTTATTTTTAAAATAAATAAATTGGATTTGAAATGGTTTTGAAAATAACCAGAATTTCCAATAATTGAATTAGAATGGATTTGAATCGAAGTCGTCTTTGGAATATTTCGATGTTGGATTTCGGGATTATACAGATATTGTTTTGGAAATTTGAAAGATATATTTATATCGTTATTTCCAATACGATATTTGTTGGTCGTAGAATTTGATATTGAATATAAGCCGATATATTTTCTATTCAGAGCCTTGTATTTAATATCCAATGGGATTTGGGTTTGTCGTGAATGGTGTCTTCATTAACACTGTTCTTAACCCCAATGGAGAAAAAGATTAAATCTTTTTATTTAGATTTAATGAAGTGTACCAATTAAATAATATTTAATTGGAATTGAATTATTATTGATTTTTGGGTTTATCGTGAACAGTGTTTTAAATAACACTTGTTCTTTAACCCGATAATTAATGGAATGTGATTTTGGGTTGTCGTAAACGGTATCTTCAATAATACTGTTCTTAGATCCAAAGGAGTTAAGAAAATCAGAAACTAACTGGAGATTAGTTAAGTTGAATGGTTTCTGGGGTATTGATCTAATGTTGGTTTCGGCCTTCGGGGTTAATACTTAGGGAATTGCTCACTTGCTAATTTACGGTTGGGGATTGATTGAAATGTGATGTGAGTTTGGGGTTTATCGTGAACCGTGTTTTAAATGACATTGATTCTTTAACCCAGTTAAAGATTAAAACTAAGTGGAGTTATATTGAATTATAATTAGATTGAAAAGATCGAAAATGGAGTATCACCAGTTTTGCTCCAGGCGATAGTTAAATCTTTGATTAGATTTGAACGTGAAATGGTAGTTGAATTTACCGATAACGCTGTGGTGTTAGATATGAAGTATTACCAGTTTTACTTCATGGGATGAATAGGTTGGGATTGGAAAATAAAATAAATGATTACTTCGAAGTGGTTCGCTAATCCCGACTAGTTTGAAGTGATATTCAAAGGAAGATTAAAGAATAAATTTAAAAGAATTTATCTTTGATAAAATTAATGGGAACCTATCCCTAAGAATGTGAAATTTAGAAACTAACTGTAGGTTGGCTAAGAAGAAAGGTTTCCTGAGTATTGATCTAATGTTGGTTTCGGCCTTCGGGGTTAATATTTGGGGAATTATTCTCTTGCTAATTTACGGTTAGCGACTGATGAATTGGAATGAGACGTATGTTGTGTTTGTGTAACACTTGTTTATTATATATGCGAGTTATTCAGAAAGACCGGGTTTATCCCATTCTGAATAACGGATTCGACGATTAGTCGAAGATGAAGATGGTGATTGAAGACCGGAGGTCTTCACGTCGTTTGGATAATTACTGATGATCTTGATTGGGCCGTACACCCAAGAGGAGGGAATCGGTTGGTGATCATCCAGACTTATTTAGAGATCGATGGATATGCGGGGTACTAGGTGCCTCCGGTTTCGTTCAAACCCAGAACGGACTTGTAAATGGACTGTGTGTCTGACATTGGATATCATTTTGTGCGATTGATGGATATCGGTTGCATGGAGTGGTTTGCCTGTGTGGCATGCTAAGATGCAAATGATCAAGGCTTCTGTTGAAAAGCAGAGTCTTGTGGTTGATGATCAAAGCACAGCCCGTGTTGCATAGCTTTGTGTAGCGTTAATTCGTGAGCCTCACACCCCGGTTGTGAACCAGAAACGGGAGAGGACATCAGGGAGGACATGCGTTTCTTTCTAGCTAGAAGTGGCATCAGTGGTTTGACACGCCCTGACGAGTTTGACTTATGTGGTTGTTGGTTTGCGAGGCGCAACAGATATATCGGTGACTATGTGAAGCCGATGGAGTCATTCGTTGGCTCATTTACGCCCCATAAGGCGGGGAGACGTATTGTTCAGGCACTATAATCCAATCCGTGTGGACCGGCCCTGACGATCCATGGTGCAGTTGCGGCTGTTCCTGAGACATGGGCTAGATTGTCTCGAATTAGCAAAGGACGATCCCTTTGCCTTGGTTCACAGATGGAAATTCAACTTCCAATACGTGACGTTTCGATTTTAGTTGTAATCCTATATATGGCGACATAGTGGCATGGGACGCTCATGTCGCCTATGATTGATATTTATGATTGTATATAAAATCAGAAACTAACTGGAAACGAGCTAAGATGGGTGGTTTCCTGGGTATTAGTCTGATGTTGGTTTCAGCCTTCAGGGTTAATACTTAGGGAATCGTTCTCTTACTAATTTACGGTTGGAGTCTGATTAAGAATTAAAAGATGAAATTTCACGTACCAAGCATTCTTGGCTATTATAAGGTAAAAACCCTATCCTCCGGCTTGCGTTGCATTGTGTGATGGGACCTGGGTCTTATAATAGCTTCATTGTTCTTTATTTAGCATTGCGCTGTTGTTTTATGCACTGGTATTCTTGGGAGGAAACCCGTTCCGTGTTATACGACGTGGGCCCTTGATTTACCTAACTTTAAAATAAGGATTAATAACTATTTTAATTCTCACACCAGTCCCATGACTGACCCGGAGTTTATTGTTTTAACCCAAACTCTGGGTGCCCTTCTTTTAACACGGGCAGCTAGTAGTTTTGGTTTTGTAGATTTATATTCACAGGATCTTGATTTACAGCTAGAATGATACTCGGAAAGCTCTGTATCCGTGAGTTACTTCTAGTTGTGTATTGTATTATTTTTCCGCTGCTATGTAATGTATTGTAATCTCTGATATTTTTCTGTTGTGTAATATTTATTTATACTCTGTATATTCTTGTATTCTGATGGAATTGTTGTAATATACAATGAAATGTTCTTCCATCTGCGTTCTTTTATGTGTTGTTCTCAAGGTAATCCGGGCTTTCCTTATCGGGGAAGTTACGGGTCCTTACAACATCTCTTCTTTATCAGTACCAGCATGTAGAGATGAAAAAATCAAGATCGAGATAAAAGTTTTAGCAGATATGAAAATGTGATTGAAGGACAAAATCATTCTTTGTTTAGGATATGGGGAAAACTCATGTCTTCGATATTATAGTAACCATTCTTAAATTAGAATATATGAACTAGAGATATTATTTTTTCAAAGTGTATTACCGCTTGCTATTCTATACATATTTACATAGGTTCAAAGCACATATATCACGCTTAGTGGTCCAAAACTTAAAAGTTCATCAATAGTAGCATCGCAAGCAAAGTAAAATAATTTAAATAGGGAAGATGTTGTTATGGAGGCATAATATATTATGAAGATTCCAAACGGTATGATTTCTTATCATTTTTACTGATGGGGTTATCAATTGTATAGATGTTTAGTTTTTGTATATAAATAAATAATTGATATTTAATGCTTAATCTATCAATGAAAATAGTTTATAATTATTTGTAATGTATAATTTATTATCGATATAAGCCTAGATTTTAATTTGGAACTTTTACATGCTTGCCAAATTATTCTATTAGCAATAGCTTAAAAACACGATATTTCTCGACAAAAGTTCAAAATTCGTTCCATGTGTATATATACACACAGACTGTCTCCCTTTCTCTCTCCCTCCCCCTTCTCTCTCAAACAAATATCCCCCCATTTTGCTGTATAGTCTAAATTTTTTATTTTCATTCATTAGACAAATTTAACATTGTACTTCTTATACGTCCAATTGCAGTTTTATTACATAAAGTTTTCAAGCATGAATTATTCCATTAACTATGCTAATGGTATATATAGTAACTCTTTGATTTATTTTTGCCAATTCTGAAATGATACAAATATTGTTTTCAGATTGAGCTATTGTTTTGCTTAATTTGCATAAATAACATGGGAATAATGTAATATATGGTATTATTGAAGGGAATGATAGCAATATATGATATTAGCAACAGACGATAGATAAAAATAAAATTTTAATATATAAAACTAAACTTATCATTATTGCTTTTATGAATTCTTCTTATTTCTTAATTGATTATCATTCTATAAAAAGTTAATTCATTGATTTATTTCTTTAACTACTCCGTTGGTATGTATGCATAGTTCCCCTCATAGTTTTTGAACGATTTAGTTAGATTACTTCTGATTTTTGTGTTGTGACTGAACTTTTGTTTCCCTGATTAGCAGGAACAAAAATAAGTGAAAAAGTATAACTAATAATATTTATATTTGTAGTGCTTAGAATTGATGTTAACAACAAATTATTGTTTGTCTTCAATAAATATACGACATAATACTTTATCTCAGTGAAGAATAAATATAAAAGGAAGTTGACCATTGATCTTTTAGAAAGTACTTAACATTGATAAAGAATCCTTATATATAATGCATAGTATAAGTTAGGTTTATTCATTATTCTACTTAGTTCACTTCCAGTCCTTTTTCCGTGTTGGAACATATTTTTTTGCACATCCTACATCTTCCCAATTTCACTACGTGTTCATTTCCCACTTTATGCTCTTAAGGAATTTCAGTCAACTGAATAACATGTTGCACAATTCTTACCTCAAATTTTTTATGCTACCGTTAAGAACTCTTTTTGCAAATTATAGTCACCAAGATATTAAAAAATAATATGTTTTTTTGAATTAAGTATAAACTAAGTATAAACTAAAAGATACATAATTTGATAACCTGGGATCAAAGTCAGTCCCTCTTGATGGGTAAGAAATATGTTAACTTCATTGGGATTCAACTATATCTACCGACACCATAATTTTAGGCTAATAATATATAACTTTATTATCTTTTGTGTATGTGATCATGAATGTTTTTGCATCTTTGTTCATTCGTTAATTCTCAAATTTTTTGTTTATAATTGTTAGAACACATATTAACTAGATATTGCACTTTTGTACCTCTCAAGACCATAATTTCAGGACAACTGTGTATTAGTCTTTTAATGGTCATAAATAGGATTGACATGCTGGACGTGTTCCTTTTGTTGTGGTCTTTGTTCAAACGTTCTTCTTAATCACAGGTATGCTAGCCTTAAAAAAATCCATCAGCATCATGTAAATTTTAAATAAGTTAGCAATTGACTGATTTAAAGGTTTTTATTAGGTAACATAAGAATTATTATAGGATGAAATATGAATAAAAAAAATTTTAGCATAAATAAGGATAGTTTTAATGCATTTAAACCAAATATAAAACATAGCAATGGTTTTGGCACTACAATTGTTTTGCACAAAGCCTGAAAGTTGATTACTTCCTAAAAATCATTTAAACCAACTTTTATGGCTTTAACATGTAAGCTGCATCTCAATTGAAAAGTTAATTTTCCATTATAAAATATTAAGTCAATCTAAGAATCCCGAAATTTTAAATGATTTCAGACTCCCTATTCTAATTGATTATCATAATTATGGCAGATCAACAACCCATTATTATCTCCAATAGTTGGTCTTATCAATTTTAGCTAGGAGCTTTAGACTATAATTCTATAATTTCATTCATTGGTCTTATCAACTTTAGCTACGAGCTTTTAGTTCATATCATGTTGACTATAGTTCTCTAATTTCAATGGGAAAGAATTAGCCATGGTGTATATTGTCTATTTTCAACAATTAGGAATTCTTTGTTTTAACTTGAGCTGTTTGATCTCTTAAATGGAGACAATTAGAAATTGATGGTTGGATGGTTTAATATATTAAAAAATTTGAAGGTATTGATTTTATGAATGAATCATAACGTATAGGCAACTATGTTTGGATAATACAAATTTTTAACTATTTCCATTATAATTTTCATACATATTCTTTGAACATCTTATTTGAAGTTTATATGAAAAAAAATCTCTATTATGCTAAGGTTATAATGGTAAACCGAAAAATAAGGAGAAATAAAATTTATTGAACGCTACTTCTACATGCTTAAAAATTACTACTGAGGATTATTGATCGTCGCTTTCCTATGAATTAGAAAAGCGCGATTTATGGAATAATACTGCAAGCGTACAGATCGCGTAATATGCAGGTCGAATCACAGGGAAGTGTTTTAAATCTTATTATTTATCTATTTTTAGGCGAGTTAGGCAAAATCTGGAGATGTTTTTGAATTAATGTATTGAATTTACTATTGATCTAATTCTAATCAGATCAATATCAAATTCAACAACTGAAAAGAAAAGAACCAATTAGAAAAAGAAAATAACAACTAGAACAATAACAGAAAATTAAAAGTGGGACTGTTGTTGAATCTAGTCAACGATCAATCGCTAACATGCAGTAATAAAAGAAAATACAATATGTGTTCTACCAAAACTAATTGCCTAGACACACAATTTGTTATGAAAGAAAAAGACAATCAACTAAAATGAAGAAGAACTTTGTTATTCATAAACGAGAATACATAATTAAAAAACGACATGAACATTTACAATGAGTACAACGTATATTTATAGGTGGGATAGGCCAAACCCTAATCAGATCTATGAATGAATGGGTCTCTTTTCCTAAGAATTCTTATCATATCTCATGCCTTTCTTGACCAAGCTTGTTTGGAAATAATCTTTAATAATATATGAGCATATCATGGTGAATATCTTCCAAATCTTCCATGTGGCTAATTGATTGACAAATGATTTGCATGTGAGTAATTCTTCCAAATATGGACTCTGATTAGACTCCAAAAGTGCATAAAATCTTCAAATCTTCCATGTGGCTAATTGATTGGTAATCAGATTATATGTAATTATTTCTTCCAAACATGGACTCTGATTATACTCCAAAAGCACATGAGATAAAATCTTCGAAGTTGATCTTTTTCTTGTGTAATATCTTGCTTTTCGGGGTGCATGAGGATTGATGAATGGCCTATGAAAATATACGAAAAATACCCAATGTAAAATATATTTATTTACAATAAAGATAAGATAGAGCATAAAAATTAACACTTTTACATGTTAATCAAATACCCCCACACTTATCTTTTACTCGTCCTCGAGTGAAAAGAAGGAAAAATAAAAAAATGAAAAGCTAAACTAGGTAGGTCCTTGATTGCATTGAGCATATGCAACAAGCCGTTAAATCTCTAGGTGTCCCTAGTAGGACGAGTGGTGCCTCGTGAGGGTTTTTAGCGAATACTACCCACAAATTCCAAATGCAGTATATGAGGATCTAATGCAACTACATGAATGCAATGGATATATACAAAAAAACAAAAACAAAAATGACAACACCACTTGTTTAAGAAAAATGGTACAACAAATTAAGTTAACAATTTCTAATCAGTTGATTGTACTTTAGATACCTCAACTTGTCACAAATTTTCAATATAATTCAAGTTTTCAAATGTTAAATTCCAGCTTGGCCAGTTGGTTCAGTTGATAACATAGTGCAGCCATGAAATAGATTCTTAGTTTGCTTGGCATAGTTTTCAAAGTGGCATTATTATTTTCTCATGTATGGCTAGTCAAATCAATAAGGTCAAGAAGTGTTTGGGCATCATCGCTTATTCTCTATTCTATAAAATTTTAAAATTTTATGATTAATTACATAAACCTAACTTAAAAGACCAAGGTATACCATCCATACACTGCCTTGCGGACTAACGGAGAGTTAGGACAGAGCTTGGCGGATTGTGCAGACCGACGCTGACTTTGTCAACAACATGTCGGTAATCCTTAGGTGTCCAATCTCATAAAATGAGACCAAGATATTCCAACGCTGACTTTGTCAACAACATGTCGGATAGAGCTTGGCAGGTTTGCACACCAACGCTTGATATACAAGCAATGTTGGATACTCTTGGATTACTATTATTATTACTGAAAATATAAGCACAAAAGAGAGTTACACGAATTCAACTTAACATAACTTAGTTTTAAAGATTCGAAAAGCCAATATAAGTATTTTAAGTCCTCCACTTATTTAAACAAAGACTACAATGTAGTATAGATTTCATGGCCATCACTTAAGAATCTTCCTATGTACCGGTTACACTATTATCCCTCAAAATTAAACTTTTTGTTATATTTCTTATTTGATCTACGTTGAGAGAAAAAATACTATAAACTGGCTAAAAATTGTAAACTTATTTCGTGGTATCACTCTAAAATAAGTTGTGTGTGTGAGGTTTTTTTTATGTGATGTAGACTTGACTCCCCCACACTAGTTTGAGACAGTGTCCCAACTGTCTAAGGTATGCAGGCCAAAATGGAAAGGAAAAAAAAAGAAAAAAAAAATTAAAAAGAACGTGTACCACCTGATTTCATGGTGGATGATCAGGCTCATGAAGATTGATAAGGTCATCGTCTTCGTATTGCTCGAATTCCAAAAATGGTTTCAGTCGTTGACCGTTTACTTTGAAGAGTTTTCCATCCTTAGGATTTTCAATTTCAACTGCTCCATGAGGATATACTGTTTTCACAACTTAAGGTCCAGTCCATCGAGATCTGAGTTTTCCTAGAATAAAGTGAAGTCTAGAGTCGTATAAAAGAATTTTTTGTCCTACATTGAATTCCTTATGAGGTATGTTCTTGTCGTGTTGGGCTTTGGTTCTTTCTTTAAAGATTTTCGCATTTTCATATGCTTCATTTCTTAATTCCTCTAGTTCTGAGATCTGTAACTTCCTATGTGAGACGGCCTTCTCTAAGTCAAAATTGAAAAGTTTAATTGCCCAAAGAGCATGATGCTCTAATTCAAGAGGTAAGTGACAGGCCTTCCCAAAGACTAACCGATATGGTGACATTCCTAGATTGGTTTTGTAAGCAGTGCGAAATGCCCAAAGTGCATTAATCAGTTTTAAGGACCAATCATTTCTATTGGAATTCACGGTTTTCTCAAGAATTTGTTTGATTTGTCAATTGGAAACTTCTACTTGCCCACTAGTTTGTGGATGGTAAGGGGTCGACAGCTTGTGTGTGATTGAGTATTTCTTGAGCAAGGACTCAAAAGCACGATTACAGAAGTGAGTGCCATTATCACTAATGATAGCTCGAGGAGTGCCAAAGCGCGAAAAGATGTTTTCTTTGAGGAATTTGATAACAACCTTGTTGTCGTTGGTTTTGGTCGGGTTGGCTTTAACAAATTTTGAGACATAGTCTACCGCAAGCAAGATGTAAAGATTCCCAAATGAGTTAGGGAATGGTCCCATGAAATTGATGCCCCAAACATCGAATAACTCAATCACTAAAATGGGGTTGAGAGGCATCATGTTTCGCTTAGTGATTTGACCCGTTCTTTGACATCGATCGCATTTAGAGCAAAATTCAAAAGCGTTACGAAAGAGTGTGGGCCAATAAAAACCGCATTGCAAAACTTTTGCAGCAGTTTTTCTTTCTCCAAAATGACCGCCACAAGCACGGTCATGTGAGAAAGAGAGAATACTTTGGTGTTCATGATCGAGTACACACCTTCGAATGATTTGGTCTGGACAGTATTTGAAAAGATATGGGTCATCCCAATAGAAGTTTTGAACTTTAGAGAGAAATTTTTGCCTATCTTGTTTTGACCATTCAGCGGGTGTTTGTTGCATGACAAGATAATTCACAATGTCAGCGTAACGAGGGGTGTTAGAGATTGAAAGGATTTGTTCGTCGGGAAAATTGTCATCGATTTGGGCGTCATCAACATTTTTGTGCACAATTTGAGAGGGATGATCAGCTACAACATTTTCAAAACCCTTTTTATCTCGTATTTCTATGTCAAATTCTTAAAGAAGAAGAATCCAACGAATCAAGCGGGCCTTGGCATCCTTTTTAGAAATCAAATATCGTAAGGCAGCATGGTCAGTGTAAACTATGACTTTGGATCCTATAAGATATGGTCTGAATTTCTCAAGAGTGAAGACAACTGCCAAAAATTCCTTTTCAGTAGTTGAGAAATTTAGTTGGGCCTCGCTTAAGGTTTTTCTAGCATAATAAATAACTCGAGGGAGTTTATCGATTCTCTGACCCAAGATGGCTCCAATCGCAAAATCAGAAGCGTCACATATAAGTTCGAAGGGTTGAGTCCAATCAGGGGGTTGAATGATGGGAGTCATGGTCAAGATTGACTTAAGAGTTTCAAAAGATGTTTTGCAATCATTGGAAAATTCAAACTTGATGTCTTTGGCAAGTAAGTTTGAGAGAGGTTTCGAAATTTTTGAGAAATCCTTAATGAATCTTCTATAGAATCCCGCATGGCCAAGAAATGAACGAGCATCCTTAACAGACATAGGAGGCGGTTGATTAGCAATCAAATAGATTTTGGATTCATCAACTTCAAGGCCATCTTTTGAGACGACATGACCTAGAACTATCCCCCTTTTTACCATGAAATGACATTTTTCCCAATTAAGCACGAGTGATTTCTCCTTACAATGTTTTAGGACGAGTTCTAAATGAGTGAGACATTGGGAAAAAGATGATCCGTAGATTAAAAAATCAGTCACAAATATTACCAAGAATTCTTCCACCATATCAGAGAAAATAGTCATTATACCCCTTTGGAAAGTCGCGGGGGCATTACAAAGACTAAAAGGCATGCGACGATAAACAAAGGTTCCAAAGGGACAAGTAAAGGTGTTCTTATGTTGATCCTCTAAAGCAACAGGGATATGGTTATAGCCAGAGTATCCATCGAGATAACAATAGTACTCATGTCCTGCTAAGCGTTCGAGCATTTGGTCAATAAAAGGCAAGGGAAAATGGTCTTTTCGTGTGGCTGAGTTGAGCTTTCGATATTCGATACACACACGCCATTTTGTTTTGATTTTTGTTGGGATGAGCTCATTACTTTCATTTTTGATCACTGTGACTCCCGACTTCTTTGGTACAACTTGTACTAGACTCACCCAAGTACTATCAGAGATGGGATAGATGATGTTATTATCTAGACATTTGATTATCTCCTCCTTGACCACTTCTCTCATGTTTGGGTTTAATCGCCTTTGAGCCTCATGGGTGGGTTTAGCCTCATCAACTAAATGTATGCAATATTCCACAATTTATGGGCTAATTCCTTTTATATCGCTCAGTTCCCACCCCAAAGCATCTTTATTTTCCTGCAAAATTTCTAAGAGTTTTTCTTCTTGGTCCTTGGTAAGATTAGAGGCTAAGATTATGGGAAAAGTTTCTGAGGAGTCTAAGTATGCATACTTAAGGTCTTGTGGCAAGGGTTTGAGGTCTAACTTAGGATGTTCTAGAGTGTTAACATTGGTCAACATTCCTTGGTTAGATTCAGATGACGAAGGATTAGAGTCAAGAAATTCATTCAGTTTAGAAATGTATTCGAGTTCATCGAAATCAGAGTCGAAATGGTCAAGACACATTTTCAAGGCTTCAGAAGTGTCATTAGAGGTTTCATCAACTATGGTTTGAATCATGTCGATTTCATCAATCTCAAAATCCCTAGGTTGTTTATTGAGATTAAAGATGTTTAGCTCAATGGTTAGGTGTCCGAAGGAAAGTCGGAGTTGACCGTTCCTACAATTAATGACAGCATTTAAGGTTGCCAAGAAAGGGCGTCCTAATATCAATGGTATTTAAACATTGGGATTTGAGACAGGATCGGTTTCTAGAACTATGAAATCGATAGGGAAGTAAAACTGTTCGATCTGTATCAAGAC
The DNA here is from genome assembly GCA_030737875.1 of Allium sativum. NCBI lineage: Eukaryota > Viridiplantae > Streptophyta > Magnoliopsida > Asparagales > Amaryllidaceae > Allium > Allium sativum. Next base: position 530,152,903 of record CM060916.1, read on the forward strand.
GTCTTCGATTATTCCTTATGGCTTTTTGACAGATCAATCAACTAGCTGAAGAGTGATGTTTGTTGGTTTAATCTCCCCTAATCCAAGTTGACAATAAACAATATAAGGAAGAAGATTGACACCGACATCAAGATCTAGTAGGGCATGAGAGATGTGAGTGTTACCTATTTTACAGCCAATCATAGGGCAACAAGTGTCTTTGTACTTGACTGGGGTAAGACTCGAAAGAATAGAGCTTGTATTCGCAGTTAGAAAGGTGGTTTTTGGGACATTAGTCGCACGTTTTTTTAGCACAATTCCTTAAGACATTTAGAATATTGAGGAATTTGTTCAATGGTGTCTAAAAGAGGAATGTTCACAGGGACTTGTTTGAAAATTTTCAAAATTTTGTCGAAATTTGCCGCCTTCTTCTTGTTATTGAGTCTATGGGGAAATGGAGCTATTGGTTTTTCGACTCTGTGACCAATTTAATCATGTGAAGAAGAAGGTTTATCCACGGAAAAAGAACATGGTAAGGTTGTAGAAGATGGAATGTTGGTATTGCCAACATCGATTTTCGAAGGTGGGTCGGGTTTGCCAAGAACTGCTGGGATTGCCAACATTTAAGGAAAATGGAGGTTTAGAAGAATTGGCGTTCGTAGCCAATGGGTGATCATCAAGATTTGGCATTGGAGTCAAGTACGAAGGTTCGCCAGAGTTGCCCACATTATTATCAATCCTCTTTCCAGGTCGAAGGGTTGTAATAGCATTGACCGGATTATGGTTTTCGTCCTCAAATAATTTACAGCATGAGAGTTATATTTTGGATTCACCTCGGGTTGACTAGACAACTTACCTTTCTCTTTATTTTTCATTAGTTCCTTCATCATATTCATCATTTGGTCGAGTTTAGCGTCGTGTGAGTTCATTTTAGCTTCGTGAGTGTTCAACTGTTTCTCTAAACGCACAATTTCTTGTGACGATTGAGAAGGTTGAGAGGATTGGTTTGATGATTGAAAGTTGGGGTGCCTATAAGGCTGTTTGGATTGAAAGGTTTGAGAATTGGAAGGTGGAGCTTGATAGTTCAGATTTGGAATAAGGGGCTGCACGTGAGATGGGTTAGCCGAATTATTGGGGTTTGGCCAAGAAAAATTTGGGTGGTTCCTCCAACCAGGATTGTATGTGGATGAGTAAGGATTATTTTGAGCTATAGCATTAGCTTGGTCCTAAGAGTAATAGTGGGGTATCCCTTCTCCGGCTTGAGGAGTTTGATTTTCTAAGGAAATCTGACTTGGGTCCATGACATGCACTCCTCTAGTAGAAGTACGAATGGGAACACGAATTGATTCCCATTACATGTCCTTTTCTGAATAATCTTCTAAGAATTTCCAAGCTTTATCGGCCGTCCTAGACATAAAGTCTCCTTCACACATTGATTCTAGTTGAGTTCTAATCTATAGTTTAGCCCTTCGTATGCAATTTGACATAAGTGGTCTTTTAGAATTCCATGATGAGGACAACTGTATAATTGTTGGTTGAATCTTTCAAAGTATTTTGAAAAAGTTTCCCCCTCATTTCGACAAAATTGATTTATCTCGGTTCGAATTTTGAGAGTTTTGTGGAAAGGGAAAAACCTTTTCAAGAATGCAGTGACAAATTCATCCCAACTTCTTATGGAATGTTTTGGAAGAGAATTTAGCCATCTTTTAGCGCGTTCAAGTAGTGCAAATGGAATTAGCCTCAGCTTGATCGATTCGTTAGACAATTGTTGCATTTTTGTTGTGGACGCATACAATTCAAATTCACTTAGAAATTCATAAGCATTTTCAGACCCAGTAAATTTTGGTACCCCTTGAATAAAAGAATGTTTAAGCTCAAAATTGTTTCCTTCAGCTGGTGGGAACACGGTGACAAAGGGTTGAACGGTCCTAGTTGGATAACATCGATCACGAAGAGATAAGGGTCTATCCATTTCGATATTGAGATTTTGAACATTTTGATTTACTCGATTTTTGATCCAACTCGTTTGGAAAATTTTGGTTTATTCGAGAACCCCTAGGAGAATTTTGTTGGCTAACACTTTTTTCACTCATTGTTGTTAAATGCACACACAGAAAAATCCTAGACTTAAGGTTGACATACGAAGCTCCTAATCAAAAAAAAATAACGAACACAAGTGCATCTTATTAGTTGATAATCTCGATTTGAAGGGTGAAGAGGGTCCATGGCCGTTCACGTACAGTATAAATACTAAGGGATACAACCAATGTTTTATGGGTAGTATGCAACCTCTTTTGCTAAAAGTTCAATAAATTGAACTATTATATATCCGCGATCAAACCCTTGAGAAAATCAATTTCACAAAATACACTCTTGCAGTTAAATATTTTGCAAATCAAATTAAGTAAATAGATCAGAAAAGTTGCTAGATTGTCGAAAAATTCCGGATGTAATATGTATCACCGTCCTTTACAAGAGGAATAAAACGAATTCCACATAACAAAATAAATTTCCAAATCTAAGATATTTAACCCAATTTGTTTGTTCTATTGAGCTTGAGTTTTTGCTCCTAAGGCCAATGTCTAACAATTTTTATTTAAGTCCAAGGAGTATGCAAATGACAGAGTTTAATTATTTTGGAGCCAAGGAAAGGTAATGATGACTTCCTTACCTTATGTTTGTTAGGGCTTTTCTTGTAACTAGATTTATTTCAGAATGCAGCCAAAACAACAATCAAACATAAATAATTGCAGAAATTAAAAAAAATTGTACAAGCAAGCCGCTGCCCCTGCAGATTTTTTTTACAAGTAATGTCTTTTTTTCTTTCTTTGCAGCAGACACCTGTAGAGTTAAGAAAATAATACAGCGGGGTATGGCAGTCCTTCTAGAGCAAATGAATGGTGCTAGTTATTCATATCCCACCGTTTCCAAATCGGTTGACCTCTTAATCCTTTGTCGCTTGCTTGAATCTGTTTCTTCCTTTGACCTTTGATTTTTTTGAGGTTTTTATTCTAGAGAAGAGAAGAAATAAACAACAAAGGAAAAAAACTGAAACAAAGCTAAAACAAAAACTAAACTAAAAACTGATTAGACTAAATAACATAAATGAACAACTAAAACTCAACTTTAAAACGGAACTAAACCAAGCATGGAAAAATCACAAAAATTAAGTTTTTTTTTAAATAAAATGGAAAGGAATTGTAAATAAAAGGGAGGAGAAGGGATGTAAGAAATTGGAAGAAAATTGCTGACAAGCAAAAGGGAAAAAGGAAAAAACAAATAGAGATTTTTTTTTGTTGAGAAAAAGGAAAGAAGTCGTAAGATAGAAAGAAATAAATGGAAAAGTGGAAAAGAAATTGTAAGATGGAAACAAAAAATGTAGAAGGAATTTTTTTTTCTTTAGATTTTTCGGAAGTAGGAATGAATTTGTAAGAGTGAAACAAATAAATGAAAAAAAAAAAGAAAGGAGAAAGAAGTTGAAAACAGGAAAGAAATAATGAAAAATGAAAAAGATTTTTTTCTTCTCTTGTTTAGATGATTAAAGTATCAGCAATCAATACCAAATCAACTAATTGAGAATTTTTTTTCTACATATACAAGAAAACAAATGGAAATAAAATAAAATAAAAACTAACACGAATCGGAAATTAAATAAGTAATAAAATTTAATCGCTACCACCCCGGCAACGGCGCCAAAAACTTGATCGTCGCTTTCCTATGAATTAGAAAAGCGTGATTTATGAAATAATACTGCAAGCGTACAGGTCGCGTAATATGCAGGTCGAATCACATGGAGGTGTTCTGAATCTTATTATTTATTTATTCTTAGGCGAGTTAGGCAAAATCTGGAGATGTTTTTGAATTATTGTATTAAATTAACTATTGATCTGAATCTAATCAGATCAATATCAAATTCAACAACTGAAAAGAAAAGAACCAATTAGAACAAGAAAATAACAGCTAGAACAATAAAAGAAAATTAAAATTAGGACTGTCATTGAATCTAATCAACGATCAATCGCTAACATGCAGTAATAAAAGAAAATAACAATATGTGTTCTACCAAAACTAATTGCCTAGACACACAAATTGTTATGAAAGAAAAAGACAATCAACTAAAATGAAGAAGAACTTTGTTATTCATAAACGAGAATACAGAATTAAAAAATGGCATGAACATTTACAATGAGTACAATGTATATTTATCGGTGGGATAGGCCAAACCCTAATCAGATCTATGAATGAATGGGCCTCTTTTCCTAAGAATTCTTATCATATCTCATGCCTTTATTGACCAAGCTTGTATGGAAATAATCTTTAATAATATTTGAGCATATCATGGTGAATATCTTCCAAATCTTCCATGTGGCTAATTGATTGACAAAATATTTGCATGTGATTAATTCTTCCAAACATGGACTCTGATTAGACTCCAAAAATGCATAAAATCTTCAAATCTTCCATGTGGCTAATTAATTGGTAATTAGATTGTATGTAATTAATTCTTCCATACTTAGACTCTGATTAGACTCCAAAAGCACATAAGATAAAATCTTCGAAGTTGGTCATTTTCTTCTGTAATATCTTGCTTTTCGGGGTGCATGAGGATTGATGAATGGCCTGTGAAAATATACGAAAAATACCCAATGTAAAATTTATTTATTTACAATAAAGATAAGATAGAGCATAAAAATTAACACTTTTACATGTTAATCAATTATATCCATTATGCTAAGGATATAATGGTAAATCGTCTATTATGATGAATTTTAAATAGGTTATTTAATTGGACTGTGCTACTTTGCCCGGTTGCAAATCCGGGTAAAATAAGCGAATTAGTACAAAAGGAAGATATCATGAGGGCTAATATGTTAAATTCACGTCCATTTGTGGTGGGACCTCTGGATTTCCTGTTTCTATCCTCACATTTTGACAAAATCGAAGTCGGGCCATGAAGCATTTTCGTATTTAATTACTACATCAATATAGGTTCGGGAATGGTGTCTTATTTGATGACGTTGGTTAATTCTAGATATTTCCTTAAAAGTGTTTATATCTTTCCATTTGTAAAAAAAAATTATTTGTTATATCATCCCACAGCCTTTGCTTTGGTAATTTATTCGCTTAATTCATGGAAAGTTGTTTAGGTGAAAAATCAAAAACTTCGTGGCATGCATTATAAATTTCTTCATCTAAGAATGGTTACATGGACAACTACAACTATCCTATTCAAATATTTAAAAGCACATTTTATTTATACCAAGGTTGAATAATTAATCTAAATAGTGCAAGTTTCTTTTCTGAATAATTTGTGAAATATGTAAATAAACCTTTATTGTGTATATCAATCACAGTTTTGAGCAAAAAAGGGAAATGAATGATGGAAAAATTGAAATGAATGACAAAAAATAGTATAGCTCACATTTATAGAAAGTAACTTTAGAGGGTTTGTATATTAAAGAAGTTTTACTATGGTAATTTTTTTTTTCTAATCATATTTTGCCTCAATGTATGTTATTGTCACGATATCAATGTTTTAAATCATCATGTCTCCGTTTTCCTAAACAATTAGGAACCATTATGTTTTAACTATTATCAAGCGTCGGGTCTTGTTTCACATTCCTGGCCCTTTATTTCAGAAAAGGATCATTATTTTTAAAATATATATAGCAATAGGTGAGTAAATTCAATAAAAATTAAGTTAATTTTTGGAGTAACTAACCTTTGCTATTTTCATTGATTACGATCTTGACTAGCCATTGTTCTAAGTGAAAAAAAGAAATGAGTGGAGGAAAATTAATAAAAACTAAGTAAAAAAGGAAAGAAAGTAAAGCATGTAGCTTAAGGAGGTTTGCAAAATCAATCGTGAAAATCTTGAAAACTTGAGCGGATCAGGTGATTCCTCCTCATTTCTAATAAATTCATCCCTGGACACAGCAACATATCATCATCTTCATTAACATACTATTTTTTGTTACATTTTTTATTTGTCAAAGTCATCATCATTCATTTTCATGTATGGGGCATTCAAGATAAGTAAAGCTTATAATTTCATTACTAAAATATATTTAATGCAATAAAATAGACTTACTGTATGAAATCTTTATGTGCTTTATATTTAGTATAATTTAAGTCCTACAAAAACTCATTTTATGAAGATGGATTTGAATATTCATATAGAAAAATTATTTTCTCATATATGAAGTTCAACATGTTATCCATATTTATCCTATGCCTCCTTTTATTCCATTCCAAATACAAGATTCTTAGAGTTTTCAGCGCAAATTTTGCAATAAACTATCTCCGTCCTTTAAATTTCCTTTATCAACCATCTACTTTGATATGTCCTTAAATGTGAAATTCCCTAAGAAATAACTGTTTACCCCATATCATAAGTACTGCATGTTCAGGTTTCGACTGTATATCTAGAAGTTTACAACCTCTTCTTTCGTGTTTAATCGAATCTTCATATATTTATCTCCTATATATTTCAGTTAATTCATACATTCGCTGTGATTACCCATTTCATCATTCGAGTTTTAGGAATCTCCCTTCTATCTCTTTATCAAAGTTCTAGCTATCCATTATTACTTATTTGCACTAGGATTCGGGTTCAGGTATTACTCAATTTTTCATTGCATTGATTGAATATGTTATTCGATTGAACTAATTATATTCTCTTTTTGTTTATGAAATTGGTTTGTGTTGTTTGTTAATTCCTGCTATTATAAAATCAATCAATAAACAATATTTCAAAATTTTTTCTATTATAAAATCAATCAAGAAACCATGTTTCTAAAAAGAACAATTCATAATAGAAATATAGATGTAATTACGGCAAAAATTGGCCTTGGATCGATTGAATATTGGATAAAAAGGTTTAATAGATGTTATATAACAGGAATGTAAATGTAACTATTAAAAAAACGTAACTATAGCACAAATATAAATAAGGAGGTGCATTTATCAAGTGTTTGATTTGTCTGCCGAATATCCTAAAATTGGCCATGTATTCTTTTTACATACTTTTCGCATTGTGAAAAATAAATTGGTATAAATTTAAGTACTCTTATTATCTTTCTGCTAGGCTATTGTCTTTTTGATTTGGTGGAAATATTGTTTTCCATTTCTGTTTCAATTTATAAATTACGCATTCAAATGGACGGTTCTAGTCAAAATATTTTTTACATAAAATAGTCACTTATTATACACACACGCATTTGCTACAGTTTGATTATTGATTCCCCCCGTTATTATTAATAAACATGAGATCACTCATCCATCGTGGCAAATTTTGAATCATTCAATTTTCTTAACCTTTAACAACTATGATTTGCTTATCCATCACGCGAAATCTTCTCTTATCTGTAGGTAACGTAATACTTTTCAGGTTCTTATAATGTATTCTTTCTTAAAAAAGTTGTAGATAATTGTTAAATATAACAAACCAGATTTATTTTGTAACAACCCGGAAATTCTGAGCCAATTTAAAAATTTTATTTTGGCAATTTTGATGAATTTTGAATATTTAAAATGAATTATTTTAAATAATAACGACGAGAAATTTATTTTGAATAGAATTAGAAGTATATATTTATATAGATTGTCGTTAGAATATAAATATTTATTTTATATTATAAAAGGAAATGAAAATGGCGCGGTAGTTTGAAAATTCGATTTCAAATTTCAAATGAATGTACATGATTCGAAATAAACCGGATTTTGGCGAAACCAAAAATATTTGAATCTATTTGAGAATATCTTCCAACAAATCAGAAAAATTGAAATGTCATAGCGGGAATCAAAAGATACGTCCAGTTGAAAATTCAGAATAGTCGCTATGGAATTATGGCCCTTAAAAATGGAAATTTTGCAAATGACCTCGGTTTTCGACGAAACCACTTTTGTTAGATCCATGATGTCAAGTTATTGCTAGGTTTCAAAATTCGTAATTTTTCGAATCAATATGTGAGCGCGGCAAAGGAAAACGCGTTTGACCAGTTTTAGTTGATTTTAATTGACTGGAAAATGGTCATTTTTCAAATGGTCTCAGAATTTAACGAAATTAGTTTTGTTAGGACCGTATCGTCAATATGAAGCTAGAAAATATTTTTCGTGAATTTATAGAGCTCGTATGTGGCTCCGGTAAATTGAAATGTGCGTTCAAATTCAATATATAGAGTTATATTTTGATTTTGACGAAAACTGATCGAAACGATCGAATCAGCCTGCGATACCTATCCAATTGTGTTCGGAATAGGGGTAATTAGCTATGGATGACACTCGGTGGGTTCGATTTCGAGGTCGAAATAAAAAGTTGCTTTTTGAAATTAAATAATTAATTAAATAAATATATATATATATATATTAATATAATCCCTCCTCCCCCCTTTCATTCTTTCAGAAGAAATCGAAATAAAAAAAGAAAGAAAAAAAACGACGCGACGGAGGAGGAGACCGCCGCTCCAGGCGTCGCGCCACCCCCACCGCCGGCCATCGTCTGTAACGACCCGGATTTTGAGCGACTTTGGTTATCGATGTAAGCTCGACGTCGATAACCAAAGCATCGAAAAATCCTGGTAATTATTGAAAGAAATTAGAAGGTGAGAATAGATAAGATAGAATCTTAGAATAGAAGAAGAAGAAGAACACAACATCAGAGTAACACGAACCTCACAGCGGAACGAATAACATATAATAGATAACATAACTTTGAAATATAACAGTTATGTATACAATAGCACTTATCAGAGTACAACACTTACAACATAGCGGAAATAAACTATAGCTATGTGATTCAGAAGCCTCCTGCTCCAGCTCTTCAAGTATATCTGTAAAATCCTGACTACTTGACTGCCCGTACAAATTTAGGCACCCAAGAGTTTAGGGAAAACAACAAAGTGAACTTCGGGTCAGTCATGGGACTGGTGTGAGTAAAACAGTCTAAACAGGTATATGAACAAGTAAACGATACCTCATAAGACCACGCCGCAGAACGGAACGGGTTTTTCCCTTATGAGAATCCAAAATATCTTTATATCAAAAACCTTTTGATATTATAATAATGTCTATGTACAAATAGATATCAACTAGCAGAAACGCTTTCATCTCACGTTCTACATATATAGTATACAATCAAAATCGCAAGCACGTATTGGATAATGGATTTCCAACTATGACAAGGTATGGAACCACCTTCCGATCAGTGTACTCTAGGAACGATACACTGGAGTTCAACAAGAACATCTTGTAACTCAGCCACACATGACCGACCACTCATTTCGCTTGAGTGTATCGAATGTATATCACCAACGGTTGGGATCAGCAACCGTTCCCGTATATATATATGGGACAACATTGATAGATTTAAGAAACAAATGAATATTCACTAGATAGGTGATTATACACCCTACTTCGGTGCGACCGACTTAGCCATGCTGCCTGCCCGATTTCTGTCATTTACCGGATGATGAGGCTAGAAGCTACGCTTTATCATTACATCAGATTCACTTCGAATGCCACATTGTCAGATCCATCGAAAATCACTAATTGATGTCTACAACAGTACATTACGTGTTAGCTAAAGAAGTTTCCTTCTCCGCTTCCACTCTTGGTACGGTTGAAGAAATCAAGGTACGTGACCTTTCTGGAAATACTCTGTCAGACATTCATTCATACAAATCATCATCATTCACTTAGAATGTCACATCGTCATACCCGCCAAATCACAAATTGACTTATCCAAAAATAACACGGGTATACAACTAAGAGAAACGAATTCCTCCGCCACCAAACATGAATACGTTTGAACAGATCAACTTACGCGATCCATTGGATATACTCTGTCAGACCTTCGTCCATACAAGTTGTCCTGGGACTGGACAAACCGAAGGCACTATTCCGTATATCCATCTTAGTCACTGTTATCTAAGACTTATACAACAGCCCTTGCAATTTACTCCGTCTTCAATTATCTTTGGCATATATGATTCGCGACGCTTATGCCAATACAGAGTGGTTCTATGGATAATAATCCAACCGGTCTCTCCATATTAACAACGTTAAAATGGTCAATACTTCGATAGTCGGTGAGTTAACTATCAAAGAAAAACAAGTGTGCAAAACAACGATATTATTTCTAAGTGGAAATTATATCGAACAAACATCATTTAACATAAATCTCTATAGTTCATTTATTTACTTATCTCCTGTTTCCCTATATTCAACATTTGCTATTTTTCTTTTATCAGAAAACATTTCTGATTCTCGTTTGGAAAACATTTCCAAAACTCCTTTATGATCAAACCTTACCATTTCTTAATCAAGAAGGAAGTCACTCAAGTTGGGGTATAATTACCTCTCAGACCTTAACTGAACAACGTTATAACTTCGAAATGGTCAAAGTTTATCTTTTAATCTTTAACAACTTCTTTACGCCTTTCTCGGATTCAATTTTACTAATCCACTTCTATATTTAAAACATTGGTTATAACGATAACGTTATAATCCCTACTTTCGAATTATCTAACTTTAATTATAACTTCTATTCTTATTAGTGAATAATTAACCTAACACTTATTTATTTATAAATAAATAAATCTCTATTTAAACACTGGAAAGTATAAGTACTTTCCCGAATTCGATATAATCGAATTTGCCGATTAACTCTCTTCGAGAAATCTCTATTTGATTAACTCTTCTTCGAATAACCTATATTCAATTAACTTCTTCTCGAATAAACGATATTCGATAATCTCTCTATGAATAACTAATATTCGATAACTCTTCCTTTCAAATATCTCATATTTGAAAATCTCACTTCGATTAAACTATAATCGATAACTCTCTTCGATGAAACTAACATCGATAACTCCTTTCGATGAAACTAACATCGATAACTCCTTCCGATGAAACTAACATCGATAACTCCTTTCGATGAAATTAACATCGATAACTCCTTTCGATGAAATTAACATCGATTTATTTAACTCGACGAACTTAACTCGACTAACTTAACTTGACTCGACTAACTCGACTTACTTGGTTCGACCAATTCGATTCGATTAACTAGGCTCGACTAACTTGACTAACTCTGTCTCAAATAACTATATTTGATTAACTCTAGTTCGTTTTAACTCTAATCGATTAACTCTAACTGATTAACTCCAACTGGTTAACTCTATTTGATTAACTCTAACTGGTTAACTCTATTTGACTAACTCGACTTGACTAACCCCTTTCGAATAACATATTCGATTAACTAACTTTCGAATACCATATTCGATTAACTAACTTCGAATACCATATTCGATTAACTCCTTTCGAATGTCTATATTCGATTAACTAACTTCAAATACCATATTTGATTAACTCCTTTCGAATGTCTATATTCGATTAACTAACTTCGAATACCATATTCGATTACTCCTTTCGAATGTCTATATTCGATTAACTAACTTCGAATACCATATTCGATTAACTCCTTTCGAATGTCTATATTCGATTAACTAACTTCGAATACCATATTCGATTAACTCCTTTCGAATGTCTATATTCGATTAACTAACTTCGAATACCATATTCGATTAACTCCTTTCGAATGTCTATATTCGATTAACTAACTTCGAATACCATATTCGATTACTCCTTTCGAATGTCTATATTCGATTAACTAACTTCGAATACCATATTCGATTAACTCCTTTCGAATGTCTATATTCGATTAACTAACTTCGAATACCATATTCGATTAACTCCTTTCGAATGTCTATATTCGATTAACTGACTTCGAATATCATATTCGATTAACTCCTTTCGAATGTCTATATTCGATTAACTAACTTCGAATACCATATTCGATTAACTCCTTTCTATAACGTTTATCCATTTTAAAAAGATCCCCTTTTTAACACGTTTATTCATTTATAAAGATTTACTATTATTAACGGTTCTTCACTTTATATATGTCCTTTTAATAACGTTTTTCCTTTTTATAACGGTTTCCTTTATAAACCAATTTCCTTTTTATTAACTCTATTTATTTTCTAAATATTCCCCTTGTAAATGGTTTACAAATATTTCTTTTCTCTATTTTATTCTATTTGCAAATGGTTTACAAATATTCCCTTTTCAAATTTATTCTTAAAAATATTCTAACTCCTTAAATTCCCGGGAAAATTCGCCATAACCTCCTTTGTATCGGGAGCATCGGGAAAATCCCCAAACTCGCCACACAGGCCTTTCCATTCAAAAAGAAATGTTTTGAATTTATTTCCTTTTCAAATATCTCCTATTTATAAATATTCCAATTTATAAACATTTCTTATTTATAAATATTCCACTTTATAAATATCTCTTATTTATAAATATCCCATTTTATAAATATGCTATTTTCAATATCACTTTGAAAATTCCCTTATCTACATTCCGGTATGTTATGGTATTCAATCATATCAAATCACGATGTTCAATATCGTCCAAGCACATATAATCGTCCACAGATTTTATATCACGTCATATAACAATATATGAAAAACAATAAAATAACTGTTGAGGAATCCAGTTGGATTCCTCCAACCTGTCTCCCTGCATCCACAGATGTTACACAATATGATTATCATCACTTTCAGTTCACTATAAATTATTCTGATAGCAGAATCAATATATAAATATTTAACGGTTTATATATATATAATTACATATATATATATATATATTCACTAACTGACTAGCAGTTCAATCAATCAACCAACACACAGCAATCAACAGATGATTAACAGTTCTAAAAATACATTATAAAAATATAGCTGTTCAGAGTTGGTGATTTTTACTCACATTGGACTGTTATCGTTAAAAACGATTAACTGTCTTTGATGTAGACGGACAATTTATTTTGCAATAAATTGTAACGAGCTTCGATGGACTTCCAGTCAGTCTCATTGTGTTGCTCCCGTCCATACGATCCCAACGCAACTTGTTTCGCTGATTTTCGACCCCGTATGACGAAGTTATGATGATAACAAGTTAGAGTATTATTTTATATAAACAAACATGGATTTTTTTTATTTTAAATAAAGGCCTTGACCTTTTTAAAGCCCATCGGCCCATCCATCTTTAAACCCGTCCGCACTATCTCCTTCCCCAAATCAAAATACAGGAGCCGCTCCTCCATACATCAACCACAGCCACACCTTCCACCCATTTCTCAACGAACTCCAAAAACAAAGATACCGCCCTCTTCTCCTTCGAATGAGCTTCTCCTCCTTCCCACTTTCATCAACCTCGAGCCTACCCTCCTTGGTGCGACTTTAGGACCTCGCGCGCCACTTACAGTAACCCATCGACAAAAATCTGCATTGGACCTCCTCAAAACTCACGCACACCTTCTACTTGATGCGACAAACCCCACCCCAACACCCATTCCTTCGATCGAACCGCCACTAGCTCGCCAAACCGAACCCTAGATCTCGCTGAGCAAAACTCAGTACCCAATACCGACGTCGAGTTCTTCAAAACGCACACCAAGTTGAAGAGTAATGATTTGTGAATCCGAATATATACTTATCCTAATTTATAGGATTTATTTTGATTTTCATTTGAAATTAGGAGGATTGGATTTTCATTTCGTGGAAGAACAGAAGTTGCAGCGTGAATTATTTCTGTGTTGACCAAATGAAGATTTAGGTTTTAAGGGGGTATTTATAGGATAACAAAATATCTAGATATTTTTATATTAATATTTTAATATTTTTATTTAATCCTTTATATTCATTTCTGACTTCTAAAAATCCGTGTGATCACACATGATGCCCAAAAATCACGAAATTGGACATGTAGCTAGAGTTCGACATTACGGTCCTAACGAAACTGGTTTCATCGAATTCCGACTTCGTATGCTCACACATCGTATTTTTAACTGCTAAAATACTGACTGTTTTACACTCTAAAAATCCGTACGACCACACAGTGACTCTAAAAATCACGAAACTTGACATCTAACAATAATTTGACATTGCGGATCCAACAAAATTGGTTTCGTCGAATTCCGACTTCGTTTTCAAAAGTGGCTATTTTTAAAGCTCTGAATGACCCATTTAAATATATAAATATATTTAAATATAATTAAATTAAATATTAATAAATTAATATTATCGTATATATTCACATATGATATCGTACAGCTCCAGAATATCATATCAGAATTTACAGTTTGATATTTCAGATTTCAGATTATCTCGATATTCAATTTATATCGAAAATCTCTTTTATAACGTATATAAAGCGTCGCAAATTATAAAGGAATTCCACAACGACTTTTCTGAAATTTGATTAGGACATATCTCAAAATCTACACGACGAAATCCCGATTTTTCTCTTCCACTAGAAAGATATACTCCACCAGCTCCGTACGTTTCTTGTTTCACAGAAATCCGATTTAAAACGAATCCTGTACATTCAGTTGAAGTTCAAATCGCCAAATAGCGAACTGCAGCGCCATTTCAAGCTCGATTTTAATTATAATATAATTATACGTTCAAACTGTCGTCGATTGAATATATCCGTCAATATAATTCAACTCTAACCTGAAATATATCTCGGGGATGACCGAGTTCACATTATATTGTCAATTCACTATTTCTGGTTATTTCTGAATTAAATATATTATTTAAATTAATTAAATATTCACTATAATTTAATTAAACGACGATTTAATTCCCTACCTCACGATATATATAATTAAATTAATTAATTATAATACCCCTGACAATGCGGGTCATTACATTCTTCCCCACTTAAAATAATTTCGTCCTCGAAATTGCTAAGTTAGAGGACGACCCTATCTATTGGAATTTCTAAGATTTGTTTACCCCTTATTTCTGATTTCGAATGAACCAATTAATATCGACTAAAATATTTATTCATTCCGACCAACTAAAATTTTCAAAAATTCTGAAAATTTTCTAACACTTTAAATTTTCGGAAAATTTCGCCAGCACCTCCTTTGTACTAGTCAATAGGTCAAACTCCAACTCGCCTCTCTGGGCCATCTCCAACCCAAAAGAAAATCAAACAGCCAAGCGGCTTGCCAATTCGGCTCATAAATCCCAAACTCATATAAAATATAAACTTGTACCTTTTTGTCGGGCATATCATTATATCCCTTACATCTGCTGCTAATTCAGCATATACAAATGCCTTTTCAATCGAACTCCAATCAATTTCATCTCCAACACAACCATTCGCATATATCCAAGTCGAATTCACTTTCAGATTATCCTCTAATCAAATCCAATTTCATTTAACTTAGTCAAAGTTAAATTCTAATTTATTATTCCCTTTCACTATTTTAATCCATTTAACTTCATACGTTAAATTTAAATTTCAAATTCCTAGGTTTATTTCAAATCAATTTGAAATCATAATACCTATTCAAAACCTTTGAATTTCTAAACACTTGTTTTCTCAAAACAATTCAAATTAAAATATTTGGTAGTAATCGACCACTTAGAAACTCGAAAATCACACCGATGATACTGCGCAGTCATCATCGGAATTATTTTCCAGCGACCCAAGTGATTTCAATACTATATCATTTTCAATTACCATTACTAAATACTTATATTTTGAAAACATTTCAAAATTTCCCAGGAACTTAAAATTTCCTTATTTTAATTCCAAATCTGATTTAAATTCATATTTAATTCATCTTATTTCATATACTTTACTTATATGATTCTGATTGGTTATATATAACCATTTCACTTTATAATCTCATTCGATTATAATTACAACCAATATATCTAATATATGATAATATATTACATATCCATACTGTGTCGGTCCATCGTATTCAAGTATTTATTTACTCCTACCGATACAGTGGATCAAACTGATCGACCAGAACTCATAAACAACTCAGCCAATGAATCCCCACAATATAAAACCATTTTTATATCAAATACAAATACGCACTCGTATATATACACTCAAACTCAATCAAGGGTATTACTAACCCTATCTCTACCAAGTCACGCCACAGAGCCAAGTAATTCTTAACTTAAGCTCTGATACCAACTGTAACGACCCGAATTTTGAGCGACTTTGGTTATCGATGTAAGCTCGACGTCGATAACCAAAGCATCGAAAAATCCTGGTAATTATTGAAAGAAATTAGTAGGTGAGAATAGATAAGATAGAAACTTAGAATAGAAGAAGAAGAAGAACACAACATCAGAGTAACACGAACCTCACAGCGGAATGAATAACATATAATAGATAACATAACTTTGAAATATAACAGTTATGTATACAACAACACTTATCAGAGTACAACACTTACAACACAGCGGAAATAAACTATAGCTATATGATTCAGAAGCCTCCTGCTCCAGCTCTTCAAGTATATTTGTAAAATCCTGACTACTTGACTGCCCGTACAAATTTAGGCACCCAAGAGTTTAGGGAAAACAACAAAGTGAACTCCGGGTCAGTCATGGGACTGGTGTGAGTAAAACAGTTTAAACAGGTATATGAAAAAGTAAACGATATCTCATAAGACCACGCCGCAGAACGGAACGGGTTTTTCCCTTATGAGAATCCAAAATATCTTTATCAAAAACCTTTTGATATTATAATAATGTCTATGTACAAATAGATATCAACTAGCAGAAACGCTTTCATCTCACGTTCTACATATATAGTATACAATCAAAATCGCAAGCACGTATTAGATAATGGATTTCCAACTATGACAAGGTATGGAACCACCTTCCGATCAGTGTACTCTAGGAACGATACACTGGAGTTCAACAAGAACATCTTGTAACTCAGCCACACATGACCGACCACTCATTTCGCTTGAGTGTATCGAATGTATATCACCAATGGTTGGGATCAGCAACCGTTCCCGTATATATATATGGGATAACATTGATAGATTTAAGAAACAAATGAATATTCACTAGATAGGTGATTATACAACCTACTTCGGTGCGACCGACTTAGCCATGCTGCCTGCCCAATTTCTGTCATTTACCGGATGATGAGGCTAGAAGCTACGCTTTATCATTACATCAGATTCACTTCGAATGCCACATTGTCAGATCCATCGAAAATCACTAATTGATGTCTAGAACAGTACATTACATGTTAGCTAAAGAAGTTTCCTTCTCCGCTTCCACTCTTGGTACGGTTGAAGAAATCAAGGTACGTGACCTTTCTGGAAATACTCTGTCAGACATTCATTCATACAAATCATCATCATTCACTTAGAATGTCACATCGTCATACCCGCTGTGACGGCCCGCTCCGCACCAGCCTACATTTCCTCCGGAAGTGCGCTGTACACATGTCCCGACTAGCACGGAACGGTCGCCAAAGAAAGGAAAGAAGGGAATGAACTAATCAAGGAACCTGTAGAATGTCTCACAGCGCATGGAATAAAATATAATAATAACATACTTGACATAAAACAGGTGAGACAGTGCATAAGCTGATAACTAAAATCAATCATCAATCATCAGAGCAGCGGAAATCCAAATACAGCTTATTACAATTTTCCAAATTTACTGTCTCTAAACAAAAGAAAGCTAAAGTAGAAGATACACCACCAATGCCCAAGCAGTGATCTTCAACAACACAGGGAGAATATTATGTATATAGTACGTGGAAGCCTCCTGCTCGTCTCCGGATCATCTACCCGTGCATCACCAGCTAACCTGTCTCTAGTCTGCTCGTGTGAGCACCCAGAGTAATAAGAGGAGACATAAAACTCTGGGTCAGACATAAAGCCTGGTGTGAGCGATAAGCATCTAAACAGAATAATAACAGGTATACTAAACCATACCTGAACCTGGACCTGCAACCAAAGAGTTAGTACCACATACCGTACAATACTCCAAGGTGCCATAATAAATAGTGTAAGAATACGGGGGTGGGGTGTGCATGTCACAATGATAGCAAACAAATCATCCATAGCAACCATCCTCACATCTCTCTCTCAGTGCCTAAAGCGTACGATATCTACCACTTTGGAACACTAGACAAACTGAGGTAACGACGAATCCCGACTTGTAGAAACCCTGCTGTGACCAAGCCAAACACTTGGAGTCATGACCAAACATTTCAATGACCCACTTCATTGGTCGTAGCCCTTGGTTCTACCAATGCCATAATGGCCCTGAATCCGCCTTCGTACCTCCTACCATAGTGGTTCAAAGCTATAGACATCGATAACTCCTTAGCACGCGTCCCGCAGCAAAGCCCAGCCATGAAGCGAACTCGTTGATTCCCATCTAAATCTTGAGCTCTAACTTCTCATTTGGGCTTCCTTTGCATCTCGGGTTTTGATCGAGTTGGAGTTGGTCTTCAAAAGAGTTGTCGCATAGAAGTGGTCCTGAATTCGATTCGGTTCGGATATATACGTATAACACGGTTCGGTTCGGTGCAATGCTCCATGGTGTATTCCTGCGTGTGGTTCGGTTCGGTAATCCTTCCCCTTAGACGTCGGCTCGGTTCGGATGTCACGCTCCAGTCGGTTCGGTTCGTCCCTCCTCCAGCTTGACTGCTCCGATCCGATCTCGTCCCCTGGCCTACTCCGATCCGGTCCTGCTCCATAGCCCGATCCGATCCCATCCCCTTATTTGCTCCGATCCGCTTCGCTCCCTAGCTTACCCCGATCCGATCCGCTCTTCAACCTACTCCGATCCGATCCGCTCTTTATAGTTCCGATCCGATCCCCTTGTCCACTCCAACTCTAAGTAAACGGCCTTCCTTCTCGCCCAGCCTCCTCCAGTGACAAGTTCCAATCCAGTTCGAATCCCTTTGGTCAGTTCACAAATCCGATCCGACCCCCTACTCCGATCCGATCCGGTTCGGAACCTGCACATTTCTGCAACTTTCCAGCGAGCTTTCTACGCCATTCGACGGCGTTTTCGACCAATCTAACTATTCTAATCAATCATAAAACATACCATAGAGTCATAGCAACATGTAAAAGTAACCACAAACACCAAAAAACAATCCAAATGAATCAAAATAGATCAAAAGTGGCTAAAACCTCACATTTTCCTATAATCCTTCTTAATCATGTTTAAGCACATACTTAGTAAAACTTAATCAAATCGTCTAAATTTTCTAACAGAGGCATGAAATATTATTTAAGAATTTCTAAACATTTTTCCAGAATTTATTAGTGTATAAATTCGCTAATCTTCACTAATCACCCTTAATTAACTATAATTAGTGTCAAAACGATGCTATCACTCACCTTAGCCACAACTAAAACCCCAAAACTGAAATATTCTCTGATTTGGCGTTGTTCCCAATCTTACACAGCAGCTCTACCTCGGTTCTCGTGCTAATACTCCTTGATTTGATGTTTGCTAAGTCTAATCTCCAATTAGAAAGTGATTAAGAGGTGTTTTGAAGAGATTTAGAGGGTGGAGGCCATGGCTAGGTTAAGAGGAATGAATAGTGACGGCTGAAAAATGAGAAAAAGGTATTCTCCAAACCCTAACAGCCCTTTTAAACTCCTAATCCCGAAATTTCCCTTTGGGCCTAGCTGTTAATCACCCGGTTAAGCCCAATTAAGCTGTTTTTCACCACCTGAAACTTGTTTCGGCCATATCTCCCAAACGGTGAGTCCGTTTGGCTAATGTGACCACTCTACGGAAAGAGAAACCATCATCCGAAGCCAATGGAAGTGGTTTCAGGTCAAAATTCATTTCCAGTCAAAAGTTATGGCCAAAACAGTGCCAACTAGGGGTAAAATGGTCATTTAAAAATCGGGAAAAATCATGAACATGGGAAATGACCACAATAGTCGTCTCCCAAAGTTACATGACCATACGACTTCGTATGTGAAAGAAATAAATATCCTACGATCCTATGATGCGTAGAATACGGGTCGTTACACTCTCCCCCCCTTAAGAAATTTCGTCCCCGAAATTCCTTAACTCAAAACATACAAAAGATCCCGCATGCCTAACAACCACATACAACAATCAAACATGCAAAACAAGCAAAACAAGCCTATCCTAGCATGCGGAAAACTAAATCGAAGTCAAAATCTTACCACGCAAAGAGTTCTGGATAAGTCTTCCTAATGTTCTCCTCTGTCTCCCAAGTACAATCATCCTCGTCCTCGCCCCACTGAACCTTGACTAGCTTCACCGCCTTTCTTCGAAGTTGCTTCATGTCGTGCTCGACAATACGGGCCGGCTTGCGGTTCCTAACCGCCTCGGGTTCTACTTCGAAGTCCTCTAACTGATCAGGTGAAATAGTCATATCTGAGTCGTGAACGAACTTCCTTAGTTGGGAAACATGAAATACGTCGTGAACTCCCGCCATCTTCTCTGGTAAGTCAATTCTGTATGCCAAATTCCCGACTAGTTCAAGAACAGGGAATGGGCCAACAAATCTTGGTGCCAACTTGCCTCTCCTGCCAAATCGTATTACGCTCTTCAACGGAGAAATCTTGACAAACACCAAGTCACCAACGGAGAATTTTAAGTCTCTTCTCCTCTTATCAGCATAACTCTTCTGCCTATCTTGGGCAGCCTTCATTCGTTGTTGAATGATCTTGATCTTATCTGAAGTTTCCCTCGCCACATCTGGTCCAAGCATAAACTTCTCGCCAGTCTCTATCCAACATGATGGTGAGTTACACGGTCTTCCGTACAAAGCTTCAAACGGAGCCATACCGATACTGGATTGGTAGCTATTATTATATTCAAACTCTACTAGATGCAAATGGTCATCCCATGATCCACCAAAATCCAATATACATGCTCTCAAGAGATCCTCCAAAATACGATTCACCCTCTCCGTCTGACCGTCGGTCTGAGGATGATATGCGGTACTGAGATGTAACTCTGACCCTAGAGCCTCTTGTAAGCTCTTCCAAAACCCACTAGTGAACAACGGGTCTCGGTCACTCACAATGCTTTTGGGTACTCCATGAAATCTCACTACCCACTTCGTATACAATTCTGCCAACTTGGTTGCCGTTCTGGTCGATTTGACTGGTATAAATCTTGCGCTCTTAGTCAATCGCTCCACAATTACCCAAATGCTATCATATCCCGATTTAGTCCTTGGTAAACCATCAATGAAATCCATCGAGACTTGCTCCCATTTCCATTCGGGAATTTCTAAGGGCTGTAACAACCCACTAGGCTTCTTTTGCTCGGCTTTAACTAGCTAGCAATTCATGCACTTGGATATAAACTTCCCAACGTCTCTTTTCATCCCTTCCCAGTAGTAAGTCTGCTTCATATCTCGATACATCTTGTTACCAACGGGGTGTATAGTCAGCTTTGAGTGATGACATTCTCTAAGCACTTCATCTCTCAATCCATTGACATTGGGTACAACAAGCTTTCCATTCTTTCTAAGCCATCCATCTCGATCAAGCCCATACTTGTTCATCTCCTCATCGACACACATCTCTAACTTGGAGATGATTTCCAATAGGTTTGGATCGTCCCTCTGACTAGAGCCGATCCGCTCAATCAAAGTGGGTCTGATCGTCAAACTTGCTAACATTTCTGGATCCAATTCGCACTTTGGTCTGAAATCAAACCCCGCGATATACTCCAGTTGCTTCCATTCAAGGAACATAGCCCCTAAGCTGGCATGTCTTCTACTCAATGCATCAGCCACCGCATTGCCCTTTCCCGGTGTGTATGCGATGTCAAAATCATAGTAAGCTAAGAACTCTAACCATCTCTGCTGACGGAGATTCAGATCTTTCTGAGAGAAGAGATACTTTAACGACTTATGATCAGTAAACAGCTCAAATCTTTCTCCCAAGAGATAGTGTCTCCACATCTTTAACGCGAACACGATCGCTGCCAATTCTAAATCATGGGTAGGGTATCTTCTCTCGTGCGGTTTCAATTGCCGACTTGCATAAGCTACAACCCTACCGCCTTGCATCAATACAGCACCCAGTCCGGTACCACAGGCGTCCGTGTATACCGTCATCTCTTCATCCCCCTTAGGAATGACTAACACTGGTGCGCTCGTCAACTTGTCCTTTAGACTCTTGAATGCATTCTCGCACCTTTCATCCCAGACAAAAGCTTGATTCTTCTTGGTCAACTGGGTCAATGGTGTTGCTATCTTGGAGAAACCTTGGATAAACTTACGATAATATCCAGCTAATCCCAAGAAACTTCTTACATCTGTTGCATTCTTGGGCGTAGGCCAATCTTGTACCGTAGCCACCTTTGCTGGGTCCACGGCAATACCGTTCTCTGATACAACATGGCCCAAGAACCTCACTTCCCTCTTCCAGAAGTGACACTTAGAAAACTTGGCTTTCAATTGGTGTTTTCTCAACACCTCCATCGCTACTCTTAAATGTTCCTTGTGTTCTTCCTCTGTCCTCGAATAGACCAAAATATCATCAACGAACACAAGGACAGACTTATTCAACTGATCTCTGAATACCCTATTCATAAGATCCACAAAATATGCCGGGGCATTAGTCAGCCCAAATGGCATAACCAACCATTCATAAAATCCAGACGGCGTTCGAAATGCCGTTTTAGCTATACTCTCAGCTTCCACTCTAAGCTGATGAAAACCTGTCGCGAGATCCAACTGAGAGAACACTCTCGCGCCACTCAACTGATCGAACAAATCATCTATCCGCGGGAGAGGATACTTGTTCTTCCTCGTCACTTTATTCAACTCGCGGTAGTCTACACACAAACCAAGGGAACCATCCGCCTTGGTAGCAAACACAACTGGTGCTCCCCATTCAGAAACACTCCTTCTGATAAATCCCTTCTTCAAAAGATCGCTGACTTGCACCTCGAGCTCTCGCTGCTCCCTTGGTGCCATACGACGAAGTGGCATCACTATAGGCCTGGCATCCTTTACCAAATCAATACGAAACTCAATCTCTCGGTGTGGTGGAAGTCCGGTCACTTCTTCGAAAACATCCGGATACTGGCCAACCACGGGCAAACCTGACAACTCACTATGCGGAATGTCGAGGGAGTTTAGATAACTAGCCAATACCCCCTTACTGGGTAGACCACCAAACACTATCCTCCGCCCATCATCCGCTCTAGCTGTCACCAAAAAGCCCTCACAGTCTACCACCACCCCATACCTTCGGAGACAATCTACTCCCAAAATAATGCCAAACCCAGTAAAACCCAAAACAAAGCAATCACAAACAAACATGCATCCATGACTCGATAAGACCACATTACGACAAATCATGCTAAGGCTATCGAACCACCAATCGGGTTCGTCACTATTAAAGGTCTATCGACAATCTCGGGCTCCAATCCCAACCTATCTACCAGGTCACTAGATATGAAAGAACTGGAAGCTCCGGTATCAAACAAAACTCTAACAGGAACATCGTAAACAGAAAGCATACCTTGAATGACGACATTCTTTCCTTTCTCCGCCGCAGTTGGGGCATTCGACGAAGAAGGAATAGCATTAAGGGCATATGCTTTCACCATTTGCTTTTCTTTAGGGGGCTGTGGACACTTGTCCTTGTGATGTCCCATTTGGCCACAGTTGAAGCACTTCCTATCTGCTGGCTTGGCCCGACAATTACTAGCATAATGGCCCTTCTTACCACAGCTGAAGCACTCAACATCTTGCTTATTCTTCTTCTTCTGACCATCCTTAGTCTGACTCTGCTTTCTCTTATTCTGGGAACCACCCTTGCCTCCACCACTTGCTTGTGGCTTTGGCTCATCTGCGGATGCAACCTCAGTCTTCGGCTTAGGGTAGAGACTTTCCGATCTTAATGCTTTCCCCACAATCGATTCAAACGTCTCATCGATGTGGTTAATAAGTTTTTCCCCCAAGTACTGATCCAAACCAGTTATGAATTTCTCATTCTTTTTCTCGGCAGTATCAATAAGAGATAACCCATATTTTGACAAAGTGTCAAATTCAGCAATATACTCCGAGACAGCTCTGCCATTCTGCTTGAGCTCCAAGAACTTCTTAAACAGCACTGACTTCTGAGCAGCTGGAATGAACTTCTCACTAAAGCGAGCCTTAAACTGCTCCCAAGTAATCTGATCTTCGGGAGTAGCTGCCTTTATAGCATTCCACCAATTCATTGCCCGCCCTTGCAGCTGACGGGACGCTAGCTTTCTTTTCATCGCATCCTCGATACCCAAATCCTCGAAGATACGTTCGCAACTATCCAACCAATCCTGAACATCCGTAGCCGACTCCGTTCCGTGGAATGACTTCCCACCAAGACTCGTATAATCCTTATTCAGCTTGGCGAAGTCGACTCTTGGCGCCTGCACTATTGGACCACCACCATTTCCACCATTGGGAGCTGCCCTCCGTACATCTCTAAGCATCTCTCTCATGAGGTCAGTAAACATCGTCCTCATGTCAGCAGCATTCCCATTGTTGGCTCCCCTACCAGCACCTCTAGTATATCGGCTCATCGTCAATCTGAAAAAGGAAACGATTAATGACTCCATAGTGGTGCTAGTGCAGCACGACTTCATCCTTATACTAGTAATAGTATATATATATATAGCTTTTGAAAACCAAAGTAATCACAAATACGCTCTCTCGTATACGTATATTATCTCTCCCTGATAACTTCCCTAGGTTAACTACACAACCTAGAGCTCTGATACCAAGTGTGACGGCCCGCTCCGCACCAGCCTACATTTCCTCCGGAAGTGCGCTGTACACATGTCCCGACTAGCACGGAACGGTCGCCAAAGAAAGGAAAGAAGGGAATGAACTAATCAAGGAACCTGTAGAATGTCTCACAGCGCATGGAATAAAATATAATAATAACATACTTGACATAAAACAAGTGAGACAGTGCATAAGCTGATAACTAAAATCAATCATCAATCATCAGAGCAGCGGAAATCCAAATACAGCTTATTACAATTTTCCAAATTTACTGTCTTTAAACAAAAGAAAGCTAAAGTAGAAGATACACCACCAATGCCCAAGCAGTGATCTTCAACAACACAGGGAGAATATTATGTATATAGTACGTGGAAGCCTCCTGCTCGTCTCCGGATCATCTACCCGTGCATCACCAGCTAACCTGTCTCTAGTCTGCTCGTGTGAGCACCCAGAGTAATAAGAGGAGACATAAAACTCTGGGTCAGACATAAAGCCTGGTGTGAGCGATAAGCATCTAAACAGAATAATAACAGGTATACTAAACCATACCTGAACCTGGACCTGCAACCAAAGAGTTAGTACCACATACCGTACAATACTCCAAGATGCCATAATAAATAGTGTAAGAATACGGGGGTGGGGTGTGCATGTCACAATGATAGCAAACAAATCATCCATAGCAACCATCCTCACATCTCTCTCTCAGTGCCTAAAGCGTACGATATCTACCACTTTGGAACACTAGACAAACTGAGGTAACGACGAATCCCGACTTGTAGAAACCCTGCTGTGACCAAGCCAAACACTTGGAGTCATGACCAAACATTTCAATGACCCACTTCATTGGTCGTAGCCCTTGGTTCTACCAATGCCATAATGGCCCTGAATCCGCCTTCGTACCTCCTACCATAGTGGTTCAAAGCTATAGACATCGATAACTCCTTAGCACGCGTCCCGCAGCAAAGCCCAGCCATGAAGCGAACTCGTTGATTCCCATCTAAATCTTGAGCTTTAACTTCTCATTTGGGCTTCCTTTGCATCTCGGGTTTTGATCGAGTTGGAGTTGGTCTTCAAAAGAGTCGTCGCATAGAAGTGGTCCTGAATTCGATTCGGTTCGGATATATACGTATAACACGGTTCGGTTCGGTGTAATGCTCCATGGTGTATTCCTGCGTGTGGTTCGGTTCGGTAATCCTTCCCCTTAGACGTCGGCTCGGTTCGGATGTCACGCTCCAGTCGGTTCGGTTCGTCCCTCCTCCAGCTTGACTGCTCCGATCCGATCTCGTCCCCTGGCCTACTCCGATCCAGTCCTGCTCCATAGCCCGATCCGATCCCATCCCCTTATTTGCTCCGATCCGCTTCGCTCCCTAGCTTACCCCGATCCGATCCGCTCTTCAACCTACTCCGATCCGATCCGCTCTTTATAGTTCCGATCCGATCCCCTTGTCCACTCCAACTCTAAGTAAACGACCTTCCTTCTCGCCCAGCCTCCTCCAGTGACAATTTCCAATCCAGTTCGAATCCCTTTGGTCAGTTCACAAATCCGATCCGACCCCCTACTCCATCCGATCCGGTTCGGAACCTGCACATTTCTGCAACTTTCCAGCGAGCTTTCTACGCCATTCGACGGCGTTTTCGACCAATCTAACTATTCTAATCAATCATAAAGCATACCATAGAGTCATAGCAACATGTAAAAGTAACCACAAACACCAAACAACAATCCAAATGAATCAAAATAGATCAAAAGTGGCTAAAACCTCACATTTTCCTATAATCCTTCTTAATCATGTTTAAGCACATACTTAGTAAAACTTAATCAAATCGTCTAAATTTTCTAACAGAGGCATGAAATATTATTTAAGAATTTCTAAACATTTTTCCAGAATTTATTAGTGTATAAATTCGCTAATCTTCACTAATCACCCTTAATTAACTGTAATTAGTGTCAAAACGATGCTATCACTCACCTTGGCCACAACTAAAACCCCAAAACTGAAATATTCTCTGATTTGGCGCTGTTCCCAATCTTACACAGCAGCTCTACCTCGGTTCTCGTGCTAATACTCCTTGATTTGATGTTTGCTAAGTCTAATCTTCAATTAGAAAGTGATTAAGAGGTGTTTTGAAGAGATTTAGAGGGTGGAGGCCATGGCTAGGTTAAGAGGAATGAATAGTGACGGCTGAAAAATGAGAAAAAGGTATTCTCCAAACC
The DNA here is from genome assembly GCA_030737875.1 of Allium sativum. Classification (NCBI taxonomy): domain Eukaryota; kingdom Viridiplantae; phylum Streptophyta; class Magnoliopsida; order Asparagales; family Amaryllidaceae; genus Allium; species Allium sativum. The sequence continues at coordinate 530,179,748 of CM060916.1, forward strand.
CTAACAGCCCTTTTAAACTCCTAATCCCGAAATTTCCCTTTGGGCCTAGCTGTTAATCACCCGGTTAAGCCCAATTAAGCTGTTTTTCACCACCTGAAACTTGTTTCAGCCATATCTTCCAAACGGTGAGTCCGTTTGGCTAATGTGACCACTCTACGGAAAGAGAAACCATCATCCGAAGCCAATGGAAGTGGTTTCAGGTCAAAATTCACTTCCAGTCAAAAGTTATGGCCAAAACAGTGCCAACTAGGGGTAAAATGGTCATTTAAAAATCGGGAAAAATCATGAACATGGGAAATGACCACAATAGTCGTCTCCCAAAGTTACATAACCATACGACTTCGTATGTGAAAGAAATAAATATCCTACGATCCTATGATGCGTAGAATACGGGTCGTTACACCCGCCAAATCACAAATTGACTTATCCAAAAATAACACGGGTATACAACTAAGAGAAACGAATTCCTCCGCCACCAAACGTGAATACGTTTGAACAGATCAACTTACGCGATCCATTGGATATACTCTGTCAGACCTTCGTCCATACAAGTTGACCTGGGACTGGACAAACCGAAGGCACTATTCCGTATATCCATCTTAGTCACTGTTATCTAAGACTTATACAACAGCCCTTGCATTTTTACTCCGTCTTCAATTATCTTTGGCATTTATGATTCGCGACGCTTATGCCAATACAGAGTGGTTCTATGGATAATAATCCAACCGGTCTCTCCATATTAACAACGTTAAAATGGTCAAAACTTCGATAGTCGGTGAGTTAACTATCAAAGAAAAACAAGTGCGCAAAACAATGATATTATTTCCAAGTGGAAATTATATCGAACAAACATCATTTAACATAAATCTCTTTAGTTCATTTATTTACTTATCTCCTGTTTCCCTATATTCAACATTTTCTATTTTTCTTTTATCAGAAAACATTTCTGATTCTCATTTGGAAAACATTTCCAAAACTCCTTTACGATCAAACCTTACCATTTCTTAGTCAAGAAGGAAGTCACTCAAGTTGGGGTATAATTACCTCTCAGACCTTAACTGAACAACGTTATAACTTCGAAATGGTCAAAGGTTTTCTTTTAATCTTTAACAACTTCTTTACACCTTTCTCGGATTCAATTTTACTAATCCACTTCTATATTTAAAACATTGGTTATAACGATAACGTTATAATCCCTACTTTCGAATTATCTAACTTTAATTATAACTTCTATTCTTATTAGTGAATAATTAACCTAACACTTATTTATTTATAAATAAATAAATCTCTATTTAAACACTGGAAAGTATAAGTACTTTCCCGAATTCGATATAATCGAATTTGCCGATTAACTCTCTTCGAGAAATCTCTATTTGATTAACTCTTCTTCGAATAACCTATATTCGATTAACTTCTTCTCGAATAAACGATATTCGATAATCTCTCTTCGAATAACTAATATTCGATAACTCTTCCTTTTCAAATATCTCATATTTGAAAATCTCACTTCGATTAAACTATAATCGATAACTCCCTTCGATGAAACTAACATCGATAACTCCTTTCGATGAAACTAACATCGATAACTCCTTTCGATGAAACTAACATCGATAACTCCTTTCGATGAAACTAACATCGATTTATTTAACTCGACGAACTTAACTCGACTAACTTAACTTGACTCGACTAACTCGACTTACTTGGTTCGACCAATTCGATTCGATTAACTAGGCTCGACTAACTTGACTAACTCTGTCTCAAATAACTATATTTGATTAACTCTAGTTCGTTTTAACTCTAATCGATTAACTCTAACTGATTAACTCCAACTGGTTAACTCTATTTGATTAACTCTAACTGGTTAACTCTATTTGACTAACTCGACTTGACTAACCCCTTTCGAATAACATATTCGATTAACTAACTTTCGAATACCATATTCGATTAACTAACTTCGAATACCATATTCGATTAACTCCTTTCGAATGTCTATATTCGATTAACTCCTTTCGAATGTCTATATTCGATTAACTAACTTCGAATACCATATTTGATTAACTCCTTTCGAATGTCTATATTCGATTAACTAACTTCGAATACCATATTCGATTACTCCTTTCGAATGTCTATATTCGATTAACTAACTTCGAATACCGTATTCGATTAACTCCTTTCGAATGTCTATATTCGATTAACTAACTTCGAATACCATATTCGATTAACTCCTTTCGAATGTCTATATTCGATTAACTAACTTCGAATACCATATTCGATTACTCCTTTCGAATGTCTATATTCGATTAACTAACTTCGAATACCATATTCGATTAACTCCTTTCGAATGTCTATATTCGATTAACTAACTTCGAATACCATATTCGATTAACTCCTTTCGAATGTCTATATTCGATTAACTAACTTCGAATATCATATTCGATTAACTCCTTTCGAATGTCTATATTCGATTAACTAACTTCGAATACCATATTCGATTAACTCCTTTCTATAACGTTTATCCATTTTAAAAAGATCCCCTTTATAACACGTTTATTCATTTATAAAGATTTACTATTAGTAACGGTTCTTCACTTTATAAATGTCCTTTTAATAACGTTTTTCCTTTTTATAACGGTTTCCTTTATAAACCAATTTCCTTTTTATTAACTCTATTTATTTTCTAAATATTCCCCTTGTAAATGGTTTACAAATATTTCTTTTCTCTATTTTATTCTATTTGCAAATGGTTTGCAAATATTCCCTTTTCAAATTTATTCTTAAAAATATTCTAACTCCTTAAATTCCCGGGAAAATTCGCCATAACCTCCTTTGTATCGGGAGCATCGGGAAAATCCCCAAACTCGCCACACAGGCCTTTCCATTCAAAAAGAAATGTTTTGAATTTATTTCCTTTTCAAATATCTCCTATTTATAAATATTCCAATTTATAAACATTTCTTATTTATAAATATTCCACTTTATAAATATCTCTTATTTATAAATATCCCATTTTATAAATATGCTATTTTCAATATCACTTTGAAAATTCCCTTATCTACATTCCGGTATGTTATGGTATTCAATCATATCAAATCACGATGTTCAATATCGTCCAAGCACATATAATCGTCCACAGATTTTATATCAAATCATATAACAATATATGAAAACAATAAAATAACTGTTGAGGAATCCAGTCGGATTCCTCCAACCTGTCTCCCTGCATCCACAGATGTTACACAATATGATTATCATCACTTTCAGTTCGCTATAAATTATTCTGATAGCAGAATCAATATATAAATATTTAACTGTTTATATATATATATAATTACACATATATATATATATATATATATATTCACTAACTGACTAGCAGTTCAATCAATAAACCAACACACAGCAATCAACAGATGATTAACATTTCTAAAAATACATTATAAAAATATAACTGTTCAGAGTTGGTGAGTTTTACTCACATTGGACTGTTATCGTTAAAAATGATTAACTGTCTTTGATGTAGACGAACAATTTATTTTGCAATAAATTGTAACGAGCTTCGATGGACTTCCAGTCAGTCTCATTGTGTTGCCCCCGTCCATATGATCCCAACGCAACTTGTTTCGCTGATTTTCGACCCCGTATGACGAAGTTATGATAATAACAAGTTAGAGTATTATTTTATATAAACAAACATGGATTTTTTTATTTTAAATAAAGGCCTTGACCTTTTTAAAGCCCATCGGCCTATCCATTTTTAAACCCGTCCGCACTATCTCCTTCCCCAAATCAAAATACAGGAGCCGCTCCTCCATACATCAACCACAGCCACACCTTCCACCCATTTCTCAACGAACTCCAAAAACAAAGATACCGCCCTCTTCTCCTTCGAATGAGCTTCTCCTCCTTCCCACTTTCATCAACCTTGAGCCTACCCTCCTTGGTGCGACTTCAGGACCTCGCGCGCCACTTACAGTAACCCATCGACAAAAATCTGCATCGGACCTCCTCAAAACTCGCGCACACCTTCTACTTGATGCGACAAACCCCACCCCAACACCCATTCCTTCGATCGAACTGCCACTAGCTCGCCAAACCAAACCCTAGATCTCGCTGAGCAAAACTCAGTACCCAATGCCGACGTCGAGTTCTTCAAAACGCACACCAAGTTAAAGAGTAATGATTTGTGAATCCGAATATATACTTATCCTAATTTATAGGATTTATTTTGATTTTCATTTGAAATTAGGAGGATTGGATTTTCATTTCGTGGAAGAACAGAAGTTGCAGCGTGAATTATTTCTGTGTTGACCAAATGAAGATTTAGGTTTCAAGGGGTTAAGGGGGTATATATAGGATAACAAAATATCTAGATATTTTTATATTAATATTTTAATATTTTTATTTAATCCTTTATGTTCATTTCTGACTTCTAAAAATCCGTGTGATCACACATGATGCCCAAAAATCACGAAATTGGACATGTAGCTAGAGTTCAACATTACGGTCCTAACGAAATTGGTTTCGTCGAATTCCGACTTCGTATGCTCACACAGCGTATTTTTAACTGCTAAAATACTGACTGTTTTACACTCTAAAAATCTGTACGACCACACAGTGACTCTAAAAATCACGAAACTTGACATCTAACAATAATTTGACATTGCGGATCCAACAAAACTGGTTTCGTCGAATTCCGACTTCGTTTGCAAAAGTGGCTATTTTTAAAGCTCTGAATGACCCATTTAAATATATAAATATATTTAAATATAATTAAATTAAATATTAATAAATTAATATTATCGTATATATTCACATATGATATCGTACAGCTCCAGAATATCATATCAGAATTTACAGTTTGATATTTCAGATTTCAGATTATCTCGATATTCAATTTATATCGAAAATCTCTTTTATAACGTATATAAAGCATCGCAAATTATAAAGGAATTCCACAGCGACTTATCTGAAATTTGATTTGGACATATCTCAAAATCTACACGACGAAATCCCGATTTTTCTCTTCCACTAGAAAGATATACTCCACCAGCTCCGTACGTTTCTTGTTTCACAGAAATCCGATTTAAAACGAATCCTGTACATTCAGTTGAAGTTCAAATCGCCAAATAGCGAACTGCAGTGCCATTTCAAGCTCGATTTTAATTATAATATAATTATACGTTCAAACTGTCATCGATTGAATATATCCGTCAATATAATTCAACTCTAACCTGAAATATATCTCGGGGATGACCCAGTTCACATTATATTGTCAATTCACTATTTCTGGTTATTTCTGAATTAAATATATTATTTAATTATTTAAATTAATTAAATATTCACTATAATTTAATTAAACGACGATTTAATTCCCTACCTCACGATATATATAATTAAATTAATTAATTATAATACCCCTGACAGTGCGGGTCATTACATCGTCAGTCCGCCACCCCTCCCTTCCTCTCTCCCCTCTCCCTCTTCTTCTTCGCGAATCCCCGAACCCAACCACCCCAAAACCGACACCCCGGGCCCACCACAGACCAGAGCTTTGTCTCACCAGCACGCCGCCCTCCTCCACGACCACCCAATGCCGCCATTCCCTCCCCCTTCAACTCGCTGTCAGCTTTATTTTTATTTTTAAATTAGGTTATTTATTTAATGCAATTAAAAATAGGATTTTAAGTGAAATAACTTTTTTTTAGGAATAAGATTTTTACTAAAGAAAAGATTAGCTTTTTAACACCGAAAATATTTAATTTTTATTTTAAAACAAAGGTCTGATTTATTTATAGAAAAGATTAGGCTTTTCATCATAGAAAGAAATGATTTTTATATTATAGAGATATTAAAAATACGATTTTTATATGATGTGTAGAATAAAAATATAACTTTTATACAATGTAGAGTAATAAAGATGTGATCTTTATAGAAGTAGCAATGTAAAAATATGATTTTTATATCATAGGAAGAATAAAAATATGATTTTTATTTATGTAGAGTAATAAAAATAAAAATTTTATCTATATAGTAGCGGTATAAAAATAGAATTTTTATCTATATAGTAACGGTATAAAAATAGAATTTTTATCTATATGGTAGCGTTTTAAAAATGTGATTTTTATATACATAGCAACAATATAAAAATGTGATTTTTATATACATAGCAACAATATAAAAATGTGATTTTTATATATGTAGTGGCTACAGACAATGAAATTGACAAAAGGCGAGCACGACGAAGATTTTTACATATGAAGAGTCATGGCGGTTGGTTTAGTTTGTCGGTGAGAACTCCTCACTTTAATTCTTGTTTTCTAGTAAAAATATATACTAGGATGCAGACGGTGCTTAGCAGCACCCGACACCCGTCCACAGACCATGCACGACTTGTATGCTTGTTTGATTTTGTGGTGTTGTGAGAATTGATTGTGATGTGAAGTGAATGGAAATATATTCATGTGTTGAATAGGAAAATATATTCATGTGTTGAATAGGAAAAAATATTCATGTGTTGAAATAAATTACTTATCGTTAAAAATATTTTTTCTAACGTGAATGTGGATAAATAAATATTCATTTACAAACAGGACGGTTTGTTTATGTACATGTATTTGAAGGACATTGATTGGGACGATAAATTTTACACGTCGCCCAACTGCACAAATAATATTCAGTGTTTGTGGACTGAAACCCCACACGGGTGTTGGGATGATATTTGACGTACATGAATCCCAATTGTTTAGTGGTATGTCGATCGTTTGATTGACAGACTGTATGAGCATTAATTAGTTATTTAATGCTTATGCAGTTGTGTGGTGCACTTTGGATGATGGTTGATTATTTATCGTTGCTATTATATACATGTGTTGTATGGAATCCATGTAATTAACATTATATGGTAATTGATTGGGCTTCACTCCAATTGGGAAAAATAAAGAATATTATAAAATATAGATTCATGTGTTGAATAGAATAAATAGTCATGAGTTGACGATGCGCATGTGTTGAGAATATTCATGTGTTGAAACTTATCATGTGTTGAATGAAATATTTTAATAATAAAATTTACATCTTTATCATAATCTTATAAAATGTATTAAATAATAAAAATAGTCATGTGTTGACGATACTCATGTGTTGAGAATATTCATGTGTTGAAAGAGAAATATAGATTCATGTGTTGAATAGAATAAATATTCATTTGTTGAATAGAATAACGAAGTTATTGAAATATATAAAGCCGTGTTGATTAGAGATGCACCATTTTGACGCGAACGATATTTAGATTGATTATATTAGTTTTTATAATGATTATAGAAAAGGAAGCGATTTCAAAATATAATGTTTTGAAAATATTATCATTTGTATATCGATGACGTGGAATATTCAATTTTGATTCGAAATTGAAAATGAAGTTGAAATCGTCTCGAAAACGAATATAAAACGATTTTTAAAATACGTTTTGAATTGAAATCGGTGAAATATATATTATATATATATATTAAATGGCCTGAATAGAACGCGCCGCACCGTGATAGTTCGCGAATTACGACCATTGACTTCGAATTGACATTACGGGAGATCCGACCGTCGGATTCTCCTGAAACTAGAACCATTGGGTTCGTATCGAAAAGAGCTTTCCAATGAATAGTAGAAATTTGAAATCTAACGGTTGGATTTGGAATTATGTCCAAATCAAATTTGGAAAAGGTCGCTGTAAGTGCAGTTCGGTAGCCGTTATTGAAAACCGACTGTACAGGCCTTGATAAAATTATTAAAAATATTAATAATTTGTGTAAAATCATAAGAAATGATTTGTGAAGAACTGGGATGAAAAATTCCACATTCGAAAGGATAAAAATATATTTTTATCGAAATGAACTAGTTTTGAACTAGATTTGGAATGGTTTTGAAAATAATCAGAATTTCCAGTACGTGAATTGGAATGGATTTGAATCGAAATTATCTTCGGAATATTTCGATGTTGGATTTCGTGATTATACAGATATGGTTGTGCAAATTTGAAAGATATATTTTATATCGTTATTTCCAATATGATATTTGTTGGTTTCAGAATTTGATATTGAATATAAGCCGGAATATTTTCTATTCAGAGCCTTGTATTTAATATCAAATGGGATTTTGGGTTCGTCGTGAATGGTGTATTAATTAACACTGTTCTTGAGCCCAGTTTAGAAAAAAATAAATCTTTTAATTAAGATTTAGTAAAATTGTCCAGTTAATTAGTATTTAATTGGAATTGAATTTGAATTGGTTTTTGGGGTTTATCGTGAGCGGTGTTTTGAATAACACCTGTTCTTTAACCCGATTAACAATAGAAAGTGATTTTGGGTTTACCGTGAATCGTGTTTTAGGTGACATTGGTTCTTTAACCAAGTTAAAGATAGGATATTGATTTTTGGGAAGATTAAAACTAAGTGGAGTTTTAGTGAATTTTTAATTAGATTAAAGTGATCGAGAATGGAGTATCACCAGTTTTGCTCCAAAGCGATAGTTAAATTTTTAATTAGATTTGAACGTGAAATGGTAATTAATATTTACCGATAACACTGTGGTGTTAGATATGGAGTATTACCAGTTTTGCTCCATGGGATAAATAGGTTGGGATTGGGAAATAAAATAAATAATTACTTCGGTGTGGTTTGCTAATCCCGACTAGTTTGGAAAACCTTAACATGGTTTGAAATGATATCCAAAAGAAGATTAAAGAATAAATTTAGAAGAATTTATCTTTGACAAAATTAATGGGAACCTTTCCCTAAGAAAGTGAAAATTTGAGTAAAAGAATATTCTGAATTGTAATGAGGCGTATGTTAAGTTTGTGTAAAATTTGTTTATTATATATGTGAGTTATTCGGAAAAGCCGGGTTTATACCCATTCTGAATAACCGATTCGACGATAAGTCGAAGTTGAAGACGGTGGTTGAAGAACGGAAGTCTTCACATCGTTTGGATGATTATTGATGATCTTGATTGGGCTGTACACCCAAGAGGAGAGAATTAGTTGATGATCGTCCAGACGTACTTGGAGATCGATGGATATGCGAGGAAAGTGCCTCCGGTTTCGTTCAAACCCAGAACGAACTTGTAAATGGACTGTGTGTCTGACATTGGATTTTATTCTGTGTTGATTGATCTGTATTAAATATACATCTGTTTGGCGGTGGAGAATTTATTCTCTTGCTTAACGCCCTCCTCTGAGACGTACGAGCTCAGAGGTTGTATATCGATGGACATCAGTCGCATGGAGTGAATTGCCTGTATGGCATGCCTAAGTGGCAAATGATCAAGGCTTCTGTTGAAAAGCAAAGTCTTGTGGTTGATGATCAAAGCATGGCCTGTGTGGCGCAGCTTTGTGTATGGCGTTAATTCGCGAGCCTCACACCTCGGTATGAGTCAAAAACGGGATAAGGACCCAAGGAGTGCACGACGTTTCTTTCTAGCTATGGGTGATGTCAATGGCCTACCAGCCCTGACATTTATATACTTTTTACCTGTGTGGTTGTTGGAATGCGAGGCGCCTCGAATATATGGTCGATAACTGGCACTATGTGAGCCGACGTACAGACCATTATATAGGTCCTATAGGACCGGGAAACGTGTGTTCAGGAATAACTAATCCTCAAAAGTAAGAGAGGACCGGCCTTGGAGGTTTCAAGGGATCGTTGTGTGTGGTCCTGAGGCATTTGCTAGAGTGTCTCGAATCGGAGAGGAGCTTGCCCCTTGCCTCGACTCATGATGGAATCCAATTTCCAATACGTGATATTTCGGTTTTATTTGTAGAGCCTAGTATTGGCGACATTGTGGTATGGGACAATTATGCCCTCTATGATTGATACTTATGATTGAAATTGTTTTGAAACTATACACTTATAGTAATATCAAAATAATCTGTTTTTAAACGTATCAAGCATTCTTTGGCTATTATAAGGTAAAACCCTGTCCTCCGGCTTGCGTTGCATTGTGTGATGGGATCTGGGTCTTATAATAGCTTCATTTTTCTTTATTTAGCATTGCGCTGTTGTTTTATGCACTGGTATTCTTGGGGTAAAAACCTGTTCCGTGTTATACGGCGTGGTCCCTTGATTTACCTAACTTTAAAAATAAAGATTAATAACTGTTTTAGTTCTCACACCAGTCATATGACTGACCTGGAGTTTATTGTTTTAACCTAAACTCTGGGTGCCCTTATTTTCCGCACGGGCAGCTAGTAGTTGGGCTTTGCAGATTTATTTTCACAGGATCCTGATTTATAGCTGAAGTGATATTCAGAAAGCTCTGTATCCGTGTATTTCTTTCAATTATGTTTTGTATTATTTTTCCGCAGCTATGTATTTAAACGTAATTTAGTGCAATCTCTGATATTTATCAAATGTGTAACATTTATTCATACTCTGTATATTCTTGTATTCTGATGGAATTGTTGTAATAAACAATGAAATGTTCTTCTGTTTGTGTTCCGATGTATGTTGTCCTCAAAATGATCAGGGGTTTCGAACGGTCTTGGTCGGTTTAACGATCGATTCAGATCGAGCGAAATTCCTTACTGTTACATTTAGTATCAGAGCTTTGGTTTACAGAGCTCGAGAACAAGACACATTAGACCATACGAAAGAATTCATCAGATATTGGAATAGTTATATCCAACTAGAATGACTCGTTAGAGATATGATCAGTAGTATCCTAGAACGGGTGTGAAGAGTATATTTTTAAAATGAAAACAAACTTTGTTTTGAAAATTTATATCTAATGGTACGTATTTGAATATTTTATTTGTATTGAATTTGGACAATCGAGTATATGAAGATTTTGCATATACGCGTCATGAACGTATATTCAAAGTTTTAATATACTGGATGGATATAGAATCGCACTCTTGTCGCTCGGAGATGATTTTGATGATGGAGCTCCATCACCAATATTTATGTTCGGGTTTCGAAGGTGTGATATCTATATGTTTCCATTAGACTGGTGTGAGAACCAAAACTAGATAGGGTTTATTGTTGTGATTTGGCATCAAAAACATGATTTTCTATATATATATATATATATATATCAAAATTATGAATTTGAAACGATAATCCACTAATTGATTAATGGTTGTGTTGTATGGTTATTGTTTTGATTAATTAAAAAAAATTGAACCATTTAGCCTAATGGAACCAAATATTGAACTGTATTGAAAATTGTTTGAAAATGCATGCATATACATGTACTTACATTGAACAGGTCATAACAAGGAGGCTAGAGCAGAAGAATAAAATTGTTTGCCCGACAAATAGGTACATGTTTACAAATTTATTGGGATTTGATGATTTTATGAGCCGCTTGGCTGTTTCTTTTTCTTTTTGGATTGATGAGGGCCATGGGAGGCTATTTGAAATATCCCGAAGTCCTCGGTGCAGGGGAAGTTATGGCGAAATTTTTCGGAAATTTAGGGTGTTAGCCAAATTTTTGAAAAATTTGAAAAGTTCTTAGAAACTGCAAAGTTGAAGAACTTACGCCGTAAAGAAAATAATGGAAGTTGAGTTGGTTTGTAAAACAACTTTCAGCTTTGTTCCTTTTCGGGGACGAAAAGTTTTAAGTGGGGGGAGATTGTAACAACCCGGAAATTCTGAGCAAATTTAAATTTTTTATTTTTTCAATTTTGATGAATTTTGAATATTTAAAATGAAATATTTTAAATAATAACGACGAGAAATTTATTTTGAATAGAATTAGAAGTACATATTTATATAGATCGTCGTTAGAATATAAATATTTATTTTATATTATAAAAGCAATTGAAAATGGCGCGGTAGTTTGAAAATTCGAATTCAAATTTCAAATGAATGTACAGGATTCGAAATAAACCGGATTTTGGCAAAACCAAAAATATTTGAATCTATTTGAGAATATCTTTCCAACGAATCCGAAAAAATGAAATTTCACAGCGGGAATCAAAGGATACATCGATTTGAAAATTCGGAATAGTCGTTATGGAATTCTAGACCTTAAAAATAGAAATTTTGCAAACGACCTCGGTTTTCGACGAAACCATTTTTGTTGGATCCGTGATGTCAAATTATTGCTAGGTTTCAAAATTCATAATTTTTCGAATCAATATGTGAGCGTGGCAAAGGAAAATGCGTTTGACCAGTTTCAGTTGATTTTAATCGACTGGAAAATGGCCATTTTTCAAACGGTCTCAAAATTTGACGAAATTAGTTTTGTTAGGACTGTATCGTCAATACGAAGCTAGAAAATATTTTTCGGTAATTTTTAGATCCAGTATGTGGCCCCGGTAAATTTAAATGTGCGTTTAAATTTAATATATAGAGTTATATTTTGATTTTGATGAAAACTGATCGAAATGATCGAATCAGCCTGCGATACTTATCCCATTGTGTTCGGAATGGGGGTAATTAGCTATGGACGACAGTTGGTGGGTTCGATTTCGAGGTCAAAATAAAAGGTTGCTTTTTGAAATTAAGTAATTAAATATATATATATATATATATATTAATATAATACCTCCTCCCCCCTTTCATTCTCTCAGAAGAAATCGAAATAAAACAAGAAAAAAAAACGACGCGACGGAGGAGGACACCGCCGCTCCATGCGCCGCGCCATCCCTACCCCCGGCCATCGTCAGTCCGCCACCCCTGCCTTCCTCTCTCCCCTCTCCCTCTTCTTCTTCGTGAATCCCCAAACCCGACCACCCCAAAACCGACACCCAGGGCCCACCACAGACCGGAGCTTCGCCTCTCCAGCATGCCGCCCTCCTCCACAACCACCCAGCGCCGCCATTCCCCTCCCCTCAACCCGCTGTAAGCTTTATTTTTATTTTTAAATTTGATTATTTATTTAATGCAACTAAAAATGGGATTTTTAAGTGAAATAACTTTGTTTTAAGAATAAGATTTTTACTAAAGAAAAGATTAGCTTTTTAACATCGAAAAGATTTAATTTTTTTTTAAAACAAAGGTATGATTTGTTTATAGAAAAGATTAGGCTTTTCATCATAGAAAGAAATGATTTTTATATTATAGAGATATTAAAAATACGATTTTTATATGATGTGAAGAATAAAAAATATAATTTTTATATAATGTAGAGTAATAAAGATGTGATCTTTATAGAAGTAGCAATGTAAAAATATGAACTTTATATCATAGGAAGAAAAAAAATATGATTTTTATTTATATGGAGTAATAAAAATAGAATTTTTATCTATATAGTAACGGTATAAAAATAGAATTTTTATTTATATAGTAACGGTACAAAAATAGATTTTTTATCTATATGGTAGCGTTTTAAAAATGTGATTTTTATATACATAGCAACAATATAAAAATGTGATTTTTATATACATAGCAACAATATAAAAATGTGATTTTTATATATGTAGTGGCTATGGACAATGAAATTGACAAAAGGCAAGCACGACGAAGATTTCTACATATGAAGAGTCGTGGCGGTTGGTTTAGCTTGTCGGTGAGAACTCCACACTTTAATTCTTGTTTTCTAGTAAAAATATATACTAGGATGCAGACGGTGCTTAGCAGCACCCGACACCCATCGTCCACAAACCATGGACGACTTGTATGCTTGTTTGATTTTGTGGTGTTGTGAGAATTGATTATGATGTGAATGGAAATATATTCATGAGTTGAATAGGAAAAAATATTCATGTGTTGAATAAGAAAAAATATTCATGTGTTGAAATAAATTACTTATCGTTAAAAATATTTTTTTTAACGTGAATGTGGATAAATAAATATTCATTTACAAACCAGGTGGTTTGTTTATGTACACCTATTTGAAGGACATTGATTGGGACGATAAATTTTACACGTCGCCCAACTGCACAAATAATATTCAGTGTTTGCACGGGTGTTGGGATGATATTTGACGTACACTAATCCCAATTGTTTAGTGGTATGTCGATCGTTTGATTGACAGACTGTATGAGCGTTAATTAGTTATATTTAATGCTTATGCAGTTGTGTGGTGCACTTTGGATGATGGATGATTATTTATCGTTGCTATTATATACATGTGTTGCATTATATGGTAATTGATTGGGCTTCATTCCAATTGGGAAAAATAAAGAATATTATAAAATATAGATTCATGTGTTGAATAGAATAAATAGTCATGTGTTGACGATGCTCATGTGTTGAGAATATTCATGTGTGGAACAAAATATTTTAACAATAAAATTTACATCTTTATCATAATATTATAAAATATATTAAATAATAAAAATAGTCATGTGTTGACGATACTCATGTGTTGAGAATATTCATGTGTTGAAAGAGAAATATAGATTCATGTGTTGAATAGAATAAATATTCATTTGTTGAATAGAATAATGAAGTTATTGAAATATATAAAGCCGTATTGATTAGAGATGCGCCATTTTGACGCGAATGATATTTAGATCGATTATATTCGTTTTTATAATGATTATAGAAAAGGAAGCGATTTCAAAATATAACGTTTTGAAAATATTATCATTTGTATATCGATGATGTGGAATATTCAATTTTGATTCGAAATTAAATATGAAGTTGAAATCGTTTCGAAAACGAATTTAAAACAATTTTTAAACTACGTTTTCAATTGAAATCGGCGAAATATATATTATATATATTAAATGGCCTGAATAGAATGCGTCACACCGCGGTAGTTCACGAATTTCGACCATTGACTTCGAATTGACGTTACGGGAGATCCGACCATCAGATTCTCCTGAAACCAAAACCTTTGGGTTCGTATCGAAAAGAGCTTTCCAATGAATAGTAGAAATTTGAAATCTAACAGTTGGATTTGGAATTATGTCCAAAACAAATTTGGAAAAGGTCGATGTAAGTGCAGTTCGGTGGCCGTTATTGAAAACTGACTGTACGGGCCTTGATAAAATTATTAAAAATATTAATAATTTGTGTAAAATCATAAGAAATGATTTGTGAAGAACTGGGATGAAAAATTCCACATTTGAAAGGATAAAAATATATTTTTATCGAAATGAACTAGTTTTGAACAATATTTGGAATGGTTTTGAAAATAATCAGAATTTCCAGTACATGAATTGGAATGGATTTGAATCGAAATTATCTTTGGAATATTTCAATGTTGGATTTCGTGATTATACAGATATGGTTGTGGAAATTTGAAAGATATATTTTATATTGTTATTTCCAACACTATATTTGTTGGTTTCAGAATTTGATATTGAATATAAGCAGGCATATTTTCTATTCAGTGCCTTGTATTTAATATCAAATGGGATTTTGGTTTCGTCGTGAATGGTGTCTTAAATAACACTGTTCTTGAACCCAGTTTAGAAGAATAAATCTTTTAATTAAGATTTAGTGAAATTGTCCAGTTAATTAGTAATTAATTGGAACTGAATTTGAATTGGTTTTTGGGGTTTATCGTGAGTGGTGTTTTGAATAACACCTGTTCTTTAACTCGATTAACAATTGAAAGTGATTTTGGGTTTATCGTGAATCGTGTTTTAGGTGACATTGGTTCTTTAACCAAGTTAAAGATAGGATATTGATTTTTGGGAAGATTAAAACTAAGTGGAGTTTTAATGAATCTTTAATTAGATTAAAGTGATCGAGAATGGAGTATCACCATTTTTGCTCCAAAGCGATATTTAAATCTTTAATTAGATTTGAACGTGAAATGGTAATTAATATTTACCGATAACATTATGGTTTTAGATATGTAGTATTACCAGTTCTGCTCCATGGGATAAATAGGTTGGGATTGGGAAATAAAATAAATAATTACTTCGGTGTTGTTCGCTAGTCCCGACTAGTTTGGAAAACCTTAACATGGTTTGAAGTGATATCCAAACGAAGATTAAAGAATAAATTTAGAAGAATTTATCTTTGATAAAATTAATGGGAACCTTTCCCTAAGAATGTGAAAATTTGAGTAAAATAATATTCTAAATTGGAATGAGGCGTATGTTGGGTTTGTGTAACATTTGTTTATTATATACGCGGGTTATTCGGAAAGGCCGGGTTTATACCCATTCTGAATAACCGATTCGACGATAAGTCGAAGATGAAGACGGTGGTTGAAGACTGGAAGTCTTCACATCGTTTGGATGATTATTGATGATCTTGATTGGGATGTACACCCAAGAGGAGAGAATCAGTTGGTGATCGTCCAGACGTACTTGGAGATCGATGGATATGCGAGGAAAGTGCCTCCGGTTTCGTTTAGACCCAGAACGAACTTGTAAATGGACTGTGTGTCTGACATTGGATTTTATTCTGTGTTGATTGATCTCTATTAAATATACATCTGTTTGGTGGCGGAGAATTTATTCTCTTGCTTAACGCCCTTCTCTGAGATGTACGAGCTTAGAGGTTGTATATCGATGGACATCAGTCGCATGGAGTGAATTGCCTGTGTGGCATGCCTAAGTGCAAATGATCAAGGCTTTTGTTGAAAAGCAAAGTCTTGTGGTTGATGATCAAAGCACGGCCTGTGTGCCGCAGCTTTGTGTATGGCATTAATTCGCGAGCCTCACACCTCGGTATGAGTCAAAACGGGATAAGGACCCAAGGAGTGAACGACGTTTCTTTCTAGCTATGGGTGATGTCAGTAACCTACCAGTCCTGACATTTATATACTTTTTACCTGTGTGGTTGTTGGAATGCGAGGCGCTTCGAATATATGGTCGATAACTTGCACTATGTGAGCTGATGTACAAACCATTATATAGGTCCTATAGGACCGGGAAACGTGTGTTCAGGAATAACTAATCCTCAAAAGTAAGAGAGGACCGGCCTTGGAGGTTCTAAGGGATTGCTGTGTGTGATCCTGAGGCATTTGCTAGAGTGTCTCGAATCGGAGAGGATCTTGCCCCTTGCCTCGACTCATGATGGAATCCAATTTCCAATACGTGATATTTCGGTTTTATTTGTAGAGCCTAGTATTGGCGACATTGTGGTATGGGACACTTATGCCGTGATTGAAATTGTTTTGAAACTATACACTAATAGTAATATCAAAATAATTTGTTTTTAAACGTATCAAGCATTCTTTGGCTATTATAATGTAAAACCCTATCCTCCGGCTTGCGTTGCATTGTGTGATAGGACCTAGGTCTTATAATAGCTTCTTTTTTCTTTATTTAGCATTGTGCTGTCGTTTTATGCACTAGTATTCTTGGGGTAAAAACCCATTCCATGTTATACGGCGTGGTCCCTTGATTTACCTAGCCTTAAAAATAAAGATTAATAACTGTTTTAGTTCTCACACCAGTCACATGACTGACCTGAAGTTTATTGTTTTAACCTAAACTCTGGGTGCCCTTATTTTCCGCACGGGCAGCTAGTAGTTAGGCTTTGCAGATTTATTTTCACAGGTTCCTGATTTATAGCTGAAGTGATATTCGGAAAGCTCTGTATCCGTGTATTTCTTTCAGTTATGTTTTGTATTATTTTCCACTGCTATGTATTTAAATGTAATTTATTGCAATCTCTGATATTTATCAAATGTGTAATATTTATTCATACTCTGTATATTCTTGTATTCTGATTGAACTGTTGTAATAAACAATGAAATGTTCTTCTGTTTGTGTTCCGATGTGTGTTGTCCTCAAAACGATCAGGGGTTTAGAACGGTCTTGGTCGGTTTAACGATCGATTCAGATCGAACGAAATTCCTTACCGTTACATATTTTCAACAAAAAAAATTTAGACAAAATCTTTGTAGTATATAATATAAATGGAAACTCTGATGTTATTAGTAATCCAATTAGAAAATTTTTCTCCTTTTTGAGATAACTTCCTTCTTTTTCTTATAAATCAAAGAATCAACGAAAAATGTAATAATTAACCCAACAGTACATTTAACCCTTTTATGCAATGGAACAAAATTTGTTTTCTAATAAATTTTAACTGCCTATCTCATGCTGGTTCCATGTAAATTCGATCATAATTTCAAGAATTAGGCAACTGGCAGTTTCATTGGTATGTAATCATAACAGATAACTAAGATTTTGACACTAATGTATTGGTAAGCATTTGTAAGTTATGCTGTACGAATATTTTATAATAAAACATGATATTGTTTTGGCTTTTGATATAATCGTGTTATGGATGTATGCACGATTTATATATGTTATTCATATGGATGACTTTACTATCAAAGATGGTACTAAATTGAGGATGAAATAGACTTTACCTCGTTATGGATGCTAAGCTCTTCAGCTCCTTCTATGTGTAACATTTTATTACTTCTGCTTCCAATTATCAAACTATTCCAATTTCAGCTTTTTTAGTGCACCAAAAGATGTATACATATGAAGAGAAAAACCTTATCGTTCGAATTTTAAAACTACTCTTTGAACAATGAAATGATACTTTATAAAAAATTACCTGATACATAAAAAATATAATACTTACCTTTCTGTTTTATTTTTTGGCAGATCTCTTACAGGATGATTATAATGAATTGAATGAAGGACCTGAGTTTGCAGCAAAACATTACTCGAAATGTCAAAAGACTATATCATCATTGATAGCTTCATGGGTAGAGCATGCAGATGATTAAATGCCAGCTCAGTTGGCATTTTGTACTTTTACTTTATTTTTTTTGGCTTCCTCTGTTTCCCATGTCTTTTTTCTAAGATGGATAATTTTCAAGCTATTAATTTTTGTGTAAATAATGCGTATTGTCGTGTTTGTATTAACACTACACATCTTTCTTTCCCTAAATGCCTATAAGCTATCCTCAAAAAGCTTCCTCCTGTCTCATTTTTTAGCCAGTACTGACGAAACGTACTTCCATTTACCATAATACTTTTTTCAATGGATAACTTCTAATGGTGCATGAAAATGGGGAAAGTATGAGCATGACTATCCAAAAGCAATCAGAAATAATGTCTCAAATGATGGTATAAATTCTACTAAAATTGTTAGGAGAAAATGCCGTCTCTGTTCTTTTTATTGTGTATTATTGTCATTATTTTTTAGCAGATACCACAATACAGTAATGCTTTAATGTCATGCGATTGTATGTCCAAACAAGTAAACATAATATTCATGCTGACTGTGTATTGTCCATGTTAACGTCTGGAGTATAGTAACACTTTCAGAAAGAACAGTGATAGGACCATCACGAATGATATCAATTGTCAGTAAAACAAAAAAAGACATTTTAACACATTTTCCATATTAATACATAGAGTTAGCTAAGTTAGCTATAGGATATTATAATGTATTTATACTATGGGTGATCCAAACACAATTTCAGAAATCGATTCCGAGATTTCAAACCAAATCATTGACAAATGCTATTATACGTACATAGTCTTGCAAACTAAGTCGATGGCTCCATTATATCACCTACATAATATGATGATGTCTAATAATATTCAATAGCTAAAGGTCTACGTGCATTTGGATGCACATTAGAAAGGGGGAAACACTTTTAATTCGTACATAGGATAAAATTAAAATGCAAATTAATTGTGATCGTTACCATAATAGCCAAAATATTTCAATGTCAAATACCATCATTTTAGATTTTTTTTAAAACATGTTTACATACATTTTAGTATCCGAAGTCTTAATAAATTATAATGGAACAAACATTACTTTTGAAGTAATAACTTGGACGACATAGTTTACAATATTTAGTTTTTCACAAAATCCGAAAATATATAATGACAACAAAAAAGACAAAAGGCTTTTACATACAACAGCTTTATCATATGATTATTTCAACCATTCTATAGCAAGCAAATACATCATTGGAATTGCTATATTTCATGTATAATTCTATATTTATTTGATGACCCGTGTGTGAAGCACGGGTTCACACTAGTAAATATGTAAAAAAGACACTAGTGAAACAACTCAAGAGCTTGGGACAATTGAATCTGCTCTAACCTGAATTGCTGTGGCAAATGAATGTAGTAAGTGGTTTATGGCATCACAAAAGCATATCAGAAGTTGTTTTCTAGTCATTCATTTATTTCCAGTTTTGGCAAGTGACACGCATGGCAATCAAGACCGGAAATCATATATGGCAAGGAGTCATGCCTGGGATCATAATCATTCTAGTATATCCATGTATACACACAAGAAGTTTTCTTATTTAAGAAAGCATGCTTTGGAATGTAATCAATCAGAGTTCAAAGACAAGCCATTTTTCAATCAAGCAGTAGCTCTTAATCAAATGAAGAAACTTTTGGTGCATCTTTGAGAAATACATTGATTTCTGGAAATATATAAAACATTGATGGGCAAGAAATTTTTATTTAAGGCATTTCCAGGAGATCCCATTTTTATGAAATATCACATTTCATCTAGCATGCAAGAAGGTTTGTTTTCTTTGTAGACTTGGCAATTGCATGTTTTTAGGAAAGAAGAAATACTGCAATTCAGTTATCTCCAGAAATCACAATGCTCATATGAGGCAAGGAACAATTAGTTAAAAGAGAATCATGTTGTTTTGGAAAGTTATCAATTAGCAGAAATCACAGTTTTTAGGCAAGAAAATACAATTAATTATTTCCAGATTCAAAGAGGGACAAAGACAAATTTCATGTATGGATTCAGAACATCAATCACGCAAGCAATTTAAGTGCAGCAGAATCCCTTTCATTCAAGGAAAATCAAAAGTGGAAACCATGTAAATCAGATCAAATCATTTAACTAAAATCAGAGCGCATTTTAAGGATTTGAAATCCTATTTCTAATACCAATCATCATTGGCAAAATTTGTATTGAAAATTACAATCAACTCAAGAGCTAAAGTTTCAAATCAAAGAAAATTCACAAATTCTTGCCATTGTTTTCGATCGAGCAAAGTCCAAATCAGAGCATCAGAAAGCAACTGCGAGTTCGAGCATCAGAGATTAATCCATACATCAAGCTATTGATTCAATTTGGGGCAAAATCAGGAAACCCTAGTTTCGATTTCCCAATCACACCACCGCCATTTTTTTCTAGGAGAAAGTAATCGATGAAATGAATAAAGGGTGGAACACATTTCAAATGGGTGGGCCAAGTAATTGCTAAAGGGGAGATTCTATTATAACTAGGATTTCTTATTTTCTTTTGTTTTTAATTTTTGTTGTATTAACATTTTCTTTTGTAAACCAACAAAACAGTTGCTAGAGTCTGTAAAATTCTATGAGATCCAGTTAGGGGTTTAACTGGCAGTTACTAGAGCCTGTAAAACTAAGGAAAATATGATCTAGGTGTTTAGATCAGCCTAGGGTTTTGAGCATAGGGTTAGAATAGGAGCGAGGGTTCGCGATTTTATATGGTCTTATAAGCGGGATCTGTTCTATCACGTAGTAGAAACCTTAGGAATGCAGCAGCAGGTAGGGTTTTGCCAAAGCTGGGTATCTCTGTGTGTTATTTCCTTTCCGTTTTTTATTTCTGCTGCATTCTATGATCTGTTCATTATTTAATATCCCGTTAGATTTTTAATTCAGCAAAAACTCTGATAAACCCTATTCACCCCCTCTAGGGTTAATCTAGATCCAACAAGTGGTATCAGAGCAGGTTATTTCATTAACTTTAGGGTAATGGGTCATCCTAGTTGTCAATCCTTTGAGAGTCAGTCCAGTCGTGTCCCATCTATTTTTAATGGTACATAATATTTAAACTGGAAATTAGAAATGGAGTTATATTTAAAATCTGTTGATATTAAATGTTGGGCTGTTATTAATGGATTTGATATGGTTAGTTGAAATGATATTGGGTTAATTCTCGTGTTATTCATACTTTATATTCTTATTTTGATGATGTCCAATATAGCCTTATCTCCTATTGTTTGACTGTGTAGGAAATCTGAATAACTCTCAAAACACTATATGGAAAAGAAGACAACAGCTCAAAAACCCAGAAGGTTAACTCAGTTTCAGATCTGTGCTTAACAGGTTGTACAGATGGAAATTCAGATGGAGACTCAACAGAAAATCTTTCTTGTAAAGATTTAATTTCTCGCTTAAATGATTTAACTGAATCTGTTGGGAATCTAAAATCTAAAAATAAAATTCTGAAATCTAAAAAACTTGATTTAATATGCAAAAGTAATCTTTTGGAATCAAAGCTTAAAAACGTTAAGAAGTCTTCAAATTCAAATTTCAAAAATTGTTTAAACTTGAAAAATGATCTTGTTCGTCAAAATAAAAATATTCAAAAACTTGGGAATGAAATTCTAATCTTAGAAGAGAACAAGATAGAGCTTGAAAGCACAAACAATTGTTTGCAAAAAGAATTTGAAAATTTTAAGACGTCAGAAAATTCCAAATATATTTTTGTTGAAAAACAAAACTTGTTGAAAACCGAGTTTATTCTGAATGAGCAAGAAACTGAGATTGAAAAACTCAAAAAATTTGAATTTGAAAGTCGAAAAAATTTTGAATTTGAAATTACTGAGTCCCAAACCAAAATTAAATTGCTTAATGATGAAAATTTGGTTTTGAAATCCGATTTTGAAAGATGTAAGATCACTATAAATCGTTGTTCAGATTTAATGAAAGAAAACGGTGATCTTAAAACTGAGATCCAACAACTTGAAATAATTTTGTGTAAATTTTTTAATGGAGAAAAATCTCTGAATATGTTGTTTAAAAACCAAATTTCTGTTGGAAATAAACGTGGTATTGGTTTTGGGAAAAACAATGTTTCTAAAAAACGAAACTCGAATGATTTGATCCTTCAAATTGGTTTGGAAAAGATCGTTTTAAAAATTTAAACTGTGAAAGTTTCAAAGGAATTTTGAATCATAATCAAAGTGGGAATTTGTTTTATAACAAACCATTTAAACAATCTTGGAACCCAAAAGGAAATACAACGAGCTTTGTTAAATTCAAACAGATTTGGGTTCCTAAGGGTATGAAAGTTGATTCTAATGGTTTGTTACACAAACAAGTCTGGGTACCAAAACATATGAATATAACGGTGAGTGGTTTTACTAATTTTGTTAGACCACTCGATCCCCTAAATTGTTAGGTACCGGAGGAGGCTAAGGAACTAATTTGCTAAAAGGAAATTGAATTCAAGCTATTCCATATGTCTGTATCATTCAGAGTTCCTTAGCCAAGATGTGCCGAGTTGGAGATTCTGGTTTACGTGGATTTCAGGTATAATCTCTGAACTCATCTTTGTAAATATTTTGTTTCCTTTGTTTATTCCTTCTACCCCGTCTATTTTTTTTTTTGCTTGATTTGTCACTATCATATTTCTGTTTCTTCTTGGGCTTTCTCAACTTCTAGTTGCAGTACTCATAATTTTCTGGAAATTCACTTCATTTGTATAAAACTCTAATGTTTTAATCATTTCCAGATCTTGAATTTAATCTTTTAAATATCTGTAATTGTTTTGAGGTTTATTTTCTTATTTTTGAATTCATAACAGTGTTGAAGTATTCATGTCATATCTTGAACACTGTTAATTTGGATTCTAAATTTTTGAAGATCTGAATATTTAATGAAATTTCACACACCTCTACTGTTTTGAGTTCCATCTAATTCATTTGAGAAAAGCTTGGAATATTATACTCATTACAGCTCACCGCTATTTTACAGCTGTGAATTTCATTGATTTTCAGATTGGCTTGGATATTTTGAATTGTCTTGAATCTCAGTGGGACATCTTAAAATTCATCTTTACTCATGATCATTATGGTTGAAATTTGTTTATTTGAAATCATTTGGAATTCTTTATATTTTGAATATCACACACCTCTTAAATTTGAAGTTATCAATCTTGCGTGATTGATTCATTATATCTCAAACTTGACATTGATTCAAGTGATTTAAAATAAATTATTTTTAATTTTTTTTGTATCATGAATACCTCTCAAACTTGATGTAAATGATCAGAATTTTCTTTGGGCTTGTCGGAAATAATTTTGAAAAATTCTTTGAAAATCCAGTCTTAAATATCACTGTTATTTCATGACTATTTGATTTGAATATTTGTTTGTTTAAAATCATTTGAAATTATTGATTTATTGAATCCCACACATATCCTGAATCTGAAATTTATAAACCGTGTAATTGATTCATTGAATCCTGATATCTTCACAATTCGTTCAAATGATTTAAAATAAACTATATTTTATAATATTGGATCATGGAATATCTTTTGTGACCATCATCTTGACTTGTCTACTTTGAACTGATTTCTTGTGCTGCCCTGATATTGTTTTGAAAATATTTTGAAAATTACTTGTTTATAATCTGTTTGCTGCTCTGATACTATTTTTCAAATAACAGCTTGTTCTTGTATGCAGCTCTGATAAATGTGCCAAATTTGTTGATTTTGTCTGGTTGGGCCTTGTGATTAAAATTTGTTAATATGGACACCAATTGGTATCAGATGTGCTAATTTTTTTTGTATATATTTTAATCCCTCTTGTCCTGTATAGCTCTTTATATTCCTCTTGTAATTGATTTTCAATTTTAAAATTATTTATTGATTATTCATTCAGAAATTGAAATCAATATCCAAATTGAACTATATTTATAATTCATCAAAATTATTATCAGATTTTGAAATTGTGATGAATTATGACTACAATATATTTCACAACAAGAGTAGATTTTATTTGGATTTTCATGATGGTTAAACATTTATCATAATATCCTTGAATTGGCAATTATTTCACGACCATCTTCTTTATCTACCATTATTTTGTCACTCATCATGTTTTTTAAATTAATGTGGAGATTTTAATATTTTTTAAAAAATATTCTTGAATAAACAGTGGAAATATTTGTGATAGAAATTGGACTACGTTATTATTCAGAATTAGGGATAATTGAAAATTTTCAATGATCCCGGTTCAGTCGAGCACATTTCATAATATAATTAATTTAGATTTTTATTTCACAGTCCATTTCTGTACCTACCACACTTCTATCATTCATATTGGTTTTATATACCGAGGATTTTTTTTCTTTTGAAGCTGAAAACGATAAATACATAATTAATGCATAAGTGTGTCTCTAACCTCATTTAAAAATCGAAGCTTTGATCATGCATGGTTATGAGATAACTTATAATTTAAGCAGCAACTGACCTCATTTAAAAATCCAAGCTCTGGTTAAGCGTGTTCAGCGCGCTCTTAAATAAAATAAAAAGAAAAAGGAAATATTGCGTTATAAATTGAAATTAATCTGAAATTCTCCTTGGTGTATAAAAACCAGCCTATTAGTCCATCTTTCTAATCTGTGAAATGTGTTGAAATCTTATGAAGTATTATGATTGGTTGATTGATAGCTACTGGGATTTGAGATTATACGATTTTGTCACTTAAATTGAATTATTAATTATAATCCAAATTCATCACTGTTTTTGCGCTTCATTTTTTAAATTTTTATTGGAAAATAATTGGAAATCATATTTTTGTAACTCTCTCCATTATACATAAATTTCATCGTAAAACCGTCATTCTCTGCAATGTGAAATAAGCCACTAATTCTTATAATATTATGATTTTTGTTTGACTGATTGAGGTTTATGATGACCGTTCTTCCTCTTAAGCTGAAATTATATTTTTTTAGTCATTTTTTCATCTATATTTTAAATTATGAATCCTTTTGATGATAACAAATGGGGGATAATGGATTGAGATTTTGATTTATGAGTGAATAATTTATAAATATTTTTACTATTGCAAAATCATTCGATTTATTCTGGGAGCTTTGTTGTAGGGGGAGCATACATTTAGGGAGAATTCCACTATTCATGAAAAAACCCATTTCTTATATTCAAAATCTTTTATTTGTTTGTCATCATCAAAAGGGGGAGATTGTTGTATATAACATAGTTGTCTACACAATTATTTGATTTTTTGTTTGGTGATAACAACCAAATATTTATTATTTTAAATGTGTTTGTTATTGTATTGTTTCATATATATATCACAGATAGAAATATAATATTTATATTTAAATAGAATACGCTTGTACAGAAAATCAAATATTCACATAGTATTTTATTTAGATAGAATATTTTATTTCAAACATTAAAACAATACAAATTTATAACTCCACTATTTGCACACTTCACTGATATACATTTCAATTCACATGAGATTGTACTTGTAAATAAACTAAATACGATAGACAAGTTTGTTTGAACACAATAAAATAATATTTTATTTCATTCAAATTTGTTTATAACAAATATCAGTATAATTCTCTCTTTCTGTACATTTTCTCCTCACTACAACACTCATAAAGTCACTCAGTTATATAGACACATATATACATTCACTGCTTATATATACAGTTACTGTTTCATATATTGGCACTATAACTTCATCCACTATCTTCTTATCTTCAGTCTTCAGTCAGTCCAGTCATCTACACCTGTCATATACAGAAACACACACACAGTACACTGCAATAGAAATAAACTGAATACATGCAAATTTGAATTTATTTGCCACAGATTTCTGGTGTGTTTCTCATCATTTTTCATGACTCAGTCTGATTTTATATATCCATCTTGTACCCACTAATCAGCCTCAACACACTACACCGGTTTGCTGATCAGAACCAGTTGATTTTGAACAGCCAGAACACAGTGTAGCGGTCTGCTGACATATATATTCGAATAGACACATATATATATACACACACACACACATATATATATATATATATATACACACACACATATGTGTATATATACATATATATATACATACAGGTCAACAACATGTATGCATGGTGCATTTCAAACAAACAGCAAGGAGCAAGCTCGAGTGGACAATACAGTAACTACATATGCATCAGTATACAACGGAAATGCAAGACAAATGGTTCAGCATGGAAAGAGCTATAGCAAATAGATGCAACAAGTAACCAAGGAGATCAACACAAAACAGTCTAGAAGTAAAGCAACTCATAAGGATCATGCATGAGCTCCATATTTCATGAATACACTACAGGTCAAGGAGACAGTGATAAATCAGCATAGCATGGTGTGTGTGCCCAATACCTAAGTGCAGCTAGACTGCATGTATCATGAATATGCATATCTAGCCAAACAAAATTGTTTCAGCATGTTTCAAATTTGTCAAAGGGAATGCAGCATGGTATTGTCAAAACAACAAGGTGAGTAAAGCACAAGTTAATGGAGCAATCAAGAAATCTGCATACACATTTGTGGGGCAAACGTAAATATATAAAAACACACTAGTGAAACAATTCAAGAGCATGGGACAATTGAATATGCTCTAACATGAATTGTTGCGGCAATTGAATGTAGTAAATGGTTTATGGCATAACAAAAGCATATAAGAAGTTGTTTTCTAGTCATTCGTTTCTTTCCAGTTTTGGCAAGTGACACGCATGGCAATCAAGACTGGAAATCATATATGGCAAGGAGTCATGCCTGGGATCATAATCATTCAAGTATATCCATGTATACACAGGAGAAGTTTTCTTATTTAAGAAAGCATGCTTTGGCGTGTAATCAATCAGAGTTCAAAGACAAGGCTTTTTTCAATCAAGCGGTAGCTCTTAATAAAATGAAGAAACTTTCGGTGCATCTTTGAGAAATACATTGATTTCCAGAAATATATAAAACATTGATGGGCAAGAAATTTTTATTTTAGGCATTTCCAGGAGATCCCATTTTTATGAAGTATCATATTTCATCTAGCATGCAAGAAGGTTTTTTTTCTTTATAGACTTGGCAATTACATGTTTTAGGAAAGAAAAAATTCTGCAATTCATTTGTCTCCAGAAATCACAATGCTCATTTGAGGAAAGAAACAATTAGTTAAAAAGGAATCATGTTGTTTTGGCAAGTTATCAATTAGCAGAAATCACAGTTTTTCGGCTACAAAATACAATTAATTATTTCCAGATTCAGAGAGGGACAAAGAACAGTTTCATGTCTGGATTCACAACATCTATCACACAAGCAATTTCAATGCAGAAGAATCCATTTCATTCAATGCAAATCAAAAGAGGAAACCGTGTAAATCAGATCAAATCGTTTAATTGAAATCAGAGCGTAATTTAAGGATTTTAAATCCTATTTCTAACACCAATCATCACTGGCAAAATTTGTATCGAAAACTGCAATCAACTCAAGAGCAAAAGTTTTAAATCAGAGAAAAATCAAAAATTCTTTCCATCGTTTTCGATCGAGCAAAGTCCAAATCGGAGCATCAGAAAGCAACAACGAGTTCGAGCATCAGAGATTAATCCATACATTCGATTTGGGGAAAAATCAGGGAACCCTAATTTCGATTTCCCAATAACACCGCTGCCATTTTTTTTTTCCAAGAGAAAGTAATCGAAGAAACGAATAAAGGATGATACACATTTCAAATGGGTCGTCCAAGTTATTGCTAAAGGGGAGATTATATTATAACTAGGGTTTCTTATTTTCTTTTGTTTATAATTTTTGTTGTATTTTCATTTTCTTTTGTAAACCAACAAAATAGCTGCTAGAGTCTGTATAATTCTAGAGGATCCAGTTAGGGGTTTAACTGCCTGTTCCTAAAATCTGTAAAACTAGGGAAAATCTGATCTAGGGGTTTAGATCAGTCTAGGGTTTTGAGCGTAGGGTTAGAATAGGAGCGAGGGTTCGCGAGTTACATGGTCTTGTAAGCGGGATCTGTTCTATCACCTAGTAGAAACCTGAGGAATGCAGCAGTAGGCAGGGTTTTGCCGAAGCTGGGTATCTCTGTGTGTTATTTCTGTGACGACCCCAAAACCCCGTACGACGGTGGTAAGGGTAATCTTTGGAATATAACACATAAACAGATAACAGCAGAACAGAAATAAATAAATACACCAGATAATGTACAATAGAATACACTTGATAAACATAATCATCAGAGTTACACAGTATACAGGATCATACTTAGTACAAAATACAGTTCAGCTATACATAAATGTCTACACCGGAAAACAAAACATAATATGTACAATAGGAGCTGAACAGCATACAAAGAGATGAATGGTAGAATCCATCTTCAGCTCTAGCTATCTAGAAAGAGTCTGCTAAAACCTGAATACAAGGCTGCCCGTGTAGAAAAAGGGGCACCAGAGTTCGCAAGTGAAACAAACTACGAGTCAGCCTTGGGACCGGTATGAGAAATATACTTAACATATTTTATAATATGGCCAATCACAGGACCACGCCACTTTCACGGAACCGGTTTACTCCATTGGATTGCCAGTGCTTTAAAACAAGTGAATCTTTTAAACATCGCAATGCTTTTTATAAAAATGAAGCCATTATAAGACTCAGTTCCCATCACACAATGCAACGCAAACCGAAGGATAGAGTTTTACCTTATAATGGCCAAAATATGCTTGATACGAATAAAACAAAAGCATTTGATATTATTACTAGTGTTTATATGTTTCAAAAACAATTTCAAATCATAAGTATCAATCATAGACGGCATTAATGCCCCATATCACTATGTCGCCATATATAGATATACAATCAAAACCGCACGGTGTCGTATTTGGAAATTGGATTTCTGTCATGAACTAAGGCAAAAGATAGTCCTTACCGACTTCGAGACTCTCTAGCCCGAGCCTCAGGGTCAGAGTGCATCGACCCTTGGATCGTCAGGGCCGGTCCACCAATGTGGATTAAAATGCCTGAACACTGCGTTTCCCCGCCCTTTGGGGCGTAAATGAGCCAAATGACTCCATCGGCTCCACATAGTCACCAATATATCCGAGGCGCCTCGCAACAGCAACAACCACACAGGTGAAAATAATATAAATGTCAGGGCTGGTAGGTCACTGACACCACCCTAGCTAGAAGGAAACACATGCCCTCCCTGATGCCCTCCCCCGTTTCTGGTTCATACCGGGGTGTGAGGCTCGCGAATCAACATTATACACAAAGCTATGCCACACAGACCGTGCTTTGATCATCAACCACAAGACTTTGCTTTTCAATAAAAGCCTTGATCATCTGCCACTTAGGCATGCCACACAGGCAATTCACTCCATGCGACTGATTTATGTCGATATATAACCTCTGAGCTCGTACGTCTCAGAGAAGGGCGTTAAGAAAGAGAATAAATTATCCGCCGCTAAACAGATATATATTTAATAGAGATCAATCAGCATAGAACAAAATCCAATGTCAGACACACAGTCCATTTACAAGTTCGTTCTGGTCTAAATGAAACCGGAGGCACCATATACCTCGCATATCCATCGATCTCCAAGTACGTCTAGACAATCACCACTTATTATCTATATTTCGGGATGCCTCCCAATCAAGACATCAGTAATCAACCAACCGAGGTGAAGATCTCCGGTCTTCAACCACCGTCTTCATCATCGACTTCTTATCACCGATCAATTATTTGAAATGAGATTTCACTCGACCTTTTCAAATAAATCACGTATATTTAGAATTTAAATCAATTCATTTCAATGGTTAAATTATTCGACATCAATAATTCTGTTCTTAAATGTAATTTTCAAGCCAAACACATTCAACCATCAAATATCCAATAAATCAGGTAAATTTGGTTTATTTCCATTCCATATCATTTATAATATTTTATAACGATTTATCGCTATTTTTATTCATTTAAAAATAGCCAATTCATTCAAACGATGCTTCAGGCCATAACGCGGCCGTGGCGCTGTTTTTCTTCAGATTTGATTTACACATATCTGAAAATCTAACCGTTGGATCTTCACAAATTTTATATTGTTAGAAAGATCTTTTCAAAATGAATCCAACGGTTTCAGTTTTGGGAAAATCCGACGGTCGGATGTCCCAGTACAATCGTTTGGTTACGATTTCAAAATACGAACTGCAACGTCGTTATTCGATTTAATTTAATTATATTTATATATATATATATAATCGATTTTGGCGCTATTTTTCTTGAGATTTGAATTAAACATTCCAGACAATCCAACCGTTGGATATTCACAAAGTGGGTGTCGTTGGAAAGATATTTCCAAAGCGAACCCAACGGTTTCGGTTTTGGGAAAATCCGATGGTCGGATCTCCCGCACTAGTTGTTTGAAATCACGGTTTCAAACTACGAACTACAGCTTCGTTATTCGATTTATTTTAATTATATTTATATATATATTTAAATATAATCGATTCTGGCGCTGTTTTTCTTTAGATTTTAATTAAACATTCCAACAATCCAACCGTTGGATGTTCACAAAGTGGGTGTCGTTGGAAAGATATTTCCAAAGCGAACCCAACGATTTCGGTTTTGGGAAAATCCAATGGTTGGATCTCCCGCACTAATCGTTTGAAATCACGGTTTCAAACTACGAACTGCAGCTTCGTTATTCGATTTATTTTAATTAAATATATATATATATATATATATATATAATTCATTCTTTGATTTAAAAACCATATCCACTTCATATATTTTATAAAAATGATATTTTTATCATCAAAAATATTTATTCAACACATGAATATTTTTAGCACTTCATATTCACAATAAAAATGTAGATTTTATTGTTCAATCTATATATTCAACACATGAATGTTTTTGACTTCACACATACGATAAAAATATAATTTTTATCGTTCTAGTCCTTTATTCAACACATGAATATTTTTTATAGTTTATGTATATAATAAAAATGTGATTTTTATTGTAAAACAATTTATTTCAATACACGATTATTTTATATAGTTTATATATATCATAAAGATGTGATTTTTAATGTAAAACAATTTATTTCAAAACACGATTATTTTATATAGTTCATATATAGGGTAAAAATGTTATTTTTGGTGTTAAAACAATTTATTTAAAACACTAATATTTTATGTAGTTTATATATATGATAAAAATGTTATTTTTATCTTTCAAAGAATTTATTCAATACACGAGCTCCATTCAGCACATGAATTTATTTCAATACATGAATTTCTATTCAACACATGAATTTCTATTCAACACATGAATTTTATTTCAACACAGGAATTTTATTTCAACACAGGAATTTCAATTCAACACATGAATTTTATTTCAACACATGAATTTTATTTCCAACACATGAATTTCTATTCAACACATGAATTTTATTTCAACATGTGAATTTTATTTCAACACAAGAATTTAAATCAAACACAGAAATATTTCAGAAAATTTCGGTAGCATAACAACAGGGTAGTTAAAACCGGCACCGTCCCTAGTACGGCTCCTCGCTCTACCTTAAAGCCTCGCAGCTTTTGACAATGGGGATTTTTAATATCTAGTTTGTACGCAGACGAATTTTCCCATATACTAATCCTATTGGGATTTCAACCACAATCAATCATTTCAAATTAACCATTCATGATATTCACCAAATTTTCACATCAACCAATAATCCAAACAATATCACAACCAATATATATCGTCCATGATCTGTGGACAAGGGGAGTATATATATATATACGTATATAACTATATTTCGATTTCATTTCAATATCATTTCAATTTATTTCAACGCATATATCATTTTTACAATACATATATAACTTATACATCGAACATACAACTTATGCAACGCTTATACATGAGGTGTACAATGCTTATATAACTCATACATCGACTATATAATTTATACATCGTTGTTTTCCATATTGTTTATAATTCTGAAATCTCACATTGGGTTCCACTCCACCAAAAATTGTAGAAGGTTCAGAAAAATATCTGGTCTCTTCTAAAATGTAGAAGACGTCCGCACGAGTCCACTCTCACTTGTTTCACTGGATTTCGTCAACAAACGAGAAAGATATGATTTTTATTGCAAAACCATAAACCGTAGCACTTTAAAGTGCTATAGAACAGTTTAAAATAAATTAAACCATACCTTTCTGATTGGTTCCCAATTAGGTTTCGATTTTTCTCGACAACCGTTGCAAGATAGGACAATGGGCCACTGCCACTTAGAAGAGGAAGGAGAGGCGCGCAGAACGAGGGTAGCCTCGTCGAACTCGGTCGTCGGAGACGTTGTTGGAGGCGGCGTGAAGTGGGCGACTTCAAGAGGTCGATCTGGCCTTGATACTCAATGAAAAAATCCAATCTTT
This sequence comes from Allium sativum, assembly GCA_030737875.1. Taxonomy (NCBI): domain Eukaryota; kingdom Viridiplantae; phylum Streptophyta; class Magnoliopsida; order Asparagales; family Amaryllidaceae; genus Allium; species Allium sativum. Next base: position 530,212,819 of record CM060916.1, read on the forward strand.
ATATGGATTTGAAGCTGGGGATATCCTCTACAAAATTCTCAACTGGAGGAAGGTATGGTTTTGTGTGTGGAAGGAGAAATTGGGCTGGGAAGATCGGAATCAATTTCCATCGTCGCTTCAAGGGTTGTCGGGGAGAGAGAGAGAGTTGTGATGGCCAATGGGATTTTTTATTTTATTTATATATTTTTAAAATTTCAAAAATACCCCTCTTCACATACTAACTCCAATCCAAACCCAACGACTGTCATCCCTAGCTAAATACCCCCATTTCGAACACAATGGGATATGTTTCGTAGGCCCATTCGACTGTTTCAGTCAGTTATCCTTCAAAGTAAAATATAAAACATTCAATATTTGTTTTGAACGTACATTTCAATTTGTCGGGGCCACATACTGAACCCAAAAATTCCAGAAAAATAAATCTATCTATGTTTTGACGATACGGTCCTAACAAAACTAGTTTCGTCGAATTCTGAGACCATTTGAAAAATGGCCCTTTTCTGGTCGATCCAATTTAATAGAAATCAACCAAACACATTTTCCTTTGCCACGCTCACATACTAATTTCAAAAATTATGAAATTTGAAACCTAGCAATAATTTGACATCCCGAATCCAACAAAAGTGGTTTCGTTGAATTTTGAGGTCATTTGCAAAATGTCTATTTTCAAGGGCTATACGTTCTCTATAGCGACCTTTCTGAAAATTCATTTGGCCATAACTTTTGATTCCCGCTATGAAACTTCGATTTTTTAGATTCATTAGAAAGATATTCACTAACAGATTTAAGTATTTTTGGTTTCATTCGAATTTTGAAACTGCCGTGCCACTTCAGGCCCTGTTTATAGTTAAAAATAATTATATTTCTTTTCAAACGTCGATTCAAACATACTTTTCATCGTTATTATTTAAAATAAATTATTTTAAATATCTAAAATTCACTAAAATAGCCAAATTAAAAAATTTTAATTGGCTCAGATTTTCTGGGATATTACAATTTCCTTTCCAATTTTTATTTCTGTTGCATTCTGTGATATGTTTATTAATTAATATCTCATCAAATTTTTAATTCAACGAAAAACTGTGATAAACCCTATTCACCCCCTCTCTAGGGTTAATCTAGATCCAACATTATCAGCGTAGGATTTCTGCATGTCCTGAGATGTCTTCATCCGTCTGAGGATAAGATCCATCTTCTCTGAAGTCTCTCTAATCATCTCAAGTCCAAGTAGAAGCTTATCCGTAGACACCCACCAACAAGTCGGTGATCAACAAAGTCGTCCGTATAGTGCCTCAAAGGGTGCCATGCCAATACTAGTCCGACAACTGTTGTTGTAGGCGAACTCTACCAATGGAAGGTGATCTTCCCGTGTCCCTCCTAAGTATAAGATACACAACCTCAAAAGATCTTCAAGGACTCTATTCATCCACTTAGTCTGTCCATCAGTCTGAAGGTTATACGTGGTGCACAAACATAATTGTGTACCCAATGCCTCTAGTAGGCTCCTCCAGAACTCACTGGTGAAGTTAGGGTCACGATCGCTCACGATGCTAGAAGGTACTCCATGTAAATGGACTATCTCATGAAGATAAGCTGATGCCAACCATGCTGCTATTCCCTTACTCTTAACAGGAATGAAATGAGCGCCCTTAGTAAGCCTGTCTACTATAACCCAAATACTGGTGTTGCCTTTCTTCGATCTAGGCAAACCATCGACGAAATCAATAGAGACGCTCTCCCACTTCCACTGTGGGACCTCCAAAGGATGAAGCAAACCACCAGGTTTCCTCTTCTCAGCTTTAACTTGCTGGCAAACCAAACATCGAGAGACAAACTCCGCTACATCTTTCTTCATCCCATCCCAGAAGAAAACCCTCTTCATATCTTTATACATCTTATCACCGCCTAGATGGATAGTCATCCTAGAATGATGGGCTCCCTTAAGGATTGTTTTCAATAAACACCTAACTTGGGGAACACAAAGCCTTCCAAACCTTTGCAACCACCCTCTATCATCCGTGGAATATCTACTGAGGTGATTAGAAATCTCCCCTCTACTGAGCCTATCAAAGATATCTGCTATCTGTGGGTCCTCTCGCTATGAAGATCCTATATGATCCATAAAAGTAGGTCACACCTCTAAGGATGCCAAAAACTAGGTGTAAAATCCGTAGATGGCCTAAAATCGAAGGTCGATATGTACTCCAAACTCCGCCATTCTACGAATAGAGGACTCAAAGTCATCCTCTGCCTACTTAACGCGTCTGCCACCACATTACCCTAACCAAGGGTATAATCCATCTCAAAAACAAAGGACACTAGGAATTCCATCCATCTCTTCAATCTCAAGTTGATATCCCTCTGCAAAAACGGATACTTGAGAGATTTATAATCCATGTACAACTCGAATTTCTCTCCAAGTAGACAATGTTGCCAAGTCTTAAGTGAAAATACTATAGCAACCAACTCCAAATCAATGGTAAGGTAGTTCTTCTCAGAACTATCAACTGTCTACCACCGTAACATACTGCCTTTCCCTCTTGCATCAAGACGACACCAAGTCCTGTCCCACATGCATCAATGTACACTACGAACACTTTATTCGCATTAGGCAAAGTGAAGACTGGGGTTGTTGTCAGAGCCCTCTTTAACCACTGAAAAGCATCCTCACGGTCAAGGCTCCAAGAAAAGGTTAGATCCTTCTTTGTTGGTCTGATGAGTGGGGCTGAAATCTTTGCGAAGTCCTTGATAAACTTCCTATAATAGCCTTCTAAACAGAGAAAACTTCCCACCTCCATTGCATTCTTCGAAACTTCCAATCTTGAACTGCAACTACTTTCGGGGGACCCACCGCTATCCCTTCCTTGGAGACCATATACTCTAGAAATCTTACTTCCTCTCTCCAAAAAGTGACATTTAGAGAATTTCGGCTTAAACTAGTGTGCTCGGAAAGTCCTCAAAACCTCCCCTAAATATAAGGCATGCTCTTCCTAGCTCTTCGAGAATATCAGAATGTTGTCTACAAAGACCATAACGAACTTATTCAGAAACTCCTGGAACACCCTACTTATCAAATCAACAAAATACGCGGGTGTGTTCGTCAACCCAAAAGGCATGACTAGCCACTCGAAGAAACCATCTGGAGTTCTAAAAGCAGTATTGTCTATACTATCCTCGTTCACCCTTAACTAATGAAGCCCCACGGCCATGTCTATCTGAGAGAAAACAGACACACAACAAGCTAGTCGAACAGATCATCAATCCTTAGAAGCGGGTGCCTATTTTTCTTAGTGATCTTATTCAACTCCCTGTAATACACACATAAGCGAAGCGAGCCATCCGCCATAGTTGCAAAGACGATTGGAGCACCCCATTCTAATGTGCTTCGCCTAATAAAACCCTTCTCAAGTAGACCCCCACTTGCTTTATAAGCTCCCACCTTTCTTTAGGAGCCATATGGCGCATAGGCAATGCGACTAGCTTCGCATTATCCACCAAGTATATCCCGAAATCAATCTCGCGCCTCGGCGGTAAGCCCCGAACCTCCTCAAAAACATCCGGATACTCATAGACAATAGGTACAGGTCGCAAATCATCAACAGAAGTTTCAAGTGGTTCTAGGAATCTAAGCATAACAGACCCCCCTGAGTCACAAAAAATCTCAAGAGTCCTCCTTTGGCAAGTCAAAAGTCTAACAACCCTCCTCTTACAGTCCAGAATGGCACCATACATGGCTAGCCAATCCATCCCCAGAATCAGACCATAACTTATAAAACTAAGTACATATGCGTCACACTCAAACTCAACGCCCAACACAGATATCCTCAAACCCCGATTGTAGTGGCTCGCAAATTCGTACTATCTAAGCTGACTAAAACAACACACGCCCAACCCAAATAATACAGAAACATGAGACATTATGGGTTAAAGAAGAATAAGATGGAAGAAGAACAAAAATAAAAAAAACAGAATCTCATAGCGGAACAAAAAAATATAATATATAACATAACTTTGAAATACAAAATTTTGTATCACATTCCATTATCAGAGATCAACATATACACAACACAGCGGAAATAATTCTAAATAACTAACAATGAAGCCTCCTACTTCCAGCTCCTCCAAGTGTATCTGTAAAATCCTGAAACACTTGACTGCCCGTACAAATTTGGGCACCCAAGAGTTTAGGAAAATAAAACAAAATAAACTCTGGGTCAGTCATGGGACTGGTGTGAGTAAACTCCAACCAATTTGTTTAACTTTGAAAAATCCTTTTAAAACAAAGGGTAATAGTAAGACAAGCTCACACATAAACACAGACAGTTTTTACCTTACTATAACCCAGCACATTTTGATATCAAAATCCAGTGATATTATAATAATGTTTAATCAAATAAATTACCAAACAGTAGAACGCTTGCATCTCACGCTCAATATATATAGTATAAAATCAAAAACCGCAGGGCGCTTAGTGGAGATTGGATTCCAAATATGACATGGTATGGGACCACCTCCCGATCAGTGTACTATAGAGGGGATACATTGGGGTTCAACAAGAACGTCTTGCAACCCGGCCACACATGACCGCCCACTCATTTAGCTTGAGTATAGCGAATATATTGTCACCCACAGTTGTCGGCCTTCCAACCGTAATCCGTAAGATACGGAATCGAAAGAAGAATAATTAATTAATTTTCTCTAGATTGGTGACAAATATACCCTGATTAGGTATGACCCACCTAGCCATGCTGCTTGCCTGATTTTTGTTATTTCCCGGTTGTGAGGCTTGAGGCTATGTATGCTTTTAGAACATATAGCCACCATTCACTTTGAATGCCACATCATCAAACCAGTCAAATCACTAGTTGATCTTATCAAAAATATTATGGGTATAAAAGCCAAGAGAAACGAATTTCTCCGCCACCAGATGTAATACTTTGAAAAGATCGTCTTACGCAATCCGTTAGGAATACTTTGTTAGACATTCATCCATACAAGTTGTCCTGGGTCTGGACAAATAGAACTGCTCTTGCAGTTCACTCCATCTCCAATTTATCTTCAGCATAATCTAATTCGCAATGCCAATGCCGATACGGAGTGGTTTTTCGAATAATAAATCCAACCGGTCTCTCCGTATTGACAACGATGGTCCAAAAATCTTTGCTAGCTAGTGATTTAACTATCAAAGGAAACAAAAACATCCATCCAAATAGTCAAATAATCATTGGCCCTTTTCGTTCATTAACTATTTTCCAAATCCCTTATCAAATTCTATATATATCGACATATTGATTTCTACTTTCAAATTTTTTTTTAAATATACTAAGTCCTTAATTTTTTGGAAAATTTTGCCAACATCTCCCATGTACCGGTCAATCGTTCAAACCCTAACTCGCCTCTCTAGGTCCTTTGCATTCAAAAAGAAAATCAAAAAGCCAAGCGGCTTGCCGATTCGGCCCATAAAACCTTATATGGAAATTTAAACATGTATCTTTTTGTCGGGCACTTAAATTAAAATCTTCATTATCTTCATTCCAACCTGTTTAAAATATACACGGCCATTTCCAATTCATTGTAATCAATCATCTCTTTTTACATAACTTGCTTTCCATTTGCTGATTAAATTTTCTAATTAGCTTCTTGGTTTCATTTACTTTTAATTTGAACATATCTCGTTCAAATACATTTGTATTTTCTTATATGCAAACCAAACTCAATTCCTTGCTCGCTTCCCAATTCTAATTCATGTTTCATACTCGGATCCCAAATTTCAATTTTACAAATTCAGTTTACTGAATAAATGTTAAGTTCGATCAAAAACCATATTAACTAATTTCTTTCGAAACTAGTTAACTCCATTAGATAATTAAAAATCTGATCTTTGTTTCAAAACTCTCGTCTTGAGTTAATATCTATTTTATATCTCAAATCTGGATTTTCTAACGGAAATTCGGATTTTTACCCATTCAAAACCCAGTTATGAAGTTATTCAAAACTCGAATTTCTTTGTTAAGTCCAATTCTCATGGAATTAGATTATTTATAAAATATCGATATCATCGAATTCCAATTATAAATTTATTTGATGCAAGCAATTAATTAATTCAACATCCCCTAGCATTACAAACTAATATCATCTCTTGATAATAGTGAAGTCGTTCAAGTTGGGGTATTTTATTTACCGCTCAGACCTTGATCGACAACGTTCTTACCTTGAGACGGATAAGAGTTTGTAATACAAAACCGGCATTACTTTTCAACAAAATCACCTTTTCTATCTCGTTTAAAAATATGATTTTTAAATGTCATTCCTTATATTTGGAAAAATCTATTTCCGACTTACCAAATGAAAATCACTCCATTATATTTATAACCCTGGTTTAAAATCACTTCCTTATTTTATATTAAACAAACTTCCATATTTAAACTCCATTGAAACTGTCTTCCAAATTATCCAACGATAATAAATATCGATTGTAAATTAACTTCCTTGTTTTATGATTTAAACAAGTTTTCCATTTCAAAAATTCATTTGAAACCCAATTCTACTTTATGGAAAGTAAACTTCCTTTTTTATTTTACATTCGAAGATATTTTATAATTTTACTTATATAGGTATATAAATAGAATCTATTTCATATTTAATTTAGATTATGAATTACGATTTTAATATTCCTTTTGAAAATAGTTTTTTTTATTCGACATAGTCGAATTCGAAATGAAAAATCCTTATGGATTTATTTGAATTCGGTTTACATTCCGAACATCGGAATAAATTTCACCTCTTGTTTTAAAATTTTATTTAAAAAAAATTCGATTTCAAATTCCATTTGAAAGTCCAATTTCCACTATAGAAAATAATTTTTTTCCTTTTTAAATGCATATTTGAATTTATAATTTAATATTGTCGATTGATAATATTTCTTTCTATTTATAAACATCGTTTATAAATTCGATACTTGTTTTATTATTAAAAACAAGTTAATGTTTTCTTAGCCTACTCGAAATTCAAATTTTACTTTTGAAAATAAAATAAAATTCCCTTCTTAAATCTAAAAATTCCCATTTATGATATTTTTAAATATCAATCTCTAGGGCCAGTGATATTCAAACATTTAAGTACACAAACATCAATTCATTTCAACATATCACACATACATAAACATATAGACAACGATAAATAAATTTTGAGGATTCCAGTTGGATTCCTCCAACCTGTTTTCCCTGCATCCACAGATGTAAGACAACATAATAAAATACCAATCCTGCTTCAAGGCAGGATATCGCGGTGCAGAAGGTCATCCACTTATATATCGTGGGGCGATAGGGTCATCCGCTAATGATACTACGTGCATCCGTTAATGGAGTTACGGGAATTATCCAATATGTATATAATAGCCATAATCACCAAGCCTAAATAACTAACATATATAACCACAGTAATTCAATAATTCATGCATGCATCCAACAGTCAACAATTTATTTTTACCATAAAAATAATTTTTTAAGTGAGATTTACTCACCTTGATTTTTTGATCATTGAATATCCGATAAAATTCTGAATCGCCACCGCTATGAATCAACTCCGATCATCTCGAATGGATATAATTTGTGCCTACGATTATTCAATTTTTATTTAAACGATTTAACTTTATTAATTTAAATTAACTACTAATTGGATAAATTTTTTCTATATATATTAAATTCCGGAAAAATTTATACCTCACTGTTGCACCAACTTCTCGACTAATGCAAGAAATATATCTTTCAACATCCATAAAAAAAACACCATTCTCCAAATTGAATCAGCCTAAAAAAACAACTTCCCTCTTTCACCTTTCATCGAGCACCTTTCAGACGACTCCACTTGTTTACACAAGCTTCTATATCCCATTTCATCACACCTGAATCGACATGCATACACCATCTCCAACTTTAACACAAATCGGAATTCAGTCGTCTCATTCCTCCACCATTACATCCTCTTCTTCATGCTGTTCAAAAGCCATTATTGCCTCCTCTTGTGCGCCACTAGTTGCTTCCAATAATTCCCGAACCAGTTACCAGTACCTCAATTCCAACTTCACCTGACATCGTACCACTCCATCCTTCAACTTCCACTAAGCATCTTCCACCAAAACTTGCGACAAATCCTTTTCCTACCTTATTTCCGCTTCTTGACAAAATCGAAGACCCATTTGTACCTCATTACACTCACGACATTCACTGAGCCAGACTCAGAACCAAGATCGAACTCCAGAACGGAAATCTTTCCACTAAACCTCCACACGGTCGCACTCCTTAAATCACCATAGTTCTAACTTCAGCCACTCGCAACAGACAGTACTATCCTCTACACCGCAAAGACCTACCCCAATCACACGCTTCAAATCCTAGGTCAAAACCCCTCACGATGCTTCCTTGGTCACTGCGGCAGACCCTCCACATAGATGCCTCAACAAGCATCGCGACTCAACCCTAGTTGTCGTTGCCCCTTTTCGAATTAATTTCGATTTTGTTTTTAGAAGGAACGGGTGATTTCGCTTGGAAGAATTAAGGGAGCGTCTTTTGATTTACAAAAGGATGTGAAGATGGGAGTGATTTTACGTAACGATGAAAAGGGAAAAAGTTTGTTTGCTTTTGAAAAAAAGAAGGAGGAGCTCGACATTGATTCTATGATCGATTCCTTTATTTCTATTTTCTTAATAACCAAATAGGAAAAAAGGGGAAAAGGCTTGAAGTATTTGTGGATTTCAGAAGACTCGGCTCCTTTATATAGTTGCGAAGGGAAAACAAGGAGTACGCACCATAAAGTTTTCTGTCTCCTTAATATCAAAGCTGAGAGGCCATTTTTACTGCTCTAGAAAAACAGTAGGTCAGCGCAAATTAATGAGATGATAAGGCATTGTCTGTACTTAGCGTAGATGATTTGAATTTGATTTTATCTGTTTAAATTTCTTTTTGCGGTTCCGAACCCATATTTGAACATAACCACTGATGTTATAGGGTTATAACGTTATTTTGAACTAAATGGAAATAATTCCGAAATTCAATTAGACTGTATAGAGGAGATACAAATTAAATTAACTATTTAAATTAAATTCGATTTAAATATATAAATCATTTTCACGCAATTAAATTCATCGAAAATAAATTATTAATATCGTTCTAATTCAATACAAAATTTATATGAATCAATTGAATTGTTTCTATTCAGCTTTAAATTCTGAATTCAATAATTATCGTTTCGTATTACGATACCCGATATATTCGATATTAATTCTTATATCGATTATTAAATCGATAAATTATACGTAAAATCCAGTTATATACCAAATTCAACATTAAAAATAAATTCAAATGCTTACTATAAAATAGCTAAAAAATCGGGGACGTTACATTCCCTCCTCCTTAAAAGAATTTCGTCCCCAAAATTACTAAAGCAGAAGAAATGCTGCAGACCCATTAACTTTTCCAAAAGCGCATTCAATGTAATTTCAAATTAATTTATTCATTTCAATTCATTTAACTTGCTTAAGTTATATTTATATTTCAGAATTCAAATTCTCGGGTCTTTATTTCGAATCCTTTTGAAATCATATAAATATATACACATATATTTATAACTATCTCAAATTCAAAACATTTGATTTTCCAAACAACCGGATTTCTTTCAAACAAATCCCCATTGAGAATTTTTTTTCTAAGGTAGCAATCTATCACATAGAACTCGAAAATGAACACTATTGATGTTGCAGTCATCATTAGAATTATTTTCCAGCCACTGAAGCGAGTTCAGTGCTTTATCATTTTCAAATACCCATTCAAAATGATTTTTATTCAAAAATCCTTCCAAAACAAAGTTATATTATTTAATATAATTTGGAAAACATTTTTCAACTGTTTGGGATTTAAATACCTATTCTGGTTTCAATCCAATTCAATTTCATCTTATTTGTATATATTAAGTTCTATTTGGTTATATATAACCATTTCAATTCTATAATCTCATTTTATTGTAATCTCAACCAACACAACCATATATAAATAATTTAGAAAATTATTCATTTTTATATCGAAATATAATTTTAGGTAAAATTATTTCATTTACCCACTTTTAAACAGTATTATGTCAAACTATTTTGTTCAAGTGTTTAGAAACTTTTGTCGACCTCGTGGCATCCCATGATTCAACCAAAATTCATAAACCACTCAACAGACAAGTCAACACAATATAAAATTATTTTTATGCCAACTTACAATTATGCTCTCTCATATATATACATTCAACTCATTCTAGGGTACTACAGACCCTATCTCTAATGAGTAAACCCCCACCAAAGCCTAGGTGTTCGCTCAACTTAAGCTCTGATACCAAATGTAGTGGCCCGCAAATCCGTACAATCTGAGCTGACTAAAACAACACACGTCCAACCCAAATAATACAGAAATATGAGACATTATGGGTTAAAGAAGAATAAGACAGAAGAAGAACAGAAATAACAAAAGCAGAATCTCATAGCGGAACGAATAAAATATAATATATCACATAACTTTGAAATACAAAATTTTGTATCATATACACATACCATTATTAGAGATCAACATATACACAACACAGCGGAAATTATTCTAAATAACTAACCTCCTACTTCGAGCTCCTCTAAGTGTATCTATAAAATCCAGAAACCCTCGACTGCCCGTACAAATTTGGGCACATAAGATTTTAGGGAAAAAAACAAACAAATAAACTCTAGGTCAGTCATGGGACTAGTGTGAGTAAACTCCAACCAATTTGTTTAACTTTGAAAAATCCTTTTTAAACAAAGGGTAATAGTAAGACCAGCCCACACATAAACACGAACGGTTTTTACCTTACTATAACCCAACACATTTTGATATCAAAATCCGGTGATATTTTAATAATGTCGAATAAAATAAATAACCAAATAGTAGAACGCTTGCATCTCACGCTCTACATATATAGTATAAAATCAAAAACCGCAGGGCGCTTAGTGGAGATTGGATTCCAACTATGACAAGGTATGGGACCAACTCCCGATCAACGTACTCTAAAGCGGATACACTGGGGTTCAACAAGAATGTCTTGCAACCCGACCACACATGACCGCCCACTCATTTAACTTGAGTGTAGCGAATATATTATCACCCACAGTTGTCGGCCGTCCAACCGTAATCTGTAAGATACAGAATCGAAAAAAGAATAATTAATGAATTTTCTCTAGATTGGTGAAAAATATACCCTGATTGGGTATGACCCACCTAGCCATGCTGCCTGCCGATTTTTGTCATTTCCCGGTTGTGAGGCTTGAGATTACGTATACTTTTAGAACATCTGGCCACCATTCACTTTGAACGCCACATCGTCAAACCCGTCAAATCACTAGTTGATCGTCTCAAAAATATTACGGATATAAAAGCTAAGACAAACAAATTTCTCCACCACTAGACGTAATACTTTGAAAAGATCGTCTTATGCGATCCGTTAGGATTACTTGTCAGACATTCGTCCATAAAAGTTGTCCTGGGTCTGGACAAACAGAAAAGCTCTTGCATTTCACTCCGTCTCCAATTTATCTTCAGCATAATCTAATTCGCAATGCCTATGCATATACGGAGTAGTTTTCCGGATAATAAATCCAACCGGTCTCTCCATATTTACAACGATGGTCCAAAAATCTTTGATAGCTGGTGATTTAACTATCAAAGGAAACAAAAACATCCATCCAAGTAGTCAAGTAATCACTGGCCCTTTTCATTCATTAACTATTTTCCAAATCCCTTATCAAATTCTATATATATCGACATATTGATTTCTATTTTCAAAATTTCTTAAAAATATTCTAACTCCTTAATTTTTCAAAAAATTTCTCCAGCACCTCCCTTGTACCGGTCAATCGTTCAAACCCCAACTCACCTCTCTAGGCCCTTTGCATTCAAAAAGAAAATCAAAAAGCCAAGCAGCTTGCCGATTCGGCGCATAAAACCTCATATGGAAATTTAAACATGCACCTTTTGGTCGGGCAGTTAAATTGAAATCTTCATTATCTTCATTGCATACCTGTTTAAAATATACACGGCCATTTCCAATTCATTGTAATCAATCATCTCTTTTTACATAACTTTCTTTCCATTTGCTGATTAAATTTTCTAATTAGCTTCTTGGTTTCATTTACTTTTAATTTGAACATATCTCGTTTAAATATATTTGTATTTGCTTATATACAAACCAAACTTAAGTCCTTGTTCGCTTCCCAATTCTAATTCACACTTCAAACTCGGATCCTCAATTTCAATTTCACAAATTCAGTTTACTGAACAAATGTTAAGTTCAATCAAAAACCATATTAACTAACTTCTTTTGAAATTAGTTAACTCCATTTGATAATTAAAAATCTGATCTTTGTTTCAAAATTAATCCATTTACTGGTCTTGAGTTCATATTTATTTTATAACTCAAATCTGGATTTTCTAACGGAAATTCGGATTTTTACCCATTCAAAACCCAGTTATGAAGTTATTCAAAACTCGAATTTCTTTGTTAACTCCAATTCTCGTGGGATTAGATTATTTATAAAATATCGATATAATCGAATTCCAATTATAAATTTCTTTGATGCAAGTAATTAATTAATTCAACATCCCCTACCATTACAAACTGATATCATCTCTTGATAATAGTGAAGTCGTTCAAGTTGGGGTATTTTGTTTACCTCTCAGACCTTGATCGACAACGTTCTTGCCTTGAGACGGATAAAGTTTGCGATACAAAACCGCCATTACTTTTCAACAAAATCACCTCTTCTATCGCGTTTAAAAATATGATTTTTAAATGTCATTCCTTATATTTGGCAAAATCTATTTCCAACTTGCCAAATGAAAATCACTTCATTATATTTATAGCCCTGGTTTATGAATCACTTCCTTATTTTATATTAAACAAACTTCCATATTTAAACTCCACTGAAACTATCTTCCAAATTATCCAACGGCAATAAATATCGATTGTAAATTAATTTCCTTGTTTTATGATTTAAACAAGTTTTCCATTTCAAAAATTCATTTGAAACCCAATTCTACTCTATGGAAAGTAAACTTCCTTTTTTATTTTACATTCGAAGATATTTTATAATTTTACTTATATAAGTATATACATAGAATCTATTTTATATTTAATTTAGATTATGAATTACAATCTCAATATTCCTTCTGAAAATTGTTTATTTTTTTTATTCGACATAGTCGAATTTGAAATCATAAATCCTTATGGATTTATTTTAATTCGGCTTACGTTCCGAACATCGGAATAAATTTCACCCCTTGTTTTAAATATTATTTAAAACAAGTTTCGATTTCAAATTCCATTTGAAAATCCGATTTCCACTATAGAAAGTAAATTTTTTCTTTTTAAATTCATATTTGAATTTAAAATTTAATATTATCGAATGATAATATTTCTTTCCATTTATAAACATCGTTTATAAATTCGATACTTGTTTTATTATTAAAAATAAGTTAATATTTTCTTAGCCTATTCGAAATTCAGTTTTGAAAATAGAATAAAATTCCCTTTTTAAATCTAAAAATTCCCATTTATGTTATTTTAAGTAACAATCTCTAGGGCCAGTGATATTCAAACATTTGAGTACAAAAACATCAATTCATTTCAACATATCACACGTACATAAATATATAGACAACGATAAATAAATTTTGAGGAATTCGGTTGGATTCCTCCAACCTGTTTTCCCTGCATCCACAGATGTAAGACAACATAATGAAACACCAATCCTGCTTCAAGGCAGGATATCGCGGTATAGAAGGTCATCCACTCATATATCGTGCGGCGATAGGGTCATCCGCTAATGATACTACGGGCATCCGCTAATGGTACTACGGGAATTATCCAATATATATATATATATATATATATGTAATAGCCGCAATCACCAAGCCTAAATAACTAACATATATAACTACAGTAATTCAATAATTCATGCATGCATCCAACAGTCAATAATTTATTTTTACGATAAAAATAAATTTTTATGTGAGGTTTACTCACCTTGATTTTTTGATCATTGAATATTCGATAAAATTCTGAATCGCCACCGCTATGAATCAACTTTAATCATCTCGAACGGATATAATTTGTGCCTACGATTATTCGATTTTTATTTAAATGATTTAAATATATTAATTTAAATTAACTACTAATTGGATAAATTTTTCTATGTATATTAAATTTCGGAAAAATTTATACCTTACTATTGCACCAACTTCTCGACTAATTCATGAAATGTATCTTCCAACATCCCTAAAAAAAACACGCCATTCTCTAAATTGAATCTTCCCAAAACAATAACTTACCTCTTTCACCTATCACCGAGCACCTTTCAGATGACTCCACTTGTTTAGACAAGCTTCTATATCCCATTTCATCACACCAGAATTCACCTGCATACACCATCTCCAACTTTAACACAAACCGGACTTCAGTCATCTCATTCCACCACTATTACATCCTCTTCTTCATGTTGTTCAAAAGCCATTATTTCCTCCTCTTGTACGCCACTAGTTTCTTCCAATAATTCCCAAAGCAGTTACCAGTACCTCAATTTGAACTTCACCTGACATCGCACCACTCTAGCCCATCGACTTCCACTCAGCAGCTTCCACCAAAAATCGCGACAAATCCTTTTCCTACCTTATTTCCACATCTTGAAAAAATCGATGACCCATTTGTAACTCATCACACTCATGACATTAACTGAGCCAAACTCAGAACCAAGATCGAACTCCAGAACAGAAATCTTTCCCCTAAATCTTCACATGATCACACCCCTTAAATCACCATAGTTCAAACTTCAGCCACTCGCAACAGACAGTACTATCATACACATCGCAAAGACCTACCCCAATCACATGCATCAAATACTAGGTCAAAACCTCTCACGATGCTCCCTTGTTCACTGCGACAGACCCTCCACGATCGATGCCTCAACAAGCATCGCGACTCAACCCTAGTTGTTGTTGCCCCTTTTCGAATTATTTTCGATTTTGTTTTTAGAAGGAACGGGTGATTTCGTTTGGGAGAATTAAGGGAGCATATTTCGATTTGCAGAAGGATGTGAAGATGGGAATGATTTTCCATAACGAGGAAAAGGGAAAAAGTTCGTTTGATTTTGAAAAAAAGAAGGAGGAGCTCGACATTGATTCTCCGATCGATTCCTTTATTTTTATTTTCTGAATGACAAAATAGGAAGAAAAAGGCAAAGCGGCTTGAAGTATTTGTGGATTTCAGAAGACTCGGCTCCTTTATATAGTTGCGAAGAGAAAACAAGGAGTACGCACCACAAATTTTTCTGTCTCCTTGGTATCAAAGCTGGGAGGCCATTTTTGCTGCTCCAGAAAAACAATAGGTCAGCGTAATTTAATGAGATGATAAAGCGTTATCTGTACTTAGAGTAGATGATTTGATTTTGATTTTATCTATTCGAATTTCATTTTGCAGTTCCAAACCCTTACTTGAACATAATAGCTGACATTATAGGGTTATAACGCTATTTTGAACTAAATGCAAATAATTCTGAAATTCAATTAAACTATATATAGGAGATATAAATTAAATTAACTATTTAAATTAAATTCGATTTAAATATATAAATTGTTTTCACACAATTAAATCCATCGAAAATAAATTATTAATATCGTTCTAATTCAGTATAAAGTTTATATGTATCAACCGAATTGTTTCTATTCAGCTTTAAATTATGAATCCAATAATTATCGTTTCGTATTACGATACCCGATATATTCGATATTAATTCGTATATCAATTATTAAATCGATAAATTATATATAAAATCCATTTATATATCAAATTCAACATTAAAATAAATATAAATGCTTATTATAAAATAGCTTAAAAATATGGGACGTTACACCGACAAATCATAGACAGATGAGCCGTGCCCCCAAAGGGGTTTCAGACAATAACGGGATCAGAAACAATACTAGTACTAAGTTGTAGAGACTCAACCATAGAATCGGGTATAAAATAGTGAGAAGTGTGCGAATCAAAAAGAGTCCTAACAAGATGATCGGAAAGAGAAATCAAATCTTCCACAGAAACTTTCCTACCTCTGTCCGGTATACTGTCCTCGAGAGCATGCACCTGCCCTCTAGAAGATCCTGCCCTTTGGCCATATCCTTGCTTCTTTGGGCACTCCCTAGAATAATGTCCAGTTTCTCCATGGCTGTAACAGGTATTCTTCCTTTTTCTGCAATCTTTGACCAAATGACCCAAGCTCCCATAACCATGACATTTCTTCTTGCCTTGAGCATTGTCGTTCTTTCTGCCATTCTTTTGCTGTTCTTTCTTGGGCCACACTTTCTTGTTTTGTGTCTCATCAGTCTTAGCCTCTTTTTCTCCTCTTTTCCATCTTCTTGCATTAATGCCATATCAAGAAGTCTCTCAAATGTAGCCTCTATCGGAATATGAGATAATGCCAATGCTTGAAGGGGCTGATTCAATCCTCTTGCAAATTTCAAATATTTCTTGTGCGGGATATTCACTAGATCCAAACCTCGCCAACTGATTGAACTTATTGACATATTCTTTGATAATCATGCTTCCTTGCTTAAGTGCCAAAAAAACCTCTCCATCTGCATACCCTCTTCAGCTTGAGAAAGAAACTTCATCTCGAAACTCTGGCGGAAATCATCCCAAGTATCCACTGGACACCCTGCTTGTGTCACTTCCCACCAGAATGAAGCCTCGTTCTTAAGTTGACATGCAGCCATTGTATCTTTCTGCGATCATCAACCTCGAAAAGCCCAAATAGGTTCTTCGTCTATTTTAACCAATTCCGTGCTTCCACAAAGTTCTCAATCCCTCGGGTTATCGTAAGGTAAAAACCATCCGTGTTTATGTGTGGATCGGTCTTATGATTTTTCTTTCTTTTAAAAGAATTTTAAAAGCTAAACCAATGGTTGGAGTTTACTCACACTAGTCACATGACTGACCCAGAGTTTATTTTGTTTTGTTTTCCTTAAACTCTTGGGTCCCCAATTTTGTATAGGCAGTCAAGTACTCGGGATTTTACAAATATACTTGGAGAGCTGGAGCAGGAGGCTTTAGGATTATATAGCTATTGTTTATGTCCGCTGTGTTGTAAGTGTTGTACTTTGATAATGATAAGTATATTCAAGTACAGATTTATATTTCAAAGTTAAGTTATATAGTCTATTTTATTCGTTCCACCGTGAGATTCGTGTTACTCTGATTCTGTTGTTGTTCCTCTCCTTCTTCTATTCTAATTTTCTATCTTATCTATTCTCACCCTCTAACTTCTTTCTATTAATGGTCCGGTATTTACGATGCTTGGATAGTCAACATGGGTTTTGTGTTGATTTTCTAGGTCGAAAATCCTTGGGTCATTACATTAACAAACTCACCTTGATTGTTGTGATGAATTACAACACAAATAATGACTTTTGATCTTGAGGAGGCAAGAAAACGATTGCAGGAAAACTTATTGTGACATGCAAATAAACAAAAAATACCATACAAAGTAGTTCACAAATCAGAGATTAAAATTTGGACTGAACCGAGTTTTGATGTTAGTGCCTGTTGAGATGATGCTATCAGCCAAATTTTAGCTTCAGATTAAAGTTTTAGTTCAATTGGGGGATTAAAATAAAGAAAGGGAATATGTTTTCTTTGTAAATTTTTTCCAAAATGGAGAAGAAAGAGGAGATGCAAATGTTATGTGTTTCTCTTTTACCTCCTTATCAAATAATTAAGTAGTTTAGCTAATGGGTTAATCTGACCCAATTAAGCCCAAATGTAATTATGTTATGCTATTTGGCTTGTGAAAACAAATTAAACATCCTTACCATCATTTTAAATCCATTTTTAACAATGCACACTATCAAACAATGTTGTGTTCACATAAGAATATTAAGACACATATGTTTAATTATTTCAAACCATTTTAAACATCACTTTAAATGTAACACACACCAAAATTCATATCTTTACCAAAACACACATTTTACACTTTAATTATTCAAAACATAATTTTTTTTAAGTTTAAATTTATGCAAATTTCACTCCTTGACAAAATAAACGCAAAGTTTGTTAAAATATTTTGACACATCTAAATGTTTATTTCCAGCCAATGTCTACTCTTTTCATAGTTTATATACAACTCGATTAAATTTAGAAGCACCAATTATTCTTTAAAAATTCATTATTTATAAAAAAAAATCAAAAATATTGCTTCATGACAAATTAAATTTCCCAATATTTGTTTCTAACATACATCTAAATTATAAAGTTTCACAAACTTTATTTACTACATATTTAAATTTTATTCAACATATAATCATTGAATTTAATCCTTTATAAATTTTACTAAATTTAATATAGTCTTTAATTCAACACATCCCAACTTTATCACACACAGTAACCCAAATTAACACACAAGCTTATGCGAATCTCCAAATTTATAGACATAAAGATTTTACTCGTTATTATTGTAACGTCCCGTATTTTTTTGGCTAATTATTTAAATTATTTTATTATTTAAAATATCGATTTGAATTTAAATAATTGAATTTAACCATATTATTTTGAATATGTTATTAATACTAATAATATAATAATATTTTATTTCCAAAACAGTCGTGAAATGTTGAATTTGCAATATAATATGAACGGGCAGTTTAAAATGGTTTAATATGGTTTATATTGAATTTATAGTAGCGTATTCGTTTAATAAACGACGACAGAAAGTATAATTTATAATTTAATTATAAAATGAGCTGCAGCGGCATGGTAGTTCGTAATATAACGTTTTGAACTTAAATTGGTTGTACATGATCCAATATAAGTTGGATTTCTTTGAAATAAGAAACGTCCGAATCAATTTGATAATATTTTTCTAATGGAAGAGAAAAATAGAGTTTTCATATTGTAGATTTTATTTTATGTCCAAATCAAATTTTAAAATAGTCGCTATGGATTCGTTTATAATTTATAACGATTTATTACATAAATAAAGGGGTTTTAAATATTTTTAATATCGATTTGGCTTGGATTTCAACCTAGAATATATTATTTTGGAAATACTTGAAATTCTGCCCAGATATGGCTTATTATAATATTTTATTATTGTTATATTGAAATAATTTTAAATTGTTTTATTTTAATTTAAATTGGACCCTTAAAAAGGTACTTTATTCAAACAACCTCCGTTTTCAGCGAAACAAATTTTAGTGGGACCGTAACAGCTAATTATTGTTAGATTTCAGGTTTCACGTCAATTGGAGTTAATTTGTGAGCGTGGCAAAATTAAATACAAATAAAATGATCGTTTGGATGTAAACGAGGTTCGTTTGAGCAAACGGACTCGACATTCGATGAAACAAGTTTCATTAGGACCGCAATGTCAAATTATACCATGGTGTCCATTCCCATAGCGAATGGATTTTGTATGTGAGCACAGAAGAGAATAAACGGCGATTAGAAATTGTGATAGGCATGAATAAAAATTGTTAATTAAGGTCGCTTGTCACGTCATGTTAAAATAATATTATTCCCATTATATAAACACCCTAAACCAGAATTTCTCCAACCCATACCCATCCATAAAATTTGCAAAAAAGCTCTCCACAACAAAATAAATTATATCTTTGATTCTAGAATGAATTAGCCTAGGCGATCTGAAGGAAAGTTGTAGATCTAGCTGATATCTACCTTCACACAAAATTTCGTGACCTATGGTCGATTGAGGTGACCGAAATTCACGAATTACAGTCGAGATCTAGGTTCGGTTTTGGGGATTTTGTGAGAGGTACAATCGGTTTTAGGTATGGTGATCCAAATGAGATTTGTAGAGGAGGAGAAGGTGATCATTTTCTCTTTTGGTCAGGATACATGAAAAGGGTTGTGGCGGCGGTGAAACAGAGATGATCGAAGATGGTTTTTGTTGAAAGCTGTGAATGGTTTTGGGTGGAATCCGGCGCCGTGGGTCAGTATCAGGGGATGGTTACTGAAGGTTGATCGAAGAGGGACGTGAGGCGATGGAAACGAAGGAGGCGTGGTGGTCTGAATCGATAAACATACTTAGATCCAATTCCACTTTATTTCATGTCCATATTATAATTAAATATTTAAATCTAAAAGTAACTAGCACTTACAGAGCATGGCTAGCGAATTAAGAACTGAATTTGTTGTAAAAATGTCGCGGCATTGTTGATTTATTGTCTTGAATCATTGTAGAAGCCTTGTTCTTTGAATTGATTTGAGTTTGAATGTTTGTACTTTGATTTGGAGACGGCAGCCATGGTTCAAGAGGTATTTTAGCAGCATAATGGTGTAAGAATGATTTGTTATGAATTAGGTTAGGTCTAAGGGTGTATTTATGGGGGTAGCAACTAGTTTAGGCCCTTAGATTAACCTTAGAATCAATCCGGACCATCAAAACATGTCTCAGGCTTCAAAAATGGGTTCTGGGTCAAAACAGGCCGACCAGGTCGACCTGGGGGGTAGGTCGACCCTAAGGTCGACCACGTGGTCGACCTGCCTGGTCCTGTGCTGCCTAAAATTTGCTGAATCTTCTACAGCCCATAACTTCTTCATCCGGACTCCGATTTTCGAAAACTCGGACTCTATTTCATGTACAATTCCGAGACGAACGCAATGGCGCAACCCATTTCCCTTAATTATCATTTTAAAAATTAATTATACCTTGATTTCTAGTTTCAACATGTTATTAAAATTCGAGTTGTTACATTCTCTCCTCCTTAAAGGATTTCGTCCCCGAAATCTTCAGGTTAAGAAGGATGTGCCCTACCATCCAATCATCCATCTACTCAACCATCATCCACAAGCAACCATTGTCCTTGAATGATTTCTAATGCTTTATGAACATATGCAGAAAGTGTGTGTATATGTTCCTTATCTAATGTAAATGATCAGGCCTGCTTGATCTTCTTAATGAAAAATATGTTTAGTGCCATGAATCCAACATGTATGCAAATAGTCCTAGTCACATAAACACTATATGTGTGCACAAACATCCATCCATATGCAACATTCACATGATAACACATTCAATTTCATCCATAAACAAGTATAAACACTCATGCATATGCAATATGAAAATGTGTCTGAGCCGATCTAGTGCCTAAGGTGCGTGTATATGCATCCACGAGCAACCACTAGCAACCACTTGCAACCACTTGCAACCATCAATCATAACATGTCTCAAACACATGTTTACACCCAATTGTTCCTACCTAAAGATATAGTCGAACGATATAAGCAAGTAAAAACTTTGTGCCCATTAGGTAATGTCAAAACTGGAAATCTATGTCACATATATACTGATTAGGAGAAGAACTCCCTAAGCACCAGCCCGAAGACCGAAATCAACATCAGGCTGAAGCCCAAAGGATTACTCAACCCAACGGACACCCTCAAGCCCCAACATGTATTACTAACAGATAAGTCATACTCCCTATGGGGTTTGCAATAGAAATAGGATTGAGAATAGGATTGAGAATAGGACCGAGAGGATATACTTAAAAGATAGCATGCAAGCAAGCTCTACAGGAAAAGAGGGATCAAGGATATACTCTTATAAAGAGATATAATGTGCGTATCTAGCCTTCAATCTTCTAAGCCGCATTTCCTTGAGCTTAACTCCATTGTGCTTTGGCCATTTTTAACTTTACAATTTCGTAGCTTTTTAATTCTTGTTTCCGAAATATGAGTTGGAACTCATTTCGTTGTCGCCTCTCGTTCCACTTTCATTTATTCTTTTTCTAGTATACTCGGCCCAAACATAACTGTGTACTCATGGTTTCATGCAAGCTCTCCAAAATTCACTAGTGAATCCTGGATCTCGTTTACTTATTATAAGGTATTCCACGTAGAAGAACTATCTCTTGAAAACAAACAAATGCCAACCATGTTGCCAAATGTACTTACTACGGTGATTTTCTATGAGTCATGCATAAGCGAAATGAACCATTCACCTTAGTGGCAAACACTACTCGAGCGGATCAATAAATATATCAAGAGATTCTAGGTAACTAAGCATGGCAGAACCCTAAGGGTTACACTAGACTTCGAGGGCATTACCAAGGCAAGTCAAGAATCTAACTACCCTCTTTTCATACTCAAGAATGGCACCATTACTGGATAACCACTCCATCCCTAGAATCAACCCATAGCCCAAAAAAACATAAGCATTACTTCTAAACTAAACACTTAGCATAGACATTCCCAAATCCAAACAAGTCATGAATAAATGAGCCGATTCCCTAACAGGATTTGAGAATAAAATGGGATCCTCTACTACGCTAGTACTAAGGTGCAGAGTCTCAACTATCGAAGCAGAATTAAAAGGATGCGATGTACAAAAACAAAGTTCTAACAGGATGATAGAAAAGAAAAGCTAAGCCTTTAACAGAAACGTTACCACCTCTCTTAGGTACGCTAGTATTGAGAGCATACAATTGCCCTCTCAACGATCTTGTTCTTTGCCCTTGTCCTTGTCCTATAATACTTAATTTCATGTCCCTTTTTACCATACTAAAGATATTCTCTCTTGTCATGGGTTTTTATCATTCTTTCACTTGGCCTCTTTCCTTTCACTTTTTTTCCTCTTCGTGGATTAAACTATATCAACAAGTTTCTCATCCTTAGACTTGTGTTCTTTATCCTCGTTCCTACTATCCTTGTATAGCTTGTTGAAAAGTTTCTCGAAAGATACTTCCATCGCACGACAACCCTACAAAGCTTGAAATAAGATTAGTTGCAAGTAAAACTACTGCGGCTACAGATGGAGGTTGGACACTACTTTGCCCTCCGACATGTGTCGCCAGCCTACAAACTATGGTGAAAAAGAAAGAGAGAAGAGACTCAAGGAGAGAATCAAAAGATAGTGCATATGGATTTGGGGAATATGCCTTTCGTAAAACAAAACTTTTCTTTTGAAAAATGCTTCTTTGTGAATGTTTAGAAAATAATTTCAGAAGGTTTTTAAAAGCTTTTGCCCAGTCTGGTAACCTTCTGCTCTGATACCAAATGTAACACCCCACATCCGTTAAGGTCACTCACAAAGGGAATGCCTTAACTTCAGTGGAGCATTATGGGTACTGGAACAGAAATATTACATGACAGACATATATATAACAGCGGAAAGTAAAGTGGAAGTACTTCAAGTCATTTATTAAATATAATTGTTTACAATAAAAGCCCATCAACTTCCAATACCCAATTACATAGCTAAAATATCTATCTTGCTCAAAATCAAAGAAGCATAAAAATAAATTGTGATATTCCCCAATAAAGCAAAGCAAGCCATAGCCAAAGGAAATCCAAGCCGTACATGAAAGATCCTTGGAGCTTGGTAAGATCCGAACTAAGCTGTATTCCCACCCTGCGAACCTGGGGGGAGAAACGAAAGAAAAAAGGCGAAACAAAACGGGTCAGTCATAAAGACTGAGTAAGTCCTAGTGACTTTCAGCATAAAAATAGGTAACGGTAACATGGCGTGAATAAACTGAAAATAAACATAAGCATAATGACAAGATAAGCTACAGGCACGATAACTAAGAATAACATTATATGACTTTTGTCATGCATAACATTGCGAGGTTCCCATTCAAAATAAACTAAGTATAATTTCGCAAGATTTCTATCAAGCATCGTAAGATTTCTCTGCTTTACCCAAAATATTTCTATGATATCTATCTGCTCTGCGCCACCCGTACTAGTATCCCAAACCGTGTCATGTGTTGACTATAAAATGATACCTAGCCCAATGTCATGAAATGACCCATTACTTGGTCCCACGAAACGATCTATTAATCGATCGGCTCCCTACAAGTCCTAGCTCGTTCATGTGTCTGTGTCATACGGCCCTATCACGAATGTAGTTACCTGTGCTGGGTCCACCATAGGGTGTATCAAGCCCTAGGGTGCCAACCCCCGACACGAATCAAGCACGCACAGTGTAAACCTACTGATGCCCAATGCATGCTTTTTCAACTCCGGACCACGTGCACGACCGTAGTCCGCCTGAACCTACACCGGCGCACCAACTCAGCCGTCGTTCTGGTCGCTTACAATCAGCCCAGTAATCGTGCCCCACCCTGCCTAGTCCCAGGGTATCGTGATACATCTAAGTGGGTTACTGCCGAAATGGACCGCATAACTAGGGTTTCCGTCTAATAGGTTAAGTGTTGTCATTTAAATTCGTGACTTAACCCTTATCAGTCCAGCATGACAAGTTGGTTAAGTGTTGTCATTCAAGTTTGTGACTTAACCCGCCTACGTGTCATGTCAAATTGGCTAAGTGTTGTCATTCAAGTTCATGACTTAGCCCTACGAATCATGTGTCAAGTTGGTCAAGTATATTCAAGCGGTTCATGGCTTACCCTTACCAAATCATCGTGTCAAATTGGTTAAGTATATTCAAGTGGTTCATGACTTAACCCAACCAAATCATCGTGTCAAATTGATTAAGTATACATTCAAGTGGTTCATGACTTAACCCTACCAAATCATCGTGTCAAAGACTTAACCCTACCAAATCATCGTGTCAAATTGGTTAAGTATACATTGACTTAGCCCGCCTGCTTATCATGTTGTGACGGTTGAGTGTTACCCTCGGTTGTTACTTAACCTTACCACGCATCACGTTATATTGGTTAAGTGTGTATTAACTTAACCCTATCCACTAGTTATATTATAATGGTTAAGTGTCATTAGCCTAGCCATATTACTTAACCCACCCATTCATGTCATATCGGTTAAATATCATTAGCCTAGCCATATTACTTAACCCCCTGGTTAACATTTTATGCTGGTTAAGCGTTCTTAGTTTACTTAACCCTATCAATCCTGACTTAGCTTTAACTTATTCATTAAAGCACCAACCGCTCACATTAGACAGGTATTGTTGCGGTTACTGGACAGCTGGTCGGTTCCGGGTAGGTTTACACCGCAACTCAGTCAAACCTCGGGTCCTTATTGGGCTCAATGCCTTAACCTCCCACATTGGATAGGTATTGTTGTGATTACTAGACAGCCGGGCGGGTCCGGGCAGGTTTACATCACAACTCAATCCAACCTCGGGTTAAGCATTTCGTATTTTCTAAATTTACATATTTGCTCTTTATATGTAAGTGTGCTAACAATTTAATGTTATGGCCCATTTTCCAAGTTCATAATTCACGTTTTTGCCCCAAAACGTATTCCCAAATTATTATCATAATTCACTATAAAATTATGCCAAGTTATAGCCTTTTATTTACAATACAAGCAGACTACCCAAAACCCAACTTAGGCGCGTTCATATTAAACTTTCTCAAAGTCATAAATTATCATATATGTTTCTACTCCAAACTTTACATAATTAACAGATGCCCAAGTTCTAGATTACATGTCAATTTTACATATGCCCAATTCATATCAAATTTACATATGTTCAATTCATGCCGTTTTACATGTATGCCAATTTTATGCCAATTTACACATATACCAAGTTTCATGCTACTTTACATATGTCAAGATTCATGATTTACATGTTTGTAAAGCTATGCCCAATTTACATAGATCAAGTTTTATACCCAAAATTACATGTATACTACGTTTATACTAATTTACCCATAACAAGTTCTAGGCAAATTACATATATCAAGATCCATGTCAAATTATATATGTCAAGATCCATGTCAAATTATATATATCAAGATCCATGTCAAATTACATATATCAAGATCCATGTCAAATTATATACGCCAATCCCCATTCTTGCGATTACCATTGTAATGACAATACCCAAATATTCAATTTCATGTTAATGGTAGTAATACCCAAATATCCAATTTTTATGTTATGCCATCAGTTACACCAAACACATATATCCAAATAGGAAGTATCCCAATATTTCCCCATATTCAATCGCACGTATATCGTAGTTTAGGCCTAGGTACGAAATTGACCAAGGTTCATCAAAAGAAAATAAATAGGGGAAGATAGAATTTGTATAACAATAAGTACAGAGAGAAAACAGGCATAAAAACATCGTCTCAGGCATAAAAGATAGATCTTGATAATAATATCAACATGAATCAAGAAAAACTGATTTACATCAAGCTGAATAGATCATAAGCTTCACATGAGAATGAGAATAGAAAAGTTCCAAAACTCAAGATCCAAGAAGCAACAGAAATAGATCTGAATCGATAAACATACTTAGATCCAATTCCACTTTATTTCATGTCCATATTATAATTAAATATTTAAATCTTAAAGTAACTAGCACTTATAGAGCAAGGATAGCGAATTAAGAACTGTATTTGTTGTAAAAATGTCACGGCGTTGTTTATTTATTGTCTTGAACCATTGTAGAAGCCTTGTTCTTTGAATTGATTTGAGTTTGAATGTTTGTACTTTGATTTGGAGATGGCGGCCATGGTACAAGAGGTATTTTAGCAGCATAATGGTGTAAGAATGATTTGTTATGAATTAGGTTAGGTCTAAGGGTGTATTTATAGGGGTAGCAACCAGTTTAGGCCCTTAGATTAACCCTAGAATCAATCCGGACCATCAAAACATATCTCAGGCTTCAAAAATGGGTTCTGGGTCAAAACAGGCCGACCAGGTCGACCTGTAAGGGGGGAGGTCGACCATATGGTTGACCTGGGGGGTAGATCGACACTAAGATCGACCACGTGGTCGACCTGGCCCCTAGGTCGACCCCCAGGTCGACCTGCCTGGTCTTGTGCTGCCTAAAATTCGCTGAATTTTCTACAGGCCATGACTTCTTCATCCGGACTCCGATTTTCGAAAACTCGGACTCTATTTCATGTAGAATTCCGAGACGAACGCAATGGCGCAACCCGTTTCCCTTAATTCTAATTTTAAAACTTAATTATACCTTGATTTCTAGTTTCAACATGTTATTAAAATTCGGGTTGTTACACCCTCCCTGAGGTCCTCTCCCGTTTCTGGTTCACACCGGTATGTGACGCTCGCGAATCAATGCTACACAAAATTATGCTATATTAAAGTCGTGCTTTGATCATCAACCACAAGACTCCGCTTTTCAACAGAAGCCTTGATTATTTGCATCTCAGCATGCCACACAGGCAATTCACGCTATGCAACTGATGTATATCAATCACACAGAATTAAATCCGATGTCAGACACACATCCATTTACAAGTTCGTTCTGGGTCTGAACGAAACCGGATGCGCCTTATTCCTTCCCCATATGTCCAATACAGGGGAGAGGCCCTTGCATATCCGGTCGATCTCCAAGTATGTCTGGACGATCACCACTTATTACCTCATCTTGAGTGTACAACCCAATCAAGACATCAGTAATCATCCAAATGATGTTAAGACCTACGGTCTTCAACCACCGTCTTCATCCTCGACATATCGTCAAATCAATTATTCCGAATGGGATAAAACAGGTTTTTCTGAATAACTCGCGTATATAATAAACATGTGCTATAAAAACACAACATACGCCTCATTCCAATCCAGAATATTCCTTTATTCAAATATTCCTATACTTTGGGAAAGGTTCCCATTAATTTTATCAAAGATAAATTCTCTAAATTTATTCTTTAATCTTCCATTGGATATCATTTCAATCTAATTAAAGATGCATTAAAACTCCAGTTGGTTTTAATCTTCCCAAAAATCAATATTAACGATTGTTTAACTTGGGAAATCATATCCTGTCTTTAACTGGGTTAAAGAACCAATGTCATTTAAAAAAAGGTTCGCGATAAACCCAAAACCACGTTCCATTCCATCAGCCTTTAACCGTAAATTAGCAAGTGAACAATTCCCTAAGTATTAACCCCAAAGGCTAAGACCAACATCAGATCAATACCCCAGGAAACCATTCAACTTAACTAATCTCCAGTTAGTTTCTGATTTTCTTAACTCCTTTGGGTCTAAGAATAGTATTATTAAAGATACCATTCACGACAACCCAAAACCTCATTCCATTGTTAATCGGGTTAAAGAACAAGTGTTATTTTAAAAAACCGTTCACGATAAAACCAAATCACATTCCAGTAATTATGGAATCTTCATGGAAAAACAAATCAATATATAATCGATATCAATTTTCGTACCCGACCAATAATATATATAGAATAACGGCAATGCCTTTTAAATTCCATATGTATTAACAATCTTCCTCCATAGAAGTTCACTTCGATTATTATCAATCGAATTCCATTAAATTCCAATTTAATATATTAAATTAGAAAACTTTACTTTGGAAAATTCCCGTTAAATCTTAATAAAAAATTATAAATTCCAAATCACATTTCATTGTAAAGCGGGTTAAAGAACGAATGTAGTTAAAAACACAGTTTACAACAAACCCAAAATCCCATCAGTCTCTAACCGTAAATTAGTAAGAGGATGATTCCCTAAGTATTAACCCCGAAGGCCGAAACCAACATCAGATCAATACCCAGTAAACCATTCAACTTAACTAATCTCCGGTCAGTTTCTAATTTATTTACTCCATTGGGTCTAAGCACAGTATTATTAAAGATACCATTCACGACAAACCCAAAATCCAATTCGATATTAAATACAAGGCTCTGAATAGAAAATGTATATGGAATAACGATATATATATCTTCCAAATTCCTCCACAATATCCCTATAATCACGAAACCCAATATCGAAATATTCCGAAGGTAATTTCGATTCTGATCCATTCCAATTCATATATTGGAAATTCTGGTTATTTCAAAACCATTTCAAATCCAATTTAATTATTTAAAAATATTGGATTATAATTCTAGTTCATAACTAGTTCATTTGATAAAAGTATATTTTTATCCTTTCAAATATGGAATTTTTCATCGCAATTCTTTCCAATTCATTTGTTATGATTTTACACAAATTATTGATATTTTTAATATTTTTATCAAGCCCCGTACAGTCGATTTCCATAAACGGCCATCGAACTGCACTTACAGCGACCTTTTCCAAATTTGATTTGGACATGATTCCAAATCCAACCATTAGATTTCTAATTTCTTGTATTCGTTAGAAAGCTCTTTTCCATATGAACCCAACGGTTCCAGTTTTCGGATCTCCCGTAATGTCCGTTCGAAGTCAATGGTCGAAAATCGCGAACTGCCGCAGCACGATGCGATCTACTCATGCCATTATATATATATATAATATATATTATATATATTTCATCAATTTCCTTTTAAAACATATTTAATAAATCGTTTTAAATTCATTTTCAAAAGGATTTCAACTTCATATTCAATTTCAAATCAAAATTGAATATTCTATATCATCAATATATAAATGATAATATTTCCAAAACATTACATTTCGAAATCATTTCCTTTCCGATATTCATTATAAAAATGAATAAAATCGATATAAATATCGTTCATGTCAAAATGGCGTTAATCTAATCAACACGGCTTTATATATTTAAATATATTCGTGCCCATCCCAAATCGGACATCAAAATCAGATTTTAATATTTTACTGAATATTATTTTAAAATATTCATTATTTTAAAATATTCATTATTTTAAAATATTCGATATTTTTAAAATATTTATTCTTTTTGAACTGGAATCAGACACAGTCAATTACCATATAATTTGATTTATATGGATTTCATACACATATGTACACAACAACATCAAACACAGTCAACCATCATCTAAAGTGCATTCTACACTGCATAAGCATCAAATATAAATATTTAACGCTTATAATAGCCTGTCAATCAATCGAACGACTTACAGATAATTATTGGTACTAGTGTATGTCATATATCATCCCAATACCCGTGTGGGGTTTCAATCAACAAATAATCAATTTTATTTGTGCAGTTAAGGGGTGTGTAAAATTTATCGTCCCAATCAATATCAGTCATATGTGTGTACATAAACAAATCGTCCGAATTGTAAATGAATATTTATTTTATTCATATCAACGTTAAAAATTATATTTTTAACGATAAAATATTTTATTCAACATATGAATATTCTATTCAGTTCATTTATACACTAAAAAAGATATTTTTATTGTTCTAACATATATTAGAATATTTTGGCGGCATAACGGCGCGATATCAAAAACAAGTAACGTCAAGCATTACCTCTCTCCTTATATTGGCTCGCATCATACACACCCAATAGTTCTAATAAATTCATTTCACCCAAACAATCAAATCAACTAAACCAAACAATCAAACAAGTCGTCCATTGTCTGTGGACGACGAGGAACAGTTCATATATGCAGTTATAAAAAAAATAACTATATAAGAAAATTTCAGTGAGGAGTTCTCACCTTGGGTTTCCACTCCATCAGTTTTATTTATGTATTTCAGAACAGTCGGAGTTTGCCTGACATTCCAACTCAGTCTTCTCAACGTTGTTCACATTAAAAAAAATCACATTTTAATATGATGTTCATATATTTAAAAATCGCTATTTTTATACTGCTACTCATATAAAAGTTATATTTTTATAATGCTACATATATAAAAATAATATCTTTCTCTATACGATAAAAATTATATTTTTATCCAACTAAACATAACATTTTCATATCGCTATTCATATTCAAAATCCAATCTTTAACAAATAAAAATCATAACTTTATTAGTTCAAAAATCAAATCTCTTTAATTATAAAAATCTAATCTTTTTGATTATAAAGATATAATCTTTTTTATTATAAAAATCAAATCTTTTCATATGCTAAGAATCAAAACTTTCATGTTAAATAAAAATTTACACATATACCAAGTTTCATGCTGCTTTACATATGTCAAGATTCATGCTTTACATGTTTGTAAAGCTATGCCCAATTTACATAGATCAAGTTTTATACCCAAAATTACATGTATACTACGTTTATACTAATTTACCCATAACAAGTTCTAGCCAAATTACATATATCAAGATCCATGTCAAATTATATATATCAAGATCCATGTGAAATTACATATATCAAGATCCATGTCAAATTATATACGCCAATCCCCATTCTTGCGATTACCATTATAATATAATACCCAAATATTCAATTTCATGATAATGGTAGTAACACCCGAATATCCAATTTTAATATTATGCCATCAATTACACCAAACACATATATCCAAATAGGCAGTATCCCAATATTTCCTCATATTCAATCGCACGTATATCGTAGTTTAGGCCTAGGTCCGAAATTGACCAAGGTTCATCAAAAGAAAATAAATAGGGGAAGATAGAATTTGTATAACAATAAGTACAGAGAGAAAACAGGCATAAAAACATCGTCTCAGGCATAAAAGATAGATCTTGATAATAATATCAACATGAATCAAGAAAAACTGATTTACAACAAGCTGAATAGATCATAAGCTTGACATGAGAATGAGAATAGAAAAGTTCCAAAACTCAAGATCCAAGAAGCAACAGAAATAGATCTGAATCGATAAACATACTTAGATCCAATTCCACTTTATTTCATGTCCATATTATAATTAAATATTTAAATCTAAAAGTAACTAGCACTTATAGAGCATGGCTAGCTGATTAAGAACTGTATTTGTTGTAAAAATGTCGCGGCGTTGTTTATTTATTGTCTTGAACCATTGTAGAAGCCTTGTTCTTTGAATTGATTTGAGTTTGAATGTTTGTACTTTGATTTGGAGACGGCGGCCATGGTTCAAGAGGTATTTTAGCAGCATAATGGTGTAAGAATGATTTGTTATGAATTAGGTTAGGTCTAAGGGTGTATTTATGGGGGTAGCAACTAGTTTAGGCCCTTAGATTAACCCTAGAATCAATCCGGACCATCAAAACATATCTCAGGCTTCAAAAATGGGTTCTGGGTCAAAACAGGCCGACCAGGTCGACCTGTAAGGGGGGAGGTCGACCATATGGTTGACCTGGGGGGTAGATCGACCCTAAGATCGACCACGTGGTCGACCTGGCCCCCAGGTCGACCCCCAGGTCGACCTGCCTGGTCCTGTGCTGCCTAAAATTCGCTGAATTTTCTATAGGCCATAACTTCTTCATCCAGACTCCGATTTTCGAAAACTCGGACTCTATTTCATGTAGAATTCCGAGACGAACGCAATGGCGCAACCCGTTTCCCTTAATTCTAATTTTAAAACTTAATTATACCTTGATTTCAAGTTTCAACATGTTATTAAAATTCGGGTTGTTACACCCTCCCTGAGGTCCTCTCCCGTTTCTGGTTCACACCGGTATGTGAGGCTCGCGAATCAATGCTACACAAAGTTATGCTATATTAAAGTCGTGCTTTGATCATCAACCACAAGACTCCGCTTTTCAACAGAAGCCTTGATCGTTTGCATCTCAGCATGCCACACAGGCAATTCACGCTATGCAACTGATGTATATCAATCACACAGAATTAAATCCGATGTCAGACACACATCCATTTACAAGTTCGTTCTGGGTCTGAACGAAACCTGATGCGCCTTATTCCTCCCCCATATGTCCAATACAGGGGAGAGGCTCTTGCATATCCGGTCGATCTCCAAGTATGTCTGGACGATCACCACTTATTACCTCATCTTGAGTGTACAACCCAATCAAGACATCAGTAATCATCCAAACGATGTGAAGACCTCCGGTCTTCAACCACCGTCTTCATCCTCGACATATCGTCGAATCAATTATTCCGAATGGGATAAAACAGGTTTTTCTGAATAACTCGCGTATATAATAAACATGTGCTATAAAATCACAACATACGCCTCATTCCAATCCAGAATATTCCTTTATTCAAATATTCCTATACTTTGGGAAAGGTTCCCATTAATTTTATCAAAGATAAATTCTCTAAATTTATTCTTTAATCTTCCGTTGGATATCATTTCAATCTAATTAAAGATGCATTAAAACTCCAGTTGGTTTTAATCTCCCCAAAAATCAATATCAACGATTGTTTAACTTGGGAAATCATATCCTGTCTTTAACTGGGTTAAAGAACCAATGTCATTTAAAAAAAGGTTCACGATAAACCCAAAACCACATTCCATTCCATCAGCCTTTAACTGTAAATTAGCAAGTGAACAATTCCCTAAGTATTAAACCCAAAAGCTAAGACCAACATCAGATCAATACCCCAGGAAACCATTCAACTTAACTAATCTCCAGTTAGTTTCTGATTTTCTTAACTCCTTTGGGTCTAAGAACAGTATTATTAAAGATACCATTCATGACAACCCAAAACCTCATTCCATTGTTAATCGGGTTAAAGAACAAGTGTTATTTTAAAAAACCGTTCACGATAAAACCAAATCACATTCCATTAATTATGGAATCTTCATGGAAAAACAAATCAATATATAATCGATATCAATTTTCGTACCCGACCAATAATATATATAGAATAACGGCAATGCCTTTTAAATTCCATATGTATTAACAATCTTCCTCCATAGAAGTTCACTTCGATTATTATCAATCGAATTCCATTAAATTCCAATTTAATATATTAAATTAGAAAACTTTACTTTGGAAAATTCCCGTTAAATCTTAATAAAAAATTATAAATTCCAAATCACATTTCATTGTAAAGCGGGTTAAAGAACGAATGTAGTTAAAAACACAGTTTACAACAAACCCAAAATCCCATCAGTCTCTAACCGTAAATTAGTAAGAGGATGATTCCCTAAGTATTAACCCCGAAGGCCGAAACCAACATCAGATCAATACCCAGTAAACCATTCAACTTAACTAATCTCCGGTCAGTTTCTAATTTATTTACTCCATTGGGTCTAAGCACAGTATTATTAAAGATACCATTCGCGACAAACCCAAAATCCAATTCGATATTAAATACAAGGCTCTGAATAGAAAATGTATATGGAATAACGATATATATATCTTCCAAATTCCTCCACAATATCCCTATAATCACGAAACCCAATATCGAAATATTCCGAAGGTAATTTCGATTCTGATCCATTCCAATTCATATATTGGAAATTCTGGTTATTTCAAAACCATTTCAAATCCAATTTAATTATTTAAAAATATTGGATTATAATTCTAGTTCATAACTAGTTCATTTGATAAAAGTATATTTTTATCCTTTCAAATATGGAATTTTTCATCGCAATTCTTTCCAATTCATTTGTTATGATTTTACACAAATTATTGATATTTTTAATATTTTTATCAAGCCCCGTACAGTCGATTTCCATAAACGGCCATCGAACTGCACTTACAGCGACCTTTTCCAAATTTGATTTGGACATGATTCCAAATCCAACCATTAGATTTCTAATTTCTTGTATTCGTTAGAAAGCTCTTTTCCATATGAACCCAACGGTTCCAGTTTTCGGATCTCCCGTAATGTCCGTTCGAAGTCAATGGTCGAAAATCGCGAACTGCCGCAGCACGATGCGATCTACTCATGCCATTATATATATATATAATATATATTATATATATTTCATCAATTTCCTTTTAAAACATATTTAATAAATCGTTTTAAATTCATTTTCAAAAGGATTTCAACTTCATATTCAATTTCAAATCAAAATTGAATATTCCATATCATCAATATATAAATGATAATATTTCCAAAACATTACATTTCGAAATCATTTCCTTTCCGATATTCATTATAAAAATGAATAAAATCGATATAAATATCGTTCATGTCAAAATGGCGTTAATCTAATCAACACGGCTTTATATATTTAAATATATTCGTGCCCATCCCAAATCGGACATCAAAATCAGATTTTAATATTTTACTGAATATTATTTTAAAATATTCATTATTTTAAAATATTCGATATTTTTAAAATATTTATTCTTTTTGAACTGGAATCAGACACAGTCAATTACCATATAATTTGATTTATATGGATTTCATACACATATGTACACAACAACATCAAACACAGTCAACCATCATCTAAAGTGCATTCTACACTGCATAAGCATCAAATATAAATATTTAACGCTTATAATAGCCTGTCAACCAATCGAACGACTTACAGCTAATTATTGGGACTAGTGTATGTCATATATCATCCCAATACCCGTGTGGGGTTTCAATCAACAAATAATGAATTTTATTTGTGCAGTTGAGGGATGTGTAAAATTTATCGTCCCAATCAATATCAGTCATATGTGTGTACATAAACAAATCGTCCGATTTGTAAATGATTATTTATTTTATTCATATCAACGTTAAAAATTATATTTTTAACGATAAAATATTTTATTCAACATATGAATATTCTATTCAGTTCATTTATACACTAAAAAAGATATTTTTATTGTTCTAACATATATTAGAATATTTTGGCGGCATAACGGCGCGATATCAAAATCGAGTAACATCTAGCATTACCTCTCTCCTTATATTGGCTTGCGTCATACACACCCAATAGTTCTAATAAATTCATTTCACCCAAACAACCAAATCCAACCAAACAATCAAATCAACTAAACCAAACAATCAAACAAGTCGTCCATGGTCTGTGGACGACGGGGAACAGTTCATATATGCAGTCATAAAATAAATAACTCTATAAGAAAATTTCAGTGAGGAGTTCTCACCTTGGGTTTCCACTCCATCAGTTTTATTTATGTATTTCAGAACAGTCGGAGTTTGCCTGACATTCCAACTCAGTCTTCTCAACGTTGTTCACATTAAAAAAAATCACATTTTGATATGATGTTCAAATATTTAAAAATCGCTATTTTTATACCGCTACTCATATAAAAGTTATATTTTTATAATGCTACATATATAAAAATAATATCTTTCTCTATACGATAAAAATTATATTTTTATCCAACTAAACATAACATTTTCATATCGCTATTCATATTCAAAATCCAATCTTTAACAAATAAAAATCATAACTTTATTAGTTCAAAAATCAAATCTCTTTAATTATAAAAATCTAAACTTTTTGATTATAAAGATATAATCTTTTTGATTATAAAAATCAAATCTTTTCATATGCTAAGAATCAAACCTTTCATGTTAAATAAAAATTTAACCTTTCATGTTAATAAAAATTTAACCTTTCATGTTATATAATAAACTAAAAATAAAATAAAATAAATGTAAATAAAAATAAAAATTAAAAAACACCTTTAATTTGGATTTTTATTGAAGGGAGAGGGGCTGTAGTGGTGAATCGGCGGTGCAGGGGGAAGTGGTTAAGGGTTTACATCGGTTTGGAGGGGCCTGCTGGTCGGAGCAAGGGCTAAGGGGCGCGTCGCTGGGGGAAAACGGAGGTGGTTCAGTGCTTCACGATGGCGCTTGCGACTTGGAGGGAAGGGGGAAGATGAACGGAGGAGCAGTGGTCATTGCGTTGGGGTCTGGACGGCTTGGAGTTCGAGGTGGGAGGCTCGCGAGAGAGAGAGAGGGGAAAGAAGGGGGTGGTGCGACAAGGTGGGGCCCAGCGTCTGGAGCGGCGGCGCGAGAGGAGGGGGTGCGGCGATGGGTGGTGACGGGCTAGGGTTAGCTGAGCGCATTGTTTTTTTACTTATTTTATTTTTGCTTTTAATCGGGGAGAGATAGTGTTGAGGGGTGAGGTAAGTATATATTTATATATTATATTATATTACTATTTTTCTCCGTTTGATTTTAAAAAGTAAGTTTTTATTTCAAACTTCGATTCGAGCCCAACGACTGTCGTCCCTAGATAATTACCCTCATTCTGAACATAATGGGACATGTCCCGTAAGCCAATTCGATTGTTACGATCAATTTTCGTTAAATTTAAATTGTAAATCATTATATTTTAAATTCAAACGCACATTTCAATTTACTAGGGCTACCTACTGACTCTGAAAATTCCAGAAAAATTATTTCTAGCTTCGTATTGACGATACGATCCTAACAACACTAATTTCATCAATTTTGAAGACCGTTTGAAAAATGGTCATTTCCTGGTCGATCCAAATTGACTGAAACTATTCAAACATGTTTTTTCTGCCACGCTCAAATATTAATCCCAAAAATTCTGAATTTTGGAATCTAGCAATAACTTGACATTCCGGATCCAACAAAAGTGGTTTCGTCGAAAACGGAGGTCGTTTGCAAAATGGATATTTTTAAGGACTTTATATATATATTAAAATATATATAAATTCCACAGTGACTTTCTGAATTTTAAACTGGACATAACTCTCAACTTCTAAAATGAAATCTCATTTTCTTACATCCGTTAGAAAGATATGAATAAACATATTCAAATATTTTTGGTTTTGCTAAAATCTGGTTTATTTGGAATCCTGTACATTCAATTGAATTTTGAAATCGAATTTTCAAACTACCGCGCCATTTCCAATTCCATTTATAATTATAATAAATATTTATATTCTAACGTCGATTTAATTAAATACATATGTTCCACTTCTATTCAAAATAAATTTCTCGTCGTAATTGTTTAAAATAATTCATTTTAAATATACAAAATTCACTAAAAGGGCCAAAACAATTTTTTTAAATTGGCTCAGATTTTTCGGGTTGTTACAATTCTCAAGTGGAAAGTATAGCTGTGTAAATGAAGTTTGTAAAAGTGTTTTAACCCAAGACGATGTTTTAAATATAAATGTACACGTGAAAGTTGAATGTTTTAGTTGAAATAAGGATTTCAAATGCAAAGGAAAATACATACCATAATTTGTGTTAAACATTGAAAAATGGATTTCGGAAAAAAATTCCAAGTTAAAAAGCCTTATCGTAAAGAAGGTGGTGAGCAGATTTTAATTATAAAATTCAAGATGAGGTTTATTATAAGTCTGAAAATTATAAGTGAAATTTTGTTTTAGGTTGAAATTTGTGTTTACTTAATTAAGCGAATTAAGTTAGGAGATTATTTGGAAAGAGAATTTCAAATGTAAGAAATGGTTTTTAAAACCAGATTTGAAATCAAGATGGTAAATAAGATTTTTAGGATGGTTTAATATCAGTATGTAAGTTACAAACTATTATTTATTCCAAGATAGGAACGTTGTCGATTAAGGTCTGAGAGGTAAATAAAATACCCCAATTTGAACGACTTCACTATTATCGCGGAATGGTATTAGTTTGGAGTGGGGAAAAGATGTTGAAATTGGTTATTATTCCATACGAGGAATATTGAACATTTTTGTGAGATTTGGAATATAAAAATATATATACTATGTTAGTTGCAATAAGAATATTTGGTTGTAAGTTATATAATTTGATATTTACTTTGCCCGTACCAGAATCAGTAATTGGTTTTATACCATTAAGTATAATATATATATATATATATATATATATATATATATATATATATCGAGAGGCTGAATTTAAGGAAATATGGAAATAATTTTGAAGAAATATAACGATATTCCCAAACGGAAAAGGAAATGGGAAGTGGTTTTTGAAACAATAACGATATTTTCAAATATAAGAAAATATGAAAAGGGCTGTGAGAATATATCAATGACGGTTCCAAAGTAAAAGGAAATAAAAGATGTTTTAATGAATATAATAATATTTTGAGATAAAGAAATAAAAGGAAGAGATTTGGGTAATAACATTTATAAGTCATAGTAACGTTTTCGAAGTAATGGAACAGAAGAGTTTTGATGAGATTAAATTTATGAAATCGATTTCAAGAATCAATGATAATGTAATATTTATATAAAGGACCCGAGCTGCCAATGTACTTAACAGCATTGTTACGATTTGATAGTTAAATAACCGACTGTCAAAAACCTAGCCCATATGATTGTTGGTAAGGAAAGTTCGGGATTGAATTTATTCAAAAACCATTCCGTCCGGCAAATACGTAGAAAGGAAAAATGTTGATTGAAGATGGAGCAAATTGAAGACCGTGGATCTTCATAAGCAGAAGGATCGCTTGATGAATTTTCTCTGGTCTACAGCCATAGATATTTGGATGGTGACTCTGTCGTGATTGGAATTAGCGGATTGCAAGGACTTCTCGCTATTCATCCTTGGGGTGATTCCTATAAAAGGATGCAGTAGGAGGGTGGCTTTGGTTCATCCTATTCTTGGATGACTTGTATGGATGAATGTCTGATAGAGTATTTCCGTAAGAATCATGTACGTTGATTTTTACAAGTATACCAAGTTTGGTGGTGGAGAAATTCTCTTGTTTAATACCCAGAGTGTATTTGTTTATGTCAATTAGTGATTTGGCGGATCTGACGATATGGCATTCAAAGTGAATGGAGATGTGCTAAAAGATAAACGTGACCTCAAGCCTCATCAACCGGGAAATGGCACAAAATTAGGTAAGTAGGATGGCTATGTGGGTAGCACCCATTAAAAGGGTATATCATTACCTGATCTGGAGAAATCAAATTCCTTCGGTTGTCCCTTTTATTTTTATATGCATGCTATCGGTTCGGTTGGCTAGCCCCTAACCGTGGTAATGATATATTTGGTACTCTCAAGAGAAATGAGGGGCCAGTCATGTGTAGCTGGGTTGCAAGACGTTCTTGTTGAACCCCAACGTATTCATCTCCGGAGGTACATTGTCGGTAGGTGGTCCCATACCTTGCCATAGTTGGAATCCATTCTCCAATAAGATCCCGTGGTTTTGATTGTATATTATATATGTAGAGCGTGATATGCAAGCATTCTGCTAGATTGATATTTATTTGTATTTAGACACTATTATAATATCAGAAAAGATATTGATTTCAAAAATATTTTGGGTTATAGTAAGGTAAAAACCGTCCGTGTTTATGTGTGGGCTGGTCTTACTATTATTCTTTTCTTTCAAAATGGATTTTTCAAAGTTAAATAAGTTGTTTGTGCTATGAATTTATCACTGAAAGTATTCCAGACTAATCCGGCTGAATTTTGCTTTTCTTCAAATGTGCTTGGGTCAGACCGAGTATATTTCCAAGTTAGGTTCCGCTTGGAGTTCCGGAGCTGGAATCAGGAGGCTTCACCTTTAGTTATACAAAGTGTATTTCCATTGTGATTGATGTATGTTGTACTCTGATGATTGGTATGTATATACCTTTCTCTTTTGTATAAAGAGATTTGATATATTATATTTATTTATTCTGGTGTGAGATTCTGATGATGTTCTTCTTACTCTTCTATTCTAATATTTCTTTCTTTCTTTTTCTCATCCTCTAAATTCTTTCTATTAACGATCTGAGATTTCGATACTTGGGTTTTGACAAGTGATACGGGTTTATGTATTATTGTCGAAAATTCGAGCGTTGAATTTTCGCGGGTCATTACAATTATTATTTTCAAAATCATTTAATTTACAACTAACATATTAAAACCTTCTTTATAATTAGTTTACGCTAGTATACGAAAATTCGGGTTGTTACAGACTCCTCCTTAAATAAACTGCATCCAAGTAATTTTCTTTTGAAAACATATTTTCAATTTCAACCATTTTTTTCATCCTCTACAACTTTTTCTTTTAGAATAATAAAAATTCAAATGTTGAATATAGAGTTTCAAATTTTGCATAATCACATAATTTAGACACATAACACCCTATCTTTCACACAACATATATATATATATATATTAAAAATACACTTGATTCCCAATACCAAATTGGTTAACGACAATGCCTAACCATTTATGAATTGAAATTTCTTTGTCTGATGGATGCGATTTTGATTATGAAATCAAAACAGCCTTACCAATTTCCTTTATCTCGCATATTATTACATGCGATGGATACATAGTCAACCAAAATAAGAGAGTGTATTCTTAAATATTGTATATGTTCAAGATGTTTTCTTTTAAGAAACACAACTTCTTATATAAAGTAAACATATTTTTATTTCTAATTTTTTTAAGATACACCTAACATAATTATTTAACCTGGCTCAAATAAAATTGAGCCACTAAATTTACAATACTCATTCTGACATTTGGCTGCATAATCAATATAACATCGATATTTCCTTGCCATGCTCAACTTTACCCTTACTATATTTAATGGCTCAACTTTCCTTTGATTTAGTTTTTTTATCAATTATTTCTTATGTCGAAATGTTTCACACTATGTATAGGAACCCTCATCGATACCATAACATCGCACATATCAATCAGAATTCTTAAACACTATTCGGACAAGTGAACATATTAAATAATCACAAGGCACCCTCAATTGGACTTATTTTGTTATCACCATACCTTATTTATTTTTAATTTCAATTAAGTTCAACTAAAATTTTGTTCATAACCTCTTATCAACCACATTTTACACCTTTAAATTAATCCCATGTTGTGATGATTCAATACTACGTCCAGTCAAAAAATTCCACTTGTTTCCACTGCACACTCTGATAGGTTTTAATATACTCATTGTTGACAGGAAAAATTGTCGCACGCCAACACCCGATGTGTATGTGCGAACAATTATCCAAAACAAGTAAAGTAAATGCGGGAGACACAGCTTTTATAGTGGTTCGGTGCTAACCCTACTTCCACTTTATAACTTTCATTCATCATATGTTAGTCGATTACAATATTGTGTACAAAGTAGTGAGTATGATAAACTTTGGCTAAATGTAATAACCCGGAAATCTGAGCTAATTTAAAAAATTTATTTTGGCAATTTTAGTGAATTTTGATTATTTAAAAT
Source organism: Allium sativum (assembly GCA_030737875.1). Taxonomy (NCBI): domain Eukaryota; kingdom Viridiplantae; phylum Streptophyta; class Magnoliopsida; order Asparagales; family Amaryllidaceae; genus Allium; species Allium sativum. Next base: position 530,254,516 of record CM060916.1, read on the forward strand.
GAATTATTTTGAATAAAAATGACGAGAAATTTATTTTGAATAGAATTAGAACGTATATATTTATATAAATCGTCGTTAGAATATAAATATTTTATTTTAATTATAAAAGGAATTGAAAATGGCGTGGTAGTTCAATAATTCGATTTCGAATTTCAAATGACTGTACATGATTCAAAATAAACCGGATTTTAGTGAAACCAAAAATAATAGAATCTATTTGAGAATATCTTTCCAACGAATCCGAAGAATTGAAATTTCATAGCGGGTATCAAAAATTATGCCCAGTTGAAAATTCAGAATAGTCGCTATGGAATTCTAGCCCTTAAAAATGGCCATTTTGCAAACAACCTCGGTTTTCGACGAAACCATTTTTGTTGGATCCGAGATGTCAAATTAATGCTAGGTTTCAAAATTCGTAATTTTTCGAATCAATATGTGGGCCTGGCAAAGGAATACACGTTTGACCAGTTTCAGTTTATTTTAATCGACTGAGAAATGACCATTTTTCAAATGGTCTCAGAATTCGACGAAATTAGTTTTTTAGGACCGTATCGTCAATACGAAGTTAGAAAATATTTTTCGGGAATTTTTAGAGTTCGTATATGGCCCCGGTATATTGAAATGTGCGTTCAAATTCAATATATAGAGTTATATTTTGATTTTGACGGAAAGTGATCGAAACGATCGAATCGGCTTACGATACATATCACATTGTGTTCGGAATGGGGGTAATTAGTTATGGATGACAGGCGGTGGGTCTCGTTTGGAGGTCGAAATAAAAAGTTACTTTTTGAAAATAAAACAATAAATTAAATAAATAAAAAGAGTCAACGCCCATTTCTCCTTTACCCCCCCCCCCCCCCCGTTAATTCTCAGAGAAAAAAAGAAAACCGCATCTGGAAACCCCGACGCCCTCAGGAAGATCGCCAGCGAGCCCCCCCGACACCGGACCTCGCCACTCCTCCGTCCTCCGCCTCTCTTCCCTTCCCCCGCCGTCTTCTCCTTCCCCTTTGTCCCCAATCCGAACAACCCTAGCCCCCGCCCAGTCTTGGAAACCGCCGCCGCCACAGTCGGTGCCCACCGCCGGCCAGTGCCCTTTCCCCCTTGACGCCGGCGAGATACTCCACCCCCCATTCGCTATAAGTCCTTCTTTTTATTATTATTTTTATATTTTTTTGTTTTGTTTTAATTTATTTTAAATATTTAGCTTGGTTTAATCAATTTAAAATCTGATTTGTATATAGATAGATTAGTGTTGGAAATACAATTTTTACTTGTAAAAATACGATTTTAGACTATAAAAGAAAGGATTTCTATTTATAAAAAGTTTGATTTTTAGTTATACGAAGATTTGATTTTGAAAACGGAAGGTTCAGATTTTTATAAAGTAAAAGGGCGAGATTTTTATCGATATAAAGTTTGGATCTTTATTCATATGAAGTTAAGATTTTTAACACTTTAAAGGTATGATTTTTAACGAAGTAAAAAATACGATTTTTATATCATAGGAAGAATAAAAATATGATTTTTATTCATGTAGAGTAATAAAAATATAATTTTGATTATATTACTAGCAAGATAAAAATATAATTTTTATCATGGAAGTAGCGGTGTAAAGGAGTGATTTTTACATATGTAGAAGCGATATAAAAATATAATTTTTATTATGAAGTTAGCGTAATAAAAATATAATCTTTTCTATATATATATCATTGTAAAAATATAATACTTTATATATATAGCGTTGTAAAAATATAATCTTTTCTATGTATATAGCATTGTAAAAATATAATCTTTTCTATACAAGTAGCGATGTTAAAAATGTTATTTTTAACATGTACTGCGTGAAACAGATCTCGTGGAAAACAAGACGAAGATTTCCTACATATGAAGAGTCATGGCGTTTGGTTTAGCTAGTCGGTGAGAACTCCTCACTTTAAATCTTGTTTTCTAGTTAAAATTATATATTAGGATGCAGACGGTGCTTAGCAGCACCCGACACCCGTTGTCCATGGACCATGGATGACTTGTTTGTTTGATAGCTGTGTTGTGAAATTTTATTGTGTGATGTGGAATGGAATAAGATATTTTATATTGGAAAATATTTTATAGTTAAAAAAAATATAATTTTTGACATGTATATAAAATAAATAGTAATAAACAAATCGGACGATTTGTTTATGTACACTGATTTGACTGATATTGATTGGGACGATAAATTTTACATATCGACCAACTGCACAAATAAAATGTGTGTTTGTTGATTTGAAACCCCACACGGGTATTGGGATGATATTTGACGTACACTAATCCCGATTGTTTAGTTGTATGTCAATCAATGGGTTGACAGACTGTGTAAGCGTTAATTATTTATATTTAATGCTTATGCAGTTGTGTGGTGCACTCTGGATGGTTGATTATTTATCGTTACTATTATATACATGTGTTGTAGAAAAATCCATATAATTAACATTATATGGTAATTGATTGGGCTTCATTCCAATTTAGAAAATAAAATTCATGTGTTGAATAGAAAATAAATTCATGTGTTTAATAGAAAATAAATTCATGTGTTGAATTGAAAATATATATTCATGTGTTGAATAGAAAATAAATTCATGTGTTGAATAGAATAAATATTCATGTGTTGAATAAAAGCCGTGTTGATTAGATTGACGCCATTTTGACGTGAACGATATATATATCGATTTTATTCATTTTCCAATGAATATTGAAAGTGATTTCAAAATTCAAATTAAATTGAAATGAATTGAAATTCGAATTAAATTGAAATGAATTGAAATTCGAATTAAATTGAAATTGAATTGAAATCGATTTGAAATGAAATTAAAACGAATTTATATTGAAAAATTCAATCTTGATTTGAATTTGAAAAGGAAGTTGAAATCATTTAGAAAATGAATTTAAAATGATTTATAAAATACGTTTTAAAAGGAAATCGATGAAGTATATATAATATATATATATTATATATATTAAATGGCCTGAATAGAACGCGTCGCGCTGCTGTAGTTCGTGAATTTCGACCACTGACTTCGAGTGAACATTACGGGAGATCCGACCGTCGGATTCTCCTAAAACCGGAACCTTAGGTTCGTATCGAAAAGAGCTTTCTAACGAATATTAGAGATTTGAAATCTAACGGTTGGATTTGGAATTATGTCCAAATCAAATTTGGAAAAGGTCGTTGTAAGTGCAGTTTGATGGCCGTTGATGGAAATCGACTGTACGGGCCTTGATAAAATTATTAAAAATATTAATAATTTGTGTAAAATCATAAGAAATGATTTGTGAAGAATCGGGATGAACAACTCAATATTTGAAAAGATAAAAATAGATTTTTATCGAAATGAACTAGTTTCGAACTAGAATAAAAAAACAATTTATTTTTTAAATAAATAAATTGAATTTGAAAGGGGTTTTAAAAGTAACCAGAATTTCGAATAATTGAATTGGAATGGATTTGAATCGAAATTGTCTTTGGAATATTTCGATGTTGGATTTCGTGATGGTACAGATATTGTTATGGGAATTTGAAAGATATATTTATATCGTTACTTCCAATACGATATTTGTTGGTCGTAGAATTTGATATTGAATATAAGCCGATATATTTTCTATTCAGAGCCTTGGATTTAATATCAAATGTGATTTGGGTTTGTCGTGAATGGTGTCTTCATTAACACTGTCCTTAAACCCAGTAGAGAAAAAGATTAAATCTTTTTATTTGGATTTAATGAAGTATACCAATTAAATAATATTTAATTGGAATTGAATTGAAATTGACTTTTGGGTTTATCGTGAACGGTGTTTTAAATAACATTTGTTCTTTAACCTGAAAATTAATGGAATGTGATTTGGGTTGTCGTGAATAGTATCTTTAATAATACTATTCTTAGACCCAACGAAGTTAAGAAAATCAGAAACTAACTGGAGATTAGTTAAGTTGAATGGTTTCCTGGGTATTGATCTGATGTTGGTTTCGGCCTTCGGGGTTATTACTTAGGGAATTGTTCACTTGCTAATTTACGGTTAAAGCCTGGTGGAAATGAAGAGTGAATTTGATAATTAAAATTATCAAATTCAAGAAATGATCGAGAATGGAGTACCACCAGTTTTACTCCAGACGATAGTTAAATCTTTAATTAGATTTGAACGTGAAATGGTAATTGAATTTACTAATAACACCGTGTTGTTAGATATGAAGTATTACCAGTTTTACTTCATGGGATGAATAGGTTGGGATTGGGAAATTAAAACAAATGATTACTTCGGTAAGGTTCGTTAATCCCGGCTACTTTGGATAAACCATAATTTGGTTTGAATTGATATTCAAAAGAAGGTTAAAGAATAAATTTAAGGAATTTTTCTTTGATAAAATTAATGGGAACCTATCCCTAAGAATGTGAAATTTAGCAACTAACTGAAGATTAGTTAAGATGAATGATTTCCTGGGTATTGATCTGAAGTTGGTTTCGGCCTTCAGGGTTAATATTTTGGGAATTGTTCCCTTACTAATTTACGGTTAGTGACTGATGAATTGGAATGAGGCGTATGTTGCGTTTGTGTAACACTTGTTTATTATATACGCGAGTTATTCGGAAAGACCGGGTTTATCCCATTCTGAATAACTGATACGACGATAAGTCGAAGGTGAAGACGGTGGTTGAAGACCGGAGGTCTTCACGTCGTTTGGGTGATTACTGATGATCTTGATTGGGCCGTACACCCAAGAGGATGGAATCAGTTAGTGGTCGTCTAGATGTACTTCGAGATCGATGGATATGCGAGGTACAAGGTGCCTCCGGTTTCGTTCAGACCCAGGACGGACTTGTAAATGGACTGTGTGTCTGACATTGGATATCATTCTGTGTGATTGTGGATATTGGTTGCATGGAGTGGTTTGCCTGTGTGGAATGCTAAGATGCAAATGATCAAGGATTCTGTTGAAAAGCAGAGTCTTGTGGTTGATGCTCAAAGCACAGCCTGTGTGGCACAACTTTGTGTAGCATTAATCCGCGAGCCTCACACCCCAGTTGTAAACCAGAAACGGGAGAGGACTTCAGGGAGGGCATGCGTTTCCTTCTAGATAGAAGTTGCGTCAGTGGTTTTACATGCCCTGACGAGTTTGACTTATGTGTTGTTGCTGTTGCGATGCGCCTTGGATATATCGGTGACTATGTGAAGCTGATGGAGTCATTCGTTGGCTCATTTATGCCCCAAAGGGCGGGAAAACGTAGTGTTCAGGCATTTTAATCCACATCGGTGGGCCGGCCCTGTTGCTCCAAGGGTCACTCGAGCTCTGATCCTGAGACATGAGCTAGATTGTCTCGAATCGCTGAGGACTATCTTTTGCCTCGGTTCACAGATGGAAATCCAACTTCCAATATGTGACATGTGCGGTTTTGATTGTAGAGCCTAGTATTGGCGACATGATATATGGTACCCATGCCGTCTATGATTAATACTTATGATTGAAATTGTTTTAACACTATACACTTATACTAATAATAAAAGATGAAATTTAGCGTATCAAGCATTCTTTGGCTATTATAAGGTAAAATCCTATCCTCCGGCTTGCGTTGCATTGTGTGATGGGACCTGGGTCTTATAATAGCTTCATTGTTCTTTATTTAGCATTGTGCTGTTGTTTTATGCACTGGTATTCTTGGGAGGAAACCCGTTCCATGTTATACGGCGTGGTCCCTTGATTTACCTAATTTTAAAATAAAGATTAATAACTGTTTTAGTTCTCACACTAGTCACATGACTGACCTGGAGTTTATTGTTTTAACCTAAACTCTGGGTGCCCTTATTTTTCGCACGGGCAGCTAGTAGTTTTGGTTTTGCAGATTTATATTCATAGGATCCTGATTTACAGTTGGAACGATACTCAGAAAGCTTTGTATCCGTGTATTACTTTCTGTTGTGTTTTGTATTGTTTTTCCGCTGCGATGTATTTAAATGTAATTTAAATCTCTGATGTATAATATTTATTCATACTCTGCATATTCTTGTATTCTGATGGAATTGTTGTAATATACAATGAAATGTTATTCTGTTTGCGTTCGGATGTGGCTTGTCCTCAACTCAATCCGTGATTTCCCGTAAGGGAGATTTCGGGTTGTTTCATCGTGGTATCAGAGCTTTGGTTTACAAAGCTCAGAGAACAAGACACATTAGAACCATACGAAAGAATTCATTAGAAATTGGATTAGTAATATCCAATGAGAATGACTCATTAGAGATGGGATCAGTAGTATCCTAGAACGAGTGTGAAGAGTGATGTTTTTAAAATAAATTGAAAACAATTTTTGTTTTGAAAATTTAAATCGAATTATTCGTATTTGAATATTTATTTATATTGATTTGGACAATTCAGTATATAAAGATTTTGCGTATACGTCTGACCCACGTGTATTCGAAGTTTTAATATATTGGGTAGATATAGAATCACACTCTAGTCGCTCGAAGATGAAACTATTGATGACTGTACAGCATCAGTCGTTTAGGTTCGAGTTTCGAAGGTGTGATATTCATATATTTCCAATTGACTGGTGTGAGAACCAAAATTAGATAGGGCTTATTGTTGTGATTTGGCATCAAAAAAATCTAATTTTTGGGATATGTATTAAAGTTATGTGACTGAAAAGATAATCAACCAATTGATTGATGGTTGTGTTGTTTGATTAATTAAAATTTGAACCATTTAGCCAAATTGTACCAAATAGTGAATTGTATTGAAAATTAATCGCATTTGCTTGCATATACATGTACTTACATTGAACAGGTCATAGCAAGGAGGCTAGAGCAGAAGAATGAAATTGTTTGCCCGACAAATAGGTACATGTTTATTGTATTTCTTTAGGTTCAGATGATTTTAAGAGTCGATTGGCTAGCCGCTTGGCTGTTTCTTTTTCTTTTTGGATTGATGAGGGCCATGGGAGGCTATTTGAAATATCCCGAAGTCCCCGGTGCAGGGGAGGCTATGGCGAAATTTTTCGAAAATTTAGGGTGCTAGCCTAATTTTTGAAAAATTTGAAAAGTTCTTAGAAACAGAAAAGTTGAAGAACTTAAGCCGTAAAGAAAATACTGAAAGTTGAGATGATTTGTAAAACAACTTTCGTCTTCGTTCCTTTTCGAGGACGAAAAGTTTTAAGTGGGGGAGATTGTAATAACCCGGAAATCTGAGCCAATTTAAAATTTTTATTTTGGCAATTTTAGTGAATTTTGATTATTTAAAATGAATTATTTTAAATAAAAATGACGAGAAATTTATTTTGAATAGAATTCGAACGTATATATTTATATAGATCGTCGTTAGAATATAAATATTTTATTTTAATTATAAAAGGAATTGAAAATGGCGCGGTAGTTCGATAATTTGATTTCGAATTTCAAATGAATGTACAGGATTCAAAATAAACCGGATTTTAGTGAAAGCAAAAATAATAGAGTCTATTTGAGAATATCTTTCCAACGAATCCGAAGAATTGAAATTTCATAGCGGGAATCAAAAGTTATGCCCAGTTGAAAATTCAGAATAGTCGCAATGGAATTCTGGCCCTTAAAAATGGCCATTTTGCAAACGACCTCGGTTTTCGACGAAACCTCTTTTGTTGGATCCGGAATGTCAAATTATTGCTAGGTTTCAAAATTCGTAATTTTTCGAATCAATAAGTGGGCCTAGCAAAAGAAAACGCGTTTGACCAGTTTCAGTCGATTTTAATCGACTGGAAAATGACCATTTTTCAAATGGTCTCAGAATTCAACGAAATTAGTTTTGTTAGGACCGTATCGTCAATACGAAGTTAGAAAATATTTTTCGGGAATTTTTAGAGTTCGTATGTGGCCCCGGTAAATTGAAATGTGCATTCAAATTCAATATATAGAGTTATATTTTGATTTTGACGGAAATTGATCGAAACGATTGAATCGGCTTACGATACATATCCCATTGTGTTCGGAATGGGGGTAATTAGCTATGGACGACAGGCGGTGGGTCTCGTTTGGAGATCGAAATAAAAAGTTACTTTTTGAAAATAAAATAAAAAATAAAAAAAAGAGTCAACGCCCCTTTCTCCTTTACCCCCCCCCCCCCCCCCCCCCGTTAATTCTCAGAGGAAAAAATAAAAAAAATAAAACCGCATCTGGAAAACCCGACGCCCCTAGGAAGATCGCCAGCGCGCCCTCCCTAACGCCGGACCTCGCCACCCCTCCGTCCTCCGCCTCTCTTCCCTTCCCCCGCCGCCTTCTCCTTCCCCTTTGTCCCCAATCCGAACAACCCTAGCCCCCACCCAGTCTTGGAAACCGCCGCCGCCACAGTCAGTGCCCACCGCCGGCCAGTGCCCTTCCCCCCTCCCGGACGCCGGCGAGATACTCCACCCCCCTCATTCGTTGTAAGTCCTTCTTTTTATTTTTATATTTTTTTGTTTTGTTTTAATTTATTTTAAATATTTAGCTTGGTTTAATCAATTTAAAATCTGATTTGTATATAGATAGATTAGTGTTGGAAATACGATTTTTACTTGTAAAAATATGATTTTAGACTATGAAAGAAAGGATTTTTATTTATAAAAAGTTTGATTTTTAGTTATACGAAGATTTGATTTTTGAAAATGGGAGGTTCAGATTTTTATAAAGTAAAAGGGCGAGATTTTTATCGATATAAAGTTTGGATCTTTTTTCATATGAAGTTAAGATTTTTAACACTTTAAAGGTATGATTTTTAACGAAGTAAAAATACGATTTTTATATCATAGGAAGAATAAAAATATGATTTTTTTCATGTAGAGTAATAAAAATATAATTTTTATTATATTACTAGTAAGATAAAAATATAATTTTTATCATGGAAGTAGCGGTGTAAAGGAGTGATTTTTACATATGTAGAAGCGATATAAAAATATATTTTTTATTATGAAGTTAGCATGATAAAAATATAATCTTTTCTATATATATATAGCGTTGTAAAAGTATAATCTTTTCTATATATATAGCGTTGTAAAAATATAATCTTTTCTATGTATATAGCGTTGAAAAATATAATCTTTTCTATACAAGTATCGATGTTAAAAATGTGATTTTTAACATGTACTGCGTGAAACAGATCTCGTGGTAAACACGACGAAGATTTCCTACATATGAAGAGTCGTGGCGTTTGGTTTAGCTAGTCGGTGAGAACTCCAATCTTTAAATCTTGTATTCTAGTTAAAATTATATACTAGGATGCAGACGGTGCTTAGCAGCACCCGACACCCATTGTCCACAGACCATGGATGACTTGTTTGTTTGGTTGCTGTGTTGTGAAATTTTATTGTGTGATATGGAATGGAATAAGATATTTTATAGTTAAAAATATAAAGTTTAACGTGTATATAAAATAAATAGTAATAAACAAATCGGACGATTTGTTTATATACACTGATTTGATTGATATTGGTTGGGACGATAAATTTTACACATCGCCCAACTGCACAAATAAAATGTGTGTTTGTTGATTTGAAACCCCACACGGGTATTGGTATGATATTTGACGTACACTAATCCCGATTGTTTAGTTGTATGTCAATCGATGGGTTGACAGACTGTGTAAGCGTTAATTATTTATATTTAATGCTTATGCAGTTGTGTGGTGCACTCTGGATGGTTGATTATTTATTGTTACTATTATATACATGTGTTGTAGAAAAATCCATATAATTAACATCATTTGGTAATTGATTGGGCCTCATTCCAATTTAGAAAATAAAATTCATGTGTTGAATATAAAATAAATTCATGTGTTGAATAGAAAATAAATTCATGTGTTGAATTGAAAATATATATTCATGTGTTGAATAGAAAATAAATTATTGTGTTGAATAGAATAAATATTCATGTGTTGAATAAAAGCCATGTTGATTAGATTGACGCCATTTTGACGTGAAGGATATATATATATATGTATATGTATATATATATATATATATATCGATTTTATTCATTTTTCAATGAATATTGAAAGTGATTTCAAAATTTGAATTGAATTGAAATGAATTGAAATTCGAATTAAATTGAAATGAATTGAAATTCGAATTAAATTGAAATTGAATTGAAATCGATTTGAAATGAAATTAAAATGAATTTACATTGAAAAATTCAATCTTGATTTGAATTTGAAAAGGAAGTTGAAATCGTTCAGAAAACGAATTTAAAACGATTTATAAAACACATTTTAAAAGGAAATAGACGAAGTATATATTATATATATTATATATATCAAATGGCCTGAATAGAACGTGCCGCGCTGCGGTAGTTCATGAATTTCGATCATTGACTCCGAGTGGACATTACGGGAGATCCGACCGTCGGATTCTCCTAAAACGGAACCGTTGGGTTCGTATCGAAAAGAGCTTTCTAATGAATATTAGAGTTTTGAAATCTAACGGTTGGATTTGGAATTATGTCCAAATCTAATTTGGAAAAGGTCGCTGTAAGTGCACTTCGATGGCCATTGATGGAAATCGACTGTACGGGTCTTGATAAAATTATTAAAAATATTAATAATTTGTGTAAAATCATAAGAAATGATTTGTGAAGAATTGGGATGAAAAACTCCATATTTGAAAAGATAAAAATAGATTTTATCGAAATGAACTAGTTTTGAACTAGAATTAAAAAAAACAATTTATTTTTGAAATAAATAAATTGAATTCGAAAGGGGTTCTAAAAGTAACCAGAATTTCCAATAATTGAATTGGAATTGATTTGAATCGAAATTGCCTTTGGAATATTTCGATGTTGGATTTCGTGATGGTACATATATTGTTATGGGAATTTGAAAGATATATTTATATCGTTATTTCCAATATGATATTTGTTGGTCGTAGAATTTGATATTGAATATAAGCCGATATATTTTCTATTCAGAGCCTTGGATTTAATATCAAATGTGATTTGGGTTTGTCGTGAATGGTGTCTTCATTAACACTGTCCTTAAACCCAGTTGAGAAAAAGATTAAATCTTTTATTTGGATTTAATGAAGTATACCAATTAAATAATATTTAATTGGAATTGAATTGAAATTGACTTTTGGGTTTATCGTGAACAGTGTTTTAAATAACATTTGTTCTTTATCCCGAAAATTAATGGAATGTGATTTGGGTTGTCGTGAATAGTATCTTTAATAATACTGTTCTTAAATCGGACGGAGTTAAGAAAATCAGAAACTAACTGGAGATTAGTTAAGTTGAATGGTTTCCTGGGTATTGATCTGATGTTGGTTTCGGCCTTCGGGGTTATTACTTAGGGAATTGTTCACTTGCTAATTTACGGTTAAAGGCTAATGGAAATGAAGAGTGAATTTGATAATTAAAATTATCAAATTCAAGAAATGATCAAGAATGAAGTACCACCAGTTTTATCCAGACGATAGTTAAATCTTTAATTAGATTTGAACGTGAAATGGTAATTGAATTTACCAATAACACCGTGGTGTTAGATATGAAGTAATACCAGTTTTACTTTATGGGATGAATATGTTGAGATTGGGAAATTAAAACAAATGATTACTTCGGTAAGGTTCGTTAATCCCGGCTACTTTGGATAAACCATAATTTGGTTGGAATTGATATTCAAAAGAAAATTAAAGAATAAATTTAAGGGGTTTATCTTTGATAAAATTAATGGGAACCTATCCCTAAGAATGTGAAATTTAGCAACTAACTAAAGATTAGTTAAGATGAATGGTTTCCTCGGTATCGATCTGATGTTGGTTTCGACCTTCGGGTTTAATATTTGGGAAATTGTTCCCTTACTAATTCACGGTTAGTGATTGATGAATTGGAATGATGCGTATGTTGTGTTTGTGTAACACTTGTTTATTATATACGCGAGTTATTTGGAAAGATCGGGTTTATCCCATTCTGAATAACTGATACGACGATAAGTCGAAGGTGAAGACAGTGGTTGAACACCGGAGGTCTTCACGTCGCTTGGGTGATTACTGATGATCTTGATTGGGCCGTACACCCAAGAGGAGGGAATCAGTTAGTGGTCGTCCAGACGTACATGGAGATCGATGGATATGCGAGGTACAAGGTGCCTCCGGTTTCGTTCAGATGTAGGACGGACTTGTAAATGGACTATGTGTCTGACATTGGATATCATTCTGTGTGATTGATGGATATTGGCTGCATGGAGTGGTTTTCTTGTGTGGCATGCTAAGATGCAAATGATCAAGGCTTCTGTTGAAAAGCAGAGTCTTGTGGTTGATGATCAAAGCACAGCCTGTGTGGCACAGCTTTGTGTAGTGTTAATCCGCGAGCCTCACACCCAGGTTGTGAACCAGACACGGGGGAGGACTTCAGGGAGGGCATGCGTTTGCTTCTAGATAGAAGTGGCGTCAGTAGTTTTACACGCCCTGACGAGTTTGACTTATGTGGTTGTTGCTGTTGCGAGGCGCCTCGGATATATCGGTGACTATGTGAAGCCGATGGAGTCATTCGTTGGCTCATTTACGCCCCAAAGGGCGGGAAAACGTAGTGTTTAGGCATTTTAATCCACATCGGTGGATCGGCCCTGTCGCTCCAAGGGTCACTCGAGCTCTGATCCTGAGACATGAGCTAGATTGTCTCGAATCGCTGAGGACTATCTTTTGCCTCGGTTCACAGATGGAAATCCAACTTCCAATACGTGACATGTGCGATTTTGATTGTAGAGCCTAGTATTGGCGACATGATATATGGTACCCGTGTCGTCTATGATTAATACTTATGATTGAAATTGTTTTAACACTATACACTTATAGTAATAATAAAAGATGAAACATAGCGTATCAAGCATTTTTGGCTATTATAAGGTAAAACTCTATCCTCCGGCTTGCGTTGCATTATGTGATGGGACCTGGGTCTTATAGTAGTTTCATTGTTCTTTATTTAGCATTGCGTTGTTATTTTATGCACTGGTATTCTTGGGAGGAAACCCGTTCCGTGTTATACGGCATGGTCCCTTGATTTATCTAACTTTGAAATAAAGATTAATAACTGTTTTAGTTCTCACACCAGTCACATGACTGACCTGGAGTTTATTGTTTTAACCTAAACTCTGGGTGCCCTTATTTTCCGCACGGGCAGCTAGTAGTTTTGGTTTTGCAGATTTATATTCACAGGATCCTGATTTACAGCTGGAACGATACTTGGAAAAGCTTTGTATCCGTGTATTACTTTCAGTTGTGTTTTGTATTGTCTTTCCGCTGCGATGTATTTAAATGTAATTTAAATCTCTGATGTATAATATTTATTCATACTCTGTATATTCTTGTATTCTGATGGAATTGTTGTAATATACAATGAAATGTTCTTCTGTTTGCGTTCGGATGTGGCTTGTCCTCAACTCAATCCGTGATTTCCCGTAAGGGGGATTTCAGGTCGTTTCACTAAATTATCCTTCTTCTTCTTCCTTAAGATGAGTTGACTTGGTTTGCTATGTCCAAAATGATTTTAATATCCAAGAGGTCCAAAGACGGTGTAACTATGCTTGCTAGTGTCATAAGCTATGGAACATGTGCGCACCACCTTTTAATTGTCCATTCCATGTCCAATGGCTATGGAGAAGGTGTTGGAAGCCATTAATGAGTGTTTGGAGCTCTCAAGGTCCAAAAATTCCAAGGGAAAAGGATCCTAATGAAGGCCAAGGGTTGGGGTACTTATAGGAAGGATGTTAGGTGGGAGTAGGTAGGAAGTGGAGCCCACAACCCCTTAATTTTGGACCCCAACAACAGCCCCAATACAGAAAATTCGTACCCCTTGGCAAGGGGTACGAAATTTCGTACCCCTCCAGGGTGTTCAAAATTTCGTACCCTCCTGAGGGGGTACAAAATTGATGAGGAGAAGGCCGAAATTTTTGGTGCTGAAACCTTGTCATTTTAGGGTGTCGAAGTTCCTCAACGCGAAGTGAAGGAATCCGAGTTTTGATGAGTCCGAACTAAAGGGATTTGATCTTCCGGATCCGAGAAAATTGAATGAATCAGGCAATGCCCACTTGTTCGACTTAACTGGTTAGGTCAATCGCCGCCGGGATAGTGGGGCCCCGGAGCCCCACCGGCGGTGCGCCCGGACCCATTGACGGCTCGCCTTCGGCTCGGCTGATGGTTCGCCAAAGAGCTATACTGCAAAGCCTTGAAGCCGACATTCTTAGGCCCAAAAGAGGTCATCTGATAGGATTCCTGGGCCTTCTTTTATTTGTGACGTGACTTCGACTGAGTCACTTTGTGTTCCCCGACAATGTTCTTCATGCTTGAGCGCCTTGCTAATCAAATACTTAACATGTGACAGCTTCAACCAAAAAGCGCGTCAACACTCATATTGATTGTGTTGATACAAAGCTTACTTATTACTTAATTATGAATTCATTCCTACGTAACATAAACATAGAAAGATGGAATAACAACAAGATTTTGATTAAGCCCTGGAGCGTTAACACAAATCCTATAAGGTAGGATGAACTTTAACACTAACCAGTAGAGCATGCGACTTGACTATAAGGGAACAATCACAGATATCACGAAAGGATAAGACTACTAGTTACTCGTTTCCCTTGATAAACAATACCATAAAAAGGAATCAACATAAGACTCGGTCTTCCACTAAGACAGAAATGTTGAAACAAGCTGGACATCAAAAGAAAATTTCCGTCATCATCTCCAATTTCGAGATAGAGAACAAATGATTTTTGAACTTCAATTAGTATTCGAAAAAGAAAACTAATTATAAAAATAAGATGCTCAAAATAAGAAGCTTTTCCACATAGGATTCGACTCCGTGTCAACAGAATCGACCAATTCACAAAAGTCAGCGGGACATCAAAGGATGAATTACACCAAGGTAAGGCGCATAAATGATTTCATTACTATCACCATAACACACCCCATCTTGTGAATTCTAAATTAGAGTTCACAACTTAAAAAAACTCAAAAGATACTGTATTTTTGATAAATCAACATCTGCCAATTTCTTCGATATGGGTAAGCATAACACATCTGAATTGAAGAAATCTTAATAAGGCGATCACAAAATGAAAAGAAACTTCAAAGGAAAATACATAGAGAAAGAAAGTACCTCAAGGATGTGGCGATCTACCAGAAGCATCCATCACTAAGAGTTTCCTCGGATTTAAATTCTTTGATGATTTTGAGTGTGGAATAGATAAGTGTCCCTCTTTCTTACAAATATGATAAATATGAGGCTTCAGATAATCATTGGACAAGTGATCAAGGGAGCGATAGTTATGGCAAGTCCTCGGTCTAAGAGGTGCTACTCCAGAATATGAACTAGGCCCTTCCCGTTTTTTTACTTGTTGGGTAGAAACGGTTTGGAGTCATGAACATGATGATTTTACTTGTTCAGATTTTCTGAATTTCTGACTTATCATTGTTGTCCTTTTTTTATCGATAACTTCAAGATGAAATGCCACATCAACAAGTTCTTCGAAAGAAAGCTTGAGTTGGAGTAAGATAACTCTACTTAAATACTTCTTAAGGCCACATTACAAATTTCAGATTCTTCTTGTATGGCATGCTAATATGCTACATTTCATACTTTGAAAAAGCTTCGAAAGAAGCTACATACTCAGCAACTGAAGCTTTTCTTTGTTTTACTCAAGGAACCGATGGGCTAAAATCTCTTTCTCGGAATCAGGTACAAACTTGAGCTCGAAACGCTTTCTAAACTTTTTCAGTCTAAACTAGATTAACAAATCTTTGTGACAAGGAGCTCGTACTAATCAAGCGTACGATCTTGTAATATGTTCGATGCTAGAAGAACATGGTGATGGTATGAAATCTCCATACGAGAGAAACTATGTTCACAAGTATGGAGCCAAGCCTGAAATATCTAGAACTGACTCGGACCTCTGTATAGTTTGCTGCCATAATGAGTGAAGTTGCTGCAAATGCGGATTTGCATGGAGGAAAAGAAAGAGAAGGAGCTGGAGACTAAGTTCTCCTAATTAGCTCAAAAATTTGGTTAGTAGACATATAAATACCTTCAGGACATGTGCCACCAAACGACTTAACATATGAAGGGCACTCACCATTATTCCAGCCATGAGCTGAAAGGATAAAGAATAAATATGGATTATACGCAAGGGTATTCCATTGAGTTATATATATATATATATATATATATAAGGAATACTATGAAAATTTAAAAATGCATTCCTAGACATATTCCAACTCATCTACCTCCAAAGGAATAAGAAAAGGTTAAGGATCAGATTAGAAACAACTTTAATCAAGGATGATGTTTGCACTCGTATTATACATAGTGTTACTGTAGTATGTATATTGTTTTGTGTTTATCACATTTTATTCTAAAACTTTGCTCTGGTACCAAGCTGTAACGTCCTACCCCGAGACACATCCTAGTAAAGGGCATTAGTGGGTAATATTGTCTATTGAGCAGAGAATACAGCTGGTTAGGAGCGACTATATGTATATCTTGTATCATGAATCAAGTATGTCAAAAGCCATACTTATATTTTTTTTCTTGCCTCAAATGGTTTGACATACTTAATACTTATCCAATACTGTGCTACAGTGGGTAACGGATCAATTCAAAACAAAGTAGAATATCAATAATCTAAACAGATCACGGAACAACAAACATAGTCACACACACACACAAACACACACACACACACACATATATATATATATACATATATATATATATATATATATATATATGTATGTATCAAGTATAATACAAAGTACATACATAAAAGGGTCTAGCACATAAAGTATGCAACATCATGTGCCAAACTAAATATTTACACATCATAGGCCCAAATGAAACAACTAAGAGAGTAGATCCAAACACACCTATGCTTCCCAAAAAAAGTTATAGATAATCCACAATAGTAGTGAGAGTAAGTAGATATCTACAATGGTGCGGCCCTAAAACAACTCGATTTGACCCGAGTACAAAATATATAGGTCAATTTAGCTTAAACTATCAGTTAACATATGATAAATGAAGGGTAACATTATATAAGGAATATTTCCTCACAAAGTAAAAGGAACATAATCAATGCACAAACAATGATACATGAGATAGGCCACCTAGCTCATTCTCAAGGGTCTCATGAAAGGTATAACACACTACAACTATTTCCATTATCTAAACGACCAATGCCCAAGGCTATGATGGTCTAAGGAAATCCCAATCAAATAGAAAGATATAATGGAACACACATAAATATAACATGTCGAACCCAAATAAGAGTTCTCCACATAGTATTATAATCACCATGGAATAAAGATGAAATAGCACACAATTATGTATAAAACTCAATATACATAATATGCTGAAACATTATAAAATATAATATAATTTTAGAAATCAAAGACACTTGAAATCTAGAAAATATAGCACCACACAGTTCTTGGTAAATAAATAACAACAAACCTCACAATTTGAATCCAATAAGGCGAGACTCAATTACGTTTGCTTGCATCACACATTCGGTTGAATCCAACCAGTACTAACAACACAATTTGGGTACAACCACACAGTTATCTACATAAGTATAATTGTCTTGTAAGTCCTACACAGTTACCAATACAAGTAGACTCTCAGATCTCCATAATTGGCCCATCACAGCCTAGTATTGGTAAACAACAAACAACAAGAAGTGACCCGAAGGTTCTACACAGTTCCTGGATTATGTTTCATATACTTCGTAATAGTAATCCAATAGTGGTAATGGTATGTCCCATATCATATGTTCTCACTTATCGGTTTACTTCAAGTCAGCCAATTCCATAAAATAGCTTCAATCATAGAGTCTAGAATTAACTAATATAATATATCTTCGTGTCTCATATCACGAGGTGTACTACATCATTTAAGCCTCATTCTCGTTTTACTGAAGAGTGTGAATTATGTAGTTATATACATACATATATAAGAAAAAACATTTTAGAAAAATCAGGATTTTAAAATGATTTTGGAAGAATACTTGAAAGCCATTGATTTAGAAAATCTGTTTATAATAAAGAATGTATATGTACCTTTACAACAAAGTTTGGAAATAATTGTATATATTTTTAACCCATAAGTCGAAATACCTCTAAATTAGGTTTAGTAAGACGTATGTGTACATTCAATAAAGTTCACAACAAATTCATCAAAACTCAAATAAATGGCACCCGGAATTCACATTAGTCCAGCTAAATCATAGCCCAAATTGGAAATAATATTGGCTCTTCCAAAGTACCGGAATTAGCCTAATAATATACCCATAATTATGACACACAATTCATCAAAAGCTAACACTGAAATGATCATCGGAACATAGCAACACGGACCAATTACATGGAGTAACAAACAATATCACAAGATCTGGGATACACCAAATTTCGTGCTCCTATGTTCGACCCTGGAGTGTGTGTGGGTCGACCTGGGCAAGGGAATTTTTCGTGCGCCCCATCTACCCCGATTGCATCTTTGAGTATCGTTTTTCTTAGGCTACCGAGCTTAGATTGAGATGAAATTTTAAAGGTAGAACAACTGTATGTAGGATATTAAATGAAAAAGGATCAAGCAATTTCAACAATTATGATGGAGATATAGATTATCAAATATTGATGAAGACGCTATTTTAATTTGCACAGAGAAACAACTGGAACGAAGTTTCAATTCATAGTGAACAGAATTCAATTTACAGAGGATAGATTCTCAACAAAAAAACTCAATCAAACAAGAATAAAATTACATGCATGCTAGAATAGTGAGTTTAACCAACTCACCTTGATTGTTGCGGCAAATTAGAGCACAAACAACGATTTTTGAGCTTGTGGAGGCTAGACAATGCATGTAGGAAAACTTACTGTGACATGCATATGCACAGTAAACACAAATTCACAAATCAAAGATTAAAACTTGAATTGAACTGATTTTTTGATATTAATACCTATTGAAATGACGTTATCAACCAAATTTTAGTTCTGTTGAATTGGAGGGACTGTTGAAGAAGAAAGGGAATATTTTTTCTCTGTATTATTTTTTCAAAAGAGAGAAGAAAGAGGAGAAGCAAATGTTATGTGTTTCTCTAACCCCTTACCAAATAATTAACTAATTTAGGCAATGAGCTAATCTAATCCAATCAAGCCCAAATTTTATTATGTTATGCTAATTTGGCTTGTGAACACAACTTAAACATCCTTAACATCATTTTAAATCCATTTTTAATAACACACATTCTCAAATCAATGTAAATGCTCACATAATATTCAAACACACATGTTTAATTATTTTTAACCATTTTAAACATCATTTTTAATTTAACACATACAAAAACTCATATCTTTACCAAAACATACATTTTACATTTAATTATTCAAAAGTAACATTTCTTAAGTTTAAATTCATGCAAATTTCACCTACTTGACAAAATAAACACTAATTTTGTCAAAATATTTTAACACATTTAAATATTTATTTCCAGTCAATATTTACTCTTTTCGTAGTTTATTTGCAACTGAATTTAATTCATAAAACACCATTTTTCCCCAAAAATTCATTATTTACAACAACTTTCAAAATTATTGCTTCATGACAAATAAAATTTCCCAATACTTGTTTTTGACACACAATTACATTTATAAAGTTTCACAAAATTATTTACAACATATTTAAATTTTATTTAACATATAAGCATTAAATTGAATCCTCTATAATTTTTATTCAATTCAATACAATCTTAAATTCAACACATCTTAATTTTATCACACACACAATAACTCTAATTAACTCACAAGCTTATCTGAATCTCCAAATTTATACACATAAATGATTTTACCCATTATTAATTTTCAAATTTATTTTATTCACAATTAACAAATTATAACCTTCGTTATAATTTGTTTACACTAGTACCTGAAAATTTGGTTGGTACAGTTGTGTTGTTCTCCAACGGACGATCTTAAGTAGAACCTCTAAGTATTTGACTTTACGAACAGTCTCGGTTAGCCTACTGAGATCTAGGTTCTCCAATCTTCAAGAGAATATTTCTAGTGGAGTTAAACACTCTTGGAGGATGTCGTACTATAGGCGAGACAACGCTATGTTGATTTCCTTTTCCTGCGTTCACATTCATATAAAGATCTTCTAAGTTGTCATTTTGGTCATCATCTGGTACAAACATCCTATCCATATTTTGAGCAACATATCCGTGGAGATTCTTATTCGCCCTGAAGTTGAAAATCTAGGGAGTGTTGTTCCATTCCCTTTAGCTAAATTTTGGTTCACATTAGTAACATACACTCTAAGCCTCTGACTTTGGTTCTGTCTTCTCCTATCAAAAGCAGATGAATGTGCACGTTCTTACAAATTTATCTTCATTGATTGCTCCAAAATTAGGCCTAGATGAAAGTGTGAACATAGCCTCCACTTATGTATAAGTGTTTTGTTAGTGGTTTTCATCCTTTGGTCCATACTCTCCACCACCATAATTCTCTCAAGGTGATGTCATCTCCTTGGGAAAGGTCTATTTTTATTGTTGACTACCCTGCCAACACCGCTAACTTTAATATTTCCTCCCACGACTACAAAATCAACAGATTTGCTTGGTTTCATCTTTAGAGGCATTTTACTTTTCAGTTAGTAAGTAATTAGATGATTTCAAAAGCGCAATTATGGTTCTAACTTGTATACCTTGTGGATATAGAGTAGACATCTTAGATCTTCTCCTTTGTTTGAGTTTTCGATGAAAGAACCAAATGTTAACGCCAAAAATGGCATCAACCCCAAATATGATTTAAAGTACCAGCATTTTATAAGAAGTTAAGTCAGATCTTGCATAGATTCAACATAGATAAGCAAAATAAATGATAACAAAAGGAAAGGAAAAATAGAAGAGAAAAGGAAGATAACACAAGATTTATAGTGGTTCGGCAATTAACTAAGCCTACATCCACATTTAAAAGATTAGCTTTATTCTCCATTGTCTATTATTAGTGTTTTGGTACACGAGATTGAATAGATTTTCAACGAATTATTGTCATAGGTACAAAGGATGATCAGAGCATATCACAATAACTTTTTTGGTGAATATTCATTTTTAGCAAAGTTAAACCCTTTTTGTAGTGGTCGCAATCACTTTTTATTATAACAAATAATAAATACATGACAGAAACATGAGTTAGACTATTTATCTAACTGCTACAAGCTGGTTTGATGTGCCAGGACAAAATATAAAGGAATAGGAGTGAAGCATAGTTCTTTAACTACTACATCAACATGCAGATCTATTCCTCCTCCGTAGAGGAAGTACCACTGTCAGTCTCAAAGAGATCAGGTCCACTGTAGTGGTAGAATTCCTCAAACATCGCTACAAGAGTAGGAATGTAATCAGACGCACTCTTACAATACAAAAATTTCCGGTCCCACGAGTCGTCTACCAAGAGAGATATATTCCTATTACCAAGCTCTCTAAGTTCATGCAAGGTTAGATCCGCATTCACCACTTGATAGTACAAACGCCCCTTAACACTACTCTAATCCGTATATTTGTAAAAAAAAATACATACTTAGGATTGTGAAATGTCTTAGTATCTTCTTGTAACCAAGCTTGCTCATGATGGGACCAAACAACTACCAAATGAGCTATGCAGTTAAAGAGTTTAGCGGATCTAATACAGTGGAGGTCCAAAAAGTCATAAGGAGGATAAAGCGAGAAAATAACAGGATATAACGGATGACTCTAAAATAGCATATTTGATCCGTTCGTAATATTTTTACAAATGTAAAAACGATAATTAAATGAAAAAACTAGCACTTTGTTTAATTATATTTAGTACATTTTTATTTTTAAAAAAAATTATGCAAATATCTGTAAATAAAGGTAAATTGCTATTTAACTTGATTATATTTTATAGAATATAGAGTATTTTTATTTCTAAAAATATATACTAAAAATTTCAATTTAAAAACCTAACTTCATAATTTTTATATCATGTAAATATTATTTTTCAGTTTGTTTCTCTCATCAAAGATATAACGGGAATAACATAACATAGAGAAAATAACTGGATATACCGGAAATAGTGGAATATTGCGGGGATTAAAGCAGAATGGCTATATAAGAGGCAATTGGGAAAAACATAGTGGTTGTAATCCGCTACGGGATATATTGGGGTAATAGCAAGACATTAACTGCACAGCGAAGGAGGCACCTGGTTGGTCACAACATGAGCACCAAAGCCGGAAGGTACTTCTGAAGGAGGGAGTTTTGGAACCCTATGCATGCGAGGAGGCCGAAGAAGAGGGGTTTTCATCAGAATGGGAAGAGGTGGGATTGGCAAAGGAGGGGGAAAGAGCGAATTTTGAAACCCAATGCATGCGAGGAAGCCGAGGAAGAGGGGTTTTCTTCAGAATGGGAAGATGTGGAATTGGCAAAGGAGGGGAAAAGAGCGGCTTACTGTGTTTGCAACT
This sequence comes from Allium sativum, assembly GCA_030737875.1. Classification (NCBI taxonomy): domain Eukaryota; kingdom Viridiplantae; phylum Streptophyta; class Magnoliopsida; order Asparagales; family Amaryllidaceae; genus Allium; species Allium sativum. Next base: position 530,277,013 of record CM060916.1, read on the forward strand.
TTCAATTGTGTGACCAAAGGATTTACAGTGCACACAAATATTTGAAACCCAACCATAACGTACAACAACATCGACGTAATGCCCTACTGTTGTCTGAACTCTGATTTTCTTGAGAAAAGGTTTACCATGAGTTATCTCAATTAAAGCCTTAGCATTCACTAATTTTCTCTCACTATAGTATTAGCATCAAAACACCTAAGTGTTCCAACACAACACAACACAACACAACAACAGTTTAACCCAACCAACGGTTGAAGAATAGAGGGAATGTGGGAGAAGTAGATCCAAACCGCAATGGATAGAACTTGCGCTTTAGCACTCTCAATAAAAGGGCACCAATGTGTTACAATGAAAGGCTTACCACAAATAAAAGTAGGCGCCAACTCAAGGATGAGCTGCCGATCCTCAAGCTTTGTGAATTTGAAGAAGAACGTAGAATTATCAAATTGCAGTTGTAATCTATCTTTAAGCTTCCACACATTATCGCAGTGGTCTTTGCCTATATGAAACGGTGGACTGGAGTCCAGGAAGAAGCCTACTAATAAGTTAGGTTGGAAATCTTGAGCAGCGTTCATAATTTCAGTAGGAGGCACTCTCTTCAATGTCAAAATCCCGAATTACATACTGCCCTGCATTCTTACGAAGTTTTTCAAACAAGAAGTTCATTTCAGTTTATTATTTGGCGCTTGATCAGCAGCATGTTGCCTAGAGGAAGCAGGCACAGGTGCCTTTGGGTGATTACATCGAGCACCTAACTTGCATGACAAATTAACAGTCGGATTAACGAACACAGTATCCTCACATCCAACATGAACGCCCATATTGAACACATCCCCAGTTTTATTGCCACCAAACAAAACATTCGGCGCATCTATGGCAGGCACAATCACATAATTGCCATAAGCAATGGCATTAGGGTTGACATCTAACTCTTTGTCACTATTATTAACCATACCAACAACATTAGCATCCGCAAGTATACTTTCATTACAAACCACTTTATTCACTAACGTGGCTGAGACTTGCTCATCCAAAGAGGATCCAGTGAGATAATCAATACCTACTTTCAATTTTAATGTTCTAGAGTAGAGACCAATTTGCTTGCGAGTCTGAAAAAAATAATGTAATAAAATGAGAAAAGGTCAAAAGTGGAAGAAAGAGTGATAGTTGTATAAGCATTAATGGTTTGGGGGTTGAAGATGTACATAGATGACCGTGTTAATTTTGGAACTACATAAACATATGCAAGGGCCAAATTAAGAAATTCTTATTATTCGTAGCGAGGTCACGGCATTCGCTATGCGTGTGATTATAATACATGATTTGCGCGCAAATTATGCTTTTAAAAACTGTATATGTTTAACGAATTCAAAAGAAAATACTTGTGAGAATATTTAGAACATCTTCAATGCGGATGTTATTGGAGTGTAATGTTGATGACACATCAGCACATAACAACAATTTTGTTTTTTAGGTCTCCAGTGCAATGTTGAATTAACCGTGGAATCTGACGTGTGCGAAAACAAATTTCACATTGTGAAAGAGGATGTCCAGTTTCAGACATCTAGCTTGACAATTTGAAACATCCACGTCATCAAATCAGTTGCTTTATTTTTCCTTCATCCGATCATCCTACATCAATCCGCCATGAAAATTCTCTACGGCAAAGGATTTTCTAGTTCAAATGATATATCTCTTCTTCCTACTTGATTCATTCACAGATCTCAGTCAATTTATGTAGAATTCATTATCAAATTGAAATCCTTCCGCCGAACAAATTAAAAATCGTAATCGCTGCTTCAACACCCAGTTGCTCCTACTCGATTCTTGTATCGTCAGTTCCCAGTTCATGTATTGTCGATTATTTTTCTCGAATTTTATTTCTTTTTTGATTTGTTTCTAGCGAATATTGTTTTGCTGACCAATAAACAAAGCAGCCGCTGTGCAGTTTATTGGGACTCACATATTGTTTTCTTTTCAATCAACATATATTTTCTGTTTTTTTATTGTTTTCAGATCAATCCGACGGAAGCAGCTGCTTAATGCTTTGCTGCACACGTGTTGTGTATATTGTTGCTTTGCTGTGCATGTTATTTTTTTCCATTTAATGCTTTGCTGTGTATATTGCCTCTCAGTCAGCATGGTTGGATCTATTGGGTGTCAAAGGGGCAAAATATGGAATCTCCAGGCGCATATGCAAGGCGTTTAGCTGTTATAGTAGCTGATGTTGTTTTAGCCGGAGATCTATCTTTGATGTTTGCACTTGCAATGCGAGTAGCGAGTTGCTCATTGGGAAAATCTTGCAATGTTAAAGAACTTCGTTGATGTGGAGGAAATGTAGTTTCTATCATTTTACGTCTATGATATGTTGCTTTTTGGCCATGTATTGTTCGTAGAGTTGTATGTATTTTAAAGTGAAACATGTTTCTGCAACGGTTTCATTCACTGATATATTTGAGTATCCTATGTTGAATTTGGATTAAGAAAAAAAGCTAGAAGAGAAGGCTGTGCTGAGTTAATGCCTTTGCAATAATGTCTTATTATGCTACTTAGTTGTTAGATTTCCTATACTATTGCAGTCTAGTTTCTTCCTTGTTTTACTTACTGCAGATTTCTTTAGTTAGTTATATATGTTTACTTATTTTTCTTGAATCATTTCAGTATATTTTATCACATGGTTGCACCTTATTTTGAATTATATTGCTTCAGTTTAACACTAGTAGTCATTTCCTTATAACAATATATATTGATACGAGTTTGTATCATTTCTCATTTGCGCAGTAGTTACATGGTCAATGTAACATACATGTGATGTGGATGTTTCTGTCTGTGCGCTGATGGGAGCCATGATGCAAACCGGCCAATCATGGCAAAGGGAATATATTAACCCATTTTAAAAAATAGGAAGCATTTGAGAAGTTATCTTTTTCACTGATATGTCTGTCTGCTGCCAATGCCCATTATTTTATTTGAAAAAATGAAGCAATATAATTCAAAATAATACCTGTAGGCAGTATGAAGTAAATGCAAGTTCCAAGTAAATGCAGGAATACGTGAACTACAGTGCAAATGCACATGAGTACCCAGAAATAATGACAGAGAACCATAGATTGAAGACATATGCCACCGAAGTTTATCATTGTTTTTGCCTGCGCCTTCTTTTTTAACGCCATTTTTCTATGTTCAGTTATGCTATATGGATTAGTTTAACATTTCCACCACGTTTGCATTGAACTCGGTTTTCTTATGTATACAATGTTTGTTGACACATAGGCTGGACATTGTAAAACTCTTGTCTTCACGCCATCTTCTGAAGACATTACAATGCTTGGGGATTGGAGATGCTCAATTTTCGTGTTGAAATTGACTATAATTAGTTTGAATTTTATATTTAAGTTGAAATATCTTATTTTCTACTAACTTCAACTACACAGCCTGGCTCAAGGCAAAGAATTCAGAGTAGGGGATACCCTTGTTTTCATGTATCCTGTGAAAAAACACAACGTGATGGAAGCGAGCGGACTGCAGTTTACAGAATGCAAGGTGCCTACAAGCACAGAAGCCATGACCAGTGGAAATGATGTGATAAGCCTGGCAACAGCGGGAAGGAAGTGGTACGTTTGTGGTGTGGATCATCACTGCTACATGGAATGAAGCTCGTCATCAGTGTCTTGGATTCGGAGTGGCAAGCGCCATCACTTTCCATTGGTTCCTCCCCTTTTGCACTGCCCATCGTTCCAGCCCCATCCGCAACTCCTTCTCTGCCGCCTACATCTAATTGGGAGTATCCACAGGTTCCAGCTGCGACACCTTATGCTCCTACTCAGTATGTTGTTGTAGATGAATACGGCTGGTCGTCCTTTAATGTTGATTACGCTGCCTGGGCTCGGGGTAAAACGTTCCGAGTCTGAGACAGTCTTGGTATATATGAGTTATTACTATATCTGCATACAACGTTACAAAGCATTCGTGTAATGTGCATATGATTAACGCACAAAAATACATGTTTTGTGCAGTATTTAAGTACACGCAGGGAAGACACAATGTCTACGAGGTAGGAGGTCCTGAGTTCAGAACATGCAGCGTCCCGGAACATGGAGAGGTACTAACATCAGGAAATGACGTGGTTACCCTCACAACAACAGGGATGAAGTGGTACATTTGCGGGATTGGCAAAGATGGCTTCGAACACTGCACGGTAGGTCAGAGACTGATGATTACAGTTGTGCCAGCTGCTGGCTCCAATTATGATGGATCTCCAACTCCAATAACTCCATCTCTATCTCCACCAGCTCCTTCCCCTTATTATTCATCGTCCCAGATCATCAGTCCCTTTACATGTCTCCTGTTGCTGCTGCTCCCAGTCGTGTATCTTACACCTTATTCAACAGATTCTTGAAGTGGTAGTTTTAGCTGCTTTCGGTATGGATGAAAACGACCAATATATATATATATATATATATATATATATATATATATATATATATATATATATATATATATATATATATATATATATATATATATATATATATCTTAATCCCTTTTTATTTAAAATTTTGAATTAAATTTTATCTATGGATGGCGTGTTCCTGTCATAGTGCTATTTTAACGTCTTAATACTACGAATCTTTATTTATATCGTATTTTTTTAATGTAAACGCAAACTACTTAGAATGCTATTACTAAAAATTAGGATCTAGCAAATAAATCTCATTTACCAATTTAACATACTTGTCCACAAATATTACCAGAATTAATTTAATATTGCTTAAAATTAGAATTTAATAGATATTTTTTCTACAAATTCTTTTTTACCAAGTAAAAAATAAAAAATAAATAAACTAGTATTACCGTACAACGGTGGAAAAAACCAACCCTATAAGTGTATGCATGTGTTTTGAATCAAAAATATTTACGTTCACGGGTTTTTTAACCTTGAGCTGATTTGAATGTTATTTTCTTATAATGCTTAATTACGTCAGTCCGAACATATTTCTAGATTTAGCTGTGGATGTGTTGAAGCTTCAAGGGATGAGCTCGATGCATCAAAGACGTATTCATGTATATTATATTTTTGTTGCATTTGTTTTGTATTTACCATTATTTGTAGGAACAAGCTATTATAATTGTCAAAACAAATGATAGGTTAGTTACTCTAATTGATGTGTGTATATTATAGTTTTCTTTTAAAAGATTTTAATGATACGTTGTCGGATTGTGTATTATATTTTCTCCATTTTCTTTCATCTACACCAACAACCTATTTTTCTGGCTTTCAAATACTTGGTACGGGAACACTATCGATGTATCAGTATAACCGCACAACGATGAAGAAACCAACCGTTAAAGACATTAATATAAAATAAAAAAAATATTTGTTAAAAATTATTTTAAATCAGAAAATGAAAAAAATAATATAAAGCAAGTGAAATGTATAAATCCAATCACACCGAATTGTACATGTAAACCAACTTAAAAATAAAAATATGTTGTTAACGTATTTGATGTGAAACACTCACAAACACATACATACATTTTTATTATATGTCAAAAAGTATCAATGTACTCTTAATGTTTACTTTTTTGTAATTCTAAATCATTATTTGATTTAAAAAATAAAAGGATAAATGAAAATTGCAAGAATAGATAAAATGATAAATTAAACAGATATAAGCTTAAAATATATAATCATACCATTTAACATTCAACTCTACAAAAAAAAATAAAAAATAGATAAAATAACAAATTATTGGCTAAATTATTTAAATAAATCACTTGGTTATTTGTAGAATTGAAATTACTGAATAATAAAACTTGAGACAAAACTAAATGTAATTTTATATAGAATTAACGACCCGCTGATAAATTTGCAAATTAATTACTTTCTATGATGTTTCAATTTTTCTAACAGCTTTTACTTTTCAACAAATTTTTTTTGTTAAATCATTAGTCAGAATGCAAAACTCAAATGTTATACAGGTTTTCAAAAAACTCAAATGTTATACAAAATTAACACACAATATAAAGTGCATGGCATCGCAAGAAAAGTTGTTCCTCTTTTGTAATCATACCCAGCAACACAGGGAATAAAATTTGCATAATAAATAAGTGAAAATAGAACATGAAACTTGATCAGTTGTAAAGTAAATGGATCATGAATCCTACATCAGTCCTCTTAAGCCCGTCGAGTTGTAGCATTTCACATTTTTACATTCTAAGTGTAGAGATTAGAGGTTTTTTTTTTTTTGGTATGAAAACTAATGATACATATTTCCACAAGAACATATGAATATGCTACAAGTATACAAACATGAAATACATGCCTCATCGCTTGTTGTACCATTTAGCCTTGTAAACATAGCTTAGAAAATTAACAAAATTAAGCACCGTAAGAAGAGTATAAAACAGCTCCAGTCGACTTTCATCCAAAGTCTTCCCTCCAAGTCATTCTTTGGATCTGGAGCTTCTGCTAGCCGAGTTAACAATGGCCATAAGCATGGAACTCAAATAATAACCCATCGATGTCGAGAACCATGACAAAGAAGTGCACATGCTCCTCATAGTAACAGGTGCTTCTGAGTAAAAAAAAAAAAAAAAAAAAAAACTCCAACATTCCAGCCAACGTAAACATATCGGATACTCCAACAAGCAAATACTGAAATCCAAGCCAAAACACTGATATTTTGAAGCCATTTGAAACACCCCACCTCCGTTAGGGTCACTCACAAAGGGAATGCCCTAATTTTGGTGGAGGTTTATAAGTATAAGTCACAGATACACAAGACAGATATAAATACACATATTTTTAAACAGTGGAAACAACAACAACTTTTATTTCATCAAAATACGTGTCACACAAACCATACCATAATTGTCTTACAATACTTCCAAAAACATTACATTTCCATAACTGTCTTGGTTATCAAAGAAGCATAAAACATAAAATAAAGCAGCAAAATCCCCATAATGATATCCAAAGCCATTGATCCAAGCAAAAGAGATCCAAACCGTACATCTACTGTCTTCAAGCTTGCAAAAGAGTCTGACTAAGCTGAGTTGTTTCCTCCCTGTGGACCTAGGGGGGGACGAAAGAAAAGAAGACGAAAAGAAAAACGGAGTCAGACATAAAGCCTGAGTAAATCTAGTGACTTTTCTGTATGTGAAAAAAAGGATATGATAAACATAAACTGAAAACATGATAGTATCATAACTAAGGGAGTGTAGTCTAGAATCGAATATACTATCGAACCCACACTATATCTCTGCATTTACTAGGATTATTCTAACTGGCACCCCATGCTGAGGGTGAAGTGATCCTTTTTGTTTTTACTAAAGATCGGCTCCTACTCGTACGTGTGTCTTACGGCTACCCCAAGAAGTGTAGATACCTATGCTGGTCCCACCATGGGGTGTATCAAGACCCATGGTGGCGGCCCCGAAACAACTACTAGAAGGCATAGGATATACTACTGGTGCCCCCAGTGCCCTGCTTGTCTGCTCCGAAGTGCGTGCACGACCGCACACCGTTAGACCTACACTGTGCACCTAACATTGCCGTTATTTGACCGCTTACAATCAGCCCAGTAATCGTGCCCCACCCTGCCTAGTTTCAGGGTACCGTTGATACCTAAATTGGATTACTGCTGAAACGGGTCCCTACGTTACCAGGTTTTTCTAGTCAAACATGTTAAGTGGTTAAGTGTCTGTATATACCTAACCCCACCCATCAATATTTGTTAACATGTTGAATCTTTGGTTAAGTGTTTTCAGTTGACTTAACCCTACCACCTGTCCTTAGCCTTTTAGAGCACCGACCACTCACATTAGACAGATATCACTACGGTTACTGGATGTGCCGGTTGGTTCCGGGCAGGTTTACACCGTAGTTCAGTCTAACCTCGGGTCTTTATTGGGCTCAATGTTTAACCACCCACATTGGATAGGTATTGTTGTGACTACTGGACAGCCGGGCGGGTCCGGGCAGGTTTATGTCACAACTCAATCCAACCTCGGGTCAAACATGTCATCTTTTCTAGATTTACATATTTTATTATTTATGTAAACGTCATGTCGTCTTTTAATTTGGGTATAACAATTTATACCGCTAAAATGTCACCGTCGTTGGCACGCGCCAAACATGCCAACATATTTATTATATCATGTTTTTACACCCAACGCTATTACCCCCGTTTGTACGTACTAATGTTGGGCTCGACACAATTCAGCCCAACTTAATAAACGTGAGAAAAGGGGAAATTCAGAACATATAATATTTCTATGATACATAGAAGGTGTAGCGCATGAACTTGCAAATTGGCGTTAACATAAACATTGGAGCATGTGAACTTGCATTCAAAATTGGCATACAACTAAATGGGTGTCACATAGGATGACATATGTAGACTTATACAAACTTGGGTTTTAACATATTAACTTGGCATAACGCCGAACACAAAACTAGCATGTTGTAAATTAACCCAATATGTCCAAATCTAATATATAGTCTATTTCCACATGAACTTGCATAGTTTATGTAGCCCAAACTGCATTTAACATAGTTCTAATCATACTTGTAATGGATCTAAGATGTATACATAAGTTCTGAGTCATGAAGCATAAAGGATCTCAGATCTAGGGTGTGTTTACATAAGTATATGGCCCATGATATCAACATAAACATAAAGAGGTTATTAACATAAACATGAGAGGGATCTAATCATAGACTTTGCCACAAACTTGCAATTACCATTACTTTCATATACAAACGTATAATAAACTTGCATCGATCCATTTATGCTACAAATCAATACACCAAAAACAATCACGATAGAAACATTACGATACATAAGATCTACATCATTATAATGATACAATTCTATTCCCAATTACATCGTATCACATCATAATTTTATTCAAATTCTGAAAGACCACTATACTTACAACGTGTGACGAGATCTTGTTTTCTGATTTCTGTTTTCTGAATTTGGAGATGCTCTCCTTTGGGTAGCAATTTGTTGATTGATTTGATTAGACTATAAATTACTTCTTAGTTTGATTCTTGGCGGCTACGATCAACTCCTTCCTGGCAGTATGACGACTCCTCTCTTATTTTCTTATGTGAATTAGTTGAGTCTTAGTGTGTATTTATAGAGTTTTCAAGTAAATTTGAGCCGTCAGATGCAAACAGGGAGGGAAATCAGACCGTACAACACAACAGAAGTCGAACCAGGGTCAGACCCACCTGGTCAGGCCGACCAGGCAAGTCGACCGCAGGTCGACACCCAAGTCGACTGCGCAGTCGACTTGGGAGGGCCAGGTCGACTGCCCAGTCGACACTAGTGTCGACCTGGTCACTGGGCGGGAAATTTCCCGCCCAGCCCAGTTTGAACTCGAATTCGAATTTTAAACCTGTTCTGAGCTGTTTTTGAATTTCAAATTTATTCTGAAACTCCCGGAGATCATAACTCCTTCATACGGAGTCCGTTTCACGCAAACTCGGACTCTATCTCAACCAGAATTCCGAGACGAACGCAATGGCGTAAGCCATTTCCCTTAATTCTTTCATTAGAATTAATTATACTTTAATTTATGAATTTCACTGTTATAGAATATACGGGGTGTTACATTCTCCCCCACTTAAAAGGATTTCGTCCCCGAAATCTTCAAGTTTAGGAAGAATGTATATCCTACCATCCAATCATCCATCTACTCAACCAACAAACACAGGTGTCCATTGTCCTTAAAGACTTCTAATGCTTTGTGATCATATGCATTGTGTGTGTAAATGTCCCTATCTAATGCAGAAATCAGGCGGTCGACTGATTCAGTTGACCTCTTAAATGCGAATCATGTATGTGTCATGAATCCATTATGTATGCAAAATTTTCCCTACTCATAATTCTACATGAGTGCACAACAATTCATACAAATGCGATAACCATATGATAACATATAAAATTTCAACCACATATGAACGAGAATACATATATTCATATGCAGTATGAAGTGACTGAGCCGATCTAAAACCTAGGGTGTGTGTGTATATGTATCCACGAGCAACCACTAGCAATCACTTGCAACCACTTGCAGCCATAATCCATAACATGTTTTCAAATACATGTTTGCATCCATTTGTTTTCTACCTAAGGAGTTAAGGAGAAAGGGTCGAGGAAATATGCCTAAAAGATAGATAAAGCATAACTTAAGGAAAAAGAGAGATCAAAGATGTACCCTCAAAAAGAAAAGGGTAGGCTACGCGTATTCTAGCCTCAGTTTCCCAAGTCGCGTCTTCCTCGGCGTCGCTCCACTGAACTTTGACGAGCTTGACTTCGCGGTTGCGTAGCTTTTTCACTTCAGTTCCTAAGATGCGTGTTGGAACTCTTCTCACAGTTGCTTCACGTTCCACTTCGGCTTCTTCTAGAATGCTAGGCTCTACTATTTCAGCAGACTCATGTAAACACTTCCGGAAATGAGAAACATGAAAGACGTTGTGAACCCCGGCCAGGTTTTCGGGTAGCTCTAATCTATAGGCCATCTTCCCAACCTTCTCGATGATAGGAAATGGTCCTACAAATCTTGGTGCTAGCTTTCCAGTGGATCCAAAACGAACAATGTTCCTTAGAGGAGATACCTTAAGAAAAACTCTGTCCCCAACCTCAAACTCAAGGTCGGTCCTTCTCTTGTCGGCGTAGGATTTTTGTCTATCTTAGGCCGTCTTCATCCTTCTTCGAATCAAGTCCACTTTTTCTGAAGTTTCTCTGATCATGTCTGGACCAAGAATAACCTTATCTGTAGACTCCCACCAACAAGTTGGTGACTTGCACGGTCTTCCATACAATGCTTCGAAGGGTGCCATGCCTATGGTAGCTTGGAAGCTATTGTTGTAAGCAAACTCCACTAAGGGAAGGTGATCCTCCCATGTCCCTCCAAAGTCTAGAACGCAAAGTCTCAAAAGATCCTCTAAAACTCTATTCACCCTTTCTGTCTGTCCATCGGTCTGGGGGTGATAGGCCGTGCTCAAACATAACTGTGTGCCTACAGCTTCTTGCAAACTTCGCCAGAACTCGCTTGTGAAGATAGGGTCTCGATCACTAACAATGCTGGAGGGTATCCCATGGAGTCGAACTATCTCCTTGATGTAAAGAGACGCTAAAGATGAGGCGGTCCTTCTACTCCTGACAGGTAAAAAGTGGGCGCTCTTAGTAAGCCTATCCACTATTACCCAAATGCTAGTATTGCCCCTTCTCGACCTAGGCAGCCCATCAACGAAGTCCATTGAAATGCTATCCCACTTCCACTGTGGGACCTCTAGGGGATGAAGTAGTCCTCCAGGCTTCTTCTGTTCCACCTTGACCTGTTGGCATACTATACACTTAGAAATGTAATCTGCCACGTCCTTCTTCATGCCGTTCCAAAAGAAAACTCTTTTCATGTCCTTGTACATTTTGTCTCCGCCTGGATGTATTGTCATCTTGGAATGATGTGCTTCCTCGAGAACCTTCTTTACCAATTCTCTCGCTTGTGGGACGCATAGTCTTCCGTCGCATCTCAGCCAGCCTTTATCATCGATAGAGTATCTACTGAGGTGACTAGAAGTCTCACCCCTAATTAGCTTATCAACCACTTCAACTAGCTGAGGGTCCTCACGTTGTCCCGTCCCTATTGTGTCCAAAAGAGTAGGGCGCACCTCAAGAGATGCTAACAAACCCGGTACGAAATCAGAGGAGGGCCTAAAGTTAAAACTGGCTATATACTCTTGGCTTTGCCTTTCTACAAAGAGTGGGCTTAGGGTCAGTTTCTTTCTACTTAAGGCGTCTGCCACCACATTGCCCTTGCCCGGAGTATAGGAAATCTCGAAGTCATACGAGGCAAGAAACTCCATCCATCTTTGTTGCCTCAGATTAAGGTCTTTCTGCGAGAAAAGATATTTCAACGATTTATGATCAGTGTAAAGTTCGAACTTCTCACCTAGGAGATAATGTCGCCAAGACTTAAGTGCCAAGACGATGGCGGCTAACTCAAGATCGTGGGTCGGGTAGTTCTTTTCATGAACTTTCAATTGCCTTCCACCATAAGCTACTACCCTCCCTTCTTGCATCAAGACAGCGCCTAGCCCTGTCCCACATGCATCTGTATAAACTGTGAACATCTTGCTTCCGTCTGGCAGAGTCAGGACTGGGGCTATTTTAAGAGCCCTTTTTAGGCGTTGGAAAGCCAACTCGCAATCCAAGTCCCAATTGAACACTAGATTCTTCTTTGTCAGCCTTGTGAGTGGAGCTGAGATTTTCGCAAAATCCCTTATGAATTTTCGGTAGAAACCTTCTAGTCCTAGAAAACTTTGGACCTCAGTTGCATTCTTTGGTTCCTTCCAGTCTTGCACCGCAACTACCTTCGCGGGGTCTACGTCCAGCCCTTCTTTAGATACTACATGCCCAAGAAACCTTACTTCTTCTCTCCAAAAGTGGCATTTTGAAAATTTTGCCTTTAGCTGATGTGCTCGGGGAGTATCCATGATTTCCTTCAGATGTTGAGCATGCTCTTCCTCACTCTTTGAAAAGATCAAGATATCGTCTACGAAGACAACCACAAACTTGTTGAGGAATTCTCTGAACACTCTGCTCATTAGGTCCACGAAATAAGCGGGTGCATTTGTCAGGCCGAAAGGCATGACAAGCCACTCAAAGAAACCGTCTGGGGTTCTGAATGCCGTTTTATCAATACTATCCTCAGCTACTCTTAGCTGATGGAACCCAGTTGCTAGATCAAGTTGGGAGAAAACCGACGCGCCTACAAGCTGATCAAACAAATCGTCGATTCGGGGAAGAGGGTGCCTATTTTTCTTGGTCAACTTGTTTAACTCCCTATAGTCAACACAGAGGCGAAGCGAACCGTCTGCTTTGGTTGCGAACACCATTGGAGCACCCCATTCTGAAATGCTCCTTCTAATGAACCCCTTTTCTAGAAGCTCTTTAACCTGCTTACTGAGCTCCTTTCTCTCTTTTGGAACCATATGTCTGACAGGTAAAGCTACGGGCTTTGCATTATCTACAAGATAAATACGGAAGTCTATTTCCCGCTTTGGAGGTAAGCCTTTCACCTCCTCGAAGACATCCGGATATTCCCGGACTACTCTAACCGACTGTAAATTCTCGTCAGAAGCATCAAGCGCCTCTAGATAACTAAGCATAACAACATTCAAAGGGTTACAGGAAATTTCTAGAGTGTTACCAAGCCGAGTCAAGAGTCTAACTACTCTTTTCTCACAATCAAGAATGGCACCGTTACTGGATAACCAGTCCATGCCTAAGATCAAACCATATCCCGAGAAGCCTAGAACAAAGGCATTACAACTAAACTCAATACTGAGAATAGAGATTTTCAAACCCAAACAAACCATTGACAAGTAAGCGGAGCCCTCAATTGGATTTGAAACTACTAAGGGATCCTCAACCATACTAGTGTCTAGATGCAGAGATTCTACTAAAGCAGATGAAATAAAGGAGTGTGATGCACCAAAGTCAAAAAATGTGCGAACTGGATGATCATAAAGATAGACTACACTTTCTACAGAAATATTACTACCCCGTTCCTGTGGAGGTGCTGTCAGAGCATGAACTTGACCCCCTAAAGTAGATCCATCTTTCTATCCCTGTCCTTTCTTCTTTGGGCAATCCTTAGCTTGGTGCCCAGTCTCTCCGCAATGAAAGCAACCACCCATCTTTGCCTTCTTCTTCCGACAGTCTTTCTCTATATGTCCAACTATGCCACCGAAATGGCACTTTCTCTTCTCATGGGACTTCTTGTTCTTTCCTCCTTTCTTAATGTCAGTCTTCTTAGCCTGTAAACCTTCTTTCTTTTCCTCAGCCTTAGTCTCCTTCTTGCCGTGGTCTTCCTCATGTAGCAACGCCATGTCCACCAAGCTTTCATAAGTCGCTCCCGTCGACACATGGGTCATGGCAAGGCTGTGTATAGGCTCATTCAGACCTTTGACGAAGCGAAGCGCCTTCTTGTGTTGGGTATTTACTAAGTCCAGCCCAAATCTGGCCAACTGATTAAACTGATTGACGTACTCCCTGACCGTCATGCTTCCCTGTTTAAGATTCAAGAACTTCTCTATTTGCAGGCTCCTTTCAGCTTGGGAGAGGAATTTCAGTTCGAACCTTGTCCTAAAATCATCCCAAGTTTCCACTGCCCTCTGAGCATTAGTGATCTCCCACCAATAGGAAGCTTCATCTTTGAGCAACCACACTGCTAGCTGTATCTTTTGCCTATCATCAACTCCGAAGATGTCAAACAGATCCTCGGTCTCCTTAACCCAATTTCTTGCTCCTACAAAGGGTTCAGTTCCATGGAAGTCTTTTCCACCCATAGACTTGAAGTTTCTACATGTTTTGGCAAAAGCATTTCCAAGGGGAGGAGCAGGAGGAGGAGGAATTGGTGCTACTGGGGGAAGAAGGATATCTGCCGGGCCCGCGCCATTTGCGGCCCTAGCTTCTAAGAACCTCCTAAACCAACCGGGTATCGGTACTCCTTCAGAAATGTTAAGGTCTCCAGACATGCTGAAACAGAAAGGAAAGATTCAAAACGAAGGATAGAGGGAGATAGTACACATGGCTTTGGGGGATCATGCCTTTTAAAACATAACACTTTTTCAAAAAAAAAATGCTTCTTTAAACTTTCTTTTGAAAATAATATCAAAAACTTTATCTTATCTGGTAAACCTATGCTCTGATACCAAGTGAAACACCCCACCTCCGTTAGGGTCACTCACAAAGGGAATGCCCTAATTTTGGTGGAGGTTTATAAGTATAAGTCACAGATACACAAGACAAATATAAATACACATATTTTTAAACAGCGGAAACAACAACAACTTTTATTTCATCAAAATACGTGTCACACAAACCATACCATAATTGTCTTACAATACTTCCAAAAACATTACATTTCCATAACTGTCTTGGTTATCAAAGAAGCATAAAACATAAAATAAAGCAGCAAAATCCCCATAATGATATCCAAAGCCAATAATCCAAGCAAAAGAGATCCAAACCGTACATCTACTATCTTCAAGCTTGCAAAAGAGTCTGACTAAGCTGAGTTGTTTCCTCCCTGTGGACCTGGGGGGGGGGATGAAAGAAAAGAAGACGAAAAGAAAAACGGAGTCAGACATAAAGCCTGAGTAAATCTAGTGACTTTTCAGTATGTGAAAAAAAATTGATATGATAGACATAAACTGGAAACAGGATAGTATCATAACTAAGGGAGTGTAGTCTAGAATCGAATATACTATCGAACCCACACTATATCTCTGCATTTACTAGGATTATTCTAACTGGCACCCCATGCTGAGGGTGAAGTGATCCTTTTTTTTTTTACTAAAGATCGGCTCCTACTCGTACGTGTGTCTTACGACTACCCCAAGAAGTGTAGATACCTATGCTGGTCCCACCATGGGGTGTATCAAGACCCATGGTGGCGGCCCCGACACAACTACTAGAAGGCATAGGATATACTACTAGTGCCCCCCAGTGCCCTGCTTGTCTGCTCCGAAGTGCGTGCACGACCGCACACCGTTAGACCTACACTGTGCACCTAACATTGCCGTTATTTGACCGCTTACAATCAGCCCAGTAATCGTGCCCCACCCTGCCTAGTTTCAGGGTACCGTTGATACCTAAATTGGATTACTGCTGAAACGGGTCCCTACGTTACCAGGTTTTTCTAGTCAAACATGTTAAGTGGTTAAGTGTCTGTATATACCTAACCCCACCCATCAATATTTGTTAACATGTTGAATCTTTGGTTAAGTGTTTTCAGTTGACTTAACCCTACCACCTGTCCTTAGCCTTTTAGAGCACCGACCACTCACATTAGACAGATATCACTACGGTTACTGGATGTGCCGGTTGGTTCCGGGAAGGTTTACACCGTAGTTCAGTCTAACCTCGGGTCTTTATTGGGCTCAATGTTTAACCACCCACATTGGATAGGTATTGTTATGACTACTGGACAGTCGGGCGGGTCCGGGCAGGTTTATGTCACAACTCAATCCAACCTCGGGTCAAACATGTCATCTTTTCTAGATTTACATATTTTATTATTTATGTAAACGTCATGTCGTCTTTTAATTTGGGTATAACAATTTATACCGCTAAAATGTCACCGTCGTTGGCACGCGCCAAACATGCCAACATATTTATTATATCATGTTTTTACACCCAACGCTATTACCCCCGTTTGTACGTACTAATGTTGGGCTCGACACAATTCAGCCCAACTTGATAAACGTGAGAAAAGGGGAAATTCAGAACATATAATATTTCTATGATACATAGAAGGTGTGGCGCATGAACTTGCAAATTGGCGTTAACATAAACATTGGAGCATGTGAACTTGCATTCAAAATTGGCATACAACTAAATGGGTGTCACATAGGATGGCATATGTAGACTTATACAAACTTGGGTTTTAACATATTAACTTGGCATAACGCCGAACACAAAACTAGCATGTTGTAAATTAACCCAAAATGTCCAAATCTAATATATATTCTATTTCCACATGAACTTGCACAGTTTATGTAGCCCAAACTGCATTTAACATAGTTCTAATCATACTTGTAATGGATCTAAGATGTATACATAAGTTCTGAGTCATGAAGCATAAAGGATCTCAGATCTAGGGTGTGTTTACATAAGTATATTGCCCATGATATCAACATAAACATAAAGGGGATATTAACATAAACATGAGAGGGATCTAATCATAGACTTTGCCACAAACTTGCAATTACCATTACTTTCATATACAAACGTATAATAAACTTGCATCGATCCATTTATGCCACAAATCATTACACCAAAACAATCACGATAGAAACATTACAATACACAAGATCTACATTATTATAATGATACAATTCTATTCCCAATTACATCGTATCACATCATAATTTTTTCAAATTATGAAAGACCACTATACTTACAACGTGTGACGAGATCTTGTTTTCTGATTTCTGTTTTCTGAATTTGGAGATGCTCTCCTTTGGGTAGCAATTTGTTGATTGATTTGATTAGACTTTAATTTGCTTCTTAGTTTGATTCTTGGCGGCTACGATCAACTCCTTCCTGGCAGTATGACGACTCCTCTCTTATTTTCTTATGTGAATTAGTTGAGTCTTAGTGTGTATTTATAGAGTTTTCAAGTAAATTTGAGCCGTTAGATGCAAACAGGGAGGGAAATCAGACCGTACAACACACCAGAAGTCGAACCAGGGTCAGACCCACCTGGTCAGGCCGACCAGGCAAGTCGACCTGCAGGTCGACACCCAAGTCGACTGCGCAGTCGACTTGGGGGAGTGGGGCAGGTCGACTGCCCAGTCGACACTAGTGTCGACCTGGTCACTGGGCGGGAAATTTCCCGCCCAGCCCAGTTTGAACTCGAATTCGAATTTTAAACCTGTTCTGAGCTGTTTTTGAATTTCAAATTTATTCTGAAACTTCCGGAGATCATAACTCCTTCATACGGAGTCCGTTTCACGCAAACTCGGACTCTATCTCAACCAGAATTCCGAGGCAAACGCAATGGCGTAAGCCATTTTCCTTAATTCTTTCATTAGAATTAATTATACTTTAATTTATGAATTTCACTGTTATAGAATATACGGGGTGTTACACCATTCAGAGATGCAATTTTTCTCTTGATCTCGACTATGGCAGCCACATCCATGACTACTGATGCTAATATTAGGCCAATGTTGATTCTTTTGAGCGACTTCATGGTAAAATTTGCTTTAATGGGCTTTTTCTGGTTAAAAAGGTGAGGATATCATATAGGGTACGGAGACCAGCATGACAATTAGAGGGATGGTGGTTAATGAAGCAAGAGGTATACATAATTTTTTTGTGAGGTTTGTGTTCATGGGTTTTTCTTGATGGACTGAGAAAGTTTGGAGTTGAGCAAGGCAACAGATCATTAAGATTGTGCTGGCAAACATTAGGAGGAGTGCGAAGAACGATTTTGCTTCGTTTACATGTGATGTAGAGACATTATCATTGACTGCCTTCTCCAAAAAACTGAATTTTCCGTGGTAACATTTCGTTTGATCTCCACCTGAATTTTCCACGGTAACATTTCGTTTGATCTTATAAGTATGCAGTCTGCACGTCAACATTCCGGTTATGCACACACGAAAAAATAACCTTAAAAATCCTTGTCAAAGGTCTCCCACTAGGCACTTTATGTTTGTACAACACAAAACCAGAAGAAAACATGATAATCACTATAGATAGAGAAGCTGTTAAATTCAATTTCTTGCCTTGATTTCATTATTCTCAACTCCATTATATAGGAGTTCAATATTTACAGGAATTATTGCAAATAGATAAACATCAACATAAATCATATATATATTACCATATGTAATGTATATATTAACATAAATAACACACATCTAATCTTTTGTCATTAATATATATATATTACCATGCGTAATATATATAAATGACAAATTTTCTATCATTAATATATGGTATTTATGTAATATATTATTAACATAAATACCATGTATTAATTATTCTAACACAAATCATATACCATTAATATATGATATTTATGTAATATATCATTAACATAAATACCATATATTAATTATTCTAACACTCCCCCGCAGTCGAAACAGGTTGTTGTCGAACGTTGAGGCTGTCCCGAAATTCATCAAATAGCACACGCGGAAGACCTTTTGTAAAAATATCAGCAATTTGATAATGGGATGGGACATGGAGGACTCGAACTTCTCCTTTAGCCACTTTTTCACGGACAAAGTGAATATCCATTTCAATGTGTTTTGTGCGTTGATGCTGAACTGGATTACCAGATAAGTAGATCACACTTACATTGTCACAATAAACCAAGGTGACTTTCTGAATGGGAACATGCAACTCTAATAACAAATTTCTGATCCAACATGAGTCGGGGACAACGTTAGCAACTCCTCTATACTCGGCTTCTGCACTAGAACGAGACAATGTAGGCTGACGTTTAGAGGATTAAGAAATAAGATTATCTCCAAGAAATACACAATAACATAAGGTGGAGCGTCTAGTATCCGGGCATCCACCCCACTTAGCGTCTGTATAGGCGATAAGTTTGTCAATAGAAGACTTGTGCAGATGCAAACCATAAGATAGTGTACCCTGAATATAGCGCAAGATGCACTTGAGAGCAGTCATATGCTCAACTTTCGGATCATGCATATGAAGGCACACCTGTTGTACTGCATAAGAAATATCAGGCCTTGTGAAGGTAAGATACTGAAGAGCACCAGCAAGGCGATGATACTTAGTAGGATCCTCATACGGGGCATCCTTAGTAGCACTAAGTTTAGACTTGGTGTCAATAGGGGTAGGGCAAGGTCTGTAGTTAGACATTCCAGCTCTGTCAATGATA
The DNA here is from genome assembly GCA_030737875.1 of Allium sativum. NCBI lineage: Eukaryota > Viridiplantae > Streptophyta > Magnoliopsida > Asparagales > Amaryllidaceae > Allium > Allium sativum. The sequence goes on from CM060916.1 coordinate 530,296,465, forward strand.
TCTGCAGCATACTTTTCCTGAGATAGAAATAAGCCATTTGCATGATGAGTAACAACAATACCCAAAAAAAACTTAACTGACCAAGATCCTTCATAGAAAATTCTGAACTCAAAAGAGTAATGAAATAATTGCGCAAATGATTTGAAGAAGCAGTAAGAATAATGTCATCAACATACAACAGTATATATGCCATATCTGAACCTTGTCTATAAATGAACAAAGAGTGATCAGATTTACTGTGAGTAAATCCAATGGATGCAACAAAGTTTGCAAATCGCTGATACCAAGCCCGAGGAGCTTGTTTTAAACCATATAGAGATTTTTTTTAGTAAACACACATGATCCGGATGTCTTTTGTCTCGAAATCCCATGGGTTGATGCATAAAGACAGTCTCATTAAGATGACCATGTAAAAGACATTATTGACATCCAGTTGATGAACGTGCCAAGATTTTGAAAGAGCGATACAAAGAACTGCTCGTATGGTTGCTGGTTTAACCACTAGGCTAAACGTTTCAACACAATCAATACCCTATTGCTAAGTTTTACCATCACCTACAAGACGGGCTTTATGCCGCTCAAAAGAACCATCATATTTGTACTTGTGACGAAAAATTCACATAGAACGAATTACATTCACATTAGGTGGCATTGGCACTAAATCCCAAGTCTTATTATAAAAAAAAGCATTAAATTCATCCAACATTGCACTATTCCAGTTTTGGTCATGAAAACACTAATAGGGTCCTTAGGTATAGGAGATATGTTTTTGGTGGATGTGTGTAAATTGGTAGTGTATTTGGGATTTGGTTTAAAAATGTCATCCATTGGTCGGGTTGTCATACGATGTAATATTGGGTTGTTAGGCTGAGGACAGCTTTGTGGGATTTGGGTTTGGTTCGTTTGAGCAGTTGAAATGGAGGTATTTGGGGAAAGAGATGTTGCTAACTTAGAGTTGTAAGATTGGGCAGAAAATGTGGGCTGTGTTTCTGGACTGAAAAGAAGAGGAGTGGGTTGTGGGCTTAGCTGAGTTTGTCGACTAACCTGAGTGTTGACAGTACATGGAGAGAATTGCTGGGGAACTAAGCCTGTTGGAGCTAGTGGCGCAACATAAAAGGATGTAACTAGGTCCATTTGAGGCTATAGACTAGTAAGGGAAGGCTGATTTAATAGGCTAGAATGAGGCGTGGACTCAATTATGTTTGGAGGCTTTGAAATAGAATGCAAATAATTCAATAAAGAATTTGAACTATTGGAAATTAAAAAATCATACGTTTTATTTATGGTTTTGTGAATTTGTGCGAATGGGAATTCGGTCTCAATGAATTTCACATGACGACAAATAATGATTTTGCCACTTGCCATATCGTAACACTTTGAGCCTTTATGGTTGGGAGCGGGACCAAGATAAGTACATGGAGTGGATCGAGCTTGCAATTTATGGATAGAAGTGGTCAGAAACAAAGGGAAACATAGGCAACCAAATACACGCAATGCTGAATATTTGGGATCACATTGGTATAGAATTTGGGTGGGGGACTGAAATCCTAAGACTTTAGTTGGAAGTATGTTAAGAAGATATGTGGCTATTTCTAAAGCATGATGCCAAAAAGAAGGTGGCATAGAGGATTTAGCAAGCAAGGTACGAATGATGTTGTTTATTGATTTAATATGTCGTTCGACTTTGCCATTTTGAGGAGAGGTGTAGGGACAAGAAAGGCGGACTAACATCCCATTATGATCAAAGAATTGTTTAAAGGTACCATTGATGTATTTTGTACCATTGTCACATTGGAATGTTTTAATGTTTCACTAGTACAAAACATGCTTGTTGCATCGCCTCATTTTCATCGGTTGCTAATACAACTAAAGCAATTGACACTATATGCTTCGGCTGTTAATACAACCGAGGCAAATGCAGTGAAGCAAATGATGTGATTTCAAGTTGCTTCACTGCACTTGCTTCAGTTATATTCACAACCGAAGCATATAGGGTCAATTGCTTCGGTTATATTAACAACTGATGCAGATTCCTCTTACAACCAAGAAGACTGTGTTACTTGCATCGGCTTTGTAAGAACCGAAGTAACTGCGGGGAAGCAAATATTCTTATTTGCATCAGTTTCTTGGTAGCCGAAGCAAATGCATCGAAGCAACTGTAAATTAATAAAAATGCACATATCAATAATTATAAACAATAACATACATATGTTAGTATTTATAAGTTATTATAATTAATTATTATGAATAAATACTTTATAACCACTAATTAATTATTGTAAATAATCAATAATTAATTTTACATAGTAATAATTAGTAAATTATAGTTACAATTTAATAATTACACTTAATAATTAATTAGTAAATCGATAATTGATATTAAATAATTATTAATTAATAATCAATATTTAATTAGCAATGTATAACAGTTAAAATTTTAATATTATTATAAATAATTTTTAATTACTCATCATTAAAAATAATCAATAATTATTTTCAATATTTATTAATTTTTATAATTAATATTTATTAATTACATTTAATAATTAATAAATATATTAATAATTGATATTAAATACATAATTATAAATAATTAATATATTAAATAATAACTACCATTAAGTAGTACTTAATTATTAACAATTATTTAATAATCAAGACTAATATTTGTTAATTAATAATAAAGTTTAATACCAATAATTATTTTTTATGTTTAATAATTCATTATAGTTACTTACTAATAATTAGTAAATGATTGTTAAATTTATTAATTAGATTTAAGAATTTATAAATAACTCAATGATTAATATTAAATAATAAATACTTAATAATCTATATTAAATAAAAATTGATTAACAACTAATATTTAATTAATAAGTAATATTTAATAATTAAGGAGTAATTTTACATATTACAAATAAAATTTTAACATGTTAATCAATTATTACTTTTATTTGATAATTAATAATTAAAAATCAATTTTAATACCTATATAGTGATATTTAACATAATAATTAAATATAAATAATTATTAGTTAATAATGATTATTAAAAAATTAAAAATTTATAATTTATAATTAGTTGCACTTATTAATTTATAATTTATAATGATTATTAATTTATAATTTATAATTCATAATTAGTACTTATTAATTACATACATTTAATAATAAATAAATAATTTATGATCAATATTTAATTATTATTTTTTGTAATTTAATATTTTATTAATATGTAATATTTAGCAATTAAGTAGTAATATTGAATAATTAATTTTTAATAACTATTAATTAGTTATTGTTATTAAGCAATTAACTATTAGTAATTAAATAGGCTAATATAACTATTAGAAATATTTATTACTATAAAAAATTAACTATTTGAAAATAATTCTGATGATGGCTGCAACATCATTTGTATTCGTTTTCAAGTTTATAAGTAAGAGTTTGCTGCCATCGGTATATTGTTTGAATTAAAATGAAATTTTGTTTGGATGATTGGAATAATTGTTCGGAATATAAGAATACATCTATATTAAGACAGTCGATATTTGTTTACACGACATGTTTAATTGGCCATTTAGAGAAAACTTTGATTTTTACACAAACTTTGGATCAATTTTTTCTTCATAATTTAATTCAATAATTCATCCTCATGTTCTAAACAAAAAAAAGCAATGTATCCATGTAACATTCGCGTAGGAAAAGTGACTTTTGTTCCGAATATCAGAACACGGTTTCGCTTGTAAAATAATAATAATTTAATTTGTCCTATGTTGTGTTAACAACGCACTCTTAGTCCTACTAACTTCTGCAAATGTAAAATTTGTTCCCTCGTAATAACTATTCGTTTCCTGCTTTAACTTTTGGTTTCCCGCTTTAATTTTTGTTTCCCGATGTCTTCTTTATCCTGTCTTTTTTAACAAAAAATCATTACTCAAAATCAGTTCCACATCATCTTTAAAATGCAATTTTCATTCTTCTCAAATCTAAAAAATCGATGCAAGGAAAGAGAAGAACTTTATCACTTCGTACTCAAGCCCGTCGCCTGAATTTGATGCTTCCTCGTTTATATTTGTTTTCCGTCATTCTTCTTCAATTTGCATCACACAAATACAAATGAAAAGTAAATTGTAACACCCCGTATTTTCTGAGAATATTAAAAGAATGAATTAAAGAACACTTAATTATTGAAGTGAGAATTAAGGGAAACGGGTTACGCCATTGCGTTCGTCTCGAAATTCTGCTTGGAATAGAGTCCAAGTTTTCGTAAATCGGACTTCGTATGAGGAAGATATGGCCCTCAAAAGTTTCAGGAATTTAAATAAAATAAAACAACTCAGATTTAAATTTAAAATTCAAATCACACACCCGGGCTGGACGCCCATTCTGACCAGATTCGTTGATCCCTATGCTATATAAACACCCCTAAGGCTACAATTTTCTCTACACAACTTCATTAAGCCTATACTATACCCTAATTCATATCAAAAATAAATTAAAGACGTCCTTATGCTGCTCTAGTTCTTCAAGAAATCAAGTTTAGAATTCAAGTAGAGATTCAAAGGCTAATTCAACGACTTTAACAACTATTTTCTAAGAATCAAATCTAAATTAGAGAATCGATAATCTACGTCAAGGGATAGCTTTTCAGTTTCAAAAAACAGATTCCAGAAATACAAGAATCATTCTCTTTTTGTAAGTTCAAGTTACTTTCAGATGTGAATTCTTAATTGAAATTCTTGGCATGTAATAAATATGGATCTAAGCTATACTTGATTATGAGATAATCCTTTTATATTTATCAAATCTAATCTATTAGATTTATGCCTGCAATGTTATTCAAATCTAATCCATTAGATGTATTCCTGATGTAAGTAATCCTTTCATTTGAATCCGTGCGTGTATACGCCTTTGGGAATCATTATTGACTATGGAATTGGTCCAATGATATCTATCCTTGTTGTATATCGGAATTGTAATCCTGTTTAAGTTCATGATATAACTCTTGTCAAACCTATACGTCTGTGATGGTTCATAATGATATTCAAATCATGCCTACAATGTATTCTATGCAAAACTTGTCAATTTGGTATATCAAATTTATTGGACCAATAGTTCTTATTGTCATATGCCTATTCTTATGCCTCTTATGTTCCATATTGTTTCTCCGCTTATTTCATGAATCTTGCGTTGAATCTCAAAATACGTACGTTATGAATGCGGGGGTAATTGGGTATAACATGAAATTGACATTTATTTGGCATAATTTGGAACATGTATTATGGCATGACTGTTAAGATGTAATTTGGGTAATTTGACATGAATTATGGAATATGTAATTTGACATATTGAACCTAGATTTGGCATGAACGACTAAGTATGAAATTTGGCATGAAAAACCTAGTTTTGGGCATAAACTGTAATTTGGAATATTAAATTTAGCTTAGGCTTAACTATTGATTTGGGACGCCAAACATAATGCATAGTGATTTTGGGCATGACTATTATTGCAAATTTAGGGAAGATTGGGTATAGCCAATTTTGATTAATAACTGGAAATTGGAATTTGTTGGGCATAACTTGGGAATTGGAACATGACTAGTTTTGGTGAATTTGGTAATTAGCATGTAAAATCTAGATTTGGGTATATATGGTAAATGTGTAAATTAAAGATGAACATGCCTAACCCGAGGTTAGATTGAGTTGTGGTGTAAAACTTCCTGGAACCGCCCGGCACATCCAGTAACCACAACAACACCTATCTAATGTGAGAGGTTAGTGCATCATGCCTAAGAAAAACCCGAGGTTAGATTGAGTTGTGGTGTAAAACTTCCCGGAACCACCTGGCACATCCAGTAACCGCAACAACACATATCTAATGTGAGAGGTTGGTGCATTAATAAATTAATTAATGCTAATGAACAAGATGAATGAATAGGGTTAAGTTAATAGGAAACACTTAACCAGTATAGCATGATGAATGGGTAGGGTTAAGTAATAAGAAACACTTAACCAATATAACTTGATTTGTGGTAAGGTTAAGTCAAAACAAGAGGGCAACCCTTAACTAATATGACTTGATTTGTGGTAAGGTTAAGTTAAAACAAGAGGGCAACACTTAACCAGTATAACTTGATTTGTGGTAGGGTTAGGTTGACACAAGAAGGCAACACTTAACCAAAGTACGGTGACAAGTAAGTGGGTTAAGTAACTTGAATTGATTGATGACACTTAACCAATACAACATGATGAACACGTGGGGTTAAGTTAACAAGAAACACTTGACCAATATAACTTGATGGACGAACGGGGTTAAGTTAATAGGAAACACTTAACCAATCCAACATGATAAGGGAGGATGGTTAAGTTAATAAGAAATACTTAACCAACATGTCATGATGAATGGGTGGGTTAAGTTAACATGAATGGATAACACTTAACCAATATGGCATAATGTGCGGGAGGATTAAGTACATATCAAGTTGGGTGGGTATTATTTGTAAATATAGGCCCACAAACTTAACCATTAAATAAACATGCTTGAATCAGTAGGAGGGTTAAGTACATATCGGGTTGGTGGGTAATATTAGTAAATATAGGCCCACAAAACTTAACCATTAAATAAACATGCTTGAATCGGTGGAAGGGTTAAGTACATATCGGGTTGGTGGGTAATATTAGTATACATGGGCCCACAAACTTAACCATCAAATAAACATGTTTGAATCGGTGGGAGGGTTAAGTACATCTCGTGTAGGTGGGTAATATTTGTATATATAGACCCATAAACTTAACCAGTAGGAAACCCTAGTAACGGGGACCCATTTCAGCAGTAACCCACATAGAAGTATCATGGTACCCTGAACTAGGCAGGGTGTGGCACGATTACTGGGCTGATTATAAGCGGTCAAAACAGCGGCAGGGGGTACGTTAGTGTAGGTTCCGACGGTTTATGGGCGTGCACGTACTCCAGAGTGGGAAAAAGCAGGCACTGGGTACCAGTAGTTATACACTGTGCATCATGAATCATGTCGGGTTGCTATCATAAGGATTGATACACCTTATGGTGGGACCAGAACAGGGTATCTACACGCAAGAGAGGGCCGATTGACACAGACACAAGAGAAATTAATACAAGTAGGGAGCCGATCGATAGGGTAGTAAGGGTACATCTAACACATTCATGACAATTTGGCAGATTGAGGTGGAATCCTCATAATAGATGTACACCTGAAGGCTACCACAATTGCGGGGATTGGGATAATGTTGTCATATTATCATTTTATACAGAGTATTAGTTAGGAAACTAGTTAGGTGGTGGTGCAGAGATATAGAAATCAAAATAACGGGGTAGTAGCGAAGCAGAGAAAGAGTAGAAGCGCATTCAGTTTATCTTGCCTTATCATATCTATACTAATTGTATGTTATCTTGTTATCCTTGTTCTCACGGTATTGTCTTATATTCAGTTTATTCATTTCATGATGCTTTTTCCTGTTTATTTGCTGAAAGTCACTGGACTTACCAGACTTATGTCTGACCTAGTTTTGTTTCGCCTTTTTTCTTCCGTTCCCCCTCCCCTAGGTTCGCAGGGAGGAAATGTTACCACTTAGCTCAGTTTTCTTTCCAAGCTCGAACATAGTCGATGTATTTCTTTGGACTCTCTCTTCCACTGCTATCGCTGGTTTATGCTTTATTGGGGAATATCATTGTTATTTTTGTGCTTCTTTATACTTGGAAGTTTTTAAATCAAGACAGAAGTTCTATGTATTACTTTTAAGTATGATTGAGACAACTATTGTAAAAGCTTGACTGAACCACATTGTTTATAAAATGACTTTATTTTCCGCTGCTTTATTTGTCTGTCTTGTAATTTATCTGCATCTTTTACCTAAAATGCTCCACTGAAGTTAAGGCATTCCCTTTGTGAGTGACCTTAACGGAGGTGGGATGTTTCACTTGGTATTAGAGCTGAAGGTTACCGGATCAGATAAAAGATTTGAAAAATTATTTTCAAAACAGTTTTGAAAGAAGCATTTATAAAAAGAAAGGTTTTGTTTAAAGACATATTCCCCAAAGCCATATGCACTATCTTTTGATCCTCTGTTTGAATCCTTGTTTCCTTCTTTCCTGAGTCTCCGGGGCTCCTGGCTTTCTGGGCGGTAACCTCATCGCGGCATGGTTCCGTAGGCTTGATGAGACTACGACACTTGTCAAAGGGCAAATAAGCGCCCAACTTCCATCTATAGCCGCAGTAGTTTCACCTACGGCTAATTCTCTTTCGAGCTTTGTAGGGTTTTCCGTGCGATGGAGGCAGCTTTTGAGAGACTTGTCAACATGTTACACAAGGATGGTAAAGATGAGAATGAGGGACTTTAGCCAAGGAGCACAACCCAAGGATGAGTAACTCATGGATATGGACTTGGTTCACAAAGAAGGTAAAAAGAAAGAGGTGTAAGTGGAAGAATCACAGGACAAGAAGGGAGGAAAGAATAGTAAAACCTAAAACAAGAGGAAGTGTCTTTATTATGGTATAACAGGTCATATAATTAAGGACAAGGGCAAGAACAAAGGACAGGATTTTCAGGAGGGCAAGTGCATGCTCTCACCGCCAGCGTACCTGAGAGAGAGGTAGAGCTTAGTTTATCTTTTTGATCATCCTGTTAGTACTCTTTTTGATTTTAGCACTTCACATTCGATTGTATCTGCTTCCATTGTTGAGTCTCTGCACCTTAGTACTTGTATAGTAGAAGATCCCATTATTGTCTCAAATCCAATTGGTGGTTCGGCTCATTTATCTTTGGTTTGTGGGGATTTGAGAATAACTATATTGAGTATTGAGTTTAAGTGTAACGCTTATGTTTTCGGGTTTCATGGGCTATGGGTTGATTCTAGGCATGGATTGGTCAGCTAGTAACGGTGAAAGGAGGGTAGTAGACTTTTTTACTTGCCCCGGGAATACCCTCGAGATTTCGTGCAATCCTGAGGGGATCAGTTAGGCTTAGCTACCTAGAATCACTTGATGCATCTATCGACAATTTGCGATCCGTTAGAATAGTCCATGAGTACGCAGATGTTTTTGATTAGGTTAAGGGTTTTCCCTCTAAAACTCGAGATAGACTTCCGCATGTATCGAGTTGACAATGAAAAGCCAGTTATGCGATCAACGATAGTTTTGGAGCAAGATTGGCGAGGATAGCCAGAGTCGGTTAAGTGCTCAATTGTTTGGTTGTTTTGCTAGTATCATCTCACATAGATCGTCCAAATTCGGATGAGGTATTCCTTGGGTGCTTGTCTGACATTGGTTTAGTCCCTTTGGGGCTTGTACTTGAGGGATGTCGAGTTCGACTAGGATGGTTTGTGTGAGAGATAAATTGTTATAGCAGGTGCCCTAAGTAGAAAAAGACTGACCTTAAGAGAGGTAAAAAGTACATTGCAACCTTTAGCTTTAGACCCTCAGATTTGTAACATGATGGATAAGCTAAGTAGAGGAGAGACCTCTAATCATCTTAGTATATATACTTGGTATCATGGTTAAGATCTGTTTATCTTGGAAAGATAGTTCGACTACATTGGATATCCTCTAGAACAGTAAGTGATCGAGGTCCTATCTTTACTAGTGAGTTTTTTTCTATCCTTTTTTTAGGTATATCCTCTAGGTCATATCTTCGATCCTTAGGTAGAAGCCAATGGATGTAAGCATGTATTTGAAACATGTTATGATTGATGGTTGCAAGTGGTTGCAAGCGGTTGCTAGTGGATGCTCGTGGATGCATATACACACATTAGGCACTAGATCGGCTCAGTCACTTTCATATTGCATATGCATGAGTTAATTTATATATATATGAACTGAAAATTGATGTGTTATCATATGGATGTTGCATTTGTATGAAGGATTGTGCACTCATGTAGAAGTTATAAAGTACAAGTAGGAATAATTGCATACATGATGGACTCATGGCACCGACATAATTCGCATTGAAGAGGTCAACTGAATCAGTAGACCGCCTGATTTTGCATTAGATAAGGACATGTACACACACTATGCATATGATTATGAAAGCATTAGAAAACTTTTAAGGGAAATGGATGCCTGTGATTGAATGGTTGAGTAGATGGATGTTGGATGTTAGGATATGCATTCTTCTTAACTTAGAGATTTCGGGGACGAAATCCGTTAAGGAGGGGAGAATGTAACACCCCGTATTTTCTGAGAATATTAAAAGAACTAATTAAAGAATACTTAATTTTTAAAGTGAGAATTAAGGGAAACGGGTTACACCATTGCGTTCGTCTCGATATTCTGCTTGGAATAGAGTCCAAGTGTTCGTAAATCGGACTTCGTATGAAGAAGTTATGGCCCTCAGAAGTTTCAGGAATTTAAATAAAATAAAACAGCTCAGATTTAAATTTAAAATTCAAATCACACACCCGGGCTGGGCGGGAAATTTCCCTCCCAGGACCCAGGTCGACCAGGGGGTCGACCTGGGTCGACATAGGTCGACCAGGGGGTCGACCTCCCCCCATTTCCAGATCCGAGGACTGGTTCGTTTTTCTGCATTTGGATGCCCGTTCTGACCAGATTCGTTGATCCCTATGCTATATAAACACCCCTAAGGCTACAGTTTTCTCTACACAACTTTATTACGCCTATACTCTACCCGAATTCATATCAAAAATAAATTAAAGACATCCTTATGCTGCTCTCGTTCTTCAAGAAATCAAGTTTAGAATTCAAGTAGAGATTCCAAGGCTAATTCAACGACTTCAACAACTATTTTCTAAGAATCAAATCTAAATTAGAGAATCGATAATCTACGTCAAGGGATAGCTTTTCAGTTTTATAAAAAAGATTCCAGATATACAAGAATCATTCTCTTTTTGTAAGTTCAAGTTACTTTCAGATGTGAATTCTTAATTGAAATTCTTGGCATGTAATAAATATGGGTCTAAGCTATACTTGATTATGAGATAATCTTTTTAGATTTATCAAATCTAATCTATTAGATTTATGCCTGCGATGTTATTAAAATCTAATCCATTAGATGTATGCTTGATGTAAGTAATCCTTTCATTTGAATTCGTGCTTGTATATGCCTTTGGGAATCATTATTGACTATGGAATTGGTCCAATGATATCTATCCTTGTTGAATATCGGAATTGTAATCCTGTTTAAGTTCATGATATAACTCTTGTCAAACCTATACGTATGTGATGGTTCATAATGATCTTCATATCATGCCTGCAATGTATTCTATGCAAAACTTGTCAATTTGGTATATCAAATTTATTGGACCAATAGTTCTTATCGTCATATGCATATTCTTATGCCTCTTATGTTCCATATTGTTTCTACGCTTATTTCATGAATCTTGTGTTGAATCTTGAAATACGTACGTTATGAATGCGAGGCTAATTGGGTATAACATGAAACTGACATTTATTTGGCATAATTTGGAACATGTATTATGGCATGACTGTTAAGATGCAATTTGGGGGTAATTTGACATGAATTATGGAATATGTAATTTGACATATTGAACCTAGAATTGGCATGAACAACAAAGTATGAAATTTGGCATGAAAAACCTAGTTTTGGGCATAAACTGTAAATTGGAATATTAATTTAGCTTGGGCTTAACTATTGATTTGGGACGCCAAACATTATGAATAGTGATTTTGGGCATGACTATTATTGCAAATTTAGGGAAGATTGGATATAGCCAATTTTGATTAATAACTGGAAATTGGAATTTGTTGGGCATAACTTGGGAATTGGAACATGACTAGTTTTGGTGAATTTGGTAATTAGCATGTAAAATCTAGATTTGGGTATATACGGTAAATGTGTAAATTAAAGATGAATATGCCTAACCCGAGGTTAGATTGAGTTGTGGTGTAAAACTGCCCGGAACCGCCCGGCACATCCAGTAACCACAACAACACCTATCTAATGTGAGAGGTTAGTGCATCATGCCCAAGAAAAACCCGAGGTTAGATTGAGTTGTGGTGTAAAACTGCCCGGAACCGCCCGACATATCTATTAACCGCAACAACACATATCTAATGTGAGAGGTTGGTGCATTAATAAAACAATTAATGCTAATGAACAAGACGAATGACTAGGGTAAAGTTAATAGGAAACACTTAACCAGTATAACATGATGAATGGGTAGGGTTAAGTGATAAGAAACACTTAACCAATATAACTTGATTTGTGGTAAGGTTAAGTTAAAACAAGAGGGCAACACTAAACTAATGTGACTTGATTTGTGGTAAGGTTAAGTTAAAACAAGAGGGCAACACTTAACCAATATAACTTGATTTGTGGTAGGGTTAAGTTGACACAAGAAGGCAACACTTAACCAAAGTACGGTGACAAGTAGGTGGGTTAAGTAACTTGAATTGATTGATGACACTTAACCAATACAACATGATGAACACGTGGGGTTAAGTTAACAAGAAACACTTGACCAATATAACTTGATGGACGAACGGGGTTAAGTTAATAGGAAACACTTAACCAATCCAACATGATAAGCGAGGAGGGTTAAGTTAATAAGAAACACTTAACCAACATGACATGATGAATGGGTGGGTTACGTTAACATGAAGGACAACACTTAACCAATATGGCATAATGTGCAGGAGGGTTAAGTACATTTCAAATTGGGTGGGTAATATTAGTAAATATAGGCCCACAAACTTAACCATTAAATAAACATGCTTGAATCAGTAGGAGGGTTAAGTACATATCGGGTTGGTGGGTAATATTAGTAAATATAGGCCCACAAAACTTAACCATTAAATAAACATGCTTGAATCGGTGGAAGGGTTAAGTACATATCGGGTTGGTGGGTAATATTAGTATATATAGGCCCACAAACTTAACCATCAAATAAACATGCTTGAATTGGTAGGAGGGTTAAGTACATCTCGTGTAGGTGGGTAATATTTGTATATATAGGCCCACAAACTTAACCAGTAGGAAACCCTAGTAATGGGGACCTATTTCAGCAGTAACCCACTTAGAAGTATCATGGTACCCTGAACTAGGCAGGGTAGGGCACGATTACTGGGCTGATTATAAGCGGTCAAAACAGCGGCAGGGGGTACGTTAGTGTAGGTTCCGATGGTTTACGGGCGTGCACGTACTCCGGAGTAGGAAAAAGCAGGCACTGGGTACCAGTAGTTATACACTATGCATCTTGAATCGTGTCGGGTTGCTATTATAAGGATTGATACACCTTATGGTGGGACCAGCACAAGGTATCTACACGCAAGAGAGGGTCGATTGACACAGACACAAGAGAAATTAATACAAGTAGGGAGTCGATCGATAAGGTAGTAAGGGTACATCTAACACATTCATGGCAATTTGGCAGATTGAGGTGGAATCCTCATAATAGATGTACACCTGAAGGCTACCACAATTGCGGGGATTGGGATCACATTATCATTTTATCATTTTATACAGAGCACTAGCTGGGACACTAGTTAGGTGGTAGTGCAGAGATATAGAAATCAGAATAACAGGGTAGTAGCGAAGCAAAGAAAGAGTAGAAGCACATTCAGTTTATCTTGCCTTATCATATCTATACTAATCGTATGTTATCTTGTTATCCTTGTTCTCACGGTATTGTCTTATATTCAGTTTATTCATGTCATGATGCTTTTGCCTGTTTATATGTCGAAAGTCACTGGACTTACCAGACTTATGTTTGACCTAGTTTTTTTCCGGCTCTTTTCTTCCGTTCCCCCCTAGGCTCGCAGGGAGGAAATGATACCACTTAGCTCAGTTTTCTTTCCAAGCTCGAAGATGGTCGATGTCACTACACCAAAACAGGTGATTGCCAACGAGTATAACTGTCGCAAACAATTTCCGCAACACTTATTAGCGTTGCTATTGGGGCGTGGCAATGTATTACCAACGCATATAAGCGTTGGAAAATATTCATTCCCAACGCTTATATGCGTTGGCAAATATTCATTCGCAACGCTTATATGCGTTGGCAAATATTCATTCACAACGCTTATAAGCGTTGGCAATATTATATTCGCAACACTTATAAGCGTTGGTAACATGCAACGCTAATATTTGCATATAAGATAGCACAAGCTCTATTTAATATGCATTCATTCAGCTATGGAATTATCTCAGTATAGCAGCGTGTAACCAAATCAATAAGGAAAAAAAATCCATATTCATGATAACAGCAAAGTATGAACTAACAAAAAAAATCAATACATAAAGATACTAAATTTAATACATATACAATATCCGATTCCATAGTAATAACAATACAGAATTAACATAATGCAAGATGTTTTTCATATTTGAAGTCTACAAGTACCAAACGCGAAACTCCAACTATATAACGAACCATACATCCAAAAATTTGCATAGCTTGTACCACCAATTTTTCTCATTTTCTCTGCTTCTTCTACTGCTTTCTGCGTGCATTTAATTTATTAACATCAATTAAGTTTCAAATAGCAGAAAATGTTATAAGTTTAAAGTCATACCTTTTCAATTTTGACACATCTTTTGTCTATTGAGCTCGATGAAATCTTGCAATTTAAGCTCCTTTTTAAGCCTTTTGTTTTCTTCAAGAACCTCCAATGCAAATTCCACACCACGATCACATAATGGTTCGTCAATCCAGTGGATGAATCCACAATCTCTAAGAGTTCCAGTATTTGCACAAATAAAATATCGGCGACCAACATTTTTATTTAAATAGCATGTTCTGAATATTGGTTCAATGTTGCAACGGCATAACAACCTTCGAGATTGTGCTTCTTCAATATAGCATGTTGGTAGGGGTGGCAATCTTGTAGGTGTGGTCGATCTGGTAGGCGATGCCATATCATTCTGAACACTTAATAATGCCAAATCTCTTTCTAAACTCGACTCTATTCTCTCGTAGACGCTAAACGGAGTTGGTGTCTGAGATTCGGCTGAGCAAACAATTTGAGTAGGATCGCCTGAATCGTCTGAATAGGCCGATGGACAATACCATAGGAAGTAGTCATGATAATCGGTCGAAGGCCTTGAGTAGGAGGACATCTGTAGAAAATAAATAAACAACAACAGTCTCAAAATGCAATCACTATTAAATATAGATTCCAAGTGCAAAATTGTAGATGAATTACACGGTTCCACCTATTTTTCAAAGTTCAATGGTTATTTCTAAATAAGTCGGCACCTTGATGACATTTCTAAATAAGTCGGCACCTTGTGCAAAGATGTATCCCATAAGTGCAATAATAAAAGTAGCAAATTACGTGTTCCTAAATACTTCAGGACGCATGCATGGATTTTAAATGCTTTATGTATGTATCTATTATTATTTCAAACAATAACAAATAAAACAACACGTGACGCAACACAAAACTCAAGTAGACTGGTCCTGGAGCCGCCGCTTCTTTCTTTCCATTCCAAATTTTCTAATACGCTGGAAAAAAAACGCTAGTTCGAAAAGAAAAAAAAATGGCGAGTGCTTATGCATTGCAACTGAGTTGCAAGCATAAAGCTTGCAACTGAGTTGCAATGCATAAGCATTGCAACTCAGTTGCAAGCAGCAGCTTGCAACTCAGTTGCAAGCTTATGCTTGCAACTCAGTTGCAAGCTTCAACTTGCAACTAGTTGCAAGCTAATGCTTGCAACTGAGTTGCAAGCTTATGCTTGCAACTCAGTTGCAAGCTGCTATGCTTGCAACTCAGTTGCAAGCATTAGCTTGCAACTCAGTTATGATGACAATTTGATCTGGTGATAATTGACATGAAAGAAGGGTCTTACATCATTTATAATTGATTAGAGCAGACATATTGTCATTTAGGAAAAGAACTTGAAGCCCATTTGACCAAAAAAATGTTATATATTCTTTTTGACTAAAAGTTAGTCCTACAATTAGCCTTAAACTAAAAGTTAGTCCTACAATTAGCTTGCAACTGAGTTGCAAGCATATGCTTGCAACTGAGTTGCAATGCTTGCAACTGAGTTGCAAGCATAAGCTTGCAACAGAGTTGCAAGCTTCAGCTTGCAACTTTGCAAGCTGAAGCTTGCAACTCTGTTGCAAGCTTATAGCTTGCAAAGTTGCAAGCTGAAGCTTGCAACTCAGTTGCAAGCTAATGCTTGCAACTCAGTTGCAAGCTGAAGCTTGCAACTCTGTTGCAAGCTAATGCTTGCAACTCAGTTGCTGTTTGCAAATTAGCAACTCAGTTGCAAACATAAATTTGAAATCCTAAATATTAAGTTTGGGTTCTCATTATTTTATTTAAATTTGCAAGCTCAGTTTTTTATTATTATATTTATATCCTACACTAAAAATTCTCTAAAAAATGAATACAGGTTATCTTCTTCTTCAATCTTGTTTAGTGAGCTTTTGAAGACCCATGGAAAAATGAATGCAAACATTCATATTTGGATGTGTGTTATTATGTGTGTTACGTAGATGATTTTTGGTAATTGCAACAATTCACGACATTTATGATGTATTTGTGTTTATGATTTATGTAGTTTTAGGATATGACTACATTAGTGATGTATTTGCTTTTTAGTTTTTATATGAAATTCGGATACGGATATTTTCGGATATTCGAAAATATCCGTATTCGTTGAAGATAACGATGTTTTTTCCAAAATATCCGTATTATACTTATATAAAGAAGACCTCTATGGAGCAAACTTCTATGGAGAACATGGTAAGCAACTTCTGTGGAGCAAACCATATTCGATTCAGCAACTCTTTAGGAAACAAAAATTTAAATTAATAATACTACTGCTAAATACAATATGATATAATATATAAGCATAGTTGTTAAATTTGGCATTAAAATGTATAATTCTAATCAATATAATATACAATTAACACAACCGCTACATTTAGCTAAATTAGTGGAATTATTAAAGTCATATCGTTGTATAAATATCACATACTGTCACTTATACTGCAATGCCGAGGCACTGCGCATTGTAGTGCACATGCAAGATACGAAAATTAAGCAACTCGTTTAAAAATTAGTTAGGCTACTGTAATTTTATTTCAGATCATATAAATTCACTCACCATATAGATTTGCACAAAATCAAGCATGAATTATCACACCTACTATAAAAAAGATTACTCACCTCACAACAAGAAGAGGATCAAAATTTGGCCATTATGAAGCTTCTTCTTCAGCCAACTTATGAAGCTTGTTTTGTTATGTATTTTACTTTCATGCTGCAAAGAAAGTATTATTTCATATAAGTTTGAAAATCCAATCCAACCTTAACTGAAAATCAATTAATTCGGTCAACTATCCCTGCACATATATAAATTAATGTAATTAGCTCAACCCACTTTCCATGCACAAATACGGTCATACAGAATTAACTCACTTTCACTAATGTCCCCTAAAACAGTTCACATACATTGTTGCACAAGTATTAAGACAAAACTTTCAAAAAATCTAACTGAGGGGACACAGGGAGAAGTTATGCAATCAAAATCTAACTCTGACTGACGCCTATATTTGAAAAACCATGCCATCTTTCTCAAACTGAAAATATAAAAACATTTCAATGGGAAACCAATTCAACCCCTGTAATGAATAACAGTGCTGCATTCACTATATAACACAGCAGTCAAAACAAAATCTTTTACCCCAGTTTATCTGATCTAATAATGTTAAAGGTAACCTTAGTTACTAAAGCATGATAATTCATGCTAAATGGTGAAGCAATCAAATGAACAAATCATATTGAAATTAGAATTAAGGGCAACAAAACGAGGGGACACAGGGAGAAAATTTCATACCAGTAGCAAGCTTACTGAGATTTGAATGTATATAGCCAGAACCTAGTTATCAGCCCAAAATACAAGTCCATCCCTTTAAGTGAAAATGAAACAAAGAGAAAAGAAATCAGCTTAATAAACAAGGACATTAAAAATAATATTGTGAGCCACTAAAAATGGTGGTTTAACCAAAAATGGAATTTAATATTCTTTTCCTTTTCAAATTTTTTCAGGTGAGATGGAATTTAATATTCTTTTCCTTGATTTTATCTGCCAGGATGCCTTTCGAGAAGCAAAAGCTAATGGTTTTAATGTGACTGTGATTAAGAAAAGGGAAATGAAGCTAAACATAGATCAAACACTGGAAGAAGTAGAAGAAAATATAATAGAAATTGGTAGCAAAATTTACCACGATAAGATCATGTCGGAACGTGGAATTGATATTCGTACCCTAATGAAGGGTGTAATATCAACCAAAAACATGTGTTCTAAATACACAGTAATCAAGTTATTCATATTCAAGCATTTGTGTTGCAATACTGAGCCCTAGCTGCTGTGCAACAGCAGCCACAAGCTGCTGTGGCAACAGCAGCCACAAGCTGCTGTGGCAACAGCAGCCACAAGCTGCTGTGGCAACAGCAGCCACAAGCTGCTGTGGCACTGCTGTTTGCATGGCAGCTTCTAGCTGCTGTGCAACAGCAGCTTCAAGCTGTTGGGAATCACCGTAACGGCTCAGTATTGCTGAGCCGTAAGGCCGTAAGGCTCAGTATTGCTGAGCCGTAAGGCCGTAAGGCTCAGTAATACTGAGCCGTAAGGCTCGGTATTACCGGTATACGAGCCCACATGAACGCACATGAACGTAAACAAACCCAGCAGATCCTACTCCGGACAAAAGGCACCCAAGTATTGGCAAACCCATAACTACTTCCATTACTAAAAGCTCTAGTGGATTCGCAAACCCAGCTGCTTATATATTTATATATGTACGATATTATTATTAACAAAGGAAGAAAAAAAGGATGAAAGAAAAGAAAAATAAGTTCAAAACTGTAAATCAATGCAACTGTCTTTAGGACAGAAGAATCATTGCTATGCATTTTAAATATTGGACTAAGCTCACCAAATTCCAGCAGCCTCAAACTTGGATTTCCATCCAGCTTCGTAAACTTCTTGGAATATGTCCTTAAATTTGAAGGAAAAAAGATTAGAAATTGTTCAAAACAGAATGATATATAAAAAAAATTGGCAGTATATTGCACAAAATTCACAGACTACAACAAAATTAGTTGTCTGCTTAAATAATTTGTGAGATGGAACATGATAATTTGTGAGATGGAACATAAAAGTTTATGCATGCTCGACTGTTTGAAGATATTTGTCAAACATATAGTTATATATGGTGATGTTACTAAAAAGAAGCGGTATGGAGACGCACCATATATCTTACTAAAAAGAGCTATGTAAATGTTTATTGAACTTTACTGTGAGGTTGCTCATCTAATTGTATTACAGTATCATGGCATGTCACTTGTGGTAGCTATGTAAATGTGATTATCTTTGTCATAAAACATGACAACATTTTCATACAGCATACCATGACGCTTTACACATAATATGTACATAAGAAATGTACTAAAACAACAGAAGAAAATGATAATGAATTATCTGATCGTGACCTAAGATCTTACTTCTTTAAGTACCTGCCAATAACTATTCTAACAATTAGAATATAACCATTCTATACAGTTCTTTAACTAAAGTTGCAAACCAGCCAATAACTTCTAACAATTGAATCCTAGAGTTTCACCCCTATAGTTTTGATTTTTGGATCCTCCAATTAGTTTCATATCAATCACATAAAAAAGAACGGATAATCCGAACTTTTCAACAATATAGATAATATAAATGAACAAAAATAAGCACAAACCTGAAAAACATCAATAAATATTTATTTGTAAAAGAAGGAGAAAAAATAATACCTCCAGAATTAGTAATCTGAATTACCGTGAGCTGGAACAAAAATACTGAAATATGGATGAACAAAACCAAGACTTTTGTCGTATATTTGCTTAGATCATCGCCAAAGGAGCTGTTGAACTCGAATCTGACCTTGACCTCCTTGCTTCCAAATCGAAATCCTTGTTCCTGTTTTGTAATCAAAATCGAAATCCTGGTTAACGCTGCGAAATCGAAATCGAAATCGAAACATTTCCCTAAATCGAAATCGAAATTTTCCCTAAATCGAAATCGAAATCGAAATTTTCCCTAAATCGAAATCGAAATAATTCCCGCTTTGTAATTCATGTTAAGCGGCCGAAATAGTGAAAAGCGTATGGGATGGAAGAGTATAGGGTTACAGAAGAAAACTGATGGGTGTTTACCTTTTTGCCCCCGCGAACCAAGCCTACCAACCCATATAAGCGTTGCCAATAAAAAAAAATTGTATTTTTGGTAACACTTTTTTAGCATAGCAACGCTTATTATTGTTATTACCCGACAACACAAATAAGTGTTGGCGATTGACAAAAAAAAGGTTGCCAAATGGCCATTATGGTGTAGTGTGTATTGCTTTGGACTCTCTCTTCCACTGCTATGGCTGGTTTATGCTTTATTGGGGAATATCATTGTTATTTTTATGCTTCTTTTATACTTGGAAGTTTTTAAATCAAGACAGAAGTTCTATGTATTACTTTTAAGTATGATTGAGACAACTATAGTAAAAGCTTGACTGAACCACATTGTTTATAAAATGACTTTATTTTCTGCTGCTTTATTTGTCTGTCTTGTAATTTATCTGCATCTTTTACCTAAAATGCTCCACCGAAGTTAAGGCATTCCCTTTGTGAGTGACCTTAACGGAGGTGGGGTGTTTCATAAATGCAATCAAAGCAGCCGTGAAAGCAATGGATGAGATGAATCAAAACGATATTTGGTGCAGGATTCGGGTGTTCTACTGTTTGTGTGAATTGAGATCAACACTTTAATAAGCAAACTTCCCTCGTAGGAATTTGGGTGAATCAAAATGATATTTGGTGCGGGATTCTGGTGTTCTACAATCTTGGCTTCAAGTCGATAATTGGATTAATCTACTCCAACTTTCCCTGTCGCTCTATCCTGTTGATCGCTAATTTCAAAAGTCTGAAAAAAATGTTTTTAAATTACCATCTTTCCGCGTTAAGAAAAATATGCATACTATGGAATTCAATTTTTGACTTTCAGCTTAATGGAAGTTTGGGCGCACTAATAAATGACTAGCTGTTTTTGATCTAGATAAAATTAAGATAAAATGGAAAACTACTGTTAGTAACGAGAGATATCAGATTATTGCATTCATATATGTTCATATCAATTGTTAGTAATTGGCCACGCAAAGATGGGTCATATCATAGTGATACTTTCATTGTTAAGATAGGTTTACGAGCAAATAGAACTTGTAGTGACTTACTATTAACCGCTGATGATGAATTAACGGTTTAAGTATATGATTTCTAGTAGACAAGTTAATTAAACAAGTTGTGGCATGTATAGGTTACATCGTGTAATATAGGACATTAAATGGATGCTAAAGTTGCTTCTAATATTAGCATCCTTATTTTACTATTTAAGTAAGGTAGTTTTATCCGTCACCTTTCATTGAATAGAAAGATAAGAAAATGATTTATTGAAGGCGGCTGAAACGAAAGCACTCTCACTATTTAACTGGCTTTAAAGTCTGGCCATTCAGAAAATGGTCCGCAAGCAAGTTGAGTCAGTTAAATAACTGTTCTAACTATTTGTTTGGAAGGGTAAAGAAGGTACTACGTCTACAAAAGGAAGCTTCATTACATGAGAAATATCCATCTGAAATAAGTGAGTTGCAGAGAAATAGGTGTTACAGGCTTCCTATGTTTTGAACGACACCACATTCAACATATCCATTGATCTCAATACTATCGATTCCTTCATTTCCACATACACGATAATATTCCGTATGACAATCAAAGCTATTGCAGCAAGCATTTGCAGTCAAGTTTGCGGTACAAAAAATATGCATGGTATTTCTATACTACCATGAAGTAATAATACAAGCTTTGACTCTTCCAATGTGCCTTTGTCGCCTACGGCTATTTTGTTAAACCTTCTAAATTAATCTTTACAGGAATACCCTTACTTTGTCCACGGTCAGCTACCAAACTAATCTTGGATTATGAAAAAACTGAGTCCAAGAACCAACCAAGAATTCCATTGTCAATTTTTCCCATTAGCTTATCAAGTCTAATAGGATAGCATTTTGGTAATTCTTCCTGATTACCATTCCCATTGGTGCTACTTTGAATTTGATTTATAGAATCTTGGTCTTTTAAGTCAGGTGACTGTTTGCATTTTGTATGCAGTGTTTATGTGCTGAGATTCCTTGCTTGTTGCTCTGTATTGCTGACTTTGGTTATTGACTTAATGGAATTTCGGTGTTACTCTTATGTAATAATAGTTTGAAACTTGGATGTTTTTTTGTTTCAGGTGTGGCAGTCTGCCTCTTTAATAGCCGTGTCTCTCCCACTTGGGATGCAATCCTTGTGTGGTATATCTAAATCTAAGCTGTTAGATCTTAAGCTTTAGCAGGACTTTTGAGTGTGGATGGGGGCATTTGAATTTTTGGTGGAAGGCTTCATGTTTGAATGAGTCTCATACTGTTTCTTCTGGGACTTTTGTACCTTTGGTCTTAAGGTGTGTTGCACTATCCTTGTTTGTTTTGGTCTTTAATATGATTTTTTTTACAATAATTCGATCATTATCCATTATTCGTAGGGATAGTTAGTGTAGGCGAACTATTTAATCCAACTTTGGGGACTAGATTGCATACGTCATGGATAAAGGAGCTCTGGATTGAAGTTGTTCACTTATAGGCATAGTCCAATCACAATGTGTTGCTTGAGTGGTTCCATGTACAAATCTCGTGCTATGCTATTTAAATATATCTAAAATGTGAAATCCATATTTTATCACTTGGTGATACTGATAGCATGTGGGCTTCTAAGAGCGCTTGTTGATATTCAACTTTTTGAGATTTTTGTGTGCAGTCCCTCCATTGTAAAGGTTTTTGCTTTCCGGTTACAGTTTTCATAGCAAATCAGACTTAATTAGTTATATCATGTATAATTGGATATAGTTGATATTTTGTTATGTATGTAGATTTTTGTTTTTGACGAAGTGTGTATTTATGTTTTTATTTGTTTGTACATATGAACTGTGTTGATTGATAATACATTTATTTGCAAACACTGAACATTTTGCATCGGTTGTCAGATTAGGCGATGCAAAATCCAAAATGATACATTTTTTTAGCATCGGCTATAAAAAAAGTTCGATGCAAAATTGTAAGTTTTTGCATTGGGTTTTTAAACAACCAGTTCAAAATTTAAGATTTTACTAAGCAAAAAGGCCATTTTTGCGTCGAATGTTTTTGAAAAACGATGCAAAAAAGTCATATGTTGCATCGGCTTCTTTTAAAAGTTCGATGCAAATAAATGATTTTGCATCGGTTTTATAATCGATGCAATAGGTAAAAATATTTGCATCGTCTGCAATTGCTTCGGTTGTTGAACTGATGCAATAGGGGGTAAACAACCGAAGCAACTGGTCTGTTTTGTACTAGTGTTTCGTTCAAATTTAGTTTTGATTGGAGCATGAAAAGATTGGAATAAATGTTTGACTTGTGACTTTTTGGCAATAGGGAAAGTCCATAAAAATTTGCTATAATCATCAAGAAAAAGAACATAATAACAGTGGCCAAGAGAACTAACAATAGGCGATGTCCAAAGATCGCTGTGAATAATATCAAAAGGTAGCAAAGTGTATGTCAGAGAATCAAAAAATGGTGATTTAGAATGTTTTCCAAGAGGAAAAGAAGAACAATAAGTTTTACAAGACTTATTACAATTAATGAGGTTTTTATGATTTAATGATCTGAGCATAGCAGCGCCAGAATGTCCTAAGCGGTTATGCCAAAGATCTGGAGAGAGAGCAGTAAAGGCTTGCTGATTCATGAAGGGAGTGGTTTGATTATTGGAGAAGAGAGGATAAAGATGATTCATAAAGGGAGTGGTTTGGTTATTGGAGAAGAGAGGATAAAGATCCCGAGTGTTGTCACATCTCATTAGTTTGGTTCCCGTATGTAAATCATTAATAGAAAATCCAAACGGATCAAATTCAACAGAAACCATATTATCAGTGGTGAACTTACGAACGAATATTAAGTTTTTAATAAGTTTAGGAGCATGCAAAACATTATTTAGGATAAATGGAGTGTATAGTAAAGGTAAATTAGTGATACTGTGACCAACAATTGGAATTAGATGACCATTGCCAACAACAATATTATGATAATTATTGTTGGAATTGAAATAAGAAGAAAGTACACTTTGATCCGCTGTCATGTGAGATGTGGCACCGGTATCCATGTAAAAAAATTCATCGGCATGCATAGCGGCTATTGGTGGTGATTTAATAGGAAAGAGATGGTCGAAGAAGAAGAAAGATAGGAGGATGGGAGAGCAGAGGTTTAGATATTCTAAACCTGCTCTGATACCATGTTAGAATTCAATTTCTTGCCTTGATTTCATCATTCTCAGCTCCTTTATATGGGAGTTCAATATTTACAGGAATTATTTCAAATAGATAAACATTAACATAAATCAAATATATATTACCATATGTATATATATATTAACATAAATAACACACATCTAATCTTCTGTCATTAATATATATTACCATGCATAATATATATAAATAACAAATCTTCTACCATTAATATATGGTATTTATGTAATATATTATTAATATAAATACCATATATTAATTATTCTAACACAAATCTTATACCATTAATATATGGTATTTATGTAATATATTATTAACATAAGTACCTTATATTAATTATTCTAACAGAAACTGTACAAACACCTAAACCTCAAACCCGACCCTTATTTTCTTGAATCCACACTAAGAAGCTAATCGCTAACATTCCTCCTGTACATAAGCAGAAGAAAAATCAATTAAAAAAGATAGAAATGACATGTTCATTTGATCCGTCGAATTCGTCAGCACCATGTGCATGCAGGTAAATTTGCAATTACGCTTCCAACACCAAAGTCCATTGCATAAAGACCGGTATATAACATTTCTTCTTGGGAAGTTGAGGGTGCTTCTCACGGGCGAGGATGAAGTGATGGATCCCTTGCTTGAACAGTTACCAAGATTAAACCAAATAGTTGAAGGTAGAGATTAGAGTTAACACTATACTCTAGTACAAAGACAGAGGGTGACATTCAAGATCTATAATAAAAAAAGTAACCAAAATTGCAACATTTGTAAAATTTAATAATATATTAATCAACATGCAATTCAAAAACTACATAGCATAAGAATATGCATGAAATATGGAACACATTGAAATCCTTTTTTTTTCCACTCCTTTTGCATCTGTTGTCCATCCTGCATGTATTTCCACCCCAAATCTCTGCAAAATTAAACTTGCTCTGTCAATAAAAGTGAAACATGAATAAATAAATTATTGTAATTTAATAAGATTGGTCTATATATAATACAGAGAGTTGTTTGAAATAGTTGGGGATGTTAGTGCATTTTGTTTGACATATGATAATTCATGATTAGCAAATAACAATAACATGGATACAAAAGACAAAAAATGGACAATACTTCTATTTCACTGGATATGTATAGGGAATCAATGACTACTTAACCTAGTAATGTTCTAAGGAAAGACATAAAAGAATCTGTAAATCAAACATATGAAGTCATGAAACAAAACAAAAATTATGTGTACATGTATAGAACTGTTGGCTCGTTTTGCTACCAAGCCACACAAGTCCAATTGTTCGTAATCAAATCTAGTTCAAAGCACAAGACTGTCATCCATCAACAAGGAATGAATCATTACCATCACAAGCTTAGAATCTAAGTCCTAGCTTGGAAATCCAACTCGTGAACATGGCTTGTGGCCCCCGTTTGTGAACCACTTGCCATCCCACTTGCGCAAAGTAAAGCAAGGCTCGGCTCGTGACCTATGAGCACGACCCGACCACATCACCAGAAAAGAAGCTTCAAGACTTATTCAATCCACGACGACCACGAGCCGAAGGTGACGGATCTGATGACACATGTCAATAACGACCATTATGACCCATTCTCCACTCATCCATGAACCGCTCCGAGATCTTCGACATAAATGCCACGTGTCTTCACGAACCGCCTGCAGAAATTGCTTATAAATAGCCCAGGACTTGTCATTTTTTGGGATCTTTTTGGCACTTGAGAGTTCTCCTTCCTCCATTATCATATTTCATTCATTCTAATAAGATTTAACTCTGATTTGCTGAGTTTTATTTGATCGATATTGAGTGATTAACCGTATAAGTGTGGGACTGAGTGGTGAACTTCATTGTGTTTGTATTCAATCATATAATCTTAGTCATATAAAGTGGACGTAGGCTCGTTAACGCTGAACCACTATAAATCTTGTGTGTTTGTTGCATTTCATCTTATTCCTAGCTATAATTCTATACAAGTTCAGATAATTTGGGTGTTAGAACCACTTTTTTGTCTAACATTTTGGTTCTTTCACTAAGAAAGAATTCTCAGCATATCAGATTGTTATTCTACTATTCGGATTTCCAAGTCCGAAGATGAAAGTCCGCATTTCTACTATTTTTGAAGATTTCAGCAAAGCCAGTAAAGTCAGAACTTCATGGCTCAAAAGAAATCCAAAGATTCACGAGCCTCTCGAGCGAACAAAAGCTAATGAAGAGAATGTCCAGGAGCAGGCCAAAGTGTTGTCCTCGGCTCATGCTCTCAGGGGGCGACCCGACCCCAAGAGGGGACCATGATCTAACCCCAGGAAAGGGTCACGAATAGGTCTATGCAAGAGACCACGACCCGGCCCGGAAAGGAGATTGTGACTCGCTCCACCTATGTTGATGCTTTTACTCGACCTGGCTCAAATGCTCCAAATCCAACTGCGAACGCTAGTGACCAACCACCTGCCTCTGCCCCAGTAATAGAAAGAGACTTTTCTCGCTTACTCGAAATATTGGACATGACAAACAATGCTTTAGAGGCTCAAAGACATGAGAGTTCCTTGATACGGGAAAACATGACTGCAATGATAGACAAATAGATGAGCTTAGAATGCAGTGAATACCTTCCCCGACTCACAACCTCAATGCAGAATACTCTTCCTCTTCAGAAGAGTGTGTTCCACCTACACGATAGTCGTATGAAAGGTTTGAGAATATCCAACAAGTCCACTTCAGATCGCTTCCATGCCTTAAAGAAACTGTGCGTCGATCGGATCCTAATAACCTAGCCTCGCTGACCCTAGGTTACCCCCTATGGAAGGATCCCGAGAAAGACCAAGAGGGGAAAACGTCATCAACCCTACTCGGGGCCAACACCTGCCACCTTCACGCTGTGTGACTCACCGCGGCTCCAGAGGGCAGGGGAATGTCGTTAAGGATTACAGACCTGGCGATGCTTCCCAGAACAAGGCCAAGGGGTTCCCGTAGAGCAAGAATTGTTAATCCTGAGCCCACCTTGACCAATGCTAACGTTGAGGCGATGGTGAGACAGATCATGGCAGATAGCCGATGATATAGCAATATAGATTAGGGTGTAGACCGGGGTCATTCGCCTTTCACTGATGACATGCTAGACATCCAATTCCCGAGACGGTTCAATTTACCGACTATGAACCGTTATGGGGCCAGAACAGATCCGGTTTAGCACTTGATGAGATATTCATGGTACATGAACGTTGTCGCCGCTCCAGACGCGGTGAAGTGCAAAGCATTCCCGGTCTTTCTAGATGACGCGATGTTAATGTGGTTTACTCGGCTACCGCCGTGGTCAATCTCAAACTTTAAAGAGTTGAGCGAAAGGTTTATAAATCAATTCCGACTTCATGCTCAGAGGTCTAAGAACGTCATTGAGATATCCCTCATTAAGCAGAGCCCTGATGAAACTTTGAGGTCATACTTGGACCGCTTTAATTTAGCAGTCACGGAAATAAGGGACCCTCATGAGCAGTTAATTTTGATGGCATTAATTGATGGAGTAGATAAAGATACCGAGTTTGGTAAATACTTAGCTAGAAAGCCGACACTGACCAGAGAGATATTCTACAAGAAAGCCAATATCCACCTACATCAGGAAGATGTATATGCTAATCGAAAGAGAAAAGCTGCTGATAAGGAAGTCATATAGAGTAAGGTGGCCATCAAGCAGTCTGGCGACAACTCAAGGAAGGTAGAGGTCAAATTTGGAAATAAGAACCAGGGCAATGGCCACCAAACTGGGAACGACGACAAGAAAAAGTGTAACACCCCGTATTTTATACTAACGTTATAGTAACGAATCAAAGAATATTTAATTTCAAAAGTGAGTATTAAGGGATACGGATTACGCCATTGCGTTCGTCTCGGAATTCTGCTTGAGATAGAGTCCGAGTTTGCGTAAAACGGACACCGTATGAAGGAGATATGGACGAACGAAGTTAAACAAAAAATACCAGAAGAAAGAAAAAAAATATGCACTGGCGCACTTGGGAAGTGCGCCAGTACAAAAGTGGCACTGGGCACCTGCCAAGTGCGCCCAGACCAGGCAAAAAGCCTGCACAGCTTTCTGGTGTGATCTGATCCATACTGTGACTCATTGCTGAGTCCTTTCTGACTCCTTGCTGAGTCATTAGGGCTGAAGTGTCACCCTATCCTGAATGAACGGTTGTGGTTAACTCTAGGATCATCCAACGGCTCAAATTAAATTGAAATTCTATATAAACAACCCAATGCTCGAACCTTAAAATCACACAAAAATAATCCAGGAACTATCATGTCGTCAATAGAGAACTTGGAGTAGCCGTCACCAATTCAAAGATAAGATAAAAACCCGAATCAAAATCAAATTAAAGTAATCAAATTCAACGATCTACATCAAAGGAGAGCTTACCAATTTCAGAATTCAGATTTCAGAGATCAAGAATTCCTTTTTAGTTTGTAAGTTGGTTATTACGTAGATTTAAACGTTCTTTTAATTGAAATCATGACATGTTGTAATTCGAATATAGAATGAAGCCTATGTATAAGATAAGTAAAGTTTGATTCTCAAACTACCATTGCGATTGATCATGCCTGTATGTTTGTGATGATGAACATACCATATTGTATGTTATTGGAATCTATTATGATTGGGTATTGGATTTATTATGCCAACTGAATGGTGAAACATGTCATGTTATAATTTGGTGGTTACTTGCAAGTTTATGATCTAAAACACATGCTTATATGTTAGATCAAACTCATGTACATTTAGATCCATGTTAAGTTGAATCTATTTATGTTGCAATATTTGATTTGTAGCTCTCTTATGTTTAACACACATAAGTTATCATGCTAAGTTATGATTCGAATATGTTTATAATAGCTCTCTTATGTTTAACACACATAAGTCATCATTCTAAGTTGTGATTCGAATATGTTTATAATAGTTCTCTTATGTTTAACACACATAAGTTAATATGCTAAGTTGTGATTTAAATATGTTTATAGTAGCTTTCTTATGTTTTGGCATACATAAGTTAATATGCTAGGTTGTGGTTTAAAATTGTGTTTATATGTTAAACCTCCATGCTAGACCTTTATCAAGTTCACATGACAATTAGACCCAACTTAGTCACAAGTTCACCTTTACCCGTTTAATTAAGTTAATGATACTTCTATGCCAAGTTTCACATGATAAGTTAAATGTATGCTATTTTATGTTTGTTTCATGTCCCTTGTTTATTACCCTTTTTGTTTATGGGTTTTGGCTAATTTACTAGCCCAACATTTTATGTGATTCATGCGTAAGTTCCACGGGGGTAGCGATGGGAAAATATGAAAATTTCATGGCATAGATTTGTTCATAAAATGGTATATTTGATATACCATTTATTGTGAGCATAATCAAAGGATAATTATGGCATGATTAAATTAAAATTAATTTACATAAAGAAATTAGACATATATAGAAAATATGTGAATTTAGAAAAGACGAATATGCCTAACCCTAGGTTAGACTGAGTTGTGGTGTAAATCTGCCTGGAACCGACCGGCATATCCAGTGACCACAACAAGACCTGTCTAATGTGGGTGGTTAGTGCATCAAGCCCAAAAAGAACCCGAGGTTAGACTGAGTTGTGGTGTAAATCTGCCTGGAACCGACCGGCATATCCAGTGACCACAACATGACCTATCTAATGTGAGTGGTTGGTGCTTTAATAAATAAATTAAAGCTAATTCAGGAGTGGTAGGGTTAGGTCAATTAGGGAAATACTTAACCGATTCAACATGTTAACTAAACAGATGGGTGGGGTTAGGTAAACTTGGACTCTTAACCAAATAAACATGTTGATTAGAAAACCCTAGTAACGGGGACCCATTTCAGCGGTAACCCACATAGATGTATCATGGTACCCTGAAACTAGGCAGGGTGGGGCACGATTACTGGGCTGATTATAAGCGGTCGAAACGTCGACGGTTGGTGCGCCATTGTAGGTTCCGACAGAGTATGGGCGTGCACATACTACGGAGTGGAAAAAGCAGGCACTGGGCATCAGTAGTATACACTGTGCATCTTGAATCGTGTCGGGTTGCCACCAGAGGGACTGATACACCCCATGGTGGGACCAACACAGGTATCTACAGTCAAGCGGGGTCGAATGACACAGGACATGAATGCATGCGAGTAGGAGCCGATCATTAACGGGATCGTTTGTTATGAACACGTGGGGCTGGTTGAACCAATAGTTGGTAGGTGCAGAGACTATAGTAATGGGTGCGATCACATGTTCCTCTTATCTTATATTAGGGTATTGTCCTATGTTCTGTTATTAATGTCATGATCCCTTTCCTTGTTTAAATACTAGTAATCACTGAACTTAGCAGACTTATTTTCTGACCCGTTTTCTTTCGTCCTCTTTTCTTCCGTCCCCCCCCCCCCCAGGTCCACAGGGAGGGAATACTCCAGCTTAGTCAGACTCTTTGCAAGCTTCAAGAAAGTAGATGTATGATTGGGACTCTCTTACCTTGGCTATGGCTTTTGGATACCACACTTGGGGATTTATGCAGTTTTATTTATGGTTTATGCTTCTTTATTAAATAATCAAGAAAGAAATTATGGTGTAATGTTTTGGAAGTTATTTTGAGACAATTTGATGTAATGCTTTTGTATTGAACTACGTATGCAATAAATATTTGAATTTCGCTGCTTAAATTTATCTGTCTTGTAAATTTTTCTGTGTCCTGTACCTATAACCCTCCACCAAAGTTAAGGCATTCCCTTTGTGAGTGACCTTAACGGAGGTGGGGTGTTTCACTTGGTATCAGAGCAAAGGTTTACCAAATCAGATAAGAGTTTTTGAAAACTATTTTCAAAAAGAAATATAAAGAAGTATTTTACAAGAAAAAGTGTTGTTTTAAATTTAAAAAGGCATAATCCCCAAAGCCATATGCACTATCATTCTATCCTTCATCTTGCATCTTTTCTTTTTCGTTTCAGCATGTCTGGGAATCTTAACCTTCCAGAGGGTGTACCGATACCTGGCTAGTTCAGGAGGTACTTAGAGGCTAGGGCCAACGACGCAGGCCCAGCAGATATTCCTCCTCCTCCGTCTGCAGTGGTTCCTCCTCCTCCTCCTCCTCCTCCTCGTACAAATGCTTTCTCAAAGATTTGTAGAGACTTTAGGGCCATGGGTGGAAAGGATTTCAAGGGAACTGAATCATTCGTAGAAGCAAGGAACTGGCTCAAAGAAACTGAGGATTTGTTCGTTATCTTCGAGGTGGACGATAGGCAGAAGATACAGTTGGCTGTATGGTTGCTCAAAGACGAAGCTTCCTATTGGTGGGAAGTCACTAATGCTGAAAGACCGGTTGAAACATGGATGGATTTCAGAATAAGGTCTGAGATGAAATTCCTCTCACAAGCTGAACGAAGTTTACAGCTGGAAAAGTTCTTATCTCTTATGCAAGGAAATATGACAGTCAAGGAGTACGTCAACCAATTCAATCAGCTGGCCCGATTTGGACTGGATTTAGTGAATACTGCTCATAAGAAGGCTCTCCGTTTTGTCAAGGGATTGAATGATCCACTTCACAGCTTGGCTATGACCCATATACCTATGGGGGCTACTTACGAGAGGTTAGTGGACATGGCACTCTTACATGAGGAAGACAAGGGCAAGAAAGAGGCAAAAGAAGAAGTGCCTCAAGATAAGAAGGGGGAGGGGTCGCAGAACAAGAAGGCCGATTCAAAGAATGGCGGGAAGAACAACAAACCCCGTGACAAGAGAAAGTGTAATTTCTATGGCATTCCTGGACATCTGATCAAAGACTGCAAGAAGAAAAAAAGGAAGATGGGGGGCTGTTTCCACTGTGGTGATACAGGACTCATGGCTAGGGCCTGCCCAAGGAAGCAAGGGCAGGGAGCTGGACCTTCTTCTGGGAGACAAGTTCATGCTCTCACGGCACCTCCGCAATAACGAGGTAGAAATATTTCTGTCGAAAGTTTAGTCTATCTTTTTGATCATCCTATTCGTACACTATTTGATTCTGGCGCATCGCACTCTTTTATATCTACTGCTTTAATGGAATCTCTGCACCTAGACACCAGTATAGTAGAGGATCCCTTGGTTGTTTCAAATCCAATTGGGGGCTCAGCTTATTTGTCAATGGTTTGTTTGGATTTGAAAATATCTATACTAAGCGTTGGGTTTAGATGTAATGCCTTTTTTTTGGGCTTCACGGGCTATGGGTTGATTCTAGGCATGGACTGGCTATCCAATAATGGTGTCGTCCTCGAATGTGAAAAGAGAGTGGTTAGACTCATGACTCGCCTCGGTAACACTCTCGAAATTTCTTGTAATCCCATGAACTCCATCATGCTTAGTTATTTAGAATCTCTTGATGCATCTGTTGAGAACTTGCAGTCTGTAAGGGTAGTCCGTGAATACTCGGATGTGTTTGAAGAGGTAAAGGGCTTACCTCCGAAGCGGGAGATAGACTTCCACATATACCTCGTTGACAACGCAAAGCCCGTTGCTTTACCCGTTAGGCACATGGCCCCAAGGGAGAGGAAGGAACTCAGCAAGCAAGTTAAAGAGCTGCTTAAAAAGGGGTTCATAAGACGAAGTATTTCTGAATGGGGTGCTCCGGTAGTGTTCGCGACTAAAGCGGACGGTTCGCTTCGCAAGTGCGTTGATTATAGGGAGCTAAACAAGCTGACCAAGAAGAATAAGCACCCACTCCTGAGAATAGATGATTTGTTCGATCAGCTTGTAGGTGCATCGGTTTTCTCCCAATTAAATTTAGCTACCGAGTTTCATCAGCTAAGAGTGGCTGAAGACAACATTGATAAGACCGCGTTCAGAACTTCAGATGGTTTCTTCGAGTGGCTTGTCATGCCTTTCGGCTTGACAAACGCACCCGCTTACTTCGTTGATTTAATGAGCAGGGTGTCCCGAGAGTTCCTCAATAAGTTTTTGGTGGTATTCGTAGACGATATTTTGATCTTCTCAAAGAATGAGGAAGAGCATGCTCAGCATCTAAAGGAAGTCATGGATACTCTCCGTGCACATCAATTGAAAGCTAAATTCTCCAAATGCCATTTCTGGAGAGAAGAAGTTAGGTTCCTTGGACACGTGGTGTCCAAAGAGGGGATAGCTGTGGACCCCGCGAAAGTGGTTGCTGTGCAAGATTGGAAGGTTTCTCGAAACGCAACCGAAGTCCGAAGCTTTCTCGGGCTAGCAGGCTTTTATCGAAAGTTCATCAAAGATTTTGCAAAAATCTCAGCTCCACTTACAAGGTTTACAAAGAAGAACCTAGCTTTCAATTGGGATTTGGATTGCAATATTGCTTTCCAACGTTTGAAAAGGGATCTAATAACAACCCCAGTTCTGACATTGCCTGATGGAAGCAAGAAGTTTACAGTATACACAGACGCATGCGGAATGGGACTAGGCGCTGTTCTGATGCAAGAAGGGAAGGTAGTGGCTTATGGTGGAAGGCAGTTGAAAGTACATGAGAAAAACTACCCAACCCACGACCTCGAGTTGGCAGCCATCGTTTTTGCGCTTAAGTCTTGGCGCCATTATCTCCTAGGTGAGAAATTTGAATTATATACTGACCATAAATCGTTGAAATACCTTTTCTCGCAGAAAGATCTCAACTTGAGGCAGCAAAGATGGATGGGGTTTCTTGCCTCGTACGATTTTGAGATTTCCTACACTCCGGGCAAGGGCAATGCAGTAGCAGATGCCTTGAGTAGAAAGAAACTAACCTTAAGCCCTCTCTTTGTGGAAAGGCAAAGCTTGGAGTTCATAGCAAGCTTTAACTTCAAACCCTCCACTGACTTTGTACCTGGCTTGCTAGCAACATTAGAAGTGCGGCCAACTTTATTAGACTCAATCGGAGCCACGCAAAGAGAAGACCCTCAGCTAGCCGATGTGGTGGACAAGTTAATTAGGGGTGAGACTTCTAGTCACCTCAATAGATATTCCATTGATGCCAAGGGCTGGTTGAGACGAGATGGAAGACTCTGTGTCCCACAAGCAAGGGGCTTGGTAAAGGTGGTTCTAGAAGAGGCACACCATTCCAAACTGACCATACACCCAGGCGGAGACAAAATGTATAAAGACATCAAAAGAGTTTTCTTTTGGAATGGCATAAAGCAAGACGTAGCTGAATTTGTTTCTAAGTGTTTAATATGCCGACAAGTCAAGGCGGAGCAGAAGAAGTCTGGTGGTCTGCTCCATCCTCTAGAGGTCCCACAATGGAAATGGGATAGCATCTCTATAGACTTTATAGATGGGTTGCCTATGTCAAGAAGGGACAATACCAGCATTTGGGTAATAGTGGACAGGCTCACAAAAAGTTCCCACTTTATACCCGTCAAGAGTAGAAGGACTGCCTCATCTCTAGCGTCCATATATCTTAAAGAGATAGTTTGACTCCATGGGATACCCTCCAGCATAGTGAGTGATCGAGACCCTAACTTCACGAGCGAGTTTTGGAAGAGTTTACAAGAGGCTGTAGGCACACAGTTATGCTTAAGCACGACCTATCACCCTCAAACCAATGGCCAAACGGAAAGAGTCAACAGAGTATTAGAAGACCTCTTGAGATTATGCATTATTGACTTCGGAGGTACATGGGAGGATCATCTACCTTTAGTGGAATTCGCTTACAACAATAGCTACCAAGCCACCATTGGCATGGCGCCTTTCGAAGCTTTATATGGAAGATCGTGCAGGTCACCAACTTGCTGGTGGGAGTCCACAGACAAACTCATACTTGAACCAGACATGATTAGGGAACCTTCAGAGAAAATGGACTTGATATGAAGAAGAATGAAGACTGCCCAAGATAGACAGAAGTCCTACGCAGACAAAAGAAGAACTGACATTGAGTTCGAAGTTGGAGACAAGGTGTTCCTTAAAGTATCTCCTTTGAGGAATGTCGTTCGCTTTGGATCCGCAGGAAAGTTAGCACCAAGATTTGTAGGGCTGTTCCCTATCGTCGAGAAGATTGGGAAGATGGCTTATAGGGTACAGCTGCCCGAAAGATTGGCCGGGGTTCATAATGTCTTTCACGTCTCTCACCTGCGGAAGTGCTTACACGAGTCTGCGGAAGTGGTAGAACCAAGCATGCTAGAGGAAGTAGAAGTTGAACGAGAAGCAACTGTGAGAAGAGTTCCAACTCGTATCTTGGGAACAGTAGTCAAAAAGCTATGCAACCGTGAAGTTAATCTCGTCAAAGTTCAATGGAGCGACACCGAGGAAGACGCGACTTGGGAAACTGAGGACAGAATACGCGCAGCCTACCCTTTTCTTTTTGAGGGTACATCCTTGATCTCTTTTTCCTTAAGTTTATGCTCGTATCTATCTTTTAGGTATATCTCCTCGATCCTATCCTTTATCCTTAGGTAGAAACCCATTTGGATGAAAACACGTAATTGAAACATGTTATGGTTGATGGTTGCAAGTGGTTGCTAGTGGATGCATATACACACACATTAGGTATTAGATCGGCTCAGTCACTTCCATATTGCATATGCATATATGTACTTGTATATGGATTGAAACTTGATGTGTTATCATATGGACGTTGCATTTGTACGAATGATTGTGCACTCATGTAGGAAATTTTGAATAGGAAAAATTGCATTCATAATGGACTCATGGCACTGACATAATTTGCATTTAGGAGGTCAACTGAATCAGTAGACCACCTGATTTTGCATTAGATAAGGACATGTACACAAACTATGCATATGATCATGAAGCATTAGAAATCTTTTAAGGACAATGGACACCTGTATTTGATGGTTGAGTAGATGGGTGATTGGATGGTAGGATATAAGTTCTTCTCGACTTGAAGATTTCGGGGACGAAATCCTAAAAGGAGGGAAGAATGTAACACCCCGTATTTTCTATTAACATTATAGTAACGAATCAAAGAATATTTAATTTCAAAAGTGAGAATTAAGGGATACGGGTTACGCCATTGCGTTCATCTCAGAATTCTGCTTGAGATAGAGTCCGAGTTTGCATAAAACGGACACCGTATGAAGGAGATATGGACGAACGAAGTTAAACAAAAAATACCAGAAGAAAGAAAAAAAATGCACTGGCGCACTTGGGAAGTGCGCCAGTACAAAAGTGGCACTGGCGCACCTGCCAAGTGCGCCCAAGCCGAGCAGAAATCCTGCACAGCTTTCTGGTGTGATCTGATCCATAATGTGACTCATTGCTGAGTCCTTTCTAACTCCTTGCTAAGTCATTAGGGCTGAGGTGTCACCCTATCCTGACTGAACGGTTGTGGTTAACTCTAGGATCATCCAACGGCTCAAATTAAATTGAAATTCTATATAAACAACCCAATGCTCAAACCTTAAAATCACACAAAAATAATCCAGGAACTATCATGTCGTCAATAGAGAACTTGGAGTAGCCGTCACCAATTCAAAGATAAGATAAAAACCCGAATCAAAATCAAATTAAAGTAATCAAATTCAACGATCTACATCAAAGGAGAGCTTACCAATTTCAGAATTCAGATTTCAGAGATCAAGAATTCCTTTTTAGTTTGTAAGTTGGTTATTACGTAGATTTAAACGTTCTTTTAATTGAAATCATGACATGTTGTAATTCGAATATAGAATGAAGCCTATGTATAAGATAAGTAAAGTTTGATTCTCAAACTATCATTGCGATTGATCATGCCTATATGTTTGTGATGATGAACATACCATATTGTATGTTATTGGAATCTGTTATGATTGGGTATTGGATTTATTATGCCAACTGAATGGTAAAACATGTCATGTTATAATTTGGTGGTTACTTGCAAGTTTATGATCTAAAACACATGCTTATATGTTAGATCAACACTCATGTATATTTAGATCCATGTTAAGTTGAATCTATTTATGTTGCAAGATTTGATTTGTAGCTCTCTTATGTTTAACACACATAAGTTATCATGCTAAGTTGTGATTCGAATATGTTTATAATAGCCCTCTTATGTTTAACACACATAAGTCATCATGCTAAGTTGTGATTCGAATATGTTTATAATAGTTCTCTTATGTTTAACACACATAAGTAAATATGCTAAGTTGTGATTTAAATATGTTTATAGTAGCTTTCTTATGTTTTGGCATACATAAGTTAATATGCTAGGTTGTGGTTTAAAATTGTGTTTATATGTTAAACCTCCATGCTAGACCTTTATCAAGTTCACATGACAATTAGACCCAACTTAGTCACAAGTTCACCTTTACCCGTTTAATTAAGTTAACGATACTTCTATGCCAAGTTTCACATGATAAGTTAAATGTATGCTATTTTATGTTTGTTTCATGTCCCTTGTTTATTACCCTTTTTGTTTATGGGTTTGGGCTAATTTACTAGCCCAACATTTTATGTGATTCATGCGTACGTTCCACGGGGGTAGCGATGGGAAAATATGAAAATTTCATGGCATAGATTTGTTCATAAAATGGTATATTTGATATACCATTTATTGTGAGCATAATCAAAGGATAATTATGGCATGATTAAATTAAAATTAATTTACATAAAGAAATTAGACGTATATAGAAAATAGGTGAATTTAGAAAAGACGAATATGCCTAACCCGAGGTTAGACTGAGTTGTGGTGTAAATCTGCCCGGAACCGACCGACATATCCAGTGACCATAACAAGACCTGTCTAATGTGGGTGGTTAGTGCATCAAGCCCAAAAAGAACCTGAGGTTAGACTGAGTTGTGGTGTAAATCTGCCCGAACCGACCGACGTATCCTATGACCACAACAAGACCTATCTAATGTGAGTGGTCGGTGCTTTAATAAATAAATTAAAGCTAATTCAGGAGTGGTAGGGTTAAGTCAATTAGGGAAACACTTAACCGATTCAACATGTTAACTAAACAGATGGGTGGGGTTAGGTAAACTTGGACACTTAACCAAATAAACATTTTGATTAGAAAACCCTAGTAACGGAGACTCATTTCAGCAGTAACCCACATAGATGTATCATGGTACCCTGAAACTAGGTAGGGTGGGGCACGATTACTGGGCTGATTATAAGCGGTCAAAACGTCGGCAAGTGGTGCGCCAGTGTAGGTTCCGACGGAGTATGGGCGTGCACGTACCCCGGAGTGGAAAAAGCAGGCACTGGGCATCGGTAGTATACACTGTGCATCTTGAATCATGTCGGGTTGCCACCAGAGGCACTGATACACCCCATGGTGGGACCAGCACAGGTATCTACAGTCAAGCGGGGCCGAATGACACAGGACATGAATGCATGCGAGTAAGAGACGATCATTAAGGGGATCGTTTGTTATGAACACGTGGGGCTGGTTGAACCAATAGTTGGTAGGTGCAGAGACTATAGTAATGGGTGCGATCACATGTTCCTCTTATCTTATATTAGGGTATTGTCCTATGTTCTGTTATTACTGTCATGATCCCTTTCCTTGTTTAAATACTAGTAATCACTGAACTTACCTGACTTATTGTCTTACCCATTTTCTTTTGTCCTCTTTTCTTCCGTTTCCCCCCAGGTCCACAGGGAGGGAATACTCCAGCTTAGTCAGACTCTTTGCAAGCTTCAAGAAAGTAGATGTATGATTGGGACTCTCTTACCTTGGCCATGGCTTTTGGATACCACACTTGGGGATTTATGCAGTTTTATTTATGGTTTATGCTTCTTTATTATATAATCAAGACAGAAATTATGGTCTAATGTTTTGGAAGTTATTTTGAGACAATTTGATGTACTGCTTTTGTATTGAACCACGTATGCAATAAATATTTGAATTTCGTTGCTTAAATTTATCTGTCTTGTAAATTTATCTGTGTCTTGTACCTATAACCCTCCACCAATGTTAAGGCATTCCCTTTGTGAGTGAGCTTAACGGAGGTGGGGTGTTTCAAAAAGAATCGGAGGAACGACTCACAGAAGAGACCTCGGTTCAGGACTTTTGAAAACCTCACACCTTTGAACGACACGCTAGAAAATGTCTACTTGGACACTTACAACGTTGTCCAATACAAGAAGCCTCTGCCAAGGGATTCAATGGAAAAGGAGCATGAAACAGGAAAATTCTTTCTTTTCCACGATACCTATGGGCATTCGACGAATGAGTGTCAGCATCTAAGAGACTTGGTAGAGAAACTTCTTAGAGAAGGAAAGTTAGATGAGTATAAAGAAGCCCCGAGAAATCAGGGGCAAGGTAGTCTAGGGCAAAATAAAGGGCAGCAACTTTAGAAGGCTACTGCTCAACAAAAGGGTAAAGGCATCGTCATCAATACTATAGTTGGAGGACCCCATCCAGCTGGACATAGCAACAGGGTAGTGGACCAGTATGTTAACGCAACCAAGCACCCTTAAGCAGGAGAGTGCAGCAATCCTAAAGATACTTCCCTGGTAAAGCAACAGAAAACGATGTCTGATGATGTCATATTTCGTGATAGAGAGAGTATCGGAGTTCAAGCCCTTACCAATGACCCCTTAGTGATCACTACCACCGTCGGTCCTGCCCTAGTTCATAAAGTCCTAGTATATAATGGGAGTTCTATTGACATTTTATTTAAGAAGGCATTCGACCAGATGAAGCTCGAAGGAAAGGACTTGAAGCCCTGCGGAGGATGGATATGCGGCTTCAACGGATCATCAATAGCTCTGATGGGATTTGTTGAATTGTCAATAACTCTTGAAGAGGGGGATCATCGGAGAGTGAGGATTCTCCCATTCGTAATTATGGATATTGATTCACCCTATAATGCCTTTTTGGGCCAACCAGCCCTCGCAGAGTTTAGGGCCTATATTGCATCTTGGTGCTTACTATTGAAATTTCCAACCGAAGCGGGAGTGGGAATAATTAGGGGTGATCAAGTAACCGGACGAGCCTGTTATATGGCAGAGCCAAAAATGCTATGCAATGGAAAGGACATAGAGACCAGGGGTACTTCCTCCCCCGCGAAGGAAGATTCAACATAGCATTTAAAGGGGACATGTCGAGAGTCGCCCGGAGACCTACTCGAGGACATAGATCCCCGAAAGGATGAGGAGCCTAGGGGAAAAATGGAGACTCCTAATGAAACGACTGTAGATATTCCAATTGATGATGATGGCCTAGCGAAAGTCCTAAAGATCTGGTCCCAATTAGACCCTCTTCGAGCAATGGAGCTAACAGACTTTTGGAAGGCAAACCTGGACGTGTTTGCTTGGACCCACGCTGACATGTGTGGGATATCCTCCTCAATCATGAGCCACTCACTAAGCATCGACCCAAAGCATCCACCTGTTAAGCAGAAGAGGCGAATGCTTAGCCCAGAGAGGTCGGCTACCTTGAAAGAGGAAGTTGAGAAGTTAAGAAGCAATGGATTCATTAGAGATTTGACTTATCCAGAATGGATTTCCAATCCCGTCCTAGTCAAGAAGGCTAATGGGAAGTGGCGCATGTGCATTAATTTCTTGGATCTAAATAAAGCTTTCCCGAAGGACAACTTTCCACTCCCTCGAATCAACCAATTGGTAGATTCAACAACAGGTCATGAACTTCTCTCTTTATGGATGCATACTCAAGGTGTAACCAGATTCCCATGCATACTACGAATCAGAAGCATACCAGCTCTATTACAGATTTGGGATTTTACTGCTATGTGTTGATGCCCTTCGGCCTGAAGAGTGCCGAAGTAACATACCAACGCTTATTGAATTAGATGTTCTACAATCAGATCGGGAAAACAATGGAAGTATATGTCGATGATAGGCATGTGAAATCCAGGCGATCATCCGACCATACAGCTGACTTAGCTGAAATGTTTGTTATTCTCCGACGGTATGAAATGAAACTTAACCCTCTGATGTGTTCATTTGGAGTTGCTTCTGGAAAATTCCTTGGTTTTATCTTTAGTTTGCGTGGAATCTAAATTAATCCAGATAAGATTGTGGCAATCAGGAATATCCAAGGATCAAGGCAGATTAAAGATGTACAGAGCCTTGCTGGAAAAGTCGCTGGATTAAGTAGATTCATTTCTAAAACTACAGATAAGTGCATCCCATTCTTTCATCTGATAAAACGAGGTAAGCACAACTTCCGGTGGACTCCTGATTATGTTGAGGCTTTTCAGAACCTTTTGACTCATTTGGAGAGATCCCCGATACTATCCAACCCGGTCGACCACGAAGATTTATTCGTATACTAGGCAATATTATCTCACGCAATAAGCTCAACCTTAGTAGGTGAGAAAGATAAAATTCAGAGGCCGGTGTATTATGTGAGTAAGAAGTTAGCAGCAGTAGAACGCAATGACCCAAAGATATAAAACTTGCATATATCCTGTTGATCACATCTTGAAAACTTTGCCACTATTTCCAAGCTCATCCTATCATCATATACACCGATCATCCACTCTGAAATGTCTTGCAGCGACCAGAAGCATTCGGAAGGCTACTCAAATGGAATATCGAGTTAAGTCAATTTGATTTGAACTTCCATCATTAAAGATCGATAAGGGGACAAGTGTTGGCCGACTTCATAGCCGAGTTCACTATCCTTGAAGAGGATGTATCGGGTGAAGAAGTCAGCCCCTCAGAATGACAGTTCGAATCCAGCACCTGGAAGCTGTTTACCGATGGTGCTAAGAATGATAGACGATCCGGTGCGAGAGTTGTCCTAGTTACTCCTAAAGGATGATCGATCACCCATGCTCTAAAATTAGAGTTCCATGCCACTAACAATGACTCCGAGTATGTAGTCATGATTGCCGGGCTAAAATTCGCAAAGGAGTTGGGAATAACAAGGTTGGACATTTCCTGCGACTCCATGATAGTCGTAAACCAAGTTCGAAAGGAGTTTCTAGCCAAGGGGCCAAGACTTATATCAAATTTAAGAGAGGTATAAAAGCTGCTAGGTAGTTTTGAACACTACAATATCTCCCATATCCCTCGGATAAAGAATCAGAAGGCAGATTAATTGGCCAAGCTGGCTAGTTCTAACAATCCTAAGGACACAGAAATGGTCCCGATTAAAACATTGGAGACTCCATGTATTGATCTGATACTAGAGACTGAACCGGAAAAGAAGTCGTGGATGACACCTATAAAGAACTTCCTGATCAAAGAGATGCTCCCAACAAAGAAAAGTGAAAGACGCGTCGTTATTCGTAATGCCTCTAGATATATTATGCAAGGCGAAGTTCTTTACCGTCAAGGATTATCGATGTCACTCCTCCGGTGTATAGCCCATGACAACATCAAATGTGTACTAAAGGAAGTACACGAAGGTGAATGCAGTGACCACACCAGAGGTCAAACATTGGCTAAGAAAATATTGTGATACGGCTACTTCTGGCCTACTGTGAATAAAGATGCGAATAGTTACGCACGGCGTTGCGACAGGTGCCAGAAATTTGCAAAGATTCCCAGAGCACCCCCTAGCCGAATAAAGACAATGGTGAGCCTGTGGCCATTCACCCTCTGGGGAAATGACATTATTGGAAGCCTACCAATCGCCAAAGGTGGAGCAAAATTTGCAATCGTGACCATAGATTACTTTACAAAATGGGCCGAAGCAGAATCATTAACCATGACCACGACAAAACGAGTGATAAACTTCATCGTCAAAAATATAGTATGTCGATTTTGGATCCCAAAAATCATTATAACTGACAAGGGGACCCAATTCAATGGCACAGACTTTCGAGATTTCTGCCAGAGGTATCATATCGAGAAAAGATGCACCGCCGTAGCACATCCCCAATCGACTGGACAAGTACAAGCGGTAAACAAAATAATTAAGTCCATTCTG
The DNA here is from genome assembly GCA_030737875.1 of Allium sativum. Taxonomy (NCBI): domain Eukaryota; kingdom Viridiplantae; phylum Streptophyta; class Magnoliopsida; order Asparagales; family Amaryllidaceae; genus Allium; species Allium sativum. The sequence goes on from CM060916.1 coordinate 530,339,661, forward strand.
AAGAAGCGATTGAAGCAATCCAGAGCCATGTGGGTTGATGAATTTCCTTAGCATTATGGGCTTACAGAACGACCTACAAATCGGCAATAGGTCACACTCCTTTCTCCCCCTCATACGGATCGGAAGCGGTCATTCCAGTGTAATTGGAAGTACCGTTCCACAGAACTACATATTATGACTCGATGACTAACAGTGGGCTACTTCTCGAGTCCTTGGACATGATTGAGGAAAAGAGGGATGAAGCGGATCTACATGCCTCAAGGCACAGGCAGCAGGTCTCCCGATATTATAACAGGAAAGTGCGGGCTTGAACTTTTGAACCTGGAGACCTGGTTCTAAAATGTGTCTTCCCAGACCACGTCTTCCTGGCCCAAAATGGGAAGGATCCCATCCGACGAAAGATTGATAATGGATCCTTTAAGCTAGATATAGTGGACGGTAATGAAATCTCCAAGTGCGGAACGCCCAGCATTTGCGGCATTACTTGACTGGAATTGTCATGATTACTCTTTTGTTTTTAGGGCCATTTAAAAAGGCACGACTTTCCTAGAACAGTCTAGTTGCAAAAGCAAAAGATTATGAAGTGGACGTAAGTCATGATTCGGCCGAACCACTATAGAAATATCGTGTGTCATTTACCTTTGCCGCCTTGTTTTATGCTTATTCTTTTGTTTCTGTACGTATATACTATTATGCTTGTGATTTTCATTGCAGGCCCTACGATGATCCTAAGTTACATTGAAATTGAGTCTTAAAAAAAAATCAGTGCATTCCAGCTCTTGAAGAATAACGTGTAAATGGAGCAATAAAGTAAATGACATGACAACTGGTGCTCTTACTCTCACGATTCGGGAGAGAGTATAAAGGACGAGAAAATGAAACGTCCGTAAGGCATGAAGGTGCACCATGATTGAAAAACCGCCTTAACCTCACTCTACCCTTGGCATCCGACAGGAGAGTATAAAGGCGCCAGGGACTGAGTGCCACAAATGAACCCCTACCCTACCGAAGGATTGGGGGCTAAACTGAAAGTTGAGTTCGAACTCTATCCTGGATACGACAGGAGAGTATAAAGGCATTCCGAATGAATGCCACGAAAGGGCTCCTACCCCTGCAGTAGGACCGGGGGAAAGAGTGAAGGCTGAGCTCGAACCCTTCATTTCCGGACATGGGGAGCGAAACATAGTCAATCCTAAACAAGCCCTGGCCATGCACCATGTTAATGATTGATTGGGGGCTTATATATACACATCACGATAAGTGCAACGTGATATGCTGAAGAAATTTTAAATTTTATTGCAGGAACAATTTATGATGCGGTTTTGTTTATAACTTAGTTATGACTTGAATGTTTATCTAGATGACTAAGTATGACAAATTTGTAGGTACTCAACAATGCAAAAGAAACAGAACTTTTTATTTACTAAGTGCAGGACTACAAAACGAAACTGGTAAAAATGCAAGGGCCACACTCGCGACTACTACAAAGGGCCAGTGGAAATCTAAAAAACAAAACATAAGAAAACGAACTCTACTTGGGTTATGGAGATGACATGGATTTTTTCTCTTTCTTCTGCTTCTCCTTTTCCCTCTTATCAGTGTAAAGGATGCCGCGCTTTGTTCCCTTCTTTTTCTTCGGAGGAGGATCTTGTGGAGTGCTTGAGGATTTAGATGCAAGCTGAGTAGTTATTGACTTAGACAATTTTATAATCAACCGAGACCAAAGGGCAGCAACAACGAGGGGTGTAATGTTCAAGGGCTCTTCCTCAGACTTAGCCTTCAAAAGCTCATCATTTTTAGCCTTCCTCTCGGCTATGGTCATGCTATCGTCCTCCTCAGTACCCTCCATGATAACAACATCCTCCTCTTCATCTCTGTCATCACCATCAGTGTCCTTCATAGCTCCAATTATCTCAGCATCTTTAAGAATCTTTATGCTTGACGATGTAATGGCCTTCTCGATTGCCTCAGCCTCTACTTGCTTTTCTCTAATTCCTTCAGCAAGCCTGACACCTGAATCACGAGAAGCAACATTATTAATTTAGGAGAGAACGTGGTCCTCTCAGTTGTCTGTTCCATTATGCGATGACAAGTTATAACGGCCCTGACAAATTGTGGAGAGAATGTAGAGATACCTTCCATAGATTGCTCGCCTGGAGCTGTAGTAGAAACCTCAGCAGGGGGAATAGGTACTTCAGAAATTAACGGGTCATCAGGATTGTACTCCTCGACCCCAACGGCCTTGAATTCAACGGCTGAGCTAGAATCTTCCACAACCAGATTCTTACCTTTAAGCTTGTGCTTCTACTCCTCCATGGATGCTATAATTAAACGCCTCCCTTTTGCTAGAAGCTCAGGTTCCTCACCATTGATATAAGTTTTCATGAGCTGTTCCTCATCAACAACCTCAACCTGTAAACGTTGCTTTTTACCCTCAACAATTTGATCCCATACCTCAACTAGATTGCTAGGATAGTTCTTGATCCATGAGTTGTCTCGGGTTCGAATCACCTGAGCAAAAAAGTCTATCAGCAACTCATTGAATTCTTCTATCTCCTATTCAACCGTCGCAACTTTAGTGTAGCGTCGGAAGAAGAATTGAGAGCTGTATCGGCGTGCCCTTCAATAAGAACTGCTCTTTCTTCAGCGTGAACTAACCTGGCCTTCAAACTGGCAATTTCTTTCTACCAAGAGGTCCTCTCCTCGGTTGCCCGATCGTACGACAATTTCAGATCAGTGTTAGCTGACCTAGGATCCTCTATCTCCTTTTTCATAACTGTACGCTCCTTGCTATTTGAATCGAGTTCGGTGTGGAAGCACTTTTCCATTTCCTTATATTGCTTTTTATAATTCTCTACTGCCCATTGGCCAAGGGAAAGTTGGGCTTGTGTTTCTTCCAACTCTTTCTCGGCCTCATCCCTGGCCTTGATATCGTATTCAGCCTTTTCTTTAGCGTCAGCCACATCCACTTCAAGATGGCGGATGATCTCCAAGAGCTTTTTAGCATACTTCTTCATTTCACGATACTGCTTAGCCGCTGCACCTACTTGGCGCATGACCTTTGTGTCCCAGTCTTCAGGAACTGGTTCTAGATTTGGAATGAAGTGCATGTTCCCAAAGTGAAAATCCGGAAACCATTCCTTTAAAATTGCCAACCTTTTCTCATTTTCAGTAGTAAGGACTACCGGCTGTGGAGTGGTGATGTCGACATTACGCGACCTTGAAGAAACAAGAGCTTTATTCCCTTTGTCTGATTTCTTGCTTGACGCTTTAGATTGGTCTTGGGAGTCGTGACGTTTCTTAGAAGATTTATCCTATGGATAAGTGCTTTTTGGAGGGATCGGAGCTTTAGGTATCGGCTTATCTCCTCCACGCTGAGTCTGATGACCCTAACTTTTCTTAGAATCATATTTAGAAGGAGAATGAGATTGCGAAGAATAAGGTTGAATGGAATCATAGTGCTTCCTGCTACCTCTCTCGCGACTGTCACCACGGTCATGGTCGATGACGGGATCGAATCTGGGCGTATACTCGCGAAGATCCCGAAGAGAATAACGACGATGAGTCATTTTTCCCATAAAAATGACAAACACGTATAATAATCGTGGATCAATACAATATATAAGTGTCGGGACGTGCAGTGCATGTGATGTATGTGTTTTACGTAATCCCCTAATGGACCAGATCCTGGAGTTAGTCTTGTCCGTACAGTATCTCCATCTTTAACAGGAGTAGGCTCTTCCTCAGAGGCAGGAAAGAACGACCCTGTTCCAATATCTTTAGAATTGTAAATATCATTTGGCAAAGGAAACTTGGCTAAATCTCTAAATATTTTTTCTTCTGTTTGTAAGTCATGAGTGGGAGGCTTAGTCGGTGGCGATATTTGTGGAGAGGGTTGCCTTTCAGGAATGAAAGCGTCTTTCGGCTCAACGCCTTGAACTTCACTTCCAGTATACACATTCAGATCTTTATCATCTTGGATACTTATTGGTGAAGGACTTTTAGGAAGCTCAGTTGATTTTCTAATTTCTATGGTCTCCTGTCCCTCGATTGAGGGCATGTTATTAGATGCCCCAAGAGTTTGAGCCTGGGGCACGTACTTATAAGGCTTACCACATTGACCGAGACCCCACCTTATATCGAGAAGATGATGTTTGTGTAAGTTCTTGTCTACTATACATTTCTTAATGCTGAGGAAATCAGACTTGCTTTCCTTAAGGTGGGTCAAACGAGCTTCGCATATTTTACCCCCTTGCTTCTTGGGATTAGTAAATGTAAAAGAAAAAGATATATTAGTACGTTGATTTATGCAGTTATAACAGACACTTAAGGATCTGAAACTTACTTGACTGCAGCCACCTCCTCACACATCCAGTTTGGTACTTTATATACAACCACTCGGATTTAACAATGCCTAAATTACTGTGTCCATCAATCAGGACTTTCTTACCGGGGATAGATTCGAAGAAGACAAAAAACGGGGTTCCTTTGGGACGATGTTTGAAGTGGAAGTAGAAATTCAGATCTTCACAAAAGAGCTCGACATCAAGAATTTCTGCATATGCGATGTACAAGGTATATAGAGCAACATATGAATTGGGGGTGAAGCTGCATTGGAGCAATACGCAATTGTCTCAGAAAGTCAACGATGATTGGAGGAAACGGAGGAATAGCGCCTATTGAGCACATGATCTTGCTAATGGCCATATACCTGTCCGGAGCAGAATGTGACCTATCCGTTTCCTCCGCAACTTTGACGTCATCAAATGGAATCTCGTGCTTGAAACATATTCTCGTTAGCTTTATGTTATCAAGTGTAGAAGCCATGGAATCACTCGGATTGACTAACTTTACGGCACTCTCGAACTCATCGGGAGCACGATTATCTCCATTTCCACCTTCTTCTTCTTCCTCGGGTGATGTACTTTCAGAGGATGATGATCCTGTATCAAAATCTGTTTCATATTCTGATCCGGATTTATCCCAGTCTGGGTCTGACGGGAGTACATCGGGATCATAACGACTTGAAGTTTCAGGAGCTGTGCTCTTATCTGACAACCATGTTGAACGCTTATCATACATATCTGCTGTGTTAATACACAAACATCAAGGATTAGAGTATATTTTCCCGTGATCCTCGTGTGTGAAAGTGCAAATGTGTGCTAGTGTGCGCATTGTTGAAAAGAAAAAGCATAAAGTAAAGCAAATAAGCATGTTGTTGATCATTAAGCTATGTGATCGTTCAGTCCAAAATATTCATTCCGAAGGCTTTATCCTAACTGTCCATTTGAGTTGCAATTAATCTTAGTTAAGGCAAAAGTTAACTCATTTCATTAAGCTTAATTGCTACAAAGTTAAAAGTCAGATATTGTGATCGGCTCGCCCACGTCACTCGGCTCTCGCCTTGAAATCGGTTTGTCACCTTGAATGAATCGACACCCTTCTAAGGGTTATGCCTTGAATCGGTCTGTGCTAGAGTATGGGGGGCTCAGGTCGTCCTCGGACTGTGGTTTGCTCCTAAGAGGGGGTTATCCCATTCAAATGGGGCTCATGTATGCGGGTCATCCCAAATACCATGACCCGATTCATTGCTTCACTCCATGACCCGAACTGTCAGAGTCCGCCTTTTCTCCCATCTTTCTTCTTTTCATCCCCACGAGTAAATCTCTAGTGATGAAGCTATCATGGATATTTCATTTGAACATCTCAAAATATAGTTCCTTCATGAATTCGTCAACAAATCGAAAGATTCACTCCCCTCTCTTGCGTCCAACCACCGCTTGATAGTGACTGACCTCACCAACGCCGCGGCGGTGCAGGATAAGAGGACATCAACGCCCCCAGTAAAGAACGACGGAGAGTGAACTGAAACTCATGTCTTAACCCCTATACAATTCGAATTTGAAGAACAGAAATTGAAAGCGATCTAATTGTTATTACCTATTTTGATCAAGTAAGTAGATTTGAAGTCGTATGAATTTAGGGGAAATCGCGAGCTAGGGTTTCGGATTTGGGAAATTAAAATTACAGCAGTAAAGAGTAAATGAAAGAGAGAAGTAAAAGTATTTTTATATAAAGGGAAATTGGTCTGTTCAAGTCCCCTACGATCGGATGGCTCGATTAAGCCCAATGGCCAAGTAGGTGGACCAATTCAAGGCCTTAAAGCTTAGTGGATCCCTCATCTCATGCTAACACGTTCCGATCCGAATAGAATGGCCCATGACTTAATTCAACGATCGGGCTTCTGAGATGACTAGCGATTTAAAGAATCGAGACTTTTGACCAAGTGGTATAATGATTAATGCCAAGTTCTCCAAGTACAATTCAGAAAATTTGAGGTGTTTACCTGAGAGACTACTTGATTTTTCTTTAAGACTTTAAGTTGGAAGATTGACAAGCGTGCATAAATAATTGGAAACTTAATTTCATATTAATACTCGCTTTAAGAAATCAGAAAGAACGAATTCTTGAAGTGACGTGACAATACAAACAAATACGACCATTATCGTACGTCTTTTCAGGAACAGACAGATTTACAATTTCGAATCACTTCTCATTTTTGATAAAACGTACTTCCAGAGGGCAAAATGTTGGCTTGTTTTGTGACCAAGCCACACAAGTCTAACTGTTCATGATCAAATCTAGTTCAAAGCACAAGACTGTCATCCATCAACAAGGAATGAATCATTACCATCGCAAGCTCCGAATCTAAGTCCTAGCTTGCAAATCCAGCTCGTGAACATGGCTTGTGGCCCCCATTCGTGACCCACTTGCCATTTCACTCACGTAAAGTAAAGCAACGCTCGGCTTGTGACCCATGAGCATGACCCGACCAATCACCAATAAAGAAGCTTCAAGACTTATTCAATCCATGACGACCACGAGCCGAAAGTCACGGATCTGATGACACATGTCAATAATGGCCCCTATGACCCATTCTCCACTCACCGACGAACCGCTCCGAGATCTTCGGGATGAGTGCCACATGTCTTCACGAACCTCTGCAGAAATTTCTTATAAATAGCCTAGGACTTGTCATTTTTTGGGATCTTTTTGGAACTTGAGAGTTCTCCTTCCTCCATTATCATATTTCATTCATCTCTAATCAGATTTAGTTCCGATTTGCTGAGTTTTATTTGATCGATATTGGGTGATAAATTGTTGTACGTGTGAAATTGAGTGGAGAACTTCATTATATTCATATTCAATCATATAATCCAAGTCATATAAAGTGGACATAGGCTCGTTAACACCCAACCACTATAAATCTTGTTGTTTTTGCTGCATTTCATCTTATTCCTAGCTATAATTCTTTACGAATTCAGATAATTTGGGTGCTAGAACCATTTTTTGGTCTAACAAGAACTAACTATAACAAGAACCCTTTAGTGTGTGTTGTACAATCATTATGACTAAGTCATAGTGTAAATATAGTAACATAGAGTAAGATATATACGACCATGTACTAGAACATGGTATTGGCCAACTTGTGAGCAAGAGAAATATACCATTGACTAGAATACCATGAACAAATCAGTTTTTAAGAAGCTATTGTTAGATCTATCACCAAAACAACTGTAAGTACAAAATATTTTTGGGTAACCGAATGTATAATATTCACAAAGTATCCACCAATCACATCCTATTTCATAAATTTTACGTAGCCAACGAATGTAGACCATAGAACTCGGTTTATTAGAGATATAAGATGGAAAAAAGTATCTGATAAAATATTAAAATTTTATTCCAATTCAAAAAACCAAATAAAAATAGTATGTCAGTCAACAAAATTAATGTATATAGAATCAAATTTCAGTACCTCTATATTGCAAAGGCAATGACTTATCCATACACTTTCGATTGATTAAGAAGATAACTCTTACAGAGTTGATTTGGCATAATTTACATAAACATAAATTTGTGCGTAGTTTGCATCAACTATTCCAAAATATACATAAACATATATATATTTATATATTTGTTGTGGTTTTAAAATATGTCTATTCCATTTATTAGGCATAATTTACAATAATTATAACTAACAGACTTTTTGTAAGATTTGGAACTTTTCGGTAAGATTGAATGCAAAAAGGAATGTTTAGTCATTAATTAAATCAAATTACTAAATTTAAAAATAAAATAATAATAAAGGAAGATAACCACGTTGACCGCGCAAAAATATAAATATAAGCATATATATACACACACACAATATCCATCTGAATCTATGTGAAACGATAAAATATACATTGTATTGAATGTTTGAACAGTATTCAATTATGGAATTATACATCTAAATGTAATCCATATTAAATTAATATATTTATGCTGACCATTGTAGCAATTAATGCGATTATTTGCTATAAATAAGGCCACAAACAAATAAATAACCTTTGTAAGCAATGTTGATTTGGGGAAAGTAAACTTAATAGGAGAAATTAGTAAAATGGTTACAATTCCTAAGATTAATTAGGATTAATGTTGTAAACCCCAATTAGGGAATTTAATTTAAATTCGCATCTAGACACGAGGTTAGGCTCATCTTGTGGTAGAAGTCTGCCTGGAACCAACCAGAAAATCCGGCATCCACAAGTGGTTAGCTTAATGTTAGGGGCCTAGCGCGTAAATATAACTGTACTAAGATACGAGGTTAAGTTCAACTGGTGGTAGAAGCCTGCCCGAACCGATCGGCAAATCCAGCATCCACGTGGTCAACTTAATGTAAGAGGTCTAGTGCACAAATGTATGTATATATATAACATGCAATAAATAAAAAAATAATAATAGTAATGTCTGTTGGGGTACAACAAATAGATACTTCGGGACTGATAAGATAAGGATATCCATTGTTAATTAATGTCGTAGGAAAATTATGGTTGTTAGGCTCATAAATGATGTTAATTGTAATCAATGGCAATAAAAGGAAATTAAAGATTAAATGATACTTTAGGAAAATATGACCATTATGGTTATAAAGGGCAATAAACATATGAACAGAAGATGAAATAAAAAAGGGATAAATGGGTATTGATTGTTGTATAAGTACTAAGTCCAACTAGGGAAATAATTAAATAAATATCCTAGGTAAGGAGGATATAACTTGCCTTGTTTATACTACTTAATATAGAACTTATAATTAAAAGTTAGAATTGGACTTAGTAGATTAATGATGTGAACATTATTAACCGTAAGAACCCATGATGATAATTAATCGTGTGCGTGTAATATTTCCATGAAGAGAAACTAAACGAGAATGACTTAATAACGTAGCCCACTTTATCCTAATAGGGAAAGGTATAAAAGGCTAATAGGGTACGAACCTAATAATCTTCGCGTGCAGTCCGCTTCTTTGGGTCTTAAGTGACTTGGGTCGAGGATTCTACCTGGGAGTAGGTATTTCAGTTTAGGGGTCTTATATGGCGTGTGTGTGGGGGGCCTACCAAAATCTGGAAATTTAAAAATGTCAGATATGGCTACCTATCCTACGGGAAGTAGTGAGTGACTAAGGAGATTATCCAATAAGGTCATCTAGATGGTATAGTGAGCGATAAGGTACCATCTCTCACCTTACGCGGGGAAAGGGTATATGTGTGAATGACGGAAGCCTTAACTAGTAGGGCATGTAGCTAATGCCCTCTAGTTTATGTTGAATAAATTATCGAGAAATATTAAGTGACCAATAGGCCCGCCTTGGGTCTTAAGTGATCAAGGAGAATCCGCCCTATCTATCATTAATAGTGAGGCATTAAATAATAAAGGATGAGTTAAGGAATATATATATATAGAGAGAGAGAGAGAAACTTCGTAATTAGGGGTCTACCCTCGATTAAATAACCAGCCATGTTCTGGTATAAAGGCTTCGTAAATATATGCGTAAACATTCTATCTCGGTATCATATTCTACCTTGGGAAGGGTAGTTAGAATCGTGCGTAAATATTTACAAGGTTAGGCTAGAATCACTAACCTTGGTAGGCTTAGATCTTGGGTTGAACCAAAAGGGATACATCTGTATATTGTAATTTATGTTATGTATTTCCTGTTCATCAGAATCTTGTTGTTCTGACCCCCCTCCTCGTTACAACCACCTAGGTTTTCTAGAGAAGGTCAGCTTCTCATAGGTGTTTAAGTTCGGCTTTCGGTTCTCGCTCTCTCTCATGCTCGGTATTGGCAAAGTGACTTACTTTAAAAAGGTAGTTACTTGAGTTAATACTAGTTTATCCTATTTTGTTTCCGCTGTCAGTTATCTTATCGTACTTTAATTATGCTTATGCTCATGCTCATGCTCATATATTTGCAAGTACCAGATTTACGCGCTCTATGCCTGGATGTGTTCGAGTTTCTATTTTTGTCGAAATTTGGGCACAAAAAGGTGTTGGACATTACACCTACGTACTATTACAACAAAAAACAACAATATATGTTACAGACTCATAATCAGTAACCTATGCGGTATAAGTGTGTGTCGTACACCACGTGTTCTCACTATCAATTTACTACCCGCCAGTCAATTCCACAACGGAAATCATCAGAAATAATCGAATCAACAAAAACATCAAATCATGAGCTTCAACTAGACTAGGATGGGATTAACCGATTTCATATACCATCGTGTCCCATACCACGGGTCATCGTTTAATCTCCATTACGCCTTCTCGAAGGGTGTAGAAATGAGTGAATTTTTGTATAGAAAATATATTTGATTTTTATGAAAACGATTTTCTAGAACGACTTCAAAACCTTTTTGATTTTATTCCTTGAAAACTCTTATAATTTCAAAATATGAAGACTATTGATTTGAGACAATTCATATTAAAAACCAAAACAAGGAAACCATTTCATCCCAAAGCTATAGAGGAAAACGATATTTGTATGTATATAGGAAAACTAGTATGAAGACGTGCAAGTTTATGAATAACCAATGAACCTTCATAAAACACAATAAATAGCTATCAAAAATCTCACTAAATTCTAGATTTGGATTGATCATGGTATAAACATGGTTTTCCAAGATAAGGATGTAGCAAAACACGGTAGGATTTGCTTCAGTAACATCAATAGCAAGTAGAAACTTAGGTAGGCAATACTATACAACAGCACAGACTACAAGCATGAAATTCTCCTATTCATAATACACTAGATGGGTCGACCCCTGTGTCGACCCACACTTATGGCACGTCGACCTCAGGGTGGACACATCAAAGGCATGGTCAACCCATCCTACGCGATTTTCAATAGGGAAAATATGAGCCCGATTGCAACCTTGAGGATGATTTCGATATAGTTAAATTGATCGGAATGGCTTGAAATTTAGCAGCTACATAAACAACAAATCCCACAATGAATAGAAACAGAAATTACATAATTTCATCAAGGCACTACAAAGATAGAGCAGCCTTAGGTGGCAACTTGGATGTTTTATACATAGAAACACAAGTTGCAAAGAAATTTGCTAAAGATTCATTTGTTCAAGCTCAGATTCAATGAAAACAAGAATATATTCACTGTAACTGGAAAGTTGTAAGTAAAGCTCACTTTAGATTCAAGATACAACAAGATTTGAGGTAATCCGAAGCTTTATTTTATGAGTATGGAAGCTCAAGCACCTAAAATTGAAACTACAACAACATGCAATCACAAGATTCAACATGCAGTAACATTCTGAAAAAACAGAGAATAAGCTGGTGATAATTTATATTTTTGAATGAATTACCTGCTCTAGATGTTGATTAGCAACTTAAATTCACTCCTTTGAGGAGTATGGAGGCTTGGAACAACATAGCCATAGGTTTCCTTAAGTTCTTTTACTGTGTTTCGCTAAAAGGAAGAAGGAGAAGTTTCCCCAAAGAAATCTACATATATTCAAAGTTTTCTCTGGACTCTTTCCTTCTTAATCAAGTCATTAGAGGCCCGGTTAAAGCAAATAGAACCATTAGTGCATACTTAGGCCACCTAACCAATCTTTTAACCAATAATTATACAATTTACACATACTTACTCCATTTCTACACAATGTTTACAACTTTTAACATCAAGCAACACTATTAAAATTACGAAAAACATTTTTAAATCATTTTAATTTTTTTTAACATTAATATTTGAATTTTACTACTTATTCTACCTTTTACAAAAAATATGAACATTTTATTTTAAACTTGTGTAAATTCACATAACATATGAATTAAATATTTCTGACATTTTTATTTTACACACAAATCACCCAATAAACACAAAATTCATATTTTTAACACTTACTAATATTCTACATTTAAATTTACATTTTTGTTTTTTATCTATACATACTTTTCTCAGAATTTACATTTATCAACAAAATCAACATGTACCATTAAAATCCTCACATCATATTTATTTGAACAAAATCCACAATTATATATATTTTAATCAAAGGTTTGCACAATAATATTCTTTTAAGCCTTCGTTTTCTATTATGCAAAATTATTGTTATTCTTTGTATCAATTTGTGAAGTCAAAATTTATTTCTAACATATAACATTAGAAACAACTTTGGCTTTAACCAAATTGATTCACTACCAGCCCAAGCATTAAAATTTTCTCAATTATCCTCATTTTACACCAAAATCACATTTTCCATAATTTAACCACAATTCTAGGTTAATTATCCGCATGCCTCTTATTTAATCATTAAAAATGATTAAATACCTCTTTTCTCCAAATAAAATCCAAAAACTCAAATTTAAGTGCCAACTTATCATTTAAGTTAAATTACCAACTTAAATGGTATATTTAAATAAAGTATCATCTTAATATTCATATTATAATCTATTAATAATTATTGCAGATAGTCCACAAAAACTCGGGTTGTTACATAAATCATCTGAGCTCCCTGCACCATCTCTGATTGAGTATGCCCTCAATTTGATCTAGTAATAGACAAACTCCGTGTCTCGCCGACACGTTCCCTCGGCTAGGCTTGCCACCCAGGGTACACAATCCTAATAGATCTCCCGATGATACCCTTGCTTTGAGTCCACTATCCAATAATTTTGTTCCATCACGAAGTACATATTGCATCGATCCATGATCTCACAGCCTCTTCCACTACGAACTTCATAACACCGATCCATCTTATAGCCTTATCTCACTTTGAACTGCGTAGCACTAATTCATTCTGCAGCCTTGCCTCAATACGAACTGCATAATACTAATCTGTCTTGCAGCCTTGCCTCACCAGAACTACATAACATCAAATTTATTCTATAGCATCGCCTTACCATGAGTTGCATGGCACTGATCCATCCATAAATATATCCTATAGTGTCCACTCATCACTAATTGCGTAACACTTAATCTATCTCATGGCTGCAGTCTCGCCATTCGCAAATTTCATACTATCAATCCATCGCGTCGATCCATCTCGAACAACTCCAAGCCTTAAAATCAAAGATTCTCAGTTTCTAGCTCACCCTCAAGATCTCACTGCCTTGATCCATGGATTACGTCATTTATCTATACTCACTAGTGAAGCATCCATCTTCCTTCGTACAAAAATATAAAACCAAAGAGCCACCACATCAAATGTAACGACCCATGGTTTTCGGCCCGAAAATCGACATAAATACATTACCATATCTTATGCCGATTCTCCAAAACACCGAGAACATTGGAACATTATGGAAAGAAGTTAGAAGGTGAGATAAGAAAGAAATATAAGAATAGAAGAAGAAGAACCAACACCACAAAGAATCAGAGTCTCACATCGCAGCGGAACAAAACATAATACAGAAATAAATCTTTATTGAGAGCTTTTGAAAACGCTTACAATATCATAGTACATCAACACATCTGGACAGTTATAATAATCTGCCCCTATATATAACACAGTGGAATAACACAAAATATGTCTAGACTTCTCCAACACGCCTTTCGTAGTGTTCAATAACCTGAACCTGCAAACCCGGGCTAACCCGAGCATTACAAATACCAGGTCAGTCTGGTGAACCAGAGTGAGATAAACACACTAAGTTTAAGGGAAATCATTCAACTTGATTTTACAGTTCAAAAACTTTTCGAAAGAAATAAGTAATCGTAAGACCGAATCCACACATAAATACGGATGACTTTTAACTTACGATAACCCAAAACATTTTTGAAACCAATATCCTTTCTGATATTATGATAGTGTATAAATACAAGTAAATATCAATCTAGTGGAACGCTTGCATCTCACGCTCCACATATATAGTATACAATCCAAAATCGCAGGCACTTATTGGGGATTGGATTCCAACTATGACAAGGTATGGAACCACCTGCCGATAGTGTATCTCTAGAGGCAAATACACTGCGTTCAACAAGAACGTCTTGTAACCCGGCCCACACATGACCGACCACTCATTTCGGTTGAGTGTATCGAATGTATATCACCAACGGTTGGGATCAGCAACCGTTTCCCGAAAAGGGACAGCATCGATAGATTAAAGAAGCAAATGGATTTTCTCTAGATAGGTGATTATACACCCTAATGGGAGCGACCCACATAGCCATGCTTCCTACCCTATTTTTGTCATTTCCTGGTTGTGAGGCTTGAGGTTTGAATTAACTTTAGAACATCTGGCCACCATTTACTTTGAATGCCACATCGTCAGATCCGCCAGATATCACTAATTGACGTCCACAAAAATACCCTAGTTGGAAGCTACCCAACTATGATACGTTTGAAGAAATCAACGTACGTGACCCCGTTGGAAATACTCTGTTAGACATTCGTCCATACGAGTCATCCAGGAACAGGATGAACCGAAGGCACTCTCCTACTGCATCCTAGGAATCACCCTTTAGATCAATAGCGAGAAGTCCTTGCAATCCGAAGATTCCAATAACGACAGAATCACTGTTGAAAAATCTCCGGCTGCTAAACCAGAGAGATTCAATCAGTAGTTTTTCCGCTCATGAAGATCAACGGTATTCAATTTCTCCATCTTCAATAATCTTCTTTCACGTATTCGCTGGTCGGAATGGTTTTCGAATATAAATTCGATCCCGGTCTTTCCGTACCAACGATCGTATGGGTCAGATTTTGATAGTCGATGATTTAACTATCAAATAAATAATTGTGTGAATAACATGAGTTTACCAGTTCAGTACCAACACTACATGGCCTCTTTAATTAAAATGATTAACGATGGTTAATCTTAAATCTTTAAATATTTCAACATTTCAAAGATAACTTATTTGACGTAAGATCATTATTTCAAACTAATCCACTTTCATATTTAAGAAAATATCATATTAATTTTTTTTATTCAATTATCGCTTAAAACCCATTTACTATTTCATTTCTTATAACCATATTGGAAAACGACTCATCTTATTTCACCCATTTTACTTAATTCCTTTATTAAGTAACATTAATTAACGCTTTACACCTCACTTCCTTTTTATAAACTTTGTTTATAGATTATGGTTTGATATAACCCTTTCATTATCAATTTCCTTCTTTTACTTAATTTAAACATTAAGCAAACATGCCGCCACATTTGCTTAAATTTTCTTCTTCCATTTTGTTATAAAGACTTGGGTTTTATATAAACCCGTTCATGAATAACGAAACCATATTTCATTTCAGCTTCGATTATCTTTCATAAATGATTCTCATTTAAGTAGAAATCTCTTAATTTAAATTAATAATTCACTTCACTGTTAACTACTGTATAATTAATTAACTTATTTATTTGCTAAATAAATAATAAATTTCCTTTTTAAAATCTCATTAAAACTAAACTATTATTTGTTATCCCATTTCGTTGGATTAATTCAAACAATTGGTCTAAAAATCAACTTAGTCAAATAATTGACTTTGCAAATCTAAATTACGATTATCTCATTAACCAGTTCCAAATAATTCTTTATTTAAATTAATTAAGAATATAATTTACTTAAATAATTTCTTTTAATTATCTTCCAAAATGATTATTCAATTATATCATTAAGTTAGTTTCTACTTATTCGCTCATAAATGTGATAAATATCAGAAATTTCCTTTATAAAATCAATTATAAGCTCGATAAATAAATAATAAATATTTTCCCTTTTTACAAACTTTAATTCAAAATAATAGATTTAAAAAAATCTATTTTCAGTCATAAAATAAATTTTATAATCTCATTCTCGTTGATTTACCTGACGGTGGATTGATATTTATAAAACGGTTAATTCATAGGCCATGTACTGCCAATCACTCAACCAATAGCACCCATTGGTTTAAACCAAACAAATGGTGAATTTCAGGTCAATATTCAATAACCAAATCAACCATGTAATCAAAACAATTCAATTCAAATAAATAATGGTCTCATAACAGTCTTTAACGACAATTCAATATCAACCACAACAATCAATAAAACAACTCATTTATTAGAATACGTTTATTTTGTAAATATGACTAATAAGGTAAGTTACCTTAATTGGGACCAATCTTTAAAATAACGATTTGTTTTCACTGAAATTAAACGATGTTTAATTTCGTCAGTTCAAACAATATATATCAACAATAAGTCGATAATTAGCAACCATAGCACACAAAAATAAAAACCCAACTTATAAAATATAAGTGGGGAGAACTGAGTGAGTTTAACTCACCTTTGTTTGATTCCGTCATTAGATCAACTCGTTTCAGTCAAATTAAACGACGTTGAATTTAACCGAGAAATCCAGCTGCTGTCTGCCCTGCTCGGTTCCCTTCCATCATGTAGTACTTGTCTTCACGATTTCGGTGTTTTTCGTTTCGTCGAATTATGATTACGTGAGTTTCCAAAATAAATATTTGAAGTTTATTAAACTAAATAAACTTTTAATTAAAGAAAAGTTGGGCCTTACCAAATTCTTTCAGCCCATCTTCATTATAAACAAACCCGCACCCACTTATATCCCTCAAAACCATCGGAACCCGACCATTCCTCCAACCGTAGCCGCCACAAAAACATTCCAGAGAAAAAGAAATGGAAACCCTTCATGACCGAAACCTTCCTTCATCGATGCTCTCTCCAGCGAGGCTCGAACCCTCCGTGCTTCTGTTGCTCCGTCCCCCTACCCTTCGATCCCCAAACCGAGGCTGAACCCTAGTCATCACGAACAGATAAATATTTTCCCAATTTAATTTCGGTATTATTATTATTATTATTATTATTATTATTATTATTATTATTTTTGAGTGTTTTCAAATTTATTTTATTCTCAAACTGTGTTGATCTCGTTTAGAACACACCGTGTATTTATACTAGTGAATGATCCCTATAAGGTCATTGTCCATTTCGAATTGTAACATCCTAGGTTAGATTTTAGCTGTGAGCTAAGTTCTTAGGCGTTTACCCTTTTCATTTCAGTTGTATTATCAACTGTGCACCTTGATGGAGACTGTAAATGGCTGCGTACGCTCAGAAGTGTAGTGTGAAGATTTTGTGTTATATTTTCATGTACTAGTTTGGTTCAGATTTATACACAAAGATCGAACTGTTTGTGTATTGATTTGGTACAGCTATGAAACCCTTGAGTTGTTTATTCACCACGTCCCTTGCCTGTAAAGATTGATGGTGAATATATTCATATATTAGATTTCTTTCTAGCTGTCTGTATTGTCTATTCACATTGGAATTTTAGATTTTTTTTCCCTGTTCAAAATATTTGTTCAACTTTTATAGATTTTTAGGCAGGAATAGCTTCATATACTTAGCTATATAGCTATTTCTTTAGCTGGTTTGATGTAGAAAAATATCAATAATTTAGTTTTCTTTTGAACAGTTTGTGTACTGTTCTTGTTTGATTTGGTTGTGCACTTTACGGTTTTCATGTGGTATTTTCCTGATTGGAAATCATTCATCTTTAAATATGTCTATACCTATATTTCTAGCTATTCATAGCTGTATTTTTTTCTTAGGTTGATTGCTGGACAGTGGTGCTTTGACGGAGATGGTGATGGCTGCGCCATGAGCAGTAAAGATAGTGTTGGAATTTAAGTACCATACATGAAAATTTCAAATTTGATTTTGTATACTTCTTGTACAAATTGATTTGTGTACTTACTTAAAGATTTGGGACTGATGTATATATATTGGCCGAAAGGGTTTGTAAATAAGATTTTCTGAATTAGCTGTTGTAATTTAATTTTTTTCTCTTCTCTTTTCATTTTACTGTTTTCTTGCAGCTTTTGTTTGGCTTAACATTAGAACATAAGTTGTCTATCAATGATCTAAATGAAAAGGTCAAAGCTCTAAACTATGCCATAAAATTTAAGTTATATTATTTCCATTTTAAATAGTGTATCGGATTTTGCTTTGCTTTATCTGTCTCTGTAATGGTAGAACATGTGTTTGTCGAATTAGGTTGGAGTGATAATATGTTGTTTTCTTTGTATGTCACTTCTAGCTAATATGTAATGGGTTTCATGTTGTAGTTTGCCTTTTTCTCGAAATCATGATTGTATGGAAATAATTCTCGTATAAATTTTGATTGTGTATATATATATTTAGCTCGTTCAGTACGACTATTTTAAATAAATAAAATATTTCAAATAAATGGTCAGAGAATATGGGACATTACATTCCTCCCCCCTTAAAAAATTTCGTCCTCGAAATTGCTAAGGTAAAAAAAATGTTGTAAATCCCATTAACTTTAAAAAATATATTTTATTTTAAAGTAAAACCCATTTATTATGGTTAACAAAATTTTCAAAAAAATATCGAAAATATTCCAACACATTCAATTCTCAGAAAAATTCAGTAGAGTCTCCCCTACACGGAGGAACTTCTACGATATCGCAGGAACAAATAATATCGACCCACACGGTCGGAAAAACAAAAATCAAACCCTAGAATTTATATTTGCGTGTAGTCGTACCTTTTTTGAGCGCTACTGAGTCTACTACTCAATTTTCGTGCAATCTACGCCATCAAACTCAATCCTCTTAGTCATCTGGCACCTGTACTTAACTCAATTTGTCATATAAGTAACAGATATATGAAATATTCGAATAACACTTCATTTTTTTTTCTCTGGGTTTCAGTTCATTTAACTCTTTATTTGTCCATGGATGAAATATATTCAACCAATTTAGCAAACAGTCAACAATGAATCAACAATCAGGGCATAACAAACTCAATCAAATCAACTAAATCTATATTCAATTCTACTATCTAATTTAATTCAACCTATTTGAATATCAACCAATTAATATTCGATTGATTTCTATTTAATTATTATTCATTAAATTTCTAAATTCAAATCAATTTTATTTAATTCCAACATCATTTCTTATTTTATTTTCAATACCATTATTAATTATAAATTCGATTTCACTTAACCCAGTTAAGTTCAATTCAAATATTTGAATTTCATTCAAATCAATCAACACACAATATTCCAATAATTTCATAAAATTATTTCTTTTCTATACAAAAATAAATTTTTGGTAAAATTATTTCATTTACCCCCTCTACAAAACAATATTGTGTTCCTTATCAGTTCAACACTTGAACCGATCAACCAACACAATACAAAACATTAGTATATAAAATTTACAAATACGCTCTCATATATATACACTCAAACTCAATCTAGGGTGTTACTAACCCCATCTTTGTCGAGTTACGCCATAGAGCCAAGGTTGTCACTAAACCAATAGCTCTGATACCACTGTAACGAGTCGACCTAGGGTTTTCGGCCCCGAAATTCGACATAAATACATTACCATATCTTATGTCGATCCTCCAAAACACCGAGAACACTGGAACGTTATGGAAAGAAGTTAGAGGGTGAGATAAGAAAGAAAGAAATATAAGAATAGAAGAAGAAGAAGAACCAACACCACAAAGAATCAGAGTCTCACATCGCAGCGGAACAAAACATAATACAGAAATAAATCTTTATTGAGAGCTTTTGAAAACGCTTACAATATCAGAGTACATCAACACATCTGGACAGTTATAATAATCTGCCCCTATATACAACACAGCGGAATAACACTAAATATGTCTGGACTTCTCCAACACGCCTTTCATAGTGTTCAATAACCTGAACCTGCAAACCCGGGCTAACCCGAGCATTACAAATACCGGGTCAGTCTGGTGAACCAGAGTGAGATAAAAACACTAAGTTTAAGGGAAATCATTCAACTTGATTTTATAGTTCAAAATCTTTTCGAAAGAAAAGAGTAATCGTAAGACCGAATCCACACATAAATACTGTAACGACCCGTGTTTTTGACACTCGAATATGTAATTTAAATTATTTAATTTAAATATTATATTTGGAATATCGATGGAATTATTATCTAACTGGTTATTTAAAACGAAGTTGAACGTTATATATTTATATATATTATAAAACGAGCTTGAAAATGGCGTGCAGTTCGTAAATTCGAGTTTTGAACTTCAACTGAGAATACAGGATTCGATATAAGTCGGATTTCAGTGAAACAGGAAACGTTGGAACCATATTGACGATAATTTTCATATGAAAGAGAAAAATCTAGATTTCGTGTTATAGTTTGATATTTATGGCCAAATCAAATTTTGAAATAGTCGCTATGGAAAACCGTTATTTAATTATAGGCCTTTAAATTAGCCGTTTTGCAAACGGACTCTGTTTTCGATGAAACCAGTTTCATTGGGACCGTAACGTTAAATTATTGCACGGTGCTGAGTTGCGTGGCAAACCGATATCGTATGTGGTCACGGTAGCCATAAACGCCCGTTCATTTTATATAACGCGTATTTAAATAAATAAAAGGATATTTAAGTGTAACTTGAGCAGACGGTCGAATTAGGCCACGAAACTAGTTCCGTTGAATTCGTATCGTCGATTAGAGCCAGGATAGGTATATAGTTTGTTATTTTTGGAGACCGGAAAATTTGGTGTTAAAAGGTGTATTGCGGTTCGGGGTAAAAATAGCCTATCGGACAACAGTCTCAGAATGCGACGAAACTAGTGCCATTGGGTTCGTATCGAAAAGTTATTGTCGATGTTCGCAGTTTCAAGTTGATCGGGTTTACCTGGTGATCGTGAAAAAAATTAAACGCGTGTTTATTTCCGGTTTCATAAAGGAATTTTTTTCATACGACCTCGGATTTCGACGAAACTTGTCCCGTTGGGTTCGGAATACCTTTTTACATCAAGAACAGCATTTTTATCAGTAAACAGAAGTTATTTGTGGTGGTTTCTGCGTGTTACTTCACGGCGAAGCATCGTATAATATTATATTAACATACAAATACCCTTACAGTTGTCTAACCCTATTGTTTACACACGTGAACCTACTCCGTCTAACCACTGGTTCTTCATTAATGCGTTTCATACTTCTGTCTTTTCGTTGTCAATCCATTAACGCCTTGCCGACCACGTTCTGAGAGACTTAAAATCAAACAGCTACTCTAATACCTTACTGCAAAACTATACCCTATATTTCCTTGCTCTCCACGACGTCTCGCTCCTATAAAATGACCTGCTTCATTCGTCTTCTTTTCGGTAATGGCGAAAAACAAAAAAAAAAAACGCCACCTTCTTTCCTTGTTAAAAACGAAACCTCCCTCGCCACCAAAACTATGAACGCGAGAGCAAAAGCTGGGAGTTGGGGGTACTGTGAAGACCAAAGAAGGGAGTAAAGTAGCGTGAGCAGTAGGGTGGGACTGAAGTGTGGTTGCATGATGTATGTAAGGGGAGTGCTGTGTAGGAAAAAAGAAAAAAAAGAAAAAAAAGGGGGATGTGTTGGGACTGAAGGGCGGACGATGAATACTGGAAGGAGGGCACGGTTGGTTGGCAGTAATGAACGAATGGGAGTTCGGGAAGGGGGACTGTGTGGTGTTTAACGTGGAGGAGCTTGCCTGAATCGAAGCTGCATGGGGAGAGTTCGGAAGCGTGAAAACAGAAGATGATCGTGAAGGAGTAAAGCAAAATAGGTTCGGCTGTAACATTTAATAACGTAATTAATTAGTTTTAGTTTAAAGTTTAATTAAGTCATCATTTATTTAAAACAACGGTTCTGGAAATTTCTGGGAGTTGAACGCAAGAGAGGACAAGGAGGACTGTACACATGAACAGCGTGATCCAGGAAGGAAGCATCGGCCTATCTTCTTTTGCCTGGTAATCAATAAAAGTAATTAACTAATGAAATTTTTAATGAAGGAATTTTTAGTTAGGTTAAACCCTGAAGTAAGTTAGTTAATTTAAAATCTTGTTAACCTAAAATTTAAATATTCGTGGAACAGAAGAGCAAAACTGGAAGGCTGCTGGAAGAAAGTATCAGAAGTGGGAACCGATATTAATTCGTCTAGGAACAACGTAGAAATAAAGCAAGGAAGGACCAACTATGTTCGGATCTGGACCTATAGAAGCCGTATACTTTGCTTAAAAATATAATCAGTTTTAAATTAAACGTAAACATTAGGGTTAATTAAAGGGTTAGTCATTAAGTTAATATCCGGGGATTTGTCCTCTACAGGACTAATAAGGATGAAGAATGCTGAGGAAACCAAGTAGCCGGCCTTTTTAAAACTTAAATGAAATTAGTTTAAATTAAATAATTGACAAAATATCGTTCTAATAAAACTATACGAACTTCTAAATATTTTAATTTATGTGTATGTGATCAGAATGGAACGATATATGAGACACTGGAACCGTATGGACAAGCACTACAAGCTGGAACCGATTTGGGCAAAGTTCGGGTCAGCCGGGAATTTAGTTAAATTAAACGACTGTTTAATTTAACTGAAACCGTACCGTTTCAGAAATGAATCAGAACAAGGTGAGTTAAACTCACTCAGTTACCCTTTTTATATTTTATATAAATTGGGTATTTTTATTTTGTGTGCTCTGCTTGCCAATGGTTGACTGTTTTGCTAGTTATCTGCTTATCTGTTGATTTAACCGATGAAATTAAACTGTGTTTAATTTCAGTGAAATACCAAATCGTTATTTTTAACGATTGGTTCCAATAAAGGTGACTCACCTTGGTTGGTCATGTTTATTTATAAACATGTTTAAAATGGTTGCATTGTTTGAATTGCTTGTGGTTAATGTTGAATGGTTGCTATTTAGTGTTATCAGTTAAACAAAACTGAACCGTCTGATTTGAGATAACCATTTGAATACAGGGAAGAACAGGTTGGAGGGACCCAACCGGATCCCTCAAATGTATTATTTATTTTCGTATGATCACATATGAACTGATCTGTTTGTGTGATTGATTTGATGGTTGATTATTGACGAGATATTCAACTTCTGTTTGGTTTGAACCAATGAGCGATATTGGTTAAGTGTTTGGCAGAGTATGGCCTTTAAAACCAATCGAGTTATAGATATTGATTCACCGTCAGGTGAATCGATAGAGTTGAGGTTATAAAATTTATTTTATAACCAGAGTTAGATTTGAATTATATTATTTGAATAAAAGTCATTTAAGAGAAATAATAAATATTTTATTTGTTTAAGACTTTGATTTGTTATGAATTTATTTTGCAAAGCAAATGCTGATGTTAATCAGATTTACCAGTGGAAGAATAAGAAATGAATTAAATGGTTAAACCTTGAAAATTTGTTTTATAAAGGAAACAAATAATTAGAATCTATTTAAATTAATTATATTTTTAATTAATTTAAAGCGAGGATTGTTGAAATCGGTTAATGAGATAATCAAGTTTTTGAGTAATTAAATCGACCATTTGGAATTAGAATTGTTTATCAAGTTAATGTGTTTTGACTAAAATAGTTAAATGAATATTGTTTGAATTTAAATAAGGATAAAAGGGATTAACTACTAAAGTAGTTAATGTTGGAAATAAGTTATTATTTTAATTAATGATGAATTTAGGAAAATATTTTTAAATGGGAATTCATTTAAACAGTTACCGAATGGGAGATGCAAGCCAATTGAATGGTGAAAGGAAATAAACGTACTAAATTATATGAATTAAGTGAAAGGAGATTACGATAAAAGGGTTTATTATAAAACCAGAGGTTTTAAGTGAGATTCAAAGTGTTAAGACGTTAATTTTACATTAACGTTATTTGAAAGCGAGATCTAGTAAAAAGGAGAATTTTAAATGAGATTTCAAAATGGGAAATTGAATATATTTATTCGAGATAGAATTAGCCAAACATAATTATTCGGCTAAGTTGCCATTTCGTACGACTGCTAGCGTAATTCGCAGGGCTGCAGATAGCGTACGGCGGTCGGATGTTTCCTGAGGGAATCAGGCGTAACCATTGTGATCGCTGTGATCTAGAGTCAAGCGAATGGAGTTAAGACGAATGTTAATTAATCAATTAGAGTTATTTAAATATCGAAATTTTGAATATTTAAAGGAGTTAGAAGTTTTAATTTGACAAAAGCAAATCAGTTTATTAAAGGCCAAATGATGCTGAATACTGAATCAGTGAACTCATTGGAGTGTCATGTTTGAAACACTGAATATTTTGATAGTTAAAACACCGACTATCAAATCTGGCCAATACGATTGTTGGTATGGAAAGACCGGGATCGAATTTATTCGAAAACCATTCCGACCAACAAATACGTGAAGATCTCAGAAGATGATCGAGATGGAGCATTGAAGACCGTGGATTTTCATAATCGGAAGAACCACTAATATTCTCTGCCTGGCAAGCAGAGATAAGCCGTGATTCTGTCGTAGTTGGAATCTACGGGTTGCAAGGACTTCTCGCTACTGATCAATGGGGTGATTCCTATATGGATGCAATAGGAGAGTGCCTTCGGTTCATCCTGTTCCTGGATGACGTATATGGACGAATGTCTGACAGAGTATTTCCAAAGGGTCACGTACGTTGATTTCTTCAAACGTGCTATAGTGTTGGCGGGGAATCGCCGTTCTCTTAGCTTAACTGCTAGAGTATTTTTGTGGACGTCAATTAGTGATATCTGACGGATCTGACGATGTGGCATTCAAAGTGAATGACGACCAGATGATCAGAAGTTAATTCTGGCCTCAAGCCTCATCAACCGGGAAATGACAAAAATCGGGCAGGCAGCATGGCTATGTGGGTCGCTCCCATTAGGGTGTATGATCACCTATCTAGAGGAAATCCTATTGTTTCTTAAATCTATGTTTCGATGCTGTCCCTTGTCGGGAGACGGTTGCTGATCCCAACCGTCGGTGATATACATTCGATACTCTCAAGCGAAATGAGGGGTCGGTCATGTGAGGGCCAGGTTGCAAGAAGTTCTTGTTGAACCCAGTGTATTCGTCTCTAGAGATACACTATCGGAAGGTGGACCCATACCTTGTCAAGTTGGAATCCAATCTCCAATAAGCGCCTGCGGGTTTTGATTGTATACTATATATGTGGAGCGTGAGATGCAAGCGTTCTACTAGATTCTATTTACTTGTATTTAGACATTATTATAATATCAGACAAGATATTAGTTTCAAAACTGTTTTGGGTTATCGTAAGGTAAAAACCGTCCGTGTTTATGTGTGGATTTGGTCTTACGATTATCCTTTTCTTTTGAAAAGATTTTTGAACTCTAAAATCATGATTGGATGATTCACCCTTATTACTGTGCGAGTTTATCTCACTCTGGTTCACCAGACTGACCCGGTATTTGGTAAATGCTCGGGTTAGGCCGGGTTGTACAGGTTCAGGTTATCGACTGCTGTGAAGAGACGAGCTGGAAGAGTCCAGACGTATGATATTACTATTCCGCTGTGTGTTATATGAGGACAGATTAGTATCACTGTCCAGATGTGTACTCTGATATTGTAAGTATTTCAAAAGCTTTCAATAAAGGTTATTTCTGTATTATATTTTGTTCCACTGCGATGTGAGACTCTGTGTTGCTTTCTTCTTCTTCTTCTTCTATTCTAATATTTCTTCCTTTCTTATCTCACCCTCTAACTTCTTTCTATTAATGATCTGGAATATTCGATGTCTGAATGGTCAACACGGTAGTTTGATGTTGATTTTCGGAGTCGAAAATCCCGGTTCGTTACAAATACGGACGACTTTTACCTTACAATAACCCAAAACATTTTTGAAACCAATATCCTTTCTGATATTATGATAGTGTATAAATACAAGTAAATATCAATCTAGTGGAACGCTTGCATCTCACGTTCCACATATATAGTATACAATCCAAAATCGCAGGCACTTATTCGAGATTGGATTCCAACTATGACAAGGTATGGAACCACCTGCCGATAGTGTATCTCTAGAGGCGAATACACTGGGTTCAACAAGAACGTCTTGTAACCCGGCCCACACATGACCGACCACTCATTTCGCTTGAGTGTATCGAATGTATATCACCAACGGTTGGGATCAACAACCGTTTCCCGAAAAGGGACAACATCGATAGATTAAAGAAGCAAATGGATTTTCTCTAGATAGGTGATTATACACCCTAATGGGAGCGACCCACATAGCCATGCTGCCTGCCCGATTTTTGTCATTTCCTGGTTGTGAGGCTTGAGGTTTGAATTAACTTTAGAACATCTGGCCACCATTTACTTTGAATGGCACATCGTCAGATCCGTCAAATATCACTAATTGACGTCCACAAAAATACCCTAGTTAGAAGATACCCAACTATGACACGTTTGAAGAAATCAACGTACGTGACCCCGTTGGAAATACTCTTTCAGACATTCATCCATACGAGTCATCCAGGAATAGGATGAACCGAAGGCACTCTCTTACTGCATCCTAGGAATCACCCTATAGATCAATAGCGAGAAGTCCTTGCAATCCGAAGATTCCAATCACGACAGAATCACTGTTGAAATACCTCCGGCCGCTAAACCAGAGAGATTCAACCAGTAGTTCTTACGCTCACGAAGATCAACGGTCTTCAATTTCTCCATCTTCAATAATCTTCTTTCATATATTCGCTGGTTGGAATGGTTTTCGAATATAAATTCGATCTTGGTCTTTCCGTACCAACGATTATATGGGTTAGATTTTGATAGTCGGTGATTTAACTATCAAATAAATAATTGTGTGAATAACATGAGTTTACCAGTTCAGTACCAACACTACATGGCCTCTTTAATTAAAACGATTAACGACGGTTAATCTTAAATCCTTAAATATTTCAACATTTCAAAGATAACTTATTTGACGTAAGATCATTATTTCAAACTAATCCACTTTCATATTTAAGAAAATATCATTTTTTTTATTCTATTATCGCTTAAAACCCATTTACTATTTCATTTCTTATAACCATATTGGAAAACGACTCATCTTATTTCACCCATTGTACTTAATTCCCTTATTAAGTAACATTAATTAATGCTTTACACCTCACTTCCTTTTTATAAACTTTGTTTATAGATCATGGTTTGATAAAACCCTTTCATTATCGATTTCCTTATTTTACTTAATTTAAACATTAAGCAAACATGCAGCCACATTTGCTTAAATTTTCTTCTTCCATTTTGTTAGAAAGACTTGGGTTTTATATAAACCAGTTCATGAAAAACGAAATCATATTTCATTTCAGCTTCGATTATCTTTCATAAATGATTCTCATTTAAGTAGAAATCTCTTAATTTAAATTAATAATTCACTTCACCGTTAACTACTGTATAATTAATTAACTTATTTATTTGCTAAATAAATAATAAATTTCCTTTTTAAAATCTCATTAAAACTAAACCATTATTTGTTATCCAGTTTCGTTGGATTAATTCAAACAATTGGTCTAAAAATCAACTTAGTCAAATAATTGACTTTGCAAATCCAAAATACGATTATCTCATTAACCAGTTCCAAATAATTCTTTATTTAAATTAATTAAGAATATAATTTACTTAAATAATTTCTTTTAATTATCTTCCAAAATGATTATTCAATTATATCATTAAGTTAGTTTCTACTTATTCGCTCATAAATCTGATAAATATCAGAAATTTCCTTTATAAAATCAATTATAAGCTCGATAAATAAATAATAAATATTTTCCCTTTTTACAAACTTTAATTCAAATTAATAGATTTAAAAAAAAATCTATTTTTAGTCATAAAATAAATTTTATAATCTCATTCTCGTTGATTTACCCGACGGTGGATTGATATTTATAAAACGGTTAATTCATAGGCCATGTACTGCCAATCACTCAACCAATAGCACCCATTGATTTAAACCAAACAAATGGTGAATTTTAGGTCAATATTCAATAACCAAATCAGCCATCTAATCAAAACAATTCAATTCAAATAAATAATGGTCTCATAACATTCTTTAACGACAATTCAATATCAACCACAACAATCAATCAAAACAACTCATTTATTAAAACACGTTTATTTTGTAAACGTGACTAATAAGGTAAGTTACCTTAATTGGGACCAATCGTTAAAATAACGATTTGTTTTCACTAAAATTAAACGACGTTTAATTTCGTCAGTTCAAACAATATATATCAACAATAAGTCGATCATTAGCAACCATAGCACACAAAAATAAAAACCCAACTTATAAAATATAAGTGGGGAGAACTGAGTGAGTTTAACTCACCTTTGTTTGATTCCGTCGTTAGATTAGCTCGTTTCAGTCAAATTAAACGACGTTTAATTTAACCGAGAAATCCAGCTGCTGTCTGCCCTGCTCGGTTCCCTTCCATCACGTAGTACTTGTCTTCACGGTTCCGGTGATTTTCGTTTCGTCGAATTATGATTTATGATTACGTGAGTTTCCGAAATAAATATTTAAAGTTTATTAAACTAAATAAACTTTTAATTAAAGAAAAGTTGGTCCTTACCAAATTCTTTCAGCCCATGTTCATTATAAACAAACCCGCACCCACTTATATCCCTCAAAACCATCGGAACCCTACCATTCCTCTAACCGTAGCCGCCACAAAAACATTCCAGAGAAAAAGAAATGGAAACCCTCCATGACCGAAACCTTCCTTCATCAATGCTCTCTCTCCAGCGTGGCTCGAACCCTCCGTGCTTCTGTTGCTCCGTCCCCCTACCCTTCGATCCCTAAACCGAGGCTGAACCCTAGTCATCACGAACAGATAAGTATTTTCCCAATTTAGTTTCGGTATTATTATTATTATTATTATTTTGAGTGTTTTCAAATTTGGTTTATTCTCAAACTGTGTTGATCTCGTTTAGAACACACCGTGTATTTATACTAGTGAATGATCCCTATAAGGTCATTGTCCATTTCGAATTGTAACATCCTAGGTTAGATTTTAGCTGTGAGCTAAGTTCTTAGGCGTTTACCCTTTTCATTTCAGTTGTATTATCAACTGTGTACCTTGATGGAGACTGTAAATGGCTGCGTACGCTCAGAAGTGTAGTGTGAAGATTTTGTGTTATATTTTCATGTACTGGTTTGGTTCATATTTATACACAAAGATCGAACTGTTTGTGTATTGATTTGGTACAGCTATGAAACCCTTGAGTTTTTTATTCACCACGTCCCTTGCCTGTAAAGATTTGATGGTGAATATATTCATATATTAGATTTCTTTCTAGCTGTCTGTATTGTCTATTCACATTGGAATTTCAGATTTTTTTTCCCTGTTCGAAATATTTGTTCAGCTTTTATAGATTTTTAGGAGGAATAGCTTCATATACTTAGCTGTATAGCTATTTCTTTAGCTGATTTGATGTAGAAAAATATCAATAATTTAGTTTTCTTTTGAACAGTTTGTGTACTGTTCTTGTTTGATTTGGTTGTGCACTTTACGGTTTTCATGTGGTATTTTCCTGATTGGAAATCTTTCATCTTTAAATATGTCTATACCTATATTTCTAGCTATTCATAGCTGTAATTTTTTTCTTAGGTTGATTGGTGGACAGTGGTGCTTTGACGGAGATGGTGATGGCTGCGCCGTGAGCAGTAAAGATAGTGTTAAAATTTAAGTACCATACATGAAAATTTCAAATTTGATTTTGTATACTTCTTGTACAAATTGATTTGTGTACTTACTTAAAGATTTGGGACAGATGTATATATATTGGCCGAAAGGGTTTATAAATAAGATTTTCTGAATTAGCTGTTGTAATTTATTTATTTTCTCTTCTCTTTTCGTTTTACTGTTGTTGAGACAAGATTTTGATTGATGCCAACATATAATGGTGCAATGAAGATCATTTCATAGAGATAAAGTTTTTTACTTTGAGTCGTGTTAGAAATATGTTAAAATCTATCCTCAAAGTATAACACGAATGCACAAAATAATATCATATCTTCGTTGCTGAAATCTGTATATTTGAGGAATTGAAAAGTCACAGAAAAAGCCCAAACAGTCCAGGCTCCGACCAGGAAAGAGTGTAGAGTGATATAGACTGTGGACCGAAGTTCTCCGGTCCACAGCCATAAAACGGTCGACCGCCCAAAAAGGACAAGTCGACTGGTTCTACTGTGTTTTTTGAAACAGAAACTAAAACGGTCGACCGCCCAAAAAGGACCAGTCGACCGGTTTATGTGTTTTTGCACATAACGGCTATTTTTCTGGAATTTACAATTCAACCAGTCGACCGGTGATTTTTGACCTGTCGACCGTTTCCGAAACAACAAGCTTTTTCCTGAAGGGTTGCTTCCATTCATCAAGAGTTTTCTCTTCAATTTTCAATGGAAACGGATGCAATCTTTTGTAAAAACTCTTCATGAAGGAATGAAACTATTCTACACTATAAATAGACTTGAAATCATACTTTCAAATCACCGATTCTTTCTCTAATTTCTGATCTTACTTTCTAGATACTCTTGCATTCTAAAAGCTCTCAAATATTTCAATTGCTTATTGAATCATTGAAATTATTTCATATCTCTTGATTCAATAAGTAATATACTTCCTTCAATCTTCACATACAAATTATACAATCGAGGATAAGATTATAGGAAGGGTGTACTACAAGTGACTAGTCCGTGTATTGAAGACACAATATATAGTCAATCACCAACTACTTTGAATTGAAATTCCGGTTAGCCTGTAACCGTTCAAATCAGGTGGGTAAGCTTGTGGCCCGTGAAATCAAGTGGTGTGTTGTAAACCTGTTCCTCCGGCTGAAGCGAGGTTGTTGATTAGTGAAAATCCAGAGAGAGGTCTGGGACTGGACGTAGGACGGTGCTCCGAACCAGTATAAAAAGCCCTGGTGTGATTTTTCCATTTTTACTGCATTTACTATACGACTGTTCTGTGATTAGCTATTACTTTATACTTGAATATTGTTTGTCATATTACATGATCCCTTGTGTGTATATTATACTTAGCACGTACGCACTCGCAATTTCAACTGTTTTCTTGCAGCTTTTGTTTGGCTTAACATTAGAACATAAGTTGTCTATCAATGATCTAAATGAAAAGGTCAAAGCTCTAAACTATGCCATAAAATATCAGTTATATTATTTCCATTTTAAACAGTGTATCGAATTTTGCTTTGCTTTATCCGTCTCTGTAATGGTAGAACATGTGTTTGTCGAATTAGTTGGAGTGATAATATGTTGTTTTCTTTGTATGTCACTTCTAGCTAATATGTAATGGGTTTCATGTTGTAGTTTGCCTTTTTCTCGAAATCATGATTATATGGAAATAATTCTCGTATAAATTTTGATTGTGTATATATATATATTTAGCTCGTTCATTACGACTATTTTAAATAAATAAAATATTTCAAATAAATGGTCAAAAAATACGGGACATTACATCAAATCCACCATCAAACAGGCCATTTCTTGAAATCTCATTGTTTTCCTTGTCAAAGTTGGTCTAAATGACCAATATCAATAGTAGTCGATATTGATCACTCAACCGTAATCACTAACAACCACTAAGACCAAGTATTTTGCTGTAATTGGTTAAATACTTTTCCAGTTAAAACGTACGACGTTCGTTTCAAAATCCTGCTGGTCATCAAGTCTTGAAACCCTTCTTGTCGCCAAGTCCACTTACTTCCTCTAGATCAATATGCGCATCCCGAAGCTCTTCACGAATCAATCCTAATACTAAATCGGTAATAAATGGCATATACAATCAAATTATGCAAGCAAGCAACCATGCAATCAACGGTCTTATAAATGACTAAAATAACATATAAATACCAATGGTATCATCAATTGGATAAAAAAAATTTATCTAAGACAAGCAAAGTGGGATATATGACAAAATGTCGTAAATCTAGCAATATCGATAAATAGTATACAAATGGTAAAAAAAAACGTGATATTTAATCTTAAAACATTATTTAAAAATAATCCATTTATAAGAATATTTGCTAGATTTTATTATGTTAGAAATCCCATTCAAATTCATTTAAGTTCAAAAACATAGTTTTTATACTATACGAACAACTATAGTAAAGTGAGAGATAATATTACTCACCTCAACCAAATCATCCCAAACTTGCTTCATAGCATAGAGCTCATCAGTACGGGTCCAAGCAAGAAATGACATCTGAGTCGGACATCGCATGAGAAAGCTATGAATAACACATTTTTTAACGATTTAAACACCGAAAATAAATCAAACAATCAAAAATTACCAAAATGCCCAAGGTTTCTTCCCCATTTCTAGTTCCCTGTATCATGCGAAAACTCATATGTGCGTGCATCAAAAAAGGTTACAGAGCTAGAGTCGATGGAATCCAATTGTGTCAGCGTCGTTGAACTTCTCTTCGAAAACTCAGCATGTCCACATCTAAAAGTTCGAATTTGGATCCCTATGACAAAATATGTCCTAACACATGAGCTACAGGGAATGTATGATCCCTATTAGTATCGCACCCCACATCCTATGACTATATTGCCCTAAACTCTTTCGATCGAATAAACTCCCGATGAAAAGCTTAACAACGATCTAAATGCACTAGAATTCTCCCATGTGAGGTACGAAATCAAATCCTAGCTAGCCAATAAAATGTTGATCTCAACTACAAATCATCTAGGTGGTAAAAAAAGATGGGCTTATAGAGAATCGATGCACAAATTCGAATATATATATATATATATCATAATTTTTAAGTAAGTGGAAAGAGTAATTTTGATTTCTAAATTTGCAAAACAATTTCCATAGACAAAGCAATGCAACCGTAAAAATGAGGAAGAATGGCGCGAAGATGGGTCCAAAAATGAGTGGATAGGGTTTTAGTATAATTTTATTATTCGATTCTCGCATTTCAATTTCAAGAGTAACCGATGCACGTTTTAGTTCCATACGATCAAATGACACATCCAATCGTAACGAAACTTGACAACGCATATCACCTCAATAATACGATTCTAATGGTACATGTTTCATCGTAATTCGAGACTATGCTTTGAAATGATAATTTTATGTGTATTTCGAGATGCTTCTGATCCTTAAATTGCCTAATTTCGAAATATAGCGATCCATTTACTATCTCTCCATATAAGGAACATTATGAACTCAATGAAACTAGACTCGAGTTCTGACTCGACCGTTTGTGAAAATCACCTTTAGTTACTATTTAAATATCTAATCATTAAAATTCAGGTCATTACAATTAGTATCTTAATATAAGTTGAATATTTTGGTAATCACTACTTCAGCAAAATCCAAACCAAAATATATATCAAAACATAAAGAGATAGGTTTAATATTAATCAAAAATTAAATTGTTAACTTTTAGGATTTTTAACAATAATGTTCTGGAGCCATACGAATTCAACAAGTGTGAACTAATGGTTCTCATTGTTTTTGGCCTAACACTGTACCTCTTTTCCGAGCCATCTAAGAAGTTCGTGAAAATAAAATAATTCTTTTTGAATAGTGTAATATAGGAGGGAAAAGAGTATATTCCGTATGGATTTTGTTTATATGAGTTGTGTTGGACGTACAGATAGTGATGATGAGAATGAATACTTGTAGCATATAGCAGTGAAATGGTGAATTCGAACTTGTGGGTCAAGTCAGTTCATATATCCATATAAGTGTTAATATTTACATTATGAAACTATATAAAGTAAATAAAAGCAAAACATGTTTGTATCCAGGGACGAAGGTAAAGGGGACAAGTTAGGGCCATGAACCCTTTTTAATTTTAAAATTATGCACAAAGAGTTTAAAAATGAATTTGTGGGTTACTTATGTACTTGATACTGGATAACTTAAGAATTTTTTGAGCTTTTGATTTTATCTTATTCATGTACTTTTGATCGAGTGTGTATGTATTTTGAACGTTTAGTTTGATTTTCTTATGCTGACTAGTTAATGAAACTCTATTCAGTGTATAAAGGTATAATTGTACTTTAATACCTTGCTAATTAATTAGTTGAGTTGATTTCTAGACAACACATTTTATTGTGAAAAAAAATGTAAACAAATTTGAGTAAAGTAGCACTTAAATTTTTGGCTACTTTTTTTAACCACTCATTTTATTGCGAAATATTATGGACAAGTCATTAAGAAAAAGCCCTCCTCTCTTGTTGTAATTCTGGCTTCATCCTTGTTGGTAACTATGCTATAATGATCGAACCGATAAGTTTGGTGTATGTTTCTTTTGGAAAACTAGTACTTTAAATAATGATAAGAAATTTTTTTACAACCATAGGGAGCATTAGGAAAAAAAGATAGGTGTATTACACAATTTTGATACTAAAAAACAATTCTACTTTCCCAAGCATTTCTTTAAATAAGTGAATAACGCACTCGAATACAAACAAGAAAAAAATATAACTAAAAGAGCAAGAATTGTTAGTCTTAGTTATCCAAAAGAGAAACAGACCTGCATCAACTTCAAACCCTAGCAACACTGGTTGGTAGGTCGACTTCTGCATTTTCCCTTTTGTTTCTCTTATTTGTTTCATATCTTTTCATTTTTCTTTTAAGTAAGAAATCATATTATGCAATATAGGGCTGTCTTTACTTCTAGAGATTTTAAAGTAGAAAAATTAGACACGATATCCGCTAGGTGTTTTATTTTACGATGCTTAGCTTTAGAGTGGAAGCATATAGATTCTTCTATTGAGTATTGGATGTGTCCTGCTCAACTGATTGGTCTCGTTTTTCATGCATCGCATTTTCACCATTTTGATTGAGTATCCCTAGGGAAGTCGGCTCATCAATTGTGTTTTGATTGTTTCATTAACATTTAATAAAATTGTGTGGAGAAAAATAATGTCACTCACTCTATAAAAATATAGGCCAAATAATAGGACTGGAGCTGTTAGAATTCGAGTTAGATTTAAATCATGTGCTTGTGCTATACAAGTTTCTTTTTTGTTACGTTATACGTTAATTTTATCATCTTGAGTTAACCGATTTTTAAGATTATCTTAACTAGAATTTCCTATTATGGAAGAATCTTCAACATTTCGATCATTTATATTTTGAGAAGAATCCACCTCCATATGTGCATTATTTGATGATGTGATCTTATCATTGACAAGAACCGCACTTTGCTGAATTGAAAATGATTTTCTGAGTGTGCGAGACTTTAACACTTTATCGGTTTCCATTCGTATTTGACGTGCTATATGAAAGCCTATCATTTTAATCAAGAAGGAATATTCTTACGGTTAGAAAAAGAGCTAGAAAATTTTACTTATACTGAAGCATTGGTAATTTTTATGATTTTTCTTTAAAAACTGCCTGATGAAATGAAGGCAGCTAGGTTACTCGCTTGTCCACCACAGCGGCTTCCCTTTTGACTAGCCAAGCACAGAGGCTTTTGTCCTCAACTGAGTTATAGGTTTTATGGGAATCCACCTCCACACCTTGAATGGGAGTAGAGAAGACAGGTATCGAACCCGTGATCTCGTTAACAGGAAGCAGGTAACATACCATTGCGCCACTACTTAACTTTTATGATTTTTTTAGTCAACTTATCTAATTTTATTGTGGTTCCTATTACTAAGGTCGTATGACTAATACTTTCTACGATATAATAGTGTAGGAGAAGATTAAACACTTGAATCTAAATAAATTTGATAGTTATAAATCCTTGTTTATGTGCATAGCCATAATCCATTGTTTCAACATCATACATCCTCTTCCATAGAAGTACAAATCACCTTCTAGAATATTATCCCAGCCCTCTTTAGAATTAAAATTTATAACATAAATATTAGTGTAATAACCCGGAAATGCGAGCCAGTTTAAAATTTTTATTTTGGCAATTTTAGCGAATTTTGAATATTTAAAATGAATTATTTTAAATAATAAGGACGAGAAATTTATTTTGAATGGAATTCGAACGTATATATTATATACGTCGTCGTTAGAATATAAATAATTATATATAATTATAAAAGGAATTGAAAATGGCGTGGTAGTTCGATAATTCGATTTCAAACTTCAATTGAATGTACCGGGTGCAAAATAAACCGGATTTTAGCAAAACCAAAAATAATAGGATCTAATTGATGATATCTTTCCAACGAATCCGAAGAATAAAAATTCCATAGCGGGGATCAAAAGATATGTCCAGTTGAAAATTCTGAATAGTCGCTATGGAATTCAGGCCCTTAAAAATAGCCATTTTGCAAACGACCTCGGATTTCGACGAAACCACTTTTGTTGGATCCGTGATGTCAAATTATTGCTAGATTCCAAATTTCATAATTTTTCGAATCAATATGTGAGCGTGGCAAAGGAAAACGCGTTTGACCAGTTTCAGTTGATTTTAATCGACTGGAAAATGGCCATTTTTCCAACGGTCTCAGAATTTGACGAAACTAGTTTTGTTAGGACCGTATCGTCAATACAAAGTTAGAAAATATTTTTCTGGAATTTTTAGAGTTCGTATGTGACCCCAGTAAATTGAAATGCATGTTTAAAATAGAATATATAGATTTAAATGTAAATTCAACGGAAACTGATCGAAACAATCGAATCAGCTTACGATACATTTTCCATTGTGTTCGGAATGGGCGTAATTAGCTATGGACGACAGGCGGTGGGTCTCATTTTGAGGTCGAAATGAAAAGTCAACTTTAAAGGGACAATTAAATAATTAAAATATTATAAACTATATATTCTCTCACCTCTCCCTCCCTCTTTCTTCTTTACAGTCAAACAAAAAAATAAAAAAATAAACCTGTTAAACCCTAGAAGGGTGCCGCCCTCTGCCAGACCACCATCGCCGGAGGCGACGGACCACTCCTCCCTCAGGCGGCGCACCCGCTCCGTTCTCCCTCCCCTCCCTTTCCTCTGGCACAAGCTCCAACGCTCGAACCCCCACATCGAAGGAGCCCACCGCCTGGTGCCCAAGCCCTGCCGCGCCACGCCACCATCGCCTCCACCCTCGCCACCTCCTCATCGATGGTCCCCTCCGCCTCTCGATCCTCCTCCCCTCTTCTATTCCAGACCGCAAGCACCCCACCACCAACCCGACGCGACGAACCCCTTCTTCCCCTTCTGCGCCTTCTTCTCTTCCCTCTTTCGATTTGAACAACCCCCAAGGCTAAAAAAAAAGACTGTAAGTTTTTACTTTCTTTAATTTATTTTATTTATTAAGGGTAATCAGTTTTATCTTTATTTACGTTAGCGAACAATAAAAATGAGGTTTTTATCGCTTCGAAGAATAAACTACAAAGCTCGAATTTTTATTTTTGAAAAGTATATTTTTATACATACATGAAGAGTTTTTAAATAAAAGAAATGATTTTTCTATATGCATGCACCGAATAACAATATAATTTTTATATTGTAGAAAGGATAAAAATATAATTTTTATATAATAGAGAAGTATAAAAATATGATTTTTATACTAGTGGCATATTAAAAGTACTATTTTTATATAAAGTAGAAGTATTAAAAATATAATCTTTATATTTGAAAAGGCGAAATCTTTATATTTGAAAAGGCGAGATCTTTATATAGAGAAGAGCGTGATAAAAATATAATCTTTATATTTGAAAAGGCGAAATCTTTATATTTGAAAAGGCGAGATCTTTATATAGAGAATAGCGTGATAAAAATATAATCTTTATATTTGAAAAGGCGAAATTTTTATCTATATAGTAGCGGTGTAAAAATAGAATTTTTATCTATATAGTAGCGATGTAAAAATAGAATTTTTATCTATGTAGTAGTAGTATAAAAATATAATTTTTATATACATAGCAACAATATAAAGATGTGATTTTTATATATGTAGTGGCTACGGGCAACGAAAGTAACAAAAGGCGAGAACAGTGATGATTCCCTACATTGAAGTGTCGTGGAGTTAGGATAGCTTTGGTGAGAACTTCTCACTTTAACTTTTCTTTTCTAGTTATATAAATATATACTAGGATGCAGACGGTGTTTAGTAGCACCCGACACCATCGTCCACAGACCATAGACTTGTTTGTTTGGTTGTGTAGTTGGTTAGATTATTTGATTTGAATTTGATTGTTTGGTGAAATGGAATGGATTTGATTGATATGTGTGGCGTGGGCCATTATTAGACCGGGGATAAGGCTAGGCCTTGTCCCGTTTCTAGTATCGTGTCGTTATGCCGCCGAAAATTTCTAAAATAAATTAGAAAAATAAAAATATCATTTTATTGAATAAATGAACCGAATAGAATATTCATAGGTTGAATAAAATAATTTGATCGTTGAAAATATAATTTTTAACGTGAATGTGAATAAATAAATATTCATTTGCAAACCGGACGGTTTGTTTATGTACACCTATTTGAAGGATATTGATTGGGACGATAAATTTTACACATCGCCCAACTACACAAATAAAATCTGTGTTTGATTGTTTGAAACCCCACACGGGTATTGGGATAAAATACGACATACACTAATCCCAGTAATTAGTTATATGTCGATCGATGGATCGACAGGCTGTTATAAGCGTTAGATATCTATTTTTGATGCTTATACAGTGTAGTGCACTTTGGATGATGGTTGATTATTTATCGTTGCTATTATATACATGTGTTGTATGGAATCCATATAATTAACTTTATATGGTAATTGATTGGGCCTCATTCCAATTTAGAAAATAAAGAAAATTATAAAGGTTCATGTGTTGGCCGTACTCATCCGTTGAGATTAGTCATGTGTTGATCGAAATATTTTAACAATAAAATTTACATATTTATCATATATAAAATTAGAAACTAATTGGAAAATAGATAAGATGAGTGGTCTCCTGGATATTGATCTGATGTTGGTTTCGGCCTTCGGGGTTAATATTTAGGGAATCGTTCTCTTACTAATTTACGGTTGGAGTCTGATTTAAATCAAACGATAGATACCATAATTTTTATAAAATATATTGAATAACAAAAATAGTCACACGTGGACAGTACTCATTCGTTGAGATTAGTCATGTGTTGACAAAAATATAGATTCACGTATTGAATAGAATAAATATTCATTTGTTGAATAGAAAATGAATTTGATTTGAATTGAATAGAAAATGAATTCGAATTGAATTGAATAGAAAACGAATTTGAATTGAATTGAATAGAAAATGAATTTGAATTGAATTGAATAGAAAATGAATTCGAATTGAATTGAATAGAAAATGAATTCGAATTGAATTGAATAGAAAACGAATTTGAATTGAATTGAATAGAAAACGAATTTGAATAGAATTGAATAGAAAATTAATTTGAATTGAATTGAATAGAAAATGAATTTGAATTGAATTGAATAGAAAACGAATTTGAATTGAACTGAATAGTAAACGAATTTGAATTGAATTGAATAGAAAACGAATTTGAATTGAATCGAATAGGAAACGAATTTGAAATAGAATTGAAATAGATTTGAATTTGAAATGAATGTTGAAATTGTTTTTGAAACAAATTTGAAACGATTTATAAAATTCGTTTAAAAAGGGGAAATCGACGAGATATATATAATATATATATATATTATATATATAATGGCCTGAATAGAACACGCCGCGCCGCGGCAGTTCATAAATTTCGACCATTGACTTCGAACGTACATTACGGAAGATCCGACCGTTGGATTCTCCTAAAATCGGAACCGTTGGGTTCGTATCGAAAAGATCTTTCTAATGAATATTAGAAATTTAAAATCTAACGGTTGGATTTGGAATTATGTCCAAATCAAATTTGGAAAAGGTAGCTGTAAGTGCAGTTCGATGGCCGTTGATGGAAATCGACTGTACGGGCCTTGATAAAATTATTAAAAATAATAATAATTTGTGTAAAATCATAAGAAATGATTTGGGAAAAATTGGGATGAAAAACTCCATATTTGAAAAGATAAAAATAGATTTTTATCGAAATGAACTAGTTTTGAACTAAAATTAAAACCCATTTATTTTTAAATAAATAAATTGGATTTGAAATGGGTTTTAAATAGAATTGATCTGTGGGTTTATCGTGAACAGTGTTTTAAATAACACTTGTTCTTTAACCCGATAATAAATGGAATGTGATTTGGGTTTATCGTGAACTGTGTTTTAAATGACATTAGTTCTTTAACCTAGAAAAGGGAGTTTTGATGAATCTGCAATTAGATTGAAATGTGAATTGATAATTTAAATTATCAAATTTGGAAAATGAGCGAGAATGGAGTATCACCAGTTTTGCTCCAAAGCGATAGTTAAATCTTTAATTAGATTTGAACGTGAAATGGTAATTAATTTTACCGATAACGCCGTGGTGTTAGATATGGAGTATTACCAGTTTTGCTTCATGGGATGAATAGGTTGGGATTGGGAAATAAAATAACTAATTACTTCGGTGTGGTTCGCTAATTTCGACTAGTTTGGAAAACCATAATTTGGTTTGAAATGACATCCAAAGGAAGATTAAAGAATAAATTCAAAGAATTTATCTTGGATAAAATTAATGGGAACCTTTCCCTAAGAATATGAAATTTAGAAACTAGATGTAGGTTAGCTAAGAAGAATGGTTTCCTGGTATTGATCTGATGTTGGTTTCGGCCTTCGGGGTTAATATTTGGGAAATTGTTCTCTTGTTGATATACGGTTAGTAGCTACTGAATTGGAATGAGGCGTATGTTGTATTTGTGTAACATTTGTTTTTAATATACGCGGGTTGTTCGGAAAGTCCAGGTTTATACCCATTCTGAATAACCGATTCGACGATAAGTCGAAGATGATGACGGTGGTCGAAGACCAGAAGTCTTCACATCGTTTGGATAATTACTGATGATCCTGCTTGGGCTGTACACCCAAGAGGATGGAAATAGTTGGTGGTCGTCCAGACGTACTTGGAGATCGATGGATATGCGAGGAAAGTTCCTCCGGTTTCGTTCAGACCCAGAACGAACTTGTAAATGGATTGTGTGTCTGACATTGGATTTTATTCTGTGTTGATTGATTTCGGTTAAATATATATCTGTTTGGCGGCGGAGAATTTATTCTCTTGCTTAACGCCATTCTCTGAGACGTACGAGCTTAGAGGTTATATATCGATAGATATCAATCGCACGGCATGAATTGCCTGTGTGGCACGCTGAGTTGCATGGATCAAGGCTTCTGTTGAAAAGCAAAGTCTTATGGTTGATGATCAAAGCACGGCCTTTATGGCAGCTTTGTGTTTAGCGTGGATTTGCGAGCCTCACACCTCGGTATGAGTTAAAAACGGGAGAGTGACCGCTGGGAGAACACGACGTTTCTTTCTAGCTATGGGTGATGTCAGTGACCTACCAACCCTGACATTTATATACTTTTTACCCGCGTGGTTGTTGGATGCGAGGCGCCTCGATTATAGGTCTGTAAGGAACGGGAAACGTGTGTTCAGGAATAACTAATCCTCAAACGTAAGAGATGACCGACCCAGTCGATTCCATGGCTTGCCCAGAGTGTGTAGTCCCGAGGCATTTGCTAGAGTGTCTCGAAGCGGAGAGGATCTTGCCCCTTGCCTCGACTCATGATGGAAATCCAATTTCCAATACGTGATATTGCGGTTTTAATTGTAGAACTAGTATGGCGACATGATATATGGTACCCATGCCGTCTATGATTGATATTTATGATTGAAATTGTTTTGACACTATACACTTATAATAGTATCAAATGATTTGTTTTAAACGTATCAAGCATGTTTGGCTATTATAAGGGAAAACCCTATCATCCGGCTTGCATTGCATTGTGTGATGGGACCTGGGTCTTATAATAGCTTCATTTTTTGAAAAAGCATTGCGTTGTCTTTTCTATACACTGGTATTCTTGGGAGGAAACCCATTCCGTGTTATACGGCGTGGTCCCTTGAATTACTCTCTTTTAAAGTAAAGTTTTAAATAACTGTTTTAGTTCTCACACCAGTCACATGACTGACCTGGAGTTTATTGTTTTAACCTAAACTCTGGGTGCCCTTATTTTCTACACAGGCAGCTAGTAGTTTTGGTTTTGCAGATTTATATTCACAGGATCCTGGTTTACAGCTGGAATGATATCCGGAAAGCTCTGTATCCGTATATCACCTTCAATTGTGCTTTGTATTATTTTTCCGCTGCTATGTAATTTATTGTAATCTCTGATATTTGTCAAATGTAATCTATTCTTTATACTCTATATATTCTTGTATTCTGATGGAATTGTTGTAATAACAATGAAATATTCTTCTGACTGCGTTACAATTTGTCCTGTTCTCAAAACGATCAGGGGTTTCGAACGGTCTTTGTCGGTTTAACGACCGATTCAGATCGAGCGAAATTCCCGGCCGTTACATTTGGTATCAGAGCTTTGGTTTACAAAGCTCGAGAACGAGACACATTAGAACCATACGAAAGAATTCATCAGATATTGGATTAGTAATATCCAATTAAAATGACTCGTTAGAGATAGGATCAGTAGTATCCTAGAACGAGTGTGAAGAGTATATTTTTCAAATAAAACAATTTTGTTTTGCAATTTAAACTAAAGTATATGTATTTGAATATTTATTTATTTTGAATTTGGACAATCCAATATATAAAGATTTTTGCATATACGCGTCATGAACGTATATTCGAAGTTTTAATATACTGGATAGATATAGAATCACATTCTAGACACCTAGAGATGGTTCTGATGATTGATCGATCATCATCAGAACTTATGTTCGTGTTTCGAAGGTGTGATTTCTATATATTTCCATTAGACTGGTGTGAGAACCAAAACTTATATAGGTAGATTTATTGTTGTGAATTGGCATCAAAAACATGATTTTCTGTATATATGTATCGAAGTTATGAATTTGAAACATTAATCCACTAATTGATTGATGGTTGAGTTGTTTGTTAATTTGTTTGATAATTTTGAACCATTTAGCCTAATTGAATCAAATATTGAATTATATTGAAAATTGGTCGCATTTGCTTGCATATACATGTACTTACATTGAACAGGTCATAGCAAGGAGGCTAGAGTAGAGAATAAAATTTGTTTGCCCGACAAATAGGTACATGTTTACTATAATTTACTGTTTTGTTTGGGTGATCATGATTTTATGAGCCGACTGGCTAGCCGCTTGGCTTTTTCTTTTTCTTTTTGAGATCAGAGGGCCTGTATGGCAATTTCGGGATTTTCCAGGTGCTCCCGGTGCAGGGGAGGTTATGGCGAAATTTTTCGAAAATTTAGGGTGTTAGCCAAATTTTTGAAAATTTTGAAAAGTTCTTAGAAACTGAAAAGTTGAAGAACTTAAGCCGTAACGAAAACAAAGAAAGTTGAGTTGGTTTGTAAAACAACTTTCGACTTCGTTCCTTTTCGGGGACGAAAAGTTTTAAGTGGGGGAGATTGTAATAACCCGGAAATGCGAGCTAGTTTAAAATTTTTATTTTGGCAATTTTAGCGAATTTTGAATATTTAAAATGAATTATTTTAAATAATAAGGACGAGAAATTTATTTCGAATGGAATTCGAACGTATATATTATATACGT
Source organism: Allium sativum (assembly GCA_030737875.1). Taxonomy (NCBI): domain Eukaryota; kingdom Viridiplantae; phylum Streptophyta; class Magnoliopsida; order Asparagales; family Amaryllidaceae; genus Allium; species Allium sativum. The sequence continues at coordinate 530,383,443 of CM060916.1, forward strand.
CATCGTTAGAATATAAATAATTATATATAATTATAAAAGGAATTGAAAATGGCGCGGTAGTTCGATAATTCGATTTCAAACTTCAATTGAATGTACCGGGTGCAAAATAAACCGGATTTTAGCGAAACCAAAAATAATAGGATCTAATTGATGATATCTTTCCAACGAATCCGACGAATCGAAATTTCATAGCGGGGATCAAAAGATATGTCCAATTGAAAATTCTGAATAGTCGCTATGGAATTCAGGCCCTTAAAAATGGCCATTTTGCAAACGACCTCGGATTTCGATGAAACCACTTTTGTTGGATCCGTGATGTCAAATTATTGCTAGATTCCAAATTTCATAATTTTTCGAATCAATATGTGAGCGTGGAAAAGGAAAACGCGTTTGACCAGTTTCAGTTGATTTTAATCGACTGGAAAATGGCCATTTTTCCAACGGTCTCAGAATTCGACGAAACTAGTTTTGTTAGGACCGTATCGTCAATACGAAGTTAGAAAATATTTTTCTGGAATTTTTAGAGTTCGTATGTGACCCCAGTAAATTGAAATGCATGTTTAAAATAGAATATATAGATTTAAATGTAAATTCAACGGAAACTGATCAAAAAAACGAATCAGCTTACGATACATATCCCATTGTGTTCGGAATGAGGGTAATTAGCTATGGACGACAGTCGGTGGGTCTCGTTTTGAGGTCAAAATGAAAAGTCAACTTTAAAGGGACAATTAAATAATTAAATTATTATAAACTATATATTCTCTCACCTCTCCCTCCCTCTTTCTTCTTTACAGTCAAACAAAAAAAAATAAAAAACCCGCTAAACCCTAGAAGGGCGCCGCCCTCTGCCAGACGACCATCGCCGGAGGCGGCGGACCCCTCCTCCCTCAGGCGGCGCACCCGCTCCGTTCTCCCTCCCCTCCCTTTCCTCTGGCACAAGCTCCAACGCTCGAACCCCCACATCGAAGGAGCCCACCGCCTGGTGCCCAAGCCCTGCCGCGCCACGCCACCATCGCCTCCACCCTCGCCACCTCCTCCTCGACGCTCCCCTCCGCCTCTCGATCCTCCTCCCCTCTTCTATTCCAGACCGCAAGCACCCCACCACCAACCCGACGCGACGAACCCCTTCTTCCCCTTCTGCGCCTTCTTCTCTTCCCTCTTTCGATTTGAACAACCCCCAAGGCTAAAAAAAAAAAACTGTAAGTTTTTACTTTCTTTAATTTATTTTATTTATTAAGGGTAATCAGTTTTATCTTTATTTACGTGAGCGAACAATAAAAATGAGGTTTTTATCGCTTCGAAGAATAAACTACAAAGCTCGGATTTTAATTTTTGAAAAGTATATTTTTATACATACATGAAGAGTTTTTAAATAAAAGAAATGATTTTTCTATATGCATGCACCGAATAACAATATAATTTTTATATTGTAGAAAGGATAAAAATATAATTTTTATATAATAGAGAAGTATAAAAATATGATTTTTATACTAGTGGTATATTAAAAGTACTATTTTTATATAAAGTAGAAGTATTGAAAATATAATATTTATATTTGAAAAGGCGAAATCTTTATATTTGAAAAGGCGAGATCTTTATATAGAGAAAAGCGTGATAAAAATATAATTTTTATATTTGAAAAGGCGAAATCTTTATATTTCAAAAGGCGAGATCTTTATATAGAGAATAGCGTGATAAAAATATAATCTTTATATTTGAAAAGGCGAAATTTTTATCTATATAGTAGCGGTGTAAAAATAGAATTTTTATCTATATAGTAGCGATGTAAAAATAGAATTTTTATCTATGTAGTAGTAGTATAAAAATATAATTTTTATATACATAGCAACAATATAAAGATGTGATTTTTATATATGTAGTGGCTACGGGCAACGAAAGTAACAAAAGGCGAGAACAGTGATGATTCCCTACATTTAAGTGTCGTGGAGTTGGGATAGCTTTGGTGAGAACTTCTCACTTTAACTTTTCTTTTCTAGTTATATAAATATATACTAGGATGCAGACGGTGTTTAGTAGCACCCGATACCATCGTCCACATACCATGGACTTGTTTGTTTGGTTGTGTAATTGGTTAGATTATTTGATTTGAATTTGATTGTTTGGTGAAATGGAATGGATTTGATTGATATGTGTATGGCGTGGGCCATTATTAGACCGGGGATAAGGCTAGGCCTTGTCCCGTTTCTAGTATCGTGCCGTTATGCCGCCGAAAATTTCTAAAATAAATTAGAAAAATAAAAATATCATTTTATTGAATAAATGAACTGAATAGAATATTCATAGGTTGAATAAAATAATTTGATCGTTGAAAATATAATTTTTAACGTGAATGTGAATAAATAAATATTCATTTGCAAATCGGACGGTTTGTTTATGTACACCTATTTGAAGGATATTGATTGGGACGGTAAATTTTACACATCGCCCAACTGCACAAATAAAATCTGTGTTTGATTGTTTGAAACCCCACACGGGTATTGGGATAAAATACGGCATACACTAATCCCAGTAATTAGTTATATGTCGATCGATGGATCGACAGGCTGTTATAAGCGTTAGATATCTATATTTGATGCTTATACAGTGTAGTGCACTTTGGATGATGGTTGATTATTTATCGTTGCTATTATATACATGTGTTGTATGGAATCCATATAATTAACTTTATATGGTAATTGATTGGGCCTCATTCCAATTTAGAAAATAAAGAAAATTATAAAGTAAAGGTTCATGTGTTGGCCGTAATCATCCATTGAGATTAGTCATGTGTTGAACAAAATATTTTAACAATAAAATTTACATCTTTATCATATATAAAATTAGAAACTAATTGGAAAATAGATAAGATGAGTGGTCTCCTGGATATTGATCTGATGTTGGTTTCGGCCTTCGGGGTTAATATTTAGGGAATCGTTCTCTTACTAATTTACGGTTGGAGTCTGATTTAAATCAAACGATATATACCATAATTTTTATAAAATATATTGAATAACAAAAATTGTCACACGTGGACAGTACTCATTTGTTGAGATTAGTCATGTGTTGACAAAAATATAGATTCACGTATTGAATAGAATAAATATTCGTTTGTTGAATAGAAAATGAATTTGAATTGAATTGAATAGAAAATGAATTCGAATTGAATTGAATAGAAAACGAATTTGAATTGAATTAAATAGAAAACGAATTTGAATTGAATTGAATAGAAAATGAATTCGAATTGAATTGAATAGAAAATGAATTCGAATTGAATAGAAAACGAATTTGAATTGAATTGAATAGAAAACGAATTTGAATTGAATTGAATAGAAAATGAATTTGAATTGAATTGAATGGAAAATGAATTTGAATTGAATTGAATAGAAAACGAATTTGAATTGAATTGAATAGAAAACGAATTTGAATTGAATTGAATAGAAAACGAATTTGAATTGAATGGAATAGGAAACGAATTTGAAATAGAATTGAAATCGATTTGAATTTGAAATGAATGTTGAAATTGTTTTTCAAACAAATTTGAAACGATTTATAAAATTCATTCAAAAAGGGGAAATCGACGAGATATATATAATATATATATATTATATATATAATGTCCAGAATAGAACGCGCCGCGCCGCGGCAGTTCCTAAATTTCGACCATTGACTTCGAACGGACATAACGAGAGATCCGACCGTTGGATTCTCCTAAAATCGGAACCGTTGGGTTCGTATCGAAAAGAGATTTCTAACGAATATTAGAAATTTGAAATCTAACGGTTGGATTTGGAATTATGTCCAAATCAAATTTGGAAAAGGTCGTTGTAAGTGCAGTTCGATGGCCGTTGATGGAAATCGACTGTACGGGCCTTGATAAAATTATTAAAAATAGTAATAATTTGTGTAAAATCATAAGAAATGATTTGGGAAAAATTGGGATGAAAAACTCCATATTTAAAAAGATAAAAATAGATTTTTATCGAAATGAACTAGTTTTGAACTAAAATTAAAACCCATTTATTTTTAAATAAATAAATTGGATTTGAAATGGGTTTTAAATAGAATTGATCTGTGGGTTTATCGTGAACAGTGTTTTAAATAACACTTGTTCTTTAACCCGATAATAAATGGAATGTGATTTGGGTTTATCGTGAACTGTGTTTTAAATGACATTAGTTCTTTAACCCAGAAAAGGGAGTTTTGATGAATCTGCAATTAGATTGAAATGTGAATTGATAATTTAAATTATCAAATTTGGAAAATGAGCGAGAATGGAGTATCACCAGTTTTGCTCCAAAGCGATAGTTAAATCTTTAATTAGATTTGAATGTGAAATGGTAATTAATTTTACCGATAACGCCGTGGTGTTAGATATGGAGTATTACCAGTTTTGCTTCATGGGATGAATAGGTTGGGATTGGGAAATAAAATAAATAATTACTTCGGTGTGGTTCGCTAATCTCGACTAGTTTGGAAAACCATAATTTGGTTTGAAATGACATCCAAAGGAAGATTAAAGAATAAATTCAAAGAATTTATCTTGGATAAAATTAATGGGAACCTTTCCCTAAGAATATGAAATTTAGAAACTAGCTGTAGGTTAGTTAAGAAGAATGGTTTCCTGGTATTGATCTGATGTTGGTTTCGGCCTTCGGGGTTAATATTTGGGAAATTGTTCTCTTGTTGATTTACGGTTAGTAGCTACTGAATTGGAATGAGGCGTATGTTGTGTTTGTGTAACATTTGTTTTTAATATACGCGGGTTGTTCGGAAAGTCCGGGTTTATACCCATTCTGAATAACCGATTCGACGATAAGTCGAAGATGATGATGGTGGTCGAAGACCAGAAGTCTTCACATCGTTTGGATAATTAATGATGATCCTGATTGGGCTATACACCCAAGAGGATGGAAATAGTAGGTGGTCATCCAGACGTACTTGGAGATCGATGGATATGCGAGGAAAGTGCCTCCGGTTTCGTTCAGACCCAGAACGAACTTGTAAATGGATTGTGTGTCTGACATTGGATTTTATTCTGTGTTGATTGATTTCTGTTAAATATATATCTGTTTGGCGGCAGAGAATTTATTCTCTTGCTTAATGCCCTTCTCTGAGACGTACGAGCTTAGAGGTTATATATCGATAGATATCAATCGCATGGCATGAATTGCCTGTGTGGCACGCTGAGTTGCATGGATCAAGGCTTCTGTTGAAAAGCAAAGTCTTGTGGTTGATGATCAAAGCACGACCTTTGTGGCAGCTTTGTGTATAGCGTGGATTCGCGAGCCTCACACCTCGGTATGAGTTAAAAACGGGAGAGTGACCGCTGGGAGAACACGACGTTTCTTTCTAGCTATGGGTGATGTCAGTGACCTACTAGCCCTGACATTTATATACTTTTTACTCGCGTGGTTGTTGGATGCAAGGCGCCTCGATTATAGGTCTGTAAGGACCGGGAAACGTGTGTTCAGGAATAACTAATCCTCAAACGTAAGAGAGGACCGGCCCAGCCGATTCCAGGGGTTGCCCAGAGTGTGTAGTCCCGAGGCATTTGCTAGAGTGTCTCGAAGCGGAGATGATCTTGCCCCTTGCCTCGACTCATGAGGAAAATCCAATTTCCAATACGTGATATTGTGGTTTTAATTGTAGAACTAGTATGGCGACATGATATATGGTACCCATGCCGTCTATGATTGATATTTATGATTGAAATTGTTTTGACACTATACACTTATTATAGTATCAAATGATTTGTTTTAAACGTATCAAGCATGTTTGGCTATTATAAGGGAAAACCCTATCCTCCGGCTTGCGTTGCATTGTGTGATGGGACCTGGGTCTTATAATAGCTTCATTTTTCGAAAAAGCATTGCGTTGTCTTTTCTATGCACTGGTATTCTTGGGAGGAAACCCGTTCCGTGTTATACGGTGTGGTCCCTTGAATTACTCTCTTTTAAAGTAAAGTTTTAAATAACTGTTTTAGTTCTCACACCAGTCACATGACTGACCTGGAGTTTATTGAATTAACCTAAACTCTAGGTGCCCCTATTTTCGACACGGGCAGCTAGTAGTTTTGGTTTTGCAGATTTATATTCACAGGATCCTGGTTTACAGCTGGAATGATATCCGGAAAGCTCTGTATCTGTATATGACCTTCAGTTGTTCTTTGTATTATTTTTCCGCTGCTATGTAATTTATTGTAATCTCTGATATTTGTCGAATGTAATCTATTCTTTATACTCTGTATATTCTTGTATTCTGATGGAATTGTTGTAATAACAATGAAATGTTCTTCTGTCTACGTTCCAATTTGTCCTGTTCTCAAAACGATCAGGGGTTTCGAATGGTCTTTGTCGGTTTAACGACCGATTCGGATCGAGCAAAATTCCCGGCCGTTACAATTAATTTCTTTGGAATAAATGGTGAAATTTTCTAATGGTTTCCATAATCTATGAATATAAGCTTCGAAAAATAAAAATATAGTTTTGAACCGACAGCATAAATAAAAGTCGTGTTATTCCATTGATTTATTGCTTTATTAACAATTTCTACGCTCATCTTAGCACAATTAATGAAATTGAGTTTTATTAAAGAAAAAATTTCAGTGAAAACTTGATATGAATTTGATTACATTTAAGAACACAACCAAATTGCAGCAAATAAGAGGAGGTGTAACAACTAATAGATTCGGAAAATGAGAATTATATTTATCAAAGAAGAGGAGAGTAGAGTAGCATAAGGCTGCATAGGCGGAAGGGAAGGCAGGGGCAGAGCTTGCATTTGCAAGTCCCTAGGGTGGTTGATGAGGGCATGCTTGTGATAGGCATGATGGAAAAAGAATCTTTTTTCTTTGAACATATAATTTTATTTTATTTACTTCCTTTTTCCAAATGAAATAAAAAAAACATTTTCGTTTAAATTTAAGAAAAAGAACTATTTTGCTACTTTGAATAAATAAATTCACTTCAATTTCAATCTCTTCTCCTTGTTTTTCATGCCTTAATTTTTCCTCTCTTGTGCACGAGTATTTGGATTCATGACACTTTAATTAATAATTTGACTCAAACTGGTCTTCCTTCTTAAATGGCTAACGAAAATCCTCCATATACTCTCATGGATAGAATATCTCAATTGAATTTCTGTCCGTTCTTGTATCTCTTTGCCCTCTCCAACTGGTAATCATTTGAAATCCATTTGAACCACATCAATATACTTTCAAAATTTAGTTACTTTAAAACTGATGATCATTATATCTTTTTATCGAAATTCAAATAAGTTTGTGCAACCATTAAACTTCAATGTTATGTGATGGCAAATCAAACTTAGGTTAATTCTATTTTCACTTACTAATTATGCTGAAAAACGATTGTATAGCTTGCTTTCAAACTCAATTAGAACTTAGGAAGATTTTATTAAAGTGTTGTTAAAGAAATTTTACCCTCTTGAAAGAACTTCCAAAAATTGAAATGAAATTATAAATTTTAATCAACTCGAGGGTAAATCTTTTGGATAATATTTCGATAGATTTAAGAAACATTTAATTAAATGTCCACATCATAATTTCAAAAATTGGACTGTGTGCTAGATTATTTACGATAGTCCCAAAAATAGTTCATAAACTATGCTTGAGTCTATGCGCCAAGGAAACTTTCCAGAACAACGTCATGACGCTATGTGGATATTTCCCGAAAATTTAATTTAAACTCGACCAAATAGGAATGATCTAACAAGAAATCGATCTATTAACAATCAAGCGCCAATTATATAGTATCATCTCCAGCTTTAGAAGCTAAAATCAATGCAATAATAAACAAATTTGATAATGTTTAAACAAATCTATAGGCTTCTCTACCTTTGTGTTATAAATGTGACAATCATAATAACATTACCAATTAATGTCGTTGCTTGTTAGAACAAATGAACGCTTTTAACAAAATTAAGAATGATCCCTTCTCTCCCATGTAAAATCAAGGTTAAGGAAATCATCTTAATTTCTCTTGAAAGCAAAAAAAAAAAAAAAGAATTCGAATTTAGCTCGACCCTCTTTTCAAGCATTTCGGAACAATGCTTCAAATCATCCTTTTCAACCAAATCATATTCAAAATTTTACGCCACCTTTTCCAAATCAAGAAGCTCAATCTTTTCCATCTCAAGATGGTAATAAATGACTTCACTCAAGAAAAAATTGGTAACTTTGGCTAAGCCCACTACTCAAAATCTTCAATCAAACAATAGTTTGCAAAAAATGTAACCTTAAACATGCAAAAACGAGTTAACTGACAGTAAAACTTGAATTGCAAATGAGTCAATTAGCCACCTATATTAGCCAATAGGAACGCGTTATGTTCCGAGTCAGCTAATTCTAACCTTAGGAAATAAAAAATTCAGTTCAAACAAAGCTCATATCGTTAAGGATAGCAATCAAATTAATGAAATCGCTACTTTGTGTTTTGGCAACCAAATTGATAAGAAAGTTTTTAATCCTAATAACATACCCGAGACTTTTTCCCAAGCTCTAACTCCTTTTGAGGCTTCAAAAAACGATTTCGATTAAAATATTGGGTCTTATTCTGATTCTTACAGTCCACTACCTCAAGTAGATCAACTTATTGAGTTATAAGCTCCATTTCCCCATAGGCTTCATGCTAATAAACAAGCAAAACAAATGGAGAAGATTATAATTTTTTTTAAACCAGTCAGAGTCAACATTCCTCTCTTATATGTCATTCAACAAGTCCCAGCTTATGCTTAATTTTTGAAAAATTATGCATGCAAAAACCATACACTCAAGTACCTAAAAAGATCTTCTTAACATCTAGTCTAAACGAAGTCATGTCTCAATCCATTCCTATTAAATACAAAGACTCAGGTTATCCGATAATCTCACATACAATATAAGACAAGGTGATTGATAAAGCTTGGTGGACTTAGGGGCAAGTATAAGCATGATTCCTTAGTGTCAACAACTCGGTCTAGGTGAGGTTAAATTAATAATAGTTACGCTTTAATGTTATGATTGATCGATAAAGGAACTAGTGGGAGAGATAAGGATATTCTGATTAAACTAGGGTAATTCATTTTTCCTATCGATTTCATCATCCTTGAAACACAACCTGTAAATAATCATAGGAATTAAATTCCTTTGATTTTTGGATGATTCTTCTTGGCGACCTTGAACGCTTGATCAATTGTCAAAATGGGTCAATGAACATTTCTTTTGGTAGTAATTCCTTGGATCTTAACATCTTCAATTTAGAAAACTAATCAAATGAACCAATCGACCAACCATTGGAAGTTAACGTTGTTCAAGATAACTTCAAAAATGAAATGACTAGCATTAATAACGAACTGGAGGCCGAGTTCAAACAACTGTTTAACGAAATTCTAAATTAGAAAGAAGGAACGCTTCATTTGGGACTTCCGGCGGTTGAGTCTGCAACCCAATCTATTTCTTTGATTGAGCAACCTCAAGGTTAGAGCATAAATCTCTCTCTTCGTATCTTAAGTACGCAAATTTAAGAAGAGACAAAAATTTTCTTGAAAAAACTCTTATCTAGCATCAATTGAGCAAGAAACATTTTTTCTTTCAAGTTTTGAAAAAAAAATAAGAATGTGGTCGGATGGTCAATCATCGATACTAGGAGAGTCAACCCTATAATTGTTTAAGGTTGCATCCACTTAATTACCAAATGCTTAAACGATTAGGTGGCTATGAAATCAATCATTATTGAACAAACATTCTATTATAAATATGAATATATTTTCCCTCTTTACGCTCATTATACAATGCATTTACTGCAGGGACACAATCAAAACCTAGTGTGGGAAGGGGGAGGTCTGTTGTTTACTTTGATTTTTCATGGTCTGAATTTTTGCAGTTCCCTTCATTTATCCATATATTTTTCTATATTAAAAAGCCTAAAAATTTGGCATCATAATTTACTTTTGAATAGACATGATATTTTAAGTATACAAGTTCAGTCATTAAATTGAAATTTTTGGGAATTTAATTGTCTTAACGAATAGTGAAAAGTAATTTTAAATTATAAGAAACTTTAGTGTAACTAGTATATAGGGAGATTGCTTTGTATAAAGGAGTGGTTGGTTTAAATTAAATGTGTCAATATTTTAAATCATTAGTTTTTAGTCATGCAACAATGTTATACAAAGCTCTCTCTCTTTCAAAAAAGAAAAGAAATTCTTTTGTATATATGTATATAAATTTTTGAAAAATAATAAATGTCGTAAGTCCTTTTGGTTATATATTCATTGTCATTATTTAAAAGCACCCATTGTTATGCATGGATGAATAACCTCAATCTCTGTATATATTCTTCTATTCTCATTTAAAAGTAATCACGGTTATGCTTGAATGGAACTCATATAAAAGAAGAATAAATAGTATATAATTTTTTTAAAAATAATAAATGCCTAAAGTCCTCATGGTTATGCATTTACTCTTATTTAAAAGTTCTCACAGTTATGCATGGGTGAATAATCTTGATCTTTGTATATGTGCTTCCATTCTCATTTAGAAGTCTTCACGATTATATACAGATGAAATTCATATAAGCGAAGGATAAAAGTCTAAGTATATTTCTTATCCCATTAAAAAGTCATCACGATTATGCATGACTAGAAAATGCTTGACAATTTCCTCAGTTTACCCGAGTTAGATATATATATAATGTTGCAATCAACATTTTTTGTAAAATAATAATAATAAGAGAGAGTAAGTTGGAAATGAGGAAGATCAAACCAGAAATACTTCTATGCATCCAATGGCTCTTTAATGGCCTATTCACTCTGAGCTTTTATGTGATTTCTGAAATTTTCTCCAATTTTGCTTGCTCATTCTGTCTTAGCGTGTTCCCTTGCTTCTAGCCTTCTCGTATAAGGTTTCATTTGCATGACTTTTTGCTTGTGGGTTTTCCCTGTTTTTGGTAGATTAGGGTTTCGTTATGAAGCCTGTTGTTGTCGGTTTTTAGTTTAACGGGTCCTTTCTTGGACCATGTCCCAATTTTGGGGTTGTTGTGGTTGTGCTCTCATCGCTTTTTCCTGGGCCAATCTCCATTTAAGAGGATAGTCCCTCGTATTTCGTGACTAAAGTGGAGTTGCTAGAGTCCTTTGTGGCTCTTAGTCGACATCACTTTTTGGTGATTTCTGACTCTTTCTTGGAATTGGCTCCCCGCTTTTCTGGTTGACTTGCGATGCCAGAGTTTATTCCCTGTCGTAAGGGTTGCGATCCTGCTCCGCATTCTGTGGGGTTCTGGTGATGCGTCTGTGTTTATTTCGGGCAACGGGGATTTTACCACCCCGTTTGTGCCAAGCTTGGCCTTTGTTAGGCGTGGTGGCCATGCTGCAGTGGCTCCCTGATGGAGTTCTTAGTTGATTCTGTTTTCTATGGTTTTTCCATGTTAGATGGTCTTAGTGATTCATCCTTTGACTTGAACCTTGTTGAAAGGGAAGTGATGACCCCAAACAAACGTCCATCAAGGAGTCGGCTATTTCATTCGGCGGTTGAGTCGCATCACCTTAAGGTGGAACATGGTGTAATCCCCTTGGCTCGCTCTCGATGCCATCGCCATTCTAGGCATTCGAATAGGGAAACCAAGGTTGTTTCACCTTCTCTTTCATCTGGCGGTGCCATGTGGGGAGTTGGTACTGGATCGTCGGAAGTTGCGGGTGCAAAAGGTCCTGATCCTATCATTATTAGCAACTGTTTCACTGTTATTGCAGTTCAGGCTTCTTCATTATCGATGGAGTTGACACCTTGCTCTTCGGTGGGTGTGGACCTGCTGGAAGCTACAGTCCCTAAAAAGAATTGGCTTTGTGGCACCAAGTATAGGTGCAGGTGCAAGCCAACTGTGGTGGAATCTGTGAAAACCCGTAACTTCCCCGGTAAGGAAAGAGCGGATACTTTGAGGACAAGACAGATCAGAACGCAAACAGAAGAACATTTCATTGTTTATTACAACAATTCCATCAGAATACAAGAATATATAGAGTATGAATAAATATTACATAGAAAATATCAGAGATTTAAATTACATTTAAATACATCGCAGCGGAAAAACAATACAAAGCACAACTGAAAACAGATACACGGATACAGAGCTTTCCGAATATCGCTTCAGCTGTAAATCAGGATCCTGTGAATATAAATCTGCAAAACCAAAACTACTAGCTGCCCGTGCGGAAAAATGGGGCACCCAGAGTTTAGGTTAAAACAATAAACTCCAGGTCAGTCATGTGACTGGTGTGAGAACTAAAAAAATTATTTAAAACTTTACTTTAAATCAGATATATCAAGGGACCACGCCGTATAACACGGAACGGGTTTCCTCCCAAGAATACCAGTGCATATAACAAAACAACGCAATGCTTTTTTGAAAAAATGAAGCTATTTTAAGACCCAGGTCCTATCACACAATGCAACGCAAGCCGGGGGATAGGGTTTTCCCTTATAATAGCCAAACATGCTTGGTACGTTTAAAACAAATCATTTGATACTATTATAAGTGCATGGTGCATAAAACAACTTCAAATCATAAGTATCAATCATAGACGGCATGGGTACCATATATCATGTCGCCATACTAGGCTCTACAATCAAAACCGCAAATGTCACATATTGGAAGTTGGGTTTCCATCTGTGAACCGAGGCAAAAGATAGTCCTCTACCGATTCTTGACTCTCTAGCTCGAGCCTCAGGACAAGTACTCAATCAAGCTCTTGGAGCGACAGGGCCGGTTCACCGATGTGGATTAAAATGCCTGAACACTGCGTTTCCCCGCCCTTTGGGGCATAAATGAGCCCAATGGCTCCATCGGCTCCACATAGTCACTGATATATCTTAGGCGCCTCGCAACAGCAACAACCACACAGGTGAAAATAATATAAATGTCAGGGCTGGTTGGTCACTGACACCACCCTAGCTAGAAGGAAACGCATGCCCTCCCTGAGGTCCTCTCCCGTTTCTGGTTCACAACCGGGGTGTGAGGCTCGTGAATCAACGTTACCCAAAGCTATGCCACACAGGCCGTGCTTTGATCATCAACCACAAGACTCTGCTTTTCAACAAAAGCCTTGATCATTTGCCACTTAGGCATGCCACACAGGCAATTCACTCCCTGCGATTGGTATCCATCAATATATAACCCCTGAGCTCGTACGTCTCAGAGAAGGGCGTTAAGCAAGAGAATAAATTCTCCGCCACCAAACAGATATATATTTAATAGAAATCAATCGCACAGAATAAATTCCAATGTCAGACACACAGTCCATTTACAAGTCTGTTCTGGGTATGAACGAAATCGGAGGCACCTTGTACCTCGCATATCCATCGATCTCCAAGTACGTCTGGACGATCACCATCTGATTCCCTCCTCTTGGGTGTACAGCCCAATCAAGATCATTAGTAATCACCCAAACGATGTGGAGACCTCCGGTCTTCAACCACCGTCTTCACCTTCGACTTATCGTCGTATCAGTTATTCAGAATGGGATAAACCCGGTCTTTCTGAATAACTCGCGTATATAATAAACAAGTGTTACACAAACACAACATACGCCTCATTCCAATTCAGAATATTCCTTTATTCAAATATTCTCATACTTTGGGAAAGGTTCCCATTAATTTTATCAAAGATAAATTCTTTAAATTTATTCTTTAATCTTCCTTTGAATATCAATTCAAACCAAATTATGGTTTATCCAAACTAGTCGGGATTAACGAAACTTACCGAAGTAATCATTAGTTTTAATTTCCCAATCCCAACCTATTCATCCCATGAAGTAAAACTGGTCATACTTCATATCTAACACCACGGTGTTATCAGTAAATTCAACATCGAAATATTCCAAAGACAATTTCGATTCAAATCCATTCCAATTCAATTATTGGAAATTCTGGTTATTTTCAAAACCATTTCAAATCCACTTTATTTGTTATGAAAATAAATGGGATTATAATGCTAGTTCAAAACTAGTTCATTTCGATAAAAATCTATGTTTATCTTTTCAAATATGGAGTTTTTCATCCCAATTCTTCACAAATCATTTCTTATGATTTTACACAAATTATTACTATTTTTAATAATTTTATCAAGGCCCGTACAGTCGATTTCCATCAACGACCATCGAACTGCACTTACAGCGACCTTTTCCAAATTTGATTTGGACATAATTCCAAATCCAACCGTTAGATTTCAAATCTCTAATATTCGTTAGAAAGCTCTTTTCGATACGAACCCAACAGTTCCGGTTTTAGGAGAATCCGACGGTCGGATCTCCCGTAATATCCATTCGAAGTCAATGGTCGAAATTCGCGAATTACCGCAGCGCGGCGCGTTCTATTGAGGCCATTATATATAATATATATATATATATATATATTATATTTCGTCGATTTCCTTTCAAAACATATTTTATAAATCGTTTTAAATTCGTTTTCAAAACGATTTCAACTTCATATTCAATTTCTAGTCAAAATTGAATATTTCATATCATTAATCTATAAATGATAACATTTTCAAAACGTTATATTTTGAAATCACTTCCTTTTCTATATTCATTATAAAAATGAATAAAATCGATATAAATATCGTTCACGTCAAAATGGCGCATATCTAACCAACACGGCTTTATATATTTCAATAACTTCGTTATTCTATTCAACAAATGAATTTTCTTCAACACATGAATATATATTTTTATTCAACACATGAATATATATTTTATTCAACACATGAATTTTTATTCTATTCAACACATGAATTTTCTTTTATATTCAACACATGAATTTTCTTTCTATTCAACACATGAATTTTCTTTCTATTCAACACATGAATATATATTTTATTCAACACATGAATTTTCCAAATTGGAATGAGGCCCAATCAATTACCATATAATGTTAATTATATGGATTCCATACAACACATATATATAATAGCAACGATAAATCATCAACCATCATCCTGAGTGCACCACACAACGCATAAGCATTAAATATAAATAATTAACGCTTACACAGTCTATCAACCCATCGGTCGACATACTACTAAACTATTGGGATTAATGTACGTTAAATATCATCCCAATACCCGTGTGGGGTTTCAAATCAACAAACACAGATTTTTATTTGTGCAGTTGGGCGATGTGTAAAATTTATCGTCCCAATCAATATCAGTCAAATCAGTGTATATAAACAAATCGTCCGATTTGTTTATAAATATTTATTTTATATGCACGTTAACAATTATATTTTTAACTATAAAATATTTATAATGATAAAATATTTTATTCCACATCACACAATCAAATTTCACAACACAGCAATCAAACAAACAAGTCATCCATGGTCTATGGACGACGGGTGTCGGGTGCTGCTAAACACTGTCTGCATCCTAGTATATATTTCAAACTAGAAATTAAAATAAAAGTGAGGAGTTCTCACCGATTAGCTAAACCAAACGCCGCGACTCTTCTTATGTAGAAAATCTTCGCCGCGCTTCCAATCGGTTCCATCGCACTTTGTTTCACACGATTTATATAAAAATCACATTTTTATTTCAATGCTATATAGATAAAAATCAAAATTTTATATTCTCTATTATATAAAAATCATATTTTTATTTCTACTTCATATATTTTTACAATGCCTCTTTCTATATAAAAATTATATTTTTATATTTCTTCTTCTTATATAAAGATCGAATTTTTATTATCTATATATTATGAAAATCATATTTTTATTCTTTCTATAATATAAAAATCATATTGTTATTCTTTCTATAATATAAAAATCATATTTTTATTCTTTCTATAATATAAAAATCATATTTTTACGATGTTAAAAATCATTTCTTTATCTCTTAAAAAATCTCATCTTTATTTGCTATTCAAACATATAAAAAATCAGATCTTTAATCCCCGCTTTCTACATCTAAAAATCTATTTTTTTTCTACGTTTTCTATAAACAAAAACTGATTATCAGTCAATGTTTTATATAGATTAAAAATTGATTTAAACTGCTGTTATATTAAAATACTAACGTACAAAATAAATAAATAAAAATAGAAAAGCTCACTTTTTTTTCTGCACGGTTTTTATACTTTAAAAATGAAATAAACTAAAATAAAATAAATGTAAATGAATAAAAAGAAAAAAAACTTACTACATTTCAGATCTGGAGGTTGGAGGAGAAGTTGGCGAGGTCGGGGGCTCTTGCAGTGGTGGCGGCGGCCTGTAGGGGCGGTTGGCGGCGCTTGGGGAAGATGGGGGAACGATGGCGGTTTTCATTGGGGTTTGGGGTTTTTTTCTTATCGAAGTCGATCGAGGGGGGGGGGGTGGAGGGAGAGGACGGAGGCTGGGGGATCGGAGGGAGGAGGAGGCGTTGGTCCGGTCTGGGCGCGGCTAGAGGGGACCCGTGACGGAGGCACAAGCGGCGAGCAGCGATCGTCGATCTCGATTTCTTTTTTTTCTTTTTATTTGTTTTGATTTCTGACGTGGGTTTGGGGAAGAAAGTAAAGGGGGCCAAGGTTATATAATAATTATTTAATTTAATTTTCAATAAAAAGTTGTCTTTTTATTCGAACTCGAAACGAGACCCAACGACTATCATCCCTAGCTAATTACCCCCATTCCGAACTCAGTGGGATATGTATCGTAAGCTGATTCGACTGTTTCGATCAGTTTTCGTCAAAGTCAAAATATAAATCTATATATTGAATTTGAACGCGCATTTCAATTTACCGGGGCCACATGCTGACTCTAAAAATTTCCGAAAAATATTTTCAAGCTTCGTATTGATGATACGGTCCTAACAAAACTAATTTGGCCAAATTCCGAGACCGTTTGAAAAATGGCCATTTTTTGGTCGATCGAAATTGACTGAAACTGGTCAAACGCGTTTTACTTTACCACGCTCTCATATTGTTTTAGAAAATTATGAATTTTGAAACCTAGCAATAACTTGACATCACGGATCCAAAAAAAGTGGTTTCGTCGAAAACCGAGGTCGTTCGCAAAATTTTCATTTTTAAGGGCCAGAATTCCATAGCGACTATTCTGAATTTTCAACTGGGCATAACTTTTGATTCCCGCTATGAAATTTCAATTTTTCGGATTCGTTGGAAAGATATTTTCAAATAGATTCTAATATTTTTGGTTTCGCTAAAATCCTGTTTATTTTGAATCCTATACATTCATTTGAACTTTGAAATCGAAATTTCAAACTACCGCGCCATTTTCAATTCCTTTTATAATTAAAAATAATTATTTATATTCTAATGACGATTCGAATAAATATATACGTTCTAATTTTATTCAAAATGAATTCCTACTCGTCATTATTTAAAATAATTCATTTTATATATTCAAAATTCATCAAAACTGCCAAAATAAAAAAATTTAAATTGGCTCGGATTTCCGGGTTATTACAATCTCCCCCACTTAAAACTTTTCGTCCCCGAAACGAAGCCGAAAGTTGTTTAACTAATCAACTCAACTTTCATTCTTTTCATTATGGCTTAAGTTCTTCAACTTTTCAGTTTCTAAGAATTTTTCAAATTTTTCAAAAATTTGGCTAACACCCAAAATTTTCGAAAAATTTCGCGATAACCTCCCCTGCACCGGGAGCTTGGGGATATTTCAAATAGCCTCCCATGGCCCTCACCAATCCAAAAAGAAAAAGTAACAGCCAAGCGGCTAGCCAATCGGCTCATAAAATCATCAAAAACCCAAATATAATAAACATGTACCTATTTGTCGGGCAAACAATTTTATTCCTCTTTTCTAGCCTCTTTGCTGTGACCTGTTCAATGTAAGTACATGTATATGCACGCAAATGCGACTAATTTTCAAAACAACTCACTATTTGGTTCAATTTGGCTAAAGGTTCAACATTTTAATTAATCAACCAATAATCAAACAACATAACCAGCAATCAATTAGTTGATTAACTTTTCAAATTCATACTTTTGATACATAGTCCAAAAATCAGATTTTTGATGCCAAATCACAACAATAGCCCTATCTAGTTTTGGTTCTCACACCAGTCTATGGAAATATATAAATATCACACTTTCGGCACTCGAATATAAATACTGATGATGCGGCCGCATCATCAGAATTATCCCCGGGCGAATAGAGTGTGACTTTATATCCATCCAGTATATTGGAGGCTTCCAATACACGTGGATCAGACGTATATTAAAATCTCTATATACTCGATTGTCCAAACCAATTTAAAATAAATATTCAAATACGAATATTGAAGTTTAAAGTTTCAAAACAAAACTTGTTTTCAATTTTATTTTTCAAAACAACACTCTTCACACTCGTTCTAGGATACTACTGATCCTATCTCTAACGAGTCATTCTCATTGGATATTACTAATCCAATCTCTGATGAATCCTTTCGTTTGGTTCTAACGTGTCTTGTTCTCCGAGCTCTGTAAACCAAAGCTCTGATACCAACATTGAAAACCCGTAACTTCCCCGGTAAGGAAAGAGCGGATACTTTGAGGACAAGATAGATCAGAACGCAAACAGAAGAACATTTCATTATTTATTACAAAAATTCCATCAGAATACAAGAATATACAGAGTATGAATAAATATTACACAGAAAATATCAGAGATTTAAATTACATTTAAATACATCGCAGCGGAAAAACTATACAAAGCACAACTGAAAACAGATACACGGATATAGAGCTTTCCGAATATCACTTCAGCTGTAAATCAGGATCCTGTAAATATAAATCTGCAAAACCAAAACTACTAGCTGCCCGTGCGGAAAATAGTGGCACCCAGAGTTTAGGTTAAAACAATAAACTCCAGGTCAGTCATGTGACTGGTGTGAGAACTAAAACAATTATTTAAAACTTTACTTTAAATCAGATATATCAAGGGACCACGCCGTATAACACGGAACGGGTTTCCTCCCAAGAATACCAGTGCATATAACAAAACAGCGCAATGCTTTTTTGAAAAAATGAAGCTATTATAAGACCCAGGTCCTATCACACAATGCAACGCAAGCTGGGGGATAGGGTTTTCCCTTATAATAGCCAAACATGCTTGGTACGTTTAAAACAAATCATTTGATACTATTATAAGTGCATAGTGCATAAAACAACTTCAAATCATAAGTATCAATCATAGACGGCATGGGTACCATATATCATGTCGCCATACTAGGCTCTACAATCAAAACCGCAAATGTCACGTATTGGAAGTCGGGTTTCCATCTGTGAACCGAGGCAAAAGATAGTCCTCTACCGATTCGAGACTCTCTAGCCCGAGCCTCAGGACAAGTACTCAGTCAAGCCCTCGGAGCGACGAGGCAAGATCAGCCGAGGCGACCTTGAACGAGGCAAGGCCAACCGAGTTTATCTGAGGCGATCTCAAACGAGGCAAGATCAGCCGAGGCAACCTTGAACGAGGCAAGGCCAACCCAGTTTATCCGAGGCAATCTTAAACTAGGCAAAATCAGCCGAGGCGACCTTGAACGAGGCAAAGCCAACCGAATTTTCCGAGGCGATCTTAAACGAGGCAAGATCAGCCGAGGTGACCTTGAACGAGGCAAGATCAACCGAGTTTATGCGAGGCGATCTCAAACGAGGCAAGATCAGCCGAGACAACCTTGAACGAGGCAAGGCCAACCGAGTTTTTCCCAGGTAATCTTAAACGAGGCAAGATCAACCGAAGGCTATACATGGGTTCAAGGCAACATTACATTGGTAAAACGACCAAGAAATGTCAGGAAATCCACTTTATTAATAACCAGATGGTGCGTTGTCGAACCAAGAGCCTACTTAGGGATTATAGCTGCTCCCATGCATGGGTAGGTCGACTCTACTATTTACATTTCAGAAAACCAAAAGATAAAACCTCATGGGGCCAGAGCCTTAATATCCTTAATTGAGAAAACCAATAGAGTCAATATCATCGGGTTTAAGAAATCCGAAGGCCGGAACCTTGAAATGAGAAAGCCGTAAATGAGGAGGTCATTATTTGAGAGTCGTAGACCATAAGAAAACCAGAAGACCGGAAAACCAGGAATCCAGGAGACCGGAAGCCGCAAGATACTGGTGCGAAGGGGGCTTGAACCTTCGGCACCAAAGCCAGTGAGAGGTTCAGTTGATGATGATGCTGCCGGGACGGTTGCTAGTCCTGGGCCTGTCTTGATTTCTTTAAGGGGATTGTCCTGGCCTCCCATCCCGAATACGAACGAATCATGCCAGCTCTCCATTTCTGACACGTTCTTCAATAGCATTCCTCAGAAATGACACTCGTTTGTGTTGTGACCATCGATGTCGTGGAATATGCAGTGTCGGCTAGAATCTTCGTCTCTTTGAGTAGGCTCCCAGACGGAAGGCTTTGTGAAGGGAGCTGTAGGATGAACCTCCAGATAGATTTCTTCGAGAGTATGATTGAGTTCTGAATAAGTCGGAAACCTTGGTTTCCAAGGTGCATTAAGACCATTTCTTGAAGGGGGTTGCTGATCAGCAGCAGAAACCTTAGCCTTTCCAAGGTCGGACGGTTCCACGCCCTTTACAGCATTGACGTTGCCAATCTTTTTGTTATTATCGGCCTTTACATCTTCTTCTCTAAGGAACCTTTCAGCTTAAAAATATAATTCTCCGAGATCCCTTGGCGAGTCCCGATACAGCGAAGTTTTGAAGTCGCATTCATCCAAGATACCAGACACTACGGCCGTTAAAACCATAGATGGATAGGGTCTATCGACCGAAGTTACTGCAACATTAAACCGTTTCAAGAATTTGCGCAGAGTCTCGCCGGACTTCTGCTTGATGCCATTGAGAGTCATGACACTTTTTGGACGGGCGATGTTAATTCTGAATTGTTCCACGAATTGAGTAGCCAAAGCATCCCAAGAAGTGATGGAGTTTGGCTCCAGCTACATATACCACATTGCAGCTATATCTGTTAAGAAAAGAGAAAAGCACTTCGTTATAACATTTTCCAAAGCAGAAAGGACTTCATATGTCAGATATATCTGGTAAGGTGTGCGGTCGGATCCTTGTGACCATCATAGGGTTCCAGATCCAGTAACTTGAAGTCCGGTGGGTTATGTGAGTTCCTTATTTCCAAAGAGAGCAGACCGCGAGTCATATAATCCAAGTGTGCATAAAAGGCACCGCCTCGAGTGAACCGGCGAATGATATCCACGATCTGAGATTCGTTACCAAAAGAAAGAAAATGATTAAGATTATCCAAAGCGACATTGGTGCCCCCAGTATTGAAGTCCATATGTGGTATCAGTTGATTGAGAAGATGTTCGGCTGAACTTCAACCCGAGGAGCTACTTCAGGTGCAATCCTGACTCCCAGAACCGTAGGAGCACTTCCTTTTATAGGTGCGCGTGCTGGCGCTTGAGAAACATTTGCAATAGCAGAGCCTGCGACTTGACCAACCGGAGCGCCACGGGCTGGAGCGACATCGGGGTTAGGGGTGCCCCCGAGTGTAGCCGGGCCGACACCATTCCGAGGAGCGGCGTCAGGCTGTTGGTTAGTTTTTGGGGTTGCCCCCATATCCCGAGTCGCGAGTGGAGGTACGTTGGCGCTTGTTCCGATGATGTTTGCTTGTGCAGGCTGCCGCGAAGTAGCGCTTCTTATCTTGTCCTCGATCCGAGCTAGAAAAGTATCCAAAGCATCTCCCTGCCGGTCGAGACGGGTGTTCAAATCCGTAGTTAGGTTCTTAATTATTCCATCGACATCCTTTCGAGTGACGATGTTCAATGGGAGTCTGTCCGCGCAAAGTTCATGTTCTTCCTCGACACTTGCTTCTTCCGAGCGAATCACTTATTTTCACTTAACCCCCATGTTAGAGGCGAGTATAGTTGAGGTTGAGAGTAGAGGTTGAGGACTAAACTGAATCCTTAAGCCGAAGCTGTGTTCCTCCTACATGGCGTGCCAAAATGTTGATGGGCAAAATTGTTGCATGCCAACACCCAATGTGTATGTGTGAACAATTATCCAAATAAGCAGTAAAGTATGTAAATGCGGGGAGACACAACTTTTATAGTGGTTTGGCACTAACGCCTACGTCCACTTTATAATCCTTATTCATCATATCTTTGGTTGATTACAAGGTTGTACAAGTTTGGACAAAAGCTAAGTACAAAGAGTTACAATAGAATGGCAAAATTTATGCTTGGTTTACACTTTGACTAAATTGCCCTTTTTCTTCTTCGTTGAAAAAGGTTGACTTGGTCAACAATATCCAAGTTTGGTGTTCATGTCCATGAAGCTCGAAGATAGCATAACAATCCTTGTTAATGTTCAAGTGCTGAAGGAAAACATGCAGGCCATGTTTTAATTATCCATGTCATCTCCCATGGCCATGGTGGAGGTGTAAGAAGCCATTAATGAGTGTTTAGAGCTCTCAAAGTCCAAAAATTCCAAGGGGGAAGGATCCAAACAAAGGCCAAGGCTTGGGGTATTTATAGGAGGAAGGTTAGGTGGGAGTAGGTGAGAAATGGGATCCATAAGAAGCAATTTTCGTACCCCAAAAGCAGCCTCGTAACAGAAATTTCAACCCTAGGAATTTCGACCCCAAAATTTCGAACCTGGAATTTCGACCCCGGAATTTCGACCCCAGGATTTCAAACACAGAATTTCGAACCCGAAATTTCGACCCCAGGAATTTCGAACCCATAATTTCGAACCTAGAATTTCGAGCCGGTTACTTTGTGTTTTTTGACGCTTGAGCGTGTCGTTCACCAAATACTTGACGTGTGATAGCTTCGACAAAAAAGCGTGTCAAAAATCGTCCTCACTGATTTCAAGAGACTCCATCAAATGCCTTAGGATCCCCCGTAGTGAACTCTTGGGTCTTCATGGCCGGTCATCCGTCGATGAATAATTATACCATAAATTATATGTTAGTCGGTTCTATCAAACCTCCAAAATGGTCAGTCACGTCGACCAAAGAGCCACCAGGGGCTCAGATCATATCCGAGGTACCTCGCTTTCCATCAATGAAGTTTTTCCAACATCCACTTAAGTAAACAGTCTGGGCTCTATACCATGATGTTACTCGTAGCTAGAACTAACATATGTCCATTTCCATGCAGTCACTATCCCGTTTTTGGTTCATACCGAGGAGTGAAGCCTGCGAATTAACGCTACATAAAGCTATGCTATTTAAAGTCGTGTTTTGATCATCAACCACAAGACTATTCTTTTCAACAAAAGCCTTGATCATTTGCATCTCAGCATGCCGCACTGTCAGTCCATACCGTACCACTGATTTCCACCAATATATAACCTCTAAGCTAATACGTCTCAGAGAAGGGTGTTAAGCAAGAGAATAAATTCTCCGCCACCAAATGGATATATATTTAGCAGAGATCAACGAATACAGTATAAAGGAATACAATGTCAGACATACCATCCACTTACAAGTCCGTTCTAGGTCTGAACAAAACCGTAGGCACCTTATTCCTCATCCCATATGTCCAATACAAGAGAGAGTCCCACGCATATCCGGTCGATCTCCATGTACGTCTGGACGATCACCACTTATTACCTTGTCTTGGGTGTACATCCCAATCAAGACATCAGTAATCATCCAAACAATGTGAAGATCTCAGGCCTTTAACCACCATCTTCATCGTCGACTTTTAATCGTCATATCAATTATTCAGAATGGGTTAAACCCGGTCTTTCCGAATAATTGCGTATTTTATAATCAAGTGCTATAAAAACACATCATACGCCTCATCCCAATTCAGAATATTCTTAGGGAAAGGTTCCCATTAACTTTATCAAAGATAAATTCTTTTAAATTTATTCTTTAATCTTCCTTTGGATATCAATTTCAAAAGATTTTATCAACTAGTCGGGATTAGCGAACCTTACCGAAGTAACCATTTATTTTATTAACCCAATCCCAACCTATTCATCCCATGGAGCAAAACTGGTAGTACTCCATATCTAACACCCACTGTGTTATCGGTAAAATTAATTACCATTTCTCGTTCAAATCCAATTAAAGATTTAACTGTCACCTGGAGTAAAACTGGCGGTACTCCATTCTAGATCTCAAATTTGGCAAATTTATTTACCACATTAACTTTTCAATCTAATTAAAGTTTCATTAAAAATCCGCTTAGTTTTAATCTTCAAAAATCATTATTTAATGATTATTCAGCATTAGGAAAATTAATCATGTCTTTAACTGGGTTAAAGAACCAATGTTATTTAAAACCCAGTTAATGATAAACCCAAATCATTTTCCATTAACCATGGAATCTTCACGGAAAACAGATCAATATATATTCGATATACATTTCCGTATCAGACTAATAAAATAAATGGAATAACGACAAAGCCTTTTAAATTCCATATATAGTAACGGTCTTCCTTTACAGAAGATCATCTCGATTATTACCAAATCGAATTTCATTCAATTCCAATTTAATATATTAAATTGGAAAACTTTTCTTTGGAAAATTCCGTTAATCTTATTTAAAAGATTATAAATTCCAAATCACATCTTCGCTGTTAATTGGGTTAAAGAATGAATGTTATTTAAAACACCGTTCACGATAAACCCAAAAATCCAATTTTAATTCAGTTCCAATTAAATATTGATTAATTGGTAAACTTCTCAAAATCTTAATTAAAAGATTTAATCTTTTCTCATCGGGGTTTAAGACCACTGTTAATAAAGACACCATTCACGACAAACCCGAAATCCAATTTGATATTAAATACAAGGCTCTGAATAAAAATTATATCGGCTTATACTCAATATTAAATTTTGAAACAAACGGATATCGTATTGGGAATAATGATATCTATATCTTCCAAATTCCTTTACAATATCCGTATAATCACGGAATTCAATATCGAAATGTTTCGAAGATTATTTCCATTTAAATCCATTCCAATTTATTCATTGGAAAATTTTGGTAATTTTAAAACCCTTTTTCAAATCAAATTTATTTATTTAAAAATCATTTGGATTATTATTCTAGTTATTAACTAGTTCCTTTCGATAAAAATATATTTTTATCTTTTCAAACTTGGAATTTTTCATCCAAAATCTTTCCAAATCATTTATTATGATTCAATATAATTTTCCCATATTTTTCCCATATTTTTAATAATTTTATTAAGGCCCGTACAGTTGGTTTCCAATATCGGTCGTCGAACTGCATCCATAGAAACCAATTGGCAATGTGAAGGGGGAACTCCTCATATATTAAGGAAGATTAGGTAGACAAATTCCCGATGTGAGACAATTCCAACACGCCCCCGCACGGCTAGGCATACATATGCCCTAGCACGTGGATGAATGGGATGACGTGGGGCAGATTATGAAGAAGAGATTTTTTTTTGGATCAGCGCTCTGATACCATGAAGAAGAGTTGAAGAGAAGGATTGAATGATGGAGCCCCCATATTATCACAAAACCAATTGTCAATGTGAAGGGGGAACTCCTCATATATTAAGGAAGATTAGGTAGACAAATTCCCGATGTGGGACAATTCCAACATATCATTCTTCTTTTACTGTCTAAGCTATGTTTAATGGTGGCTTTCTTTTTTACTTTCCTTTTACACTCACTTCTCTTTCTACTTGGTAAAGGGAATGAAGTCACTTTGTTTTTGAAGATAACCAGGTATATAGTTTAAACCCAACACATGATGTGACTGTAACGATAATTTATTGAAAATTGTGTGGTGCTAATAACAGTAATGGATGGGTTTTCAGTCACATCTGCAAGAAATCAACATGTTGGTGACAGAGTTACTGTCCTGATATCCAATAGAAGTTTGTTGACCCCATTTTAACGTGGGTAACCATGAGACAACTAACGGTGTTAGTGGTGTAGGGCTGTGATTGTCCCTTGAATTTCTCCTATTAAATCTCATCCATACACCACTAACACCGTAAGTGATGTCATGGTGACCCACGTTAAATGATGTCAACAAACTCGCACTCTGTACCACTCCAAGACACTTTAATCTGTCTTTTGTTCTCAATCTCAATGCCTACCCCACTGCCTTTCTTGTTGATCATCTATATCTGACATGAGTATTGAAGTAGCTTCACTTTAAAGTTCCCGTTATTCTTTTTTATTAATGTGAGTCAGTGAAAATCTGTCATGTGTTTCACTATGTATGTTCATGTGAGTCAGTGATAAATAGAGGTGATAGCCAAGAAAAATTCAAATGAATTATGATGAAGTAATTTGTTTCTGCATTTTATGGATAAATATTTAGATGTAAAATAATCTAATTGCTAGGGTTGTTAAGTTGTTCCTATAATTCTTTTGTGCTGATGCATTTCAGGTTGTAACTATTTTAACCATTGAATTTATGACTTGCTCCATTTATGGATAAAATTTTGAATAATTCATTTTCAGCAGCTACTTGCTGCAAATTTAACATTACACCATCAACTATTGCAACTTTTATGTGTTTATCATTTTTCAGAACGATGAGTGCATATATGTACAGTTAAAACGCTTAGCGGTTTTATAGTGGTGGAGGTGCAAAAAGGTGCAACGAGGATAAAGTGGGGAAATAGCGGGATATAACAGAAGCGCAAAAAAGTTCATTAGATGTAAAACCAAATATTTGAAAATTAATTAATCATGTTTCTCACATTATATGTGTAAGATTTTAAGCAGTAATAAAATTGAAATTACTTATTTTGATGTTGAGTGAAGTAAATTGACAATAACCGTGTCGTGCTTCACCACTGACCTGAAAGACAATTTCGCGCTACCTTCGGTGCAGTAGATAAGAAGTGGTTCCCCTCCAGGATAAGCACGACGCCAGAATTTGTGTGCACTCACAAACCCGGCTGGAACTCAGAATATTTGCCCAAAGACCAGAGGAGAATTCTAGATGAGAAGATTGATGGTTTTTCTTCTTCTTGTGTTTTGAGAAGAAAAGAATAACCAATGTAGGCTGTAAAAACAAAGTAAGGAGTAATTGGTGGTATTAATCAGCCATTAGGAGGTGCAAATTCTCAATTAATAGTGAAGCTAAACGGTCATAAAACGGATAGAAAATTGAATATTGTAATTAATAAAATATTGTAACGGTTCTAGATTAATAGGGAAGCCAACAACTAGAAAATTGAATATTGTAATTAATACAATATTGTAACGGTTCTCAATTAATAGGGAAGCCAACGGCTAGAAAATTGAATATTCCAATTAATACAATATTATAACTGGTACAATATTTCAATGTAGGATATTTCATTTTAGCTTTCACTCACTTTCTTTTCACTCTAGAATTTCCAACAATATGTGTACAAGAAACTAATATTAATTAAATTTATATAACAAAACCAAGTAATATCACAATTATGCATGCTAAATTTGATGAGTGTAATTGATTGTTACTATATATTAGACACTTATGCCTTAAACCTAGCCTTTACGCTAAATTTACTGAATTTTGTAAGAGGAGAATTAGTCAAATCAAGCTCTGTATGTTGATAATGCTAAAGCGGATGTTAGAAAGCCTTGATTTAGCAGTTGCAACAAAAAACAGTGGGCTAAAAGCCGATGTACTATTCATCGGCGCTAAATTGAAATCGTGTAGCGGTTGTAGAGCGCTATGAGATACATCAGAGATATTGTGGGGCTTTAGCGGAGCTTTAACTACATGGGTGCATATTTTTCATATATATTTGGTTGGGATGTTTTGTTTCATTTAATATATTTAGATGTGATTATATGTTATTTAAGGTATACATACTGGATTTACTGATTAGATAAGCATGTGCACAAGACCTCATTTCCTTAGTTTAAGTTTAACTGAATTCGTACTGTGTTGTTTTACTACTAGAATCCTGACTGTAATAGGTTTACCAACTTTATAAAGGCGTACTCAACTCTGTTCTTAATTGATCGAAGTAATATTATCATATTGACACATATTGCTGCATGAGCTTTTAAGTTTTTATTTCATTTTAGAAGACAGTAAATTAATATATATTGGAGTAGTCAGTATTATACAGGTTTTTATATTATTATTACTTAACAAAAGCAGTCGTGCCAAGAGATATTATGTAAAATATAATCCAAGTTTTTTTTTTTACTCTTATACAGATTCAAGTTGGATGTTTACATGGATATAGTAGCATTCATCCATGATATTTCCCATGTGTGGTCGGTGTTAGAAGAGAAGTTTAATTGAGAATGACTTTCATTGGATGTTCCATGATATGACCTTCAGGGTTGTCAAAGCACTACAAATGAGTTCAAGTAAACCCCTGTTGAGGGTAAGTTGATTCTCAGTCGATACACGGTTGGGAATGCTTTTAGAGACAGTTAACATAAGAAAGAAATGAAGTAAAGAAACCACCAAACCAAAAACAACACAACTTCCGGTGTAAGTAGCACGAGCCACGCACATAGAAACATATTTATTCGTATCTACACATTATCTTTGCATATGGCTAAAATTTCACAATTTATAAATTAATTTTGATTATCTATGCATACGCTCGACGTGACGTTTATATTGGTAAATATGAATTAAACTTTGAATAGACCAAATCCAAGGCTATCCAATGTTTCCAGACCCACCCTCATTTTGAGCGACTTCACTCCCAGTTTGCTTCCCACTCAAAATCCTAAATGTAATCGTACTTTCCCCAGCAATAAGCCACTTTCCTCTTTGACGACCTCGCCTCACACCGGCGAAGTTACTCATTTAACCTTCATAACCAGGTCCAACACAATTTAGTTCTTCACGCCTCTCTCAAGCACAGCGCCTGTTGACTTAACCCAGTACTTACGGAATCAAAGCATCAAAGCAAATGTACATTTAGAAGGCCGAAGAATCCTGAGGTAGGAATTTATTTTATGATCCGAGGACTAGTGTTTTTACAGGGATATATTCAAAATTTTATGACAAAATCGTTGACGATTGGTTGAAGAGATTTGTTGTCCAAGCAGATAGTTTCAGGAGTTATAGGTGGTTTTTTAAAATTCCGCTTTTGGGTTGGTAAACTCTCAGTTATTTGTTACTTTTTAAAAAATTCTCATTTGATCAAGTGTTAGTGGTAGAGATAGAAATCTGATTGACTTAATGATACTAAAGATTAAAACTACTAATTGTTTTAAGAAGTCTTGCCCTAATCTTGCAAAGATAAGAAATGTAGTTTAGGTACTGGATAAAAATGTAGGTTGGCTATATAGTAATTTAATATATTAATGTAACCTAGCAATTTAATCATTTAATATATTAGTAATATAGTTTTACAAATTCCAAGAAGAGATATTGAAAATAATGTAAGTGGTCATAGATGAATATTTTCAAGTATGGTTCTTCGAGATGGAAGCTCTATGGAAAGTTTCAACGGTTATGTTATGTTTGTGTCCCATGATGTTTTTGAACCTATATTCAAAGAATCATTGACAGAGATCTCCAATATTCTAATTGGAACCCCATTAACATCGAGATTGAGTTTGTTCACACTAGTGTGAACAAAACACTGTTATAATTTGTGATACAATATTTCCATTTGCTGAAGATTGGAAGATATTATTAATTATGGTGTAGAATATTTCCAATTAGAGAAGATTTGGTAAAAATTGTTCATTTGGGAATATAATATTTCCAATTTGCAGAAGATTTGGAAGATATCAGACATTTATTGCTCTTTTATTTGTAAAAGGGATAGACAATAAATTACCTACATAAGTGGAAGGATTTGAAGAAGGTTTCTTTTTGGGATAGTGAAGTAAGAAATTAATTCCATAATTGGTTGGTTAAACAAGGAAGCCTACCAGGAGAATTGGAGAATTAATTAGGCATTGATTTATATCATAAATCAATTACTTCAACCCCAAGCATTAATCCTTATATAAGGATAGGGATTAGGTGAATGTATGATCATCTCTAAAATGTGAGGTGTATCATCTCTAAAAGTTCTTCTTCTTCCCTACTATGAGTCTTGTAATATTTTTCTTTTGTAGAAAAGTAATAAAATCTCCTCTCCCCAAGTGGACGTACACTAACAAGACGTTAGTGGAACCACTATAAACCTCTTGTGTTATTTCTTTTATTGCTAGATCTGTGATTGTTTTGCTGGTGTTATCTGTTGTTTGTTTTGCCTCACCATCAATCCGTTCCTATTCGTTTTTTCCGCAACAAACACTACCCCGGATTGGTGGAAATCAGGGGGTCCCATATGGGATCCACTGATTTCCACCAATTAAAAGTGGTGTTTTGTTCACACTAGTGTGAACAAACAAGTATTCCAGATCGGCGTTATCATGATAATAACTGTCACTCTTTTCTAACTTTAAGTTTTGATGAAATTCACAAGCTAAACCCCAAAAAGTTATATAGCTGTCATACTATTTAGCCAGTGTTACAATTGCTGGAATGAACCTACATGACAAATAATGGTAAATGAATTTAATGTAACCAAAATATATCAATAAAGAATGATACTTGATTTTTGAACAAACCTTGCCTAAGACTGTATGGGAGAACGGTTTGTGTTCAGGAATTGAGTTAGGTAGTATAGGGCTACTAAATTTTGTGAGCAGTATATCCATGGTATGTAATATTGTTCATTTGGCAATTGTTATTTAAGTCATTCTGTTGAAATTGTTGAAAGAAAGTCTAGATTTACTGAATGTTCCAAAATAAGGGTTTGATAGTCACCCCAGGTTTTATAACATGATTAGAATTTGTCTAGAACGATGAGAAGTAATCATATGTTTTGGCATATTTTGACTTCTGCCTTCTTTCAGGTTTTTTTGGGAGATGGGGCTACTTTTATCTTACTGGCCTATTTTAAAAAAACATTCATATTTTAAAAATAAATTCTGTAGTTACAGTGGCTATTCCAGAAACCAATCCAGAAACCCCTATTATGTCATATATATGTACATGTGTTGTTTGTGTCTACATATCTAATTACAATCGCACCGAACTTCTCTTCACACTAAGGTCCCTATTCAATCTACAACAGTATAAATTTTTATATTTTCAATTTTCAATGCATGGTTCAGTTTAGTTTTTTAAACATGCTCCTTTGTTTCAACCATCTCCATCAAGTTTTGCTTCCTCCATACATCGTAAATGAATTTGTCAATCTATTAAGTTGACTTCTTATTATTGTGATTAATGACACCGATTTGCCTACAGCGTCCCCTTTTATATTCACAATTTTTTCTATAAGGACAATGTTATGTTGTTATAATTGCAAGCAGGTTGCCATATGAAGTCACAGTGTTATGGTTAACCATAAACAACTAGCACTGTTAACCTTATGCAAATAATTATAACATGTGGATAGTATACCCATACATGAACCATAAAGAATGGGTTGCTGTTTTTTCCAATAGTTAGACAAACATTTATTTTCTAGGCTCAAACATGGATATGAGTTTCATCCTCTCTGAGTTTTATGGCATATGCACTCAGAAATTCTTGATTTTACATTGACGACAAAGTATATGATTCAAGCTTGCTTTCATCATTATTTTCAGATTAAATATTTGATAGTTAACAGATTTTATGTATGATGACTGGAATTTACGGATTACTGGAGCAAGTTAAAGAATTGCATATATTATACAACGATCTACTTTTTGATTTATATGTGTTGCTAGCATAGAAATTTTCTTACTTGCTATATTATATAGTTTAAAGGTGTTCACCATGTGATAATCATCTTTCTAATTCTACATACCTGTGTTTCCAATAATAGTCAAATATGACATCTTCAATTCGTATTGAAAACATACCAGCTTGGCAGCTATAACATAAATGACTTGCGAATATCCGAACAATGAGACATCACTACTCACATACTTTGAGATAAAGACCAAAATGATTCAGTCTTTATTTAAAAGACATAAATGAAACCGAAAAATTGAGTCTTTAGTTTTAAAAATTAAAGGCTGAAATGCAGTTTTTAATTGGATTTAAATTTTAAAACCATTTAAAATCGAAAATCTGTCTCTAATTCGACTTTTTCAACGGTCGAAATTATGTTCATTATTTTTGAATTGCATAGCTGTATTTAGTGAACAGTGAATTAATTTGAATAATAAAAACAACAAAAATGTTGTGTGGCTCAAAAAAGGGGTAAAAAGTTGTGCGGGTGAAGTATTTGTGGCCAAGGTTTTCAATATGAGATTTAAATCGAAAATTAGTAATGTTCAAACTTTAAAATCAAAATGAGATTCAAATCGTAAATCCTAGATTCAAACGATCTATATTATAAGGTTTATACATATTTTGAAATTGGTTTTGATGTTTGAACTTATCGACTAAGCTCAGAACTCATTTTTCTATCTTATTTCATTTTTTAATTTATGAAAATATTATAATTTTTTTTCTGTGAATCCAAATAAGTATACTAGTATGTTAATCCAAGTTGAATATTTTTGTAATTGCAGTTTTGGCTATGTTTGAATCGAAATATAAATCGTATCACAAACAGAGAGATTTAATGTCAATCGGGATTTAAACTGTAAGATTTTTAGATTTTTGAAAACAGCGTTCAGGAGCCTTCTGAATTCAGCAAGTATGATTTGATTGTTCTCATCGTTTCTGGCCTAAATCATATCCCTTTTTGGGGACTTCCAGGAAGTTCCTGAGAACAAATCAGTTCTTTTTTAACGTATTCAATAACCGATTAAATGTTTTAATTGCGGCCTTATTGCATATGACTGCACCATGGCCATTTCTTTGCTCATCAATACAAAACTGTTTTTTTCTCTGCCAGAAAGAAAAATGGGAACCATTTGTGTTTTCACATGTCGCCCACGCTCTTTCTTCTCCATTGGCTCTTCTCTAACTTATTAATTATCTGTATACTTTCCTTGATTTCGTCGTTATTGTGCGCCTTACGCAATCAATGTGATCATATAGATATCCCTTAAATACAACGTAGGTCATCGAAATGATCTCGGATGACTAACCAAAGCATGAAAGTTAGGATCATTTAGAACATGGATTCCTATTTGATAAGCACATAACTGCATGGATAAGCTCACACTAAATCGATAGTTTTGAATCCAATTCCGGATTTTCCTTTGAAGTCACTGGGAAGGAATTAGAATGTATTAATAGAAATTCATACCGAAGAAAATGTTCTTTATTGATAAACCAAAAGGTGTACCTCTAGGATGGGGGGAGATGAAAAAACCGAAGATTTCACATGGTACTCATCCTTTTTATCTGAACCTCGTTTAGCCAAACCCAACAAGGAGCTCCACCTCCTATCTTGAAATATTATGCCCTAAATTACATTAAGAAACCTATTTCCTTGCTAAGTTCTCGTACGTATTAAACACCTGTCTAAATACAGCAAAGTCCAAGCTGCCACCAAGTTATAAGGTTTCTTTCCCCTTGCATGCCACAGTCTGTGTTGAACAATATTGTCAAATCCTAATTGGGAATTTAGTATATGTAGCTCATTTATGTGGTTGATAAACCAGATGCTTACTATATGTTTTGAGTAACTATGATGAGGCCGGTGAGATGAAATTGCTTAAGTCGAGTAGTGGTTGCATGTGCAATGTAATAAAGGATATGAGAAGAGTTGTACATAAAGTGTGATAAAGGAGACGAAAAGAGTAGATGCTATATGGATTTTGTGTATACGAGTTCTATTGGAGGCATGGATAGTGATGTTGAGAATGATTGCTTGTAGTGTATAAACCAAAGTTTTAAATCTCGGATATCGATCGCGTTTCATCTCAGTTATTTTAGAGACTTGTTTTCGTATCGGACGAGGTCTCGAATGAGATGAGTCTAACTCGGGGGTTTGTCTCAGATTTCTATCTCGGGTCTGAAAGCTCATATCAGGAAAATCTCGGGGCATATGATAGGTTGATAAATGTTATTCTTACACAATAATTTCGTGAATACCATTATAAAAATAATAACTTAAACTTTATTTGCAAAATCACCTCATCATTCTTAATTTACGAAAGAACATTCATATTCATAAATCATAATATGCTTAAAATAAAAACTACATAACACAATACAAATGGATTAGTGCTTACATCTTATGATCCATGAACATGAATTGTTGTTATGTTGGGAAATTACGCAAATTTCCTTATAATTATATTTGTGGAGAAAAGAAATGAAATGTAGAATGGTAAGAGACACACAAAACTTGATAACGGAATTCGACCAATTATGCCTACGTCTCTGGGCTGCTGTAGATCTTTTATTTCAGAGAATATTACAAAGTGATTACACAGAACAGTTTATACTCAACACTCAATCTCACTCTCTTCTTGCTCTTCTTTTCTTCTTATTGGATTTTGGAATGAGAGGAAAGTTATGAAGAGGAAGGTTGTATTTATAAGGTGAGAAATAGTTGGTGGGGGTTGGTGGCTTGGTTGGTTGCCCGGTAGGTGGCGGTTGGTGGCATGGTAGGTGCAACCCATGTTTAATTCATGGGTGGCTTGAATGAAGGCTGCTGCTGCGCACATGTAGCATTCCAACAATATCCCACTTGAAGACTGATTTCAATCCGCCTTCACACTTTGATCGATGCAACAACCATTCTTCTCTTTTTACTCTAGCAGACCAACTGAAGTTGATCATAACTTCAGTTTATCGATAGTTACCGTCTTTGTCAATATATCTACTGGATTCTTGCTTCCTTCGATCTTCTGTTGGAATCTTTTGACAGCTAATCAACCTTTGTATCTGTTGAACTATCATGCACCTCTTTCACCAGATACACCCATTTATTATGAAGTTCCTTCTTTCCTATGGGTAACTCAGCTAGTTCTCATGTCTGGTTGGAGATAAGAGACTTCATCTCATCTTTCATGGCAAGCTCCCACTTGCTGGCTTCTTCAGTCTGAGAAGCTTCATCATAGCATTCAGGTTCCCCTGCATCAGTCAGTAACAAATAGTTCATGTATCTTTTGTTAGGTACATGAGGTCAAGAAGATCTTCTCAATTCAGGAGCTGGAGTAGGATGTTGTGGTGTGTCAGACTGGTCCACACCGCTCAAATCAACGATTTCATCAGGTTGAGGATTTTCTATAGTCGGTTCTGTTACGATACTATCCGGAATATCATTTGAATATGCAAATACTGGCTCATTCTGCTTTGAGTAATTGACTTCTGTTTTATGTCTATCTTTGTACATTACTCTTTCATTAAAAATTACATCTCGACTACGTATCACCTTCTTGTTTTCATCATCTCAAATGTGGTAGCCAAACTCGTTTTCGCCATAGCCGATAAGAGTGCATTTCTTGTATTTGGGATCAAGTTTATTCCTGCTTTGATCACTAATATGCACATATGTTGTACAACCGAAAACTTTTATATGTGATAGTTTTACCTCTTTACCACTCCATAACTCCTCTG
The DNA here is from genome assembly GCA_030737875.1 of Allium sativum. Lineage (NCBI taxonomy): Eukaryota > Viridiplantae > Streptophyta > Magnoliopsida > Asparagales > Amaryllidaceae > Allium > Allium sativum. The sequence continues at coordinate 530,418,830 of CM060916.1, forward strand.
GTATTTTGTGCTCTAATGGAACCGAAGGACCTCTGTTGATCAAATAAGCTGCTGTATTGACTGCTTCTGCCCAGAACTGCTTTGGTAGACCTGATTGTATACGAATGCTTCTGGCTCTTTCTATCAATGTTCGATTCATACACTCAGCTACACCATTGTGTTGAGGTGTACCCGGCACGGTTCTCTGCATTTGGATCCCGTGCTCATAACAGAACTGCTTGAATCTGGTGTCTTCATATTCACCTCCATTGTCAGTTCTAAGCTTTTTGATCTTTAGATTTGTCTCATTTTCAACCATAACTTTCCATATCCTGAAAGCCTCGAACACTTTAGATTTATGCCTCAAAAAATAAACTCATACCTTTCGTGAGCGATCATCGATGAAAGTAACGAAGTAATGCTTTCCACCGATGGATGAAATGGTCGTTGGCCCTCAAACATCGGAATGAACAAGCTCCAGCTTTTCCTTCTTTAGGGTTTTACCATTTATTTGAAAGCTGACTCTCTTCTGCTTTCCAAATAAGCAATTTTCGCACATGCCTATTTCCACTGACTGTAGACCTGGAAGTTTTCCCTTCGAGTGCATAATCTTCATTCCCTTTTCACTCATATGGCCTAGCCTCTGGTGCCATATGTCGGTATTTTTGTTGCTAGCAGCAATAGTGATCGAACATCGTGCTTCTGATGTCATGTAAAGAGTAGCACTCTTCTTACCATGAGCAATCGTCATTGCACCCTTTGAAAATTTTCAATCATCACCATGGAAAGTCGTAGTGTAGCCTTCACTAGCTAATTGTCCTACGGAGATCAAATTCTTTCTCAAGTCCAGTATGTTCCTGACATCCTTTAGCTCCTAAACCAACGCATTTAGTTTAATCTTAATAGCACCTTTACCAACGATATCACAAGGTTGATCGTCAGCAAGATATACCTTTCCAAGATTTCAAAAGGCGTACCTTTCAAAGAATTATTTCTACGAAGTGGCATGAAACGATGCTCCAGGTCTAGCACCCAAGACTCTTCCTTGCTATCCAAAGAGCATATCAACGTTTCATCTCCTCCTGAAGTAGAAGTAACATTTGCCTCTGCCTCTGCCTCCTGGTCCTTTGGTGCACTTCTGCATTGATTTTTGTAGTGCCCGGTCTTTCCACAATTCCAACACTCAACGGTCGTTGAGCTGTGAGAATTGTTGGGATTTCTGGATTTAGATCTCCAGTCCTTCGACCTTCCTCGGTGTTCGATTTGCTACGTTCATTTCCTTATGTTGAATTTCTTCCTCTTGATTGTGTATGCAAAATTGAAAATTTTGATGACTTACCAGAATCACTTCGCCGAATCTCTTCATTGAGAACCATATCATGAATATCATCAAATTTTAACTTAATGCTTCCCGACGAGCTACTCACTGCTGTGATAGTAGCGTTCCAACTTTCTGGCGGGGAAGACAAAAGTATCAACGCTCGTACTTCTTCGTCAAACTCAATTTCAACTGAAATTAGTTGAGAAATAACTGTATTCAGTTCATTGAGATGCTGAGCTACCGATGCACCTTCTGTCATCTGCAAATTGAACAATCGCCTCATCAATTGAACTTTGTTAGAGGCCGATGGTTTCTCGTACATACTGAAGAGGGCCGCCATAAGATCCGCCGTAGTCTTTTCTTTTGCTATGTTGAAAGCAACATTGCGAGATAACATTAGTCGAATAACTCCAAGGGCTTGTCTATCAAGAAGAGCCCAATCTTCATCCTTCATATTCTCTGGCTTCTTTTCTGAGAGTGGTTGATAAAACTTTTTCTGATATAGATAATCTTCAATTTGTATTTTCCAAAAACCAAAGTCAGCTCCATCAAACTTCTCGATTTTCACTGTTCCTTCATCTGCCGCTATCGCTCCCAATCGAATTTGATTTCTTTTCTAACAAATTATGTCTATGATACCAGTTGTTGGGAAATTACGCAAATTTCCTTATAATTATATTTGTTGAGAAAAGAAATGAAATGTAGAATGGTAAGAGACGCACAAAACTTGATAACGGAGTTTGACCAATTATGCCTACGTCTCCGGGCTGCTGCAGATCTTTTATTTCAGAGAATATTACAAAGTGATTACACATAACACTTTATACTCAACACTCGATCTCACTCTCTTCTTGCTCTTTTTTTCTTCTTATTGGATTTTGGAATGAAATGAAAGTTATGAAGAGGAAGGTTGTATTTATAAGGTGAGAAATGGTTGGTGGCTTGGTTGGTGGCCCGGTAGCTGGCGGTTGGTGGCATGGTAGGTGCAGCCCATGTTTAATTCATGGGTGACTTGAATGAAGGCTGCTGCTGCGCACATGCATCATTCCAACATGTTAGACAAAGAACATAAAAAGAACCAAATCATAAAATAATTCAACATAAGTAGAACATAAAATACATAATTTCATGGGTAGCATGCTAGTAAGAAATGATGAATATGAAAATCATAACCAATGTATAACATATATAAATATATGATATTCTCATTTAACATGCAAAATATAAAATAACAGCAGATTATTGTGGATGAATTTGAGTTTTCTTAATTATTTTTTGGTTTAGGCACAAGTTTAAATTTTAACAAGAAAAATCAAGATCTCGGGTGATATCACAGTATCCCGTCTCAGTCGATATATTGTTCGATATTATAATATCTCGGACGATATATTCGAAATGAGATGTATAGTGAGATTTGTTGTTTCGTTTTGGGAGGAGCCTAAAACGAGATCTCGGACGATATTTTCGAGATCTGAAACAGTGGTAAAGGCTATAGCTGTGAAATGGTGAATCCAAACTTGTTTATATATTCAGAAAAGTGTTAAAATTTTACAATATGCAAAAATATAGAGAGTAATTAAAAGCAAACATGCTGGTCACCACGGATGAATCCATGGCCATGACCCCTCTCTTAATTTTAAAATTACATACAAAGAGTTTTAAAAATGAATTCTTGGGTTATGCATGTACTTGATATCGGATAACTTGAGATATTTTAAGCTTCTGATTTCATCTTATTCATGTACTTTTAACTAAGCTTGTATGTACTTTAAATGTTCTAGTTGATTTTATTTAACTAATTGGTGGTACTTTGTACAGTGTATAAGGGTATAGCCGTACCCACATTCTTTGTTAGTTGACTAGTTGATTTTTTTGGCAGTTTATTTTATTGTGAAAAAAGTATATATAAGTTTGAGCAGAGTTGCACTTAAATTCTTGGTTGGTTAATTTGATTCAGATTGGTTAATTTGTTTTTGTTTGTTTGACCATTTATTTTATTGTGAAATATTCTAGAAAAGTCAGTAAAAAAAAACCTTCTTTGTTGTCAAAATCTTGGTTTCGTCCCTGTTGATAACTATGTTGTAATGATGACTTTATAGGTTTATCGTTAGTGGAATGAAAATGTTATTGAATGCATGTATTTCACATAATGAATAATCAATGATTCTCTCTTTTCACACACACATACACACACACACACACACACACATATATATATATATATATATACACACACACATACACACACGCATATAATACACACACACACACACATATATATATATATATATATATACACACACACATACACACACACACACACACACACACATATATATATATATGTATGTATGTATGTATATATAGACACACATGGAGAGAGAGATAATTTGATACTCAGATGGTAGTACATAAGTACGACAAGTTTTATATATTATATAACATACTACATGATAAATAAGTTCGGTCTGTGATATTTTTGCATCATGTTGAAGTGCTCTAATCATGTGGACGATGATATTTGTTATATTTTAATATCTTATATTCTGGTATCGTTGAATCAAACTATTTAAAACTATCAACTTGCATGTATAACTTTGATATCAGTCATAATAATGTTTACTAGAATGTTAAAAATGGAAAATAAAACTAAGTTTTAAAAAAAATTATGCAATAAAAAAGTAGTGTAACAACGTGATTCGAAATGTTGTTTAGGTGATTTGTGAATGATGAGGTACCTTTTTCTTTAAAATCGTTTATGACTGAATTTCAATGTTTAGACTTTGAGACTGAAACTTTGGTCTTAAAGCAATCAGAGGTGTAAATCGTCAACACAAAAGGACAGCGTTGCATTGAGATTTTATGATTTGTTTGGGCATGCAAACGGAGGCAACTTACAAAGTAAATCGTCAACACAAGTAGGCAGTTTGTTCCTTTGAGAAGGAATTTAGTAGCAATGAACTTAATTACTTCAGCACAAATTAAACAAACAAACTGTTACAATCACTGTTTCAAATCTCGCAAATATCGCCCGAGATCTCCTCCGAGATCTCGTTTTGGGCTCCTTCCGAAACGAAACAGCAAATATCACTCTAAATCTCTTTTCGAATATATCGCCCGAGATATTGCAATATCGAATGATATATCGACCGAGACGAAATACTGGAATATCGTCCGAGATCTTAGTTTTTTTGGTTAAAATTTAAATTTGTGCCTGAACTAAAACTATAATTAAAAAACTCAAATCTAGCCATATCAATCTTTTGTTATTTTACATTTTTCATGTTAAATGACTATATTGTTTGTTCGTATATGTTTTACGATGCTTATGATTTTCATTTTTGTCTTTTTATATACATGTTACTTATGAAATTATGTATTTTATGGTCTATTTATCCCAAATTTTTTAATGTTTTGGATCCTTTTAATGTTTCCTCTCTAACAATATTATTGCTTTAAGCATATTACGATTTAGAGTACGAATGATCTTTCACAAAATAAAAAATAATAAAGTTAATTTGCATTTTAAGTTTAAGTTACTATGTTTTTAATAACATTCATAAAAATCATTTTGTTAAAATATCATTTTTAACATAGCATGTACCCCGAGATTGTTCCGATATGAACTTTCGGACCCGAGATGAAAATCCGAGACGAACTCCCGAGTTAGACTCATCTCGTCCGAGATCTCCCCCGATACGAGACCGAGTCTATAAACTCACCGAGATGAAACACGACCGATATCCGAGATTTAAAACCTTGGTTACAATAAATGAAAATTAACTAGCTCTGAAATTAAATATATAATATGAGTTAAATTCGTAGATCCTCCACTCCACCATTGCTGAATTCACCCTCAGTAACCATGATGTGGTGGTGAAGCTTGCCATGTAGCTGGAAGTACATAAATAACCAATCTCATGCCATATTGGCAATGTTTACCATTCCCAACTCCACACAAATACCACTTCCTTCCTGGAGTTTTAAGAGTGATCACATCATACCCTGTTGTCATCGCAACCGTGTTCAACGGCACTGTGCATGTTTGGAAGTCCAGGCCACCTGCTTTGTACACATTGTGTTTTCCCATTGGGTACTTGAATACTAGTTTATCTCCAACCCTGAATTCTTTGCCATGAGCCCATGCAACATAGTTAAAGTTAAGAGTCCAACTGCTGTGATCACCAACCATATATACTGTTCCATAACTAGGTACTACGACAGCAGGAGGAGGAGCCAAAGCTTTCAATGAGGGAAGAACGTCGACGACTAACTTTTGACCAGTGTGGCAATGGTTGCTTACTCCACAAATGTACCATTTCCTACCTGGAGTCGCCAAAGTTATCATATCATTTCCGGTGGTCAGAGCCTCAGCATTTGCTGGTGAAGTGCATGCTTTGAAATTAGGCCCGTCTACTTTGAATACATTATGAGATCGCGGAGAGTATTTGAAAAGTAGGACATCTCCAACCCTGAAAACTTTACCCTTGGCCCAGTTGTTGTAGTCAAAATAGGATCTCCAGCCCTTGGCATCTCATACAATGAAAGTTTTCGGCCCATCTGGTACGGCTACTGGTAATGCTGGAGCTGGGGCATTATACCATGTTTCTGCTGGTCTTACATTGACAACTAGTTTCATGCCTGAACCGCAATGTTTTGCTACTCCGCAAATGTACCCTTTTTTACCAGGTGTTGCAAGATTGATGATGTCTTTGCCCGTAGTCAAAGCCTGTGCACCTGCTGGTATGCTGCAAGTGAGGAAGTCAGGCCCACCTAATTTGTACACGTTGTGTTTCATCACCTCGTAGTTAAAAACTGCAGCAATAGATTGTTAGTTCATTAGTCATTGTTTGTTGTACGAGTAAACATGGAAATAGAGAATGTATTTTACCTAAAGTGTCGCCAACTTGAAATCTCTGTGTTCAGCCCAGGCTGTGTAGTTGAAACCAAGGGTCCATCCGTAGTAGTCACCAACTATGTGCTATGTTCCATGAGCCATAGATAGAAGAGCGATGAAGAAGATTGCAAGGATGGAGAGTGTTGTTTTGTTGTCCATTGTTTCCACTTTCAAAGCGAGCTTGTTACTCTATGAAGATTTGAATGGATGCAACATAACATGGTGTTTTTATTTATACTGAAGCAACAGCCGGCGCGCAACAGATGGGTATAGGCGTAACAATACAAAAAGAATGTCTATTAATATCATTCTTGCATTTTAAAATTTAAACTGGGTAGTTTGAATGAGTCCTAAGGCTCCCACGAGTCCAGTTGGTGCTTCAGAGTTTAATTATTGGATTTTTTTGGATGATTATGGCTAGACTCAGCGTTATCTCCCTTGGGATGATCATACATGTACACCTCTTCTTGGAGTTCATCGTCTAGGAAGGCATTGTGAACTTCCAATTGTTTCCACTGTTTTTGTAGGGCAATAGTTAATATTATTCTAATAGTGGTTGGCTTGACAACTAATGATTTTTTTTAATCAAAATCGAATCGATATTGTTGTAAATAGCCTTTAGCAACCTGATTTGACTTTTATTTAGATATGCTGCCATTAGTATTTCTCTTAATTTTGTAGGTCCACTTGCAACCTATGATATTTTTATTCTTTTGGTGGTGTGATTAGGTTTCATGTTTTGTTTTTAATTAAGGCATTGTATTCCTTATCCATATCTTTTCTCCAATTTTCATGTGTCACTGCTTATTCATATGAAGTTGGTCTAGTATCATTTAGGTAAACAATTTATATCTTAGGCTTGAATATTCCACTTTTTGTTCTGGTGATCATGAGAGCTCAGTCTTGGTAGTTTTTGAGTATAATCCTCATTATGATCATCATATTCTTCACTGTTATATGAATGTTCACCACTGTTTCTATCATCCTTTTGTGTTTGTTGACTTCCCTCATTTGGTTGATCACTGAGGTTTGTGTTAGGATGTGTGCTACTTGAACTTTACCATGATCTTGTACTAGACACGGTGGGTTAATCCCTTGTCTGATCATGATGTGGCTCACTGTCAATAATGTTAGTCCATTCTAACAGTGTTGATGGTGCTAGTACATTGACCTGAGTGACACTTTTCTTTTGCTTTTCAATGCTTTCCTTTTCTGTAAAAGGAAAAACATCTTCATTAAATCTCAAATGTCTTGATATGAATATTCTTCCCTTACTGTCCATGCGCTTGTAACCTTTTTGGTTATAGGCATACCCTAAAAAAAGTGCATGGTGTAGATTATGGACTCAGCTTATGTCTTTTGTAGAGTCTGAGACATGGAAAGTACAAATACCCAAACGTTTAAAATAATAATAATAATAATTAAGCTTAGCTCCAAATAATTCTTTATAACGACCTTCATGATCTAATAAATTGATTGACATTCTGTTGATAAGATAGACCGATGTGGCAAATGCCCCACTCTAGTATCTCAATGGAAAATGCCCTTAAGCCAACAGTGTAATCCATGTTTCAACAACATGTCTATGCTTCCTCTCTACCAAGTCATTTTGTTCAGATGTGTACATGTCATTCTATGCAGTTTTTCATTTTTATGAAAAAAATGTTTTGAGAGCATAAATTCGTTACCACCATCAGTCTGTTATCTTAACATTATAGTTTGTTTGTTTTTCCATAAGATTAACAAACTGTATTGTTATTTCACATGCATTCGACTTTTCTTTAAGGAAGTATATACATGTATATCTTGTATAAGCATCAATAAAAGATAGGTAGATTTAGTGTTCTTGGGTAGAATTCAGTAGAGTAGGTCCCCATAAATTTGCAGCTATCAATTCTAAGGGGTTACTGTAAGTAGGTTTTGAATCTAATTTATGGCTCTTGCCAAGTTGACAGTGTGTGCATATGTGTGATGCAGGTGAATTTTCAAAAGAAATTTTATTATCATCTAATATCTGCTTTACAATACTAATATGGGGGTGTCCCAATTTACAATGCTAAATGTCAAGAATGTTCTTATCATTAACATCATTAAAATTAATATTGCTGCACTATTTTCCACTACCAGCAGCATTTTTTGTCTTGATATTGCTAAACTTGTTCAAATTACCATGTAATAATGTTTCTTACTCAGTAAGTCTTTAACAAGACATAATTTAGGGTAAAAACCAAAGTATACCTTGTTGTCATTGGCAAATTTTCAAACATTGATTAAGTTTTTCTTAATTTTAGGCACTTTTAACAAATTATTTAAATAGAGTTGCCTTTTATCTCTAATTGTGTTATTTCTAACATGCGAAATACTTATAGCTTCACCATTACCCATATGAATAACTTGTGTACCTGAATAATTTTTGTTTTCAAATTGAGATTTTGTAAATTTTTCTGGTGATATGGTTGGTAGCACCTGAATCTAGGTATCGGACATAAAGATTGATGCCATCAATTTTTGCAGAGTCTTCAATACCCCTAGATTAAGTACTAGTGTTTCTTATGTTGATTTTATTTTAAGCATTTAGTTAAGCCACATTTGCACTAGCATTCCTCTGACCAATTTGATTTTTTTAATGCCATATTGAATTTTAAATTAAACCTAAAATAGCATTTGCTTGCTAAGTGCCCAAATTTTTCACAAATCTAACCCTTTATTCTACTGTTATGCCTCTATCTCTTACTCTTTGTGTTGGACCTCTTCTCTGATTGTGATTTTCAAGTTTGTTTTGACTTGTCGCTCCTTTTTGTTGGTTTTTATTTCTTGAACTGGAGGAAAAATTAATAGAGTAATCACCCTGCATTATCTTTCTTTGTTCCACTCTACCGTTGTAACACCCCGAAAATTCTATAACTGTGAAATTCATGAATTAAAGTATAATCAAATTCAAATCAAAGAACTAAGGGAAACGGGATACGCCATTGCGTTCGTCTCGGAAAAATACGCGAAATAGAGTCCGAGTTTTCGAAAAACGGAGTCCGTATGAAGAAGTTATGGCCTTCGGAAGTTTTGAATTAAATTTAAAATTCAAACAGAATAAAATAATAATTTGAAATGGGGCCCAATGGGCCAGGCGGATAAAACACCCGCCTAGGCCACCCAGGTCGACTGGGCTGTCGACCTGGGCTACCCATGTCGACAGGGCTGTCGACAGCCCTGTCGACAGGGGTATCGACCTGGTCGAGCCCAGTCAACCTGGCTGGCCAGGTCGGTGTGTGGTCGAATTTCTGTGGTCTGCTTTGTCATTAGGGCTAGGTGGCGGGTTTTTATTGGTCTCTCTTCCTAATGAATGGCTATGATCTAACCTAGCAACATCAATGGTCCTAATCAATTCCTAACCTCTATATAAACAACCCTAGACTAAACCCTAATCTATTCATTCAAAATAAGATTATAGCCGCCATGTTGCTGAGGAACGACAAAGATTAGCCGCCGACTAGAGAGAGGATTAGGAAGAAAGTTCTAAAGCCTAAAGCAATTCAAAGCAACCTAAAGCTAATCAATTCAACAAAGGAATCGTGTCTCTTAATTTGAGAATTCACCGCAACCATTGTAAGTAGAGTATTACTTTGGTATAATAAACAACTGTGTTGATGTGTATGCTTGAATTGTGGCAATGGAAGTAATTCATATTTGTGCAAAAATTATGTTATTCATTATAAAGAACTACATACGGTAGTTCTATGCAAATATACGTTTGGAATATTGCGCAAATTGTGTAATCTATGTTGAAGCTACATGTATGTAGTTAATTGAAATTCATGCAAGTTTGGGGCTTTGTTATTATGCCATTATGATGTATATTTTTGTGCATAAATCGTTTTGCAAGTAATTGAAACAAGTTTGGTTATTATAGTTCATATGAAACTATGTGGAATTTTGACACCATAATCCATGTATTAAGCCATGCTTTTGCAAACTTATGAATATGGCTAGGAATGATATTTGGCATAATTGAAATCCGTTATTAAGTCTATCTTGTTTCAAAGGATTATATGATGACATGGCTAGGTTGGACTCAAAAATCCCTTTTTGCAAGTTTAAAACAAATACCATGTTTAGGAATATTTATGCATAAGTATGTTATACCATCGTTATGTGATTAGACTTAAGTTATGATTAAGTTAAACTATGCCATGTTCATGCTAGAAATATTTATGCCATGCTTATGTTTGACCATATGCCATGCCTATGCTAGAAGTATTTTATGCATGCTTATGTTTGACAATATGCCATGTTTATGCTAGAAGTATTTAGGCCATGCTTATGTTTGACAATATGCCATGTTTATGCTAGAAGTATTTAGGCCATGCTTATGTTTGACATTATGCCTAAATAAGAATATAGGTCCATGTTGTAGTTAAACCTATGCAAGTTTACATGCCTTGATTTATGTCACCTATGTTTTATGACCAAAATACATGTCACCACTATGCAAGTACACCAATTTCTATTATGTATTTTCCAACGTCATATGCAAGTTCATGCGCTCACTTTCCCCTCTTTGTGTATACGCCATAAGCCTCCCCTTTTCGCATGGCTAAATTGGGCTTTAAAAGGCTAAGCCCAATATATATATAAACGGACGTGTAAAACGGGGAAAAATAACGTTGGGTTAAAAATAAATTAATGAATGAAAATATAAAATAGAAGGGCCCAAATTCAAGTATGGGTTGGGCCCGTGGTTGGTGTAATCTTTACACCCTTAACTTAATAATGGGTCGCAAATATTTACATATAAATAAAGAAGAATGACAAGATATGTAAATGTAGAAAATACGATGTGTTTAACCCGAGGTTGGATTGAGTTGTGATGTAAACCTGCCCGGAACCGCCCGGCTGTCCAGTAGTCACAACAATACCTATCCAATGTGGGAGGTTAAACATGGAGCCCAGCAAGGACCCGAGGTTAGACTGAGTTGTGGCGTAAGACTGCCCGGAACCAACCGGCAACAGGCAGCCACAACAATACCTGTCTAATGTGAGAGGTCAGGGCCTTAATAAGACAATTAAGGCTGAGTCAGGATTGTTAGGATTAAGTGAACTAAAGACTTAACCAAAATGGAACATGCTAAACTAAACGGACTGGTGGGGTTAGGTTAGGAAACACTTAAACAACTTAGCATGTTGGCTAGAGATAGAAAACCTAGTAACGGGGGACCCTTTTCAGCAGTAACCCTAGAAGGTGTATCAGGATACCCTGAAACTAGGCAGGGTGGGGCACGATTACTGGGCTGATTGTAAGAGGTCAAATCGACGGCGGTGGTGTAGCAGTGTAGGTTCTAACGGTGTGCGGGCGTGCACGCACTCCGGCGCAGAAAAATAAAGCACTGGACACCAGTAGCATACCTTTGCACTCTAAGGTTGTGTCGGGTTGCCACTATGGGACTTGATACACCCCATGGTGGGACCAGCATAGGTAACTACAGACATCGGGGGCCGTAAGACACATGTAACTTTGCGAGTAGGAGCCGATCATCGTAGAATGGATCACATCACCCTGATTTTGGGGTGCAAATTGGAAACTAGTTTATATGGGTTCAGAGATTAACATGGGGTACGATAGTATATTCGACCCTAGATAACTTAACCAAGTTTATAATGTTGCCCACTTCCTGTTTTACTTATCATACCCAGTTCTTTATTCATAGACAAAGTAGTACTAGACTTACTCAGGCTTTATGTCTGACTCTATTTTTCTTTCGTCTTCTTTCTTCCGTTTCCCCCCCCCCCAGGTCTTCAGGGAGGGAACACAGCAGCTTGACCTACCTCAACATCCAGCTTGAAGAAGAGAAATGTATTGCTTGGACTTTCCTGTTTTGAACTATGGCTTTGGACAATCCACTATGGGGCTTTTGCAGTTTATCTATGTTTTATTTATGCTTCTTTAAAAATAATGTATTCAAGACAGATTATGAAAGTGTTATGTTATGTTTTTGGAAAGGATGTTGTTGTAACACGTATTTGACTTTATGAAATAAAGTTTGTTGTTCTTCCGCTGTTTACAAATATGTGTTATTATATCTGTCTTGTATATCTGTGATTTGTACTTATAAACCTCCACCAAAATTAGGGCATTCCCTTTGAGAGTGACCCTAACGGAGGTGGGGTGTTTCACTTGGTATCAGAGCATAGGTTTTACCAGATAAGATAAAAAGTTTTGAAAAATTATTTTCAAAAAGGAAATTTAAAGAAGCATTTTTAAAAAAGAAAAATATTATTTTATTCTAAAAAGGCAAAGTCCACTCCCCAAAGCCATAGGTATTATCTCTTATCCTTCGCTTTGAATCTATCCTTTTTTTGTTTCAGCATGTCCCAAGAACTTAACTTGCCTGAAGGGGTACCCATACCTGGTTGGTTTAGACGTTTCTTAGAAGCAAGGGCCACTCAGCCAGGTCCTACCGTTCCTCCTCCTCCAGCTGAAGGGAATCATCCAGCCGCAGCAGCACCTTTTCCTCCACCTCCTCCACGGGGAAACACGTTCGCTAAGATATGTAAAGATTTTAAAGCTATGGGAGGAAGGGATTTCCATGGAACTGAGTCCTTCGTAGCAGCTAGGAATTGGCTAAAAGAAACGGAGGACCTATTCATCATCTTTGAGGTAGAAGATAGACAAAAAGTACAGTTAGCAGTGTGGCTATTGAAGGGTGAGGCTTCCTACTGGTGGGAAGTCACTAATGCTGAAAGATCAGTGGAGACATGGGAGGACTTTAGGGCAAGGTTTGAGACTAAGTTTCTCTCAGATGCAGAAAGAAGTTTGCAGTTGGAAAAATTCTTATTTCTTAAGCAAGGGGACAAGACAGTCAGAGAATATGTGAATCAGTTTGATGAGCTGGCTAGGTTTGGACTTGACCTAGTCAACACCCCGCACAAGAAGGCTCTCCGTTTCGTCAAAGGGTTAAATGAGCCATTACACAGTTTGGCCATGACCCATATACCCATGGGAGCCACGTATGAAAGATTGGTGCAAATGGCATTGCTGAACGAAGAGGACAAGGGCAAGAAGGAGACCAAGGCAGAAAGCTCTCAAGGGAAGAAAGAGGGTTTGCAGCCTAAGAAGACAGACTTTAAGAAGGGCGGAAAAGGCAACAAAGAGAAGAGGAAGTGTAATTTCTGTGGCAAAGTGGGGCACTTAGTAAAGGACTGCCGGAAGAAGAAGGCTAAGGAGAATGGTGGGTGCTTTTCGTGCGGTCAGACAGGCCACAGGGCTAAGGACTGCCCAAGGAAACGAGGACAGGGGCAGGGCACTGGATCCACCCCAGGGGCACAGGTTCATGTGCTAGAAGCGCCACCATTGCAACAGCGAGGTATAAATACTTCTGTAGAAAGTGTAGTTTATCTTTATGATCACCCCGTTCGCACTTTGTTTGATTCTGGCGCATCACACTCCTTTATCTCGTCTGCTTTAGTAGAATCTCTGCACCTAAAAACTAGTATGGTAGAGGACCCCTTAATTGTTTCAAACCCAATTGGGGGCCCAGCTCATTTGTCTATGATCTGTTTGGATTTGAAAATTTCTATCCTAAGTGTTGAATTTCTATGTAGTGCCTTTGTTTTGGGCTTTTCGGGTTATGGTTTGATTTTGGGTATGGATTGGCTATCCAGTAATGGGGCCATCCTTGATTGTGAGAAAAGGGTTGTTAGGCTCCTAACCCAGCTCGGTAATACTTTGGAAATTTCTTGTAATCCCTCGTATGCGGTTATGCTTAGTTATCTTGAATCGCTAGATGCCTCTGTTGAAAATTTGAAATCAGTTAGAGTGGTCCGGGAATATCCGGATGTCTTCGAAGAGGTGAAGGGCTTGCCTCCGAAGCGGGAAATAGACTTCCGCATATATCTTGTAGATAATGCAAAGCCCGTTGCGTTGCCCGTTAGACATATGGCTCCACGAGAAAGGAAAGAGCTCAGTAAACAGATTAAAGAGCTTCTAGAAAAGGGGTTCATTAGGAGGAGCATTTCAGAATGGGGCGCTCCAGTGGTGTTCGCTACAAAGGCGGACGGTTCACTCCGTCTATGTGTTGACTATAGGGAGCTCAACAAGCTAACAAAAAAGAATAGGCACCCTCTCCCTAGAATTGACGATTTATTTGACCAGCTTGTAGGAGCGTCTGTTTTCTCCCAACTCGATTTAGCAACCGGTTTTCATCAGCTAAGGGTGGCTGAAGATAGCATCGATAAAACGGCTTTCAGAACCCCAGACGGCTTCTTTGAATGGCTTGTCATGCCTTTCGGCTTGACAAATGCACCTGCGTACTTCGTGGACCTGATGAGTAGGGTATTTAGAGATTTCCTCAACAAATTCGTAGTGGTCTTCGTAGATGATATCCTTATCTTCTCAAAGAATGAAGAGGAACATGCTCAGCACTTAAGGGCAATCATGGAAACTTTGCGAGTCCATCAACTAAAAGCCAAGTTCTCCAAATGCCACTTTTGGAGGGAAGAGGTGAGGTTCCTTGGGCACATAGTATCCAAACAAGGGTTAGCGGTGGACCCTGCTAAGGTAGTGGCGGTACAGGATTGGAAGACGCCAAGGAATGCGACTGAGGTCCGAAGCTTTCTAGGACTGGCAGGTTTCTATCGAAAATTTATAAGGGATTTTGCGAAAATCTCAGCTCCGCTCACGAAATTAACTAAGAAGAATCTAGTGTTCAATTGGGATTTGGATTGCGAGTTTGCTTTCCAACGACTGAAAAGGGCTCTCACAACAGCCCCAGTTTTGACGCTGCCAGATGGGAGCAAGATGTTCACTGTTTATACGGATGCATGTGGGACAGGGCTAGGCGCCGTCTTAATGCAAGAAGGAAGGGTGGTAGCTTATGGCGGGAGGCAGTTGAAGGTGCACGAAAAGAACTACCCAACCCACGATCTTGAGTTAGCCGCCATCGTCTTTGCACTCAAGTCTTGGCGACACTATCTCCTAGGTGAGAAGTTCGAACTTTACACTGACCATAAATCGTTGAAATATCTTTTCTCGCAGAAAGATCTTAACTTGAGGCAACAAAGGTGGATGGAGTTTCTTGCCTCGTACGATTTCGAAATCTCCTATACTCCGGGCAAAGGCAACGTAGTGGCAGACGCGTTGAGCCGAAAGAAATTGACCCTAAGCCCGTTGTTTGTTGAAAGACAAAGCCTAGAGTTTATAGCCAGCTTCGACTTTAGGCCTTCCTCCGATTTCGTACCGGGCTTGCTTGCATCTCTCGAAGTGCGCCCAACTTTAGTAGATTCAGTAGGGGCAGCACAACGCGAAGACCCTCAGCTTGTGGAAATAATTGATAGGCTAATTAGGGGTGAGACTTCAAGTCACCTCAACAGATACTCCATTGACGATAAGGGTGTACTAAGGCGAGATGGAAGACTATGCATCCCACAGACAAACAATTTAATAAAGAAGGTTCTCGAGGAAGCGCATCATTCCAAGATGACGATACACCCAGGCGGGGATAAAATGTACAAAGACATAAAAAGGACTTTCTTCTGGAACGGCATGAAAAAGGACGTGGCAGAATTCGTTTCTAAGTGTATGGTGTGCCAACAGGTTAAGGCGGAACAGAAAAAGCCTGGCGGACTGCTACATCCTCTGGAGGTCCCGCAGTGGAAGTGGGATAGCATCTCAATGGACTTCATCGATGGGCTGCCTAGGTCTAGGAGAGGCAACACTAGTATTTGGGTAATAGTGGATAGGCTTACTAAAAGCGCCCACTTTTTACCTGTCAAAAGTAAGAGAACTGCCTCATCCCTAGCATCACTTTACCTCAAGGAAATCGTGCGACTCCATGGAATACCATCTAGCATCGTTAGTGACCGAGACCCCATCTTCACCAGCGAGTTTTGGCGGAGTCTGCAAGAAGCAGTAGGAACGCAGTTATGCTTGAGCACAGCCTATCATCCCCAAACTGACGGCCAAACAGAGAGAGTGAACAGAGTTTTGGAAGACCTTTTAAGGTTATGCGTCCTCGACTTCGGAGGGACATGGGAAGACCACCTCCCTTTGGTGGAATTTGCCTACAACAACAGCTATCAAGCAACCATCGGAATGGCGCCCTTCGAAGCTTTATACGGAAGACCGTGCCGATCGCCCACTTGTTGGTGGGAGTCCACGGATAAGCTCATACTTGGACCAGACATGATCCGAGAGACCTCAGAGAAAGTAGACTTAATACGAAGAAGGATGAAGACGGCCCAAGACAGACAAAAGTCCTATGCCGACAAGAGGAGGACCGACCTTGAATTTGAAGTTGGAGACAGAGTTTTTCTCAAGGTATCACCGCTAAGGAACATTGTTCGTTTTGGAACCACAGGGAAGCTAGCACCTAGGTTCGTAGGGCCATTCCCTATCATCGAGAAGATTGGGAAAATGGCCTATAGATTAGAGCTACCCGAGAAGTTGGCTGGAGTCCACAACGTTTTTCACGTTTCACATCTCCGAAAATGTCTACATGAGTCTGCTGAAGTGGTAGAGCCAAATGTCCTAGAAGAGGCCGAAGTGGAACGCGAAGCAACCATAAGGAGAGTTCCAACCCGCATCTTAGGAACGGAAGTGAAGAAGCTACGCAACCGTGAAGTCAAGCTCGTCAAAGTTCAGTGGAGCAACGCCGAGGGAGACGCGACTTGGGAAACTGAAGCTAGAATCCGTACAGCCTACCCTTTTCTGTTCGAGGGTACATCCTTGATCTTTCCTTTTCCTTAAGTTGCGCTTTTATCTATCTTTTTAGGTATATTTCCTCGACCGTATCTTTTAGGTAGAAAACCGTTGGATGAAAACATGTAGTTGAAACATGTTATGTATGAATGGTTGCAAGTGGTTGCAAGTGATTGCTAGTGGTTGCATATACACACACAATCTAGGTTTTAGATCGGCTCAGTCACTTCATATTGCATATGCATATATGTTTGTATTCGTATGTGGTTGAACTATAATGTGTTGTCATGTGGATGTTGCATTTGCATTGAATGATTGTGCACTCATGTAGAATCATGAATAGGAAAATTTGCATACATAATGGATTCATGGCACTTACATAATTCGCATTAAGGAGGTCAACTGAATCAGTAGACCGCCTGATTTTGCATTAGATAAGTACAAGTACACACACACTTTGCATGTAATCATGAAGCATTAGAAGTCTTTTAAGGACAATGGATGCTCGTGTTTGATGGATGAGTAGATGGATTATTGGATGTTAGGATTTACATTCCTCCTAACTTGAAGATTTCGGGGACGAAATCCTTTTAAGTGGGGGAGAATGTAACACCCCGAAAATTCTATAACTGTGAAATTCATGAATTAAAGTATAATCAAATTAAAATCAAAGAACTAAGGGAAACGGGATACGCCATTGCGTTCGTCTCGGAAAAATACGCGAAATAGAGTCCGAGTTTTCGAAAAACGGAGTCCGTATGAAGAAGTTATGGCCTTCGGAAGTTTTGAATTAAATTTAAAATTCAAACAGAATAAAATAATAATTTGAAATGGGGCCCAATGGGCCAGGCGGATAAAACACCCGCCTAGGCCACCCAGGTCGACTGGGCTGTCGACCTGGGCTACCCATGTCGACAGGGCTGTCGACAGCCCTGTCGACAGGGGTATCGACCTGGTCGAGCCCAGTCAACCTGGCTGGCCAGGTCGGTGTGTGGTCGAATTTCTGTGGTCTGCTTTGTCATTAGGGCTAGGTGGCGGGTTTTTATTGGTCTCTCTTCCTAATGAATGGCTATGATCTAACCTAGCAACATCAATGGTCCTAATCAATTCCTAACCTCTATATAAACAACCCTAGACTAAACCCTAATCTATTCATTCAAAATAAGATTATAGCCGCCATGTTGCTGAGGAACGACAAAGATTAGCCGCCGACTAGAGAGAGGATTAGGAAGAAAGTTCTAAAGCCTAAAGCAATTCAAAGCAACCTAAAGCTAATCAATTCAACAAAGGAATCGTGTCTCTTAATTTGAGAATTCACCGCAACCATTGTAAGTAGAGTATTACTTTGGTATAATAAACAACTGTGTTGATGTGTATGCTTGAATTGTGGCAATGGAAGTAATTCATATTTGTGCAAAAATTATGTTATTCATTATAAAGAACTACATACGGTAGTTCTATGCAAATATACGTTTGGAATATTGCGCAAATTGTGTAATCTATGTTGAAGCTACATGTATGTAGTTAATTGAAATTCATGCAAGTTTGGGGCTTTGTTATTATGCCATTATGATGTATATTTTTGTGCATAAATCGTTTTGCAAGTAATTGAAACAAGTTTGGTTATTATAGTTCATATGAAACTATGTGGAATTTTGACACCATAATCCATGTATTAAGCCATGCTTTTGCAAACTTATGAATATGGCTAGGAATGATATTTGGCATAATTGAAATCCGTTATTAAGTCTATCTTGTTTCAAAGGATTATATGATGACATGGCTAGGTTGGACTCAAAAATCCCTTTTTGCAAGTTTAAAACAAATACCATGTTTAGGAATATTTATGCCTAAGTATGTTATACCATCGTTATGTGATTAGACTTAAGTTATGATTAAGTTAAACTATGCCATGTTCATGCTAGAAATATTTATGCCATGCTTATGTTTGACCATATGCCATGCCTATGCTAGAAGTATTTTATGCATGCTTATGTTTGACAATATGCCATGTTTATGCTAGAAGTATTTAGGCCATGCTTATGTTTGACAATATGCCATGTTTATGCTAGAAGTATTTAGGCCATGCTTATGTTTGACATTATGCCTAAATAAGAATATAGGTCCATGTTGTAGTTAAACCTATGCAAGTTTACATGCCTTGATTTATGTCACCTATGTTTTATGACCAAAATACATGTCACCACTATGCAAGTACACCAATTTCTATTATGTATTTTCCAACGTCATATGCAAGTTCATGCGCTCACTTTCCCCTCTTTGTGTATACGCCATAAGCCTCCCCTTTTCGCATGGCTAAATTGGGCTTTAAAAGGCTAAGCCCAATATATATATAAACGGACGTGTAAAACGGGGAAAAATAACGTTGGGTTAAAAATAAATTAATGAATGAAAATATAAAATAGAAGGGCCCAAATTCAAGTATGGGTTGGGCCCGTGGTTGGTGTAATCTTTACACCCTTAACTTAATAATGGGCCGCAAATATTTACATATAAATAAAGAAGAATGACAAGATATGTAAATGTAGAAAATACGATGTGTTTAACCCAGGTTGGATTGAGTTGTGATGTAAACCTGCCCGGAACCGCCCGGCTGTCCAGTAGTCACAACAATACCTATCCAATGTGGGAGGTTAAACATGGAGCCCAGCAAGGACCCGAGGTTAGACTGAGTTGTGGCGTAAGACTGCCCGGAACCAACCGGCAACAGGCAGCCACAACAATACCTGTCTAATGTGAGAGGTCAGGGCCTTAATAAGACAATTAAGGCTGAGTCAGGATTGTTAGGATTAAGTGAACTAAAGACTTAACCAAAATGGAACATGCTAAACTAAACGGACTGGTGGGGTTAGGTTAGGAAACACTTAACCAACTTAGCATGTTGGCTAGAGATAGAAAACCTAGTAACAGGGGACCCTTTTCAGCAGTAACCCTAGAAGGTGTATCAGGATACCCTGAAACTAGGCAGGGTGGGGCACGATTAATGGGCTGATTGTAAGAGGTCAAATCGACGGCGGTGGTGTAGCAGTGTAGGTTCTAACGGTGTGCGGGCGTGCACGCACTCCGGCGCAGAAAAATAAAGCACTGGACACCAGTAGCATACCTTTGCACTCTAAGGTTGTGTCGGGTTGCCACTATGGGACTTGATACACCCCATGGTGGGACCAGCATAGGTAACTACAGACATCAGGGGCCGTAAGACACATGTAACTTTGCGAGTAGGAGCCGATCATCGTAGAATGGATCACATCACCCTGATTTTGGGGTGCAAATTGGAAACTAGTTTATATGGGTTCAGAGATTAACATGGGGTACGATAGTATATTCGACCCTAGATAACTTAACCAAGTTTATAATGTTGCCCACTTCCTGTTTTACTTATCATACCCAGTTCTTTATTCATAGACAAAGTAGTACTAGACTTACTCAGGCTTTATGTCTGACTCTATTTTTCTTTCGTCTTCTTTCTTCCGTTTCCCCCCCCCCCCAGGTCTTCAGGGAGGGAACACAGCAGCTTGACCTACCTCAACATCCAGCTTGAAGAAGAGAAATGTATTGCTTGGACTTTCCTGTTTTGAACTATGGCTTTGGACAATCCACTATGGGGCTTTTGCAGTTTATCTATGTTTTATTTATGCTTCTTTAAAAATAATGTATTCAAGACAGATTATGAAAGTGTTATGTTATGTTTTTGGAAAGGATGTTGTTGTAACACGTATTTGACTTTATGAAATAAAGTTTGTTGTTCTTCCGCTGTTTACAAATATGTGTTATTATATCTGTCTTGTATATCTGTGATTTGTACTTATAAACCTCCACCAAAATTAGGGCATTCCCTTTGAGAGTGACCCTAACGGAGGTGGGGTGTTTCAACCGTCATGTGCAAGAAGAGCAGAGTGAACAAATCGTGTGTCTAGCAGTGCTGGTTGTGTGGAAATGTAGGTGACAAGTGACTTATATTCTTAACCCAAACCATTTGAGATGACAATATCTGCTTGTTGTTAGAAATCTTGTGCCCTATAGCATTTAACCTATCACATAGTTTCTTAATCTTGGCTAGGGATAATCACATGGGAATATCATCATTTCTGGAATTTTGTAACTCTCTCCTGTAATGCATGACTCTAGCTGATGATTACTAGTTGAATATGTGTTCGATAGAAGACCATATTTCATATCAAGTATTACACCCATAATTTGTGATAGAAGCTTGGCACTAATTGAGGGTGGTAACCAATAAAATAGCAAATTGTATTGCTTCAAATATTTTGAATAGTCTGGATCAATGATAATGTTGCCCTCATTGTCTGTTGTTATGACAAGTGGTAAGGCCAGGGTGCCCTTGATGTAATCTTAGAGATCAAATTCTCTAGATGTGGTTTCAACCTGATATTTCCATAAAATGTAGTTGTCCTCATCGAGAGAGACGACGATTATTTGGCTCTTGGGTTTGGTTAGGGTGTTGGAGGTTCGTGAGAGGAATACCGCTCAACATTTGTCTATTTCCACACTGACAACTAGGGCAGAACTTCTTGAGTATGAGAATGATAAGGCTTAAGCTGATAAAGCGGCTGCTGAGAAAGCATTTACCGATGGTGAGACAGATGCCAACGCCACTTTGTTTAGATTTTATGTCTTCAGCGTTATGACCCGAGGCAGCTTACGCTATTTAGGATCTGATTTTCCAACGACTTTGGGTCTACTCTGGGAGTCAGTGCTTGCGCATGTTGGAGATACTTAAAATAAGGAATACCTTTTAGAGAATCTTCTGGATGAGGAATCCCGCAAGGCCTTGGCCAAGGGGAAGAAAAAACTCATGAGGGAGCAAGGATTATTGGGTGAAGAAGCTGAGTCCTCTGAAGAGGAAGCCCTAGATGCAACCACCACTACCCTTACTGATACTGCTCATGTTGAGGTTTCCATTTCATAGACTCGAACCGTGCCTCCCGTTGAACCTTCTACCATTCAAGAGAACAAAAGCAAAGTTGTTAAAGATTGTATTGAGGATCTTATGGGAGATAGCGAGGGAGATGATGATAACCCAGATAAGTATGAGGTCGAGCACAAAAACCTTTAGGCCGTAGGTAAAATTGAGATTGACCGAGTCATGTTATACTTGAATTCTCTTTGTACTTCACCTGGGTCTATTGCATTCCATGCTCATTATTTATTTGTGTTGGGCTTAGTCTCGCCACACTCTTCACCCATTGGAGTCAACACAACAAAAACCGAGGCCATCATTAAAGATTCAACTTTAGTGTCGACTACTACTGCATTGATTATCCCCCTCCGGGTGATGCATCTTTTCTTAGTGCTTCCACTACTGCTTCAAAAACAGGGTCACAAGACGCGAAGATTAGTGCAATCGTCGATTTGGACGATGTCGGCTATACTCTTAGTGATGAAGCAGAGGATCTTAGTGATGCTAATAAAGCCCAGAGAAGAAAGTTAAAGGCAAGCAGAAGAAAAAGATAAAGTCTTCCTCTTCAAGGCATGGCGGGAAGCGAACGGTTTTGAGGAAACGAGGAGCTACCCAAACATCTCATGAGGAACCGAAGAATGATGAAGAGATCAAAGATGAGAGTGATTCTGAAGCCACACCTTCTCCTCCCAAACTTCCAAAGCCTACACTTTGATCTGGGAGTGCTTCTAAAAGCGGGAAGAAGAACGCTTAGGATTTTTAGCTATTTACTCTATCTTTTGCTGCTTTATTAATTGTCATTTGGTTCGACCGGATGTATATGCAGGTGTCGGTCCTCGCTTGTTACTTTATGCACATTCGTACTTGAGACTTATGTAACTGAGGCTTGTGTTGCTGTTGTGAGGTTTATCATTACACTTCTAGTACTTTAGCCGTTAGTTGTTACTCTTGCTTTGTTGTACTTTTCTATCTGTGCACTTGTTTTCTTCACGTATCACAAGTCTTTTTTTCGGTGTGAATTTGTGACGAGCTTGTGGTATGTATTGTGAGCATTAATAATCCGTTATAACGCGGTGGTGATGCCTCCATACCAAAGGTTGTCACAAACTTCTTAGGCTGGACTCAATCAACTTTACCGGATTTCATTGGTTATAGCTAAAATACTGGAAGTTTCCGCTTTATTGGATAAGTCCTTTGTTTATTGCCATTTAGCTTAAGGCTTTTCAGCATTAATAATCAGGTTTTCAGGAAGTGTTCCATGGAGTATATAATTCTTGATGGGGGTCATCCACGAGTCTGGCTCGTCGGTTGTCTCCATAACCCAATCTACATCATATTCTTCAATACTAGAACTGGATAAAACTTCAACAGGAACTAGATCGAAGATTTGAGGATCTCCGGTACTAGCCAGCTTTGATAAAGAATCGGCTTTCCAATTTTCTCCTCTAGGGATATGGGAAATAGAATAATACTCCAGATTGTCAAGAAACTCTTTGGCTTTACGTAGATACGTCGGGAGCTTTCCCATCTTTGTCTGAAATTCACCTTTGATCTGGGAAACCATCAACTGTGAATCGCTAAAGATTAACAAACTCTTCAGGTTCAATTCTTTCGCAACTCTCAGTCCTCCAAGAAAAGCTTCATACTCGGCCTCGTTGTTGGTAATGGGGAATTCGAACCGCAGAGCACAACATATCTGTCGTCTTTCTGGAGTTTCGAACACTATCCCTGCCCCAGCATAGTATTCATTCTTAGCACCATCAACAAAAAGCTTCCATCTGGCGACCAATTCATTGGTTTCTTCCATTTCCTCTCCTCTATTAGTGAACTAGGCAATAAAATCGGCCAGAGCTTGCCCATTTATCGCTTTCCTGGGGTGATAAGTGATATCATATTGACTGAGCTCAATATTCCACTTTAGTAATCTCCCCGAGGTTTCTGGACGGAACAACACTTGTTTCAAAGGTTGATCTGTAAGGACTTTAATAGAATGAGATTGGAAATAAGGCCTGAGCTTCTGTGATACGACAAGCAAGGCATATGCAAGCTTTTCTATCTTCGGATAATTCATCTCCGCCCCGGTAAACCTTTTACTGATGTAGTATACCGGCCACTGAACTTTATCTTCTTCCCCGATGAGGGCTGCGCTTAGAGCATGGGATGATACTGCAAGATATAGGAACATGCTTTCTCCATCCTTTGGTTTTGACAGCATCGGAGGTGATTCCATGTGCTTGATAAGATCCTCAAATGCTTGCTGGCACTCAGGAGTCCACTGGAAATTCTTCCTTTCCTTTTTCAATGCATCAAAGAGGGGAATACACCTGTCCGTCGCCTTTGAAATGAAACGGCTTAAAGCTGCTACCTTACAATTCAATCTTTGGAGTTCCTTTTTAGTCCGCGGAGCTTGCATTTCTTGCAAGGCAACCACCTGCGCTGGGTTTGCTTCAATGCCCCGAGCGTTTACCATGAAGCCAAGAAACTTCCCTGAAGCTACACCAAATGAACATTTAAGTGGATTCAGCTACATGCCGTATTTCCTTAGGATTTGAAACATCTCGTCAAGGTCTTCCATATGACTTTTGGCTTCCTTGGATTTTACCAACATATCATCAACGTAGACTTCCATGGTCTTTCCAATTTGCCCTTTGAACATTGAATTTACTAGGCGTTGATATGTGGCACCTGCATTTTTCAAACCAAACGGCATTACCTTATAACAATACAACCCACGATCAGTTATGAAACTAGTACTATCCTGGTCCGGCTCGTGCATCATGATCTGGTTGTAGCCTGAGTATGCATCCATGAAAGACAATAGTTCATGCCCCGCCGTTGCATCAACAAGCTGATCAATTCGAGGTAGGGGGAAACTGTCTTTCGGGCACGCTTTGTTTAGATCAGAATAATCAACACACACCCGCCATTTACCGTTTGACTTTTTCACAAGAACTGGATTAGACACCCAATTAGGATAGGTGGATTCGCGAATGAAATTGTTCTTCAATGGTCTATCCACCTCATCCTTCAAAGCCTCAGACCTTTCAGGGCCTTGCATCCGTCTTTTCTGTTTCATAGGATGTATGCTAGGATCAATATTCAGCATATGCACCATCACATCCGGAGATATTCCGCACATATCTGAGTGGTTCCAAGCAAAGACATCCAAATTCGCCTTTAGAAAAGCAATCAATTCCTTTTGCAGCAAAGGATCCAACTGAGAACCTATCTTTACCACCTTATCTGGATCATTATCATGGACCTGTATAGAAATGGTAGCTTCAGCTGGTGCTGCCCTTTCATCCCCTACACTGGTTTTTCGCGGATCAATATCTTCTTGCATGTTGTCGTATTCTCCAGCACAGGGGGAGGTCATTAATTGATATAAGGGGGCTTCACGGATGCAGAGAGGAGTCTCCACATCCTTCTTGATTTCATACTTCCGAGCTTCAATCAATACTGCCATATAGCAATCTCTTGACTCTTGAGGATCTCCTTTGATTACTCCCACTCCGTTTGCAGTTGGGAACTTCATCATCAAGCATCATGGAGCAAGAGCTATCCAGAAAGCAGCTAGTGCTGGCCTTCCCAAAAATGCATTATACCCTGAAAGTGAGTCTATTATAACAAAAGGCTGCATCATGGAAACTTGCCTCTTCCCCTCACCAAGCTCTACAAGGAGATCGACCACACCAATAGGCTGAGTTGGTATACCAGTGAAACCGTGTATTTTATTTTTACTTGCTCGTACATTATCCATAGACAACCCCATCTTAGAGAAAGTATTGTAAAGCAGGACATTTACAGTTGCCCCATTATCAATCAGTACCTTCTTTACTATTGCTGGACCCAAGCCAATAGTGATCACCATTGGATCAATAGTTGGAGTCAGCATTCCATTAGAATCCCGATCTCGGAACACCACATCTTCCCAGGATGTTTTTGGAATTTTCCAACGAAGAGAGTTACTGCACACTTCGAATCCATCTTCTTTTGAAGCACTGCTTAGTTCATTTGTATACCTGACAATGTCCTCCCAGGTATCTCCTACAGGATGAGGTCCACCACTAATCATATTGATAATAGGTGGAGAACCGTTTGCAGGTGTTCTTCCGTCTTGACTTAGATGAGCTTGCTGCCCTTGAGTAGGCTCAGTATCTGATGAACACCTCACATATTCCTGAAGACGGTTTTTTCTTATCAACTCTTCAATCAGATTCCTCAAGTGCCGACACTCATTCGTGTCATGACCCGGTCGATTATGAAATCGACAAAACCTTCCTGAATTTGCAGCTTCTTCGGACACCTTTATTGGCTTTGGGCTCGGATAATCTTCCGTATCCTTAGTTTCCATGTATATGTGCTCAATTGTATCATTTAATGGAGTAAGGTCTGTTGGCTTGAAGAAGCGTCGCTTTTTGGAATCCTTGTCGTTCCTAGCATCATTACCGTTTCCTCTTTTTTTTCCCTCTTAAATTTCCTTGATTGGTTTTTGTAGAAACTTCCTTCCTCTCTGGAACTACATTAGTTTTGACATTGCCAACAGAATAAATGGGATCATCTTCAAGACACATGTATTCCTCAGCTTTGTCATAGAATTTCTCTAATGTATTGGGCTTCTTTCTCTTTAACCACCTTCCAAATTCAGATTGTTTATCTATGCCCCCCTTTAAAGCCATTAAAATTAGCCTTGGCTTACGGGTCCCTACTTCGGCAGCGGTAGCATTAAAACGATTTAGAAAAGATCTAATCGTTTCACCCGGGGATTGTTCCAACTCGTTTAGGGACATAATATCTCTAACCTTCGTTGTCTGGAGCCGGAACTGGTCTTGGAAGCATCTTGCTAGTGTGAAGAAATTATCAATAGACCTGGGAGGCAATTTAGTGAACCATAATGATGCTACCCCTTCCAAGTACACTGGGAAGTACAAACACTTAAGCTCGTCAGTTGCTTGGGCCCCATCCATGTGTTGGTCATATCGAAACAAAAACACATTGGGGTTGCCTGTCCCATTATAAGCTTGGATTGTAGGTGGCTTGAATTTCCGTGGGAAAGTTGGCTTTTTGATTCTTTCAGTGAGAGGGGTTTTTGATGGCGCGAACTCCCATTCAGCCTCATCATCGTTTCGACATTTTCTCTCTTTCATAATCTGTCGGACCATTTTCCAGAGATGATCCTTCTCGTGGAGGCTATCTGTAGGGCGGACGCTTTTGTCTCGACCGGAAGCTTGCTTAAGCAAACCATCACGGTTGCGACTCCGGGGTCCTAGCCTTTCTTCATTGGAAAGTGCCCCTTTGGCAGAATTAGCAATTTGACGAGAAGTAATCCCCGCATTACGGTTCCAATCAGCTTGCTTTGAATTCTTTAGTTTTCCTTTATCAGGATTAGAGATCTCTTGGAAAGATTTTTCTCGATTCGGACTAGAAGAGGAGGAACCAGCATCTTCTGCATGAAAAGGCTTTGAAGCTACCTTTGCCGTAGCGACTTGAAGAGCAAAGAGTGATTCTAGCCTTGCCAAGATGGCTTTGTTAGCTATCTCCTGCTATTGTGTCAGTCCAGCGACGGCTTGATCAAGCTCACCTCTTGTGACATTCACGACTCCATTCGATGTTTCTCCTACTTCAAACCGGTTAACCGCGGGGGTTTCCTCTCGATTTCCCTCATTAGATGCTCTAGCCCTTACTTCCTTATTTGCTTTTGGCGGCAATATTTCAGAAAGTAGCTTGAACCTTGAGGAGTGTTCGTCAGAAGGTCCAAGTCGTAGATTCAAACGATCTATTTTTAGGCTGGGCTTAATGACTTCAAGATCTTCGCAATATATTTGATGTCAGAAAGTAGATCCGGCCCCACGGTGGGCGCCTAATTGTTAAACCAAAATTTGGCAAAACAACCAAAGTATTGCTTGACACGTCACCTAATCGGAGGCGAGATGCTTAGAAAGCACGTCACCTTTTCAGAGGCAAGGTGTAAGAATACCTTTATAATTGTGTGAAGCCATATCTAAGATCTGAAAACATCGAAATATAAAAAGAAGACAAGAATTTATAGTGGTTCGACCCTTATTGGGGTCTACGTCCACTCTGAAGAGAGAATCTTATTATTCACCAAGAGTTTTACAATATTTGTTCACTCATGCATTCTTAGAAGCTCTTTTCGATATACATTCATCTTTACACTTATTGAGAATGATAGAAAGCTTGAAAGGATAGCGAAGAACTCTTCGATGATGGAGCTTTTGCGATTAATCCTTTCTCTCATGAAACACTTATGCTTCTTCTTCTATGGAAGCCATGGCCATAAGCTTGATAAGTCTTCAGTGAATGATGAAGAATGGATGTTAGAATGCTTGGAAAGAGTCAAAGAATGATTCGGCAGCACCTCCTCCTCTTCCCCCCCCAAAAGTCTCCCCAAAATGATGGAAGTGATCCCCTATTTAAAGGTGACGAAATGGCTGAAATATGACTTTCAGGTTATGGGTTAGTATTTTGAGTATTTACGGAAATGCCATTGCTTCCTGTTTCCAGCTAGCATGCTCTCGCACCAACCAGATAAGCTCTGACCGACCTGTAACTCATTTAGACGACCTGGAAGCTTTTGCGCAAAACGGACCATCCAGGGATCTTTGACGTAAGGTGGACCGACCAGGGGTATGGAGATAGAACCGATCAGCTATGACGTGGAATCAAGACGACCCGAAGACCCAGATCCAGAATGAAACGACCAGAACTCTATGAACGGCGGATCCGACCAGGGTAATATCAAGAAATAAACCGACCTCTTTATTTGGAGAAAAGAGCGACCGGGAGTCTGTAAGGAACGATCAGGAAGTTTAAACATGAAAGCGGACCGACCAGATGTTTGTGAACATAACAGAATTGGCTTCTGAAATATGGGGTCGACCGTGAGAAAAGAACGACCAGATGCCTTCCGTATTTGGAGCGACTGCATGGTTTTATAGAGCTTTTCGTCGAGTGAGCCATGAGGGAGACGAAGACCGACCAGGGTTGAGACCGACCACCCATGTAGTCGTGCTGAGCCTATTTGGACTGTTGTGTAGAAAAACCGATCAGGGGTCTTTGACGTAGGGCAGACCGACCCTGAGGCTTCGAAGCAGGTTGGAACGACCAGGCTAGCATGGAGATAAGATCGACCAGCTAT
Organism: Allium sativum; assembly: GCA_030737875.1. Taxonomy (NCBI): domain Eukaryota; kingdom Viridiplantae; phylum Streptophyta; class Magnoliopsida; order Asparagales; family Amaryllidaceae; genus Allium; species Allium sativum. The sequence goes on from CM060916.1 coordinate 530,447,818, forward strand.
GATAGGTTGAAGTGACCTAAAGGCTTAGATCCAGAGCAGAACGATCAGGACTCCATGAATAGCGGACCCAACCAGGGTGATAGCAAGAAAGGAACCGACCACTTTACTTGGAAGAAAAATCGACCAGGGGCTTTGTGAGGAAAAGGGCGACCAGAGATATTGTCCATTATGACCGACCCTTCTTGAAAAATGGTCTGAAGGATTCCGACCGACTAGGAGCTCTTATCAGACCGACCCTTCCTTAAATGTTACAGAACCGACCCCTTCTTAAGTGTTACAGAACCGACCCGTATAAATTTGTCAATAACCCATCAATTATACTTATCGATTTTAGTGGATAACAATTCTCAATTATTTATTAGGCTTTAATTGTAATAATTTGGTGGATTAATAAAGATTTGTTTGGAGTAATTTGCTTGTTATTGTTATCTTCTTCCCTCTTTCAAAATCTAATTGTGTAGTGATCTTGCGGAAACTCTAACACCATATTGTAAGTTCAAAGATACCCACATAAGTTTTAGTCATGAATAAATTGAAGGAATGGGTACAAATATGAGTAGATGAGCACATAACATCAGGGATTTCTTTTGTTACAACGATGTTTGTGACAACTCATATGCGTGCGCCCTATGTGGAAGGAATGGGGACTTTGTTCCAACCATCATTACATAATAGTGGTATCAGAGCCGAAGGTTACAGACTGGGTCATGCAAGCAAGGCAGTGCTCTCAAAGGATACTACTCATAGGATGCAAGTTAAGGTGGAGACTGCTAGACGGTTTGAATAAATAGTCCCACATCACGGAATAAATTGGAAGAATGTGGTACATATATAAGTAGGTAAGCACGTAACGTTAGGGATTCCTTCTGTTACAAGAGAGTGTTTGCCAACTCATATGCGTGCACCCTATGTGGAAGGAAAGGGGCTTTGTCGACCGTCGTTACATACACAACCGAAAATCTGGCTAAGACAAGTCAGATCCTAAAAAGCTAATTGTATGTCTTCCACCTCAGTTGCATCCAATTGATTCCATCCATCTTGCAACTATTAAATTGACCTTGACGCTGAAATGTGATTAAAAGTGTTTTGGAGAAAAATATTTGCTCCTCAAACAAGTGATTTTTTTTGCTTGATACAGGCTTTGTGAGAATATCTGCCTTCTGTTAAAACGGTAGGATATGATTGACGATCAGTCTTCCATCACCAGTCCTCTCTCGAAAAAAATGAAGATTTACCTCTCTCAAACAAAATAAAGATTTATTTCAATGTGTATCGTTCTCGAGTGCCAAATTGGGTTGCGAGTCGGAGAAACCATGCTCAAATCATCACACCATATCACTGGCTTTCTAGACAGCTGAAGCCCTAGTTCCTTAATTATAGCTTCTATCTAGATAAATTTAACGGTGGTATTAATGATAGATTTACTCCGCTTCGGTGCTGGAACTGGAAATTATTGATTGCTTCTTTGCACACCACGATACTGGATTGGATCTGAGGCAAACGTGGTAACCATACTAGATCGATCATCAGGGTCGTTGGCCCAATAAACATCACTGTAATACTCTAAATTTATCTCCCTGCATGAGTGTAAGATAGCCCATAGTCTTGTGTCACTTGTAAATATTTAAGGATCCGTTTAACTGCCCTCTAGTGATTATTAAGGGGTTTTGCATATATTGACAAACTTTGTTGACACTAAAACTGATTTCTGGTTTGGTGATAGTCACATATTGTATTGCACCCGCAATTCTCCTGTATTGCTTAGTGTTGTCAATGGCCTCCCCCTTAAATTTAGATACATATTATTCACCATTGGTGTAGGCAGTTGTTTGGCTTTGGTCCATTTTAGCTTTTATCAATATTTCACGTATGTAGTTTCTCTGAGATGGGAATAATTCTATGCTCGACTTCCTTTCAATTTGGATGCCTAAGAAGTAGTCAAGTTCACCTATATCATTAATGGAAAAACTCTGATTTAATAGTTGTATGACTCTGCCAATTTATGAATTGTTCCCAGTAATCAAGATATCATCTACGTACACTAGTCTGTAAATGGTATTGTGTTCTTCAGTCTTTGTATAGAGGGTAATGTCTGATTTAGTTACTATGAATCGCAATTTGATTAGAGTCGGTTTGAGTCTATCAATCTATGCCATAAACGACCTAATGTAATAGAAAAAAATTGTTGGCACAAGCCCAAAAAATGTTGACATTGGTCTTTGGCAATATTTTTCGGGTGATGTAGTTTTTACCGTTGCTGCAGACCTCAAAGACAACATTTTGACTATTTTGGGCAACATAACAAATATTGTTACAATAGACCTAAGGATGTTGCTACAGACACCTAAGGATGTTGCTATCTCCACCATTACATATTTTTCACCATTACATAGTTTTCACTACATCTTTAAGCATATTTTTCAGATCCAAAAATATGTAATGTCTCTATCTCCACCATTTTCAATTCCCTGTTAATAACATAATCAATCACATATACATATATTCCTCACTACATCACTCACTTCACTCATTACATATGCAGTTTCAATTTATACAGACACACACTAACACTGAAAAATATATGCCGAGCCGAAGGCGAGCTGAGAAGCGGGTCCGGGCGCAGTGCTGGTGGAGGTCCGGGAACCTGCAGTCCCGGTGGCGATCGACCTAACAAGTGGGCACCGCCCGATTCATCCAATTTCATAAGACCAAGCCTTCTTTGAAACGACAGGGTGTATGAAGATCTTTGCCATTCACGGCTACCATCATAGTGATACGATGAGAGCACTCAATGATTTGTGCAGGTTCATGTCCAGTGTATGAAAATGCAAAATACAAAAAGGGAAAATAGTTTTCTATGAAAAAAGAATTGAACCATTTAGTAAATTTGTACATATAAGCATAACTTTCAGCTTGCTAATGTAAAGAAATACAAAATGCAATGAACATTACCTTTTATCCTTAAGGACAACATATTCTCAGAGCTTTCCAAATGCAATTCTATGAAGTGTTTTTTGCTGCATGAAAAATGTGAAAAAACTGTATCATCATGCAAAATTTTCATCGGCTGATAAGAAATATATACAATTAAATTAATAAAAAAAAAGCAAATGACTAACAAAAAATATATTATCCAAGATTCTGATTATTTACCCAGGAATTAAGATTCTTTTCTTGTCACGTTTAGGCTATTTTGGTGCATGCAATTCGGGGTCCATTGTGACGTTATTGCAAACACTTGGCTGACATGAAGATATAAGCAGCGTTTTAGAAGATATGGGAAGGATTGGGGAGTCTAGCACCACATTTACATCAGCCAAAAGCTTTTTAACATTTTCTGCATTCAATTCCTTGAGAGCATAGCCCACAGCAACCCCAATCAGGTTCAAAGAATTACCTGAGGCTAACACAGCAGCATCAGAAATGCGCCCAGATATGGTGACAGCAGAAGAATGAGAACCTGAAGCATCAGCAAGACCTGCATCGTTGAAAATATGCCCAGATCTGGTGATGCCTCTCGCCAGACAAAGAGGGAGTGAAGAAGGTTTTGAAATGAGTAAACAATGTGGAGATGGAAGAAAAGTGGCGATGATAAATCAAAGCGGAGAGCCGCCATTAATATCATAAATCGGAGAGTTGCCATTGATTAATTGATGTTTTTTCTCATGTGAAAAAGAAACAAAGGCAAATAGGGGTGAATTATGTTTCAGCGTGAAAATGAAAATTTGGGGCAAATAAGCTGAGGCGGTGAATGAAAATCAGATTGATGCGGATTGGAAACGTAGACCGTTGGATCGTATTCACGCGTATCACCACGTAGGACATGGGAAGGTCTACTGTAGCAACACTATATAAAATATTGCATCGTATTACACTTGTTTATCGAGAACAACACATTTATTTAGCTAAGGTAACACCAAAATAGAACGTTGTAGTAGGACCAAAATAGTATAGCTATCGTGACATTTTGGCTAGCAACACCTTGAAAATTCGTTGCATTAGGCCGTTTATGGCATAGAGTCACGTCATGCCCTGGGTGCTTGCTTTAAACCATATATTGTTATATGCAGTCTGCACACTTAATTGTTATTTCTTTCAATGTTGTCTCCCTTGGGTTGATCATACATGTATACATATTCTTGGTGTTCATCATCCATGAAGGCGTTGTGAACATCCAATTGCCTTATTTTCCACTGTTTATGTAAGGCAATAGTTAATATTATTCTAATAGTGGTTGGCTTGACAACTGATGAAAAAGTTTTATCTAAATTGAATCCATATTGCTGTGAATAGCCTTTAGCAACCAGATTTGACTTTTATTTAGATATGTTGCCATTAGTATTTCTCTTAATTTTGTAGGTCCACTTGCAACCTATGATATTTTTATTCTTTTGGTGGTGTGACTAGGCTTCATGTTTTGTTTTTAATTAAGGGATTGTATTCCTTATCCATAGCTTTTCTCCAATTTTCATGTGTCACTGCTTGTTCATATGAAATTGGTTCGGTGTCATTTAGCGAGACAATTTATATCTTAGGCTTGAATATTCCTCTTTTTGATCTGGTGATCATGAGAGCTCACTCTTGGTAGTTTTTTTCTTATGATCCTCATTATGATCATCAGATTCTTCATTATTATATGAATGTTCACCACTGTTTCCATCATCCCTTTGTGTTTGTTGACTTCCCTCATTTGGTTGATCACTGAGGTTTGTGTTAGGATGTGTGCTACTTAAACTTTACCCTGATCTTGTACTGGACACAATGGCTTAATCTCTTGCCTGATCATGATGTGGCTCACTGTTAATACTGCTAGTCCATCCTAACAGTGTTGGTGGTGCTAGTACATTGACCTGAGTGACCCTTTTCTTTTGCTTTTCAGTGCTTTCCTTTTCTTTAAAAGGAAAAACATCTTCATTAAATCTCAAATGTCTTGATACGAATATTTTGTCCTTACTGTCCATGCACTTGTAACATTTTTTGTTGTAGGCATACCCTTAAAAAGTGCATGGTGTAGATCATGGGCTCAGCTTATGTCTGTTGTAGACCCTGAGACATCGGAAGTACAAAACACCCAAACATTTCAAAAAATATATAATTAAGCTTAGTCCCAAATAATTCTTCACAAGGACCTTCATGGTCTAATAAATTGATTGGCATTCTGTTGATAAGATAGACTAATGTGGAAAATGCCCCATTTTGATAAGGATTGACATAATCTAAGTCAAACTCTGCATATATGGAATGCCATAATATGAAGAAATAGAAGAAATATCATTAATTATATTATTAAATACCATTAATGATATTATTCCATAACTGGAGCATTATGTATAAATGGTATGCCATAATATGGGGAAATAAAATAAATATCATTAATGATACTATTCCATAAATATCATTAATGATATTATTCCATAATTGTTGCAGTGCGTATGACTGTATCTTGTAACTTTATATATTTGTGATTTATGAATGGAAAAGCATTCTTCTGTTCAACTCTTCATCATGGTATCAGAGCCTTGATCCAAAACAGTTCAACTTCCTCTTCTTCAATGACTCTCATTAACCAAACTTCATCCTATCAGATTTTTAATGGCAGTGATCCTATAAAGCCCTACACTTTTCTAGGCAAATGTCAATGGTGCCGAGAACAAGGACATGTGATTGCTCATTGTCCTTTATTTAAGCAAAATTTTCCTAATGTCATTCTTCCTTCTTCAAAATCTCAACCTCCGTCAAACCTATTCACACCAAAACCTCAAGCAAACATCGTAAATACCTCTACCTCCTTATCCTCTTCAACATGGCTTCTCAATAGAGGTGCTTCCCAACACGTCACGACAGATCTGTACTATCTATCCGTCCATGCTCCTTATGATGGAACCGAAGAGTTGATCGTTGGTGATGGAAAAGACCTTAAAATCACTCACGTCGGTTCTTGTTCTTTATCATCACTCAAACTAAATAATGTCTTAGTTGTTCCTACTGTTTTGAAAACTGCGCCTTTGCGGAAGCAACCAGGATCTTATTCACCTAATTACTTAAAGATGATTTCTATGGAAACTAACACAGATACGAAAACACATGCACAAACACAAGATATTCCACCCAACCACCCTCTTTATTGATTCACAAAAACCAATTTTTGTTTACACTCACTGGTTCAACAACCAACAATAAACAAATTACAAGAATCAATAACCTTATTGAGTAAGGGAAAGAATATCTAGATGACTAACACTCTTGTTGAAGAAGGAGAACAATGAAGAACGACGGCTAACCCTTGAATTAATTATCTCGGTCTCAATCCCCCTCCATTTAATCCAACCCTAGATGCTGCTTTTACAGGAGAATAGAAGGCCTAGGCAAATACGCAATTTGCCCCTCAGAAATATATTAGAAATATACATCCAAAATAACCGGTCATAATCAGGAAAACGCCGCAGACGGCTGACCCAGAATGGTCAGACGTCTGTCCACACTCTCGGGTTTCAAAACCCTGTAGACACAGACGTCTGACTAAGGTCCCTCAGACGTCTGTGCTGAAGCTTAACGCAACCCTCTGAGCTGCTGCATCATCTTCGTCCAAACTCCGATTCACACACCTCTTCTCCACCACAAAGCACTCATCATCGTCTTCAAGAACATATGTGATTTCATGTCACAAATCACGACACTCCACCTTGATATGAAATCTCATCATCAAGCAAAACTTCCAACACACAAGTCATCTAGCTCTTTCAACGACACCTATTCTCAACTGAACCATTACAAGCATAACCCACCGCCTGCCAAAGATGCATCTTCCCCTCGAGATGCACCACGCAACACTAACAGGCTTAAAGTGCTTGTAATAACACAAGGATCTCCACCTTGTGGATTTTCTGCATTGACACCCGTCTACCACTTGATCTGAGCCCCTTCCTTGATTACTCTGGATCCTTCGAGCATCATCAACATGAAGACCCCTGTCTAGCACATCAGCAATGATCAAAATTAACCTCTCCACCTTGCTGTGGACTAGATTCTTTAATCGTCACTTGCCTTTCACAGTCGACCACAGAACCAATCAATCTATATAGGTTTCCCACCTCCAAGACACCTCTCATCACAATACGACCACCCTTCTTCACTCTCAAAACTCCACCTCGAGTATCATAAGTGCAACCACGGCGATCCAATTGACCGAGAGAAATGAGGTTATGCGAACTAGCAGGTACATGTCTTACTCCAGAGACTTCCCTCACCACGCCATCATGCATACGAAACCGGATAGATCCAATACCACAAACCGGTAGCTCTATTCCATTGGTTGTTCTAATCACATCAACATTCTTCTCATAAGAAGAAAAACACTTCACATCCCTACAAATGTGAAAGCTAGCTCCCGAATCCATCTTCCAAGGATTAACTTCACTGAACAGGACATCACCAGAAGTATCGCTAATGGAACTTGCAGCAAGATCTTCCTGTGCCTTATCACTTCCATCACCATCTGCAACCTTCTTCTTATCCCTCTGATAATCATAACAATTCTTGCGTATGTGACCTTGCTTACCATAATAATAACAAGCACCTTTACCATTAGCCCCTTTTATCTTTCTTCTTTCTTCTTGTATCTTTCCCCGAATTCCTTGCTACCATAGCCTCACCTTGAACGGATTTCAAACCCGACGCTTTTCTCCTTAGTTCCTCATTCAAAAGGCTGCTTCGAATAGTTTCCAAAGAGATGGCTCTACCAGTATTGGAGTTACTCAATGAAACAACCAAAGTCTCCCAACTTTCTGAATGCTAACTCATTAGCAAAAGAGCCTACAACTCATCATCAAAATTGACCTTCAGATTTGTCAATTGATTGATCACATCTTGAAATTCATTCAGGTGCTCAACAACAGAACTCTCCTCTCCCAATCTAAGCTGAACAAGCTTTTGAACTAGAAAAGCCTTACTTGTAGCACTCCTCGACTCATACAAAGATACCAACTTGTTCTACAAATCCTTTGCGGATTCACAACTAGCCACACGATGGAATACCGAATCATCAAGGTACTACCGAATCAAGACAATCGCCTTTTTATCCATATTCTTCTACATTCCCTCATTCACACCTGAAGGCTTCTCCGCATCTCCAACAATCAGATCGTGAAGATCATTGAGGTAAAGTACATCCTCCATCTTAGGCTTCCAAATACCCCAATTTCTTCCATCAAAAATAGTCATATTCGGAAACGCCATCATATCCGACATAAAAAAAAATCATTTTTTCCAATCCAAAATCACTCTAAGCTTTGCAATGATCTAGCTCTGATACCAACTGTTATGAAAACTGCGCCTTTGGGGAAGTGACCAGGATGATTTCTATGGAAACAAACACAGATATGAAAACACGCGCACAAACATAAGATATTCCACCCAACCACTGTAACGGCAAGGAATTTCGCTCGGTCCGAACCAGTCGCTAAACCGATCCAGGCCGTTCGAAACGCCCTATCGTTTGAGAACAGGACAAAACAGAACGTATACAGAAGGACATTTCATTGTATTTCACAACAATGCATCAGATTACAAGAATATATAGAGTATAAATGAATATTACACAGAAATATCAGAGATTTAAATTACATTTAAATACATAGCAGCGGAAAATAATACAATACACAACTAGAAGTAGATATACGGATACAAAGCTTTCCGGATATCGTTCCAGCTGTAAACCAGGATCCTGTGAATATAAATCTGCAAAACCAAAACTACTAGCTGCCCGTGTCAAAATAAGGGGCACCCAGAGTTTAGGTTAAAACAATAAACTCCAGGTCAGTCATGTGACTGGTGTGAGAACTAAAACAGTTATTAATCTTTATTTTAAAGCTAGGTAAATCAAGGGACCACGCCGTATAACACGGAACGGGTTTCCTCCCAAGAATACCAGTGCATAAAACAACAGCGTAATGCTAATTAAAGAAGAATGAAGCTGTTATAAGACCCAGGTCCCATCACACAATGCAACGCAGTCGAGGATAGGGTTTTCCCTTATAACAGCCAGAGAATGCTTGATACGTTTAAAACAAATCATTTGATACTATTATAAGTGCATAGTGTATGAAACACTTCGAATCATAAGTATCAATCATAGGCGGCATGAGCGCCCCATCCCACTATGTCGCCATATATAGGATTACAACTAAAACCGCAAATGTCACGTATTTGGAAATTGGATTTCCTTCTATGAACCGAGGCCAGGGATCGTCCTTACCGTCTTCGAGACAATCTAGCCCATGTCTCCGGAACAGCCGCAACTGCCCCTTGGAGCGACAGGGCCGGTCCACACGGAGTGGATTATAGTGCCTGAACAATACGTCTCTCCGCCCTATGGGGCGTAAACGAGCCAACTAAATGACTCCATCGGTTCGAGAACGACCGATCAATCCGAGGCGCCTCGCAACAGCAACAACCACATAAGTCAAACTCGTCAGGGCGTGTAAAACCACTGACGCCACTTCTAGCTAGAAAGAAACGCATGTCCTCCCTGAGGTCCTCTCCCGTTTTTGGTTCATACCGGGTGTGAAACTCGCGAAGTAAACGTTACACAAAGCTACGCCACAAAGGCCGTGCTTTGATCATCACCACAAGACTTTGCTTTTCAACAGAAGCCTCGATCAATTGCCACTTAGGCATGCCACACAGGCAATTCACTCCATGCGTTTGATATCCATCAATATATAACCCCTGAGCTCGTATGTCTCAGAGAAGGGCGTTAAGCAAGAGAATAAATTCTCCGCCGCCAAACAGATATATATTTAATAGAGATCAATCACACGGACTAAAATCCAATGTCAGACACACAGTCCATTTACAAGTCCGTTCTGGGTCTGAACGAAACCGGAGGCACCTAGTACCCCGCATATCCATCGATCTCCAAGTACGTCTGGACGATCACCAACTGTTTCCATCTTCTTGGGTGTACAGCCCAATCAAGATCATCAGTTATCACCCAAACGACGTGAAGACTTCCGGTCTTCGACCATCGTCTTCATCTTCGACTTATCGTCGTATCAGTTATCCAGAATGGGATAAACCCGGTCTTTCCGAATAACTCGCGTATATTTAAATAAGTGTTACACAAACACAACATACGCCTCATTCCAATTCATTAGTCACTAACCGTAAATTAACCAAGAGAATAATTCCCCAAATATTAACCCCGAAGGCCGAAACCAACATCAGATCAATATCCAGAAAACCATTCTGCTTGGCTAACCGACAGTTAGTTTCTAAATTTCACATTCATAGGGAAATGTTCCCATTAATTTCATCCAAGATAAATTCTTTGAATTTATTCTTTATTCTATTTTTGAATCTCAATTCAAACTAGTCGGGATTAGCGAACCTTACCGAAGTAATCATTTATTTTAATTTTCCCATCCCAACCTATTTATCCCATGAAGTAAAACTGGTAATACTTCATATCTAACACCACAGTGTTATCGGTAAATTCAATTACCATTTCACGTTCAAATCTAATTAAAGATTTAACTATCGCCTGGAGCAAAACTGGTGATACTCCATTTTCGATCACTTCAATCTAATTAAAGATTCATTAAAACTCCACTTAGTTTTAATCTTCGACTGGGTTAAAGAATCAGTGTTATTTAAAACACGGTTCACGATAAACCCAGAATCACATTCATTAATTATCGGGTTAAAGAACGAGTGTTATTTAAAAACACTGTTCACGATAAACCCAAGAATCAATATCAATTCAATATTATTGAATTGGTACACTTCATTAAATCTAAATAAAAAGATTTAATTTTTCCTCAACTGGGTTCAAGAACAGTGTTAGTGAAGACACCATTCACGACAAACCCAAATCACATTCGATATTCAATACAAGGCTCTGAATAGAAAATATATCGGCTTATATTCAATATCGAATTCTACGACTAACAGATGTCGTATTGGAAATAACGATATATATATATCTTTCAAATTTCCGTAACAACACCTGTATAATCACGAATTCCAACATCGAAATATTCCGAAGACAATTCCGATTCAAATCCACTCCAATGCAATCATTGGATATTCTGGTTATTTTTAAAACCCTTTCCAAATTCAATTTATTTATTTAAAAACAAATAGAATTATAATTCTAGTTCAAAACTAGTTCATTTCGATAAAAATCTATTTTTATCTTTTCAAATAGGGAGTTTTTCATCCCAATTCTTTCTAAATCATTTCTTATGATTTTACATAAATTATTACTATTTTTAATAATTTTATCAAGGCCCGTACAGTCGATTTCCATCAACGGCCATCGAACTGCACTTACAGCGACCTTTTTCGAATTTGATTTGGACGTATCTCCAAATCCAACCGTTAGATTTCAAATTTCTAATATTCGTTAGAAAGCTCTTTTCGATACGAACCCAACGGTTCCGGTTTTAGGAGAATCCGACGGTCGGATCTCCCGTAATGTCCGTTTGAAATAAATGGTCGAAATTCGCGAACTGCCGCGGCGCGGCGCGTTCTATTCAGGCCATTATATTATATATATAATATATATTTCGTCGATTACTATTTAAAACGAATTATATAAATAGTTTTAAATTCGTTTTGAAAGCAATTTCAACTTTCTTTTCAATTCAAATCAAAATTGAATTCTTCTTAATAAATTCGTCTTAAAATTCATTTCTATTCAATTCCAATTTCAATTCAATTTGAATTCATTTCAATTCGCTTTCAATTCAATTTGAATTCGTTTTCAATTCAATTCATTTCGAAATCGTTTTCAATTCAATTCATTTCGAAATCGTTTTCAATTCAATTCATTTCGAAATCGTTTTCAATTCAATTCATTTCGAAATCGTTTTCAATTCAATTCATTTCGAAATCGTTTTCAATTCAATTCATTTCGAAATCGTTTTCAAAATCGATATAAATATCGATCACGTCAAAATAGCGTCAATCTAATCAACACGGCTTCATAAATTTCTATTTTCAAATATTTCTTTTTCAAAAATAGTTGTTATTATCAAAATATTTCGTTCAACACATGACCAATCTCAATGGATGAGTACTGTCAACACATGAACTTTTATTTTATATTGATAAAGATGTAAATTTTATTACTAAAATATTTCGTTCAACACATGACCAATCTCAATGGATGAGTACTGTCAACACATGAACTTTTATTTTATAATATTCTTTATTTTTCAAATTGGAATGAGGCCCAATCAATTACCATATAAAGTTAATTATATGGATTTTCATACAACACATGTATAATAGCATGGAAAAATAATCAACCATCAACCAAAGTGCACTACACTGTATAAGCATCAAATATAGATATTCAACGCTTATAACAGCCTGTCAATCAATCGATCGACATATTTAATCAATCAGGATGAGTGAACTTCAAATTTCATCCCAACACCCGTGTGGGGTTTCAAACAATCAAACACCTATTTTATTTGTGCTGTTGGGCGATGTGTAAAATTTATCGACCCAATCAATATCAGTCAAATCAGTGTATATACAAACAAATCGGCCGATTTGTTTATAACTATTCATTTATTCACATTCACGTTAAAAATTATATTTTTAACGATAAAACATTTTATTTCAACCTATGAATTTCTATTCAATTCATTTACACAATAAAATGATATTTTTATTTTCTAACATATTTTAGAAAATTTCGGCGGCATAACGGCACGATACTAGAAACGGGACAAGGCCTAGCCTTATCCCCGGTCTAGTGAAGGCCCACGCCATTCACCCATCAATCAAATCAATTTCATCTCACCAAACAATTCAATTCAAACAAATAATTCAACTAATCTATGCAACCAAACAAACAAGTCCATGGTCTGTGGACGATTGTGTCGGGTGCTACTAAGCACCGTCTGCATCCTAGTATATATATATAATTAGAAAAGAAATTGAAAGGTGAGAAATTCTCACATATAGCTATCCTAGCTCCACGGCTCTTCTTTAACAGAAATCATCGCCATTCTCGCCCATTGTCATCTTCGTTGCCCGTATTCTCTACATATGCAAAAATCGAATTTTTACTTCGCTATTCCATATATAAAAATCATATTTTTATTTCGAAGTTCGATATATAAAAATTCTATTTTTATTTCGATGTTCAATATATAAAAATTCTATTTTTTCTATCGAAGTTCAATATATAAAAATTCTATTTTTATTTCGATGTTCAATATATAAAAATTCTATTTTCAATATAAAGATTATATTTTCAATATATAAAAATTCTATTTTCAATATAAAGATTATATTTTTATTGCTTTTAAAAATATAAAAATCATATCTTACATCTTTTACTTAATAAAAATTTCGCCTTTTCTATTTTAAAGATTTCGCCTTTATAAAAATAAAGTTTTTATAATTCTTAAAAATTCAGTTTTTATAATTCTTAAACAAATCAGATTTTCATTTTTAAAACAAAATCAGGTTTACATTTTTAAATCAAAATCAGTTTTAACATTTTTAAATCAAAATCAGTTTTACATTTTTAAATCAAAATCAGTTTTAACATTTTTAAATCAAAATCAGTTTTAACATTTATAAATCAAAATCAGTTTTACAAATCTAAAAAAAACAAAACAGATTTTAAAATAAACAAAATTCAGTTTTTAAAGTAATTAAAAATTAAAAAAATAAACTTACAGGGGCTCGGTTTGGCGTTCGCAGGCTAAGGGGGAGGTGGAGGTGGGCGTCGGTCTTCAGGTGGGAGGCGCTCGATGGTGGCGGGGTTAGTTGGGGGGCGACGGGTTCTTGGACTGCGGCTTAACGAAGGGGCGAGGGACAGAGAGGTGGAGGAGGAGGAGATGCGGTGAGAGAAGCGAGGGTGGAGGACCGGAGGGTCTCGATGGGTGGCAGCGTGGAGGAGGGCGACGGCGTTGATGGAAAAGGAGGCGGGTTTTTTTCTGATTTGGAGGGGTTGACTTTATGAGGGAGGGAGTTAGGTTTAGAAGAGAGAGGGTATATATATTTTTAATTATTTAATTTTAAAATCCAAAAAGTAACTTTTTATTTTGAATTCGAAATGAAACCCACCGACTGTCGTCCCTAGCTAATTACCCCCATTTCGAACACAATGGGATATGTATCGTTAGCTGATTCGATCGTTACAATCAGTTTCCGTTAAATTTACATTTAAATCACTATATTGAATTTTAAACGCACATTTCAAATTACCGGGGTCACATACTAACTAGAAAAATTCTAGAAAAATATTTTCTAGCTTCGTATTGACGATACGGTCCTAACAAAACTAGTTTCGTCGAATTCTGAGACCGTTGGAAAAATGGCCAATTTCCAGTCGATTAAAATCAACTGAAACCGGTCAAACGTGTTTTCCTTTGCCACGCTCACATATTGATTCAAAAAATTATGAAATTTGGAATCTAGCAATAACTTGACATCACGGACCCAACAAAAGTGATTTCATCGAAATTCGAGGTCGTTTGCAAAATGTCCATTTTTAAGGGCCTGAATTCCATAGCGACTATTCAGAATTTTCAACTGGACATATCTTGTGATCCCTACCATGAAATTTTGATTTCTCAGATTCGTTGGAAAGATATTCACTATTAGATCCTAATGTTTTTGGTTTCACTAAAATCCGGATTGTTTTGCACCCGGTACATCCAATTTAAGTTTGAAATCGAATTATCGAACTACCGCGCCATTTTCAATTCTATTTATAATTATATATAATTATTTATATTCTAACTACGACGCATATAATATATACGTCGAATTCTATATTGAAAACAAATTTCTCGTCGATATTATTCAAAATAATTCATTTTAAATAATCAAAATTCGCTAAAATTGCCAAAATAAAAATTTTAAACTGGCCCAGATTTTCGGGTTGTTACAATCTCCCCCACTTAAAACTTTTCGTCCCCGAAAAGGAACAAAGTCGAAAGTGGTTTGATTATTCAACTCTACGCTCGATCTGACTTCCATTCTCCAACTCTTTAGTTTCTGAGAATTTTCAAAACTTCAAAAATTTGGCTAACACCCTAAATTTTCGAAAAAATTCGCCATAACCTCCCCTGCACCGGGAGCATCGGGGAATTTCAAATAGCTTCCCCGGTCCTTCAGATCTCAAAAAGAAAAAGAAAAAGCCAAGCGGCTAGCCAATAGGCTCATAAAATCATCATCACCCAAACAAAACAGTAAATTATGTAGTAAACATGTACCTATTTGTCGGGCAAACAAATTTTATTCTCTGCTCTAGCCTCCTTGCTATGACCTGTTCAATATAAGTATATGTATATGCAAGCAAATGCGACCAATTTTCAATACAATTCAATATTGTTCCAATTAGGCTAAATGGTTCAAAATTAGCAAACAAATAAACAAACAACCCAAACATCAATTAATTAGTGAATTAGAGTTTCAAATTCATAATTTTGATACATAGTCAAAAATCAGATTCTGGATGCCAAATCACAACAATAGGCCCTATCTAATTTTGGTTCTCACACCAGTCAATAGGAAATATATAGATATCACACCTTCGAAACACGAACATAATTATTGATGATGCCATGGTCATTATCAACATCATCCCCGGGCGACTAGAGTGTGATGCTATATCTATCCAATATATTAAAACTTTGAATACACGCGGATCAGACGTATACGCAAAATCTTTATATACTGGACTGTCCAACTCAATATAAATAAATAACCAAATACGAATAATTGATTTAAATTTCAAAACAAAATTGTTTTCATTTGAAAAATATACTCTTCACACTCGTTCTAGGATACTACTGATCCTATCTCTAACGAGTCATTCTAATTGGATATTACTAATCCAATATCTGATGAATTCTTTCGTAGGGTTCTAATGTGTCTTGTTCTCTGAGCTTGGTAAACCAAAGCTCTGATACCACGTGTAACGGCAAGGAATTTCGCTCGGTCCGAACCAGTCGCTAAACCGATCCAGGCCGTTCGAAACGCCCTATCGTTTGAGAACAGGACAAAACAGAACGTATACAGAAGGACATTTCATTGTATTTCACAACAATGCATCAGATTACAAGAATATACAGAGTATAAATGAATATTACACAGAAATATCAGAGATTTAAATTACATTTAAATACATAGCAGCGGAAAATAATACAATACACAACTAGAAGTAGATATACGGATACAAAGCTTTCCGGATATCGTTCCAACTGTAAACCAGGATCCTGTGAATATAAATCTGCAAAACCAAAACTACTAGCTGCCCGTGTCAAAATAAGGGGCACCCAGAGTTTAGGTTAAAACAATAAACTCCAGGTCAGTCATGTGACTGGTGTGAGAACTAAAACAGTTATTAATCTTTATTTTAAAGCTAGGTAAATCAAGGGACCACGCCGTATAACACGGAACGGGTTTCCTCCCAAGAATACCAGTGCATAAAACAACAGCGTAATGCTAATTAAAGAAGAATGAAGCTGTTATAAGACCCAGGTCCCATCACACAATGCAACGCAGTCGAGGATAGGGTTTTCCCTTATAACAGCCAGAGAATGCTTGATACGTTTAAAACAAATCATTTGATACTATTATAAGTGCATAGTGTATGAAACACTTCGAATCATAAGTATCAATCATAGGCGGCATGAGCGCCCCATCCCACTATGTCGCCATATATAGGATTACAACTAAAACCGCAAATGTCACGTATTTGGAAATTGGATTTCCTTCTATGAACCGAGGCCAGGGATCGTCCTTACCGTCTTCGAGACAATCTAGCCCATGTCTCCGGAACAGCCGCAACTGCCCCTTGGAGCGACAGGGCCGGTCCACACGGAGTGGATTATAGTGCCTGAACAATACGTCTCTCCGCCCTATGGGGCGTAAACGAGCCAACTAAATGACTCCATCGGTTCGAGAACGACCGATCAATCCGAGGCGCCTCGCAACAGCAACAACCACATAAGTCAAACTCGTCAGGGCGTGTAAAACCACTGACGCCACTTCTAGCTAGAAAGAAACGCATGTCCTCCCTGAGGTCCTCTCCCGTTTTTGGTTCATACCGGGTGTGAAACTCGCGAAGTAAACGTTACACAAAGCTACGCCACAAAGGCCGTGCTTTGATCATCACCACAAGACTTTGCTTTTCAACAGAAGCCTCGATCAATTGCCACTTAGGCATGCCACACAGGCAATTCACTCCATGCGTTTGATATCCATCAATATATAACCCCTGAGCTCGTATGTCTCAGAGAAGGGCGTTAAGCAAGAGAATAAATTCTCCGCCGCCAAACAGATATATATTTAATAGAGATCAATCACACGGACTAAAATCCAATGTCAGACACACAGTCCATTTACAAGTCCGTTCTGGGTCTGAACGAAACCGGAGGCACCTAGTACCCCGCATATCCATCGATCTCCAAGTACGTCTGGACGATCACCAACTGTTTCCATCTTCTTGGGTGTACAGCCCAATCAAGATCATCAGTTATCACCCAAACGACGTGAAGACTTCCGGTCTTCGACCATCGTCTTCATCTTCGACTTATCGTCGTATCAGTTATCCAGAATGGGATAAACCCGGTCTTTCCGAATAACTCGCGTATATTTAAATAAGTGTTACACAAACACAACATACGCCTCATTCCAATTCATTAGTCACTAACCGTAAATTAACCAAGAGAATAATTCCCCAAATATTAACCCCGAAGGCCGAAACCAACATCAGATCAATATCCAGAAAACCATTCTGCTTGGCTAACCGACAGTTAGTTTCTAAATTTCACATTCATAGGGAAATGTTCCCATTAATTTCATCCAAGATAAATTCTTTGAATTTATTCTTTATTCTATTTTTGAATCTCAATTCAAACTAGTCGGGATTAGCGAACCTTACCGAAGTAATCATTTATTTTAATTTTCCCATCCCAACCTATTTATCCCATGAAGTAAAACTGGTAATACTTCATATCTAACACCACAGTGTTATCGGTAAATTCAATTACCATTTCACGTTCAAATCTAATTAAAGATTTAACTATCGCCTGGAGCAAAACTGGTGATACTCCATTTTCGATCACTTCAATCTAATTAAAGATTCATTAAAACTCCACTTAGTTTTAATCTTCGACTGGGTTAAAGAATCAGTGTTATTTAAAACACGGTTCACGATAAACCCAGAATCACATTCATTAATTATCGGGTTAAAGAACGAGTGTTATTTAAAAACACTGTTCACGATAAACCCAAGAATCAATATCAATTCAATATTATTGAATTGGTACACTTCATTAAATCTAAATAAAAAGATTTAATTTTTCCTCAACTGGGTTCAAGAACAGTGTTAGTGAAGACACCATTCACGACAAACCCAAATCACATTCGATATTCAATACAAGGCTCTGAATAGAAAATATATCGGCTTATATTCAATATCGAATTCTACGACTAACAGATGTCGTATTGGAAATAACGATATATATATATATCTTTCAAATTTCCGTAACAACACCTGTATAATCACGAATTCCAACATCGAAATATTCCGAAGACAATTCCGATTCAAATCCACTCCAATGCAATCATTGGATATTCTGGTTATTTTTAAAACCCTTTCCAAATTCAATTTATTTATTTAAAAACAAATAGAATTATAATTCTAGTTCAAAACTAGTTCATTTCGATAAAAATCTATTTTTATCTTTTCAAATAGGGAGTTTTTCATCCCAATTCTTTCTAAATCATTTCTTATGATTTTACATAAATTATTACTATTTTTAATAATTTTATCAAGGCCCGTACAGTCGATTTCCATCAACGGCCATCGAACTGCACTTACATCGACCTTTTTCGAATTTGATTTGGACGTATCTCCAAATCCAACCGTTAGATTTCAAATTTCTAATATTCGTTAGAAAGCTCTTTTCGATACGAACCCAACGGTTCCGGTTTTAGGAGAATCCGACGGTCGGATCTCCCGTAATGTCCGTTTGAAATAAATGGTCGAAATTCGCGAACTGCCGCGGCGCGGCGCGTTCTATTCAGGCCATTATATTATATATATAATATATATTTCGTCGATTACTATTTAAAACGAATTATATAAATAGTTTTAAATTCGTTTTGAAAGCAATTTCAACTTTCTTTTCAATTCAAATCAAAATTGAATTCTTCTTAATAAATTCGTCTTAAAATTCATTTCTATTCAATTCCAATTTCAATTCAATTTGAATTCATTTCAATTCGCTTTCAATTCAATTTGAATTCGTTTTCAATTCAATTCATTTCGAAATCGTTTTCAATTCAATTCATTTCGAAATCGTTTTCAATTCAATTCATTTCGAAATCGTTTTCAATTCAATTCATTTCGAAATCGTTTTCAATTCAATTCAATTCATTTCGAAATCGTTTTCAATTCAATTCATTTCGAAATCGTTTTCAAAATCGATATAAATATCGATCACGTCAAAATAGCGTCAATCTAATCAACACGGCTTCATAAATTTCTATTTTCAAATATTCTATTTCAAATATTTCTTTTTCAAAAATAGTTGTTATTATCAAAATATTTCGTTCAACACATGACCAATCTCAATGGATGAGTACTGTCAACACATGAACTTTTATTTTATATTGATAAAGATGTAAATTTTATTACTAAAATATTTCGTTCAACACATGACCAATCTCAATGGATGAGTACTGTCAACACATGAACTTTTATTTTATAATATTCTTTATTTTTCAAATTGGAATGAGGCCCAATCAATTACCATATAAAGTTAATTATATGGATTTTCATACAACACATGTATAATAGCATGGAAAAATAATCAACCATCAACCAAAGTGCACTACACTGTATAAGCATCAAATATAGATATTCAACGCTTATAACAGCCTGTCAATCAATCGATCGACATATTTAATCAATCAGGATGAGTGAACTTCAAATTTCATCCCAACACCCGTGTGGGGTTTCAAACAATCAAACACCTATTTTATTTGTGCTGTTGGGCGATGTGTAAAATTTATCGACCCAATCAATATCAGTCAAATCAGTGTATATACAAACAAATCGGCCGATTTGTTTATAACTATTCATTTATTCACATTCACGTTAAAAATTATATTTTTAACGATAAAACATTTTATTTCAACCTATGAATTTCTATTCAATTCATTTACACAATAAAATGATATTTTTATTTTCTAACATATTTTAGAAAATTTCGGCGGCATAACGGCACGATACTAGAAACGGGACAAGGCCTAGCCTTATCCCCGGTCTAGTGAAGGCCCACGCCATTCACCCATCAATCAAATCAATTTCATCTCACCAAACAATTCAATTCAAACAAATAATTCAACTAATCTATGCAACCAAACAAACAAGTCCATGGTCTGTGGACGATTGTGTCGGGTGCTACTAAGCACCGTCTGCATCCTAGTATATATATATAATTAGAAAAGAAATTGAAAGGTGAGAAATTCTCACATATAGCTATCCTAGCTCCACGGCTCTTCTTTAACAGAAATCATCGCCATTCTCGCCCATTGTCATCTTCGTTGCCCGTATTCTCTACATATGCAAAAATCGAATTTTTACTTCGCTATTCCATATATAAAAATCATATTTTTATTTCGAAGTTCGATATATAAAAATTCTATTTTTATTTCGATGTTCAATATATAAAAATTCTATTTTTTCTATCGAAGTTCAATATATAAAAATTCTATTTTTATTTCGATGTTCAATATATAAAAATTCTATTTTCAATATAAAGATTATATTTTCAATATATAAAAATTCTATTTTCAATATAAAGATTATATTTTTATTGCTTTTAAAAATATAAAAATCATATCTTACATCTTTTACTTAATAAAAATTTCGCCTTTTCTATTTTAAAGATTTCGCCTTTATAAAAATAAAGTTTTCGCCTTTATAAAAATAAAGTTTTTATAATTCTTAAAAATTCAGTTTTTATAATTCTTAAACAAATCAGTTTTTCATTTTTAAAACAAAATCAGGTTTACATTTTTAAATCAAAATCAGTTTTAACATTTTTAAATCAAAATCAGTTTTACATTTTTAAATCAAAATCAGTTTTAACATTTTTAAATCAAAATCAGTTTTAACATTTTTAAATCAAAATCAGTTTTACAAATCTAAAAAAAAACAAAACAGATTTTAAAATAAACAAAATTCAGTTTTTAAAGTAATTAAAAATTAAAAAAATAAACTTACAGGGGCTCGGTTTGGCGTTCGCAGGCTAAGGGGGAGGTGGAGGTGGGCGTCGGTCTTCAGGTGGGAGGCGCTCGATGGTGGCGGGGTTAGTTGGGGGGCGACGGGTTCTTGGACTGCGGCTTAACGAAGGGGCGAGGGACAGAGAGGTGGAGGAGGAGGAGATGCGGTGAGAGAAGCGAGGGTGGAGGACCGGAGGGTCTCGATGGGTGGCAGCGTGGAGGAGGGCGACGGCGTTGATGGAAAAGGAGGCGGGTTTTTTTCTGATTTGGAGGGGCTGACTTTATGAGGGAGGGAGTTAGGTTTAGAAGAGAGAGGGTATATATATTTTTAATTATTTAATTTTAAAATCCAAAAAGTAACTTTTTATTTTGAATTCGAAATGAAACCCACCGACTGTCGTCCCTAGCTAATTACCCCCATTTCGAACACAATGGGATATGTATCGTTAGCTGATTCGATCGTTACAATCAGTTTCCGTTAAATTTACATTTAAATCACTATATTGAATTTTAAACGCACATTTCAAATTACCGGGGTCACCTACTAACTAGAAAAATTCTAGAAAAATATTTTCTAGCTTCGTATTGACGATACGGTCCTAACAAAACTAGTTTTGTCGAATTCTGAGACCGTTGGAAAAATGGCCAATTTCCAGTCGATTAAAATCAACTGAAACCGGTCAAACGTGTTTTCCTTTGCCACGCTCACATATTGATTCGAAAAATTATGAAATTTGGAATCTAGCAATAACTTGACATCACGGACCCAACAAAACTGATTTCGTCGAAATTCGAGGTCGTTTGCAAAATGTCCATTTTTAAGGGCCTGAATTCCATAGCGACTATTCAGAATTTTCAACTGGACATATCTTTTGATCCCTGCCATGAAATTTTGATTTCTCAGATTTGTTGGAAAGATATTCACTATTAGATCCTAATGTTTTTGGTTTCACTAAAATCCGGATTGTTTTGCACCCGGTACATCCAATTTAAGTTTGAAATCGAATTATCGAACTACCGCGCCATTTTCAATTCTATTTATAATTATATATAATTATTTATATTCTAACTACGACGCATATAATATATACGTCGAATTCTATATTGAAAACAAATTTCTCGTCGATATTATTCAAAATAATTCATTTTAAATAATCAAAATTCGCTAAAATTGCCAAAATAAAAATTTTAAACTGGCCCAGATTTTCGGGTTGTTACAACCACGCTCTTTATTGATTCACAAAAACTAAATTTTGTTTACACTCACCGGTTCAACAAGCAACAATAAACAAATTACAAGAATCAATAACCTTATTGAGTAAGGGAAAGAATATCTAGATGACTAACACTCTTGTTGAAGAAGGAGAACAATGAAGAACGACGGCTAACCCTTGGATTAATTATCTCGGTCTCAATCCCCCTCCATTTAATCCATCCCTAAATGCTGCTTTTATAGGAGAATAGAAGGCCTAGGCAAATACCTAATTTGCCCCTCAGAAATATATTAGAACTATACATCCAAAATAACCGGTCAACATCAGGAAAACGCCGCAGACGTCTGACCCAGATTGATCAGACGTCTGCCCACACTCTTGGGTTTCAAAACCCTATAGACACATACGTCTGACTAAGATCCCTCAGATGTCTGTGCTGAAGCTTAATGCAACCCTCTGAGCTGCTGCATCATCTTCCTCCAAACTCCCGTTCACACACCTCTTCTCCACCACAAAGCACTCATCATCGTCTTCAACAACATATGTGATTTCATGTCACAAATCACAACACCATGTCTAAAAATATAATTTCTGTTTCTCAACTTTGTCATGATAACAATATCTCAATTGTCTTTTCGTCCGCCTCTTTTCATATAAAGAATCTAAAAACGGGGGAATCTCTATTCCAAAGGCTGGTTGCAACAGGTATTTATCAGCTCAAATCCATAACCCCTACAGTCTACGCAAGCACAACTAGTTCACTTGATTGGCATCATCGTTTAGGGCATCCATCTCGTAAATTTTCTAGGCAAATGGTTTCCAAAAATATACTTCATGTTCCTATTATCTCCACTTTAGATTGTAATTCATGTGCTTGCAATAAAAGTCATAAACTTCCTTTATCTACTTCCTCCATTGTGTCTACTGCCCCACTTGAGTATGTTTATTCTGATTTTTGGACATCACCAATTTACTTTCATGATGGCTTTAAATATTATTTATTTTCATTGATCATTTTTCTAAATACATTTGGTTGTATAATCTGAAACGAAAATCAGATGCAAAACATATATTCATTCGCTATAAAACTCTAGTCGAAAAATACTTTCAACTGCTTCTCAAAACACTCTACTCGGACAACGGTGGTGAGTATGAAAGCCTATGTAACTACCTGTCCATAGATGGAATTTCACATCCCACAACTCCAGCCCACACTCCTCAACACAATGGCTATTCAGAGCGACGACATCGACACATTGTTGAGACATTTCTCTCTCTCTTAACTCATGCTAAAATGCCCCTTGAATATTGGACAAATGTTTGCTCAACAGCTGTTTACTTAATTAATCGACTTCCCATGCCAACTCTAAACAATGTGTCACCCTACTTTAAATTATTCGGCCAACATCCTAGTTATTCCAAGCTTTGAAGTTTTGGAAGTCGTTGCTACCCATGGCTTAAACTCCACAATTATCACAAACTTGAACTCAAATCTCAACCTTGTATTTTTGTTGGTTATTCACCTACTCAAAGTGCATATTATTGTCTTGAATTAAACACTAATCTTGTTTATATTTCTCGTCATGTTCACTTCAAAGAGAACATTTTTCCTTTTTCTAAACTTACAAATTCAGCTGCCTCCTTGTCTGACCTAGTGGAACAATGGGCACACTCACATTATCTATATTATCAAGTACTCAATCTTTCTCTTCTCACTTATTGCAAACTAACTCACCTTCCAGCACACCTCCTACCTCATTCCCCACTTCACCCCTTTCATCTCCTATGTCCGCAACAAACTCATCTTAACCTCCTAATACCACTGTTGAGCTTTCCTCTACTTCATCTCAGTCAAACCTCGATATATCCATATCTACAAATTCAATACCCAACAATCATGTACACTCTCCTCAAATGACCACAAGACTTCAACATGGCATTAGGAAACCAATCAGTAAACTGAGTTTAAATGCGAAGGTCCATGAAATGAAGATCCCAAAAAATATCACCCAAGCATTAAAAATCCCCGTTTGGCATAAAGCTATGGATGAAGAGATTAATGCATTGGTGAAAAATATAACTTGGGATGTTGTACCTTTATCTATGTCACAAAATGTAGTGGGATGCAAATGGATTTTTCGAATTAAAAAGAATAAGTATGGTAACATTATTCAGTACAAGGCTCGCTATGTTGCAAGAGGTTTTAATCAGAGAGCTGACATTGACTACGGTGAGACTTTTAGCCCCGTAGTTAAACCTGCTGTAACGACCCGCATTCTACGTATCGGAGGATCGTAGAATATTTATTTTATTCTCATATGAAGTCGTATAGCCGTATAACTTTGAGGAATGACTATTGGGGTCATTTCCCATGTTCGCGATTTTTTCCATTTTTAAATGACCATTTTACCCCTGGCGAATTTTGTTTTGCCTATAACTTTTGATTGGTAAGGAGTTTTGACCTAAAACTACTTCCATTGGATTCAGATGATGGTTTACCTTTCTGTAGAGTGGTCAGATTAATCAAACAGACTTACCGTTTGGGAGATATGGCTGAAATAAGGTTTGGAAGGTGAAAAAAAAGCTTAATTGGGCTTAATTGGGTAATTAGCAGCTAAGCCTATTGGGGATTTCAGGATTAGGGCTATATAAGTGCTTAAAAGGGTTAGAGAAACTTTCTTTTTCATTTTTTCAGCTGCCACTTACCTCTCTTCAACCCTAACAATGGTCTCCACCTTCTAAATTCATCCTAGATCACATTCTAAACACATATTACCCAAATCAACATCAAATTAAAGCGGATTAGCATAGAAATTGAGATAGAACTACTGGAATACATTGGGAACCATGCCAAATCAGTTAGAGTTTCAAATATGAAATTCATTTGTGGCTAAGGTGAGTGATTTGCACTTTATTCACTAATTACGGCTAATTAGGGGTGATTAGTGATAATTAGCGAAATTATGCATTATAAAAATTTGGAAAAATATGTAGAAATTCCTAAATATTATTTTATGTCACTGGTGAAAATTTGAGTTAATTTAGACTAAGTTTGCTAATCCTGTAGTTAAAACATGGTTAAGGGGATTAAGGGAAAAATCAGGTTTTATGGTTCGTTTGATCTAAAATATTTCATGTGATTGATATTTTGGTGTTTTTGGTTGATTCTACATATTACTACTATTGTTTGGTATGTTTTGTGACTTCATATTAAGGTTAGAATGGTTGAAAACGCCGTCATTTGGCGAAATTAGCTTGTTGGAAAAACTGGAGAATTCCTGACGGTGCGGAGAGGATGGTCACGAACCGCCTTGATCAGGGGGTCACGAACCGCCCAGAATTCCTGAAGCGGGTGCCTCACGAACTGCCCATAATTCCCGAAGGGGGTGCCTCACGAACCTGCTAGGATTCCTGAATGGGGTATGCTGACGATTCCTGAAGCGGGTATGCTGACGATTCTCGAAGGGAGGTATGATCACGATTCCTGAAGAGGGTATGCTCACGATTCCTAAAGTGAGTATGTCACGAACCGGCGGGGTGGTCACGAACCGGGGGGGCATGAACCGGGGAGGGGGGTCATGAGCCACGAACCGACCCTGACGAGGACCACGAACCGAACCAAGATGATGACTCCAAACTGAACAGGATTCGTACTTCTACCACACAACGACAATTGTGAACTCTTCTGAAGATCAAAACCAATTCAACCAAAACCCGAGATGCAAAGGAGGTCCAAGTGAGAAGTTATTACTTAGGATCCAGCTGGAAACCAATGAGTTAACTTTTAGAGTTGGGCTTTGTTGCAGGACGTGTGCAAAGGGGTTATCAGTATCCATAATTTTGGTTCACCACTGAGAGACGGATTATGGGCTATGGATAGGTGCAATGGGTTCATTGTGACTCCCAAGGGCAAAGTGATCGTAGCAAAGGATTGGGTGATCGAAGTGGTGGATATCGTATGCTTTACGCACTGCATGAGAGATGTGATGATGATTGATATGTTTGATGTTTGCTATCACCATGATATGTGCACTTGCACTTTATGTTGGTATTACTTTAGAGTATTGTACATCTTGTTGTGCTAACTCTTTGGTTGCAGGTCCAGGTTCAGGTATGATTATTTATACCTGTTATTGTTATGTTTTGATGCTATCGCTCATACCAGACTTTTGTCTGACCCAGAGTTTTATGTCTCTTCTTATTACTTTGGGTGCTCCTAAACGAACAGACTAGAGACATGTTAGGTGGTTTTGCACGAGTAGTTGTTCAGAGACAAGCAGGAGGCTTCTACGTACTATTTACATATATTCTCCCTGTGTTGTTGCCGGTCACTATTTTGGGCATTAGTAGTGTACCTTTCCTATTTTGCTTTAGAGACAATATTTTGAAGTTGTAATAATGGTTTGGATCATAAGCTGTATCTTAGATTCCGCTGTTATGATGGTTTAGTTTTCAGCTTATGCATTGTCTCGCCTGTTTTATGTCAAGTTATGTTATTATTATATTTTATTCCATGTGCTGTGAGATATACTACAGTTTCTTGATGATTCATCGTTTCAAAACTCTTTTTCTTTGACGGCCGTCCCTTGCTAGTCAGGCATTGGCACAACGCATTTCGGGGAAATGTCGATTGGTCCGGGGCGGGCTGTCACACCCGCTACGGTTCTTCTTGTGCTCTCACTTGCGGTTAGTCGAGGTTGGTTATTGCGCCAACTTGACCTAAACAATGCTTTTCTGCAGGGCACGCTCACTGAAGATGTATACACCATACAACCTCCTGGCTACACAGATCCTATACATCCAACACATGTATGTAAATTAAACAAGGCATTGAATGGGTTAAAACTTGATCTAAGAGCTTGGTATAAATAATTACGACAATATTTAATTGAGTTGGGCTTCAAGAATACGGTTTCTGATCCATCCTTGTACACATTGCACAAAAATGGTGACATCATTTATCTGTTAGTTTATTTGGATGATATTATTGTTACAAGTAATGCAACTCATGCACTGGAAGCTTTTATAAAAAAAATTGGCGGCACATTTCTCACTCAAAGACCTTGGAGAATTGTCTTACTTCCTGGGAGTGGAAGTAATGCCTCATCCAAAAGATATTTTCTTGAGTCAAAAGAGGTATATTGCTGATATTTTGTGCAAGGCTAATATAGACGATGCAAAACCAGTTGCAACACCATTAGTAACTCATCCTCCGTTAACTATACATGGAAATCTTCTCAACGATCCTACTAAGTATCGTACTTTAATAGGCAGTTTACAATATTTAAATCTTACAAGGCCTGATGTAGCATTCGCATTGAACAGGTTAGCTCAATACATGCAGCGTCCAACTGAGCAACACATGCAATCTCTACATCGTCTTCTTCGGTATCTAAGTGATACATCTAATATGGGTTTAATTATACACAAAGATTCACCTCTCACTCTCCATGCTTGTTTGGATGCGGATTGGGCTCATGACAAAGACGACTACATTTCTACAACAACATATATAGTCTATTTGGGCAAGAATCCTACCTCCTGGACGTCAAAGAAGCAGTGTACAAGAGCTAGATCATCTACCGAGGCCGAGTATAGGGTAGTGGCAAATGCTACGGCCGAAATTCTTTGGGTAGAAAATTTATTCAAGGAGCTTGGTCATAACCTCACTCTTGCACCAGTCATCTATTGTGATAATGCTGGAGCTACATATGTGAGTGCTAATCCGGTTTTCCTTTCGAAAATGAAGCATCTGGGATTGGATTACCATTTTGTCAAAGAAAATGTGCAAAGTGGAAATTTGAGGGTCTCTTACATCTCCACTAATGACCAGCTTGCAGATGCCCTCACCAAGCCACTACCATGTACCTCCTGCGCAACATTGGTTAGCAAAAACGATCTTTCATCTTGGCCGTCCGTTTTGAAGGCGCATGATAAGGATTGACATAATTTAAGTCAATCTCTGCATATATGGAATGCTATAATATGAAGAAATAGAATAAATATCATTAATTATATTATTAAATATCATTAATGATATTATTCTATAACTGGAGCATTATGTATAAATGGTATGCCATATTATGAGGAAATAAGATAAATATCATTAATGATATTATTCCATAAATATCATTAATGATATTATTCCATAATTGTTGCAGTGTGTATGACTGTATCTTGTAATTTTATATATTTGTGATTCATGAATGGAAAAGCATCCTTCTCTTCAACTCTTCATCACACTTTGGTATCTCATTGGCCAATGCCCTGTAACCAACAGTGTAATCCTTGTTTCAACAACATGTCTATGTTTCCTCTCTACCAAGCCATTTTGTTCAAATGTGTATGGACATGTCATCCTACGCAGTTTTCCATTTTTATTAAAAAATGTTTTGAGCAGAATAAATTTGGTACCACCATCAGTCTGTTATCTTAATATTACAATTTGTTTGGTTTTCCATAAGATTAACAAACTGTATTGTCATTTCACATACATTTGAATTTTTGTTAAGGAAGTATATACATGTATATCTTGTATAAGCATCAACAAAAGATAGGTAAAACTAGTGTTCTTGGGTAGAATTCAGTGGAGTAGGTCCTCAAAAAACTGCAGCTGTCAATTCTAACGGGTTATTGTAAGTAGTTTTTGAATCTAATTTATGTCTCTTGTCAAGTTGACAGTGCGTACATATGTGTGATGCAGGTGAATTTTTAAAAGAAATTTTGTTATCATTTGATATATGCTTTATAATACTAATATGGGGTTGTCCTAATTTACAATGCCAAATATCAAGAATGTTCTTATCATTAACATCATTAAAATTAATATGGCTTCACTATTTTCCACTATCAGTAGCATTTTTTCTTCATATTGCTAAACTTGTCCAAACTACCATGTAATAATGTATCTTACTCAATAAGTCTTTAACAAGACAAAATTTAGAGTAAAAATCAAAGTATACCTCATTGTCATTGGAAAATTGTGAAACACTGATTAAGTTTTTCTTAATTTTAGGTGCTCTTAACAAATTATTTAAATAGAGTTTCCTTTTATCTCTAATTGTGCTATTTCTAACATGGGAAATACTTATAGCTTCACCATTACCCATATGAATAACTTGTGTACCTGAATAATTTTTGTTTTCAAGATTGAGATTTTGTAAATTTCTGGTGATATGGTTAGTAGCACCTGAATCTAGGTACCAGTCATAAAGATTGATGTCATCAGTTTTTGCAGAGTCTTTAACACCCCCAGATTGAGTACTAGTGTTTCTTGTGTTGATTTTATTTTAAGCATTTAGTTGAGCCACATTTGCACTAGCATTCCTCTGACTAGTTTGATTTTGCTATGCCACATTGGATTCTGAATTAAACCTAAAATAGCATCTGCTTGCTAAGTGCCCAAACTTTTCACAAATCTGACATTTTATTCTACTATTATTATTCCATTTGCCCCTATCTCTTACTCTTTGTGTTGGACCTCCTCTCTGATTTTGATTTTCTGGTTTGTTTTGACTTGTTATCCATTTTGTTGGTTTTTATTTCTTGAACTGGAGGCAAAATTAATAGAGTAATCACCCTGCATTACCTTTCCTTGTTTCACTTTGCCTTCATGTGCAAGAAGAGTAGAGTGAACAAATTGTATGTCTGGTAGTGCTGTTTGTGTGGAAATGTAGGTGACAAGTGACTTATGTTCTTAGTCCAAACCATTTGTGATGACAATATATGCTCGTTGTTAGATATCTTGTGCCCCCACGGCATTCAACCAATCACATAGGTTCTTGATCTTGGCTAGGTGCTCTCTCATGGGAATATCATCATTTCTTGAATTTTGTAGCTCTCTCATGTAATGTATGACTCTATCTAATGACTATTAGTTGAATATCTATTCGATAGAAGACCATGAAGTATTACACCCCACGATTTATGATAGAAGCTTGGCACTAATTAAGGATGGTAACCAATAACATAACAAATTGTCTTGATTCAAATGTTTTGAATAGTCTGGATTACTGATAATGTTGCCCTCAATGTCTGCTGTTATGATAGATGGTGTGGTCAAGGTGCCCTTGATGTAATCTTGGAGGTCCTATCCTCTAAATGTGGTTTCAACCTAATATTTCCACAAGATGTAGTTATCTTCATCGAGAGGGATGACGATTATTTGGCTCTTGGGTTTGGTTAGAGTGCTGGAGGTGGTGGCGTGCCCATTTGCATTACTTCTTGATGTAATCGCAGTTATATCATCATCTCTTGCCATGTCTGATCAAATACAAAAGGAAGAGGGCGACAAAAACACCTTACTAACACAAAAAACGATGAAAATAAGAGAAATTACGTGGTAAATCCAATGGATTTCTAGACAATGAAGTCAACAATAGGATACAAGACTAGATGAAGAGCGTTGATCCGTGATAATCGATGAAATTTCGATGCATCCAGTGGAATAGTGATGAAATTATTATGAATTTCTCATAGCGAGGCACGAAAAAGCAAGAATAGATAAGATCAGATCTGCTTGATCTTCGAGGATGGTAAATCTTTGATGATGATGATGATGATGATGATGCATAAACCGAGGAGAAAAAGATTGCCTCCCCAACCATTTAAACCAGGCAGATGGTGATTAGGTCAGAAAAACTGGATTTATCAATATTCTTTGAGGTCATTTGGATTCAACTCTAACACCATAGAAGTGATTGAAAAAAAATACGTTTATTTAAAAATCACAATCTTAGATTTGCACAATCAGATAAAGAGTTATT
Organism: Allium sativum; assembly: GCA_030737875.1. Lineage (NCBI taxonomy): Eukaryota > Viridiplantae > Streptophyta > Magnoliopsida > Asparagales > Amaryllidaceae > Allium > Allium sativum. The sequence continues at coordinate 530,479,070 of CM060916.1, forward strand.
GCTATGATACAACTATAATGTATTGCTATGATAAAGAGCTATTGCTATGATACCCTTCTGGAGATGAACTGATGCCATGCTTCTGAATCTATAATGTATTTTTGTGAAAATGTGCATCTACTTGAAATGTAGAGAAAGAAGATGGAAATTCAGATTTTCTAATCCGTCTTGATCATTTATGATTATTGATATTTTGATTCTATTGTAAAGATTCTAGAAATACCGTTTGAGTCCCGACTGCAGGTTCCGTTACTCTTCAAGGCTTTTTTTAAAGATTAATAAATAAATAATCAACGCTAATCTTTATGCTTATTTTTTTTATTAACAATAACAAAATTACTTTAAAGGAAGAGTCTATTTAAACTTATAAATGTAATACAATGAATCTCCTTTATTGGATTACCCTTTGATTTCCATCTCCTCATATATGGGTAAAATAATACAATGGCCGAGATCCTGTATTTCTCAATTTATGTCTAATTTTTTTATCTAAATGGCCATCTCCTCTCTTAATTTGGTCTACTTATATGCTGGTATTGTTCCTAAATCAATTATATCATCCATGCACGTATTAAAACCTTAATCCTTAAAGTTTGTAACAACCCATATTTTTCGACTATTTGAATTTTTTAATTTATATGATTTTTGAATATTTTGTGGTTATGAATAAAATTTAATGACTAATTATGTAATTTTATGTTGTAAACTAATTAAATTGATTAATAATGAATTTCAACCAATTATAATAATAATAACTTGCATAAATGAAATTACTATTTGGTTTGTATTAATAAATATTGAATTGAAATTAAATATTGAAGTATTTGAATAATATTGACTAAATTAATTTATAATTTAAATTTGAATGAATTTGATAAATAATCAAAATTGGAATTCAAAATGAATTTGATTTATAAAGTTAATCTGAATTCTATTTTGATTTGAATAAAGTTATAAACTTTTGAATTGTATTAAAAAGTGAAAAAATGAAAACTAAATAATATATATATATATATTAATTAAACTGTTAAAATAGCCAATTTACAAATAATCTCGGAATTCGGTATAATTAGTTTCAATGAATTCAAAATTGTAAATTTTTGTAAGGTTTCAAATTTCATGTCAATCGGACTTGTAATGTGGTCGTACGAGTTTAAAATGCATAGTAAATTATTTGTGCAGCTTAATTAAAATAATTGATTTTAAGAACAACTAGTATAAATGATGGTGTTGGACCTTGATACTAGTTCCATTGCGTTCAAAAGGCCTTTAAACCTGCATATCGTCTGTTAGCGGGTTTGATTTGGACTTAGGCTGTTTTTGGCTTTAAAACGCGCTAATCGAGACAATTTAATATTAACTTATTCTTTTAAACCCTATTTTTTCAAGGCCACCACCTATATGATTTGATGGCCAGAAACTCACTACCTTCTTCTCTTATTTTTTTTCCAATTTATGCATCGATTCAAAAAACTTCCAGCTGCAAAATCGTAGAGCTTCGCGACAGATTCAAATCCATACAGTGGATGGTTGTTGTTTCAATCTAGATTCGCCAGAATGCGGCCTTAAAGAGCACGCAGATTTGGAACATTTGGAGGCGGTAGAGGCAACCAGGGAAAGCTGCACCTAGGCATTGGTGGGGCTTGGAATGGCAAAGCCAGTGGTGGTGCTCGATCGGTAACCGACGGTCTATAGGAGGCGCATGGATGGAAAGTTTTGGGTGGCTAGGGTTTGTTCCTGTTGTAAATACAAAGAAGAGAAGAGGGGGAAGGAAGTGACATGACGTTCTTTGATTGGGTGGGGATATTTACTTTATTTTAATTTGAAATTCAAATGTTCAAACACATATAACTCACTCATACGAACTTAGACTGACGTGTGATTTATTTCGTTGGGATCATATCGAAATTCCAAACAACATAGAGCTATTTCGGTTAGATTTTGAGACTGTTAAATTTTGGGTCTATATTTGGATTACGGATGCATTCAAAACCAATGGAGAGTGATTAAACCCACTCACACTTAAATAAAATATTTGATTGTTAGTTATATTAAAAATGCATATTTGTGTTGATTTGCATCGATAGTATAATTTAATTTATCTGTTAATATAAATTGAATGGTTAGGTTTAATTTGGAATTTAATTACTAGTTTGAACCTGGTACCCGATGACTAGTAAACTGACGTTATATTAAACTACTTAGATGGATTGATTTGGATAGATACCTTGGATCAATATGTTTGGTATATCAATGTTAATTTTGTGAATTTACCCATTATTCACATTCATTATACATAACTGTTGTTTGTGTTGATAAATCCCAACCATTTACCCTAGATGTTACGGGCATCGAATAAACCTGAGATTAATCATTAAAATGGATCAAGAACATAAGTTTAAATGATAAATAACTATAGCCCCTGATTTCAGTTCGATTTTTGTCCGATACTGGAGCATCACATTCTTTTATTTGAGCTTGTTTGCAAGTTGGGTTTAGAATATGAGATTGTTGTTAGACCATTAGTAGTGACTGATTCAGTAAGAGGACCTTCTAGTCTTTGTATGATTTGTCATAATCTAGTCTTATCGAGTCATGGTTGCTCTTTTGTGTGTGATAGCTTTGTTTTGAACTTCGCTTGGTTTGGAACTATTTTGGGTCTGGACTGGCTTAAGAGGTATGCGACTATTGTGGATTGCAAGACGCTTAAAGTGATGATTGGGAATGTGGAAGGGCGAACGATGGTGATACGTTGTTTATCAAAGGATGGTGTTCTGGTCATCTTTTTATATTCGCTTGTGATTCCACGAGATGGATTGTCATCGACGCCAATCAGTGATTTTTCAGATGTCTTTGAAGAGGTTACAGGACCGTCGTCGCATCGAGAAATTGAGTTTTAGATTGATTTATTGGATGGACTAGGCCCATTGTTATGCCTCTTAGGTGGATGACACCTAACGAGAGCCAAAGATGCAAGAAAATGATTTGTTGAGTAAGGTATTCATCCAGAGTAATGTATCCGAATGGGGTGTATCAGTTGTGTTTGCGACCAAGGTTGATGGATCGTTGAGGTTGTGTGTTGATTATTGTGAGCTGAACTACGTGACAAAGAAGAATAAGTATCCACTACCGAGAATAGATTACTTGTTTGATTAGCTCATGAGTTTTCTTAAATGGATTTAGCGACGGGATTTCACCAACTGAGAGTGGCTAGGGATAATGTGTCGAAGACTGCTTTTAGGACATCGTATGGATTTTATGTGTGGCTGGTGATGCCATTTGGGTTGACTAATGCGCCAGAATATTTTGTGTACCTTATGAATCGAGTTTTCAAATATCAGTTGAATAGTTCATGCTTGTGTTCATAGACGATACATTCGTTTATTCTAAGACTGAGGAGTAACACAAGACGCACTTGAGGATTGTTTTGAAAATCTTATGAAAACATCAGCTGAGCTCTAAGTTTCGAAGTGTCACTTGTGGAAGGAGGATGTAAGATTCTTGGGTCATGTCGTGTTAGGACAAGGAATAGCGATGGATCTCGCTAAAATGGCAATAGTCGGGATTGGGATCAACCAAAGAGTGTGACAGATGTTTGGATTTTCCTTGGTTTAGCTGAATATGATCGATGATTTATTAAGGATTTCTCGAAAATAGCAGTTGTTAACCAAATTAATGAATAAGAATCAGGTCATTACTTGGAATGCAAAATGTGAGCAAGTTTTTGGAATTTTTAAAGGGAGATTGATGAGTACTCCTATATTAACTATTACAAGCGAGAATGAAGAGATGGTGGTATACACCGATGCACGTGGCACTGGACTTGGAGCGGTGCTAACGCAAAAGGATAGGGTTATGGCTTACACGAGTCGAATACTGAAAGCACACAAAAGGAATTATCTAACTCATGATTTGGAGTTAGCGACGATAGTGTTTGCTTTGGACTTTTGGAGGCATTATTTGCTAGAAGTTAGATTCAAATTGTTTATGGATCATAAGTCGTTGAAGTATCTTTTGTACCAAAAAGATTTGAATCTTCGGTAGCAACGATGGTTAGAGTTTTTGGCGTCGTATGACTTTGGAATAGCTTGTACTTAACGCGGTGGCTAGCGAGTTAAGTAAAAGACATGCTAGTTTGGGAGCCATGGTTTCGAAATGGAAGCATCTTGGGTATTTAGATGGATTTGATTTCAGACCTCATTGTGAGTTTGAACCGGAGATGTTAGCAAGTTTATCGATTAGACCTACTCTCATCGAAAGGATTGGCGAAAGCCAAAAGCATGAATTTAAGCTTATAGAGATTATTTAGAGATTAGATATGAGAGTAAAACCCAAGGATATTAAGAATTTTGAAATCGATTAAGGACTAGAGTAGGAAATGATAGTATTTGAATCATCTTGGATCACTTAAACAAAAGCGCAAGGTTTATTCCTGTCAGATCGACTAGGATGGCGTCGGAGTAGGCTGAGTTATATCATAATTGGATAGTTCGATTCCATGGGATCCCAAAGAGTATAATTAGTGATCGAGATTCATTGTTCATTAGTGGATTCTGGAAGAGTTTGTAAAAGACATTGGTAACCAAGCTATGTATGAGTATGGTTTATCATCCTCATACAGATGTTCAGACTGAGAGGGTAAACCGAGTATTAGAAGATCTTCTTAGAGTTAGTATATTAAATTTTAGAGGATCGGAATCTCATATGCATTTAGTTGAGTTTTCTTATTATAACAACTACTAGTCGAGCATTGGGATGGCACCGTATAAGCGTTCTATGGTAGACCATGTAACTCGCCATCCGTTTAGTTAGAGACTGGAGAGAAGTTAGTATTTGGGCTTGATATGATAAGAGAAACAACAGATAATATTGTTATACGACAACAAATGAAAGCATCCTAAGATCGTCAGAAGAGTTATGTCAACAAGCGACAAAAGGACCTGGAATTCTCAGTTGAAGATTTGGTATTCGTTGAAGTTTTTCCTCTACGGAATATTGTTCATTTTAGAAGATAAGGAATGTTAGCACCAAGGTTTGGGTCGTTTCATCTTGTCAAGCGTATTGGAAAATTTTCTTATAGACTGGATTTACCCAAAAAGATGGCGGGTGTGCATAATGTGTTTAATGTATCGTTTCTATGGAATTTTGCGCATGACTCGAATGTTGTGGTGTCTCCTGATCAAATTGAAGATTTAGAGGTCAAATCCGAAGTTTCTAGGCCTCGTAAGCCACTTTGCGTCATAGGGAATGACACAAAACAACTTCAGAGAAAGGTTGTCAAGCTAGTCAAGGTACAATGAGGCGAGGACGATGTCGATTGCATGTGGGAAACATAAGAGAGTACGAGGTCGACCCATCCATATATCTTTGAGTGGCATGTCCCATATGTCGTCTCTTACTTGTACTATTGCATCTTGCAATATTAGAGTTCCGCCTGCTAGGATAGGATTTTGGATGCATGGATTATTGGATGCTAGATTGGATACTCATGGATGGTAGGCGTGCATAATCATTTCTTTGCTCGTGTTTGCTTGGAATTTCGAGGGAAAAAATCCAAAAGAGGGGAAGAATGTAATGACCTGTATTTTACTTATCGAAGAATCATAAAATAATCATATTTAATTCCCTAGTGGTCAGATCATTCCCAAGTTTTAATATGTTTTTTATAGGGATATAGGACATGTCCATGATTTCTACCTAACTTATTTGTGACCGTTTTACCCTTATGAATATTGTTCTAGCTATAACTTTTATTGGGATTGAATCAGGGACTGAAGTCGGTCTCATTGGATCAGGATGGTTGTTGGAAACTAAGTAGAGTGGTCACATTAAATATTTGGCTCAGTTGTTTAGGAGAAATCATTATTTTAAGTTTCAGTTTCTATTAGGCAGATTAATTAGCTGCTAATGGGCCGATTAGAGAATCCCATTAGGCTAATGAACTGCAATTATAAATAGAGGGGTTTGGGGAGGTAATTAAGGTTTCTATGTTCATTCAAACATTTAGGCAGTTTCTTGTGTTTCTTCGGATCCAACCTAAACCTTAATTCTCCATCCAATTCATCGTAGACTGCATATAGAGGCTAGATCATCATCCGGGAAGATTAGATCACATTAATTTCCTGTTCATATCTAACTATATTGAGTTTACATCAAATCAGGGGTTAGGTGATTGATAGATATCTCCCACATAGAAACTACCGGTCATATGGGTTGAATTAGAATTGGTTCACATCATACATGTTAAATTCACTTTAGATCTGATCATATATGTTTAGATTAGATTTAGACGTCTTGGGATTATCTAATTTAATTGTATAAACTGGCAAGAAGTTAGATTAGTCATGTTCTTGAATACGTTTTGATTCAAATTATGTTAGATCTATTGTTTAATGATATGTTTATGTATGCATGTTTGCATGATCAAGATTTGATGAATCACTATTTGTTTTGATTGAACTGAATGCATTGCTTGAATTGTTTGTTAGGATTGTGTGCTGTAGATCTTAGGTTTGAAGAACGAAGAAGAACAGGAGTTCGAATGATCAGATTCAGACGAAACTTGACAGAGGAGCTCTGGTAGAAGATACAAGAGAACCCAAAAATTTCAGATTTAAAATTCACTAACTGCATTGATCGGTACCTGTCCATGGCTGATGGACCAGCATCGGTCCATCATAGTGTGATGATTAGCGATGATATTTGGGTCATGGCATTGCGATGGTAAATTAAGACTACGTGAATTTTTTGAAAGATTTGGTTGTAATTTGAGATGGGTCGAAGCTAATCGTTCAAGCATTGGTCGATGGACTGACAAGAGAATTCATTGGAAAGGAATTTGGGTTCGAGGATGGAACAACAGGAAGTGCTTAAAGGAAGGGTGATGGAAATTCAACCCTTAGTGGAAAATCGGCTAAGTGCATGGATTGGTACCAGTCCATAGGCGATGGACCGATACTGATCCATCGTGGAAGGTGGTGTGGGGATGGAATTTGGTGATCTTGGTTGTGATATCTTCCCGGGGCTTCTAGTAAAGTTTGGTGGCTGATGGACTTAAGATGGTTGAAGGGAAACTCAAGGATGAATGGTGCTTCAATTATGAACTCAAGCTAGGGTGGCCGAAGCTGAATTGATGTGATACTGGTCGTGGGATGCTATACGATTTAATATGATGATGGATTGGATCATACAGGGTTGATTGTAGATGATAATGGAATTGGTTTGAGAATTCGCTCGAACTAAAAGATGGAATCGTCGAGAAGGACTGCTCTATAGTTTGAAGTGCCATAGGATTTTTAATTATTGAAGGTTCTAGCGGGCTCAAAGCAGGGGTATCGTGGGGATGCCCATTAGGAGAAGATGGGTAGTGTACAGTGGATCCAGCTCTGGGAATGATCTAATTGTCTCGTTCGGAGACAAACATACACAAGACAGATGTATGGAAGTCTGACTAGAACCGGAGTTTCTCCGTTAGTCCTTAACGGATGGTAGTGACCGTTCATTCGATGATTGATGTATCCAAGGCTTTAGTAGGTGATAGCTAGGATATTGTTTGCTATGGATTTTATGGTTGACTATGTGCTTTCTTTTCTAATTCTCTGGGTAAGCTATCACTGTAGGTCATTAAAGAAAAAGTGGGATTAGGAGATGTCCTTTCCTATTCTGGAGTGGCATATGATTATCCTGTGCTAATCCCATGGCTGCTAAGGCAGATCAGATGGTTGAACTGTCTATACTCATATATCTTATGTAATTGTTGATTATTATTTTATCGCTCACTAAGACTGTTGTCTGACTCAAGGTTTAATGTTTCCTCTTATTACCTTGGGCTGCTCATCATTGTTGTTAATGAGTAGATTGAGATAGCATGTGTCATGTTTGGTGCCGACGATGTTGTATGATGACGAGCTAGAGGCTGACGTATTATTTTTAATATTATATAGTACTTGTTGATTTCATTGTATGTTGATGATTGTTGAGACTCTGAGTAATATGTAGTAAGGCTTGTTATACTGATATTCATTTTCACAGATGCTTTGCATTGGTTATTATGAGATGTTATGGAAATTTGAGTCTCTGTTCAACTTTGCTTCACTACTATATCATGTTGTATATTTTCTATTATATGTTATCCATGCGCTGTGAGTTATACGACAGGTTCGTTTCATGTTATTCATCCTTGGTGATCGTCCCATATCGGCTTGGTATGTCATGCATCACACTTTATCTTAGTTTGATGCAAGAGTTACGGGGCGGTCGTCACACATCCTCACGAATATGCCTCATTATTATTTCCAAAAGTTCACCTTATAATCCATTAAATTATGTGTTCAATTGTCTCGTATAAAAATTTAAAAAGTTCTTATCAATACTGTTGATATGAACTTTCAATCAGATTCCCTTAAAATTCCCAATTGACAACTCAACACGGAAAATAACCTCTAATTTCTTAATTTATTACCAATAATTCAAAGACAATAAAACCCTATTAACCATTTAATCATTAACATTAGTTACCATCCCTTAATCCTATTTATAAATTATTTAAAATTTGCAAAGCCAAAATAATTCACCTGTTTTCGTTGCGCAATCTGATTTATTATCAGTAATACACTACTTCATCTCAACTTCAGGATTTCTTTTTAATCTTAGGTTTAGTCATTACCCATCCCAAATAATCTATTAAATTCAATGATCAATTCAACATAAAGAGGATGGGGTTTAAATTTCCTTAGAATTTTAAACCCAAGAATTAAGCACCGAAAGGATTAAAGGGTGGCAATTTTCCATTAAGATCGACTACAAAGGATAGGATACCACATATGGAATACTATGGAATGGAATACATTCCAAAATTATTCTGAAAGCTTGGTTTAAACACAACTGGACCGACGGGAATCACGAGAAAAGGGTAACTACGAGAGTGATAAAGTAGACACAAGTGTTATCCTTCTACGTTGTAACATATACATTATTCTGGTTTTATTATGTGTTTATTGTATATTGTTCAGAATCTCGGATCTGATACATAAATTGACACCCCACCCAGAGATCTACCCTAATAAAGAGCATTACTAAATAATACTGTCTATTAGAGCGGAGATGTAACATTCGAGATTTTTGACCGTTCAAATCGACAATGATCGTCAATGTCGACTTAAACAAATCAAAAATACGGATAGTTATTGGGATTAAAATAAGAAAAAGAAGAAAGAAGAAAAACAATCACAGAATCTCACAACGGAATGACAAAATATAATAAATAAATAAATAACAACTATCAGAGTTAACTATCATAAACATACCAATATTTGCAGCGGAATAAATTGTAATAAATACATCTGTTGAGCTCCATCTTCATCTCCATAATGGTATCTTCAATAACTGAAAAACTCAGGCTGACCCGAGCATAAATGAAAAGACAAAAACACTTGGATCAGAACTAAAATATTCTGATGTCAGTTAAATCGATTTCATATGATAATATGAGTGCAATAACTTAAGAGATGTTATAGGAAATTCCACCTCTTAAGGATCCGTCAAACTAGATATTATATAATATAATACGCTATTATAATAGTGTCTATGGTTAAATATAAAATACTAAAGTAGTGTAAGCGGGATTACCATTATTACCCTTACACCGTTTATACCCTTGTCGTACAGTTTGCATACAACACATCAGTACGTCGACGGATAGGGATGCGCCGTGATACGACAACGTTAAATCAAAATCGTAGGGGGATCGATCAGGATAATATGACAAGGCACACGAGGAATGCCCAGAGTATGAATATACTAGTTGCATGCCCGAACTGGTGGTAACGCATAGCTACGACTACCGCCCACCTCGGACAACACTCCCAAATCACAAATGCGCATCAAATCAATCAAACCGAGGGAATATAGTAATAAAGGAAGAAGTGTTGCTGACGGAGGTAGCTAACCCCACTTGGTCAGGGTATAACCCTTTTTTAGTCATTTTAATTATGACCCGAAGGTCAAGGATATCCAACATCGTTCTCTTTCTTTAAATCCAATAATCGCCTTCGAATCAACCTACTTCATTATGAAACTCCACCTCGTACACAATTGTTAAAGTGGTTTTCGGTATTGGTAAAGGGTATGACGATATCCGATCCCGGTCTCTTTAACAACTAATCATTTACATTTTTCACACCAGTCGGTTCTTTTACATTTCAAAGGGGTTCGTACATTATATCAAAATCAGATTTTCTTAAAATCGTTTCAATAGTCAAAATAGAATATTTCACAATAAAATCTCCATTTAAAACCAAACTTAAATCTTGATACAATACCAACTTTTAAAATAATTTGAATATCAAAATAGTTAATATATATATATATATATATATACATTTAAATAGTTTAGATATATAATTGAAATAGTTTGAAAATAAATAAATTGTATTTAAAATAGAATTTCAGATTTAGTAAAATTTATAGGTAAAATATTAAAATAGTTTATGAAATAAATACTTAAATATTAAAATAGTTGATTTAAAATAAATAATAAAATAAAATAGTTATAAGGTAAATAGTTGATAAAGGAAATTATTATTATAAAAATAAAATAGTATATAAAATGGTTTAAAAATACTATAGTTGGAACTAGAATCATATCTTCAAAATTCAACCAAACTAGAAATCATATTTCAGTTTCAAATCAATCGACTAAATTTCGATATCTTAAATCAAAAGGATTTGACTTTCCATTTATATTTCAATTCAATTCAACAGTTCGATTTCAAACAATTCGATTTAATAGTTCGATTTAATAATTAAATTTCAAATTCTCACTTTGAACTATTCATTTATAAAAATCTCGAATAAATCAGGTTAATTTAAAGTAATATCAAATATGGATAAATAATTTATTTTTTGATAAATTTAATTCATATTCAATTCCGTTTAACTTCAGTTATCCACATTTACGAATTCTATTAAAATTGAAAATTTTAATTTCAAAGCTCAAAGTCCAAATTTAAAGAAAATCGATTAATAATGTCATTTATTTCTTTAAAATAATATTCCAAAATTCAAGATTAAAAACAATTTTTATTTAACCAAACGGTGTTCATATATAATTTTCTATCATATGGCCAAGTAATACTTAAAATTTAATTCTAGTATTTTTTTTGGCAAAGCCGACCGGTTTTTAAAGTGATCAGTAACACTTTTTATTATAACAAATAATAAAGTACAATAGGGTACAGGTGACTGTTGTTAGCAGTCAGCTAATAACAGTTTTCAGATGGTCCGTCCATCACATGGTTCGAGCTCACGCAGGAGAAGAAAAACATATGCTCAAGGCATAACGTACATAGAAAAATACATAGATGCTTCATTTTAAAGGCATTACATGCCAGATGCATGTCAAAAAAAAAAAATTAGCTTCTTTCTGAAATTACCCATTGTCAAAGACTGCATTCTGCATGGCTCGCATCATGCTCCTAGTAACGGGAGACTTCGCAGTTTTGCACAAAGATGATGAGGTAGATGTCGTCGCCGCTGCGTCATCTCCAACATCAGGAGGAGGAGCCTTGAAACCTGGCGGTGGTGGGATATTTGCATAAGGTCCGCTCGGCTTACTTGGATCGTCTTTGTAGTTTCTCATGTAGCTTGCTATTACCTGTCTCTTGCCCTCACATACATCTTCACTGTGCTCACTGCTTTCGATTTCAGCTCTCATACAATCAAAAGTTTCTAACATAGATTTTTCCTTGAGAACCTTTTTTTCACCCTACAAGGTGGAGAATTACTTTTAAGCTCATCAGGTCTGTTAGAATGGTTGACAGTTAGACAACCATCAAGATTTTGTTCAATTTGCTGAGCAACAGGATACCGTTCACTGATGCTATCAGTGCCACCGCTTTGCATATCACTTCATTCATTAGCCTTCTTCCACTTGTTATTGATTTTCAAAAAACCATCCAAGCATTCAACAATATGCCGCGTGTCAGCAGATAGCTTCATCACATTATTACACTGCGTATTGTCATTCTCATTTTCTTGTCCGCTCACCAAAACAGTGCTCCCTCCATATTCCATCTGCTCGCTCACATCACTAACATCAGCAGCAACTAATAGAGTAGCTGCAGATAATGATTCCGCACTTCCATCAACTCCTTCCATAGACATGGACATAGCAGTTCCATCATCACACTTGTCAAAGTTTGAAACTTCATCAATGAGTCCCTGTAGTGGATTCTGAGCAACACTTGCTCTTTGCGCCTTGTTCGAAGGGCTCACATGGTTTAGAAATCCAGGTTTCAAGCTGAATTCAGTATTAGTTTGCACTGGTGGAGCGGTTATAGGGATGTCAACATCATACCCTCTTTCATTAATTTCGTTAATGAAGTCGATTTCTTTAGAACTAAGCTAATGAGTCGTATCAATGAAGCTACCCTCAACATCCTTACCTGCCATTTTCGTGACAGCAGCTAACTTACCCCCATGGAGCTCATCTTCAATTATCTCGCCTTCCTCAACTGATAGTGTATATGCAAGTTCTACATTGTATTCATTAGCATTCCTCAACAGATAGAACTAAGCTCATAATTCTAGTATTTTGGGAAAGGATATATATCATTTCAATCCAAATCAGTGTCATAGGTATTTATCATTTCAACCTATATTCTTAATTCATTTTAATGATTAATCCCGGGTTTATTTGATGCCCGTAACATCGAGGGTAATGGTTGGGATTAATCAACAAAAATCAATAACATATATAAATAATGTCGATAACAAGATGGATTACATATTAACACATTAAATATATAAATTCAAGGTGTACATCAAAATCAACACTTATAAACAGTTCAACAATATCAGTTACTAGTCATCAGGTATGAGTTATTTTATTTTATTTATTAAACTAGAAATTAATCTATAACAGTACAATATGTATAACAGTTAAATTAAATTATACAGTCTATACATATTTAACATAAATATGCAATTTAAACAATCAAACAACAAGAGATACAATCATATCATGACATGAATTTAATTTAACCAACAATCAAATATTTTGTTAGATGTGAGTCTATTTAATCACTCACCTTTGGTTCTAAACGAGACTGAAATTCAAATCTTAGCCCAAAAATCAACGATCCCAGAATTAGTTCAAATCAACGGCATCGCGAAAAGATAGTCGATACGATCCCAACGCAATTTATTTCGTCTAAAACCGACCTCGTAGCAGAAAGTTATGAATATTTAAACATTGGATAAATTATATAAAATAAAATAAACAAACCATCCACTCACACCACGCTACGTCAGCAGCTCAAAGCTCCTTCTCCATCGTGATATGATTGTAGAAAAAGCAACGAACCATCTCACGTTGAAAATCGTAGATCCTCGTGCCTTTGATTGATCACCGTTCCCCACCAGAATTTCACCGCCGATGCGCCTCCCTCTGCCCAACCTCCTGGCCTCGACATCGCTGTCAATGACCTCGCCATCGTTGAGATCCGGATCAAAACTGTCAAAACCATATCAGCCCCAAACGTGGCTTGTTGCACCACTAACACAGCTCGATATCCGATCACATCCGTTAGATTCGAAGAGGACGAGATGCTATACAATTCTCGCTTTGGATGATCTTAGTTTCGTTGATCGGATTTCAAGAAATAGTGGAAGAAAGTAAATCGAATTCCAGGCCATTGAAATGAGAAAGATGCGGTGGCCATACACAGAAATTAGGGTTCAGATTATTAATTAATAATATTTTTATCATTACACGTGTTATAAAGCAAAAAAAAATGGACTGAGTCCAAATCAGGCCCGCTTACTATCTAACAATATGTTTTGACGCCTTCTGAACGCAATGGAATAGGTTTCAAAGCCCAATTCCAAAGTCTATAGCAGTATTCTTTTAAAACTTGATTATTTAACTGAATTGTACATGTAAATTTATTCGCGTTTTAATTTCTTACGATCAAACTAAAATTCTGATGGCTACGAAATTTTCGATCATAAAATAATTTACCATTTCTGATTCAATAAACTTAATTTCGCTGAATTCTAAAATTGTATGCAAAATGTAAAATTTCACATATTTATAAATAAAATATTCAAATTTAAATTTAAAATTGAGTTCAACAGTTTAAAATCTCTAATCAAATCAAAAATAGAATTCAAATAAATTTCATGAATAAAATTTCTTTTTATATGAATTCCATATTGATTATCAAAATACTTCAATTTTTGTATTTCAATTATAAATTACATAAATCAAAATATTTCAATATATAAGCTTCAAATAGCATTAATAATCAACATATCAAAATACATTTTTTATATTTAAACCAACATTTTCCAAAATCACATTAAATTTAATAATATAAATTATCGCAAAAACTTGGGATGTTACAGGAGAATAGGGCTGGTTAGGGACGACCATCTATAATTTCATATTAGACAAATATTGAATATGTCGATTGAGTATCTAAAATTTTCATTTCTTATTTTATGTGGAATGACATACTCAACACTTCAAATATAAAATTACGTTGGTTAAGGATTGTATTCAGAACAAATGACTATACAACATAAATAATAGATTATAGAGCATAATACAAATAATACAACTGCAGAGTTCGACGGATACATGTGCTATAGACTCGAATGGTTTCAAATTACCATACATACACTACAATAAATTGACCATATTACAACGGTGGAAAAAAGTTGTAAAAGACATTTTACAACGGTGGAGCCACCGTCGTCTATTAAGAACTTGTAATAGACTAAAATCTTTTACAACTTTTTTGCACTGTTGCGACCCGTTGTAAACTGTATATTTTACAATTTTTTTGCACCGTTGTAAACTGTATATTTTACAACTGTTTTCCACAGTTGTAATACACTTTATTACAAATATAATTAAATAAATTTTGCAACTGCAATAAGAGCTGGATAAACAAAATAAATTGATATAAATTCAAAGCATTGGATCCATTCATACAAAAAATGTTACAACTTTAAAGTCAAAATACAAAATTAATGAATCATACAACATTGCAATGATACATACCAATTCTCTTCATTACAAATAATGATTACAAAAACTAACATCCACTTACATTCCCCGCATGAACCACCTACAAAATCTTCTCTATCCCCCACTAACACTACTCAAACTCACCCATCACTAACTCCATAACAATAACACTATCTCACAACTATAGCACCTCAGCCAATCAAACAGTCTGCAACAACGGAAGTAATGAACAAGTCCACAGTCCATGATAACTCCTTTAGTTCAACCTACCATCACCGAATAGTACTGCCAAACAACAGAACCTCCTTTATTTTAATGGAAGAATGATATAAATAATCTAAAAAAACATTTTAGATAGCTTACTTTATGTCACTAGCTATTGTAATTACTGTGCTAATGTTTTAAAAGCAAGCTCTTCAAAAGATAAATTACCTCCAAGATGTTTTTTCCAGACTCCACATTTTGTCTCTCCTTACTGAAAACATCACTCCAAAATTTGTCTCTCCTTGCTGAAAATATCAAACTGAACATTGTTGAATAAAATAAAATTTTGTTTATACACCAAATTAGATCGGTTTACTAACCAAGCATACCACCTTAGTTTTTGAATCCATCTACAGTTGAGTTTTCTAATCGAGCTGCTCATTTCTAACCGAGTTATAGCTTCTAATTAAGCAACGAAAATACTACTGCAACCAAAAAATATCTGTATCATAATATTGTTGCAACCAAAATACAAATATTTGGAACCAAAGTCAACTCAAACGGATCCACAAATTCTGGAAATGTATGCAAAATAAATCACCTGAAAAATATCAGCGAAGTTCCTTTCCCTACCAATAGAAAAACCAATCAAGCCATCTCTCAAATAGATCGATGGCTTGACCCTCAGATGAGCGAGACACGTCAGATCGATGACCAGACCATAGCGCAACTCGCGCAAGGACTCTGGATCAAGGCATGAACGCTCCAGGAAGTGCGATTATTTTGACAACGACAATTGGGTTTTTTTTATTTTGAATTACGAGCTTGGACAATCGGATTGAAGGCAAAATTTATTTTGATTGTGAAAAGCGTAGGGGGATATTTCGGTTTTCGATCTAGACATAATAAAGACCGGAAGAATATAATAATATTTTATTTGTATTGGTGACCTGGGGAAGTGGAAAGAGCGGATGAATGAAGGTAAAGTAGGTCCAGTTGGAGCCAAATGTATAGGTAGGAGGCGGCAAAATTTCCAGATTGAAGGGAAATTTTGAATTGGAGCCAATTTTTCAATTTGGGGGGAAACATTGGGCTAGAGTCTAAATTCTGCTTTTTAAATGAAGAGAATACTTGTATATACAGAATAAAAAATATTAGTAACGAAAACCTTGAAATGAATATACAAGTAACAATTTGCAACATAATTTTTATAATAAATATTTATTACAACCTAAAAAATAAAAAAGTTGTAGAAAACTAATCTATTACAAGTTATAATCAAGTAATAATGATCAAAAGCATTATCTATTAAAAATAAATTATTACTTATTAAATATAAATTATTTAATAATAATTAATAAATATTATTGATTCCTAAGTTTATTATTAATTATATAATTAGTTATTAAATATTAATATAATTAATTATTAAATATAGATAATATAAATATGAAGTTTGTAATAGACATCTATTACAACTAACAAAATGAAAAGTTGTAAAAATATGTTTACTACAACTTTAGGGAATTGACCGTTGTAAAAAAACATTTATTACAACAGTGCTTTTCCCATAGTTGTAAAAAAACATTTATTACAACAGTGTTTTTCCCATAGTTGTAAAAAACCATTTATTACAACGGTGCTTTTCCCACAGTTGTAAAACTAAAGTTGTAATATGGTGTTTTTGTTGTAGTGATAAATACAACATTTTTAGGTAACAAGCTTATAATGACTCAATTACATGAATTCACAACAAGGATTAGAGATCCAAAAGATACAGTCCAAGAAGAGTCCGCCAACCACAAGTAAATCACATGCTGAAACATGAAACACCTCGGTCTGACCCAAGCATTAACACACAAAAGTCAATCTAGTTAACAGTGAGTATATATATTTAATGCTATCATAAGAACTGAAAGGTAGCTCTCCATCTAGAAGAGTTAGTTAGGTAACTCCAAGGGTGTAGTATAGACATAGGTTTAATATAACAACAATGAGAAACTTCCATCCAGGTTATTTACTAAGCTATAAGCTAGTACGAGCATCAAACACCAAATAACGTCAAAGCTGAAAACACCAAATTCATCAAAGATGACATATATAAACTCAAATGAGCTTAAATAGTTCAAATCAGATTGTAAACAATAAACTTCGAAAATCATCATAATGCATAGATATAAAATCCAATATTGACAAATCACCAATGTATGACCATAAGATAAAATTTATCAAAGCATCTATATACGGGTCCAAAACAACAAAGTTAAATGTGATCGTAAGATCTAAGTTATCAAAGCACCAACATTGGACCCAAAACAACAAAGTTCAACAAAGCAACAAATTCAGATCTGAAACAGCATAATATTGCACGTGCAAATAGCTCCTCCCCAAGCTTTACCAAGTACCATATATTGAGAGACTCATCAACCTCCTGTCGTGACCCACCAGCCCAACCACACTGAAAAATGAGAGATTTAATTTCTCTCTATCGAAGCCCACCAGCTCGACAATTTGGATGATTACCCAACAACCCTTATTCTGGTGCACCAGCCTTTTCCAAACAACAAACACCGAACAACTTTGTATGTATATCTACATACGTACGGGACCCAGCATCCCTACTATAACAACCCGAAATTTTGACAATAGGAATTAATTATTAGAATTACAAAATAAGAATTTCTGCATATGATGGAATTTGACCACAAAACTTTAACCGATGCGTTCGTCTCGGAAATATGTTCAACTTTCATGTTTGGAGTTTCTCGAACGAAGTCCGTATTAAAAAGTTACGGACGAAATACGATAACGGATGGAAAATAAAAAATCAGAATAATTATATATATTATACCATATTTAACCACCCTCACTGGGCGGTTGGCGACCCAAGCGGTCGACCTACTGGGCGCCAGAACGCCCAGTGACGACTAGGGTTAAAAGGTTAATTTTATATTATATTATCAAACGAATGGACGGATATAAATTAGAATAAATATAATGGTTCATGGCCAATTCCACTTCTATAAATAAAGGGGTAAGGCCTCACTCTTTTCCACACAAATCTGCAGGCAACAACGAAGCTCTGCCATTTCCCTTTCTCTTCCAATCAAATTTCTTAATTTAAATTATATTCATATACAGTCAATCAAATATAAATCACAAAGATTTGAAAGGCATTATCAAATTCAATTGGAAAAGTGTGTGAATTAACGGCTAAGCTATTCTACATCATATTCTCCCCCCTTTTCCTATTTTCTTGCATATCTACAGATCTAAAAGTATCCCTTTTTTGGATTAATTGTAAATTTATAAGAATTTGTAAATTGTAGGCATTCAGATTTCAGATTTGGATGTTTTCAGGTGAGTGGGAAATTTACATACAAAGTTATACTAGCCTATTTATCTTATTTGTACTAGATCTTAAAATATATGTCGATTATCATCAGATATGTCCATAATATTATGGAATTTGAATTAGCATCTATCAGATGTGCTAATAAATATTGTCAAGATTTGGAAATTATGAATTATGGTTAGGAATAGTGGTAATTGTAGGTTCACTTAAATTGTTAATACATATTGCCTACAATTATGTTCGATAATATATTATAGTTGTTGTAAAACACTAATGATTCAGAAATCAGTCCCAATAACCCTGTTTAGATATAATTTCATTCCAAATCTCTAGTTCCAGTGCGAATTGATGATTTTTGTGGTTTTAATTTAAAAAGACATGCCTATTATGTTCAATGTTGTTGGGCTATTGGTTCAATTGTTATAAATATGTCGTTTTCCTCTTTTTGAACAAAAAGACATTGTTTTGAACTTACAAGGAATATAACAAAAAGATCGAAAAAGGGAAAAGTTGTGTAAATGTACGATAAATATAAATGTACATATTTGTGCGTAGTTTGCATCAACTATTCCAATATATATATATATATTTATATTTGTTGTGGTTTTAGAATATGTCTATTCCATTTATTAAGCATAATTTACAATAATGATAACTAACAGACTTTTCGTAAGATTTGGAATCTTTCGGCAAGATTGAATGAAAAAAGGAATGTTTAGTCATTAATTAAACAAAATTACTAAATTTGAAAATAAAATAATAATAAAGGAAGATAACCACGTCGACCGCGCAAATATATATATATATATATAATATCCATCTGAATCTACGTAAAATGATAAAATATACATTATATTGAATGTTTGAACGGTATTCAATTATGGAAGTATACATCTAAATGTAATCCATATTAAATTAATATATTCGTGTTGACCATTGTAGCAATTCATGCGATTAGTTGCTATAAATAAGGCCACAAACAAATAAATAACCTTTGTAAGCAATGTTGATTTGGGGAAAGTAAACTTAATAGGAAAAATAAGTAAAATGGTTATAATTCCTAAGATTTATTAGGATTAATGTCGTAAACCCCAGTTAGGAAATTTAATTTAAATTCTCATCTAGACATGAGGTTAGGCTCATCTTGTGGTAGAAGTCTGCTCGGAACCAACCAGAAAATCCGGCATCCACAAGTGGTTAGCTTAATGTGAGGGGACTAGTGTGTAAATATAATTGTACTAATACACGAGGTTAAGTTCAACTTATGGTAGAAGCCTGCCCGGACCGACCGACAAATCCAGCATTCACGTGATCAACTTAATGTGAGAGGTCTGGTGCACAAATGTATGTATATATATAACATGCAATAAATAAATAAGAATAGTAATGTCTGTTGGGGTACAACAAATAGATACTTCGAGACTGATAAGATATGGATATCCATTGTTAATTAATGTCTTAGGAAAATTATGGTTGTTAGGCTCATAAATGACGTTAATTGTAATCAATGGCAATAAAAGGAAATTACAGATTAAATGCTACTTTAGGAAAATATGACCGTTATGGTTATAAAGGGCAATAAACATATGAACAGAGGATGAAATAAAAAAGGGATAAATGGGTATTGATTGTTGTATAAGTACTAAGTCCAACTAGGGAAATAATCAAATAAATATCCTAGGTAAGGAGGATATAACTTGCCTTATTTATACTAGTTAATATAGAACTTATAATTAAAAGTTAGAATTGGACTTAGTAGATTAATAATGTGAACATTATTAACCGTAAGAACCCATGATGATAATTAATCGTATGCGTATAATATTTCAGTGAACATAAACTAAACGGGAATGACTTAACAACGTAGCCCACTTTATCCCAATAGGGAAAGGTATTAAAGGCTAATGGGGTACGAACATAATAATCTTCGCATATAGTCCGCTTCCTTAGGTCTTAAGTGGCTTGGGTCGAGGATTCCACCTGGGAGTAGGTCTTTCAGTTTAGGGGTCTTATATGGCGTGTGTGTGGGGGCCTACACAAACCTGGAAATTTAAAAATGTCAGATATGGCTACATATCCTATGGGAAGTAGTGAGTGACTAAGGAGATTATCCAATAAGGTCAGCTATATGGTATAGTGAGCGATAAGGTACCATCTCTCACCTTACGTGGGGCAAGGGTATATGTGTGAATGATGGAAGCCTTAACTAGTAGGGCATGTAGCTAATGCCCTCTAGTTTATGTTGAATAAATTGTCGAGGAATATTAAGTAACCAGCAGGTCTGCCTTGGGTCTTAAGTGATCAAGGAGAATCCGCCCTATCTCGGTATCATATTCTACCTTGGGAAGGGTAGTTAAAGTCATGGGTAAATATTTACAAGGTTAGGCTAGAATCACTAACCTTGGTATGCTTACATCTTGGGTTGAACCAAACGGGATACATCTTTATATTATAATTTTTGTTGTGTATTTCGTGTTCACCAGAATCTTGTTGTTCTGACCCCCCTCCTCGTTACAACCACCCAGGTTTTCTAGAGAAGGTGGGTTCTCACAGGTGTTTAAGTTTGGCTTTCGGTTCTCGTTCTCTCTCATGCTCGGTTTTGGCAAAGTGGCTTACTTTAAAAAGTAGGTACTTGAGTTAATACTATTCTATCCTATTTTGTTTCCGCTGTGAGTTATCTTATTGTACTCTAATTATGCTCATGCCCATTTATTTGCAGGTACCAGATTTACGCGCTTCATGCTGGATGTGTTCGAGTTTTGATTTTTGTCGAAATTTGGGCACAGAAAGGTGTTGGGTGTTACACCCATGTACTATTACAACAAAAAACAACAATAAATGTTACATACTCACAATCAGTAACCTATGTGGTATAACTGTGTGTCCTACACCACGTGTTCTCACTACCAGTTTACTACCGCCAGTCAACTCCATAATGGAAATCATCAGAAATAACCGAACCAACAAAAACATCAAATCATGACCTTCAACTAGTCTAGGATGGTATTAATCGATTTCGTGTACCATCGTGTCCCATACCACGAGGCATCGTTTTGGTTCTCACACCAGTCAACTGGAAATATATAGATATCCCACTTTCGAAACTCGAATATAAACACTGATGATGGCGCGCCATCATTAGAATCATTCCCGGGCGACAAGAGTGACACTCTATATCTACCCAGTATATTTGAGACTTCGTATACACGTGGACCCGAAGTATATGCAAATTCTCCTTATACCTGATAGTCCAAAATCTATTTAAAATAAAATAATCAAATACGTAAAATAAAATATAATTTCAAAACCAAATTCATTTTTAATAAATAATAATTTTCGTACTTATTCTAAGGTATTACTAACCCTATCTCTAACGAGTCATTCTTATAGGATATTACTAATCTTATCTCTGATGAATTCTTCCGTTTGGTCCTAATGTGCCTTATTCTCGAGCTCTGTAAACCAAAGCTCTGATACCACCTTTAACGATCCGAAATCCCCTAGTCTCCGAGGAGACGGGAAACACCGGATTGCTTTGAGAACACGACGCATCATAACACAAACAGTAGAATATTTCATTGCTATTACAACAATTTACATCAGAGTACAAGAATATCAAAGTACGAATAAATATTACACAGCGGAAAAATAATATCATTATCAAAGATTAAAATACACAGTAGCGGAAATTTAAAATGTATAAATACAATGTGTAAAGGAAATACATCACTATCACAAATGAAAGAAATACAAGAATACAAAGCTTTCCAAATATAGCTGCAACTGTAAACAAGGATCATGTTTAATAGAAATCTGCAAAACCAAAACTACTGACTGCCCGTATGGAAAATATGGGCACGCAGAGTTTATGTAGAAACAATAAACTCCAGGTCAGCCATGGGACGGGTGTGAGAACTAGAATAGTTATTAACTTGATTTTTAAAGTTAGGTAAATCATGGGACCACGCCGTATAACACGGAACGGGTTTATCCCCCATGAATACCAATGCATAAAAAAAACAGTGCAATGATAAACAGAAAAATGAAGCTATTATAAGACTCGGCTCCCATCACACAATGAACGCAGTCGAGGATAGAGTTTTACCTTATAATAGCCAAACATGCTTGATACGTGAAATTTCATCCTTTATTATTACTATAAGTGAAGAAATCAACTTCAAATATAAATGTATCAATCATAAGTTGCGTAGATACCATTATATTACGTCTCCATATAGGTTTACAACTAAAACCGTAAAATCGCGTATTGGAAATTGGGTCTCCATCTATGAACCGAGGCAAGGGATCGTCCTCACCGATTTCGAGACACTTTAGCAAATGCCTTAGGATCCCCCATAGTGTACCCTTGGATCTTCATGGCCGATCATCCGTCGATGATTAATTATACCATAAACTATATGTTAGCCTGTTCTATCGAACATCCAAAATGGTCAGTCACGTCGACCAAAGAGCCACTGGGGACTCAAATCATATTCGAGGTACCTCGCTTTCCATCAATAAAGTTTTTCCAACATCCACATAAGTAAACAGTCTAGGCTCCATACCATGACGTTACTTGTAGCTAGAAGTAACATATGTCCTTTTCCATGCAGTCACTATTCCGTTTTTGGTTCATACCGAGGAGTAAAGCTCGCGAATTAACGCTACACAAAGCTATGCTATTTAAAGTCGTGTTTTGACCATAAACTACAAGACTCTGCTGTTCAACAAAAGCCTTGATCATTTTCATCTCAGCATGCCACACTGTCAATCCATACCGTACCACTGGTTTCCACCAATATATAACCTCTAAGCTCATACGTCTTAGAGAAGCGCGTTAAGCAAGAGAATAAATTCTCCGTCACCAAATAGATATATATAGCAGAGATCAATGAATACAGTATAAACGAATACAATGTCAGACATACCATCCATTTGCAAGTCCGTTTTGGGTCTGAACGAAACTGGATGCACCATATTCCTCGTCCCATATGTCCAATACAGGAGAGAGGCCCTCACATATCCGGTCGATCTCCAAGTACGTCTAGATGATCACCACTTATTACCTTATCTTTGGTGTACATCCCAATCAAGACATTAGTAAATATCCAAATGATGTGAAGATCTCCGGTTTTCAACCACCGGCTTCATCGTCGACTTTTAATCGTCGTATCAATTATTCAGAATGGGTTAAACCCGGTCTTTCCGAATAACTAGCGTATTTTATAATCAAGTGCTATAAAACACATCATACGCCTCATTCTAATTCAGAATATTCTTTTATTCAAATATTCACATCTTTAGGGACAGCAGGCTAACATGCTAGCCAGATTGACTTTGTCCTAACTAGAAGAGACAGTAAACGAGATTGTGTTGATTGCAAGGTCAAACCTGGAGAATGAGTCGTCTTACAACACTAGCTCTTGGTATGCATGTTTCGTCTTCGGGTGGTGAAGGATAAGAGAGTAAAGATTAGCAAGACGAAATGGTGGAAACTCAAAGGAGATGCTTCACGAGTGTTTAAAGATAGAGTGATGGGAGAAGGGGCTTGGAATGTAGAAGGAGAAGCAAATGTCATGTGGAATGCGATGGAAACTTGCATTCGGAGAGTCACTACTGAGGTATTTGGGATAACAAGAGGAAGCAAGCGAGAACCCTAGGATTCCTGGTGGTGGAATGACGAGGTGCAAAATCCTATCAAAGAGAAGAAGGAATACTACAAATGCATTTACCATCATAGAAGCGAAGAGAACATGCACAGGTATAAAGTGGCAAAGAAGACTACAAAGAGAGCAGTGAGTGAAGCAAGGGGACGAGCGTACAAAGATTTGTATCGAAGGCGAAGTACAAAGGAGGGTGAAAGACGTTAACATAATAGCTAGGCTACGCGAGAGGAGGACAAGGGACTTGAATCAGGTTAAGTGCATTAAGGACGAGAATGATAGACTTTTGGTGAAGGATGATGAGATAAAGAATAGGTGGAGAGGAAACTTCGATAAGCTTTTCAACGAAGAAAGTGATAGCTCTTCGATCGAGTTGGAAGACTTTTCCAACAGCACCAATAGACATTTTGTGCGGAGATTTCAAGAAGCTGAGGTAAAGGGGGCATTGATACAGATGAAATCAGGCAAGTCGGTAGGGCCTAATGACATTCCTATTGAGGTGTGGAGATGCTTTGGAGATTCAGGGATAACATGGCTAACTAAGTTGTTTAATAATATTTTCAAACCATACAAAATGCCAGATGAGTGAAGGAGAAGCATTTTAGTTCCGATCTTCAAGAATAAAGTAGATATTCAAAGTTGCATTAACTATAGAAGAATTAAGCTTATGAGTCATACAATAAAGCTTTGGGAGAGAGTTTGTGAGCAGCGTTCAATGTCTCTAGGAATCAATTTGGTTTTATGCCTGGAAGGTCAACCACTGAGGCGATTTTCTAGGTTAGGCAACTTATGGAGAGATATAGGGAGCAGAAGAAAGATATCCATATGGTTTTTATTGACTTGAAGAAAGCTTATGACAGAGTGCCGAGGAAGGTTATGTGGTGGACGCTAGAAAGGAAGAGGGTTCCATCAAAGTATATTACCCTTATCAAGGATATGTAGAGGGGGTTGTCACTAGTGTCAGGGCATGCGATTGTGAGACCAGAGACTTTCCACATCAAGGTTCGTCTTTGAGCCCCTATATTTTTGCATTAGTGATGGATGAAATCACAAAAGATATACAAAGGGAGATTCCTTGGAGTATTCTCTTTGCCGATGATGTTGTGCTGATTGATGAAAGTAGAATATGGGTTAATCGACAACTGGAGTTGTGGAGGGAGACCTTGGAATCAAAGGGTTTTAGGCTTAGCAGAACTAAAATAGAGTATTTGAAGTGTCAGTTTAGCAGTGTCAGTTCAGATGACGGAGAGGTCACCCTGGCCAGTAGAGTAGTACCCAAGAAGGAATCGTTTCGATACTTAGGATCTATGTTGCAGTTTGATGGGGAAATTGATAAGGATGTTAGTTTTAGAATTCAAGCAGGATGGGTGAAATGGCGTCTAGCATCTGGCATTCTCTGTGATAGGAAGATTCCTCAGAAGCTTAAAGGAAAGTTATATAGGACAGCAATCGGGCCTGCAATGTTATATGGTGCAGAATGTTGGCCTACTAAGAGGCAACACGTCCAGAAGATAATTATGGAAGAGATGCGGATGCTGCGCTGGAGCTGTGGGCATACCAGACGAGATCGGATTAGAAATGAGGATATTCGGGAAAAACTTGGAGTTGCACCTATTGAAGAGAAGTTAGTCCAACACCGCTTGAGATGGTTTGGACATATCCAACGTAGACCATACGATGCACCTATGCGCGTTGGAATCATAGGCCATGCCGAAGGCCCAAAGAGAGGTAGAGGTCGACCTAAAATGACATGGGAGGAGATAATAAAGAGAGATATAAGTAATTGGAGTATATCTGAAGAGCTGGTAGTGGATAGGAGTGCATGGAAGTTGGTAATCCATGTACCAGAACCTTAGGTTTTAAAAAAAAAGCTCTATTGAACCTTTTTACTTTTTTTTATTACTATTTTAGACTTTATTTAACTTTTACTGAACCTTTTTACTTTATTATTATTTAAAAAAACCTTTATCAGATGACTTTTTATTTGTTTGGTTATTTTAAACCCTTATTATATATGTATTATTACCATTATTATTTATTTTAATTTTGGGTTCCATATCTAGCCAGCCCCAACTTTTTTGGGATACATGGCTTTGTTGTTATTGTTGTTGTATTCACATCTTTAGGGAAAGGTTCCCATTAATTTTATCAAAGATAAATTCTTTTAAATTAATTCTTTAATCTTCCTTTGGATATCAATTTTAAAAGATTTTATCAACTAGTCGGGATTAGCGAACCTTACCGAAGTAACCATTTATTTTATTAACCCAATCCCAACCTATTCATCCCATGGAGAAAAACTGGTAGTACTCTATATCTAACACCCACTGTGTTATCGATAAAATTAATTACCATTTCTCGTTCAAATCTAATTAAAAATTTAACTGTCACCTTGAGTAAAACTGGTGGTACTCCATTCTCGATCACTTTTCAAATTTGGCAAATTTAATTACCACATTAACTTTTCAATCTAGCTAAAAATTAACTAAAACTATGCTTAGTTTTAATCTCCAAAAATCATTATTTAATGATTATTCAACATTAGGAAAACTAATCCTGTCTTTAACTGGGTTAAAGAACCAAAGTCATTTAAAACACAGTTCACGATATACCCAAATCATTTTCCATTAACCATGGAATCTTCACGGAAAACAGATCAATATATATTCGATATAAATTTCCATATCAGACTAATAATATAAATGGAATAACGACAAAGCCTTTTAAATTTCGTATATAGTAACGGTCTTCCTTTATAGAAGCCCATCTCGATTATTACCAAATCGAATTCCATTCAATTCCAATTTAATATATTAAGTTGGAAAAATTTTCTTTGGAAAATTCCATTAATCTTATTTAAAGCATTATAAATTCCAAATCACATCTTCACTGTTAATTGGGTTAAAGAACGAATGTTAATTAAGACACCATTCGCGATAAACCCAAAAATCCAATTTTAATTCAGTTCCAACTAAATATTGATTAATTGGTAAACTTCTATAAATCTTAATTAAAAGATTTATTCTTTTCTCATCGAGGTTTAAGAACAGTGTTAATAAAGACACCATTCATGACAAACCCGAAATCCAATTTGATATTAAATACAAGGCTCTGAATAGAAATTATATCGGCTTATATTCAATATCAAATTCTGAAACAAACGGGTATCTATTGGGAATAACGATATCTATATCTTCCAAATTCCTCAACAATATCCGTATAATCACGGAATCCAATATCGAAATATTCTGAAGATTATTTCCATTTAAATCCATTCCAATTTATTCATTGGAAAATTCTGGTTATTTTAAAACCCTTTCTCAAATCCAATTTATTTATTTAAAAATCGTTTGGATTATTATTCTAGTTATTAACTAGTTCCTTTCGATAAAAATATATTTTTATCTTTTCAAACTTGGAATTTTTCATCCGAAATCTTTCCAAATCATTTTTTTATGATTTTACATAATTTTTCCATATTTTTAATAATTTCATTAAGGCCAACACAGTCGGTTTCCAATATTGGCCACCGAACTGCATTCATAGCGACCTTTTCTTAAATTTATTTTGACATATTTCCAAATCCAACTGTTCAAATTTAAATTTCTTACATTCATCGGAAAGATCTTTTCGATACGAACCCAACGGTTCCGATTTTTGGAGAATCCGACGGTCGGATCTCCTGTCACATCAATTTGAAGTTAATGGTTGAAATTCGCGAATGGTCGCTGCGTAGCGCGTTCTATTCAAGCCATTAAATATATATATAATATATATATCGTCGATTTCCTATTTAAAAAGTATTTTATAAATCGTTTATAGATTCATTTTAAAACTATTCCAACTTCCATTTCAAATTTAAATCAAAATTGATTATTCCATATCATTATAATAATAAAATGATAATATTTTCAAAATATCTG
The DNA here is from genome assembly GCA_030737875.1 of Allium sativum. Taxonomy (NCBI): domain Eukaryota; kingdom Viridiplantae; phylum Streptophyta; class Magnoliopsida; order Asparagales; family Amaryllidaceae; genus Allium; species Allium sativum. The sequence goes on from CM060916.1 coordinate 530,507,249, forward strand.
ATTTTGAAATCCATTTCCCTTTCATATCCATTTATAAAATGAATAAAATCGATATAAAATCTGATCGAGTTGAAATGGCGCAAATCTACCTAACTCGGCTTCATTCACTTTAACGTTTTAGTGTCCATCCAAAATCGGACATCAAAGCCATATTTTTTATTATTCACTGAATAATACTTTAAAATATTCGTTATTTCTGAATCGGAATGTGACTCAATCAATTACCATGTAATTTCATTTATATGGATTTCATACATCGCATGTATTCAACAATAATGATAAATAATCATTAAACATTCAAACATCATCCAGAGTGCATTCCATAACTGTATAAGCATTAAAATGAATAAATAATGCTAATCATAGTCTATCAACCAATCGATTGACATACAACTAAATATTGGGTTTGGTGTATGTCAAATATCGTCCCAATACCCGTGTGGGGTTTCAACAAACAAATACTGATTATTATTTGTGCAGTTGGGCGATGTGTAAAATTTATCGTCCCAATCAATATCAGTTAAATAGGTGTACATAAACAAGTTGTCAGACTTGTAAATGAATATTTATTTCAATTTCTTTTTATGAAAATTTTATATACCTTTTATATAAATAATTCATACATTTTAGTTTCGGAAAAATTCGGCATTATAACGGTGCGATATTAAAACCGAAATAATGTCTAGCATATCCCTCTCCAGATACTGGCTCGCGCCATACACAACAATCAATCAATGACAGTCCCAATCAATTCATCCGACCATAATCCAAACAAACAATCAACCATGGTTTGCAAAAAGTAGTGATAGGAGCTACTAAGCCCCATTTACGACCTATGATATAATTACATAACAAAAATAGTTGAGTGAGAAAGAGTTCTCACCTTGGTTTCCACTCCGCCAGTTTTTATTTCTAAATTTCTATTCTTAAAACTAAATTAATCGACCGTTTAATTTCGCTTTAAAATCCAACTTGCTCCATTTCCATTTTGGTCAGTTCCATGTTGTAGTGTTCGACCTCACGGTTCCAACGCAACTTGTTTCGTTCGATTCTGTGTTCGTAGGGACAAGTTATAGCAGTTTATACACTAATGACAAAAATTAAATAATTAATTATATAATTAAAACCTTAATTGCATCTTAATTAAACCCTCACCCCTCGTTCAATTTTTCGGCAACCAATTCAAACCCATTGTTCAAATGGAAACCCCGTCGCCGCCGATGCCAGAGGCCGCCGCCGCCACATCGAGGACCACCACACGAACCGCCACCTCGCCTCACCCCTGCGCCTACCACCACTATGAACTCGAAATGCTCTAAGCTCTCCAAAATCGGTGCGAACGGTGAATTTTTAGGCTCGAAATTTGAGCGATTAACACAAACAACAACGATCATACCCGTTGATTAGCTAGACCTTGATCTCCTCTTCAATTTTCATTTATTTATCATAAGCTAATTTGTATTGATTTTGGAGAAATCAAGGATTAAAAGGGGGATGATTTCAGTTGTTCATTGGTTGATGGCGGCGCTGATACTCCTAGGTTTAGTGTTAGAAACAAAAGGGGTATTTATAGCCTTTTAAATATATATATTTTAATTTAATTATTTCTTAAACGTGAAATTCTCATCCGAACTCCAAATTAAACTCAACGACTATCGCCTCTAACCAAATACCCTCATTCCGGACACAATGGAATATGTTTCGTAAGCCAATTCGACTGTTTCGATTAGTTTTCATCAAAATTAAAATATAAATCAAGATATATTGAATTTGAACATACATTTTAATTTACCAGGGCCACATACTGACTCCAAAAGTTGCAGAAAAATTATATCCAGCTATGTTTTGACTATACGGTCCTAACAAAACTAATTTCATCGAATTTGGAGGCTGTTTGCAAAATGGCCCTTTTCCAGTCGATTAAATTTACAATTAAAATTACAAAACACATTTATTTAAATTCACCGCGCTCACATATTAATTTCTAAAATTATGAAATTTGAAACCTAACAATAATTTGACATTCCGGATCCAACAAAAGTGGTTTCGTCTAAAACGGAGGTCGTTTGCAAATTGGCTATTTTTAAGGACTATATGTTATTTAAAATATATCATTTTAAATATTCAAAGTCCATTAAAATTGCTAAAATAAAAGTTTTAAATTTGTTCAGAAATTCTGGGTTGTTACATCTTTTAACCCGCTAGTTATTTCCTCGGTCGAACATGTTCCTTATTATTTCGAAGTTGTTACGGTTAGCACTGTATTCTATCTGTTTGTCTTACCCTATTGTGATGGGTTTTGGCTTGGTTGTCGAGGTTTCGGCACGTTGATATCTTTTGTGCTTGCAGATCAGTTGCTGTAATGTTTATGTTTTTGCAGGGGTTTGTAACTCTCGATTGTTGGAGGGACTCTTGGGCTGTCTCTTCTCTGTCATTGTCGGTAGCTAGCTCGAGTCATTGCGAGACCGGTTCTATGTCGTACACGACTCTTGGTGCTTGGTTTGGTTTGGCAGATGGATGTAGATTTTGTCAGTTGTCTTTAGGGGAGGTGTTGATTTTGTTTCGGCGATCTTCTCGTCGAAGTCTTATAGCATTTTCTATTGTGGAACACTATACGTACTACACCAGAGACTGCCGAACTAGATCGCACCTCCCTACGGCTAATCGTTGGAGACCCGTGGCCATCTCTTCTTTTCAGTGTTGTCTCTCTATCGATTTTCAGGCATCACCTCTTTTGCGGCACTGTCAATCTAATCACAGCTCATCATTGGTTATGTGAACACATGGATTGGAGTTATGTCCTAGGAGTGACTCTACATGTTTCACTAGTGTTTTTGTTTCTTTTTTCATGTTGTGTTTTTTCCTTTCCCTCCCTTTTGTCGGTTCATCGTCTCCTAGCTCTTTCTCTCCTCCCATTCTTAGAATGAATGAGATAGCGATCATCAACGATCGCCTAACTCGCCTTATTACGAACTCTTATTCCTCTAGAGCTGGTTCTTCTTCTCTCTGTCTGTCTGCATGGGGGGTCTTTGGTCGTTCCCGAGACCCAAGTGGAGGCAGACGACCCTGCTTCTATTCTGCCTCGTTCCTTGCGTAGGAGATCGAGGAAGGTGTCTCGCACTCCCCGCTCCATTTACACACGCTCTATAGCAGTGTCCGAGAAGATCGTAAGGTCTGCTCAATTTACAATGTGTCTTGTCTGATTATGTGGTTTTTCTTCTTTTTGGTCTTATGGGTCCTTTTTTGCTTTTGTCGACGATTTTGGATGGTGAATTTTTTGTTCTAGAAGGGTCTGGGCATCGGTAGTGAGGCTTCCTCATCAAGGATTAGGCGGATTGTTAAGAAGCACTCAGTTTGTACGCTGGCGCTTCTGGAGCCTTTTGTGGGTCTAGAGGTGCTCACCAATTTTGTCTTATCTCTCGGTTTCATGGGAGCTCTAGCCAACGTATCCGATAATATATGGATTTTTTGTCCCACAACCATTGTTGTCCACTCTATTTTTGATTCAGATCAGCTTTTGTCGGTGGCCTGTTCTCTCTTCTTCTTTTCTGTTCTTGGCGGTTTACATGAAATGCAATCGGATTAAGAGGTTGGTTCTACGGTCAAATATCATATCGTTTACGAATATGGGCTTCGTAGAATCAGTTATGGGGGCGACTTTAATGTCGTCGCCTACCAACTGAGAAGCGGGGTTATTCCTCGATTAACTAGGCTGCAGTAGGGGATTTTAACTCGTTTATCGTCAGCTCTAGTCTTTTTTGAGGTCTCTTCTATCGGTTCGTCTTTTACTTGATGTAACAACCAAGAAGGGCCAAACCTTATCCTATGTCGTATGGGCAGAGTATTCGTATCAGAAGGTAGGTTTAACCTTCCTTTCTCCTTCTCTATTTACCACCTCCACCAGATCTTTTTGGATCATGCTCCGATGAATCTTTGTTGTTCCCCCTTTCCTCTTTCCGATCCCTCTTCCTTCCGGTTTCAGAGTATGTGGAGGTCCCACCACACTTTTCATAATATAGCGGAAGCCGCTTGGAACTCTCCCTCTTCTGGAGATCCTTCAGTTGTGTTTTCTTAAAAACTAAAATGGCTTAAATCTTGTCTTAAGGTTTGGAACGTGCAAATTTTCCAGAATATCTTTGACCGTGTTAGTGCGGATGAAGAATCTCTCGTTCTAGCAGAAGCTTCTTACGATGAGATCCCTCTAATAAGGAGGCATGGGCGCTTGCCCGACTCACCTTCTCATCCAAACTCCGTGTTGAGAACGATTTCCTTCTCGTCCAAACTCCAAGTTCTTCCATTCTTCTATTCATAAGAAGAATTACCTCTTGACGATTTAACATATCCTTCTCCCGGATGTTTCTCTGGCTTCCATTCATGTGGAAGTCAAAGAGACCATCCTCTCTCACTTTCAGTCCTTCCTTGGTTCTCCCTCTGAGACCTTCTCTGATCCGTCTTTGTTGGCTTTCATCCGTAGGATTGTCCTTCTCGAGGAAAGCGGAGATCTTTCCATTCCTTCTACTCCTGAAGAAATCCAGGCTTGCGTTTTTGCACTAAGTAAGGACAGTGAGAGCGAGCCTGACGGTTTCAACTATGACCCGAAGGTTAAGGCTCTTGTTTTAGTCATTTCAACTCACATTGGCCTGGGCATGGCTCTTGCTTTAGTCATTTCAATTATGACCCCAATGTTAAGTCTATGCATCATCGTTCCCTTTCTTCAAGTCCAGTAATCGCTTCCAAATCAACCTACTTCATTCTGGAACTCCACCGTGTACACAGTTGTTAAAGTGGTCTTTGGTATTGGCAGAGAGTATAACAATATCCGACCCCGGTCTCTTTAACAACCAAACGTTTACATTTTTCACACCGGTCGATTCTTTTACATTTCAAAGAGGTTTATACTTCATATAAAAATATCATATCTTCTTAAAATCATTTCATTATTCAAGCTAGAATATTATTCATATTAAAATCTCCACTTAAAACCAAACTTAAAATCTTGAAACTGTTCCAACTTTAAAATAATTTGAATATTAAAATAGATAAAAGATATTTTTAAAATAGTTTAGATATATAAGTGAAACAATTTGAAAATAAGTAATTTGTATTTAAAATTGAATTTTCAAATTTAGTGAAATCTATAGTTAAAATATTAAAATAGTTTATAAAATAAATAGTTAATTATTAAAGTGGTTTATATAAAATAATTAATAAAAATAAAATAGTTTTAAGGTAAATAATTTATAAAGAAAAATAATTATTATTAGAGCGATATAAATACTATAGTTGGAATTAGATTCACTTCTAAAAAAAAATTAACAAACTGGAAATCGTATTCTAGTTTCAAATCAATTCGGCTAAATTTCGATATCTCAGTTCAAAAGGGCTAAACTTCTCAACAGTTCGATTCAAACAATTCGATTTAACAATTCAATCCAAATATTTCAAATTTCAATTATAATTCTCACTTTGAATTATTTTAATTTATAAAACTCGAGTTTACAATTTAAATATAACTTTAAATCAAGTTAATATAAAGTAAATTTCAAAGATGGATAACGAATTCAATTTCGATAAATTCAGTTTATATTCAGTTCATTTTAACTTTAATTTACAACATCAATTTTTTTTTACATTAGCCTTTATATTTCAAAATCCAACCTTCAATTTCAAAAGAAATCGATTTATAAAACAATGTCTATAATATTTCAAGAGACATGGTTATAACAAATTTTATTTAGGCGACCGATGTCCGTATATAATTTTCTATCCTATGTCCAAGTAATACTTAAAATTTAATTTTAGTATTTTGGGAAAGGATATATATCATTTCAATCCAAACTAGGGTCATAGGTATTTATCATTTCAACCTACGTTCTTAATTCATTTCAAAGATTAATCCCGGGTTTATTTGATGCTCGTAACATCTAGGGTAATGGTTGGGATTAATCAAAACAACTGATGGTCATATAAAAATCAGGGTGAATAACATATAACTTTACACAAATAAACATCAATATATTAAACATATCAGTTCCAAGCCAATCATCACATCAATACATATGAACAGTTTCATACCATAAAAATTTACTAGTTATCAAATGATGTGTTCTAAACTTGAAATAAAATGTCGAATTTTAACATAATTATAAAATTTAAATTAACAGTCAAATTAAATTACACTATCAATGCTGGTTCACAGAAATATGCAATTTTAACTACCAAACAACAATCAAGACAATCATATCATAATTTTAATTTAACTAATTATCGTATACTTTAGTTAGGTATGAGTGGGTTTAATCACTCACCTTTCATTTCAAACGAGATTGAAATCCAAAATTTAGCCCAAAAATCAACATATCAGTCCACGACAGCTCCATAATGTCCGGAGTTTCGATACGATCCCAATGGATCCAACCGCGCGAAAATCTGAATTTGTATGAAGAAATTATTCGTGTTTTACCACTTGAAATTCAAATTATTTAAATAATAAAACTATTCTCTCCCACCTATTACTCTTTGCCACATCAGCGCGTGTGTCATCTCCTCCAGTTCGCAATTCACGTTAGTTCCAGAAAGAAGAAACCCATCGTCGATCACTCCCTTTCACCACCGCTTATGACATGGACCATCGAACCACCATCGGTTGACACTGCTCGATCCCTCATCAAAAACTCCACTGCGCACGCGATCTAGGCCAACTCGGTGGACTCAATCGCTTTCACGAACCGTGAAACGCGGCCCTTGCAGGCCAAATTCCGGCGAAGTTAGACATCGTTACCTTCGATCCACCGTATGGATTGAAAGCTCTCGTAATGCTCTACAATTTTCGCTTTTGAAGTTTGTGATTTCGTTGCATGGATTGTGAACAATTAAGGGAGAAAGATTAGAAGATTATGGCCATCGAAATAGAAGAGGGAGTCGACACAGGAAAATTAGGGTTTTGATAATATTTTAATAATTTATTTTCACGGTTTGAGTGTATTTAAGTCGAAAATGAGACTGTGTCCAAATCAGGTCCGCTTACAGCCTAACAATAAATTTTGACGCCTTCTGAACGCAATGGAATAGATTTCAAAGCTCAATTCCAAAGTCTCTAGCAGTTTCTTCTAACACTTGATTATTTAATTAAATTATTTACACAAGTTTCTACACATTTTATATTGTTATGATTAAATGATAACTCCGATGGCTACGAAATTTTAGATCTTACAATAATTTACAATTCCGGATCCAATAAAATAATTTCATCGAATTCCAAGATTGTTTGCAAAATGACAAATTTAACCAGTTCATTGATATATTAAAATATTCATTCTTCATTTATTCACCTTTAAATTAAATTCAAAGATTTATAAATTCTATTCAAATCAAAATAAAATTCATGTAAACTTATAAATCAAAAATCGTTTATCATGAATTCAATTTTCATTATTTACAAATTCAAATTTTATTTCAGTTATTAATTACACTAATCAATCTCATTAATTATATTAATATTAAATTTCAACTTTTCACTGTTAATCAATATAACCAAATCACAAGTTCATTTATAATCAATATAAGTCACTACCTATCAAAATAATTTACATTAATTTACTTAAATAATGTACTTGAATCCCCACCATATAATAATGCAATTTCAATAATTAAAGTTTAATTCTTAATTTATTGACTTAATTAAGTCCAAATAATCCAAAATTAAATTTCAACCCTAAAAAATTACCATACAAACCAATTTGTAACTATCTTTACGATTAATGCTTATAATTACATTGACTACAAGTTGAAATTTCATTGCACAATCAAGTAGATATATATTATTTCCATAGTCCATAAATTAGAATTATCAATATAAAATAAATCTCAAAAATCAGTTAAACCATTTTATATTGTTAATTCAATATAAATTTCAAATTCCATTATAAATAGAATATCAAACACTGTCATTATCATATGTAGCCATTGAGAATCAATTCTCAATAAATCAAGTTAAGTTCATATTTTAACGAGTGATGACATAAAAATTAACTTTAATATTTAAACCAACTTGGTTCAAAATCACATTAAATTTAATATTTTAAATTGACACAAAATCTCGGGATGTTACAGAATGCCTTAAGAGTGTTAGAGTCATACTCACCATCCTTATCGCTCCTAAGTGCCATAAAACACTCAAAAAATGTTTTACGTCCATGGAAGAATTAAAAATTCCAAAGCAAAATTCTACTATAGCCTTAAATGTGTTAGTCATAGCTATTTTAATCTTTTTCTGTAGGTATGTGGCTATATTCATGTAATTTCCTTAATAAATATGATACAATTCATCATACATAAATTACATAACAAATATCATAAATTAATGCCACATAAAAAAATTACATAAAAATGACATAGCAAATGTCATGTTAAATAACATTAATGAACATAATAGCTATGATGTATATCTGACCATAGTATAGCTACATAAAATGCTACTATGTAAATTTTCCTTTGGTTTATTATTGGAACACTTAACTAAACCGTAAATGATGCTGTTTAGATAAACATGCCAACTACTGCTCCTTTTATTTTATGCTGACCGAAACATGAAAGTGCAACATATCTTTCACATGCTCCATACATATAAAATGTATGTATCCATTAAACATAAATGCATTAAATAATGAAAAATGTCTTATCTTATTACTAATGGAAACAAGCCAAATTATTTAATTTCCATAACCGAAGCGTTTAATGTATTTATGCTATTAGCATAACATCCATAATTAATGCATTTATATAAAAAAAATGCAATGGACCGTTATGTGTCCAAAAATGTAAACCAATATTATAACAAATTGGTTTGATTGCAAATATATATAAAAAAATTGAAACAAAATCCATATTCAAATTCAATTACCAGTTCTTTCTTAAGACCATTGTGTAGCATTATGGAATTTTATCAACCAGTTTAGACTCCATACCAATACCAACAAGAATTCTATATTTAGTAACTTTGTTACTAGCTGTATTATCATCAGTACGAATTGAATCCCCAATATAGCTAGCAATCATCGAAAAAGCTTTATTCCACCACATTTGCATATCTAGATTAAGTAGTTTAATCCAGATCTGAACCTTATTAGTATTGAATTTCTCAAATTCGTACCCAGGAAGCCATTTAAAAAACCATCAATAATCTTCCAAAATAAGAATAAGTCGAGGTTCTTCGTACCGACATATAATCAAACACTTCCTCAAATTGTACAGTGTAATGAAAACCATGGGAAATATGTACCCAAAAATTATATCTAGGTTTCCAAACCTTTCAAATATACTCCTTCAATTTGATCACTGAAAGTTTGAAATCCATTGGATGCAGGGCGATTGTGTTTTCCTATTAATCTGCAGAAGCTTTAAAAATTTCTTCAGGAATGTAGACATGATTCTCTGGAGGTTTTACAAATTGAAGAGAAGCTAAATCTACTTCGATCGATGAATTTTCGACTACTAGCTTCGACCTGACTGGAGTTAGGGGTCGCCGACTTTAGAGGTTGATGATTTCGTGGTGATTTAGGAGATGGTTTAGGACAGACAGAGTCCTCCATTTTTAGAAAAAAGTTATTATATATATATCAACTATGTTTATTCATTTTAGCGGTGTACTATAGCCCTAAACTGGAAATAATTGAGTATATAGAAAAGTAAAATTTTCAGTATCATTCAATCGTCTCAATACTTGGTTAATGATTTTCTTTACTTTTCCAGAAACAGAAAAGTTGGAAAGTATTAATTCAAAAGATTTTCTTACAAACATTAACTCATTTCATGATTTTGTGATAATAATTGTTACCAAATTTGGTTAGTCAACTTCCACTGAAAAAGTCTTCAATATGCTATCTCAAAAAATTGCAGGAGATAACATATAATTTCGAAAAGGGCCAACTTCCAACATGGCTTATATTGGCTTATGCAAAGGATTAATTACTCATTATTTCCTTGATCATTAAAGCATTTAATGGTATGTTAAATTTTATATCTGCTTTTATGGTCACTTTTCCTTTTTGAATTTATTGTATGGTACAACTATGTTGCTTTTCCTATTTCAATTATTAATATTTAAAGACTTGAGGAATAGTTTTTCTGTCGGTGTCTAATGCATATCGTTTCCATTTTCATTTTTGTTACTTGCTCTTTTTTGGATTGTGCTTACTTTTATTGTCCAGGTAATATCGCTTTTTTTCTTCTTCTAAATTTAACAACATGCACAATAAATAAAATTCTCTTTTGCATTTTTTTGGCTCAATGGAGAACTCATTACAAATTTTGGCATTTCCTATGACGCCCCAGCTACATATAGCGTTAATCCATGAAAGTTATTAATATTTATAATTAGATAATTGACCGAATCAAATGCAAATGGATTTTTTTTTGGCAGTGACAACTATTTCTGTTTAAAGTGATTACCATGCAAAGGTAGTGTAAGGATTTTTTTCTTCAATGTTTCCCTCTTTGCTTTACTGTTTAACCATAATACTTTTGCCCATTTTTTCTACTTGTTTATCTGTATCGTAACTACTATATATTTTAAGAAAATAGATAGGCAGTGTTCTTTCCCTATCATTCTTCTTTTATTGTCTAAGCTATGTGTTATGGTGACTTTCTTTTTACTTTTCTTTTGTGCTCACTTCTCTTTCTACTTGGTAAAAGAAATGAAGTCACTTTGTTTTCGAAGATAACGAGGTATATATTTTAAACCCAACACATGATGTGACTGTAACAATAATTTATTGAAAATTGTGTGGTGTTATTATATGAGTTTGTTGACACCACTTTATGTGGTCTCAACGTGACTCCACCACCTGATTGGTGGAAATCAGGTCAATCCATATGAGCCTCCTTGATTTCCACCAATGGGAGGCCGGAGTCATGGTGACACCACATAAAGTGGTTTCAACAAACTCGCTCTCACTAATAACAGTAATGGATGATTTTTCAGTCATATCTGCAAGAAATCAACATATTGGTGACAGAGCTACTGTATAGATATCCAGTAGAAGTTTGTTGACCCCATTTTAACGTAGGTAACCATGACACTACTAACGGTGTTAGTGATGTAGGACTGTGATTGTCACCTAAATTTCTTCTATTAAATCTCATCCATACACCACTAACACCGTAAGTGGTGTCATGGTGACCCACGTTAAATGATGTCAACAAACTCGCACTCTATACCACTCCAGGACACTTCAATCTATCTTTTGTTATCAATCTCAATGCCTACCCCACTGCCTTTCTTGTTGTTTACCTATATCTGACGTGAGTATTGAAGTAGCTTCACTTTAAAACTCCCGTTATTCTGCTTTATTAATGTGAGTCAGTGAAAATCTGTCATGTGTTTCACTATGTATGTTCATGTGAGTCAGTGATAAATAGAGGTGATAGCTAAGAAAAATTCAAATGAATTATGATGAAGTAATTTGTTTCTGCATTTTATGGTTAAATATTTAGATGTAAAATAATCTAATCGCTAGGGTTGTTAGGTTGTTCCTATAATTCTTTTGTGCTGATGCATTTCAGGTTGTAACTATTTTAACCATTGAATTTGTGACTTGCTCCATTTATGGATAAAATTTTGAATAATTCATTTTCAGCAGCTACTTGCTGTAACATTACACCATCAACTGTTGCAACTTTTATGTGTTTATCATTTTTCAGAACGATGAGTGCATATATATATACAGTTAAAACGCTTAGCGGTTCTATAGTGGTGGAGGTGCAAAAAGGTGCAACGGGGATAAAGCGGGAAAATAGCGGGATATAACAGAAGCGCAAAAAAGTTCATTAGATGTAAAACCAAATATTTGACAATTAATTAATCATCTTTCTCACATTATATGTGTCAGATTTTAAGCAGTAATAAAATTGAAATTACTTATTTTGATGTTAAGTGAAGTAAATTGACAATAGCCGTGTCGTGGTGAACCACTGACCTAAAAGACAATTTCGCGCTACCTTCGGTGCAGTAGATAAGAAGTGGTTGCCCTCCAGGATAAGCACGACGCCAAAATTTGTGTGCACTCACAAACCCGGCTGGAACTCAGAATATTTTCCCAAAGACCAGGGGAGAATTCTAGATGAGAAGATTGATGGTTTCTTCTTCTTCTTGTGTTTTGAGAAGAAAAGAATAACCAATGTATAGGCTGTAAAAACAAAGTGAGGAGTAATTGATGGTATTAATCAGCCATTAGGAGGTGTAAATTCTCAATTAATAGTAAAGCCAAACGGTCATAAAACAGATAGAAAATTGAATATTGTAATTAATAAAATATTGTAACGGTTCTAGATTAATTGGGAAGCCAACAACTAGAAAATTGAATATTGTCATTAATACAATATTGTAACGGTTCTCAATTAATAGGGAAGCCAATGGCTAGAAAATTGAATATTCCAATTAATACAATATTATAACTGATACAATATTTCAATGTAGGATATTTCATTTTAGCTTTCACTCACTTTCTTTTCACTCTAGAATTTCCAACAATATGTGTACAAGAAACTAATATTAATTAAATTTATATAACAAAACCAAGTAATATCACAATTATGCATGCTAAATTTGATGAGTGTAATTGATTGTTACTATATATTATACACTTATGCCTTAAACCTAGTCTTTACCCTAAATTTATTGAATTTTGTAAGAGAAAAACTAGTCAAATCAAGCTCTATATATTAATAATGCTAAAGCGGATATTAGAAAACCTTGATTTAGCGGATGCAACAAAAAATAGCGGGGCTAAAAGCTGATGTACTATTCATCGGCGCTAAATTGAAATAGTGTAGCGGTTGTAGAGCGCTATGAGATACATCAGAGATATTGTGGTGCTTTAATTACATGGGTGCATATTTTTCATATATATTTGGTTGGGATGTTTTGTTTCATTTAATATATTTAGATGTGATTAAATGTTATTTAAGGTATACATACTGGATTTACTGATTAGATAAGCATGTGCACAAGACCTCATTTCCTTAATTTAAGTTTAACTGAATTCGTACTGTGTTGTTTTGCTACTAGAATTTTAAATTAAAATTTTAAGTGAAGCAAGCAAGATACAGCACGTGAATGGTAGTTAGAAGTCAGTAGTATGAGTTAAATAACTAACGATATAACATACAAAAATCTTGCAATCATACATGAATCTACAGTCCATTACATATTAAATCAGGAGATCACAGGTCCATAGCATTCACTAGTATTACAGCACAACGTTGGGAAAACCGACCGTTAAAATGTTCAATATAAAATATAAAATTATTTGTTAAAACCTATTTTTAATCAGATTTTAATGAAAAATTATATCCTAGTTTAAGAGAAAATAGAAGTGATTGAATAAAATGAAAATCCAATTAAACTGAATATCACATGTAAATCAACCTAAGATTAAGAATATGTTATTAATATATTAATTTGAATCAGTCACAAATCACATACATACATTTTTATTATATATTAGGTAGGATCAGTGAACTTGTTTTGGTCATATGAACATCCTAATCTTAAAACATTTGTGTATCTTAGTGCTTATAAGCGATCCTTATAATTTACCATGAACTTGGCTCAGCATCATCGACGGAAGCACAAGTAACCAACAACTAGAATACCCAAAGCCAAATGAGGTTATATATCAACCCATACTTATCTAGATTATGAGGTATACATCAACCCAACTTCCAAAAATTAAACCCTAAAAAGTTCCATAGATTATATTTTGTTTATTATATATCATGTAAATTCTAAACTGGCTCCATAGCCTTAAGCATATGCCTGGTTTGGCTTCAGAAATGAAAAGGTAGTAATATAATATACCTCTGAAACTGTCATAAATATCAATTATCCAGATTTCCATTAGATTTTGTCTTAAAACTTATAGGGAAGAACTGATTTATGGAACCAATCCACCAAAATTGAACTTCCCAACTTCGGATTGCATTGTAAATAAACCAAATGAAAACAGTGCACAAATTTGTAGTAAATGAATATTTTTTGAGTGACACAAATCTGTGACCATAAACTATATTTCCAGGGAAATATAGTTCGGAGAACCAACTTACAGACATTTATATCCAATAATGTAAAGAAAAAATTTCTACCACTTCAAACATGCATAAGTGATAATGATATACATGTACGAACTGTTAAGCACAACTTTAATAAAAAAAGTGTAACGATGCAGATTTTTTGCCATTTTAATTTGAATATTTAATTTTTGTTTAAAATATTTTTATTGGAATATTTATGGATTTAAAAATATTTAAATTCGAAGTCTAAACGTTATAATTTATATGTATTTATAAACGAGCTCGAAATGGTGCGGTAGTTCGTAATATTCAGTTTTGAACTTCAATGGGATATACAGGATCCAATATTTTTTTTGATTTACGTGTGGAACCTAAAACTTCACTCAAACCATTGCTTGTCGATCTTAGTAAACCCCACGAGTAGTGATATACCCTGATTTTTCAACGCCTTCACACTACCTAGGTAGTCACCCCTAGAAATTGGCAGAGGTAGCCCTCGAATATAAAGGATCCAATATAAGTCGGAGCTTTGTGAAACGAGAAATATTTGAATCTGTTTGACTATGATTTTCTATGAAAAAGAAAAATCTAGATTTCGTATTATAATTTGTTAGTTATGTCCAATTCAAATTTTAAAATAGTCGCTATGGAAGTTGCTATAAACAATATCATTTATTTAATATATTTATTATCGTTTTCTATATATATTTTTAGATATCGGTTAACTTGAAATTTTTGATATTGAGTTATAATTCGGTATTGACTAAATATGAAGTGTTATACTATTTCATACGGCCATATCTATCGATAATAATTTATTTATCTATTTTTGAATTTTATAAGTTTCGGTCTTTTATTTAATAATTTATTGATATTATTTTATACACTAATCATATATGTACGGACCTTACTTGTACGTATGTACGAAAATATCTAACGCTTCGACTTTATGTATAATGGTAAACAGTGTGACATACGATGCTGTATATATACGTCCTATGGTAAAAATTAAATTCCCAAGGGTACGCGTAACCAATCGCAAACAAATATGAATGTAAACATTCTTCGCATTGCCTTGGTATGTCAATGGATGCAAGCTAATGCTATGTTTGCATTTGTGTTCAAAACAAAAGATTTGCGGACAATTTGCACCAAACAAAAAAAACATCACCCATATCTACACAAATTCACCAGAAATCGAGCAATTGAGCGTGTTGCATTAATTAACCAAAATTATATAATCGTGAGATGATATTAAGGGTACAAAGCATAGAATCAAATAATTAAATAAGAACTAGGTAAATGCAATAAGATATGAACACCCTTTCCACATCCATGTAACCACCATACAAGATTTTAGCGAAGACAAATTATCAAACTTACAAACTGACGTGAAACATTACATCGCAACGTACCAACTCAAATAAAGTAGAAGACA
Source organism: Allium sativum (assembly GCA_030737875.1). Lineage (NCBI taxonomy): Eukaryota > Viridiplantae > Streptophyta > Magnoliopsida > Asparagales > Amaryllidaceae > Allium > Allium sativum. The sequence goes on from CM060916.1 coordinate 530,522,757, forward strand.
AGAAAAAAAGAATATATATATATATATATATAACAAGATAGGACCAGCTCCTTTACATGTATACACTGCAGTACAATATTTGGCCAAACCGAATTACAAAATTTAAATAAGATGAAAACAGTTTATTCACATGCGTGTACCCCTGCACCAAAATCTTTTGCCTTGCCAAATCTTACAAACTTTTAACACCGACGTGAACTCATCCCATACATCACATGTTTACTTCGGCAAAATTTTCCACCATCACAGTTGATGAAGGACAACACATGTAGAAGGACAACATGCCTAGTCTACCGTCCCCAGTAGCACGCATGCCTTGTTGAGAAGACCACACATGTCTGTAGCCTAAACTCATCACTCTGTACACTATTTTCCCTCAATCTTCTCACATTAATGGACCAATACCCAGCTACTCTACTTGTTAGCTTCCTTCAGCACCAAGCTTTCATGAAAGCATCACGTCTAAGGAACCGATGCATTTTCAAATCAAATACTCGGGCTATTCTTAGCACAAAGATGGCCATCTTCACCTTTCAGTTCTGCACATGGGGAAATCCAATCTATTGCATACCTAAAAATATACCCATGTTCCTCTTCTATACCTACTGATGATTGTGACGTTGATCTCTTCCGCTCCCATTTTTCCTATATATACCATTGCGGTACCTGACACTACCCAAGCCAAAAAATTTCCATTGAGCTCATTTTTCCACTTCACAACCTCTTCTGTTTATAACCAAATGAACCCAAATACAGTCACACATTTAACCCTTAACGGCAGTAACAAATTAAAACTCTTCCTCTCCGTAAAACTCTAGATCTATATGCGGATTCACCAAATATTAAACAGCAAATACATACAGGGGAAGGAGAATTGTGTGTTGACCTAATGTGGTGAGATTCGAAGCAACGAAGGCGACGGGATCTCGCCTTAAAGGCGTAGACTTTGAGGATAAGTTACGTGTTGACGACAGGGAAATGGGCGATGGGGTTCAAGCCAAAGGTAGAGATGGCCAAGGTGCTGGATTTTTAAGTCACGGAGGGATTTCCGGTCGACGGAGAAGTAGGAAGGCACCGCGATTTGATTTTTGGATAGAGGAGCGTTTTAGACGAGAGCAAAAAAATGAGAGCAGTTGATAAAAGGGAGGCGGCTTCTTTCTTTTAAGATGGAAAGAGATTATGTGGATCCGTTTGGGCTTGAAGCCGGAATGGGCTTTACGATCGGTTGGGCCAGTAAATAATTAGTGGTGTGTGTTTGGGAAAGTCAGAGAAGATTGGGGGATTGGTTCAAGTGAGAGGGTGGGCCTGCAAGGTCATGAAGATTGCAAAACGAGAAAAACCCAATTTCAAATGAATGAACGCAATGGACTGCTAAGGAATTATAACAAGTTGGCCAGGGTTCTGGAATGTCGGTCACGATTGGGAACAAAGCAGGAACTGGAAAAGCAGTTAATGAAGGAACGGGTCAATTCAAAGTAATTTATTTGTTAATTAAATTTAAAATTTATTAGTTATTTAAATTAAAATATAATTTTAAATATTTATAATATATTCATCGGAACTGGCCGATACAAAACAGACTGAACCATATTCATGAGGAGGACAGTACAGAATGGAATTGAATCGAACGAGTTGAAACTCATCTGGAACGAGCTGTGTTTACAACGCAGATCAAGGTGAGTTAACCTCACTAACTTTCCCACTTATAATAATTATAAGTTGGGTTTATCATATGTATGTTATGACTGCTAATTATTGGTTGTTCGATGACGGTTTGGATGCGTGTTAAATATTTTTATCAATCATTTAAATTAAACGGTTGTTTAATTTAAATAAAATAACATCGTTATTCTTAACGATGACTTCCAAACAAGGTAACTTACCTTGTTGACGTATTTAAAATTAAATTGGATGTTTGAATTATTATTATAGGTTGACCGCAATTAATTGAACTGAATATTTATCAGTATATAATCATTATATGAATCGTTGAACTCATATGATTGAATTCTCAAATTAGTCATTGATTATTAAACCAAAATTCGATATTTGTTTGGTTGTTAACCAATGTGTGATATTGATTGAGGAATTTATAGCAGATGGCCAAAATACAAACTATTTTATAAAGTTCGATTTACCGTCAGATAAAGCGATAGAAAATGAAGTTATGAAATTTATTTTTATAACTGAATATAGATTTCAATTTTTTTTTTAAATGAAGTTTATAAAAAGAAACTAAACCAACTATATATATGTATCGTTTGTTTTAACCGCTATTTTTGTACCAAAATCTACCGTGTGCGAAACACGTGCTTCACCGTAATTACTGAATAATTTTATAAAGTGGATTCTTATATTAATAAGATTGATGGGCAAGTAGGTGGGAATTAACTTGATAATTAATAACCAGGATTTGTTAAAATGATATATTTAGAAATAAATTATTGTTTAATAATAATAAAAAAAAATGGGATTATTTGAATTAATGATGTTACTTATTGATAAAAAGATGAGTTAGAGTTGATGAATGGGTTAATCATGTTTTAAGATTTACCAAGCCAACTGTTTTATCAGTAATTGATTATTAAATGAAATTAGAATATGCCGATTAATTAAATGAAATAATTTAGTGAATAGTTGTTTAACTAAATGCGATTTTTAAAAAGTAAATTTAATTCTAGTTAATGATAAAGTAAATTCAAGTTTTATTTAATTTAAGGAACAATTTCTTAAATGAAGTTCATTTAAGTAAGAGATGGAAGTTAGAAATAAAGTATAATTGAATTTCAAAGGAAGTTTATGAACGGGTTTATGTTTAAACCGAATTTGGTAAATGAAGTTATAAAGTGATTTTAAGCGAAGATGGTAAGCTTAAAGTAAATGTTACTTAATATTTTAAGTAAGGGAAATCGAGATGGGAAAGGTTTTATATTAAACCTGAGAGGTGTAAACGAGTTGTGGATAAGGAATTAAAGCGTTAAATTGTAAATTAACGTTAAGTGTAATAGATAAGATTGAAGTAAGTTTTACCAAAGGAAATGATTTAAAGAATAAAAAAGGTATTTCCGTAATTGAATTTGGTAAGAATGTTTAGTAATAGATTATGAAATAAAAATCCAGATAATGGGACAAATAGTTTTAAAGAAGTTAAAGTTTAAAGTTAATAGGTATTAATCCTTTACTAAATCAATGAATTTAGTAATAACCATATATTTAAAAAGGAGATTTCAAAAACAAGACGGTTTATAAAAACCGTATTTTAATACAATAGTGAAGTGATATCAAAATGAATATGGGGTTTTGAATTACGATTCATATTTATCTTAAGATAAGAACGTTGTTGATCAAGGTCTGAGAGGTAATTAAAATACTCCAACTTGAACGACTTCAGGATTGTCGAAGGATAGTATGAGTAGTGATAGTGGAGACGTTAAAGCAAATTATTTTGGGAAAATAATAGTGGAACGTTATTTGAAGAATTTGGATATATATATATATATATATGATGGGATTCCGAGAAAAAAGGAAATAAAGAGGGGCGTGAGAATGTGAAATGATATTTTCGTAGTAACGAAATAAAAAAGTGATTTTGTGACAATTGTTTTACAATGGTAGCAAGTTAATCTCGTAATTGTAGATGGTAAGAAATGTGATGCTAAATGTTTTAAAGGATAATAACGAGAAATGGGATAAAGTTTTAAGGATATTCTTTTAAGTATTTTAATAAAATAAATTGAGAATATTTATAAATATGAAAACTAATATATTTATCTTTAATATTACAACTGATATATTATTTTAATGGCCAAGTGATGTTGTGGAATACACGAATGGATTGATTTTGTTTTTATGATTGTTTATTTTGATAGTCAAATAACCAACTATCAAAATCATGTCCAATGCGCTGTTGGTACGGGAAGACCGGGATAGAATTTATATTCGAAAACCATTCCGAACTAGCAAATACGTAAAAGATGCTGATTGAAGATGGAGCAGTTGAAGACCGTGGATCTTCATAAGCGGAAGGGCTACTTGATAAATTTCTCTGATGTTGCAACCAGAGATATCTTGATAGTAATTCGGTCATGGTTGAAAGCTATGGATTGCCAGGACTACTTGCTACTGATCCACAGGGTGATTCTTAGGATGCGGTAGGAGAGTGCCTTCGGTTCATCCTGTTCCTGGATGACTTGTATGGACGAATGTCTGACAAAGTATTCCCAAAGGACCACGTACGTTGATTTCTTCAAACGTATCATAGTTGGGTAGCTCCCAACTAGAGTAATTTTGTAGACGTCAATTAGTGATATCTGATGGATTTGACGATGTGGCATTCAAAGTGAATGGTGGCCAAATATTCAGAAAAAGAAATTTAACCTCAAGCCTCATCAACCGGGAAATGACAAAAATCGGGCAGACAACATGGCTATGTGGGTCGCTCCCATTAGGGTGTATAATCACCTATCTTGAAAAATTCCTATTGCTTCTTTAACCTATTTTCGATGCTATCCCTTTTCAGGAAACGGTGGGTAGCTCCCAACCGTTGGTGACAAACATTCGACACTCTCAAGCGAAATGAGTGGTCGGTCATGCGTGGGCAGGGTTGCAAGACGTTCTTGTTGAACCCAGTGTGTTTGCCTCTAGAGATACACTATTGGTAGGTGGTTCCATACCTTGTCATAACCGGAATCCAATCTCCAATAAGCGCCGGCGGTTTTGTTTGTATACTATATATGTGGAGCATGAGATGCAAACGTTCTGCTAGATTCTATTTATTTGTATTTAGACAATATTATAATATCAGAGAAGTATTGATTTCCAAAACTGTTTTGGGTTATCGTAAGGTAAAAACCGTCTGTATTTATGTGTGGATTGGTCTTACGATCATCCTTTTCTTTCAGAAATGAATTTGAACTTTAAAATCAAGTCGTGTGATAATTTTAAACTTAAGGGGTTTTCTCACTCTGGTTCACTGCTTGGGTTAGCCCGGGTCCGCAGGTTTAGGTTGTGGAATGCTATGAAGTCCAAAGATGTGTTGGAGATGTTCAGACGTATGGTATTATTCAGTATTTTCCACTGTGTGATGTATATGAGGACAAATTATTATAACTGTCCCGGTGCGTATTGATGTACTCTGATGATTGTAAGTATATTTTCATGCTCTCAAAAAAAATTTATTTCAATATTATATTTTGTTCCGCTGCGATGTGAGACTCTGTGTTGTTTTGGATCTTCTTCTTCTTCTATTCTAACATTTATTTCTTTCTTATTTCACCTTCTAAATTCTTTCTAATAACTATCTGGTGGTTTCGATACTTGAATTTTTGGCAAGTAATGCGGGATTATGTATTATTGTCAGAATTCGGGGCTCGAATTCTTACCGGGTGGTTACAGTGGTATAGAGCTATTGGTTTAGTAATAACCTTGGTTCTATGGCGTGACTCGGTAGAGATGGGGTTAGTAATCACTACTACAAAAGTAGGCATATTCGACACCAATATGTGTGTGTTGCTTGAAAAGTGTGGCGAAAGGTATGGTTTCTTTGGTCTTCTGCAACAACATTCATATGTTGTTGCATTAGACATGAATGCACTGTTGCGGTTGGAATTCTAGTGCTGTGACGTGCAACACCAGTTCAAAGCGTCGCATTACAGCAGTTAAAAGTACACATCATCAATCCAAGCCTTCATAAACGAAAAATCACAACCGTTGATCCACCTTAATCAATCAACGTTACCCTTATTACACCTCGTCAATCCATGCCCTTATAAATGAAAAATCATAACCGTTGATCCACCTTAATCAATCCACGTTACCCTTATTCTATTTCCCGCTAAGAATTTTGTTGCCCCGGAACTTTTTTTTTCCGTTTGATAAACTAGGGCACCGTTTTGGTTGGAGGGAATAAAGGGATCTGCAAATTGGGAATCAAGAACCTCGGTTTCCATTTTCCCTAAGGTGGATCTTGATTTCAATCCATCATGCGATTTATCTTTTCCCCAAAACCTGGTCCATTTTATGTCTGCCCCCATTTTGATTGTCCTGCTCCGCATCTGCAGGTAATTAAATCTTCTTTTTCCTTGTCGATTATGTATTTTGGATCGATTTATATTTTTTGATGTTACATATTAATTAAGAAATCACTTTAGAATTTAATTTCAAAGTCTATTTGGATTTTGATTTTGATTTCCAGTCTATGGATTTGTTTTGGTTCGGAATTTGGAATAAGAATCTGAAGTTACGGAATTCAATTTGAAACTATGGTGGAGTTAAAGATGTAACTGTTGTTCTCAATTTCAAATAATAGTTTGGTTTGATTCTAGATGGATGATGGTTGTTGATCTATACTTATTGGTGATGTTTATAATTACAGTTTTGTAATATCATTTTGTTATGTGTACATATGTATTTGTATGTGTGTGTGTATATATATCATAGATCAACATTTCTTAGATCAACATCAAAGTACAGTCAGACGTTTATGTAAATGTTATATGATATCATACTATATGTTATCTCCAACATAAACCTGCTTAATATTATCCCCATATCCAAAGCATATCGGATCATTTCATCTAAATTGCTTGAAAAAACTGAAAATTATGGATTCATAGTATTTAAATTATCCAATTTTCCGTACTAAAACTTCAAATATTGCACGTTACGGGTGTAAAGTCAGTGAGTATGCCTTAGCAATTTCCAAGTGTGTGGTGTGTAAAGTCAATGAAATTTACTCATGTTATTTTTTCCCTTATGATTAATGCAAAAACCAAACTGAAATTACTGATTTGCAGCCTGAGATTCAGAGGATTGCTAATGGTGATCGTTCTAAGATCCTTTGTTGTCAGTCATCCCATTTCAGAGTTTCTTACCAGGTATCGTTCTTAATTCTTTTCGTTTATGAGTATAATTATTGAAAATTTCTGCTGTTTGGGAACATGTTGTGTTGCATGCTTATTTTTGCATGCTTATGCTTAGTATTTCTGCTGTTTGGAAACATTTCTGAGTTTCTTACCAGGTGACCGTGCAAGTTTATTGAAAATACTATACTTCTTTTTAGAGGGAGAGGTTTATCTTCTGTTATTCTTTAATTGAACCGGCTGTACATATATGATATCATATTGACTGTGTTTCCTAAACAGTTATACCCACTTGAGTTGCTATACAATTTTGTGTGTAAAAAGTAAAAGTTAAATTGATTGTCAACTGAATAGTTAAGTGTGTTTTTGAGAAGTGAAGTGCATTCAGCATTTCTCTATTTGTAACTCACTTTGATCTCAAGCTTACACTTAGTATGAGTTAACTTATGTTATATTTTAGATATTGGTTCTACATCTAAATAATGAGTAAATTGTTCCAGCTATGTAATGGAAAATGTATAGATAGTTATAGCTACACATATATGAGCACATAAACCAAATTTGTAAAAGTCAAGTTCAGTGCTTACAGCCAACTTCTGGTTTAGAGAAACTTAAGGATTTGGTGATCTGTTTTAGTGATGAACTTCCTTCCAAATAGATATTTTGACCAATCATTTATTGCAAAGATCAAAGCTAGTAATCCTTTTTCATATGCTGACATTAAACAGTTCTTTCCTTGAAGTGCTTGGCTAAAAAATATTATAGGCGTACCTTCCTAATGTAAGACTGCTCCTATTGCATTACCTGGTGCATCACATCCTAGATTGGAAAAATTATGAAAATTTTGGACGTAGAAATCTCCTTAGTCACTTGATGATTTTAAACGTAGGCTAATCTTTTGTATATATTCTTATAAAACAGCATTGATGCTTCAAATTGGGTATGGGGCTAAAATAGCATTTATATGTTATTAAGCGAGAACCGTAGCGATTATACTACATACTACATACTCACTGCAAATGTGTGGAAATGCAAAAGATGGAACATGATCAAAATCTATTATCTTAGATTAACAATGGTGATGATGTTAACCCTGCAAACAATGATCTGTCAATCCTTTATTTGTTGCTATGATTCCAAAGTTAGATAAATGTGTGTATCACCATCTGTTTGTCCGTTTTATACGACATACTCAGTGTTCAGTTCTGACAATCCATTTTTGTTTTCTTTTTAACATTATATTCGCTGAAGGTTATTTAAATTGATTGTTAAATGGACTGCTCCATTGTATTTGCTTTTTAGGTATATACTAAGCTAAAATCCAAAATTATTTATTTGTACGGTAGTGCATTGACATGTGAAATCCATTCAATTATACTGTAATTCTCTTTAACCATTTTTCTTTTCTTAATATATTGTTAAAATATTTCATTATTTTACATGACACAAGTTGATACTTTAAGACTGTCAATGTATGTTATAGTCAAGTTTTAAAGGTGTATACCGACCCAGTTTTAGAATGTGTATAAAATTTGACCTATCCCGTGTGCACTAGTTAATAAGACGTTTTCTATACTATAGATAGTGACAGTTTTCATTATGCATATGAATTACTGTGGATTAAATCGATGATTAATTGAATTATAGACAAACATCTATGGGTGTTTATGAAAAAGTACCAGCACTTGCTTATTTTACATTTAAATGTTTACCACATATAGTCTACCATCGCTGTTGTTTTAATGGTTTATTTTTTAATGTTGTCCCCGGATATAACACATTTTTAGATTGTATCTCGTTAATTTCCTTTTAGTCCGTACTTGTTCTAGATTCACTGCTGTGTAACTTAATTAAGGCACCATTCAGCTATTTTTCAGTATAATCCAGAGTATTATTCAATAACTAACGTATTTTTGTATATGTTACACATTATTTGATGCACTGTAATGCCTGCAATTTCCTACAGGATCATTGCTAGTTCTGGTGACATTAGTAGTTTTGTCATGCACGGTCATTTCCCAAGAAAGGCAGAGTATACTCCATGAATGAAGGAAATGCCAAAAATTGGGATGGACCAACTGCATTTCAATCCATAAAGACAGCTAAAAAGTCAAGAGTGAAAGCTTTTATCAAGGTTGTGAATTACAGTCACTTCATGCCGACGAGGTATAAGCTCTATGTAGATTTGAAGAATGTTGCCATTCTTCTGACGAAGGATAAGAAAGTTGAAGCTTGCAAGGAAGTGAAGAAGCTCTTCGAGGAGAGGTTCAAGACTGGAAAGAACAGGTGGTTTTTTACAAAGTTGAGGTTTTAATTGTTTCATCAATTAATGCTTAGTATTTGTGGTATGTAGAATTGGTATGGTATGTAGAATATTTTTGATGGTTTGAATGTGATGATGAATGTTTTGGATGATTTTCTTCTATGTACAAAATTGGTATTGGAATTTTTTAAAATAAAGCGTTGCATTTGCTTTCTTCTAATGTAGCATTTGCCTTCTTTTGCTGTTGCATTTGCTTTTTTCTGATGTTGCATTTCAAGATAATGGTGTTGCATTACATAATATAATGGTGTTGCATTACATAAAATATTATTAATTCCACATGGCATGTGGACCCCACAGCTGACATGGCGTGTGACACATGTGCAGCTGATGTGGAGAGCTGACGTGGCGTGTGACACGTGGACAACTGAAGTGGAAAGCTGACGTGGCTCCACTATAGTGACCTGGCATCCAGGCTCTAACTAATGCTTAAGGAAACGCTGAATAGTATTGCATTACGTGTAAATAGTGTTGCATTACGGGTATATTGCAACACTTTCTTTCCGTGGCAGTAGATCGGCAAAAGCGTTTCCTTAGAGGGCTAATGCAACGGCCGCGGATGCCACGCCCCCCTGGTGTTGCCTATTTGAAAAAATGGCCTACGGCAACGCTTTTTTGATCTACGGCCACAGAAAAATAGTGTCGAATATGCCCACTTTTGTAGTAGTGAATACCTTAGATCGAGTTGAGTGTATATAAATGAGAGCGTATTTGTAGATTTTATATAAAAATGTTTTGTATTGTGTTGTTTAGTCGGTTCTAGTGTTGAGAAGCATTAGACTGGGAATGTACACAATATTGTTGTGTTAATAGGGTAAATTAAATAATTTTACCCAAATTATATTTTTATAGAAATGAAATAATTTTATTACATTATTGAGATATTGTGGTTTGGTTAATATATTTGAGTAGAATTTAAATGGAAATTTGAATCTGAATGGTTAATATAACCAAGAATTTCATATATATAGTCTAGGAAGCAGGGGTGCGGCTTTTGGGTGACGTACTGTGTACCGGGTGCGGCTGGGGTGCGGGGGTGCGGGAAGGGGTGTGCCATGTGGCATGTCCCCGTATTTGGGTTGGGGGTGCGGGAAAAGGTGCGGATTTGGGGTGCGGCGGTGACATGAAAGGTAAATTTTATATTGGAATCTTAAATGGTTGTTGAAATTGTTGGAGACGAAACATCACCCTGAGATGGCTATTGAAATTGTGGGATACGAAGCATCACAATTAATGTGACAAACAACTCTAAAAATTCAAAGCAGTCAACATGATTTATTATGAAGTTGCATTCAAAGAATCACTTCACTGTCCACAAGTTCAGAGACAAAAAAAAGAGGAAAAGTGCATACAACAAAGTGAAGCATCAGAGAGGTAAGTAATCCATATTAGTATATATTTCTTTCTTTCCCATCCTCTGTCGTTATGCGTATGGTCTTAGGGAGCAATGTTATAAATCATGAAATGGATAATATATCATCAAGACAATATCCATATATATGACCGGCTATGCTTAATTCATATTTTTAGCAAGCAGTCAGCATAGTAAAAACATATATCATAATCACACGTATTAGAAGAAGAAAGAATGCAAATTATCAATAAAAGACATATCATTGAACTCTATTAAGATATATGTATGTGTCTCAAAGGAATAAAAATGCATAACATATGGCTAGAATTGCACCAAATCGTGAAAAAATGCAGCATACAAATGATGATCAAAGTAGTAAGCAGATATTCCCCACATTAGCTTAATACTGTTCGAATTTTGTCTATGGTACTGTGGGATCATAGTCAAAAAATAAGTTACATACTATCGTATCCCCCCGCACCTGAATCCTCATATTTTCATATTTGTCGAATCTACGTATCCCCGTACTACACACCCGTACCCCCGCACCCGTATCCTTGCTTCCTAGTATATAGTTGTGAATGAGAATTTTAGTATGAAATTGAAAATCAGAATTTAACTTAAGATAAGTTAAAACAGAATAAATTAAAATGATGGTGTTTAAACTAGAATCAGAATTGAGGATATAAGATGAAATGTTTGAAAAATCAATTTGGTAATTGAACGTGAAATGAGACTTAAAATTTTGAAGTAAATATTAATGTTGAATATTAATGGAATTTAATGTAAATTGGATGATTGGTTGAATTGGTCGTGTGTTGATTATTATTTGGATATTTGATTGGTTGAAATGAACTCATCAATAGCTTAATAAAAAAGTTGAATGGGTTGAAAACTAAATTCCAGTACAATAAAATTTGAATGGAGTTGCTTATGAAATAAGATTTAAACCTACATTTGCATATACCTTTCTGAGTAATGCCTTGGGAGTTGGTGGAATTATACTGCTTGACCAGTGGAGTATTATTTAAAATTTCATGTAATGGTCACTTACATGTTGAATTGAGGTAAGTACAGGTGCCAGGAAGCAGTGAGGATTGATATTGGTTACGTAGATCGCAATAAGTTGAACAAATATACTTAATAACGCTCGCATAAGGTACGCCTATGCGAAAAATATAATTTTTGGGTTTTGAATTCTGTTTTCCGACCATGTGAGTCGATGTGTATATATTATTTGTCCCTGCGCTACCGCAGATGTCACTCCGTACAGGGGAGACTCTACCAAATTTTTCTGGGAATTTAAATTGTTTGAAAGTTTTCGATACTTTTGGAAAATTTTATTTATGATATTGAATTTGTTTTTGATTTAAAATGAATTGGATTTAGAATTATAATGGGTTGTGACGATTTTCTTACCTTAGCAATTTCGGGGACGAAATTCTTTTAAGGGGGGAAGAATGTAACGATCTAGATTTTTGGCCATTTTAATTTGAATATTTAATTTTTGTTTAAAATATTTTTATTGGAATATTTATGGATTTAAAAATATTTAAATTCGAAGTTTAAACGTTATAATTTATATTTATTTATAAATAAGCTCGAAATGGCGCGGTAGTTCGTAATATTCAGTTTTGAACTTCAGTGGGATATACAGGATCCAATATAAGTCGGAGTTTCGTGAAACGAGAAGCATTTGAATCTGTTTGACTATAATTTTCTAATGAAAGAGAAAAATCTAGATTTCGTATTATAATTTGTTAGTTATGTCCAATTCAAAATTTAAAATAGTCGCTATGGAAGTTGCTATAAACAATATCGTTTATTTAATATATTTATTAACGTTTTCTATATATATATTCTTAGATATCGGTTAACTTGAAATTTTTGATATTGAGTTATAATTCGATATTAACTAAATATAAAGTGTTATACTATTTCATACGGCCATATCTATCGATACTAGTTTATTTATCTAATTTTGAATTTTATAAGTTTGTGTATTTTATTTAATAATTTATCGATATTATTTTATACACTAATCATATATGTACGGACCTTACTTGTACGTATGTACGAAATATCTAACGCTTCGACTTTATGTATAATGGTAAATAGTGTGACATACGATGCGGTATATATACGTCCTATGGTAAAAGTTAAATTCCCAAAGGTACGCGTAACCAATCGTAAACAAATATGAATGTAAACATTCTTCGCATTGCCTAGGTATATCAGTGGATGCAAGCTAATGCTATGTTTGCATTTGTGTTCAAAACAAAAGATTTGCGGACAATTTGTACCAAACAAAAACAAACATCACCCATATCTACACAAATTCACCAGAAGTCGAGCAATTGAGCATGTTGCATTAATTAACCAAAATTATATAATCGTGAGATGGTATTAAGGGTACAAAGCATAGAATCAAATAATTAAAGAAGAACAAGGTAAATGCAATAAGATATAAACACCCTTTCCACATCCATGTAACCACCGTACAAGATTTTAGCGAAGCCAAATTATCAAACTTACAAATTGACGTGAAACATTACATAGCAAAGTACCAACTCAAATGAAGTAGAAGAAAAGAAAAAAAGAATATATATATATATACATATATATATATACATATATATATAACAAGATAGGACCAGCTCCTTCACATGTATACACTGCAGTACAAGATTTGGCCAAACCAAATTACAAAATTTAAATAAGACGAAAACAGTTTATTCACATGCGTGTACCCCTGCACCAAGATCTTTTGCCTTGCCAAATCTTACAAACTTTTAACACCGACGTGAACTCATCCCATACATCACATGTTTACTTCGGCAAAATTTTCCACCATCACAGTTGTTGATGAAGGACAGCACATGTAGAAGGACAACATGCCTAGTCTACCCTCCCCAGTAGCACGCAGGCCTTGTTGAGAAGACCACACATGTCTGTAGCCTAAACCCATCACTCTGTACACTGTTTTCCCTCAATCTTCTCACATTAATGGACGAATACCCAACTACTCTACATGTTAGCTTCCTTCAGCACCAAGCTTTCATGAAAGCATCACGTCTAAGGAACCAATGCATTTTCAAATTAAGTACTCAGGTTATTCTTAGCACACAGATGGCCATCTTCACCTTTCAGTTCTGCACATAGGGAAATCCAATCAAGTACACACCTAAAAATATAACTACGCTCCTCTTCTATACCTACTGATGATTGTGACGCTGATCTCATCCGCTCCTATTTTGCCTATATATACCATTGCGGTACCTGACACTACCCAAGCCAAAACTTTTCCACTGAGCTCATTTTTCCACTTCACAACCTCTTCTGTTTATAACCAAATGAACCCAAATACAGTCACGCACTTAACCCTTAACAGCAGTAACCAATTAAAACTCTTCCTCTCCATAAAACTCTAGATCTATAAGCGGATTCACCAAATATTAAACAGCAAATACATACAGGGGAAGGAGAATTGTGTGTTGACCTGATGTGGTGAGATTCGAAGCAACGAAGGCGACGAGATCTCGACTGAAAGGTGTAGACTTTGAGGACAAGCTGTGTGTTGACGACAGGGCAATGGGCGATGGGGTTCAAGCCAAAGGTAGAGATGGCCAAGGCGTTGGATTTTTAAGTCACGGAGGGATTTCCGGTCGACGGAGAAGTAGGAAGGCACCACGATATGATTTTGGATAGAGGAGCATTTTAGACGAGAGCAAAAAAATGAGAGCAGTTGATAAAAGGGAGGCGGTTGCTTTCTTTTAAGATGGAAAGGGATTATGTGGGTCCATTTGGGCTTGAAGCCGGAATGGGCTTTACAATCGGTTGGGCCAGTAAATAACTAGTGGTGTGTGTTTGGGAAAGTCAGAGAAGATTGGGGGTTTGGTTCAAGTGAGAGGGTGGGCCTGCAAGGTCATAAAGATTGCAAAATGAGAAAACCCAATTTCAAATGAATGAACGCAATGGACTGCTAAGGAATTATAACAAGTTGGCCAGGGTTCTGGAATGTCGGTCACGATTGGGAACAAAGCAAGAATTGGAGAAGTAGTGAATGAAGGAACCGGTCAAAACAAAGTAATTTGTTTGTTAGTTAAATTTAAAATTTATTAGTTATTTAAATTAAAATATAATTTTAAATATTTATAATATATTCATCAGAATTGGCCGATAAAAAACAGACTAAACCATATTCATGAGCAGGACGACTCGGAATGGAATTGAATCGAGCGAGTTGGAATTCATCTGGAACGAGCTGTGTTTACAACGCAGATCAAGGTGAGTTAACCTCACTCAGTTTCCCAATTATAATAATTATAAGTCGGGTTTATCATCTGTATGTTATGACTGCTAATTATTGGTTGTCCGGTGACTGTTTGGATGCGTGTTAAATATTTTTATCAATCATTTAAATTAAACGGTTGTTTAATTTAAATAAAATAACATCGTTATTTTTAATGATGACTTCCAAACAAGGTAACTTAGCTTGTTGATTACGTTTATAATAATATAAACGTATTTAAATTAAATTAGATGTTTGAATTATTATTATTATTATTGGTTGACCGCTATTAATTGAACTGACTATTTATCGGTATATAATCATTATATGAACTGTTGAACTCATATAATTGGATTCTCGAATTGGTCATTGATTGGTAAACCCAAATTCGACATTTGTTTGGTTATTAACCAATGTGTGATATTGGTTGAGGAATTTATAGCAGATGGCGAAAATACAAATTGTTTCATAAAGTTCGATTTACCGTCAGATAAAGCGATAGAAAATGAAGTTATGAAATTTATTTTTATAACTGAATATAGATTTTAAATATGTTTTTTTAAATGAAGTTTATAAAAAGAAAATAAACCAACTATATATATTTATCGTTTGTTTTAACCACTATTTTTGTACCAAAATCTACCGTGTGCGAAGCATGTGCTTCACCGTAATTACTGAATAATTTTATAAAGTGGATTCTTATATTAATAAGATTGATGGGCAAGTAGGCGGGAATTAACTTGATAATTAATAACCAAGATTTGTTAAAATGAGATATTTAGAAATAAATTATTGTTTAATAATAATAAAAGTAAATGGGATTATTTGAATTAATGATGTTACTTATTGATAAAAAGATGAGTTAGAGTTGATGAATGGATTAATCATGTTTTAAGATTTACCAAGCCAACTGTTTTATCAGTAATTGATTATTAAATGAAATTAGAATATGCCGATTAATTAAATGAAATAATTTAGTGAATAGTTGTTTAACTAAATGCGATTTTTAAAAACGAAATTTGATTCTAGTTAATGATAAAGTAAATTAAAGTTTTATTTAATTTAAGGAACTATTTCTTAAATGAAGTTCATTTAAGTAAGAAATGGAAGTTAGAAATAAAGTATAATTGAATTTCAAAGGAAATTTATGAATGGGTTTACGTTTAAACCGAATTTGGTAAATGAAGTTATAAAGTGATTTTAAGCGAAGATGGTAAGCTTAAAGTAAATGTTACTTAATATTTTAAGTAAGGGAAATCGAGATGGGAAAGGTTTTATATTAAACCTGAGAGGTGTAAATGAGTTGTGGATAAGGAATTAAAGCTTTAAATTGTAAATTAATGTTAAGTGTAATAGATAAGATTGAAGTAAGTTTTACCAAAGGAAATGATTTGAAGAATAAAAAAAGGGATTTCCGTAATTGAACTTGGTAAGAATGTATAGTAATATATTATGAAATAAAAATCCAGATAATGGGACAAATAGTTTTAAAGAAGTTAAAGTTTAAAGTTAATAGGTATTAATCCTTTACTAAATCAATGAATTTAGTAATAACCATATATTTAAAAAGGAGATTTCAAAAACAAGACCGTTTATAAAAACCGTATTTTAATACAATAGTGAAGTGTTATCAAAATGAATATGGGGTTTTGAATTACGATTCATATTTATCTTAAGATAAGAACGTTGTTGATCATGGTCTGAGAGGTAATTAAAATACTCCAACTGGAACGACTTCAGGATTATCAAAGGATAGTATGAGTAGTGATAGTGGAGATGTTAAAGAAAATTATTTTGGGAAAATAATAGTGAAACGTTATTTGAAGAATTTGGATATATATATATATATATGATGGGATTCCGAGAAAAAAAGGAAATAAAGAGGGGCGTGAGAATGTGAAATGATATTTTCGTAGTGACGAAATAAAAAGGGGATTTTGTAATAATTGTTTTACAATGGTAGCAAATTAATCTCGTAATTGTAGATGGTACGAAATGTGATGGTAAATGTTTTAAAGGATAATAACGAGAAATGGGATAAGTTTTTAAGGATATTCTTTTAAGTATTTTAATAGAATAAATTTAGAATATTTATAAATATGAAAACTAATATATTTATCTTTAATATTACAACTGATATATTATTTTAATGTCCAAGTGATGTTGTGGAATACACCAATGGATTTATTTTGTTTTTATGATTGTTTATTTTGATAGTTAAATAACCAACTATCAAAATCATGCCCAATGCGCTGTTGGTACGGAAAGACCGGGACATAATTTATATTCGAAAACCATTCTGAACCAGCAAATACATAAAAGATGCTGATTGAAGATGGAGCAGTTGAAGACCATGGATCTTCATAAGCGGAATGACTACTTGATAAATTTCTCTGATGTTGCAACCAGAGATATTTTGATAGTTATTCGGTCGTGGTTGAAATCTATGGATTGCCAGGACTACTTGCTACTGGTCTATAGGGTGATTCTTAGGATGAGGTAGGAGAGTCCCTTCGGTTCATCCTGTTCCTGGATGACTTGTATAGACGAATGTCTGACAAAGTATTTCCAAAGGACCACGTACGTTGATTTCTTCAAACGTATCATAGTTGGGTAGCTCCCAACTAGAGTATTTTTGTAGACGTCAATTAGTGATATCTGATGGATCTGACGATGTGGCAATCAAAGTGAATGGTGGCCAGATATTCAGAAAATGAAATTTAACCTCAAGCCTCATCAACCAGGAAATGAAAAAAATCGGGCCGGCAACATGACTATGTGGGTCGCTCCCATTAGGGTGTATAATCACCTATCTAGATAAATTCCTATCGCTTCTTTAACCTATTTTCGATGCTGTCCCTTTTCGTGACGGTGGGTAGCTAGCTACCGTTGGTGATATACATTCGATACACTCAAGCGAAATGAGTGGTCGGTCATGCGTGGGCCGAGTTGCAAGACGTTCTTGTTGAACCCAGTGTATTTGCCTCTAGAGATACACTATCGGTAGGTGGTTCCATACCTTGTCAAAGTCGGAATCCAATCCCCAATAAACACCGGCGGTTTTGTTTGTATACTATTATGTGGAGCATGAGATGGAAACGTTCTGCTAGATTCTATTTATTTGTATTTGGACACTATTATAATATCAGAGAAGTATTGATTTCCAAAACTGTTTTGGGTTATCGTAAGGTAAAAACCGTCTGTATTTATGTGTGGATTGATCTTACGATTATCCTTTTCTTTCAGAAAGGAATTTGAACTTTAAAATCAAGTCGTGTGATACTTTAAAACTTAAGGGGTTTTCTCATTCTGGTTCACTGCTCGGGTTAGCCCGGGTCCGCAGGTTCAGATTGTAGAATGCTATGAAATCTAAAGATGTGTTGGAGAAGTTCAGACGTATGGTATTATTCAGTATTTTCCGCTGTGTGATGTATATGAGGACAAATTATTATAACTGTCCCAGTGCGTATTGATGTATTCTGATGACTGTAAGTATATTTTCAAGCTCTCAATAAAGATTTATTTCAATATTATATTTTGTTCCGCTGCGATGTGAGACTCTGTGTTGTGTTGGATCTTCTTCTTCTATTCTAATATTTCTTTCTTTCTTATTTCACCTTCTAAATTCTTTCTAATAACTATCTGGTGGTTTCGATACTTGAATTTTTGGCAAGTAATGCGGGATTATGTATTATTGTCAGAATTCGGGGCTCGAATTCTTACCGGGTGGTTACAGTGGTATAGAGCTATTGGTTTAGTAATAACCTTGGCTCTGTGGCGTGACTCGGTAGAGATGGGGTTAGTAATAACTTAGATCGAGTTGAGTGTATATATATGAGAGCGTATTTGTAGATTTTATATAAAAATGTTTTGTATTGTGTTGTTTAATCAGTTCAAGTGTTGAGAAGCATTAGACTGGGAATGTACACAATATTGTTGTGTTAATAGGGTAAATGAAATAATTTTACCCAAATTATATTTTTATAGAAAAGAAATAATTTTATTACATTATTGAGATATTGTGGTTTGGTTAATATATTTGAGTAGAATTTAAATGGAAATTTGAATCTGAATGGTTAATATAACCAAGAATTTCATATATATAGTTGTGAATGAGAGTTTTAGTATGAAATTGAAAATCAGAATTTAACTTAAGATAAGTTAAAACAGAATAAATTAACGTGATGGTGTTTAAACTAGAATTAGAATTGAGGATATAAGAAGAATTGAGGATATAAGTCTTGAGCTTATCAGAATAAATTTCTCATCCATGAATACTATGGTCACTATCTGCTTTAAACAGATGTCATATCTTCATCTTTATTTGTTCGCATATATCACGACATGAAGCTGAGCAATAAGGAACTTGGAAGAAAGACAAACATAAATAAGAAAATGCTTATGGAAAAAGAAACAATAAACTAAAACATTAAGATGTATCATCTTTCTATTTAGAAAAAATGGATATCCGAAGAATTAAAAATAGCTGTTAAATTCAGTCAAAAATGAAAATGATCAAAAGAAATTAAATTACCTGCAACCATCTAGAGTTGCAACTTGCAACATGTGGATGACTTCATTAGATTAAGTGAATATGGAAAATCGTTTTATCTGGCAGAAGTGCATATGGTCAAGAAAACATAATACATTTGTCCAGGCACCTAAACTGTAACACCCCACACCCGCTAAGGTCACTCACTAAGGGAATGCCTTAACTTCGGTGGAGTATTTTAAGTGAATATAGAACAAAAAAATTACAACAAGACAGATATAAGTAATACTTGAAATTTAAAACATCATTTCATTGCAGCAGAAGGTAAACATGTTTGGTTACATATCAAAAACCAACAAGTGTCAAGTACAAAATATCCATCTCGATAAAAACATAAGTACATAATCCCACTACATACTAATAGCCATAATAGAAAAGATAAGCTGGGCTTTACATCAACGGTCCAAGCTCCAAAAGATAGATAAAGCAATCTGATCAAAGCCCACTAGTGCTAGGCCCACTCTGAGAACCTGAGGGTTGGGAAAAAGATAAAAACAACGGGGTCTGACATAAGTCTGAGCGAGTCCTATAGCTTTAACAATACAATCATTAAAGTAATTAGGGTATGATATAAACTTGGTATGGTAACGACTGGGGATAAATGACTACACTAAGCAGCCAACTAGACATAGGAAGAACGAAGATAACGGTAAAGACGCATCTACCCACCCAAGGATAATTACTAAACTGCACCACACCAGTCATTCCTAACTTAAAGGTTGATCCCACCCAAGGACTTAGAAAATTTAACTAGTAGTTTCGTGTACCCCTAGCTGACTACATAGGTGCCGTCTGCCCCTATCTCCACTAGGTGTACCCACTACTCCCCATGCGATCGGCTCCCTAACGTAGATACCCGTGCTGGCCCCACAGTGGGGTGTATCACTCCCCAAAGTGGCAACCCAATACTATCAACGGTGCACAGCTTATACCTACACGATGCAACAACGTCTTACCTACCAGCCCGGGTCCACACACGCATATGAAACCCGTTGGACTTGCGTTGCCACCGCTAACCCGTTTTGGCCTCTTATAGTCAAGCCCAGTACGCGTGTCCCGTCCTCGACATGGGTCGAGCCCACAAAGATACGTTTTGGGTTACTGGTTGAAATGGGCCCCCACAAGCTACCACCTAAGCTTGTCCCTTTTTCTAGTGCATCCCACTTAACCCTTTAATCATGTTTAATTACATGTTTCCACTTGGTTAAGTATTCTAATCGTATTTTCTATTGCCATCCAAGGCAACCCACTAAATTTCCACATGCCACCCAAGGCACTTACTTGATTTCCACATGCCACCCAAGGCACCACTTAACCCCTCATGCCCCACTACATGCTTATCTGGTTAAGTGTTTCTTAATTGATTAAGAACGTAACCTTTGTAAAGACCTCTCACATTAGACTGTCTTTTATGGCAGCTGGATTTGCCGGTCGGGTCCGGGCAGCCTTACGCCATAACAGAGTCTAACCTCATGTCTTTACACTTGTCACGTATTTAGTTTATGCCTAAGACCTCTCACATTGGGCCAATCATTTGTAGCCGCTGGATTTGTCGGTCGGGTCCGGGCAGTCTTATGCTACAAAAGGGTCCAACCTCGTGTCTTAGTCGATTAATTACACCTAATTAATCACCCCCATATTTTGAATTAATTTTCCCTAATTAATTCCAATTTGATGATGTACATAATTGACTCAATTATGTTCATCCACTTATGGTATGCAACATCATACCAATTTCACCACAATTTTGTTAACATGAATATTAACCCCATCGTTCCCCACGTAATACGCTAACATGACATACTTAAAAGGGAAGATTCATCACAAATACAATGGGTTCAACTTAGCATAACATTAGCATCAACATGGGTTTTAAAGGTGTCAACTTGCATATATGTCCATAGCATCAAACCCAACTAGCATAAATAATCAACCCAAACTTGCATGAATCACATATGTCATAAAGAGGGTAACTTGCATAGATGTTCATGTCATAGACCTATCATAAAGGGATAAACTTGCATACATGTCATAGGTCTAAAAAGGGATGAACTTGCATATGTTACTCATATCATAAAAAGGGGTAAACATGCATATATATGCATGACATACAAAGGGGTAAACTTGCATATGTATGCATATCATACAAAGGTGTAAACTTGCACATGTTACTTGCATATAATCAAACACCAACCTTGCATAACATGTCATATATGAACTTGCATATAATCAAACACCAAACTTGCATAACATGTCATATATGAACTTGCATATAATCAAACACCAAACTTGCATAACATGTTGTCATAATGGATCAATGTTTATCATAGTGATTTGCATAACTAGCATCATGAACATATAGCATAAAACTTGCATAACTAGCATCATGAGCACATAGCATAAAACTTGCATAACTAACATCATGAGCACATAGCATATGATAACATAACTTGCATTGATCCACATTCATAACCATAACCTCATTACATCCTATCATAATTAGTTTAGCAATTGCTTGCTAAAGGCATAGAAACTCACAACTTGTTGATTAGCACTCCTATGAAGAAGATTAAGTTGCTAGAGTTGATTAGAAGTTGATTTGAGAAGCTATCTTCCTCTCTAATTTGTGGAGGCTCTTTCTAAGTTGCATTTCTACGGCATAACGACGTTGTATCTATTTTTAGTATGGATTAGGGTAGTCTTAGGGTGTATTTATAGATTTAGGATGTAGTTTAGGCCCTTAGATTAACCCTAGATTAGTTTAGAGCCGTCAGATTTCGTCACAAGCCACCAAACACAGCCCAAAACCTGACCAATTCACTCAAATGGTGCACCAGGCAAAACTGCCCGGCCACCTGTGTCGACTCCCAAGTCGACAGGGCAGTCGACTTGGGTCCAGTCGTGTCGACTCCCAAGTCGACTCCCCAGTCGACTTGGGGTGGCTGGCGGGAATTTTCCCGCTTAGCCCGCCTGGCCTGATTTTTGAATTTTGAACTTGAAATTTAAATCTGTTTTGAACTTAGAATTTTCTGAAAACTTACATGGGCCATAACTGGGTCATACGGACTCCGATTTACAAAAACTCGGACTCTATTTCGCGTATTTTTCCGAGACGAACGCAATGGCATAGCCCGTTTCCCCTGATTCAGATCTTAAAATTTAATTCTGCCCTGATTTATATTATAACAAGTTATTCAACATACGGGGTGTTACATTCTCCCCTACTTAAAGGATTTCGTCCCCGAAATCTCTAAGTCAAGAAGAACGTATCCTACCAACCAAACAACCATCTACTAAACCATCAAACACTGGCATCCATTGTCCTTAAAATTTCTAATGATGTATGAACATATGCAAAAAGTGTGTGTATATGTTCCCTGTCTAATGCAAAATCAGGCGGTCTACTGATTCAGTTGACCTCCTTAATGCAAACCATGATAGTGCCATGCATCCAATATGTTTGCGAAAGAACCCTATCGACACATACTATTTCTACATGTGTGCACAACCATACACCAAAATGCATCATCCATATGATAACACAACCATTATACATCATTAATATAGCTACCTACACACAATTATATGCAATATGCAATATGAAGTGATTGAGCCGATCTAGTGTCTAAAGTGTGTGTATATGCATCCACGAGCAACCACTAGAAAACACTTGCATCCACACGCATCCATCAATCATAACATGTCTCAAACACATGTTTCAACCATAGGTTTACCCTATCTAAAGGTCAAAGGTACTAACGAGAGGACATACCAAAGATAAGATAAGTACTAGACAAACGATAAAGGAGAAGTTAAAAGACATACCCTCAAAAAGAAATGGGTACAGTGAACGCATCTTCGCTTCTGTCTCCCAAGTAGCGTTGCTCTCATCATCTCCCCATTGCAATTTGACTAGTTGAACCTCTCTATTTCTCAACTTCCTAATCTCTGACCCAAGGATGCGAGTAGGAGCTCGTCGAATCGTCGCATCATGCTCTACCTCCACTTCTCTAAGCAAGGTCGGCTCTACCACCTCTGCGGTCTCATGTAGGCACTTCCTCAAATGTGACACATGGAATACGTCATGTACACCACTAAGTCTCTCGGATAAATCCACTCTATATGCCATCTGTCCAATCCTTTCCTTAATAGAAAACGGCCCTACAAACCTTGGTGCTAACTTCCCAATGGACCCAAAGCGAACAACATTCCGTAATGGGGATACTTTGACAAAGACCATGTCCCCAACATCAAACTCAAGATCTGTTCTCCTCTTATCCGCATAAGATTTCTGTCTGTCTTGCGCCGCTTTCATCCTTCTTCGAATCAAATCAATCTTTTCCGAAGTCTCTCTAACCATATCGGGCCCAAGCAAGATCTTATCCGTAGATTCCCACCAACATGTAGGTGACCGACAAGGCCTTCCATAAAGAGCTTCGAAAGGAGCCATACCAATACTAGACTGAAAGATGTTATTATACGCGAACTCCACCAATGGAAGATGCTCTTCCCATGTACCTCCAAAATCTAAGATACATAGCCTCAAAAGGTCTTCTAGAATACAATTCACCCTCTCGGTCTGGCCATCCGTCTGAGGATGATATGCGGTGCTCAAACACAACTGAGTCCCTACCGCCTCTTGCAAACTCTTCCAAAACTCGCTAGTGAAGATGGGATCTCGATCACTCACTATGCTAGAAGGTACACCATGCAATCGAACTATCCCTCGAAGGTAAACTGAAGCTAGCCATGGAGCAGTCCTCTTACTCTTCACGGGTATGAAATGGGCGCTCTTAGTAAGTCTGTCTACCACAACCCAAATTCCCGTATTACCCTTCCTCGATCTCGGTAACCCATCAATAAAATCCATCGAGACGCTATCCCACTTCCATTGCGGAACTTCCAATGGGTGAAGCAACCCACCGGGTTTCTTTTGCTCCGCTTTCACTTGTTGGCAAACCAAACATCTAGCGACATACTCGGCCACATCCTTTTTCATACCGGCCCAAAAGAAAACTCACTTCATGTCTTGGTACATCTTGTCCCCATCGGGATGAATGGTCATCTTCGAACGATGTGCATCATCAAGTATAGCCTTCCTCAAACCCTCATCTTGCGGTACACAAAGTCTATCGTCTCTACGCAACCACCCCTTATCATCTAGGGTGTACCTACTCAAATGGCTGGACGACTCCCCCCTTATGAGACTCTTTACCAACTCAACCAACTGTGGGTCGTCCCGTTGTGCCTCGCCAATCCGTCCCAAAAGAGTAGGTCTGATCTCTAAGGATGCTAGCAAACCGGGTACAAAGTCAACGGAAGGTCTGAAATCAAACATCAAGTTAAATTCCAAGCTTCGTCGTTCCACGAACAATGGACTCAAGGACAACCTTTTTCTGCTTAGGCGTCTGCCACCACGTTACCCTTGCCAGGGGTATACGCTATCTCGAAATCATAGGATGCTAAGAACTCCATCCACCTTTGCTGTCTTAAGTTCAAATCCTTCTGAGAAAACAAGTACTTCAATGATTTGTGGT
This sequence comes from Allium sativum, assembly GCA_030737875.1. NCBI lineage: Eukaryota > Viridiplantae > Streptophyta > Magnoliopsida > Asparagales > Amaryllidaceae > Allium > Allium sativum. Next base: position 530,547,674 of record CM060916.1, read on the forward strand.
CAGTGAACAATTCGAACCTCTCACCAAGAAGATAATGGCGCCAAGACTTAAGCGCAAAAACAATAGCGGCCAACTCTAGATCATGTGTAGGGTAATTTTTCTCATTCTTTCTCAACTGCCTTCCCCCATAGGCTATTACCCTTCCCTCTTGCATTAAGACTGCGCCTAGTCCTGTCCCACAAGCATCGGTATAAACAACAAATGGCTTGCTCCCATCTGGCAACACTAAGACTGGAGCTATGGTTAAAGCTCTCATTAACCGTTGGAACGCATCATCACAATCTACGTCCCATGTGAAAACTAGATTCTTCTTCGTCAAGCGAGTTAATGGGGCTGATATCTTCGCGAAGTCCTTGATAAACTTCCTATAGTAGCCAGCCAACCCCAAGAAACTCCTCACCTCGGTAGCATTCTTCGGAACCTTCCAATCTTGGATGGACACTACCTTCGCGGGATCCACAGCTATCCCTTCTTTGGAGACCACGTGCCCTAAGAACCGCACTTCCTTCCTCAAAAAGTGACATTTAGAGAATTTAGCCTTAAGGCTATGCGCTCGAAGAGTCTCCAACACTTCCCTAAGATGTAGGGCATGCTCTTCTTCACTCTTAGAAAAGACCAAGATGTCATCCACAAAGACCACCACGAACTTATTAAGGTACTCCCTGAACACCCTAGTCATCAAATCAACAAAGTATGCAGGTGCATTCGTCAAACCAAAGGGTATCACCAGCCACTCATAAAAACCATCCGGAGTCCTAAAGGCAGTCTTGTCTATGCTATCCTCAGCCACTCTCAACTGATGAAACCCCGTGGCTAAGTCCAACTGCGAAAACACTGAGGCGCCAACCAACTGATCAAAGAGATCATCAATCCTCGGCAATGGGTGTCTATTCTTCTTTGTAAGCTTGTTGAGTTCTCTATTGTCTACACAAAGTCTGAGAGACCCATCCGCCTTCGTGGCAAAAACCACTGGAGCACCCCACGCCGATATACTTCGTCTTATGAACCCCTTCTCAAGCAACTCCCCTACTTGCTTATGGAGTTCCCTCCTCTCATGAGGAGCCATGTGGCGCACTGGCAAAGATACTGGCTTAGCATTGTCCACCAGATATATTCGGAAGTCTATCTCCCGCTTCAGAGGTAAGCCCTTCACCTCCTCAAACACATCCGAGTATTCCCGGACCACTCTAACAGATCTCAAACTCTCGACCGAAGCGTCAAGCGATTCAAGATAACTTAGCATAACAGAATTCATGGGATTACAAGAGATCTCGAGAGTGTTTCCTAAGCGGGTCATGAGCCTAACAACTCTCCTTTCGCAATCAAGAACGACACCATTACTGGATAACCATTCCATGCCCAAAATTAACCCATAGCCCGTGAAGCCCAAAACAAAAGCATCACATCTAAACTCAACGCTAAGTATAGAAATCTTCAAACCCAAACATATCATGGACAAATAAGTGGAGCCCCCAATTGGGTTTGAAACAACCAAGGGATCATCTACTAGACTGGTGTCTAAGTGCAGTGACTCAACTAATGATGATGAGATAAACGAATGCGATGCGACAGAGTCGAATAAAGTACGGACAGGATGATCAAACAGAAAAACCAGACTTTCAACGGAAATAGTTCTACCTCTTTCCTGAATCGGTGGAACCGCGAGAGCCTGAACTTGCCCCCTTGCCTGACCTGGTGCCATAAGAGCCTGCACCTGTCCTCCTGAGGTAGATCCCGTCCTCTGCCCCTTCTTAGGGCAGTCCTTCACTAGATGCCCTGCTTCGCCACAGTGGAAGCAGCTAGTCTTTTTCTTCTTCCGACAATCTTTGCTTAGGTGGCCTGGTGTCCCACAATTGAAGCACTTCTTCTTTCCCTTGCCACCGTTGCCTTTCCCACCCTTGTTTTGCTGTTGAGATCTCTTCTGATCTTCTTTCTTCTCGGGTGCCTTATTAGCATTGGGACCCTTCTCTTCCTCATGCATAAGTGCCATGTCTACTAGCTTCTCAAAGGTGGCCCCCATAGGGATGTGAGTCATAGCCAATCCATGCATCGGTTCATTCAAGCCTTTAACGAACCTCAAAGCCTTCTTCTCCGGTGTATTCACCATGTCTATGCCAAACCTCGCCAACTGATTAAACTTGTTGACATATTCCTTCACTGATAGGTTTCCTTGCTTTAGTGTCAAGAACCTTTCCATATACATATTTTCTTCCGCCCTTGAGAGAAACTTTGCCACAAACCTTTGTCTGAAATCCGCCCAAGAGTCAACAGGGCGCTCTCCATTAGTGACCTCCCACCAGAACGAGGCCTCTCCCTTCATTAACCAAGCAACTAACTTGACTTTCTTTCCTTCTTCCATCTCAAAGATGTCTATCAACTCTTCCGTCTCCTTAAGCCAATCCCTAGCTTCCACAAAAGTTTCTGATCCTTGAAAAGGTTTCCCTCCCATAGCCTTAAATTCCTTACAAGTCTTAGCAAAAGTATCCGCGCGAGGAGGAGGAGGGGGAGGAAGATCGGGTGCAACTGATGGTGGAGGAACATTTGCTGGACCCGCAGCGGCGGCCCTAGCCTCCATCAATCTCCTATACCATACTGGTATCGCTACACCCTCCGGAAAGTTAAGATCTTCAGCTATGCTGAAACGAAAAAGGAAAGATTCAAAACGGAGAATTCGAAAGATAAAGATATGGCTATTGGGGATTATGCTTTTCTTTCAAAAAAATTTCTCTTAAAAGACATGTTTTTGAAAATACTCCTTCGAAAATGTTTTTAGAAAAATAGTTTTTCTAAAAGTTTTATCTGTTCTGGTAACCTTCAGCTCTGATACCACGTGTAACACCCCACACCCGCTAAGGTCACTCACTAAGGGAATGCCTTAACTTCGGTGGAGTATTTTAAGTGAATATAGAAAAGAAAAATTACAACAAGACAGATATAAGTAATACTTGAAATTTAAAACATCATTTCATTGCAGTAGAAGGTAAACATGTTTGGTTACATATCAAAAACCAACAAGAGTCAAGTACAAAATATCCATCTCGATAAAAACATAAGTACATAATCCCACTACATACTAATAGCCATAATAGAAAAGATAAGCTGGGCTTTACATCAACGGTCCGAGCTCCAAAAGATAGATAAAGCAATCTGATCAAAGCCCACTAGTGCTAGGCCCACTCTGAGAACCTAAGGGTTGGGAAAAAGATAAAAACAACGGGGTCAGACATAAGTCTGAGCGAGTCCTATAGCTTTAACAATACAATCATTAAAGTAATTAGGGTATGATATAAACTTGGTACGGTAACGAGTGGGGATAAATGACTACACTAAGCAGCCAACTAGACATAGGAAGAACGAAGATAACGGTAAAGACGCATCTACCCACCCAAGGATAATTACTAAACTGCACCACACCAATCATTCCTAACTTAAAGGTTGATCCCACCCAAGGACTTAGAAAATTTAACTAATAGTTTCGTGTACCCCTAGCTGACCACATAGGTGCCGTCTGCCCCTATCTCCACTAGGTGTACCCACTACTCCTCATGCGATCGGCTCCCTAACGTAGATACCCGTGCTGGCCCCACAGTGGGGTGTATCACTCCCCAAAGTGGTAACCCGATACTATCAACGGTGCACGGCTTATACCTACACGATGCAACAACGTCTTACCTACCAGCCCGGGTCCACACACGCATATGAAACCCGTTGGACTTGCGTTGCCACCGCTAACCCGTTTTGGCCTCTTATAGTCAAGCCCAGTACGCGTGTCCCGTCCTCGACATGGGTCGAGCCCACAAAGATATGTTTTGGGTTACTGGTTGAAATGGGCCCCCACAAGCTACCCACCTAAGCTTGTCCCTTTTTCTAGTGCATCCCACTTAACCCTTTAATCATGTTTAATTACATGTTTCCACTTGGTTAAGTATTCTAATCGTATTTTCTATTGCCATCCAAGGCAACCCACTAAATTTCCACATGCCACCCAAGGCACTTACTTGATTTCCACATGCCACCCAAGGCACCCACTTAACCCCTCATGCCCCACTACATGCTTATCTGGTTAAGTGTTTCTTAATTGATTAAGAACGTAACCTTTGTAAAGACCTCTCATATTAGACTGTCTTTTATGGCAGCTGGATTTGCCGGTCGGGTCCGGGCAGCCTTACGCCATAACAGAGTCTAACCTCATGTCTTTACACTTGTCACGTATTTAGTTTATGCCTAAGACCTCTCACATTGGGCCAATCATTTGTAGCCGCTGGATTTGCCGGTCGGGTCCGGGCAGTCTTATGCTACAAAAGGGTCCAACCTCGTGTCTTAGTCGATTAATTACACCTAATTATTCACCCCCATATTTTGAATTAATTTTCCCTAATTAATTCCAATTTGATGATGTACATAATTGACTCAATTATGTTCATCCACTTATGGTATGCAACATCATACCAATTTCACCACAATTTTGTTAACATGAATATTAACCCCATCGTTCCCCACGTAATACGCTAACATGACATACTTAAAAGGGAAGATTCATCACAAATACAATGGGTTCAACTTAGCATAACATTAGCATCAACATGGGTTTTAAAGGTGTCAACTTGCATATATGACCATAGCATCAAACCCAACTAGCATAAATAATCAACCCAAACTTGCATGAATCACATATGTCATAAAGAGGGTAACTTGCATAGATGTTCATGTCATAGACCTATCATAAAGGGATAAACTTGCATACATGTCATAGGTCTAAAAAGGGATGAACTTGCATATGTTACTCATATCATAAAAAGGGGTAAACATGCATATATATGCATGACATACAAAGGGGTAAACTTGCATATGTATGCATATCATACAAAGGTGTAAACTTGCACATGTTACTTGCATATAATCAAACACCAACCTTGCATAACATGTCATATATGAACTTGCATATAATCAAACACCAAACTTGCATAACATGTCATATATGAACTTGCATATAATCAAACACCAAACTTGCATAACATGTTGTCATAATGGATCAATGTTTATCATAGTGATTTGCATAACTAGCATCATGAACATATAGCATAAAACTTGCATAACTAGCATCATGAGCACATAGCATAAAACTTGCATAACTAACATCATGAGCACATAGCATATGATAACATAACTTGCATTGATCCACATTCATAACCATAACCTCATTACATCCTATCATAATTAGTTTAGCAATTGCTTGCTAAAGGCATAGAAACTCACAACTTGTTGATTAGCACTCCTATGAAGAAGATTAAGTTGCTAGAGTTGATTAGAAGTTGATTTGAGAAGCTATCTTCCTCTCTAATTTGTGGAGGCTCCTTCTAAGTTGCATTTTGACGGAATGACGACGTTGTATCTATTTTTAGTATGGATTAGGGTAGTCTTAGGGTGTATTTATAGATTTAGGATGTAGATTAAGCCCTTAGATTAACCCTAGATTAGTTTAGAGCCGTCAGATTTCGTCACAAGCCACCAAACACAGCCCAAAACCTGACCAATTCACTCAAATGGTGCACCAGGCAAAACTGCCCGGCCACCTGTGTCGACTCCCAAGTCGACAGGGCAGTCGACTTGGGTCCAGTCGTGTCGACTCCCAAGTCGACTCCCCAGTCGACTTGGGGTGGCTGGCGGGAATTTTCCCGCTTAGCCCGCCTAGCCTGATTTTTGAATTTTGAACTTGAAATTTAAATCTGTTTTGAACTTAGAATTTTCTGAAAACTTACATGGGCCATAACTGGGTCATACGGACTCCGATTTACAAAAACTCGGACTCTATTTCGCGTATTTTTCCGAGACGAACGCAATGGCATAGCCCGTTTCCCCTTATTCAGATCTTAAAATTTAATTCTACCCTGATTTATATTATAACAAGTTATTCAACATACAGGGTGTTACATAAACATACAGCATGGACAACTAACATGAACAGCTTGTCTATTCTATTTACATCCTCATAGTAACCAAAATCAGATCTGAATAAAAGAAGATAAGGGTTTGGAATACAATAATATCCAATCTAAATCTATTTTATTTTATCTTTGAAAGTTCAATGCTTCATGGTTGCATATTATATACTTCTTTTTTGGAGTTTGGACATTGAAGCGTGCCAGCTTTCTTTTGTTTTCAACTTGTGAATTTTCAACTAGGACCAAACATTACTGTTACTTAATGTTATGCAATATAGAAAGAGTATGGCTACGAAACAAATTCTAATAACAACTCTTACTTACCCGGAACAAACGTTTTCTTGAAACATAGACTACTTTATTTTTCTGTATTTATTATAGGTATTGTAATATATGATTGTTTGCAAATTCATCTCCTTTTTCCTAAATGCCTTATGGTGTTCAGATTCTTGGTTATCTCTAAACCTATATCATACACATGGATCAGTTACATAGGAAGAAGTTACAACTTGTACTAAAGAGTTAAAAACTTTAAAACGATAAATAGAGAATTTATGCTGAAAAATGTGGATGCGTATCATTGTATTCCTGATGTGAAAAAAATAAATAAGAGATGAGAAGGTACAGATTAAATAACCAATGAAAAACATTACTGCTAGGATTGAAAACCGTCAGATTTGTTGTGATTACTTAATCAAATAGCCAATGAAAAGCAACAAAACATAAATTAAATTTTAAAGTGATCAATGTCAATCCTTTTAATCTTCCCTTATCTTCACATGGTCCACATGTAAAAACAATTATATCAGAAAATAGACATCTTCCCTTAATGTAGCATTTAAAAGCATTATATGGCCTGCATTACTTTATAAAATATCAAATTAGTTCAATATAATGCATTGAAACATGAATACTTTATTTGCGTAAAAAAAAGGATCAGGCAGCTGTTACATTTAGAACATATTATTATGTACCACTTAATTATATGTTCCATGCTATGGGAGTTCCAGTTGGATCAAAATAAATATAGTTTAAAGCTTTGAAGTATGAACAAAGAAACATTTTTTTTACATGCAATAGGTTTTCTTTACTTCTTGGTTTCATGAAGGCTAGCACTTGAATGTTGACTTGTTTTGTATGTTTGGATATTTGTGGCGTTAACTTCTAACATGGCATAGATGGGAAGGAAGGGTGAAGTCAGGCTAAAGCATAGTATAGTATCATCATACATACTTGATATAATCATAGTGAACTTGGTTTGTGATATAGAAGTATCCAGTTATTAATATTTCATAGTGACCTTCAATTCAAGCTAAGAAAGGAAACATAAATTGCATGACCCAAAACATCAATTCCTTGATAAACATGCGCCTTCCTTTTTAGAATGCATTTGTTCTAATATATGATGACCCAGTTTTGCTATATTTTTCTCAAGCAAGTATTCGTGTATATGTTAACCAAAGGATTAGCATAAGGTTAAAGAGGTGTGGTTGAAATAGTTTCGAGAAGTTTTTTACATGGAGTGAAAATATGGCTAATGAAATTATGCTTGTTTGTGTTATCAGGCCAAAGGATGATTTGTCGAGCATAGTAGTTTTATCAGGCCAAAAACCGAACCACATGGAGCAGATCACCATACAAAAGGTCTAAGAAATTTTAAAATGCAAAAGAACAAATTTACCTTATAAAATAGCTCTCCATGAAATCCACCAACTATACGTAAGTTGTTTATCACAGCCACTGTACTAAGTTGAGTCTAACGATCCTTCTAACAAATTTCCAAGTTCTTTCTGCATTTAATCTAATCAACATGGTGTTAGCCTAAAATTGTATCAGTAGATCATAACCACAAATATGTGAAACAAATAAGAAAATGAGGTGAAGGGTTAATAGAAAGAGTAAACTCAAGATGGGGCTAGATACTCTTTAGCCTTTTTGCTGACTACAACAACTCGCCAACTACTTACCGAAGCCATGTCTTATCAACCAATACAAAACAGTGAATTCAAATTTAAATTTCAAATTTCTATAAATCAAGCAATACAAAACAGTGAAGCACAATTAAGCTTGTATAAAAAAAATGTGAGCTGACAGCTTGTAACTCATATATTACAATGCATAAAAATGTATAGTGGCCCGGTGGCATAAATATGAATGTCAGGTGGATCCGTCCCTCAATTAACAGACCGAAACAATAATAATTCAATAGATATATAAGCAGACTTAGATAGCTTTGCAAATCAATTTGTAAGATCTTATCGCCATAATTAAGTGATCAAGATCCAAGTTTATAAACAGATGTCATAGAAATAAAACCCAATAGAAAGTTGTAACGGCGCGATTTTCGACCCTCCGAAAACCGTGTCATTATTGAAAGAAATTAGAAGATGAGATAGAAAAGATAGAACTAATAGAATAGAAGAATAAGAAGTTATCAGAAATCTCACAGCGGAATTTAAAAATACAAATACATTACATCATAGGGTCTGATACATCATAATACATCAACAACTTACAACATCATAGTACATTCACATAACAATACATCATGATATGGAAATACAAATCTAACTGGGTACATAGGTGTAGTTAAAACTACTAGACTTGTCCTGCAACTTGAACTTCGCGAGGATTCCATTTGCCAACCTGAATTACTTGCCTACTCATAATAATCATTATGAGTACCCAAGAGTTTAGGGAAAACACAGAAAATAAACTCCGGGTCAGTCAGGGGACTGGTGTGAGTAAACATAGTTAAAAAGATGTACACGGGGAAAAATAAGGGATATGGTGTTCCGTTATTAACAGATTCAATTACTTTAGAAATCTTAAGCCCAATCCATAACTACTATATGGAAAACGACCCTTGTATTTTAATATCAAAACGTTTGATATTTATGATAGTATTTATCAAATAAATAATCATCTAGTGAATCGCTTGCATCTCACGTTCACGTACATAGAAAAAATCTAAAACCGTCGAGCGCTTATTGGAAATTTGGTTTCTAACTGACAGGGTATGGGAGCACCCACCGATCAGTGTACTCTAGAGAAGATACACTGGGGTTCAACAAGAACGTCCTGCAACCCGGCCACACATGACCGTCCACTCATTTAGCTTGAGTGTAACGAATATATTACCACCTCCACGGTTGGGAATGACCCTTCCGATTACCGAAGTTACAGCAGTGAATATAGATTAAGAAACAAAAGGAATTACTCTAGATGGTGATAATATACCCTGCTTGGGTATGACCCAACTAGCCATGCTGCCTAGCCCAACTATTGTCTTTCTCGGGTTGTGAGGTTTTAAGTCACGTTACCGTTGACGGATTATTCTTCAACGTCTTTGAATATCACACCGTCCTATCTGACAGATCACTCATTTGTTTTCCACAAACATATTCTGGGTATAAGGCTAAAGAAACGAATTTCTTTGCCACCAACAAAATACACTTACGTAAAGTCGATGTGTAAAATCTGATCGATATACGTTGTCAGACATCCGACTGTTCGGATCTGTTCTGGGATTGAACAGACCGTAGATACTATTTTGAAATAGTCCTTGCATTCTTCATCTTTATCGATTTCGGTATACGTCGTATAAATCCGAGTCGAAGTGGAATGTAAATTCCGGACTCTTCGAAACGATGTACGAAATATCTTTTATAGTCGATAATTTATTTTCAGCTTAACTGTCTTTAATTCAGTTTGCACATCCTGTATTTATAATTATATATACAGTATAAAATTCTCAGGTTCACATCTGGATATCTTAAACATCATTTACAATTGTGTAGTTAAAGTGTGTGCGACGCACACAAGATGTTATACAGTTTTTATCACTATTTGGAAGTGTATAGAAAAAGCCCGTGCTACGCACACGGTGTTAAATCTTGCTTATCATCGACTGTCAGACGATGTTCTATACTCTGATTTGATTTGTCAAATATTTATTTCTTTTATTTAAACTTAAATGAATTGTTTTATAATTTATTTAAGTTAAATTATTTTTTAGAACTCATGTTCTAACTCGACGAACTTCTTCGAACAACTTCGATTCTCTGACCTCACTGTCATCTTTACTGTTTCACTTGTTTATGCCATATTAAATAAAAACTCTATTTTTATTTAAATAATTAATTACTGATTAATTACCTCTAATTATTTAATTAAATTAAAATTGATTTAATTTAATTATTGTCTTTTGAAAACGATTCTTGTTTGGACTTGCCTTGCTAACTCCGGTGTTGCCAAACTCTCGTGCCCTGGTGTTGATCACTTCGAAAAACGTTGCCAAACCCATGTTGCCAGACCTTCGTGCCAAGCCTTCGATCCCCCTCAAAAACATGGTGATCCACCGATGGATCACTCGAAAATCACCGTGCCAAGTCTTCCCCTTTTCTTCTCCATTTTGCCATCGACTTCCTGTGCAAACGTGCACAGCTGTGCACGTGCACCACCTTCCCCGCCACCAGATCAACGTCGAACCTCCACCCACAAACTCCACTTCATCCACCGATCATCTCTGACGCCTTGCCACCACCCATCGTCACCTCCACCTCGATTTCACCCCCTCACCGCAACTTCCAGTACACAGTTCAAAAAGTACACCACCTACATCGAGCTCGCACCACCACCTCCGACCACCTGAACACTTCGCACCGCCGCCACCAGCTCCGCCAAGTCTCGACGCTGCTCCACGCCCAATTCTGGCCAACTCGCACCACCGTGGGTCCCCCCACGTCGTCGCCAAACCGATGAACCCATTTTTGCTTTCAAAACCTAAATCGAGTTCGTTAGCTCAAATCACTTGATGGAAAAATCATTGGGTATTTTTCTCGAGTTCCCCGATGTGTGCAACTCCTCCACGCTCCACGATTTGGTCACCACCTTCGTCGTTCGCCGGAATTTGGTCAACATGTCATTTTCGGCCATCTCAAGCTTTCTCCCTCATCCCAACGTTTAAAATCGTGAAACCACTTTTAAAAATCATCATTTTGTTTGTTGATTACATTCATATCTCTGTAATTCAATTCTACGATGTTTGAATTTTCGGGCTGAAATGTTGATACAGAGAATCATCTGTTTCCTTGCATTCTTGGTTTCAAAACATATATAGTTGATCCTTTATTCTTGCTATAATGTATATATATATATTCTTGTATACAAGGTAACTCATCAATACACTTGTATGGTTTGTGTTTTTAGATCATCAAGGTTTAGTTTCAAATAACAGAGTTGTGTTTTGACAGGAAACAAAACAACAGTATTTTCCTTGATCAAGATTAAGGTGATGAACTCCTTACTATTTTATAAACACTTGCATACATGGTTTACTGGTGATATATACATGGTGTTCTAGCATCTACAAGGTTGATAACAACATGATAGAACTTGCATTGACATATATGAACATGAAAGCACAAACTGTTTACACTAAAACATGAAATCAAACTTGAACTTAGTGAGGTTTACTCACTTGAAAAGCTTTCACAAATTTCTTGCTGTGGATGGTTTTTGTTTTCAGCAAAGTGTTCTTGTGTTTGTGAAAGACGATTTGCATGGATATGATGGTGTATTTATAGGCCAACTCTTCTCTTTAAACAATAGTTTTTCACTTATGCTTTTAATAGTAAAAACCCACGTCTTCTACCTACCCCTTTCTCTCTCATTTGAATGGTCTAAACATTATACATCATGTTTTTTTAAAGTACTTTCCACAAGAGATATTTCTACCAACGTCTCCTTGGTCTCTCCTAAGTACAAGACTATATGCTTTCATTAAATGCTCCCCTTGCTTGCATTAAATGCTCTCAATACTTACCATCAGAAAACTTAAGAGAAAATAGTTTTCCTCTTTGATATTTTGTTTGTCTTCATTTTTAGTTCAGCCGCAAGTAATAGTGTAGGGATTAGGTGATGATTAAATTCAAATCTATTTCTAAATGATGGGATTTTGGACTTGATTTTGTTTAAAGGTTGGACTATACTTCTTGCAAATGAACTTGGTGTATATATATACTTATATATATACTTAGGTCGTAGCATATGTATATAGAAATATATATATATATATGCCTATACTTTTCATGCTATACTTATATATATAAATATATAAATATATAGGTGTTAATCTCATTACTTGTTCGCTTAGTATATGACAACTTATACATGTTAGTTGTAAAATAGGAATTTCCACACTTATTTCATGTTGCTAGCTTCCCTACACTTCATAATGTTATAAAATGTGCCGCCATTATTTCTTAAGTTGTTAAAACATTTAGTTAATATATCCTGTGTATATTAAGTTATAGTGTAAATCATATATGTATATACATACATATAAGTGATTATACATATTTAAATTGGTCGAGTCTTCTAGATACATTTTAATTTCCTTATTAAAATGAATATCAGGTGCTTGAAAAATCCAGCCATTACAGACTACCCCACTTAAAAGAATTTCGCCCCGAAATTACATAAGAAAGATAGAAAGTTTCCAAAAGAAAATATTTCATAAACTGGTTGCTTTAGTACACATACACATACGACTAGTTTTATACTATCACTAGTCTCGATACATACAATAATACTTGACTACTCAAGTTCTAAACTGCCCCAAAATATACATACGTAACTATCCTCCTCGAGTCCCTGTCCTACTACTCGTCGTCAGAGATATCTATTATCTCTACGACCTCCTCGTCATCAGATATATTAAGGACCTCAACTACGTCCTCTGCATCAGTCTCCTCCTCGTCATCCTCTATATAAATCAGGCCCACTGGTGGTATTAAATATAGCCTCACCACGGGATATCCATACTCCCCGAATACTTGTACTCCTCCTCCTGCCATGCGAAACTCGACGAGAACTTGTTCCAATCTATTCCATATCGCTGTCCTTTGGGCTACTTGCTCTTCTTGCTGGTTTCCCGTAGCAATGACTGGGGTTCCCGGCACAACTTGGTCTTCTTCCTCCTCATATTCTTCTTCATATTCTTCCTCATATTCTTCTTCATATTCTTCCTCATATTCTTCTTCTTCTTCGCCACCCTCATCTCCTTCACCATATCCGTCAACACTTCCACCTTCTTCTATCGCTTCATCCTCATCAGTAAAGTCTTGGTGTCCTCCATTTTGTTCCATTGGTTCGTTCCTGCCCAGCACTGATCCTTCTGATGATATGTGTGTACCTTCGTCGTCGATGGGTGATCTCTCTCGGTTTTTGTCGGAATCTCCTACCCTTTGTCTCTTTGCATGTAGCATAAGGAACTGGAGTGGTGTCACCCTCTTTCTTGCTGTGGCCTTCCATATTGGTGCCATATTTTAACCATACCCAAGTAAATCATACCTAACCCATAGGAAAATCTGGGTATAATTTCTTTATCTGCTTCTCGGTCTCCCACGTACAGTCTTTCGGGTTTTCGCTCTACTGGATCTTTAGTAGCCTCACCACTTTGTTGCGAAGTTGCTTTCCCTCTCGGTCAATAATACTGAATGGATGTCTAATCACTGTCAAGTCTGGCTCAATCTCTATCTCTTGCTGAACAGAGGGTTCCAGAATTAATGATGGATTGTGCATACATTTTCTCAAGTGTGATACGTGAAATACGTTGTGAATTCCCGCCATATATTATGGTAATTCAACTTTATATGCTTGAAAACCAATTCTTTCTAAGACGCGGAAAGTTCCAACATACCTTGGTGCTAACTTTCCATATTTTCCAAATCTTACTACTCCCTTCATTGGTGAGATCTTCACGAAAACTAGATCTTCTATTTCGAATACTAAATCTCTTCGCCTTTGATCGGCATAACTTTTCTGGCGATCTTGGGCTTCTTTCATTCTCAGTTTCACTAATTCCACTTTCGCTGTCGCTTCTAGTATCATATCCGGACCAAGTACCAATTTGTTTCCGGACTCTACCCAACATGCTGGCGCTTTACAAGGTCTTCCATATAATGCTTCATATGGTGCCATCTGTATACTCGCCTGGTAACTGTTATTATATGAAAATTCTACTAGGTGTAAATGATCTTCCCACGATCCTCCAAAATCTAAAATACACGCCCTTAGAAGATCCACCAATATACGATTAACTCTTTCCGTCTGACCGTCCGTTTGAGGATGGTAAGCTGTACTGAAATTTAATCTCGTTCCCAACGTTCTCTGCAAAGCTTCCCAAAATCTACTTGTGAAAATGGTATCTCTGTCGCTTACAATGCTTGTTGGAATACCGTGCAGTCGTACTATCTCTTTCATGAATACTTCGGCTAATGTTATGGCAGTGCGCGTTGGTTTCACTGGAATAAAGTGCGCACTCTTAGTTAACCGATCTACGATTACCCAAATCCCTTCGTAGCCTCTCCTTGTTCTTGGCAAACCATCGATGAAGTCCATCGATATCATTTCCCACTTCCAGTTGGGAATCTCTAATGGTCATAATAGTCCAGCAGTCTTTTGATGGTCTCCCTTGACTTGCTGACAACATAGACATTCATTTACGAAAGTAATGATATCTTTATTCATTCCTGACAACCAGAATACTCATCTCATATCGTGATTCATTTTATGAATTCCTGGATGGATGCTCAACTTTGATGCATGGCATTCTTTTAAAACCTCCTGTCTTATCCCATCCACGTCAGGTACGCATAATCTGTCGTTTATTCTCAATACTCCTTGATTGTCCAACTCGAAGTCAGTCTCTTTTCCGTTTTTGACTCCTCGAATAATCTTTTCTAGTTTGGCATCCCTTTCCTGATTACTCATTATCCTTTCTTGGAGAGTCGGTGTGACTTCCAAAAGTGATAATATCGCATTTCTACTCAAGGCATCTGCCACTACGTTCGCTTTTCCCGGTGTATAAATGATATCTAAGTCATATGACGCAAGAAATTCCAACCACCGCTGTTGTCTCAGATTTAAATCTCTTTGCGTGAACAGATACTTTAATGGTTTATGATCGGTGAAAAGTTCGAATTTCCCCCCTAGCAGGTAATGTCTCCACATCTTCAATGCGAAAACGACTGCCAATAACTCCAAGTCGTGAGTTGCGTAATTCTTCTCGTGAATCTTTAACTGCCTACTTGCATATGCAATCACTTGTCCCTTCTGCATTAACACCGCTCCTACTCCTCTTACACAAGCATCGGTGTATACTGCAAATCCGCTCGTTCCATCGGGAACAGCTAATACTGGTGCTTCTGTTAATCTCTTCTTTAGTTCTTGAAACGATTTTTCACACTTTGGGTCCCATATAAACTTTTGGCCCTTCTTTGTTAACTTGGTCAGATGTGACGATATTTTGGAGTAGTCTCGGATAAATCTTCGATAGTATCCCGCCAGTCCTAGGAAACTACGAATATCTGTTGGTGTTTGAGGTTGTTTCCATAGTTGTACTGCATTTACTTTAACTGGGTCTACTGATATCCCATCTCCGTTTACTATGTGCCCCAAAAATCTCACTTCCGATTTCCAAAAGTGACATTTTGAAAACTTTGCCTTCAACACGTGCTTCCTTAGAGTTTCTAGCACTACTCTAAGATGACCACGGTGCTCTTCTTCGGTTTTTGAAAAGCTTAAGATATCGTCAATGAAAACGAGAACAAATTTATTAAGAATTTTCCTAAAAACTCTGTTCATCAGATCTACGAAGAAAGCTGGTGCGTTGGTTAATCCGAACGGCATAACCAACCACTCATAAAAGAAATCTGGGCCTCTGAATGCTGTTAAAGGAATACAATCTTCAGAGATTCTCAGTTGGTGAAATCCTGTTGCTAAATCCATTTGGGAGAATACCGTTGCTCCGTGCAATTGGTCGAAAAGGTCATCAATTCTAGGTAATGGATATCTATTTCGGATGGTTACTTTATTTAATTCTCGGTAGTCTACACACAGTCGTAAGGATCCATCCGACTTCACTACAAAAACCACCGCAGAGCCCCAACTAGAAAAACTTGGTCGGATTAAGCCTTTACTCAGCAAATCCCGAGTTTGTTTCTCTAATTCCTGAACTTCCTTGGGAGCCATCCGTCTCTTTGGTTGAATCATTTTTCTAGCTCCTGGGACTAAATCAATTCGGAATTCGATCTCTTGATGCGGAGGCAAACTTCCGACTTCCTCGAATACGTCCTTGAATTCTCTTACTACTTCCAAAGTGTCAAGACTTTCTTGAGGTGCTTCTAAAGCGTATAGAAAACTACAGGTGTGAATTCCCGGTTTCCCACAAGTTATTCTAGCTTTTCGCTCTAAGCTAGTTATAAGGGTTATGATTTCTTTATCACATTTTATCTTGGCTTGGAACTTGCTTAACCAGTCTAATCCAAGTATAAAATTTAAACTTTTGAAGTCTAGAACATAGAAGTCAAATCGAAAAGAGTGTGAGAGATATAAGAGAGTTATATCCTCACAACACATTTTAAGCTCAGTTTTTCCCCCTATGGGGTTTGATACGCAAATGGGGTTTGGTGATATAATTGGTTTAAGGTCAAACTGATCTATGGTTTCGGCTGAAATAAAACTGTGCGAAGCGCCCATATCAAATAAAACACGTAGGTAAATTCCATTAAACTGTAAAGTACCTTCTAGCACTCCCTTCCCTTTCACATTCTGAGAAGTAGACGGTTCATCTTTGATTGTAAAAACCCTAGGCTGTGGTGCCCTCTTCATCAATGGACAGTCTTTCACCATGTGTCCTGGTTGATGACAATTGAAACAGAGATTCTTCACTACCATCTCGTTCCTTTGATTCTGGTTCTGGTTCTGATTCTGTTGCTGAGGTTTCTGTTGCTGTCTTGGGTATTGCTGGGGTTTCTGTTGCTGCCTCGGGTATTGCTGGGGTTTCTGTTGCTGTTGTGGGTATTGCTGGGGTTTCTGGTTCCCCTTTTGTTTGCAGAATCGTGCAATGTGTCCCTTTTGTTTGCAGTTATGGCATAGGACATTTTTAAATCTACCTTCATGTGTCTGTTGTCCCGTCTTAGCTTGGCCCTGATTATCTTTCCAATCTGGGTTGATCTTTCTTTTCATGGCATTTCCCCCACTTGTCTCCCCAGTCTGGATCCTCGCTCCTGGTTTCTTTGCATCTAGTGCTTCATATCTAAGTGCTAGGTCTACTAGTTCCACAAATGGATCCTTCAAATGTCCCATCATCCTTCCTTGCAGATTATCTCTAAGACCAGCAACAAACATCTCGTTCTTTTTCAAAAGAGTATTTATCAGCTCCGGTCCAAAGATTGAAAGTGCGTTGAACTGGTTTTCGTACTCAGCGATAGACATGCTTTCCTGCTTTAAGTCAATGAAGTCCCGGTACATCCTTGTCCTTCCAGTAGCAAGTAGATACTGACCTTCAAAAGCTTCTTTGAACATGGGCCAAGTAAAGTTTTCCTCAGGAGTGTTAGCAGTCTGGGCATCCCACCATATTGCTGCGGCTCCTTCCAAATTCCATGAAGCTAAGAGACGCTTATGCTCGTCATCCAACCTCAGTCCTTTAAAGATCTTCTCACATGACCTAATCCATGCTTGGACTCCGACCAGTGATTCAGTACCTCTGAAAATCTTTCCTCCCAGAGTTGTGTAATTCTTACAGACCATAGCAAAGTTAGGCTGAGTTGGTGCTCGGATTACTTCAGTAGTATCCACTTGGGTCTGGTTAACAGTGTGTCCGTTTGTCGTAGTTGCTCCGCTTGTTCCTCGGCCTCTTCCTCCACGAGAACTCATTTTCAACTCCCTGAGTACACGGATTGAAATTTTATGACTCATCGGAAAAATATGTCAAGGGATTACCTAAGTAACTACGATCTACCTATACTAAAATATAGTTTTTAGTAAAATACGCTCTCTCACTATTTTTAAGCCTAAATGTTTCCGAAGAACATAGGCTCTGATACCAACTGTAACGGCGCGATTTTCGACCCTCCGAAAACCGTGTCATTATTGAAAGAAATTAGAAGATGAGATAGAAAAGATAGAACTAATAGAATAGAAGAATAAGAAGTTATCAGAAATCTCACAGCGGAATTTAAAAATACAAATACATTACATCATAGGGTCTGATACATCATAATACATCAACAACTTACAACATCATAGTACATTCACATAATAATACATCATGATATGGAAATACAAATCTAACTGGGTACGTAGGTGTAGTTAAAACTACTAGACTTGTCCTGCAACTTGAACTTCGCGAGGATTCCATTTGCCAACCTGAATTACTTGCCTACTCATAATAATCATTATGAGTACCCAAGAGTTTAGGGAAAACACAGAAAATAAACTCCGGGTCAGTCAGGGGACTGGTGTGAGTAAACATAGTTAAAAAGATGTACACGGGGAAAAATAAGGGATATGGTGTTCCGTTATTAACAGATTCAATTACTTTAGAAATCTTAAGCCCAATCCATAACTACTATATGGAAAACGACCCTTGTATTTTAATATCAAAACGTTTGATATTTATGATAGTATTTATCAAATAAATAATCATCTAGTGAATCGCTTGCATCTCACGTTCACGTACATAGAAAAAATCTAAAACCGTCGAGCGCTTATTGGAAATTTGGTTTCTAACTGACAGGGTATGGGAGCACCCACCGATCAGTGTACTCTAGAGAAGATACACTGGGGTTCAACAAGAACGTCCTGCAACCCGGCCACACATGACCGTCCACTCATTTAGCTTGAGTGTAACGAATATATTACCACCTCCACGGTTGGGAATGACCCTTCCGATTACCGAAGTTACAGCAGTGAATATAGATTAAGAAACAAAAGGAATTACTCTAGATGGTGATAATATACCCTGCTTGGGTATGACCCAACTAGCCATGCTGCCTAGCCCAACTATTGTCTTTCTCGGGTTGTGAGGTTTTAAGTCACGTTACCGTTGACGGATTATTCTTCAACGTCTTTGAATATCACACCGTCCTATCTGACAGATCACTCATTTGTTTTCCACAAACATATTCTGGGTATAAGGCTAAAGAAACGAATTTCTTTGCCACCAACAAAATACACTTACGTAAAGTCGATGTGTAAAATCTGATCGATATACGTTGTCAGACATCCGACTGTTCGGATCTGTTCTGGGATTGAACAGACCGTAGATACTATTTTGAAATAGTCCTTGCATTCTTCATCTTTATCGATTTCGGTATACGTCGTATAAATCCGAGTCGAAGTGGAATGTAAATTCCGGACTCTTCGAAACGATGTACGAAATATCTTTTATAGTCGATAATTTATTTTCAGCTTAACTGTCTTTAATTCAGTTTGCACATCCTGTATTTATAATTATATATACAGTATAAAATTCTCAGGTTCACATCTGGATATCTTAAACATCATTTACAATTGTGTAGTTAAAGTGTGTGCGACGCACACAAGATGTTATACAGTTTTTATCACTATTTGGAAGTGTATAGAAAAAGCCCGTGCTACGCACACGGTGTTAAATCTTGCTTATCATCGACTGTCAGACGATGTTCTATACTCTGATTTGATTTGTCAAATATTTATTTCTTTTATTTAAACTTAAATGAATTGTTTTATAATTTATTTAAGTTAAATTATTTTTTAGAACTCATGTTCTAACTCGACGAACTTCTTCGAACAACTTCGATTCTCTGACCTCACTGTCATCTTTACTGTTTCACTTGTTTATGCCATATTAAATAAAAACTCTATTTTTATTTAAATAATTAATTACTGATTAATTACCTTTAATTATTTAATTAAATTAAAATTGATTTAATTTAATTATTGTCTTTTGAAAACGATTCTTGTTTGGACTTGCCTTGCTAACTCCGGTGTTGCCAAACTCTCGTGCCCTGGTGTTGATCACTTCGAAAAACGTTGCCAAACCCATGTTGCCAGACCTTCGTGCCAAGCCTTCGATCCCCCTCAAAAACATGGTGATCCACCGATGGATCACTCGAAAATCACCGTGCCAAGTCTTCCCCTTTTCTTCTCCATTTTGCCATCGACTTCCTGTGCAAACGTGCACAGCTGTGCACGTGCACCACCTTCCCCGCCACCAGATCAACGTCGAACCTCCACCCACAAACTCCACTTCATCCACCGATCATCTCTGACGCCTTGCCACCACCCATCGTCACCTCCACCTCAATTTCACCCCCTCACCGCAACTTCCAGTACACAGTTCAAAAAGTACACCACCTACATCGAGCTCGCACCACCACCTCCGACCACCTGAACACTTCGCACCGCCGCCACCAGCTCCGCCAAGTCTCGACGCTGCTCCACGCCCAATTCTGGCCAACTCGCACCACCGTGGGTCCCCCCACGTCGTCGCCAAACCGATGAACCCATTTTTGCTTTCAAAACCTAAATCGAGTTCGTCAGCTCAAATCACTTGATGGAAAAATCATTGGGTATTTTTCTCGAGTTCCCCGATGTGTGCAACTCCTCCACGCTCCACGATTTGGTCACCACCTTCGTCGTTCGCCGGAATTTGGTCAACATGTCATTTTCGACCATCTCAAGCTTTCTCCCTCATCCCAACGTTTAAAATCGTGAAACCACTTTTAAAAATCATCATTTTGTTTGTTGATTACATTCATATCTCTGTAATTCAATTCTACGATGTTTGAATTTTCGGGCTGAAATGTTGATACAGAGAATCATCTGTTTCCTTGCATTCTTGGTTTCAAAACATATATAGTTGATCCTTTATTCTTGCTATAATGTATATATATATATTCTCGTATACAAGGTAACTCATCAATACACTTGTATGGTTTGTGTTTTTAGATCATCAAGGTTTAGTTTCAAATAACAGAGTTGTGTTTTGACAGGAAACAAAACAACAGTATTTTCCTTGATCAAGATTAAGGTGATGAACTCCTTACTATTTTATAAACACTTGCATACATGGTTTACTGGTGATATATACATGGTGTTCTAGCATCTACAAGGTTGATAACAACATGATAGAACTTGGATTGACATATATGAACATGAAAGCACAAACTGTTTACAGTAAAACATGAAATCAAACTTGAACTTAGTGAGGTTTACTCACTTGAAAAGCTTTCACAAATTTCTTGCTGTGGATGGTTTTTGTTTTCAGCAAAGTGTTCTTGTGTTTGTGAAAGACGATTTGCATGGATATGATGGTGTATTTATAGGCCAACTCTTCTCTTTAAACAATAGTTTTTCACTTATGCTTTTAATAGTAAAAACCCACGTCTTCTACCTACCCCTTTCTCTCTCATTTGAATGGTCTAAACATTATACAGCATGTTTTTTTAAAGTACTTTCCACAAGAGATATTTCTACCAACGTCTCCTTGGTCTCTCCTAAGTACAAGACTATATGCTTTCATTAAATGCTCCCCTTGCTTGCATTAAATGCTCTCAATACTTACCATCACAAAACTTAAGAGAAAATAGTTTTCCTCTTTGATATTTTGTTTGTCTTCATTTTTAGTTCAGCCGCAAGTAATAGTGTAGGGATTAGGTGATGATTAAATTCAAATCTATTTCTAAATGATGGGGTTTTGGACTTGATTTTGTTTAAAGGTTGGACTATACTTCTTGCAAATGAACTTGGTGTATATATATACTTATATATATACTTAGGCCGTAGCATATGTATATAGAAATATATATATATGCCTATACTTTTCATGCTATACTTATATATATAAATATATAAATATATAGGTGTTAATCTCATTACTTGTTTGCTTAGTATATGACAACTTATACATGTTAGTTGTAAAATAGGAATTTCCACACTTATTTCATGTTGCTAGCTTCCCTACACTTCATAATGTTATAAAATGTGCCGCCATTATTTCTTAAGTTGTTAAAACATTTAGTTAATATATCCTGTGTATATTAAATTATAGTGTAAATCATATATGTATATACATACATATAAGTGATTATACATATTTAAATTGGTCGAGTCTTCTAGATACATTTTAATTTCCTTATTAAAATGAATATCAGGTGCTTGAAAAATCCAGCCATTACAAAAGTGAACGTACAGTGCATGTATCACCACAACAGACAAACATGAAACCTCAGTAACACCAATTTAAATTTGAACTCATTTTTCACCACAACAGACAAACATGGAACCTTAGTAACACCAATTTAAATTTGAACTCATTTTTCACCACAATAGAAAGTGAAGGTACAGTGCATGTATGAAGAATACCTGTATGCGACATCAAATATCTCTATGCATCACACACTAATATCTAAAGCTTCTACTTCAGCTTTCAGAATAACCAAACCGCACAACGGCTTGAGCTATGTCAAATAAATATATCACTTAAAACACATTAATTTCAAATAATCAACGGAATATATATATAAAAATTAGTAACCGAGTACGCAAATATATGATAGTATATCCAAGAAATTTACCATTACTATCATTAAAAAAATAACTTTGATAAATATCCAAGAAAACTGAACAAATCACCATCCAATGTCATGAGCGGCTATAAGCTTTCGAAACATGCCTAAAGCAAATAGCAGTGGAAATCAATGTTGACATATCACAGTTATGTATGAAAAAGTCCAAGCGTAACTACTTATTCGAGCATAGAGAAGTCAATTTAATTAAGCAGCAAACCTTCCAGATATGTCTGAAACCTCCCATCAGAAGCTATGGAGTGGTAGATCTGAAAAGCACGCGAGCGTCAGGACTGGTGAAAAAATTGATGTTAACTGAACAGAAAAAAAAAAGCGAACTCAGGCATGTAATAAAAGGAAGTAATTTACCTCGTGACAACCTCATCAATCTTTGTCGCAAACTTCAAATTTGAAAATCAGAAGAATGAATAAATCCAACTTCAAGGCGAATCGACACCGGCTTAGAAGAAGAAGAGAACACAATCTCAGCCAGCATGGGAGATCAACTCCAGTATAAATCCAAATTAAAGGAAATAGGTGGAGTAAAGGTTGAAGATTGTCGCGGTTAGGGTTGGAAATAAGGAAGAAATATGTGGAAAAAATAAGAAAGGCGGAGAAGATGGTGCGAAAGTGAAGAACGTGATAGAAATGCATGGAAACGATCGAGTAATCGTGGTATAAAGGACCACAAAGTGGACCACGTGATTACGATATTACCCTGAAACCCTAATATTTTCTAATGTTTGATAGTGGGAGAGTAGTGGGTATTTTTGGAAATGCATAAAAGCCTCACCACCCCTAAAAGATTTTCTTTATTAGTAGAGATATGCTTAAAATTAAAACTATATAATACAATACAAATAGATTAGAGCTTACACTTATGATCAATGGACATGAATTGTTGTTAGACAAAGAACATAAAAAGAACCAAAACATAAAACAATTCAACATAAGTAGAACATAAAATACATAATTTCATAGGTAGCATGCTAGTAAGAAATAATGAATATGAAAATCAAAACCATTGTATAACATATATAAATATATGATATTCTCATTTAACATGCAAAATATAAAATAACAGGAGAGTATCATGGATGAATTTGAGTTTTCTTAAATATTTTTTGGTTTAGGCACAATTTTAAATGTTAACAAGAAAAATCAAGATCTCGGGTGATATCATAGTATCCTGTATCAGTCGATATATCGTTCGATATTGCAATACCTCAGACGATATATTCGAAATGAGATTTACAGTGAGATTTGTTGTTTCATTTCAGGAGAAGCCTAAAACGAGATCTCGAAGGAGATCTCGGACGATGTTTTCGAGATCTGAAATAGCGGTATAGGTTATAGCTGTGAAATGGTGAATCCAAACTTGTTTATATATTCAGAAAAGTGTTAAAATTTTACAATATGAAAATATATAGAGTAATTAAAAGCAAAACCTGCTAGTCACCAGGGATGAATCCATACGTGGGCTAGTTGGGGCCATGACCCCCCTCTTAATTTTAAAATTACATACAAAAAGATTTAAAAATGAATTCTTGGGTTATGCATGTACTTGATATCAGATAACTTAAGATATTTTAAGCTTTTGATTTCATCTTATTCATGTACTTTTAACTAAGCATGTATGTACTTTAAATGTTCTATTTGATTTTATTTAAGTTAACTAATTGGTGGTACTTTGTAAAGTGTATAAGGGTATAGTCGTACCCACATTCTTTGTTAGTTCATTTTTTTTTTTTTTGGCAGTTTATTTCATTGTGAAATAAGTATATATAAGTTTGAGTAGAGTTGCACTTAAGTCCTTGGTTGGTTAATTTGATTCTGATTGGTTAATTTGTTTTTCTTTTTCTTTTTGACTATTCATTTAGGTAATTTTTATTCTAATCCACGGTTTTAATAAGTTAATCCACCATTTTACTTTAATAAGTTAATCCACAACTATTTTGTAAGTTAATCCACGAGTGGATTAACTTAAAGATTTCACCCTATTATATAGCTAACAATCGATTTTGTGCTTCTTCTTTCACAATTCAGCGTTATTTCGTAATAATTTATGCTGAATTGTCCCTACCGTTTGATAAAGTAGTAACAAATAAATATGTGTTAAAAATAGAGTTGATAGCATTGAATTCAACAAAGAAGCAATCAATTAGATACAATTAGTTCGCCCATTATCTCTGATATGATCAGACATGATATGATAGTAGATGATTATGAAAATAAAAACTAAGACCAAGATTCCAGTAGAGGAGTTCGCATCAAATGTTTTCAAATAGCCTAATATTTTGAAGATACATCACCAATTGCACCGGGCAACAACAGTAAATAAGAACTAAAATCAAATTCAAGATCTACATGTTAGACAAATAGAAAGTAATTAAACAATACTAACAAATCAATAAAAGAGAAAATTGTATATTATAATTGTTTGAGAGTATAACTACTTAAGGGGTCTAGATAGTGAATGTTATCCAAACAGCCTATACTCCTATTACAATATTTGAATAAAGTTATATTCTACTAATGTACAATTTTTTCAAGATTTCAGAAAATAGCTAACTACAATTATATCTGATAATGGTGATATTAAAAAAATACAATTTTGTATACAATTAATCAACTTCAAAAAAAAAAAAAAAAAGCTACTTACTGTTACTAAGTTAAATTACTCCGCTTAAGCTTGGATTTAGATGCTAGGATTCTGAAAATAAGAAGACGATGGAAAACACTGAGAAGAAGAGAAAATAAGTACGTTTTTTTGTGGATACACTGATTAAGATCTAAATTTTAGTAAAAGTCAACGATCCTATAAAATAGGGTGGATTAACTTACTAATATTGTGGATTAGAATAAAAATTACCTTCATTTTAATGTGAAATATTCTAGAAAAGTCAGTAAAAAAAAAACTTCTCTTTTGTCAAAATCTAGGTTTTGTCCCTGTTGGTAACTATGTTGAATGGTGACTTTATGGGTTTATCATTAGTTAAATGAAAATGTTATTGAATGCATGTATTTCACATAATGAATAATCATCGATTCTCTCTTTTCATATATATAAATATATATACACACAC
This sequence comes from Allium sativum, assembly GCA_030737875.1. Taxonomy (NCBI): domain Eukaryota; kingdom Viridiplantae; phylum Streptophyta; class Magnoliopsida; order Asparagales; family Amaryllidaceae; genus Allium; species Allium sativum. Next base: position 530,573,102 of record CM060916.1, read on the forward strand.
ATGGAGAGAGATAATTTGATACTCATATGGTAGTACATAAGTACGACAAGTCTTATATATTATACTGTTCCATAACTAGGTACTTGAATACTAGTTTATCTCCAACCCTGAATTCTTTGCCATGAGCCCATGCAACATAGTTAAAATTAAGAGTCCAACCGCTGTAATCACCAACCATATATACTGTTCCATAACTAGGTACTACGACAGCAGGAGGAGGAGCCAAAGCTTTCAATGAAGGAAGAACGTCGATGACTAACTTTTGACCAGTCTGGCAATGATTGCTTACTCCGCAAATGTACCATTTTCTACCTGGAGTCACCAAAGTTATCATGTCATTTCCGGTGGTCAGAGCCTTAGAATTTGCTGGCGAAGTGCATGCTTGGAAATTAGGCCCGTCTACTTTGAATACATTATGCGATCCTGGAGAGTATTTGAAAAGTAGGACATCTCCAACTCTGAAAACTTTACCCTTGGCCCAGTTGTTGTAGTCAAAATAGGATCTCCAGCCCTTTGCATCTCCTACAATGAAAGTTTTTGGCCCATCTGGTACTGCTACTGGTAATGCTGGAGCTGGGACATTATACCATGTTTCTGCTGGGCTTACATTGACAACTAGTTTCATGCCTGAACCGCAATGTTTTGCTACTCCGCAAATGTACCATTTTTTACCAGGTGTTGCAAGATTGATGATGTCTTTGCCGGTAGTCAAAGCGTGTGCACCTGCTGGTATGCTGCAAGTGAGAAAGTCAGGCCCACCTACTTTATCACTACTAAAAAATGTTAAACTAAAGACTGAAAATATCAGTCTTTATGTACACAATTCAGTCACTATATTGCTTTTAAAGACTGATTAAAAACCAATTCTTTCAGTTACTATTTCTCAAGTCCTAAAAACGTTTGAGACTGCGCATTCAGTCTTAAAACTTAAAGACAGACGTTTCGGTTTCAAAATTGTTTAAAGACAGAATTCTAAAGACCGAGAGGTAGTTATTAATCAGTCTTTAAGTTAAAAATATATATTAGTTATTTACATATATTAAGAAACGTATTATTTTGAATGATATAGTATAGTGTTTCATAGTAAAAACATATCTAATTATTGTCTTTCAGAAGAAAAAAATGTGCATGAATAAGTCTGTAATAACTGGACATGGAATTCAACATTCATGACATACATACAAATACTCGGTTACTATAAACAAGTAAAATACATACAAGTAATCTGCATTGGAAACATGCGGACTTTTTTTTTTAATGATCAACAAAAGCATAAGTCACTTTAACCTTCAGCTCTGCAGCAATATACACAAGCCATCTCATTCAATACACAGTGAAGAATACAGTCAGCCCCTCAATCTAATAATTTAAAGCTTTTTCTGTTCAAACGCAATCAAACATTTGATTGATACAGATGATGGAAGGCGAAGCTACAACCCATCATAAAGCAAACTCTCAAAAACAGAACTTCTGAAGGCATAAATATCAAGGAATATCGATAAAACCATAAGCGATAGACATATGAGAAACACTGAAGCAGTGTAAAGAAACCCATCGACGCTTCTTGGGGACACCAACAGCCTTTCGTCTTCTGCAAGTAGTCTTGGTGTGCTGTCCTTTGCCTTTAAGACCCCAATAGTATGGCAGACGACGATGGTTCCTCATCTTCTTCAAACGCTTCAAATCATCCCAAAGCTTCATGTCCAAAGCGTGTAGATCTAAATCATCTTTTCTGAACCAGTTAGAATCGTTAGCAGGATTCTCTAAATACAAATAGATAGTTTATGAATAGGTGTGAAAGTGATGGGTTTCAGTAGTGGGAAGTGCTGAAGTTACTGAGGCAAATGGAAGGAGTGGGAAAATTTCATTAAATATATAAAAGAACTGAAAATAATTAACACGGATTGCTAATAATAGCAGTTAGATTTATTGTAATTAGAAGATCTCAACCGTTAAATATTTACTAATCCAAACACTAGTTAAAAACCGAACTTCAGTCATTAATGAGCAGTCCCTAATGGTATAGACCAACTACAAACTATTATTCAGTCTGAAGTATCTAATATTAAGAACCGATTGTTTTAGTGATTAACCGGTCCTTAATTACAAACTGAAAGTTATCAGTTTCTATTTATCAGTCTTTAATTGAATATATTTTTGTAGTGTATACACATTGTGTTTCATCATCTCGTAGTTAAAAACTGCAGCAATAGATTGTTAATTCATTATTCACTGTTTGTTGTACGAGTAAACATGGAAATAGAGAATGTATATGTTATACCTAAAGTGTCGCCAACTTTGAAATCTCTGTGTTCAGCCCAGGCTGTGTAGTTGAAACCAAGGGTCCATCCGTAGTAGTCACCAACTATGTGCTCAGTTCCATGAGCCAAAGATGGAAGAGCGATGAAGAAGATTGCAAGGATGGAGAGTGTTATTTTGCTGTCCATTGCTTCCACTTTCAAAGCGAGCTTGTTACTCTTTGAAGATTTGAATGAATGTAACATAACATGGTGTTTTTATTTATAGTGAAGCAACAGCCGGCGCGCAACAGATGGGTTTAGGAGTAACAATACAAAAAGCATGTTTGTTAATATCATTCTTGCATTCTTAAATTTAAACCGAGTAGTTTGAATTAGTCTAAGGCTCTCAGGAGTCCAGTTGGTGCTTCAGAGTTTAATTATTGGAATTTTTTGGATGACTATGGCTAGACTCAGCGTTATCTTACTCCAAACTAAACTTGTTTGTTTTGGCCATACTTCGAAATTATTGTTTGCTAATACTCGTTCAAAGTAAGATTATAATTAATTCCTGTCGGCTTGCGAATAAAATGCTACCTAGCAATAGCATCACTCTCTTCTTCGATATTTAGCTTTATTAACCGGTAGCAATGTAGCTTACTGTCTGTACCATTCTTGAAGAAGTCTGGGCTAGGTTTTCAGTGTACTTATCAGTAATATGGGTTCTATACCACAACACGGTTTACAGGTTTGAATATCATGTTGTTTTATTTTATCATTGTTGGATTTGTAGTTTGTTACTGATAAACGTATAACTAGTTATGATGACCGGTGAACTCAACATCAAAAGTCGATGTTTGGTTTAACTTGATACAGGCCGTTATGTTGATCAATTGTAGCATAACTAGTTATGATGATCGATTGTAGTATGGTGCAGCAGCGCTCTTTAAAGTGCAATGTTTAAGCCTTCACTGCCTGCTCCAGAATCCCAGATATGGTTTCTGTACTTTGTCATGTAGAAATGTTTAAGACTTCAACCTAAAAAGACTGCTTGCTTTTTAATTTAATCTTGTATATCAAAAGAGAATAACGCTTGACTCTAAACTATAAACCATACTTTTCTTTAATTGCATTGAAAAATTGTTTTAGCTTTTTTGTGGTTATAACGGTGATAAATGCCAGTCATAACCTCTAGCTCATGGTATAGTACTCTAAATTGTTGATTTAGAACTTCATGGTAGTTTATTTGTAGAACGCTTTTATTGTTGATTCCTAGCTTTCATAATTTAATTGAGTAAACATATGTTTACTCACTCCTCGGTGGGGAATATTCTTAACAGATCGATGACTGTTTAATTGCTCAAGAGGAATCAGCAATGTATACTTGGTGGTGAGCAGTGCACATAAGCGTGTAGAATGCTTATATATTCAACACTCTTTTGTAATAATTTATGTTCCTAAACGTTTAGAGTAGAGTGCTAAAATATGGAAAAACAAATCTAATGCATTTATGAACCTTCTACCATAAAATTTATGTACCTTAATATTATTAAATTATTTATACTAAAATTTTGTTCTTAACTAATTAATTTGTTCTTGTCACATTAGAACGTACTATAGCAACATATATAAACTGCTGTAAACTGCACATACACAGCAACGAAATCCAAGCATTGAAATAAGTAATCATATCACTAAGAATGAACATTAAGACAATACTAGGACAGAAACATTCCATCCACAGACAAATTTTATTTCAAGGATACAAATAAAAAGGAATAAAGAATAAAGATACATATTAGTCATCTTCGTTCATACTATTTAAAAGCAGTCAAACTACTTCTTTAAGAATCTGTTGAAAAAGGTGTAAGATACTGCAGCCGGAGCAACAGCAACAGGAGGCATAGTGGGACTGGGCGTAGGAGACATGGAAGGGGACCAATGATCAACTGAATGGGATGACAAAAAATAAGGGGAAGAGGTAGATGGAGATGGAGACGTAGCAGGAGATTGATCATCGTAGCCAGCAGCAGCAGGCACAACTGTAATCATTAGTCTCTGCCCTGCCATGCAATGACCACCGTTGCTAACCCCACAAATGTACCACTTCATCCCTGCTGTTGCGAGGGTAATCACGTCATTTCCTGATGTCAGCACCTCTCCCTGGGAGGGGACGCTGCATGCTCTGAAATCAGGGCCTCCTACCTTGTACACGTTGTGGCTTCCCTGTGCGTACTTGAATACTGCACAAAACATATCCTTTTGTAAATTAGTCATATGTACATTATATGGATAATTGGATATATACTTTATAACGTTGTATGCAGATATAGTAATAACTCATATATACCTAGACTGTCTCCGACTCGGAAAGTTTTACCCTGTGCCCAGGCAGCATAATCGACTCCAAGAGACCAGCCGCTTTCATCCCCAACAACATACTGAGTAGGGGTATAAGGTGCCACAGCTGGAACTTGTGGATAATCCCAACCAGAGATAGGAGGCAGAGAAGGAGGTGAAGATGGGACTGCAGGAATGAGGGGTAGGGCAAAAGGGGACCAAGCAATGGAAGGGGATGGAGCCTGCCACTCCGAACCTAAGACATCTCTATGTCCAAGTGTCAAACAAACTGTTACAACAAGAATCACCACCGCGTTCATGCTAATATCCATCTTATTATGTCTTGCTTTGTCTCTTTGGATGAACTGAGTGATAAATCAAGTGTTGCAGTGATTACATACAGTTGGATGATTATTCCACTATTTATAGGGACTGTTTGTTATGACACATAACTTTGAACTGGTCAGCTACATCACAAATATGCAGGCCGAATTTGATGGAAAGGCTTATGCAAACACCTATTATTATAACGATGCTGTTAAGAATATTCAAATTTTATAATTGCAGTTCTGCAGCTGCATATGCTTTTCCTATCATTTCTGGAAGGCCGATGCTAAAATCCATCTCCATTAATATTGCTTAACTTATAGGATGCTCAAAGGTGAAATATCAAAACAAAATAAAGTTGTATAATATGGTTTAGTAAGGGTAATTGCTTATCAGAGAATCCATATTGTAAGTTCATAGATACCCACATAAGTTTTAACATGTACAGCACGGCTAAGTACATGATAAAACATATTAAACAATCCAAAATCTGGCTAAGATAAGTGAGACCCTAAAAAGCTAACTGTATGTCTTCCACCTCAGTTGCATCCAGTTGATTCCATCCAGCTTGCAACTACTAAATTGACCTTGACGCTGAAATGTGATTAAAAGTGTTTGGAGAAAAATATTTTTATTTCAAAATAACAATATATCTTAGATTTGTACAATTGGATAAAGAGCTATTGCTATGATACAAGTATATATACATGTGAAGGAAACTATAAAAGCAAGAAAAAGAAGATGGGCTGCAACATATCGAGGCCCAAATACATAAAAGAGAGGTGGGCTGGAACAAAAGCAATCAAGCGAGATACAAGTTGACATATGCGTAGCGGTTACCACTTCCATTGCTCGCCCTCAATTTTATCTAGGTTGCCTTCGTCTCCCTTTTCTCTCCGCCTCTCTTGATAACCCTAAGTTCGCTCCTTAATCAAGTGAAATTTTTGCTCGATAGAGGCATTGTGAGAATATCTGCCCTCTGGTAAGACTCTAGGATATGATTGACGATGGGTCTTCCATCATCAATCTTCTCTCAAACAAAATGAATATTTACCTCTCTCAAACAAAATGAAGATTTATTTCAATGTGTATCGTTTTCGAGTGCCAAATTGGGTTGCGAGAGAGAGAGAGAGAGAAACCATGCTCAAATTATCACACCATATCACTGGCTTTTTGGATAGCTGAAACCCTAGTTCCTTAATTTGGGCTTCTATCCAGATAAGTTCAACGATGGTATTAGCGGTAGATCTACTCCGCTTCGGTGCTGGAAATGTAAATTATTGATTGCTTCTTTGCGCATCACGATACTGGATTGGATATGAGGTAAATGCAGCAACCATACTAGATCTCTGATCATCAAGGTCGTTGGCCCAATAAACATCACTGTAAGACTCTGAATTTATCACCCTGCATGAGTGTAGAGATAGCCCATAGTCTTGTGTCGCTTGTAAATTTTTGAGGATCCATTTAACTACCCTTCAATGATTACTAAGAGGTTTTGCATATATTGACAAACTTTGTTGACACTAAAACTGATTTTGGTCTTGTGGTAATCACATACTTGTTGTCTTTTTCCATTATTAAAGTGGATCCATCTAAAACTGATTTTGGTCTGGTGGTAAACATATGATTACTAAGATATGCCTGTGACTGTGAACGCAGATAACTTATCCATCTAGAGACCCGCTATTTAATATACTACTATAATTCTAATCATATGTTCTGTTCAGACGATATATATGTCATGCATCCTCGTCTTATTAGATGTTGACTCGCTACAGTGACACGAACCTAATCGACGACTATAAGTAAACTTGTAATTAAATTCCACAACATTTTATGAAAAGAACAGCATGTTACATATAAGTTTTCAGCTAATGATATAGTCATATGGACTTTTTATACTCATTATAATTTTGTCTGCCTTCATTAAAAATTATTTGATGACTGTTTAAACCATTGCAGAAAATGTTACATGGTAATCCAAGAAGATTGAACGGTAAGCTACAAAAGATTCGTTGTCTTTGACAGGAGAAGTTGGCAAGAAGAACGGGGCTAAATTATTATAGCATGCATTTTGTATTTATCAATTTCCAGTTCTATAGATATTCTTTACATGACCAGTAAACTTTACAGGGGATTCCAGGTTCTTTAGATATTCTTTAGTTATATTTTTGTCATACTGTACATCTATTTTGTTTTGATGATGAAAAATCATTATGTACATTGTTTCCCAGTTATGGTAATGCAACAATAACGTGCAAGTGAGATTCCTTTTGATTTGTTGGAAGAAAATAACTTATTTAAGCTGCCAGTGAAAAACCAACGCTTATATTTGCTAATGAAAATAATTAGTGTAATAAATGCCAACTTATTTTCACCAACCAAGTGCCGATTATAATCTTGTAATGTCAGGAACGTTTTTATTCAACAGGGGCAGTTGTATATGGCTGGATATTAATGCGGACCATCTGTTGACAATGGAAAAAGACAACCAGTTTTGCGTATATCTTCAATTATCAAAGTGGAGATATTGGAAGTTACAGGATTTTAGGATCTGTTGACCGAATTTTATGAATTTATTGAGATATTTTAGAAAAAGTTTTATTTTAAAAAAGTTTTAAGAAGTATTTATTTCTGATATATTTTAGGATCCAATTAGGATTAGACCTAGTCTTTCTATTTGGCTATATAAGCATCTCATTAGGTAGAGATTTACTTGTACTTGAAGAAAAGAAAAAATAAAAAAACTTGTTTTTTTGGGATTGAGATAAATTCTCAATTATTTTTTAGGCTTTAATTGTAATAATTTGGTGGATTAATAAAGATTTGTTTGGAGTAATTTGCTTGTTATTGTTATCTTCTTCCCTCTTTCAAAATCTAATTGTGTGGTGATCTTGCGGAAACTCTAACACCATATTGTAAGTTCAAAGATACCCACATAAGTTTTAGTCATGAATAAATTGAAGGAATGGGTACAAATATGAGTAGATAAGCACATAACATCAGGGATTGCTTTTGTTACAACGATGTTTGTGACAACTCATATGCGTGCGCCCTATGTGGAAGGAAGGGGGACTTTGTTCCAACCGTCGTTACATAATAGTGGTATCAGAGCCGAAGGTTACGGACTGGGTCATACAAGCAAAGTAGTGCTCTCAAAGGATACTACTCATAGGATGCAAGTTAAGATGGAGACTGCTAGACGGTTTGAATAAATAGTCCCACATCACGGAATAAATTGAAAAAATGTGGTACATATATGAGTAGGTAAGCACGTAACGTTAGGGATTCCTTCTGTTACAAGAATGTGTGTGCCAACTCATATGCGTGGACCCTATGTGGAAGGAAAGGGGCTTTGTCGACCGTTGTTACATACACAACCGAAAATCTGGCTAAGACAAGTCAGATCCTAAAAAGCTAATTGTATGTCTTCCACCTCAGTTGCATCCAATTGATTCCATCTATCTTGCAACTATTAAATTGACCTTGACGCTGAAATGTGATTAAAAGTGTTTTGGAGAAAAATATTTGCTCCTCAATCAAGTGAATTTTTTTGCTTGATACAGGCTTTGTGAGAATATCTGCCTTCTGTTAAAACGCTAGGATATGATTGACGATGAGTCTTCCATCACCAGTCCTCTCTCGAACAAAATGAAGATTTACCTCTCTCAAACAAAATAAAGATTTATTTCAATGTGTATCGTTCTCGAGTGCCGAATTGGGTTGCGAGTGGGAGAAACCATGCTCAAATCATCACACCATATCACTGGCTTTCTAGACAGCTGAAGCCCTAGTTCCTTAATTATAGCTTCTACCCAGATAAATTTAACGGTGGTATTAACGATATATTTACTCCGCTTCGGTGCTGGAACTGGAAATTATTGATTGCTTTTTTGTGCACCACGATACTGGATTGGATCTGAGGCAAACATGGTAACCATACTAGATCGATCATCAGGGTCGTTGGCCCAATAAACATCACTGTAATACTCTATATTTATCTCCCTGCATGAGTGTAAGATAGCCCATAGTCTTATGTCACTTGTAAATATTTAAGGATCCGTTTAACTGCCCTCTAGTGATTATTAAGGGGTTTTGCATATATTGACAAACTTTGTTGACACTAAAACTGATTTCTGGTTTGGTGATAGTCACATATTGTATTGCACCCGCAATTCTCCTGTATTGCTTAGTGTTGTCAATGGCCTCCCCCTTAAATTTAGATACATATTATTCACCATTGGTGTAGGCAGTTGTTTGGCTTTGGTCCATTTTAGCTTTTATCAATATTTCACGTATGTGGTTTCTCTGAGATGGGAATAATTCTATGCTCGACTTCCTTTCAATTTGGATGCCTAAGAAGTAGTCAAGTTCACCTATATCATTAATGGAAAAACTCTGATTTAATAGCTGTATGACTCTGCCAATTTATGAATTGTTGTTCCCAGTAATCAAGATATCATCTACATACACTAGTCTGTAAATGGTATTGTGTTCTTCAGTCTTTGTATAGAGGGTAATGTCTGATTTAGTAACTATGAATCCCAATTTGATTAGAGTCGGTTTGAGTCTATCATACTATGCCATAAACGACCTAATGTAATAGAAAAAAATTGTTGGCACAAGCCCAAAAAATGTTGACATTGGTCTTTGGCAATATTTTTCGGTTGATGCAGTTTTTACCATTGCTGCAGACCTCAAAGACAACATTTTGACTATTTTGGGCAACATAACAAATATTGTTACAATAGACCTAAGGATGTTGCTACAGACACCTAAGGATGTTGTTATCTCCACCATTACATATTTTTCACCATTACATAGTTTTCACTACATCTTTAAGCATATTTTTCAGATCCAAAAATATGTAATGTTTCTATCTCTGCCATTTTCAATTCCCTGTTAATAACATAATCAATCACATATACATATATTTCTCACTACATCACTCAGTTCACTCATTACATACGCAGTTTCAATTTATACAGACACATACTAACACTAAAAAATATATGCCGAGCCGAAGGCGAGCTGAGAAGCGGGTCCGGGCGCAGTGCTGGTAGAGGTCCGGGAACCTGTAGTCCCGGTGGCGATCGACTTAACAAGTGGGCACCGCCCGATTCATCCAATTTTAGAAGACCAAGCCTTCTTTGAAACGACCAGGTGTACGAAGATCTTTGCCATTCACGGCTACCATCATAGTGATACGATGAGAGCACTCAATGATTTGTGCAGGTTCATGTCCAGTGTATGAAAATGCAAAATACAAAAAGGGAAAATAGTTTTCTATGAAAAAAGAATTGAACCATTTAGTAAATTTGTACATATAAGCATAACTTTCAACTTGCTAATGTAAAGAAATACAAAATGCAATGAACATTACCTTTTATCCTTAAGGACAACATATTCTCAGGGCTTTCCAAATGCAATTCTATGAAGTGTTTTTTGCTGCATGAAAAAGGTGAAAAAACTGTATCATCATGCAAAATCTTCATCGGATGATAAGAAATACATACAATTAAATTAATAAAAAAAATAAGCAAATGACTAACAAAAAATATATTATCCAAGATTCTGATTATTTACCCAGGAATTAAGATTATTTTCTTGTCACGTTTAGGCTATTTTGGTGCATGCAATTCGGGGTCCATTGTGACGTTATTGCAAACACTTGGCTGACATGAAGATATAAGCAGCGTTTTAGAAGATATGGGAAGGATTGGGGAGTTTGGCACCACATTTACATCAGCCAAAAGCGTTTTAACATTTTCTGCATTCAATTCCTTGAGAGCATAGCCCACAACAACCCCAATCAGGTTCAAAGAATTACCTGAGGCTAACACAGCAGCATCAGAAATGCGCCCAGATATGGTGACAGCAGAAGAATGAGAACCTGAAGCATCGGCAAGACCTGCATCGTTGAAAATACGCCCAGATCTGGTGATGCCTCTCGCCAGACATAGAGGGAGTGAAGAAGGTTTTGAAATGAGTAAACAATGTGGAGATGGTAGAAAAGTGGCGATGATAAATCAAAGCGGAGAGCCGCCATTTATATCATAAATCGGAGAACTGTCATTGATTAATTGAAGTTTTTTCTCATGTGAAAAAGAAACAAAGGCAAATAGGGGTGAATTATGTTTCAGCGTGAAAATGAAAATTTGGGGCAAATAAACTGAGGCGGTGAATGAAAATCAGATTGATGCGGATTGGAAACGTAGACCGTTGGATCGTATTCACGCGTATCGCCACGTAGGACATGGGAAGGTCTACTGTAGCAACACTATATAAAATGTTACATCGTATTACACTTGTTTATCGAGAACAACACATTTATTTGGCTAAGGTAACACCCAAAATAGAACGTTGCAGTAGGACCAAAATAGTATAGCTATCATGACACTTTGGCTAGCAACACCTTGAAAATTCGTTGCATTAGGTCATTTATGGCATAGAGTCACGTCATGCCCTGGGTGCTTGCTTTAAACCATATATTGTTATATGCAGTCTGCACACTTAATTGTTATTTCTTTCAATGTTGTCTCCCTTTGGTTGATCATACATGTATACCTATTCTTGGTGTTCATCATCCATGAAGGCGTTGTGAACATCCAATTGCCTTATTTTCCACTGTTTATGTAAGGCAATAGTTAATATTATTCTAATAGTGGTTGGCTTGACAACTGATGAAAAAGTTTTATCTAAATTGAATCCATATTGCTGTGAATAGCCTTTAGCAACCACATTTGACTTTTATTTAGATATGTTTCCATTAGTATTTCTCTTAATTTTGTAGGTCCACTTGCAACCTATGATATTTTTATTCTTTTGGTGGTGTGACTAGGCTTCATGTTTTGTTTTTAATTAAGGGATTGTATTCCTTATCCATAGCTTTTCTCCAATTTTCATGTGTCACTGCTTGTTCATATGAAATTGGTTCGGTGTCATTTAGGGAGACGATTTATATCTTAGGCTTGAATATTCCTCTTTTTGATTTGGTGATCATGATAGCTCACTCTTGGTAGTTTTTTTTATTATGATCCTCATTATGAACATCAGATTCTTCATTATTATATGAATGTTCACCACTGTTTCCATCATCCCTTTGTGTTTGTTGACTTCCCTCATTTGGTTGATCACTGAGGTTTGTGTTAGGATGTGCGCTACTTAAACTTTACCCTGATCTTGTACTGGACACAGTGGCTTAATCTCTTGCCTGATCATGATGTGGCTCACTGTCAATATTGCTAGTCCATCCTAACAGTGTTGGTGGTGCTGGTACATTGACCTGAGTGACCCTTTTCTTTTTCTTTTCAGTGCTTTCCTTTCCTTTAAAAGGAAAAACATCTTCATTAAATCTCAAATGTCTTGATACGAATATTTTTTCCTTACTGTCCATGCACTTGTAACATTTTTTGTTGTAGGCATACCCTTAAAAAGTGCATGGTGTAGATCATGGGCTCATCTTATGTCTGTTGTAGACCCTGAGACATCGGAAGTACAAAACACCCAAACATTTCAAAAAATATATAATTAAGCTTAGTCCCAAATAATTCTTCATAAGGACCTTCATGGTCTAATAAATTGATTGGCATTCTGTTGATAAGATAGACTAATGTGGAAAATGCCCCATTTTGATAAGGATTGACATAATCTAAGTCAATCTCTGCATATATGGAATGCCATAATATGAAGAAACAGAATAAATATCATTAATTATATTATTAAATACCATTAATGATATTATTCCATAACTGGAGCATTATGTATAAATGGTATGCCATAATATGAGGAAATAAAATAAATATCATTAATGATACTATTCCATAAATATCATTAATGATATTATTCCATAATTGTTGCAGTGCGTATGACTGTATCTTGTAACTTTATATATTTGTGATTTATGAATGGAATAGCATTCTTCTGTTCAACTCTTCATTATGGTATCAGAGCCTTGATCCAAAACAGTTCAACTTCCTCTTCTTCAATGACTCTCATTAACCAAACTTCATCCTATCAGATTTTTAATGGCAGTGATCCCACAAAGCCCTACACTTTTCTAGGAAAATGTTAATGGTGCCGAGAACAAGGACATATGATTGCTCATTGTCCTTTATTTAAGCAAAAGTTTCCTAATGTCATTCTTGCTTCTTCAAAATCTCAACCTCCGTCAAACCTATTCACACCAAAACCTCAAACAAACATCGTAAATACCTCTACCTCCTTATCCTCTTCAACATGGCTTCTCAATAGAGGTGCTTCCCAACACGTCACGACAGATCTGTACAATCTATCCCTCCATGCTCCTTATGATGGAACCGAAGAGTTGATCGTTGGTGATGGCAAAGGCCTTAAAATCACTCACGTCGGTTCTTGTTCTTTATCATCACTCACGTCGGAAGCAACTAGGATCTTATTCACCTAATTACTTAAAGATGATTTCTATGGAAACTAACACAGATATGAAAACACACGCACAAACACAAGATATTCCACCCAACCACCATCTTTATTGATTCACAAAAACCAATTTTTGTTTACACTCACCGGTTCAACAACCAACAATAAACAAATTACAAGAATCAATAAACTTATTGAGTAAGGGAAAGAATATCTAGATGACTAACACTCTTGTTGAAGAAGGAGAACAATGAAGAACGATGGCTAACCCTTGAATTAATTATCTCGGTCTCAATCCCCCTCCATGTAATCCAACCCTAGATGCTGCTTTTATAGGAGAATAGAAGGCCTAGGAAAATACCCAATTTTCCCCTCAGAAATATATTAAAAATATACATCCAAAATAACTGGTCATAATCAGGAAAACGCCGCAGACGGCTGACCCAGAATGGTCAGACGTCTGTCCACACTCTCGGGTTTCAAAACCCTGTAGACACAGACGTCTGACTAAGGTCCCTCAGACGTCTGTGCTGAAGCTTAACGCAACCCTCCGAGCTGCTGCATCATCTTCGTCCAAATTCCGATTCACACACCTCTTCTCCACCACAAAGCACTCATCATCATCTTCAACAACATATGTGATTTCATGTCACAAATCACAACACTCCACCTTGATATGAAATCTCATCATCAAGCAAAACTTCCAACACACAAGTCATCTAGCTCTTTCAATGACACCTATTCTCAACTGAACCATTACAAGCATAACCCACCGCCTGCCAAAGATGCATCTTCCCCTCGAGATGCACCACGCAACACTAACAGTCTTAAAGTGCTTGTAATACCACAAGGATCTCCACCTTGTGGATTTTCTACATCGACACCCGTCTACCACTTGATCTGAGCCCCTTCCTTGATTACTCTGGATCCTCAGAGCATCATCAACATGAAGACCCCTATCTAGCACATCAGCAATGATCAAAATTAACCTCTCCACCTTGCTGTGGACTAGATTCTTCAATTGTCACTTGCCTTTCACAGTCGACCACAGAACCAATCAATCTATACAGGTTTTCCACCTCCAAGACACCTCTCATCACAATACGACCACCCTTCTTCACTCTCAAAACTCCACCTCCAGTATCATAAGTGCAACCACGGCGATCCAATTGACCGAGAGAAATGAGGTTATGCGAACTAGCAGGTACATGTCTTACTCCAGAGACTTCCCTTACCACGCCATCATGCATACGAAACCGGATAGATCCAATACCACAAACTGGTAGCTCTATTCCATTGGTTGTTCTAATCACGTCAACATTCTTCTCATAAGAAGAAAAACACTTCACATCCCTACAAATGTGAAAGCTAGCTCCCGAATCCATCTTCCAAGGATTAACGTCACTGAACAGGACATCACCAGAAGTATCGCTAATGGAACTTGCAGCAAGATCTTCCTGTGCCTTATAACTTCCATCACCATCTGCAACCTTCTTCTTATCCCTCTGATAATCATAACAATTCTTGCGTATGTGACCTTGCTTACCACAATAATAACAAGCACCTTTACCATTAGCCCCTTTCTTCTTTCTTCTTTCTTCTTGTATCTTTCCCCGAATTCCTTGCTACCATAGCCTCACCTTGAACTGATTTCAAACCCGACCCTTTTCTCCTTATTTCCTCATTCAAAAGGCAGCTTCGAATAGTTTCCAAAGAAATGGCTCTACCAGTACTGGAGTTACTCAATGAAACAACCAAAGTCTCCCAACTTTCTGAATGCTAACTCATTAGCAAAAGAGCCTGCAACTCATCATCAAAATTGACCTTCAGATTTGTCAATTGATTGATCACATCTTGAAATTCATTCAGGTGCTCAACAACAGACCTCTCCTCTCCCAATCTAAGCTGAATAAGCTTTTGAACTAGAAAAGCCTTACTTGTAGCACTCCTCGACTCATACAAAGATAACAACTTGTTCCACAAATCCTTTGCGGATTCACAACTAGCCACATGATGGAATACCGAATCATCAAGGTACTGCCGAATCAAGACAATCGCCTTTTTATCCATCTTCTTCTATGTTCCCTCATTCACACCTGAAGGCTTCTCCGCATCTCCAACAATCGGATCGTGAAGATCATTGAGGTAAAGTACATCCTCCATCTTAGGCTTCCAAATACCCCAATTTCTTCCATCAAAAATAGTCATCTTCGGAAACGCCATCATATCCGACATAAAAAAAAATCAATTTTTCCAATCCAAAATCACTCTAAGCTTTGCGATGATCTAACTCTAATACCAACTGTTATGAAAACTGCGCCTTTGGGGAAGTGACTAGGATGATTTCTATGGACACAAACATAGATATGAAAACACGCACACAAACACAAGATATTCCACCCAACCACCCTCTTTATTGATTCACAAAAACTAACTTTTGTTTACACTCATCGGTTCAACAAGCAACAATAAACAAATTACAAGAATCAATAACATTATTGAGTAAGGGAAAGAATATCTAGATGACTAACACTCTTGTTGAAGAAGGAGAACAATGAAGAACGACGGCTAACCCTTGGATTAATTATCTCGGTCTCAATCCCCTCCATTTAATCCAACCCTAAATGCTGCTTTTATAGGAGAATAGAAGGCCTAGGCAAATACCTAATTTGCCCCTTAGAAATATATTAGAAATATACATCCAAAATAACCGGTCAACATCAGGAAAACGCCGCAGATGTCTGACCCAGATTGATCAGACGTCTGCCCACACTCTTGGGTTTCAAAACCCTATAGACACATACATCTGACTAAGATCCCTCAGACGTCTATGCTGAAGCTTAATTCAACCCTCTGAGCTGCTGCATCATCTTCCTCCAAACTCCCGTTCACACACCTCTTCTCCACCACAAAGCACTCATCATCGTCTTCAACAACATATGTGATTTCATGTCACAAATCACAACACCATGTCTAAAAATATAATTTCTGTTTCTCAACTTTGTCATGATAACAATATCTCAATTGTCTTTTCGTCCGCCTCTTTTCATATAAAGAATTTAAAAACGGGGGAATCTCTATTCCAAAGGCTGGTTGCAACAGGTATTTATCAGCTCAAATCCATAACCTCTACAGTCTACGCAAGCACAACTAGTTCACTTGATTGGCATCATCGTTTAGGCATCCATCTCGTAAATTTTCTAGGCAAATGGTTTCCAAAAATATACTTCATGTTCTAGTATCTCCACTTTAGATTGTAATTCATGTGCTTGCAATAAAATTCATAAACTTCCTTTTTCTACTTCCTCCATTTTGTCTACTGCCCCACTTGAGTATGTTTATTCTGATTTTTGGACATCACCAATTTACTATCATGATTGCTTTAAATATTATTTATTTTCATTGATGATTTTTTCTAAATACATTTGGTTGTATAATTTGAAATGAAAATCAGATGCAAAACATATATTCATTCGCTATAAAACTCTAGTTGAAAAATACTTTCAACAGCCTCTCAAAACTCTCTACTCGGACAACGGTAGTGAGTATGAAAGCCTACGTAACTACCTGTCCATAGATGGAATTTCACATCCCACAACTCCACCCCACACTCCTCAACACAATGGCTATTCAGAGCGACGACATCGACACATTGTTGAGACATTTCTATCTCTCTTAACTCATGCTAAAATGCCCCTTGAATATTGGACAAATGCTTGCTCAACAGCTGTTTACTTAATTAATCAACTTCCCACGCCAACTCTAAACAATGTGTCACCCTACTTTAAATTATTCGGCCAACATCCTAGTTATTCCAAGCTTCGAAGTTTTGGATGTCTTTGCTACCCATGGCTTAAACTCCACAATTCTCACAAACTTGAACTCAAATCTCAACCTTGTATTTTTGTTGGTTATTCACCTACTCAAAGTGCACTTGAATTAAACACTAATCTTGTTTATATTTCTCGTCATGTTAACTTCAAAGAGAACATTTTTCCTTTTTCTAAACTTACAAATTCAGCTACCTCCTTGTCTGACCTAGTGGAACAATGGGCACACTCACATTATCTATATTATCAAGTACTCAATCTTCCTTCTCTCATTTATTGCAAACTAACTCACCTTCCAGCACACCTCCTACCTCATTCCCCACTTCACCCCTTTCATCTCCTATGTCCGCAACAAACTCATCTTAACCTCCTGATACCACTGTTGAGCTTTCCTCTACTTCATCTCAGTCAAACCTCGATATATCCACATCTACAAATTCAATACCCAACAATCATGTACACTCTCCTCAAATGACCACAAGACTTCAACATGGCAGAAACCAATCAGTAAACCGAGTTTCAATGCGGAGGTCCATGAAATGAAGATCCCAAAAAATATCACCCAAGCATTAAAAATCCCCATTTGGCATAAAGCTATGGATGAAGAGATTAATGCATTGGTGAAAAATATAACTTGGGATCTTGTACCTTTATCTATGTCACAAAATGTAGTGGGATGCAAATGGATTTTTCGAATTAAAAAGAATAAGTATGGTAACATTATTCAGTACAAGGCTCGCTATGTTGCAAGTGGTTTTAATCAGAGAGCTGACATTGACTATGGTGAGACTTTTAGCCCCGTAGTTAAACCTGCTGTAACGACCCACATTCTACGTATCGGAGGATCGTAGAATATTTATTTTATTCTCATATGAAGTCGTATAGCCGTATAACTTTGAGGAACGACTATTGGGGTCATTTCCCATGTTTGCGATTTTTGTCATTTTTAAATGACCATTTTACCCCTGGCGAATCTTGTTTCTCCTATAACTTTTGATTGGTAAGGAGTTTTGACCTGAAACCACTTCCATTGGACTCGGATGATGGTTTACCTTTCTGTAGAGTGGTCATATTAATCAAACAGACTTACCGTTTGGGAGATATGACCGAAATAAGGTTTGGAAGGTGAAAAAAACTTAATTTGGCTTAATTGGGTAATTAGTGGCTAAGCCTATTGGGGATTTCAGGATTAGGGCTATATAAGTGCTTAAAAGGGTTAGAGAAACTTTCTTTTTCATTTTTACAGCCGTCATTTACCTCTCTTCAACCCTAACAATGGTCTCCACCTTCTAAATTCATCCTAGATCACATTCTAATCACATATTACACAAATCAACATCAAATTAAAGCGGATTAGCATAGAAATTGAGATAGAACTGCTGGAATACATTGGGAACCGTGCCAAATCAGTTAGAGTTTCAGATATGAAATTCATTTGTGGCTAAGGTGAGTGATTTGCACTCTATTCACTAATTACGGCTAATTAGGGGTGATTAGCGATAATTAGCGAAATTATGCATTATAAAAATATGTAGAAATTCTTAAATATTATTTTATGTCACTGGTGAAAATTTGAGTTAATTTAGACTAAGTTTGCTAATCCTGTAGTTAAAACATGGTTAAGGGGATTAAGGGAAAAATCAGGTTTTATGGTTCGTTTGATCTAAAATATTTCATGTGATTGATATTTTGGTGTTTTTGGTTGATTCTACATATTACTACTATTATTTGGTATATTTGGTGACTTCATAGTAAGGTTAGAATGGTTGAAAACGCCGTCGTTTGGCGAAATTAGCTTGCTGGAAAAACTGGAGAATTCCTGACGGTGGGGAAGGGGTGGTCACGAACCGCCTTGATCAGGGGGTCACGAACCGCCCAAAATTCCTGAAGGGGGTGCCTCACGAACTGCCCATAATTCCTGAAGGGGGTGCCTCACGAACCTGCCAGGATTCCTGAAGGGGGTATGCTGACGATTCCTGAAGGGGGTATGCTGACGATTCCCGAGGGGAGGTATGATCACGATTCCTGAAGGGGTATGCTCACGATTCCTAAAGTGAGTATGTCACGAACCGGCGAGGTGGTCACGAACCGGGGGGGGCATGAACGGGGGAGGGGGGTCACGAGCCACGAACCGACCCTGACGAGGACCACGAACCGAACCAAGATGATGACTCCAAACTGAACCGGATTCGTACTTCTACCACACAAGGACAATTGTGAACTCTTCTGAAGATCAAAACCAATTCAACCAAAACCCGATATGCAAAGGAGGTCCAAGTGAGAAGTTATTACTTAGGACCCAGCTGGAAACCAATGAGTTAACTTTTAGAGTTGGGCATTGTTGCAGGACGTGTGCAAAGAGGCTATCAGTATCCATAATTTTGGTTCACCACTGAGAGACGGATTATGGGCTATGGATAGGTGCAATGGGGTCATTGTGACTCCCAAGGGAAAAGTGATCGTAGCAAAGGATTGGGTGATCGAAGTGGTGGATATCGTATGCTTTACGCACTACATGAGAGATGTGATGATGATTGATATGTTTGATGTTTGCTATCACCATGATATGTGCACTTGCACTTTATGTTAGTATTACTTTAGAGTATTGTACATCTTGTTGTGCTAACTCTTTGGTTGCAGGTCCAGGTTCAGGTATGATTATTTATACCTATTATTGTTTTGTTTTGATGTTATCGCTCATACCAGACTTTTGTCTGACCCAGAGTTTTATGTCTCTTCTTATTACTTTGGGTGCTCCTAAACGAGCAGACTAGAGACAGGTTAGGTGGTTTTGCACGAGTAGTTGTTCGGAGACAAGCAGGAGGCTTCTACGTACTATTTACATATATTCTCCCTGTTTTGTTGCCGGTCACTATTTTGGGCATTAGTAGTGTACCTTTCCTATTTTGCTTTAGAGACAATATTTTGAAGTTGTAATAATGGTTTGGATCATAAGCTGTATCTTAGATTCCGCTGTTATGATGGTTTAGTTTTCAGCTTATGCACTGTCTCGCCTGTTTTATGTCAAGTTATGTTATTATTATTTTTTATTCCATGTGCTGTGAGATATACTATAGTTTCTTGATGATTCATCGTTTCAAAACTCTTTTTCTTTGACGACCGTCCCTTGCTAGTCAGGCATTGGCACAACGCATTTCGGGGAAATGTCGGCTGGTCCGGGGCGGGCTGTCACACCCGCTACGGTTCGGCTTGTGCTCTCACTTGCGGTTAGTCAAGGTTGGTTATTGCGCCAACTTGACCTAAACAATGCTTTTCTACAGGGCACGCTCACTGAAGATGTATACACCATACAACCTCCTGGCTACATAGATCCTATACATCCAACACATGTATGTAAATTAAACAAGGCATTGAATGGGTTAAAACTTGATCTAAGAGCTTGGTATAAATAATTACGACAATATTTAATTGAGTTGGGCTTCAAGAATACGGTTTCTGATTCATCCTTGTACACATTGCACAAAAATGGTGACATCATTTATCTGTTGGTTTATGTGGATGATATTATTGTTACAAGTAATGCAACTCATGTACTGGAAGCTTTTATAAAAATTTTGGCGGCACATTTCTCACTCAAAGACCGTGGAGAATTGTCTTACTTCCTGGGAGTGGAAGTAATGCCTCATCCAAAAGATATTTTCTTGAGTCAAAAGAGGTATATTGCTGATATTTTGTGCAAGGCTAATATGGACGATGCAAAACCAGTTGCAACACCATTAGTAACTCATCCTACATTAACTATACATGGAAATCTTCTCAACGATCCTACTGAGTATCGTACTTTAATAGGTAGTTTACAATATTTAAGTCTTACAAGGCCTGATGTGGCATTCACATTGAACAGGTTAGCTCAATACATGCAGCGTCCAACTGAGCAACACATGCAATCTCTACATCGTCTTCTTCGGTATTTAAGTGATACATCTAATATGGGTTTAATTATACACAAAGATTCACCTCTCACTCTCCATGCTTATTCTGATGCGGATTGGGCTCGTGACAAAGACGACTACATTTCTACAACAACATATATAGTCTATTTGGGCAAGAATCCTATCTCCTGGACGTCAAAGAAGCAGCGTACAAGAGCTAGATCATCTACCGAGGCCGAGTATAGGGCAGTGGCAAATGCTACGGCCGAAATTCTTTGGGTAGAAAATTTATTCAAGGAGCTTGGTCATAACCTCACTCTTGCGCCAGTCATCTATTGTGATAATGCTGGAGCTACATATGTGAGTGCTAATCCGGTTTTCCATTCGAAAATGAAGCATCTGGGATTGGATTACCATTTTGTCAAAGAAAATGTGCAAAGTGGAAATTTGAGGGTCTCTTACATCTCCACTAATGACTAGCTTGCAGATGCCCTCACTAAGCCACTACCATGTACCTCCTGCACAACATTGGTTAGAAAAAACGATCTTTCATCTTGGCCATCCGTTTTGAAGGGACATGATAAGGATTGACATAATTTAAGTCAATCTCTGCATATATGGAATGCCATAATATGAAGAAATAGAATAAATATCATTAATTATATTATTAAATATCATTAATGATATTATTCTATAACTGGAGCATTATGTATAAATGGTATGCCATATTATGAGGAAATAAGACAAATATCATTAATGATATTATTCCATAAATATCATTAATGATATTATTCCATAATTGTTGCAGTGTGTATGACTGTATCTTGTAATTTTATATATTTGTGATTCATGAATGGAAAAGCATCCTTCTCTTCAACTCTTCATCACACTTTGGCATCTCATTAGCCAATGCCCTGTAGCCAACAGTGTAATCCTCGTTTCAACAACATGTCTATGTTTCCTCTCTACCAAGCCATTTTGTTCAGATGTGTATGGACATGTCATCCTGCGCAGTTTTCCATTATTATGAAGAAATGTTTTAAGCAGAATAAATTTGGTACCCCCATCAGTCTGTTATCTTAATATTACAATTTGTTTGGTTTTCCATAAGATTAACAAACTGTATTGTCATTTCACATGCATTTGACTTTTTGTTAAGGAAGTATATACATGTATATCTTGTATAAGCATCAACAAAAGATAGGTAAAACTAGTGTTCTTGGGTAGAATTCAGTGGAGTAGGTCCTCAAAAATCTGCAGCTGTCAATTCTAACGGGTTATTGTAAGTAGTTTTTGAATCTAATTTATGTCTCTTGTCAAGTTGACAGTGCGTACATATGTGTGATGCAGGTGAATTTTTAAAAGAAATTTTGTTATCATCTGATATATGCTTTATAATACTAATATGGGGTTGTCCTAATTTTTAATGCCAAAGATCAAGAATGTTCTTATCATTAACATCATTAAAATTAATATGGCTTCACTATTTTCCACTATCAGTAGAATTTTTTGTCTTTATATTGCTAAACTTGTCCAAACTACCATGTAATAATGTATCTTACTCAATAAGTCTTTAACAAGACAAAATTTAGAGTAAAAATCAAAGTATACCTCGTTGTCATTGGAAAATTGTGAAACACTGGTTAAGTTTTTCTTAATTTTAGGTGCTCTTGACAAATTATTTAAATAGAGTTTCCTTTTATCTCTAATTGTGCTATTTCTAGCATGGGAAATACTTATAGCTTCACCATTACCCATATGAATAACTTGTGTACCTGAATAATTTTTGTTTTCAAGATTGAGATTTTGTAAATTTCTGGTGATATGGTTGGTAGCACCTGAATCTAGGTACCAGTCATAAAGATTGATGTCATCAGTTTTTGCAGAGTCTTTAACACCCCCAGATTGAGTACTAGTGTTTCTTATGTTGATTTTATTTTAAGCATTTAGTTGAGCCACATTTGCACTAGCATTCCTCTGACTAGTTTGATTTTGCTGTGCCACATTGAATTCTGAATTAAACCTAAAATAACATCTGCTTGCTAAGTGCCCAAACTTTTCACAAATCTGACATTTTATTCTACTATTATTATTCCATTTGCCCCTATCTCTTACTCTTTGTGTTGGACCTCCTCTCTGATTTTGATTTTCTGGTTTGTTCTGACTTGTCTGTCCATTTTGTTGGTTTTTATTTCTTGAACTGGAGGCAA
The DNA here is from genome assembly GCA_030737875.1 of Allium sativum. NCBI lineage: Eukaryota > Viridiplantae > Streptophyta > Magnoliopsida > Asparagales > Amaryllidaceae > Allium > Allium sativum. Next base: position 530,596,342 of record CM060916.1, read on the forward strand.
AATTAATAGAGTAATCACCCTGCATTATCTTTCCTTGTTTCACTTTGCCTTCATGTGCAAGAAGAGTAGAGTGAACAAATTGTATGTCTGGTAGTGTTGGTTGTGTGGAAATGTAGGTGACAAGTGACTTATGTTCTTAGTCCAAACCATTTGTGATGACAATATATGTTCGTTGTTAGATATCTTGTGCCCCCACAGCATTCAACCTATCACATAGGTTCTTGATCTTGGCTAGGTGCTCTCTCATGGGAATATCATCATTTCTTGAATTTTGTAGCTCTCTCATGTAATGTATGACTCTAGATAATGACTATTAGTTGAATATCTATTCGATAGAAGACCATGAAGTATTACACCCCACGATCTATGATAGAAGCTTGGCACTAATTAAGTATGGTAACCAATAACATAACAAATTGTCTTGATTCAAATGTTTTGAATAGTCTGGATTACTGATAATGTTGCCCTCAATGTCTGTTGTTATGATAGATGGTGTGGTCAAGGTGCCCTTAATGTAATCTTGGAGGTCCTATCCTCTAAATGTGGTTTCAACCTAATATTTCCACAAGATGTTGTTCTCTTCATCGAGAGGGATGACGATTATTTGGCTCTTGGGTTTGGTTAGAGTGCTGGAGGTGGTGGCGTGCCCATTTGCATTACTTCTTGATGTAATCGCGGTTATATCATCATCTCTTGCCATGTCTGATCAAATACAAAAGGAAGAGGGCGACAAAAACACCTTACTAACTCAAAAAACGATGAAAAGAAGAGAAATTACGTGGTAAATTCAATGGATTTCTAGACAATGATGTCAACAATAGGATACAAGATTAGATGAAGAGCGTTGATCCGTGATAATCGATGAAATTTCGATGCATCTAGTGGAATAGTGATGAAACTATTATGAATTTCTCATAGCGAGGCACGAAAAGCAAGAACAGATAAGATCAGATCTGCTTGATCTTCGAGGATGGTAAATCTTTGATGATGATGATGATGACGCATAAACCGAGGAGAAAAAGATTGCCTCCCCAACCATTTAAACTAGGCAGATGGTGATTAGGTCAGAAAAACTGGATTTATCAATATTCTTTGAGGTCATTTGGCTTCAACTCTAACACCATAGAAGTGATTGAAAAAAAATACGTTTATTTAAAAATCACAGTCTTAGATTTGCACAATCAGATAAAGAGCTATTGCTATGATACAACTATAATGTATTGCTATGATAAAGAGCTATTGCTATGATACCCTTCTAGAGATGAACTGATGCCATGCTTCTGAATCTATAATGTATTTTTGTGAAAATGTGCATCTACTTGAAATGTAGAGAAAGAAGATGGAAATTCAGATTTTCTGATCCGTCTTGATCATTTATGATTATTGATATTTTGATTCTATTGTAAAGATTCTAGAAATACCGTTTGAGTCCCGACTGCAGGTTCCGTTACTCTTCAAGACTTTTTTTAAAGATTAATAAATAGATAATCAACGCTTATCTTTATGCTTATTTTTTTATTAACAATAACAAAATTACTTTAAAGGAAGAGTTTATTTAAACTTATAAATGTAATACAATGAATCTCCTTTATTTGATTACCCTTTGATTTCCATCTCCTCATATATGGGTAAAATAATACAATGGCCGAGATCCTGTATTTCTCAATTTATGTCTAATTTTATATCTAAATGGCCATCTCCTCTCTTAATTTGGTCTACTTATATGCTGGTATCGTTCCTAAATCAATTATATCATCCATGCACGTATTAAAACCTTAATCCTTAAAGTTTGTAACAACCCATATTTTTCGACTATTTGAATTTTTTAATTTATATGATTTTTGAATATTTTGTAGTTATGAATAAAATTTAATGACTAATTATGTAATTTTATGTTGTAAACAAATTAAATTGATTAATAATGAATTTCAACCAATTATAATAATAATAACTTGCATAAATGAAATTACTATTTGCTTTGTATTAATAAATATTGAATTGAAATTAAATATTGAAGTATTTGAATAATATTGACTAAATTAATTTATAATTTAAATTTGAATGAATTTGATAAATAATCAAAATTGGAATTCAAAATGAATTTGATTTATAAAGTTAATCTGAATTCTATTTTGATTTGAATAAAGTTATAAACTTTTGAATTGTATTAAAAAGTGAAAAAATGAAAACTAAATAATATATATATATATATTAACTAAACTGTTAAAATAGCCAATTTACAAATAATCTCGGAATTCGGTATAATTAGTTTCAATGAATTCGAAATTGTAAATTTTTGTAAGGTTTCAAATTTCATGTCAATCGGACTTGTAATGTGGTCGTACGAGTCTAAAATGCATAGTAAATTATTTGTGCAGCTTAATTAAAATAATTGATTTTAAGAACAACTGCTGTAAATGATGGTATTGGACCTTGATACTAGTTCCATTGCGTTCAAAAGGCCTTTAAACCTGCATATCGTCTGTTAGCGGGTTTGATTTGGACTTAGGCTGTTTTTGGCTTTAAAACGCGTTAATCGAGAAAATTTAATATTAACTTATTCTTTTAAACCCTATTTTTTCAAGGCCACCACCTATATGATTTGATGGCTAGAAACTCACTACCTTCTTCTCTTATTTTTTTTCAATTTATGCATCGATTCAAAAAACTTCCAGCTACAAAATCGTAGAGCTTCGCGACAGATTCAAATCCATACAGTGGATGGTTGTTGTTTCGATCTAGAATCGCCAGAATGCGGCCTTAATGAGCACGCAGATTTGGAACATTTGGAGGGGGTAGAGGCAACCGGGGAAAGCTGCACCTAGGCATTGGTGGGTCTTGGAATGGCAAAGCCAGTGGTGGTGCTCGATCGGTAACCGATGGTCTATAGGAGGCGCATGGATGGAAAGTTTTGGGTGGCTAGGGTTTGTTCCTGTTGTAAACACAAAGAAGAGAAGAGGGGGAAGGAAGTGACGTGATGTTCTCTGATTGGGTGGGGATATTTACTTTATTTTAATTTGAAATTCAAATGTTCAAACACATATAACTCACTCATACGAACTTAGACTGACGTGTGATTTATTTCGTTGGGATCATATCGTAATTCCAAACAACATAGAGCTATTTCGGTTAGATTCTGAGACTGTTAAATTTTGGGCCTATATTTGGATTTCGGATGCATTCAAAACCAATGGAGAGTGATTAAACCCACTCACACTTAAATAAAATATTTGATTGTTAGTTATATTAAAAATGCATATTTGTGTTGATTTGCATCGATAGTATAATTTAATTTATCTGTTAATATAAATTGAATGGTTAGGTTAAATTTGGAATTTAATTACTAGTTTGAACCTGGTACCCGGTGACTAGTAAACTGATGTTATATTAAACTACTTAGATGTATTGATTTGGATAGATACCTTGGATCAATATGTTTGGTATATCAATGTTAATTTTGTGAATTTACCCATTATTCACATTCATTATACATAACTGTTGTTTGTGTTGATAAGTCCCAACCATTTACCCTAGATGTTACGGGCATCGAATAAACCCGAGATTAATCATTAAAATGGATTAAGAACATAAGTTTAAATGAAAAATAACTATAGCCCCTGATTTCAGTTTGAGTTTTGTCCGATATTGGAGCATCACATTCTTTTATTTGAGCTTGTTTGCAAGTTGGGTTTAGAATATGAGATTGTTGTTAGACCATTAGTAGTGACTAATTCAGTAGGAGGACCTTCTAGTCTTTGTATGATTTGTCATGATCTAGTCTTATCGAGTCATGGTTGCTCTTTTGTGTGTGATAGCTTTGTTTTGAACTTCGCTTGGTTTGGAACTATTTTGGGTTTAGACTGGCTTAAGAGGTATGCGACTATTATGGATTGCAAGACGCTTAAAATGACGATTGGGAATGTGGAAGGGCGAACGATGGTGATACGTTGTTTATCAAAGGATGGTGTTCTGGTCATCTTTTTATATTCGCTTGTGATTCCACGAGATGGATTGTCATCGACGCCAATCAGTGATTTTTCAGATGTCTTTGAAGAGGTTACAGGACCGTCGTCGCATCGAGAAATTGAGTTTTAGATTGATTTAGTGGATGGACCAGACCCATTGTTATGCCTCTTAGGCGGATGACACCTAACGAGAGCCAAAGGTGCAAGAAAATGATTTGTTGAGTAAGGGATTCATCCAGAGTAATGTATCCGAATGGGGTGTATCAGTTGTGTTTGCGACCAAGGTCGATGGATCGTTGAGGTTGTGTGTTGATTATTGTGAGCTGAACTACGTGACAAAGAAGAATAAGTATCCACTACCGAGAATAGATTACTTGTTTGATCAGCTCATGAGTTTTCCCAAATGGATTTAGCGACGGGATTTCACCAACTGAGAGTGGTTAGGGATAATGTGTCGAAGACTGCTTTTAGGACATCGTCTGGATTTTATGTGTGGCTGGTGATGCCATTTGGGTTGACTAATGCGCTAGAATATTTTGTGTACCTTACGAATCGAGTTTTCAAATATCAGTTGAATAGTTCATGCTTGTGTTCATAGATGATACATTCGTTTATTCTAAGACAGAGGAGTAACACAAGACGCACTTGAGGATTGTTTTGAAAATCTTATGAAAACATCAGCTGAGCTCTAAGTTTCGAAGTGTCACTTGTGGAAGGAGGATGTAAGATTCTTGGCTCATGTCGTGTTAGGACAAGGAATAGCGATGGATCTCGCTAAAATGGCAATAGTCGGGATTGGGATCAACCAAAGAGTGTGACAGATGTTTGGATTTTCCTTGGTTTAGCTGAATATGATCGACGATTTATTAAGGATTTCTCGAGAATAGCAGTTGTTAACCAAATTAATGAATAAGAATCAGGTCTTTACCTAGAATGCAAAATGTGAGCAAGTTTTTGGAATTTTTAAAGGGAGATTGATGAGTACTCCTATATTAACTATTACAAGCGAGAATGAAGAGATAGTGGTATACACCGATGCACGTGGCACTGGACTTGGAGCGGTGCTAATGCAAAAGGATAGGGTCATGGCTTACACGAGTCGAATACTGAAAGCACACAAAAGGAATTATCTAACTCATGATTTGGAGTTAGCGACGATAGTGTTTGCTTTGAACTTTTGGTGGCATTACTTGCTGGAAGTTAGATTCAAATTGTTTACGGATCATAAGTCGCTGAAGTATCTTTTGTACCAAAAAGATTTGAATCTTCGGTAGCAACGATGGTTAGAGTTTTTGGCATCGTATGACTTTGGAATAGCTTATACTTAACGCGGTGGCTGGCGAGTTAAGTAAAAGACATGCTAGTTTGGGAGCCGTGGTTTCTAAATGGAAGCATCTTGGGTATTTAGATGGATTTGATTTCAGACCTCATTGTGAGTTTGAACCGGAGATGTTACCAAGTTTATCGATTAGACCTACTCTCATCGAAAGGATCGGCGAAAGCCAAAAGCATGAATTTAAGCTTATAGAGATTATTTAGAGATTAGATATGAGAGTAAAACCTGAGGATATTAAGAATTTTGAAATCGATTAAGGACTAGAGTAGGAAATGATAGTATTTGGATTATCTTGGATCACTTAAACAAAAGCGCAAGGTTTATTCCTGTCATATCGACTAGGATGGCGTCAGAGTTGGCTGAGTTATATCATAAATGGATAGTTCGATTCCATGGGATCCCAAAGAGTATAATTAGTGATCGAGATTCATTGTTCACTAGTGGATTCTGCAAGAGTTTGCAAAAGACATTGGTAACCAAGCTATGTATGAGTATGGTTTATCATCCTCATACAGATGTTCAGACTGAGAGAGTAAACCGAGTATTAGAAGATCTTCTTAGAGCTAGTATATTAAATTTTAGAGGATCGGAAGCTCATATGCATTTAGTTGAGTTTTCTTATTATAACAGCTACTAGTCGAGCATTGGGATGGCACCGTATAAGCGTTCTATGGTAGACCATGTAACTCGCCATCCTTTTAGTTAGAGACTGGAGAGAAGTTAGTATTTGGGCTTGATGTGATAAGAGAAACAACAGATTATATTGTCATGCGACAACAAATGAAAGCAGCCTAAGATCGTCAGAAGAGTTATGTCAACAAGCGACAAAAGGACCTGGAATTCTCAGTTGAAGATTTGGTATTCGTTGAAGTTTTTTCTCTGCGGAATATTGTTCATTTTAGAAGATTAGGAATGTTAGCACCAAGGTTTGGGTCGTTTCATCTTGTCAAGCGTATTGGAAAATTTTCTTATAGACTGGATTCACCCAAAAAGAAGGCAGGTGTGCATAATGTGTTTAATGTATCATTTCAATGGAAGTTTGCGCATGACTCGAATGTTGTGGTGTCTCCTGATCGAATTTAAGATTTAGAGGTCAAATCCGAAGTTTCTAGGCCTCGTAAGCCACTTTGCGTCATAGGGAATGACACAAAACAACTTCAGAGAAAGGTTGTCAAGCTAATCAAGGTACAATGAGGCGAGGACGATGTCGATTGCACGTGGGAAACATAAGAGAGTACGAGGTCGACCCATCCATATAACTTTGAGTGGCATGTCCCATATGTCGTCTCTTACTTGTACTATTGCATCTTGCAATATTAGAGTTCCGCATGCTAGGATAGGATTTTGGATGCATGAATTATTAGATGCTAGATTGGATACTCATGGATGGTAGGCGTGCATAATCCTTTCTTTGCTCGTGTTTGCTTGGAATTTCGAGGGAAAATTCCAAAAGAGGGGAAGAATGTAATGACCTGTATTTTACTTATCGAAGAATCATAAAATAATCATATTTAATTCCCTAGTGGTCAGATCATTCCCAAGTTTTAATATGTTTTTTTATAGGGATATAGGACATGTCTATGATTTCTACCTAACTTATTTGTGACCGTTTTACCCTTATGAATATTGTTCTAGCTATAACTTTTATTGGGATTGAGTTAGGGACTGAAGTCGGTCTCATTGGATCAGGATGGCTGTTGGAAACTAATTAGAGTGGTCACATTAAATATTTGGCTCAGCTGTTTAGGAGAAATCATTATTTTAAGTTTTAGTTTCTATTAGGTAGATTAATTAGCTGCTAATGGTCCGATTAGAGAATCCCATTAGGCTAATGAACTGCAGTTACAAATAGAGGGGTTTGGAGAGGTAACTAAGGTTTCTATGTTCATTCAAACATTTAGGCAGTTTCTTGTGTTTCTTCGGATCCAACCTAAACCTTAATTCTCCATCCAATTCATCGTAGACTGCATATAGAGGCTAGATCATCATCCGGGAAGATTAGATCACATCAATTTCCTGTTCAGATCTAACTTTATTGAGTTTACATCAAATCAGGGGTTAGGTGATTGATAGATATCTCCCACACAGAAACTACCGGTCATATGGGTTGAATTAGAATTGGTTCACATCATACATGTTAAATTCACTTTAGATCTGATCATATATGTTTAGATTAGATTTAGACGTCTTGGGATTATCTAATTTAATTGTATAAACTGGCAAGAAGTTAGATTAGTCATGTTCTTGAGTATGTTTTGATTCAAATTATGTTAGATCTATTGCTTAATGATATGTTTATATATGCATGTTTGCATGATCAAGATTTGATGAATCACTATTTGTTTTGATTGAACTGAATGCATTGCTTGAATTGTTTGTTAGGATTGTGTGCTGTAGATCTTAGGTTTGAAGAACAAAGAAAAACAGGAGTTCGAATGATCAGATTCAGATGAAACTTGACAGAGGAGCTCTGGTAGAAGATACAAGAGAACCCAAAAATTTCAGATTTAAAATTCACTAACTGCATTGATCGGTAACTGTCCATGGCTGATGGACTAGCACCGGTCCATCATAGTGTGATGATTAGCGATGATATTTGGGTCATGGCATTGCGATGGTAAATTAAGACTACGTGAATTTTTTGAAAGATTTAGATGTAATTTGAGATGGGTCGAAGCTAATCGTTCAAGCATTGGTCGATGGACTGGCAAGAGAATTCATTGGAAAGGAATTTGGGTTCGAGGATGGAACAGCAGGAAGTGCTTAAAGGAAGGGTGATGGAAATCCAACCCTTAGTGGAAAATCGGCTAAGTGCATGGATTGGTACCAGTCCATAGGTGATGGACCGATACTGATCCATCGTGGAAGGTGGTGTGGGGATGGAATTTGGTGATCTTGGTTCTGATATCTTCCCGGGGCTTCTAGTAAAGTTTGGTGGTTGATGGACTTCAGATGGTTGAAGGGAAACTCAAGGATGAATGGTGCTTCAATTATGAACTCAAGTTAGGGTGGCCGAAGCTGAATTGATGTGATACTGGTCGTGGGATGGTATACGATTTAATATGATGATGGATTGGATCATACAGGGTTGATCGTAGATGATAATGGAATTGGTTTGGGAAGTCGCTCGAACTAAATATGGAATCGTCAAGAAGGACTGCTCTATAGTTTGAAGTGCCATAGGATTGTTAATTATTGAAGGTTCTAGCGGGCTCAAAGCAAGGGTATCGTGGGGATGCCCATTAGGAGAAGATGGGTAGTGTACACTGGATCCATCTCTGGGAATGATCTAATTGTCTCGGTCGGAGACAAACATACACAAGACAGATGTATGGAAGTCTGACTAGAACCGGAGTTTCTCCGTTAGTCCTTAACGGACGGCAGTGACCGTTCATTCGATGATTGATGTATCCAAGGCTTTAGTAGGTGATAGCTAGATATTGTTTGCTATGGATTTATGGCTGACTATGTGCTTTCTTATCTAATTCTCTGGGTAAGCTATCACCGTAGGTCATTAAAGAAAAAGTGGGATTAGGGGATGTCCTTTCCTATTCTGGAGTGGCATATGATTATCCTGTGCTAATCCTGTGGCTGCTAAGGCAGATCAGATGGTTGAACTGTCTATACTCATATATCTTATGTAATTGTTGATTGTTATTTTATCGCTCACTAAGACTGTTGTCTGACTCAAGGTTTCATGTTTCCTCTTATTACCTTGGGCTGCTCATCGTTGTTGTTAATGAGTAGATTGAGATAGCATGTGACATGTTTGGTGCCGACGATGTTGTACGATGACGAGCTAGAGGCTGATGTATTATTTTTAATATTATATAGTACTTGTTGATTTCATTGTATGTTGATGATTGTTGAGACTCCGAGTAATATGTAGTAAGGCTTGTCATACTGATATTCATTTTCATAGATGCTTTGCATTGGTTATTCTGAGATGTTATGGAAATTTGAATCTCTGTTCAACTTTGCTTCACTACTATATCATGTTGTATATTTTCTATTATATGTTATCCATGCGCTGTGAGTTATACGACATGTTCGTTTCGTGTTATTCATCCTTGGTGATCGTCCCATATCGGCTTGGTATGTCATGCATCACACCTTATCTTAGTTTGATGCACGAGTTACGGGGCGGTCGTCACACATCCTCACGAATATGCCTCATTATTATTTCCAAAAGTCCACGTTATAATCCATTAAATTATGTGTTCAATTGTCTCGTATAAAAATTTAAAAAGTTCTTATCAATACTGTTGATAAGAACTTTCAATCAGATTCCCTAAAAGTACCCAATCGACAACTCAACACAGAAAATAACCACTAATTTCTTTATTTATTACCAATAATTCAAAGACAATAAAACCCTATTAACCATTTAATCATTAACATTAGTTACCATCCCTTAATCCTATTTATAAATTATTTAAATTTTGCAAAGCCGGAATAATTCACCTGTTTTCGTTGCGCAATCTGATTTATTATCAGTAATACACCGCTTCATCTCAACTTCAGGATTTCTTTTTAATCTTGGGTTTAGTCATTACCCATCCCAAATAATCTATTAAATTCAATGATCAATTCAACATAAGGAGGATGGGGTTTAAATTTCCTTAGAATTTTAAACCCAAGAATTAAGCACCGAAAGGATTAAAGGGTGGCAATTTTCCATTAAGATCGACTACAAAGGATAGGATACCACATATGGAATACTATGGAATGGAATACATTCCAAAATTATTCTGAAAGCTTGGTTTAAACACAACTGGACTGACGGGAATCACGAGAAAAGGATAACTACGAGAGTGATAAAGTAGACATAAGTGTTATCCTTCTACGTTGTAACATATACATTATTCTGGTTTTATTATGTGTTTATTGTATATTGTTCAGAATCTCGGATCTGATACATAAATTGACACCCCACCCAGAGATCTACCCTAATAAAGAGCATTACTAAATAATACTGTCTATTAGAGTAGAGATGTAACATTCGAGATTTTTGACCGTTCAAATCTAAAATGATCGTCAATGTCGACTCAAACAAATCAAAAATACGGATAGTTATTGGGATTAAAATAAGAAAAATAAGAAAGAAGAAAAACAATCACAGAATCTCACAACGGAATGACAAAATATAATCAATAAATAAATAAATAACAACTATCAGAGTTAACTACCATAAACATACCAATATTTGCAGCGGAATAAATAGTAATAAATACATATGTTGAGCTCCATCTTCATCTCCATAATGGTATCTTTAATAACTGAAAAACTCAGGCTGACCCGAGCATAAATGAAAAGACAAAAACACTTGGATCAGAACTAAAATTTTCTGATGTCTGTTAAATCGATTTTATATGATAATATGAGTGCAATAACTTAAGAGATGTTATAGGAAATTCCACCTCTTAAGGATCCGTCAAACTAGATACTATATAATATAATACGCTATTATAATAGCGTCTATGGTTAAATATAAAATACTAAAATAGTGTAAGCGGGATTACCATTATTACCCTTACACCATTTATGCGGTTGTCGTACAGTTTGCATACAACACACCAATACGTCAACGGATAGGGATGCGCTGTGATACGACAACGTTAAATCAAAATCATAGGGGGATCGATCAGGATAATATGACAGGGCACACGAGGAATGCCCAGAGTATGAATATACTAGTTGCACGCCCGAACTGGTGGTAACGCATAGCTGCGACTACCGCCCACCTCGGACAACACTCCCAAATCACGGATGCGCATCAAATCAATCAAACCGAGGGACTATAGTAATAAAGGAAGAAGTGTTGCTGACGGAGGTAGCTAACCCCACTTGGTCGGGGTATAACCCTGTTTTAGTCATTTTAATTATGCCCCGAAGGTCAAGGATATCCAACATCATTCTCTTTCTTTAAATCCAATAATCGCCTTCGAATCAACCTACTTCATTTTAAAACTCCACCTCGTACACAATTGTTAAAGTGGTTTTCGGTATTGGTAAAGGGTATGACGATATCCGATCCCGGTCTCTTTAACAGCTAATCATTTACATTTTTCACACCAGTCGGTTCTTTTACATTTCAAAGGGGTTCATACATTATATCAAAATCAGATTTTCTTAAAATCGTTTCAATAGTCAAAATAGAATATTTCACTATAAAATCTCCATTTAAAACCAAACTTAAATCTTGAAACAATACCAACTTTTAAAATAATTTGAATATCAAAAAAGTTAATATATATATACATTTAAATAGTTTAGATATATAATTGAAATAGTTTGAAAATAAATAAATTGTATTTAAAATAGAATTTCAGATTTAGTAAAATTTATAGGTAAAATATTAAAATAGTTTATGAAATAAATACTTAAATATTAAAATAGTTGATTTAAAATAAATAATAAAATAAAATAGTTATAAGGTAAATAGTTCATAAAGGAAATTATTATTATAAAAATAAAATAGTATATAAAATGGTTTAAAAATACTATAGTTGGAACTAGAATCATATCTTCAAAATTCAACCAAACAAGAAATCATATTTCAGTTTCAAATCAATCGACTAAATTTCGATATCTTAAATCAAAAGGATTTGACTTTCCATTTATATTTCAATTCAATTCAACAGTTCGATTTCAAACAATTCGATTTAATAGTTCGATTTAATAATTAAATTTCAAATTCTCACTTTGAATTATTCATTTATAAAAATCTCGAATAAATCAGGTTAATTTAAAGTAATATCAAGTATGGATAAATAATCTAATTTTTGATAAATTTAATTCATATTCAATTCCGTTTAACTTCAGTTATCCACATTTACGAATTCTATTAAAATCGAAAATTTTAATTTCAAAGCTCAAAGTCCAAATTTAAAGAAAATCGATTAATAATGTCATTTATTTCTTTAAAATAATATTCCAAAATTCAAGATTAAAAACAATTTTTATTTAACCAAATGGTGTTCATATATAATTTTCTATCCAATGGCCAAGTAATACTTAAAATTTAATTCTAGTATTTTTTTTGGCAAAGCCGACCGATTTTAAAGTGATCTGTAACACTTATTATTATAACAAATAATAAAGGACAATAGTGTACATGTGACTGTTGTTAGTAGTCAGCTAATAACAGTTTTCAGATGGTCCGTCCATCACATGGTTCTATCTCACGCAGGAGAAGAAAAACATATGCTCAAGGCATAACGTACATAGAAAAATACATAGATGCTTCATTTTAAATGCATTACATGCCAGATGCATGTCAGAAAAAAAAATAGCTTCTTTCTGAAATTACCCATTGTCAAAGATTGCATTCTGCATGGCTCGCATCATGCTCCTAGTAACTGGAGACTTCGCAGTTTTGCACAAAGATGATGAGGTAGATGTCGCCGCCGCTACGTCATCTCCAGCATCAGGAGGAGGAGGCTTGAAACCTGGCAGTGGTGGGATATTTGCATAAGGTCCGCTCGGCTTACTTGGATTGTCTTTGTAGTTTCTCATGTAGCTTGCTATTACCTGTCTCTTGCCCTCACATACATCTTCACTGTGCTCACCGCTTTCGATTTCAGCTCTCATACAATCAAAAGTTCTAACACAGATTTTTCCTTGAGAACCTTTTTTTTTTTACCCTACAAGGTGGAGAATTACTTTTGAGCTCATCAGGTCTGTTAGAATGGTTGACAGTTAGACAACCATCAAGATTTTGTTCAATTTGCTGAGCAACAGGAGACCGTTCACTGATGCTATCAGTGCCACCTCTTTGCATATCACTTCACTTATTAGCCATCGTCCACTTGTCATTGATTTTCAGAAAACCATCCAAGCGTTCAACAATATGTCGCGTGTCAGCAGATAGCCTCATCGCATTATTACACTGCGTATTGTCGTTCTCATTTTCCTGTCCGCTCACCAAAACAGTGCTCCCTCCACATTCCATCTGCTCGCTCACATCACTAACATTAGCAGCAACTAACAGAGTAGCTGCAGATAATGATTCCGCACTTCCACCAACTCTTTCCATAGATATGGACATGGCAGTTCCATCAGCACACTTGTCAAAGTTTGAAACTTAATCAATGAGTCCCTGTAGTGGATTCTGAGCAACACTTGCTCTTTGCGCCTTGTTCAAAGTGCTCACATGATTTAGAAATCCAGGTTTGAAGCTGAACTCAGTATTAGTTTGCACTGGTGGAGCGGTTATAGGGATGTCAAATTATACCCTCCTTCATTAATTTCGTTAATGAAGTCGATTTCTTCAGAACTAAGCTAATGAGTCGTATCAATGAAGCTACCCTCAACAGCCTTACCTGCCATTTTCGTGACAGCAGCTAACTTGCCTCCATGAAGCTCATCTTCAATTATCTCGCCTTCCTCAATTGATAGTGCATCTGCAAGTTCTACATTGTATTCATTAGCATTCCTCAACTGATAGAACTAAGCTCATAATTTTTAGATTTTTGGGAAAGGATATATATCATTTCAATCCAAATCAGTGTCATAGGTATTTATCATTTCAACCTATGTTCTTAATTCATTTTAATGATAAATCCCGGGTTTTTTTGATGTCCGTAACATCGAGGGTAATGGTTGGGATTAATCAACAAAAATCAGTAACATATATAAATAATGTCGATAACAAGGTGGATTACATATTAACACATTAAATATATAAATTCAAGGTATACATCAAAATCAACACTTCTAAACAGTTCAACAATATCAGTTACTAGTCATCAGGTATGAGTTATTTTATTTTATTTATTAAACTAGAAATTAATCTATAACAGTACAATATGTATAATAGTTAAATTAAATTATACAGTCATACATATTTAACATAAATATGCAATTTAAACAATCAAACAACAAGCAATACAATCATATCATGACATGAATTTAATTAAACCAACAATCAAATATTTTGTTAGATGTGAGTCTGTTTAATCACTCACCTTTGGTTCTGAACGAGATTGAAATTCAAATCTTAGCCCAAAAATCAACGATCCCGGAATTAGTTCAAATCAGCGGCATCGCAAAAAGACCGTCGATACGATTGCAACCCAATTTATTTCGTCTAAAACCGACTTCGTAGCAAAAAGTTATGAATGTTTAAACATTGGATAAATTATATAAAATAAACAAACCATCCACTCACACCACGCTACGTCAGCAGCTCAAAGCTCCTTCTCCATCGTGATATGATTGTAGAAAAAGCAACGAACCATCTCCCGTTGAAAATCATAGATCCTCCTGCCTCTGATTGATCATCGTTCCCCACCAGAATTTCACCGTCGATGCGCCTTCCTCTGCCCAACCTCCTGGCGTCGACGTCGCTGTCAATGACCTCGCCATCGTTGAGATCCGGTTCAAAACTGTCAAAACCATATCAGCCCCAAACGTGGCTTGCTGCACCACCAACATAGCTCGATATCCGATCACATCCGTTAGATTCAAAGAGGACGAGATGCTCTACAATTCTCGCTTTGGATGATCTTAGTTTTGTTGATCGGATTTCAAGAAATAGTGGAAGAAAGTAAATCGAATTCCTGGCCATTGAAATGAGAAAGATGCAGCGGCCATACACAGAAATTAGGGTTTCAGATTATTATTTAATAATATTTTTATCATTACACGTGTTATAAAGCCAAAAAAATGGACTGAGTCCAAATCAGGCCCGCTTACTATCTAACAATATGTTTTGACGCCTTCTGAACGCAATGGAATAGGTTTCAAGGCCCAATTCCAAAGTCTATAATAGTATTCTTTTAAAACTTGATTTTTTAACTGAATTGTACATGTAAATTTATACGCGTTTTAATTTCTCACGATCAAACTAAAATTCTGATGGCTACGAAATTTTTGATCATAAAATAATTTACCATTTCTGATTCAATAAACTTAATTTCGCCGAATTCTAAAATTGTATGCAAAATGTAAAATTTCACATATTTATAAATAAAATATTCGAATTTAAATTTAAAATTGAGTTCAATAGTTTAAAATCTCTAATCAAATCAAAAATAGAATTCAAATAAATTTCATGAATAAAATTTCTTTTTATATGAATTCCATATTGATTACCAAAATACTTCATTTTTTGTATTTCAATTATAAATTACATAAATCAAAATATTTCAATATATAAGCTTCAAATAGCATTAAAAGTCAACATATCAAAATAAATTTTTTATATTTAAACCAACATTTTCCAAAATCACATTAAATTTAATAATATAAATTATCGCAAAAACTTGGGATGTTACAGGAGAATAGGGCTGGTTAGGGACAACCATCTATAATTTCATATTAGACAAATATTGAATATGTCGATTGAGTATCTAAAATTTTCATTTCTTATTTTATGTGGAATGACATACTCAACACTTCAAATATAAAATTACGTTGGTTAAGGATTGTATTCAGAACAAATTACTATACAACATAAATAATAGATCATAGAGCATAATACAAATAATACAACTGCAGAGTTCGACGGATAAATGTGCTATAGACTCGAATGGTTTCAAATTACCATACATACAGTACAACAAATTGACCGTATTACAATGGTGGAAAAATGTTGTAAAAGACTTTTTACAACGGTGGAACCACCGTCGTCTATTAAGAAGTTGTAATAGACTAAAATCTTTTACAACTTTTTTGCACTGTTGCGACACCGTTGTAAACTGTATATTTTACAACTTTTTTGCATCGTTGTAAACTGTATATTTTACAACTGTTTTCCACCGTTGTAATACACTTTATTACAAATATAATTAAATACATTTTGCAACTGCAATAAGAGCTGGATAAACAAAAATAATTTGATATTAATTCAAAGCATTGGATCCATTCATACAAAAAATGTTACAACTTTAAAGTCAAAATACAAAATTAATGAATCATACAACATTGCAACGATACATACCAATTCTCTTCATTACAAATAATGATTACAAAAACTAACATCCACTTACATTCCCCGCATGAACCACCTACAAAATCTTCTCTATCCCCCACTAACACTACTCAAACTCACCCATCACTAACTCCATAACAATAACACTATCTCACAACTATAGCACCTCATCCAGTCAAATAGTCTGCAACAACGGAAGTAATGAACAAGTCCACAGTCCATGATAACTCCTTAAGTTCAACCTGCCATCACCGAATAGTACTGCCAAACAACAGAACCTCCTTTATT
This sequence comes from Allium sativum, assembly GCA_030737875.1. Taxonomy (NCBI): domain Eukaryota; kingdom Viridiplantae; phylum Streptophyta; class Magnoliopsida; order Asparagales; family Amaryllidaceae; genus Allium; species Allium sativum. Next base: position 530,612,867 of record CM060916.1, read on the forward strand.
TTAATGGAAGAATGATATAAATAATCTAAAAAAGCATTTAAGATAGCTTACTTTATGTGACTAGCTATTGTAATTACTGTGCTAATGTTTTAAAAGCAATCTCTTCAAAAGATAAATTACCTCCAAGATGTTTTTTCCAGACTCCACATTTTGTCTCTCCTTGCTGAAAATATCACTCCAAAATTTGTCTCTCCTTGCTGAAAATATCAAACTGAACATTGTTGAATAAAGTAAAATTTTGTTTATACACCAAATTAGATCGGTTTACTAACCAAGCATACCACCTTAGTTTTTGAATCCATCTACAGTTGAGTTTTCTAACCGAGCTGCTCATTTCTAACCGAGTTATAGCTTCTAATTAAGCAACGAAAATACTACTGCAACCAAAAAATATCTGTATCATAATATTCCTGCAACCAAAATACAAATATTTGGAACCAAAGTCAAATCAAACGGATCCACAAATTCTGGAAATGTATGCAAAATAAATCACCTGAAAAATATCAGCGAAGCTCCTTTCCCTACCAATAGAAAAAACAATCAAGCCATCTCTCAAATAGATTGACGGCCTGACCCTCAGATGAACGAGACACATCAGATCGACGACTAGACCATAGCGCAACTCGCGCAAGGACTCTGGATCAAGGCATGAACGCTCCAGGCAGTGCGATTATTTTGACAACGACAATTGGGTTTTTTTATTTTGAATATCGAGCTTGGACGATCGGATTGAAGGCAAAATTTATTTTGATTGTGAAAAGCGTAGGGGGATATTTCGGTTTTCGATCTGGACATAATAAAGACCGAAAGAATATAATAATATTTTATTTGTATTGGTGACCTGGGGAAGTGGAAAGAGCGGATGAATGAAGGTAAAGTAGGTCCAGTTGGAGCTAAAATGTATAGGTAGGAGGCGACAAAATTTTCAGATTGAAGGGAAATTTTGAATTGGAGCAAAATTTTCAATTTTGGGGGAAACATTGGGCTAGAGTCTAAATTCTGCTTTTTAAATGAAGAGAATACTAGTATATACAGAATAAAAAATATTAATAACAAAAACCTTGAAATGAATATACAAGTAATAATTTGCAACATAATTTTTATAATAAATATTTATTACAACCTAAAAAATAAAAAAGTTGTAGAAAACTAATCTATTACAAGCTATAATCGAGTAATAATTATCAAAAGCATTATCTATTAAAAATAAATTATTACTTATTAAATATAAATTATTTAATAATAATTAATAAATTTTATTGATTCCTAAGTTTATTATTAATTATAGAATTGGTTATTAAATATTAATATAATTAGTTATTAAATATAGATAATATAAATATGAAGTTCGTAATAGGCATCTATTACAACTAACAAAATGAAAAGTTGTAAAAATATGTTTATTACAACTATAGGGAATTGACCGTTGTAAAAAACATTTATTACAACAGTGCTTTTCCCACAACTGTAAAAAAACATTTATTACAACAGTATTTTTCCCACAGTTGTAAAAAACCATTTATTACAACGGTGTTTTTCCCACAGTTGTAAAACTAAAATTGTAATATGGTGTTTTTGTTGTAGTGATAAATACAACATCTTTAGGTAACAAGCTTATAATGACTCAATTACATGAATTCACAACAAGGATTAGAGATCCAAAAGATATAGTCCAAGAAGAGTCCGCCAACCACAAGTAAATCACATGCTGAAACATGAAACACCTCGGTCTGACCCAAGCAATAACACACAAAAGTCAATCTAGTTAACAGTGAGTATATATATTTAATGCTATTATAAGAACTGAAAGGTAGCTCTCCATCTAGAAGAGTTAGTTAGGTAACTCCAAGGGTGTAGTATAGACATAGGTTTAATATAACAACAATGAGAAACTTCCATCCAGGTTATTTACTAAGCTATAAGCTAGTACGAGCATCAAACACCAAATAACGTCAAAGCTGAAAACACCAAATTCATCAAAGACGACATATATAAACTCAAATGAGCTTAAATAGTTCAATTCAGATCATCAATAATAAACTTCGAAAATCATCATAATGCATATATATAAAATCCAATATTGAAAAATCACCAATGTATGACCATAAGATAAAATTTATCAAAGCATCTATATTTGGGTCCAAAACAACAAAGTTAAATGTGATCGTAAGATCTAAGTTATCAAAGCACCAATATTGGACCCAAAACAACAAAGTTCAACAAAGCAACAAATTCGGATCTGAAACAGCATAATATTGCACGTGCAAATAGCTCCGCCCCAAGCTTTACCAAGTACTATATCTTGAGAGACTCATCAACCTCTTGTCGTGACCCACCAGCCCAACCACACTGAAAATTGAGAGATTTAATTTCTCTCTATCGAAGCCCACCAGCTCGACAATTTGGATAATTACCCAACAACCCTTATTCTGGCCCACTAGCCTTTTCCAAACAACAAACGCCGAACAACTTTGTATGTATATCTACATACGTACGGGACCCAGCATCCCTACTATAACAACCCGAAATTTTGACAACAGGAATTAATTATTAGAATTACAAAATAAAAATTTCTGCATATGATGGAATTTGACCACAAAACTTTAACCGATACGTCCGTCTCGGAAATATGTTCAACTTTCATGTTTGGAGTTTCTCAAACGAATTCCGTATGAAAAGTTACAGACGAAATACGATAACGGATGGAAAATAAATAAATCAGAATAATTATATATATTATACCATATTTAACCACCCTCACTGGGCGGTTGGCGACCCAAGCGGTCGACCTACTGGGCGCCAGAACGCCCAGTGACGACTAGGGTTTAAAGGTTAATTTTATATTATATTATCAAACGAATGGACGGATATAAATTAGAATAAATATAATGGTTCATGGCCAATTCCCCTTCTATAAATAAAGGGGTAAGGCCTCACTCTTTTCCACACAAATCTGCAGGCAACAACGAAGCTCTACCATTTCCCTTTCTCTTCCAATCAAATTTCTTAATTTAAATTATATTCATATGCAGTCAATCAAATATAAATCACAAAGATTTGAAAGGCATTATCAAATTCAATTGGAAAAGTGTGTGAATTGACAACTAAGCTATTCTACATCATATTCTCCCCCCTTTTCCTATTTTCTTGCATATCTACAGATCTAAAAGTATCCCTTTTTCAAATTAATTGTAAATTTATAAGAATTTGGGAATTGTAGGCCTAAAATATTATTCAGATTTCAGATTAGGATATTTTCAGGTAAGTGGGAAATTTAAATACAAAGTTATACTAGCCTATTTATCTTATTTGTACTAGATCTTAAAATATATGTCGATTATCATCATATATGTCCATAATATTATGGAATTTGAATTAGCATCTATCAGATGTGCTAATAAATATTGTCAAGATTTGGAAATTATGAATTATGGTTAGGAATAGTAGTAATTGTAGGTTCACTTAAATTGTTTATACGTATTGCCTACAATTATGTTCGATAATATATTATAGTTGTTGTAAAATACTAATGATTCGGAAATCAGTCCCAATAACCCTGTTTAGATATAATTTCATTCCAAATCTCTAGTTTCAGTGCGAATTGATGATTTTTGTGGTTTTAATTTAAAAAGACATGCCTATTATGTTCAATGTTGTTGGGCTATTTGTTCAATTGTTGTAAATATGCAGTTTTCCTCTTTTTGAACAAAAAGACATTATTTTGAACTTACAAGGAATATGACAAAAAGATCGAAAAAGGGAAAAGTTGTGCAAATGTACGATAAATATAAATGTACATATTTATGCGTAGTTTGCATCAACTATTCCAATATATATATATATATGTATATGTTGTGGTTTTAGAGTATGTCTATTCCATTTATTAAGCATAATTTACAATAATGATAACTAACAGACTTTTCGTAAGATTTGGAACCTTTCGGGAAGATTGAATGAAAAAAAAGAAATGTTTAGTCATTAATTAAACCAAATTACTAAATTTGAAAATAAAATAATAATAAAGGAAGATAACCACGTCGACCGCGCAAAAATATAAATATAAATATAAATATATAATATCCATCTAAATCTACGTAAAACGATAAAATATACATTATATTGAATGTTTGAACGGTATTCAATTATGGAAGTATACATCTAAATGTAATCCATATTAAATTAATATATTCGTGTTGACCATTGTAGCAATTCATGCGATTAGTTGCTATAAATAAGGCCACAAACAAATAAAAAAACCTTTGTAAGCAATGTTGATTTGGGGAAAGTAAACTTAATAGGAAAAATAAGTAAAATGGTTATAATTCCTAAGATTTATTAGGATTAACGTTGTAAACCCCAGTAAGGAAATTTAATTTAAATTCGCATCTAGACATGAGGTTAGGCTCATCTTGTGGTAGAAGTCTGCCCGGAACCAACTAGAAAATCCGGCATCCACAAGTGGTTAGCTTAATGTGAGGGGACTAGTGTGTAAATATAATTGTACTAAGACACGAGGTTAAGTTCTACTTATGGTAGAAGCCTGCCCGGACCGACCGACAAATCCAGCATTCACGTGGTCAACTTAATGTGAGAGGTCTGGTGCACAAATGTATGTATATATATAACATGCAATAAATAAATAAGAATAGTAATGTCTGTTGGGGTACAACAAATAGATACTTCGGGACTGATAAGATATGGATATCCATTGTTAATTAATGTCTTAGGAAAATTATGGTTGTTAGGCTCATAAATGACGTTAATTGTAATCAATGGCAATAAAAGGAAATTAAAGATTAAATGCTACTTTAGGAAAATATGACCGTTATGGTTATAAAGGGCAATAAACATATGAACAGGGGATGAAATAAAAAAGGGATAAATGGGTATTGATTGTTGTATAAGTACTAAGTCCAACTAGGGAAATAATCAAATAAATATCCTAGGTAAGGAGGATATAACTTGCCTTATTTATACTAGTTAATATAGAACTTATAATTAAAAGTTAGAATTGGACTTAGTAGACTAATAATGTGAACATTATTAACCGTAAGAACACATGATGATAATTAATCGTATGCGTATAATATTTCAGTGAAGAGAAACTAAACGGGAATGACTTAACAACGTAGCCCACTTTATCCCAATAGGGAAAGGTATTAAAGGTTAATGGTGTACGAACATAATAATCTTTGCATATAGTCCGCTTCCTTAGGTCTTAAGTGGCTTGGGTCGAGGATTCCACCTGGAAGTAGGTATTTCAGTTTAGGGGTCTTATATGGCGTGTGTGTGGGGGGCCTACACAAACCTGGAAATTTAAAAATGTCAGATATGGCTACCTATCCTACGGGAAGTAGTGAGTGACTAAGGAGATTATCCAATAAGGTCAGCTATATGGTATAGTGAGCGATAAGGTACCATCTCTCACCTTATGTGGGGCAAGGGCATATGTGTGAATGACGGAAGCCTTAACTAGTAGGGCATGTAGCGAATGCCCTCTAGTTTATGTTGAATAAATTGTCGAGGAATATTAAGTAACCAGTAGGCCTGCCTTGGGTCTTAAGTGATAAAGGAGAATCCGCCCTATCTCGGTATCATATTCTACCTTGGGAAGGGTAGTTAGAGTCATGGGTAAATATTTACGAGTTTAGGCTAGAATCACTAACCTTGGTATGCTTACATCTTGGGTTGAACCAAACGGGATACATCTGTATATTATAATTTATGTTGTGTATTTCCTGTTCACCAGAATCTTGTTGTTCTGACCCCCCCTCCTCGTTACAACCACCCAGGTTTTCTAGAGAAGGTCGGGTTCTCACAGGTGTTTAAGTTTGGCTTTCGGTTCTCGTTCTCTCTCATGCTCGGTTTTGGCAAAGTGACTTACTTTAAAAAGTAGGTACTTGAGTTAATACTAGTCTATCCTATTTTTTTCCACTGTGAGTTATCTTATTGTACTCTAATTATGCTCATGCCCATTTATTTGCAGGTACCAGATTTACGCGCTCCATGCTGGATGTGTTCGAGTTTTGATTTTTGTCGAAATTTGGGCACAGAAAGGTGTTGGGTGTTACACCTATGTACTATTACAACAAAAAACAACAATAAATGTTACATACTCACAATCAGTAACCTATGTGGTATAACTGTGTGTCCTACACCACGTGTTCTCACTACCAGTTTACTACTGCCAGTCAACTCCATAATGGAAATCATCAGAAATAACCGAATCAACAAAAACATCAAATCATGAGCTTCAACTAGTCTAGGATGGTATTAATCGATTTCGTATACCGTCGTGTCCCATACCACGAGGCATCGTTTTGGTTCTCACACCAGTCAACTGGAAATATATAGATATCCCACTTTCTAAACTCGAATACAAACACTGATGATGGCGCGCCATCATTAGAATCATTCCCAGGCGATAAGAGTGACACTCTATATCTACCCAGTATATTTGAGACTTCGTATACACGTGGACCAGACGTATATGCAAAATCTCCTTATACCTGATAGTCCAAAATCTATTTAAAATAAAATAATCAAATACGTATAATAAGATATAATTTCAAAACCAAATTCATTTTTAATAAATAATAATTTTCGTACTTATTCTAAGGTATTACTAACCCTATCTCTAACGAATCATTCTTATAGGATATTACTAATCTTATCTCTGATGAATTCTTCCGTTTGGTCCTAATGTGCCTTATTCTCGAGCTCTGTAAACCAAAGCTCTGATACCACCTTTAACGATCCGAAATCCCCTGGTCTCCGAGGAGACGGGAAACACCGGATTGCTTTGAGAACACAGCGCATCATAACATATGTCCTTTTCCATGCAGTCACTATTCCATTTTTGGTTCATACCGAGGAGTAAAGCTCGCGAATTAACGCTACACAAAGCTATGCTATTTAAAGTCGTGTTTTGATCATCAACCACAAGACTCTGCTGTTCAACAAATGCCTTGATCATTTTCATCTCAGCATGCCACACTGTCAATCCATACCGTACCACTGGTTTCCACCAATATATAACCTCTATGCTCATACGTCTCAGAGAAGCGTGTTAAGCAAGAGAATAAATTCTCCGCCACCAAATAGATATTTATAGCATAGATCAACGAATACAGTATAAACGAATACAATGTCAGACATACCATCCATTTGCAAGTCCGTTTTGGGTCTAAATGAAACTGGATGCACCCTATTCCTCGTCCTATATGTCCAATACAGGAGAGAGGCTCTCACATATCCGGTCAATCTCCAAATACGTCTAGACGATCACCACTTATTACCTTATCTTGGGTGTACATCCTAATCAAGACATTAGTAAACATCCAAATGATGTGAAGATCTCCGTTCTTCAACCACCGGCTTCATTGTCGACTTTTAATCGTCGTATCAATTATTCAGAATGGGTTAAACCCGGTCTTTCCGAATAACTAGCGTATTTAATAATCAAGTGCTATAAAACACATCATACGCCTCATTCTAATTCAGAATATTCTTTTATTCAAATATTCACATCTTTAGGGACAGCAGCCTAACATGCTAGCCAGATTGACTTTGTCCTAAGTAGAAGAGACAGTAAACGAGATTGTGTTGATTGCAAGGTCATACCTGGAGAATGAGTCGTCTTACAACACCAGCTTTTGGTATGCATGTTTCGTCTTCTGGTGGTGAAGGATAAGAGAGTAAAGCTTAGCAAGACGAAATGGTGGAAACTCAAAGGAGATGCTTGACGAGTGTTTAAAGATAGAGTGATGGGAGAAGGGGCTTGGAATGTAGAAGGAGAAGCAAACGTCATGTGGAATGCGATGGCAACTTGCATTCGGAGAGTCGCTACTGAGGTATTTGGGATAACAAGAGGAAGCAAGCGAGAACCCAAGGATTCCTGGTGGTGGAATGACGAGGTGCAAAATCCTATCAAAGAGAAGAAGGAATGCTACAAATGCATGCACCTTCATAGAAGCGAAGAGAACATGCACATGTACAAAGTGGTAAAGAAGACTACAAAGAGAGCAGTGAGTGAAGCAAAAGGACGAGCGTACAAAGATTTGTATCAAAGGCTAAGTACAAAGGAGGGTGAAAGACGTTAACATAATAGCTAAGCTACGCGAGAGGAGGACAAGGGACTTAAATCAGGTTAAGTGCATTAAGGACGAGAATGATAGACTTTTGGTGAAGGATGATGAGATAAAGAATAGGTGGAGAGGAAACTTTGATAGGCTTTTCAACGAAGAAAGTGATAGCTCTTCGATCGAGTTGGAAGACTTTGCCAACAACACCAATAGACATTTTGTGCGGAGATTTCAAGAAGCTGAGGTAAAGGGGGCATTGATACAGATGAAATCAGGCAAGTCGGTAGGGCCTAATGACATTCCTATTGAGGTGTGGAGATGCTTTGGAGATTCAGGGATAACATGGCTAACTAAGTTATTTAATAATATTTTCAAACCAAACAAAATGCCAGATGAGTGGAGGAGAAGCATTTTAGTTCCGATCTTTAAGAATAAAGTAGATATTCAAAGTTGCATTAACTATAGAAGAATTAAGCTTATGAGTCATACAATAAAGATTTGGGAGTGAGTTTGTGAGCAGCGTTCAATGTCTCTAGGAATCAATTTGGTTTTATGCCTAGAAGGTCAACCACTGAGGCGATTTTCTAGGTTAGGTAACTTATGGAGAGATATAGGGAGCAGAAGAAAGATATCCATATGGTTTTTATTGACTTGGAGAAAGCTTATGACAGAGTGCCGAGGAAGGTTATGTGGTGGACGCTAGAAAGGAAAAAGGTGCCATCAAAATATATTACCCTTATCAAGGATATGTAGTGGGGGTTGTGACTAGTGTCAGGGCATGCGATGGTGAGACCAGAGACTTTCCACATCAAGGTTCGGCTTTGAGCCCCTATATTTTTGCATTAGTGATGGATGAAATCACAAAAGATATACAAAGGGTGATTCCTTGGTGTATGCTCTTTGCCGATGATGTTGTGCTGATTGATGAAAGTAGAATATGGGTTAATCGACAACTGGAGTTGTGGAGGGAGACCTTGGAATCAAAGGGTTTCAGGATTAGCAGAACTAAAACAGAGTATTTGAAGTGTCAGTTCGGATGACGGAGAGGTCACCCTGGCCAGTAGAGTAGTACCCAAGAAGGAATCGTTTCGATACTTAGGATCTATGTTGCAGTTTGATGGGGAAATTGATAAGGATGTTAGTTTTAGAATTCAAGCAGGATGGGTGAAATGGCGTCTAGCATCTAGAATTCTCTATGATAGGAAGATTCCTCAGAAGCTTAAAGGAAAGTTATATAGGACAACAATCAGGCCTGCAATGTTATATGGTGCAGAATGTTGGCCTACTAAGAGGCAACACGTCCAGAAGATAAGTGTGGCAGAGATGCGGATGCTGCGCTGGAGCTGTGGGCATACCAGACGAGATCGGATTAGAAATGAGGATATTAGGGAAAAACTTGGAGTTGCACCTATTGAAGAGAAGTTAGTCCAACACCGCTTGAGATGTTTTGGACATATCCAACGTAGACCATACGATGCACCTGTGCGCGTTGGAATCATAGGCCATGCCGAAGGCCCAAAGAGAGGTAAAGGTCGACCTAAAATGACATGGGAGGAGATAATAAAGAGAGATATAAGTAATTGGAGTATATCTGAAGAGATGGTAGTGGATAGGAGTGCATGGAAGTTGGTAATCCATGTACCAGAACCTTAGGTTTAAAAAAAAAGCTTTATTGAACCGTTTTACTTTTTTTTATTACTATTTTAGACTTTATTTCACTTTTACTGAACCTTTTTACTTTATTATTATTTAAAAAAAAACCTTTATTAGATGACTTTTTATTTGTTTATTTATTTTAAACCCTTATTATATATGTATTATTACCATTATTATTTATTTTAATTTTGGGTTCCATATCTAGCCAACCCCAACTTTTTTGGGATACATGGCTTTGTTGTTATTGTTGTTGTATTCACATCTTTAGGAAAAGGTTCCCATTAATTTTATCAAAGATAAATTCTTTTAAATTTATTCTTTAATCTTCCTTTGGATATCAATTTTAAAAGTTTTTATCAACTAGTCTGGATTAGCGAACCTTACCGAAGTAACCATTTATTTTATTAACCCAATCCCAACCTATTCATCCCATGGAGAAAAACTGGTAGTACTCCATATCTAACACCCATTGTGCTATCGATAAAATTAATTACCATTTCTCTTTCAAATCTAATTAAAGATTTAACTGTCACCTTGAGTAAAACTGGTGGTACTCCATTCTCGATCACTTCTCAAATTTGGCAAATTTAATTACCACATTAACTTTTCAATCTAGCTAAAAATTAACTAAAACTATGCTTAGTTTTAATCTCCAAAAATCATTATTTAATGATTATTCAACATTAGGAAAACTAATCCTGTCTTTAACTGGGTTAAAGAACCAAAGTCATTTAAAACACAGTTCACGATAAACCCCAAATCATTTTCCATTAACCATGGAATCTTCACGGAAAATAGATCAATATATATTCGATATAAATTTCCATATCAGACTAATAATATAAATGGAATAACGACAAAGCCTTTTAAATTTCGTATATAGTAACGGTCTTCCTTTATAGAAGCCCATCTCGATTATTATCAAATCGAATTCCATTCAATTCCAATTTAATATATTAAGTTGGAAAAAATTTCTTTGGAAAATTCCATTAATCTTATTTAAAACATTATAAATTCCAAATCACATCTTCACTGTTAATTGGGTTAAAGAACGAATGTTAATTAAGACACCATTCGCGATAAACCCAAAAATCCAATTTTAATTCAGTTCCAACTAAATATTGATTAATTGGTAAACTTCTATAAATCTTAATTAAAAGATTTATTCTTTTCTCATCGGGGTTTAAGAACAGTGTTAATAAAGACATCATTCATGACAAACCCGAAATCCAATTTGGTATTAAATACAAGGCTCTGAATAGAAATTATATCGGCTTATATTCAATATCAAATTCTGAAACAAACGGGTATCTATTGGGAATAACAATATCTATATCTTCCAAATTCCTCAACAATATCCGTATAATCACGGAATCCAATATCGAAATATTCTGAAGATTATTTCCATTTAAATCCATTCCAATTTATTCATTGGAAAATTTGGTTATTTTAAAACCCTTTTTCAAATCCAATTTATTTATTTAAAAATCGTTTGGGTTATTATTCTAGTGATTAACTAGTTCCTTTCGATAAAAATATATTTTTATCTTTTCAAACTTGGAATTTTTCATCCGAAATCTTTCCAAATCATTTTTTTATGATTTTACATAATTTTCCCATATTTTTAATAATTTCATTAAGGCCAACACAGTCAGTTTCCAATATTGGCCACCGAACTGCATTCATAGCGACCTTTTCTTAAATTGATTTTGACATATTTCCAAATCCAACTGTTCAAATTTTAATTTCTTACATTCATCGGAAAGATCTTTTCGATATGAACCCAGCGGTTCCGATTTTTGGAGAATCCGACGGTCGGATCTTCTGTCACATCAATTTGAAGTTAATGGTTGAAATTCGCGAACGGTCGCTGCGCAGCGCGTTCTATTCAAGCCATTAAATATATATATATATATATATATATATATATATATAATATCGTCGATTTCCTATTTAAAACATATTTTATAAATCGTTTATAGATTCATTTTAAAACTATTCCAACTTCCATTTCAAATTTAAATCAAAATTGAATATTCCATATCATTATAATATTAAAATGATAATATTTTCAAAATATCTGATTTTGAAATCCATTTCCCTTTCGTATCCATTTATAAAATGAATAAAATCGATATAAATCTGATCGAGTTGAAATGGCGCAAATCTACCTAACTCGGCTTCATTCACTTTAACGTTTTAGTGTCCATCCAAAATCGGACATCAAAGCCATATTTTTTATTATTCACTGAATAATAATTAAAAATATTCGTTATTTCTGAATCGGAATGTGACTCAATCAATTACCATGTAATTTCATTTATATGGATTTCATACATCGCATGTATTCGACAATAATGATAAATAATCATTAAACATTCAAACATCATCCAGAGTGCATTCCATAACTGTATAAGCATTAAAATGAATAAATAATGCTAATCATAGTCTATCAACCAATCGATTGACATACAACTAAATATTGGGTTTGGTGTATGTCAAATATCGTCCCAATACCCGTGTGGGGTTTCAACAAACAAATACCAATTATTATTTGTGCAGTTGGGCGATGTGTAAAATTTATCGTCCCAATCAATATCAGTTAAATAGGTGTACATAAACAAGTTGTCCGACTTCTAAATGAATATTTATTTCAATTTCTTTTTATGAAAATTTTATATACCTTTTATATAAATAATTCATACATTTTAGTTTCAGAAAAATTCGGCATTATAACGGCGCGATATTAAAACCGAAATAATGTCTAGCATTATCCCTCTCCTGATACTGGCTCGCGCCATACACAACAATCAATCAATGACAGTCCCAATCAATTCATCCGACCACAATCCAAACAAACAATCAACCATGGTTTGCAAAAAGTAGTGATAGGAGCTACTAAGCCCCATTTACAACCTATGATATAATTACATAACAAAGATAGTTGAGTGAGAAAGAGTTCTCACCTTGGTTTCCACTCCGCCAGTTTTTATTTCTAAATTTCTGTTCTTAAAACTAAATTAATCGACCATTTAATTTCGCTTTAAAATCCAACTTGCTCCATTTCCATTCTGGTCAGTTCCATGTTGTAGTGTTCGACCTCACGGTTTCAACTCAACTTGTTTCGTTCGATTCTGTGTTCGTAGGGACAAGTTATAGCGGTTTATACACTAATGACATAAATTAAATAATTAATTATATAATTAAAGCCTTAATTACATCTTAATTAAACCCTCACCCCTCGTTCAATTTTTTGGCAACCAATTCAAACCCATTGCTCAAATGGAAACCCCGTCGCTGCCAGAGGCCGCCGCCGCCACATCGAGGACCACCACACGAACCGCCACCTCGCCTCACCCCTGCCCCTACCACCACTATGAACTCGAAATGCTCTAAGCTCTCCAAAATCGGTGCGAACGGTGAATATTTAGGCTCGAAATTTGAGCGATTAACACAAACAACAATGATCATACCCGTTGATTAGCTAGACCTTGATCTCCTCTTCAATTTTCGTTTATTTATCATAAGCTAATTTGTATTGATTTTGGAGAAATCAAGGATTAAAAGGGGGATGATTTCAGCTGTTCATTGGTTGATGGCGGCGCTGATACTCCTAGGTTTAGTGTTAGAAACAAAAGGGGTATTTATAGCCTTTTAAATATATATATTTTAATTTGATTATTTCTTAAACGTGAAATTCTCATCCGAACTCCAAATTAAACTCAACGACTGTCGCTTCTAACCAAATACCCTCATTCCGAAAACAATGAAATATGTTTCGTAAGCCAATTCGACTGTTTCGATTAGTTTTCATCAAAAATAAAATATAAATCAGGATATATTGAATTTGAACATACATTTTAATTTACCAGGGCCACATACTGACTCCAAAAGTTGCACAAAAATTATATCCAGCTATGTTTTGACGATACGGTCCTAACAAAACTAATTTCATCGAATTTGGAGGCTGTTTGCAAAATGGCACTTTTCCAGTCGATTAAATTTACAATTAAAATTACAAAACACATTTACTTAAATTCACCGCGCTCACATATTAATTCCAAAAATTATGAAATTTGAAACCTAACAATAATTTGACATTCTGGATCCAACAAAAGTGGTTTCGTCGAAAACGGAGATCGTTTGCAAATTGGCTATTTTTAAGGACTATATGTTATTTAAAACATATCATTTTAAATATTCATAATCCATTAAAATTGCTAAAATAAAAGTTTTAAATTTGTTCAGAAATTCCGGGTTGTTACATCTGTTAACCCGCTAGTTATTTCCTCGGTAGAACATGTTCCTTATTATTTCGAAGTAGTTACGGTTAGCACTGTATTCTATCTGTTTGTCTTACCCTATTGTGATGGGTTTTGGCTTGGTTGTCGAGGTTTCGGCACGTTGATATCTTTTTATGCTTGTAGATCAGTTGCTGTAATGTTTATGTTTTTGCAGGGGTTTGTAACTCTCGGTTGTTGGAGGGACTCTTGGGCTGTCTCTTCTCTGTCATTGTCGGTAGCTAGCTCGAGTCATTGCGAGACCGGTTCTATGTCGTACACGACTCTTGGTGCTTGGTTTGGTTTGGCAGATGGATGTAGATTTTTTCGGTTGTCTTTAGGGGAGGTGTTGATTTTGTTTCGGTGATCTTCTCGTCGAAGTCTTATAGCATTTTCTATTGCGGAACACTATACATACAACACCAGAGACTGCCGAACTAGGTCGCACCTCCCTACGGCTAATCGTTAGAGACCCGTGGCCATCTCTTCTTTTCAGTGTTGTCTCTCTATCGGTTTTCAGGCATCACCTCTTTTGCGGCACTGTCAATCTAATCACAGCTCATCATTGGTTATGTCAACACATGGATTGGAGTCATGTCCTAGGAGTGACTCTACATGTTTCACTAGTGTTTTTGTTTCTTTTTTCCTGTTGTGTTTTTTCTTTTCCCTCCCTTTTGTCGGTTCATCGTCTCCTAGCTCTTTCTCTCCTCCCCTTCTTAGAAAGAATGAGATAGCGATCATCAACGATCGCCTAACTCACCTTATTAAGAACTCTTATTCCTCAAGAGCTGGTTCTTCTTCTCTCTGTCTGTCCGCATGAGGGGTCCTTGGTCGTTCCCGAGACCCAAGTGGAGGCAGACGACCCTGCTTTTATTCTGCCTCGTTCCTTGCGTAGGAGATCGAGGAAGGTGTCTCGCACTCCCCGCTCCATTTACACACGCTCTATAGCAGTGTCCGAGAAGATCGACAGGTCTGCTCAATTTACAATGTGTCTTGTCTAATTATGTAGTTTTTCTACTTTTTGGTCTTATGGGTCCTTTTTTGCTTTTGTCGACGATTTTGGATGGTGAATTTTTTGTTCTGGAAGGGTCTGGGCATCGGTAGTGGGGCTTCCTCATCAAGGATTAGGCGGATTGTTAGAAGCACTCAGTTTGTACGATGATGCTTCTGGAGCCTTTTGTGGGTCTAGAGGCGCTCACCAATTTTGTCTTATCTCTCGGTTTCAGGGGAGCTCTAGCCAACGTATCCGATAATATATGGATTTTTTGTCCCACAACCATTGTTGTCCGCTCTTTTTTTGATTCAGATCAGCTTTTGTCGGTGGCTTCTTCTCTCTTCTTCTTTTCTGTTCTTGGCGGTTTACATGAAATGCAATCGGATTAAGAGGTTGGTTCTACGGTCAAATATCATATCGTTTACGAGTATGGGCTTCGTAGAATCAGTTATGGGGGCGACTTTAATGTCATCGCCTACCAGCTGAGAAGCGGGGTTGTTCCTCGATTAACGAGGCTATAGTAGGGGATTTTAACTCGTTTATCATCAGCTCTAGTCTTTTTTGAGGTCTCTTTTATCGGTTCATATTTTACTTGATGTAACAACCAAGAAGGGCCAAACCATATCCTATGTCGTATGGGTAGAGTGTTTGTATCGGAAGGTAGGTTTAACCTTCCTTTCTCCTTCTCTATTTACCACCTCCACCAGATCTTCTCGGATCATGCTCCGATGAATCTTTGTTGTTCCCCCTTTCCTCTTTCCGATCCCTCTTCCTTCCGGTTTCAGAGTATGTGGAGGTCCCACCACACTTTTCATAATATAGCGGAAGCCGCTTGGAACTCTCCCTCTTTTGGAGATCCTTCAGTTGTGTTTTCTTAAAAACTGAAATGGCTCAAATCTTGTCTTAAGGTTTGGAACGTGCAAATTTTCCAAAATATCTTTGATCGTGTTAGTGCGGATGAAGAATCTCTCATTCTAGCAGAAGCTTCTTCCGATGAGATCCCTCTAATAAGGAGGCATGGGCGCTTGCCGGACTCACTTTCTCATCCAAACTCCGTGTTGAGAACGATTTCCTTCTCGTCCAAACTCCAAGTTCTTCCATTCTTCTATTCGTAAGAAGAATTACCTCTTGACGATTTAACATATCCTTCTCCCGGATGTTTCTCTGGCTTCCATTCATGTGGAAGTCAAAGAGACTATCCTCTCTCACTTTAAGTCCTTCCTTGGTTCTCCCTCTGAGACCTTCTCTGATCCGTCTTTGTTGGCTTTCATCCGTAGGATTGTCCTTCTCGAGGAAAGCGGAGATCTTTCCATTCCTTCTACTCCTGAAGAAATCCATGCTTGCGTTTTTGCACTAAGTAAGGACAGTGAGAGCGAGCCTGACGGTTTCAACTATGACCCGAAGGTTAAGGCTCTTGTTTTAGTCATTTCAACTCACATTGGCCTGGGCATGGCTCTTGCTTTAGTCATTTCAATTATGACCCCAATGTTAAGTCTATGCATCATCGTTCCCTTTCTTCAAGTCCAGTAATCGCCTCCAAATCAACCTACTTCATTCTGGAACTCCACCGTGTACACAGTTGTTAAAGTGGTCTTTGGTATTGGCAGAGAGTATAACAATATCCGACCCCGGTCTCTTTAACAACCAAACGTTTACATTTTTCACACCGGTCGATTCTTTTACATTTCAAAGAGGTTTATACTTCATATAAAAATATCATATTTTCTTAAAATCATTTCATTATTCAAGCTAGAATATTATTCATATTAAAATCTCCACTTAAAACCAAACTTAAAATCTTGAAACTGTTCCAACTGTAAAATAATTTGAATATTAAAATAGATAAAAGATATTTTTAAAATAGTTTAGATATACAAGTGAAACAATTTGAAAATAAGTAATTTGTATTTAAAATAGAATTTTCAAATTTAGTGAAATCTATAGTTAAAATATTAAAATAGTTTATAAAATAAATAGTTAATTATTAAAATGGTTTATTTAAAATAATTAATAAAAATAAAATAGTTTTAAGGTAAATAGTTTATAAAGAAAAATAATTATTATTAGAGCGGTATAAATACTATAGTTGGAATTAGATTCACTTCTAAAAAAAAATTTAACAAACTGGAAATCGTATTCTAGTTTCAAATCAATTCGACTAAATTTCGATATCTCAGTTCAAAAAGGGTTCAACTTCTCAATAGTTCGATTCAAACAATTCGATTTAACAATTCAATCCAAATATTTCAAATTTCAATTATAGTTCTCACTTTGAATTATTTCAATTTATAAAACTCGAGTTTACAATTTAAATATAACTTTAAATCAAGTTAATTTAAAGTAAATTTCAAAGATGGATAACGAATTCAATTTCAATAAATTCAGTTTATATTCAATTCATTTTAACTTCAATTTACAACATCAATTTTTTTTACATTAGCCTTTATATTTCAAAATCCAACCTTCAATTTCAAAAGTAATCGATTTATAAAACAATGTCTATAATATTTCAAGAGTCATGGTTATAACAATTTTTATTTAAGTGACCGATGTCCGTATATAATTTTCTATCCTATGTCCAAAGAATACTTAAAATTTAATTTTAGTATTTTGGGAAAGGATATATATCATTTCAATCCAAATCAGGGTCATAGGTATTTATCATTTCAACCTACGTTCTTAATTCATTTCAAAGATTAATCTCGGGTTTATTTGATGCTCGTAACATCTAGGGTAATGGTTGGGATTAATCAAAACAACCGATGGTCATATAAAAATCAGGGTGAATAACATATAACTTTACACAAATAAACATCAATATATTAAACATATCAGGTCCAAGCCAATCATCACATCAATACATACGAATAGTTTAGTACCATAAAAATTTACTAGTTATCAAATGATGTGTTCTAAACTAGAAATAAAATGTCGAATTTTAACATAACTATAAAATTTAAATTAACAGTCAAATTAAATTACACTATCAATGCTGGTTCACAGAAATATGCAATTTTACCTACCAAAACAATCAAGACAATCATATCATAATTTTAATTTAACTAATTATCGTATACTTTAGTTAGGTATGAGTGGGTTTAATCACTCACCTTTCATTTCAAACGAGATTGAAATTCAAAATTTAGCCCAAAAATCAGCATATCAGTCCAGCTCCGTATTGTCCGGAGTTTCGATATGATCCCAATGGATCCAACCGCACGAAAATATGAATTTGTATGAAGAAATTATTCGTGTTTTACCACTTGAAATTCAAATTATTTAAATAATAAAACTATTCTCTCCCACCTATTACTCTTTACCACATCAGCGCGTGTGTCGTCTCCTCTAGTTCGTAATTCACGTTAGTTCCAGAAAGAAGAAACCCATCGTCGATCACTCCCTTTCACCACCGCTTATGACATGGACCATCGAACCACCATCAGTTGACACTGCTCGATCCCTCATCAAAAACTCCACTGCGCACGCGATCTAGGCCAACTCGGTGGACTCAATCGCTTTCACGAACCATGAAACGCACCCCTTGCAGGCCAAATTCCAGCGAAGTTAGACATCGTTACCTTCGATCCACCGTATGGATTGAAAGCTCTCGTAATGCTCTACAATTTTCGCTTTTGAAGTTTGTGATTTCGTTGCTTGGATTGTGAACAATTAAGGGAGAAAGATTAGAAGATTATGGCCATCGAAATAGAAGAGGGAGGCGACACAGGAAAATTAGGGTTTTGATAATATTTTAATAATTTATTTTCTCGGTTTGAGTGTATTTAAGTCAAAAATAAGACTGTGTCCAAATCAGGTCCGCTTACAGCCTAACAATAAATTTTGACGCCTTCTGAACGCAATGGAATAGATTTCAAAGCTCAATTCCAAAGTCTCTAGCAGTTTCTTCTAACACTTGATTATGTAATTAAATTATTTACACAAGTTTCTACACATTTTAAATTGTTATGATTAAATGATAACTCCGATGGCTACTAAATTTTAGATCTTACAATAATTTACAATTCCGGATCCAATAAAATAATTTCATCGAATTCCAAGATTGTTTGCAAAATGACAAATTTTACTAGTTCATTGATATATTAAAATATTCATTCTTCATTTATTCACCTTTAAATTAAATTCAAAGATTTATAAATTCTATTCAAATCAAAATAAAATTCATGTAAACTTATAAATCAAAAATCGTTTATCATGAATTCAATTTTCATTATATACAAATTCAAATTTTATTTCAGTTATTAATTACACTAATCAATCTCATTAATTATATTAATATTAAATTTCAACTTTTCACTGTTAATCAATATAACCAAATCACAAGTTCATTTATAATCAATATAAGTTACTACCTATCAAAATGAGTTACATTAATTTACTTAAATAATGTACTTGAATCTCCACCATACAGTAATGCAATTTCAATAATTAAAGTTTCATTCTTAATTTATTGACTTAATTAAGTCCAAATAATCCAAAATTAAATTTCAACCCTAAAAAATTACCATACAAACCAATTTGTAACTATCTTTACGATTAATGCTTATAATTACATTGACTACAAGTTGAAATTTCATTGCACAATCAAGTAGATATATATTATTTCCATAGTCCATAAATTAGAATTATCAATATAAAATAAATCTCAAAAATCAGTTAAACCATTTTATATTGTTAATTCAATATAAATTTCAAATTCCATTATAACTAGAATATCAAACACTGTCATTATCATATGTAGCCATTGAGAATCAATTCTCAATAAATCAAGTTAAGTTCATATTTTAACGAGTGATGACATAAAACATTAACTTTAATATTTAAACCAACTTGGTTCAAAATCACATTAAATTTAATATTTTAAATTGTCACAAAATCTCGGGATGTTACAGAATGCCTTAAGAGTGTTAGAGTCATACTCACCATCCCTATCGCTCCTAAGTGCCATAAAACACTCAAAAAATGTTTTACATCCATGTAAGAATTAAAAATTCCGAAGAAAAATTCTACTATAGCCTTAAATGTGTTAGTCATAGCTATTTTAATCTTTTTCTTTAGGTATGTGGCTATATTCATGTAATTTCCTTAATAAATATGATATAATTCATCATACATAAATTACATAACAAATATCATAAATTAATGCCACATAAAAAAATTACATAAAAATGACATAGCAAATGTCATGTTAAATAACATTAATGAACATAATAGCTATGATGTATATCTGACCATAGTATAGCTACATAAAATGCTACTATGTCATTTTTCCTTTGGTTTATTATTGGAACACTTAACTAAACCGTAAATGGTGATGTTTAGATAAACATGCAAACTACTGCTCCTTTTATTTTATGCTGACCGAAACATGAAAGTGTAACATATCTTTCACATGCGCCATACATATAAAATGTATGTATCCATTAAACATAAATGCATTAAATAATGAAAAATGACTTATCTTATTACTAATGGAAACAAGCCAAATTATTTAATTTCCATAACCGAAGCGTTTAATGTATTTATGCTATTAGCATAACATCCATAATTAATGCATTTATAAAAAATGCAATGGACCGTTATGTGTCCAAAAATGTAAACCAATATTATAACAAATTGGTTTGATTGCAAATATATATAAAAAAATTGAAACAAAATCCATATCCAAATTCAATTACCACTTCTTTCTTAAGACCATTGTGTAGCATTATGGAATTTTATCAACCAGTTTAGACTCCATACCAATACCAACAAGAATTCTATATTTAGTAACTTTGTTACTAGCTGTATTATCATCAGTACGAATTGAATCCCTAATATAGCTAGCAATCATCGAAAAAGCTTTATTCCACCACATTTCCATATCTAGATTAAGTTGTTTAATCCAGATTTGAACCTTATTAGCATTGAATTTCTCAAATTCGTACCCAGGAAGCCATTTAAAAAACCATCAATAATCTTCCAAAATAAGAATAAGTCGAGGTTCTTCGTACCGACATATAATCAAACACTTCCTCAAATTGTACAATGTAACGAAAACCATGGGAAATATGTAGCCAAAAATTACCTCTAGGTTTCCAAACCTTTCAAATATACTCCTTCAATTTGAACACTGAAAGTTTGAAATCCATTGGATGTAGGGCGATTGTGTTTTGCTATTAATCTGCAGAAGCTTTAAAATTTTCTTCAGGAATGTAGACATGATTCTCTGGAGGTTTTACAAATTGAAGAGAAGCTAAATCTACTTCGATCGATGAATTTTCGACTACTAGCTTCGACCTGACTGGAGTTAGGGGTCGCCGACTTTGGAGGTTGATGATTTCGTGGTGATTTAGGAGATGGTTTAGGACAGACAGAGTCCGCCATTTTTAGATAAAAGTTATTATATATATATATATCAACTATATTTATTCATTTTAGCGGTGTACTATAGCCCTAAACTGGAAATAATTGAGTATATAGAAAAGTAAAATTTTCAGTATCATTCAATCGTCTCAATACTTGGTTAATGATTTTCTTTACTTTTCCAGAAACAGAAAAGTTGGAAAGTATTAATTCAAAAGATTTTCTTACAAACATTACTCATTTCATGATTTTGTGATAATAATTGTTACCAAATTTGGTTAGTCAACTTCCACTAAAAAAGTCTTCAATATGTTATCTCAAAAAATTGCAGGAGATAACATATAATTTCGAAAAGGGCCAACTTCCAACATGGCTTATATTGGCTTATGCAAAGGATTAATTACTCATTATTTCCTTGATCATTAAAGCATTTAATGGTATGTTAAATTTTATATCTGCTTTTATGGTCACTTTTCTTCTTTGAATTTATTGTATGATACAACTATGTTGCTTTTCCTATTTCAATTATTAATATTTAAAGACTTGAGGAATAGTTTTTCTGTCGGCGTCTAATGCATATCGTTTCCATTTTCATTTTTGTTACTTGCACTTTTTTGGATTGTGCTTACTTTTATTGTCCAGGTAATATCGCTTTTTTTCTTCTTCTAAATTTAACAACATGCACAAATAAAATTCTCTTTTGCATTTTTTTGGCTCAATGGAGAACTCATTACAAATTTTGGCACTTCCTATGACGCCCCGGCTACATATAGCGTTAATCCATGAAAGTTATTAATATTTATAATTAGATAATTGACCGAATCAAATGCAAATGGATTTTTTTTTTGGCAGTGACAACTATTTCTGTTTAAAGTGATTACCATGCAAAGGTAGTGTAAGGATTTTTTTTCTTCAATGTTTTCCCTCTTTGCTTTACTGTTTAACCATAATACTTTTGCCCATTTTTTCTACTTGTTTATCTGTATCGTAACTACTATATATTTTAAGAAAATAGATAGGCAGTGTTCTTTCCCTATCATTCTTCTTTTATTGTCTAAGCTATGTGTTATGGTGACTTTCTTTTGTGTTCACTTCTCTTTCTACTTGGTAAAAGAAATGATGTCACTTTGTTTTCGAAGATAACCAGGTATATATTTTAAACCCAACACATGATGTGACTGTAACAATAATTTATTGAAAATTGTGTGGTGATATTATATGAGTTTGTTGAAACCACTTTATGTGGTCTCAACGTGACTCCACCACCTGATTGGTGGAAATCAGGTCAATCCATATGAGCCCCTCTGATTTCCACCAATGGGAGGCCGGAGTCATGGTGACACCACATAAAGTAGTTTCAACAAACTCGCTTTCGCTAATAACAGTAATGGATGATTTTTCAGTCACATCTGCAAGAAATCAACATATTGGTGACAGAGCTACTGTCCTGATATCCAGTAGAAGTTTGTTGACCGCATTTTAACGTGGGTAACCATGACACTAATAACGGTGTTAGTGATGTAGGACTGTGATTGTCCCCTAAATTTCTTCTATTAAATCTCATCCATACACCACTAACACTGTAAGTGGTGTCATGGTGACCCACGTTAAATGATGTCAACAAACTCGCACTCTGTACCACTCCAGGACACTTCAATCTATCTTTTGTTATCAATCTCAATGCCTACCCCACCGCCTTTCTTGTTGATTACCTATATCTGACATGAGTATTGAAGTAGCTTCACTTTAAAACTCCCGTTATTCTGTTTTATTAATGTGAGTCAGTGAAAATCTGTCATGTGTTTCACTATGTATGTTCATGTGAGTCAGTGATAAATAGAGGTGATAGCCAAGAAAAATTCGAATGAATTATGATGAAGTAATTTGTTTCTACATTTTATGGATAAATATTTAGATGTAAAATAATCTAATTGCTAGGGTTGTTAGGTTGTTCCTATAATTCTTTTGTGCTGATGCATTTCAGGTTGTAACTATTTTAACCATTGAATTTGTGACTTGCTCCATTTATGGATAAAATTTTGAATAATTCATTTTCAGCAGCTACTTGCTGTAACATTACACCATCAACGTTGCAACTTTTATGTGTTTATCATTTTTCAGAACGATGAGTGCATATATATACAGTTAAAACGCTTAGCGGTTCTATAGTGGTGGAGGTGCAAAAAGGTGCAACAGGGATAAAGCGGGAAAATAGCGGGATATAACAGAAGCTCAAAAAAGTTCATTAGATGTAAAACCAAATATTTGTAAATTAATTAATCATCTTTCTCACATTATATGTGTCTCATTTTAAGCAGTAATAAAATTGAAATTACTTATTTTGATGTTAAGTGAAGTAAATTGACAATAGCCGTGTCGTGGTGAACCACTGACCTAAAAGACAATTTCGTGCTACCTTCGGTGCAGTAGATAAGAAGTGGTTGCCCTCCAGGATAAGCACGACACCAAAATTTGTGTGCACTCAAAAACCCAGCTGGAACTCAGAATATTTGCCTAAAGACCAGAGGAGAATTCTAGATGAGAAGATTGATGGTTTCTTCTTCTTCTTGTGTTTTGAGAAGAAAAGAATAACCAATGTATAGGCTGTAAAAACAAAGTGAGGAGTAATTGATGGTACTAATCAGCCATTAGGAGGTGTAAATTCTTAATTAATAGTGAAGCCAAATGGTCATAAAACAGATAGAAAATTGAATATTGTAATTAATAAAATATTGTAACGGTTCTAGATTAATTGGGAAGCCAACAGCTAGAAAATTGAATATTGTAATTAATACAATATTGTAACGGTTCTCAATTAATAGGGAAGCCAATGGCTAGAAAATTGAATATTCCAATTAATACAATATTATAACTGATACAATATTTCAATGTAGGATATTTCATTTTAGCTTTCACTCACTTTGTTACTATATATTAGACACTTATGCCTTAAACCTAGCCTTTACCCTAAATTTATTGAATTTTGTAAGAGAAGAACTGGTCAAATCAAGCTCTGTATATTAATAATGCTAAAGCGGACGTTAGAAAACCTTGATTTAGCGGATGCAACAAAAAATAGCGGGGCTAAAAGCTGATGTACTATTCATCGGCGCTAAATTGAAATAGTGTAGCAGTTGTAGAGCGCTATGAGATACATCAGAGATATTGTGGGGCTTTAATTACATGGGTGCATATTTTTCATATACATTTGGTTGGGATGTTTTGTTTCATTTAATATATTTAGATGTGATTAAATGTTATTTAAGGTATACATACTGGATTTACTGATTAGATAAGCATGTGCACAAGAACTCATTTCCTTAATTTAAGTTTAACTAAATTCGTACTGTGTTGTTTTGCTACTAGAATCCTGACTGTAATAGGTTTACCAACTTTATAAAGGCATACTCAACTCTGTGCTTAATTGATCGAAGTAATATTATCATATTGACACATATTGCTACATGAGCTTTTAAGTTTTTATTTCATTTTAGAAGACAGTAAATTAATATATATTAGAGTAGTCAGTATTGTACAGGTTTTTATATTATTATTACTTAACAAAAGCAGTCGTGCCAAGAGATATTATGTAAAATATAATCCAAGAGTTTTTTTCACTCTTATACTGATTCAAGTTGGATGTTTACATGGATATGGTAGCATCCATCCATGATATTTCCCATGTGTGACCGGTTTTAGAAGAGAGAAGTTTGATTGAGAATGACTTTCATTGGATGTTCCATGATATGACCTTCAGGGTTGTCAAAGCAATACAAATGAGCTCAACTGAACCCCTGTTGAGGGTAAGTTGATTCTCAACCGATACATGGTTGGGAATGCTTTTAGAGACAGTTAACATAAGAAAGAAAGGAAGCAAAGAAACCACCAAACCAAAAACAACACAACTTCCGGTGTAAGTAGAACGAGCCACGCATAGAAACATATTAATTCATATCTACACATTATCTTTGCATATGGCTAAAATTTCACAATTTATAAATTAATTTTGATTATCTATGCATACGTCTCGACGTGACATTTATATTGGTAAATATGAATTAAACTTTGAACAGACTAAATCCAAGGCTATCCAATGTTTCCAGACCCGCCCTCATTTTGGGCGACTTCACTCCCAGTTTGCTTCCCACTCAAAATCCTAAACGTAATCATACTTTCCCCAGCAATAAGCCGCTTTCCTCTTTGACGACCTCGCCTCACACCGGCGAAGCTACTCGTTTAACCCTTCATGACCAGGTCCAACGCAATTTAGTTCTTTACGCCTCTCTCAAGCACAACGCCTATTGACTTAACCCAGTACTTACGGAATCAAAGCATCAAAGAAAATGTACATTTAGAAGGCCCAAGAATCCTCAGGTAGGATTTTATTTTATGATCCGAGGACTAGTGTTTTTACAGGGATATACTCAAAATTTTATGGCAAAATCGTTGACGGTTGGTTAAAGAGATTTGTTGTCCAAGCAGATAGTTTCAGGAGTTATGGGTGGTTTTTTAAAATTCTGCTTTTGGGTTGGTAAACTCTCAGTTATTTGTTACCTTTAAAAAAATTCTCATTTGATCAAGTCCTAGTCGTAGAGATAGAAATCTGATTGACTTAATGACACTAAAGATTGAAACTATTAATTGTTTTAAGAAGCTTGCCCAAATCTTGCAAAGCCAAGAAATGTAGTTTAGGTACTAGATAAAAATGTAGGTTGGCTATATAGTAATTTAATAGTGTGGTGCTAAGGGCACCTCAATATGTTCTTCCTAATACCACGACTAAAAAATACCACAAGAATTAGTACTACACTCTTCTTAATACCACACTTAAAATATAGGGGCTACCACACAGTTTTACCTTATTTCTATTTCGCTCGATATTCGTTCGTCATCATTTGTAAAACCGATTAACGAGCTAAACCCTAAATGTATAACCGATCAACAAATTCGACGCCGCAATATGCAAAAACCGTGAATAAGGTTCGAATTAAACAAACTAGAAGAGATATTGAAAATAATGTAAGTGGTCATAGATGAATATTTTCAAGTATGGTTCTTCGAGATGGAAGCTCCATCGAAAGTTTCAACGGTTATGTTATGTTTGTATCCCATGATGTTTTTGAACCTATATTTAAAGAGTCATTGACAGAGATCTCCAATATTCTAATTGTAACCCCATTAACATCGACGTTATCATGATAATGGGAAATGCTAACAACAGTCGCTCAAATGCTAGCATAGAAATTTTCTTACTTGCTATATTATATATTTTAAAGGTGTTCACCATGTGATAATCATCTTTCTAATTCTACATACTTGTGTTTCCAATAATAGTCAAATATGACATCTTAAATTTGTACTGAAAACATACCAGCTTGGTAGCTATAACATAAATGGCTTGCGAATATCCGAACAATGAGACATCACTACTCACATACTTTGAGATAAAGACCAAAATGATTCAGTCTTTATTTAAAATACATAAATGAAACCGAAAAATTGAGTCTTTAGTTTTAAAAATTAAAGGCTAAAATGCAGCTTTTAATTGGATTTAAATTTTAAAACCATTTAAACACCAAAAATCTGTCTCTAATTTGACTTTTTCAATGGTAGAAATTATGTTCCTTTTTTTGAATTGCATAGCTATATTTAGTGAATAGTGAATTAATTTGAAAAATAAAAACAACAAAAATGTTGTATGGCTCAAAAAAGGGGTAATAAGTTGTGCGGGTGAAGTATTTGTGGCCAAGGTTTTCAATATGAGATTTAAATCAAAAATTAGTAATGTTCAAACTTTAAAATCAAAATGAGATTCAAATCGTAAATCGTAGATTCAAACGATCTATATTTTAAGGTTTATACATATTTTGAAATTGGTTTTGATGTTTGAACTTATCGGCTAAGCTCAGAACTCATTTTTCTATCTTATTTCATTTTTATTTTTTGAAAATATTATAACTTTTTTTGTGAATCCAAATAAGTATATTAGTATGTTAATCCAAGTTGAATATTTTTGTAATTGCAGTTTTGGCTATGTTTGAATCGAAATATAAATCGTATCACAAACAGAGAGATTTAATGTCAATCGGGATTTAAACCGTAAGATTTTTAGATTTTTGAAAACAACGTTCATGAGCCTTCTGAATTCAGCAAGTGTGATTTGATTGTTCTCATCGTTTCTGGCCTAAATCATATCCCTTTTTGGGGCCTTCCAGGAAGTTCCTGAGAACAAATCAGTTCTTTTTTAACGTATTCAATGACCGATTAAATGTTTAAATTGCGGCTTCATTGCATATGACTACACCATGGCCATTTCTGTGCTCATCAATACAAAACTGTTTTTTCTCTGCTAGAAAGAAAAATGGGAACCATTAACGTTTTCACATGTCGCCCAAGCTCTTTCTTCTCCATTGGCTCTTCTCCAACTTATTAATTATCAGTATACTTTCCTTGATTTCGTCGTTATTGTGGGTCTTACGCAATCAATGTGATCATATAGATATCCCTTAAATACAACGTAGGTCATCAAAATGATCTCGGACGGCAAACCAAAGCATGAAAGCCAGGATCATCTAGAACATGGATTCCTATTTGATAAGTACATAACTACATGGATAAGCTCACACTAAACCGTTAGTTTTGTATCCAATTCCGGATTTTCCTTGGAAGGCACTGGGAAGGAATTAGAATGTATTAATAGAAATTCATACCGAAGAAAATGCTCTATATTGATAAACCAAAAAGTGTACGTCTAGGATGAGGGGAGATGAAAAAACTGAAGATTTCACATGGTACTCATCCTTTTTATCTGAATCTCGTTTAGCCGAACCCAACAAGGAGTTCCACCTCCTATCTCGAAATCTTATGCCCCAAATTAGATTAAGAAAACTATTTCCTTGCTAAGTTCTCGTACGTATTAAACACCTGTCTAAATACAGCAAAGTCCGAGCTGCCACCAAGTTATAAGGTTTCTTTCCCCTTGCACGCCACAGTCTGTGTTGAACAATATTGTCAAATTCTAACTGGGAATTCAGTATGTGTAGCTCATTAATGTGGGTTATAAAGCGGACGCTTACTATATGTTTGGAGTAACTATGATGAGGCCGGTGAGATGAAATTGCTTAAGTCGAGTAGTGGTTGCATGTGAAATGTAATAAGATGTGAAGAGTTGTACATGAAATGTGATAAAGGAGGCGAAAAGAGTAGATGCTGTATGGATTTTTTGTATACGAGTTCTATTGGAGGCATGGATAGTGATGTTGAGAATGATTGCTTGTAGTATAGGCCAAGGTCTTAAATCTCGGATATCAGTTGCATTTCGTCTCGGCGATTTTAGAGACTTGATCTTGTATCGGGGGAGATGTCGGATGAGATAAGTCTAACTCGGGGGTTTGTCTCAGATTTCTATCTCGGGTCTAAAAGCTCATATCGGGACAATCTCGGGATATATGATAGGTTGAAAAATGATATTCTCACATAATAATTTCGCGAATACCATTATAAAAATGATAACTTAAACTTTATTTGCAAAATCACCTCATCATTCTTAATTTATGAAAGAGCATTCATATTCATAAATCATAACCAGTACGTATGCAATGTCCGTTGGACGTGTGCGAAGACAACCGAAACGAAGATGGGTTATATGCAAAGACGGCGGAAAAGTAAGAATGGAAATTCAAATTTAATCTAAATGTACTTGCCATATTTTTAGTTCCAACAACGGCTTAGCATTTAATTTCATTGTAGCCATTCATATAGAAAGCGGCAGGAAATTACTCACGTTTGCTATAATATATGAAATGGAAGAAGTCAACGTAGGTATTAAATTAAAATTTTAAGTGAAGCAAGCAAGATACAACACGCGAATGGTAGTTAGAAGTCAGTAGTATGAGTTAAATAACTAACGGTATAACATACGAAAATCTTGCAATCATACATGAATCTACAGTCCATTACATATTAAATCAGGAGATCACAGGTCCATAGCATTCTCTAGTATTACCGCACAACGGTGGGAAAACCGACCGTTAAAATGTTCAATATAAAATGTATAATTATTTGTTAAAACCTATTTTTAATCAGATTTTAATGAAAAATTATATCCTAGTTTAAGAGAAAATAGAAGTGATTGAATAAAATGAAAATCCAATTAAAACTGAATATCACATGTAAATCAGCCTAAGATTAAGAATATGTTATTAATATATTGATTTGAATCAGTCACAAATCACATACATACATTTTTATTATATATTAGGTAGGATCAGTGAACTTGTTTTGGTCATATGAACATCCTAATCTTAAAACATTTGTGTATCTTAGTGCTTATAAGTGATCCTTATAATTTACCATGAACTTGGCTCAGCATCATCTACGGAAGCACAAGTAACCAACAACTAGAATACCCAAAGCCAAATGAGGTTATATATCAACCCATACTTATCTAGATTATGAGGTATACATCAAACCAACGTCCAAAAATTAAACCCTAAAAAGTTCCATAGATTAAATTTTGTTTATTATATATCATGTAAATTCTAAACTGGCTCCACAGCCTTAAGCATGTGCCTCGTCTGGCTTCAGAAATGAAAAGGTAGCAATATAATATACCTCTGAAACTGACATAAATATCAATTATCCAGATTTCCATTAGATTTTGTCTTAAAACTTATGGGGAAGAACTGATTTATGGAACCAATCCACCAAAATTGAACTTCCCAACTTCGGACTGCATTGTAAATAAACCAAATGAAAACAGTGCACAAATTTGTAGTAAATGAATATTTTTTGAGTGACACAAATCTGTGACCATAAACTATATTTCCAGGGAAATATAGTTCGGAGAACCAACTTACAGACATTTATATCCAATAATGTAAAGAAAAAATTTCTACCACTTCAAACATGCATAAGTGATAATGATATACATGTACGAACTGTTAAGCACAACTTTAATAAAAAAAGTGTAACGATGCAGATTTTTTGCCATTTTAATTTGAATATTTAATTTTTGTTTAAAATATTTTTATTGGAATA
Organism: Allium sativum; assembly: GCA_030737875.1. Classification (NCBI taxonomy): domain Eukaryota; kingdom Viridiplantae; phylum Streptophyta; class Magnoliopsida; order Asparagales; family Amaryllidaceae; genus Allium; species Allium sativum. The sequence continues at coordinate 530,643,283 of CM060916.1, forward strand.
TTTATGGATTTAAAAATATTTAAATTCGAAGTCTAAACGTTATAATTTATATGTATTTATAAACGAGCTCGAAATGGTGCGGTAGTTCGTAATATTCAGTTTTGAACTTCAATGGGATATACAGGATCTAATATTTTTTTTGATTTACGTGTGGAACCTAAGACTTCACTCAAACCATTGTTTGTCGATCTTAGTAAACCCCACGAGTACTGATATACCCCGATTTTTCAACGCCTTTACACTACCTAGGTAGTCACCCCTAGAAATTGGCAGAGGTAGCCTCGAATATAAAGGATCCAATTAAGTCGGAGTTTTGTGAAACAAGAAATATTTGAATCTGTTTGACTATAATTTTCTAATGAAAAAGAAAAATCTAGATTTCGTATTATAATTTGTTAGTTATGCCCAATTCAAATTTTAAAATAGTCGCTATGGAAGTTGCTATAAACAATATCATTTATTTAATATATTTATTATCGTTTTCTATATATATTTTTAGATATCGGTTAACTTGAAATTTTTGATATTGAGTTATAATTCGATATTGACTAAATATGAAGTGTTATACTATTTCATACGGCCATATCTATCGATAATTATTTATTTATCTATTTTTGAATTTTATAAGTATCGGTCTTTTATTTAATAATTTATTGATATTATTTTATACACTAATCATATATGTACAGACCTTACTTGTACGTATGTACGAAAATATCTAACACTTCGACTTTATGTATAATGGTAAACAGTGTGACATACGATACAGTATATATACGTCCTATGGTAAAAATTAAATTCTCAAGGGTACGCGTAACCAATCGCAAACAAATATGAATGTAAGCATTCTTCGCATTGCCTAGGTATGTCAATGGATGCAAGCTAATGCTATGTTTGCATTTGTGTTCAAATCAAAAGATTTGCGGACAATTTGCACCAAACAAAAACAAACATCACCCATATCTACACAAATTCACCAGAAATCGAGCAATTGAGCGTGTTGCATTAATTAACCAAAATTATATAATCGTGAGATGATATTAAGGGTACAAAGCATAGAATCAAATAATTAAATAAGAACAAGGTAAATGCAATAAGATATGAACACCCTTTCCACATCCATGTAACCACCGTACAAGATTTTAGCGAAGACAAATTATCAAACTTACAAACTGACGTGAAACATTACATAGCAAAGTACCAACTCAAATAAAGTAGAAGACAAGAATATATATATATATATATATATATATATATATATATATATATATATATATATATATATATATATATATATATATATATATATATATATATATATATATAACAAGATAGGACCAGCTCCTTTACATGTATACACTGCAGTACAATATTTGGCCAAACCGAATTACAAAATTTAAATAAGATGAAAACAGTTTATTCACATGCATGTACCCCTGTAGCAAGATCTTTTGCCTTGCCAAATCTTACAAACTTTTAACACCGACGTGAACTCATTCCATACATCACATGTTTACTTCGGCAAAATTTTCCACCATCACAGTTGATGAAGGACAACACATGTAGAAGGACAAAATGCCTAGTCTACCGTCCCCAGTAGCACGCAGGCCTTGTTGAGAAGACCACACATGTCTGTAGCCTAAACCCATCACTCTGTACACTGTTTTCCCTCAATCTTCCCAAATTAATGGACCAATACCCAGCTACTCTACATGTTAGCTTCCTTCAGCACCAAGCTTTCATGAAAGCATCACGTCTAAGGAACCGATGCATTTTCAAATCAAATACTCGGGCTATTCTTAGCACACAGATGGCCATCTTCACCTTTCAGTTCTGCACATGGGGAAATCCAATCAATTGCACACCTAAAAATATACCCATGTTCCTCTTCTATACCTACAGATGATTGTGACGTTGATCTCTTCCGCTCCCATTTTTCCTATATATAACATTGCGGTACCTGACACTACCCAAGCCAAAACTTTTCCATTGAGCTCATTTTCCCACTTCACAACCTCTTCTGTTTATAACCAAATGAACCCAAATACAGTCACACATTTAACCCTTAACGGCAGTAACCAATTAAAACTCTTCCTCTCCATAAAACTCTAGATCTATAAGCAGATTCATCAAATATTAAACAGCAAATACATACAGGGGAAGGAGAATTGTGTGTTGACCTAATGTGGTGAGATTCGAAGCAACGAATGCGACGGGATCTCGCCTTAAAGGCGTAGACTTTGAGGACATGTTGCGTGTTGACGACAGGGCAATGGGCGATGGGGTTCAAGCCAAAGGTAGAGATGGCCAAGGTGTTGGATTTTTAAGTCACGGAGGGATTTCCGGTCGACGGAGAAGTAGGAAGGCACGGCGAATTGATTTTTGGACAGAGGAGCGTTTTAGACAAGAGCAAAAAAATGAGAGCAGTTGATAAAAGGGAGGCGCTTCTTTCTTTTAAGATGGAAAGGGATTATGTGGATCCGTTTGGGCTTGAAGCCGGAATGGGCTTTACGATCGGTTGGGCCAGTAATTAATTAGTGGTGTGTGTTTGGGAAAGTCAGAGAAGATTGGGGGGTTGGTTCAAGTGAGAGGGTGGGCCTGCAAGGTCATGAAGATTGCAAAACGAGAAAAACCCAATTTCAAATGAATGAACGCAATGGACTGCTAAGGAATTATAACAAGTTGGTCAGGGTTCTGGAATGTCGGTCACGATTGGGAACAAAGCAGGAACTGGAGAAGCAGTGAATGAAGGAACGGGTCAATTCAAAGTAATTTTTTTGTTAATTAAATTTAAAATTTATTAGTTATATAAATTAAAATATAATTTTAAATATTTATAATATATTCATCAGAACTGGCTGATACAAAACAGACTGAACCATATTCATGAGGAGGACGGTACGGAATGGAATTGAATCGAACGAGTTGAAACTCATCTGGAACGAGCTGTGTTTACAACGCAGATCAAGGTGAGTTAACCTCACTAAGTTTCCCACTTATAATAATTATAAGTCGGGTTTATCATCTGTATGTTATGACTGCTAATTATTGGTTGTTCAATGACGGTTTGTTGGAAATAAACTTGGTTTTAAGGAAACAAATAAATTTGGTTTTAATAGGAAACACTATGGAATAAAGTTAATTATTGTATTAAGGGAAAATTAAAATATATGGTAAAAATTTTTAGATTTATCAAATGGAGAATTATACAGTTGCTTTGTTGAGGAAAGTAGAAATTAGAGAATAAAAGAAAACTCTAGAATAAGAAGACTCTAGATACTTGGCTATCTTATAAAAGAGTTGTATTCTCTCATTTGTAATCAAGTTGAATAAAGAAAAGTGAAGAAATAAAAAAAATGTAGTCATTCAATTAATCTATGTTTTATCTCTCTCCTCCTCTCTATATCTAAATTCCAACATGGTATCAGAGCTAGGTTAACGAGGGAGGATAGAGAGATCTCTAGGAAGCCAAAAAAAAAAAAAAAAAAATCAGAAGGAACATTAAGAGGAAGAAGAAGAGTGAGAAGAAGATCAAAAAAAAATCAGAAGGAAGATTAAGAGGAAGAAGATCAAAGATGAAGAAGAAGACTGAGAAGAAGATCGAAGATGATATTGTAGAAGATGTTGATGCACCAAATGAAGAGAAAGAGAATATGGCACAAGTAGCCGTGGAAGAAATTTTATTTTAGAGTTGTGGGTGAGAAAGTGCACCATGGAGAGAAAGTGCTCCAATATTAAAAAAAAAATTGAAGGTGATGAGAGAGCGCATCACAAATCGAAGAGATAGTGCTTCGATAACTTTTGAAGGTGATGAGAGAGTGCATCACAAATCGAAGAGAAAGTGCTTCGAATCAAGGAATCTGTTTGAAGTAGTAAAACCAAGTTTAAGGGAGGATGTTGGAAATAAACTTGGTTTTAAGGAAACAAATAAATTTGGTTTTAATAGGAAACACTATGGAATAAAGTTAATTATTGTATTAAGGGAAAATTAAAATATATGGTAAGAAATTTTAGATTTATCAAATGGAGAATTATACAGTTGCTTTGTTGAGGGAAGTAGAAATTAGAGAATAAAAGAAAACTCTAGAATAAGAAGACTCTAGATACTTGGCTATCTTATAAAAGAGTTGTATTCTCTCATTTGTAATCAAGTTGAATAAAGAAAAGTGAAGAAATAAAAAAAATGTAGTCATTCAATTAATCTATGTTTTATCTCTCTCCTCCTCTCTATATCTAAATTCCAACAGTTTGGATGCGTGTTAAATATTTTTATCAATCATTTAAATTAAACGGTTGTTTAATTTAAATAAAATAACATCGTTATTCTTAATGATGACTTCCAAACAAGGTAACTTACCTTGTTGACGTATTTAAATTAAATTGGATGTTTGAATTATTATTATTGGTTGACTGCTATTAATTGAACCGACTATTTATCAGTATATAATCATTATATGAACTGTTGAACTCATATGATTGAATTCTCGAATTGGTCATTGATTGTTAAACCCAAATTCGATATTTGTTTGGCTATTAACCAATGTGTGATATTGATTGAGGAATTTATAGCAGATGGCCAAAATACAAACTATTTTATAAAGTTCGATTTACCGTCAGATAAAGCGATAGAAAATGAAGTTATGAAATTTATTTTTATAATTGAATATAGATTTCAAATTTTTTTTTTAAAATGAAGTTTATAAAAAGAAAATAAACCAACTATATATATGTATCGTTTGTTTTAACCGCTATTTTGTACCAAAATTTACCGTGTGCGAAACACGTGCTTCACCGTAATTACTGAATAACTTTATAAAGTGGATTCTTATATTAATAAGATTGATGGGCAAGTAGGTGGGAATTAACTTGATAATTAATAACCAGGATTTGTTAAAATGATATATTTAGAAATAAATTATTGTTTAATAATAATCAAAGTAAATGGGATTATTTGAATTAATGATGTTACTTATTGATAAAAAGATGAGTTAGAGTTGATGAATGGGTTAATCATGTTTTAAGATTTACCAAGCCAACTGTTTTATCAGTAATTGATTATTAAATGAAATTAGAATATGCCGATTAATTAAATGAAATAATTTAGTGAATATTGTTTAACTAAATGCGATTTTTAGAAAGGAAATTTAATTCTAGTTAATGATAAAGTAAATTCAAGTTTTATTTAATTTAAGGAACTATTTCTTAAATGAAGTTCATTTAAGTAAGTGATGGAAGTTAGAAATAAAGTATAATTGAATTTCAAAGGAAATTTATGAACGGGTTTATGTTTAAACCAAATTTGGTAAATGAAGTTATAAAGTGATTTTAAGCGAAGATGGTAAGCTTAAAGTAAATGTTACTTAATATTTTAAGTAAGGGAAATCGAGATGGGAAAGGTTTTATATTAAACCTAAGAGGTGTAAACGAGTTGTGGATAAGGAATTAAAGCTTTAAATTGTAAATTAACATTAAGTGTAATAGATAAGATTGAAGTAAGTTTTACCAAAGGAGATGATTTAAAGAATAAAAAAGGTATTTCCGTAATTGAATTTGGTAAGAATGTTTAGTAATAGATTATGAAATAAAAATCCAGATAATGGGACAAATAGTTTTAAAGAAGTTAAAGTTTAAAGTTAATAGGTATTAATCCTTTACTAAATCAATGAATTTAGTAATAACCATATATTTAAAAAGGAGATTTCAAAAACAAGACGGTTTATAAAAACCGTATTTTAATACAATAGTGAAGTGATATCAAAATGAATATGGGGTTTTGAATTACGATTCATATTTATCTTAAGATAAGAACGTTGTTGATCAAGGTCTGAGAGGTAATAAAAGCACTCCAACTTGAATGACTTCAGGATTGTCGAAGGATAGTATGAGTAGTGATAGTGGAGACGTTAAAGCAAATTATTTTGGGAAAATAATAGTGAAACGTTATTTGAAGAATTTGGACATATATATGATGGGATTCTGAGAAAAAAGGAAATAAAGAGGGGCGTGAGAATGTGAAATGATATTTTCGTAGTAACGAAATAAAAAAGGGATTTTGTAACAATTGTTTTACAATGGTAGCAAATTAATCTCGTAATTGTAGATGGTAAGAAATGTGATGGTAAATGTTTTAAAGGATAATAACGAGAAATGGGATAACGTTTTAAGGATATTCTTTTAAGTATTTTAATAAAATAAATTGAGAAAATTTATAAATATGAAAACTAATATATTTATCTTTAGTATTACAACTGATATATTACATTAATGGCCAAGTGATGCTGTGGAATACACGAATGGATTGATTTTGTTTTTATGATTGTTTATTTTGATAGTCAAATAACCAACTATCAAAATCATGTCCAATGCGCTGTTGGTACGGAAAGACCGGGATAGAATTTATATTCGAAAACCATTCCGAACTAGCAAATACGTAAAAGATGCTGATTGAAGATGGAGCAGTTGAAGACCGTGGATCTTCATAAGCGGAAGGGCTACTTGATAAATTTCTCTGATGTTGCAACCAGAGATATTTTGATAGTAATTCGGTCATGGTTGAAAGCTATGGATTGCCAGGACTACTTGCTACTGATCCACAGGGTGATTCTTAGGATGCGGTAGGAGAGTGCCTTCGGTTCATCCTATTTCTGGATGACTTGTATGGACGAATGTCTGACAAAGTATTCCCAAAGGACCACGTACGTTGATTTCTTCAAACGTATCATAGTTGGGTAGCTCCCAACTAGAGTATTTTTGTAGACGTCAATTAGTGATATCTGATGGATTTGACGATGTGGCATTCAAAGTGAATGGTGGCCAAATATTCAGAAAAAGAAATTTAACCTCAAGCCTCATCAACCGGGAAATGACAAAAATCGGGCAGACAACATGGCTATGTGGGTCGCTCCCATTAGGGTGTATAATCACCTATCTTGAAAAATTCCTCTTTAACCTATTTTCGATGCTATCCCTTTTCAGGAAACGGTGGGTAGCTCCCAACCGTTGGTGACAAAACATTCGACACACTCAAGCGAAATGAGTGGTCGGTCATGCGTGGGCCGGGTTGCAAGACGTTCTTGTTGAACCCAGTGTGTTTGCCTCTAGAGATACACTATCGGTAGGTGGTTACATACCTTGTCATAGTCGGAATCCAATCTCCAATAAGCGCCCGCGGTTTTGTTTGTATACTATATATGTGGAGCGTGAGATGCAAACATTCTGCTAGATTCTATTTATTTGTATTTAGACAATATTATAATATCAGAGAAGTATTGATTTCCAAAACTGTTTTGGGTTATCGTAAGGTAAAAACCGTCCGTATTTATGTGTGGATTGGTCTTACGATCATCCTTTTCTTACAGAAATGAATTTGAACTTTAAAATCAAGTCGTGTGATACTTTTAAACTTAAGGGGTTTTCTCACTCTGGTTCACTGCTCGGGTTAGCCCAGGTCCGCAGGTTCAGGTTGTAGAATGCTATGAAGTCCAAAGATGTGTTGGAGAAGTTCAGACGTATGGTATTATTCAGTATTTTCCACTGTGTGATGTATATGAGGACAAATTATTATAATTGTCCCGGTGCGTATTGATGTACTCTGATGATTGTAAGTATATTTTCAAGCTCTCAAAAAAAATTTATTTCAATATTATATTTTGTTCCGCTGCGATGAGAGACTCTGTGTTGTTTTGGATCTTCTTCTTCTTCTATTCTAACATTTCTTTCTTTCTTATTTCACCTTATAAATTCTTTCTAATAACTATCTGGTGGTTTCGATACTTGAATTTTTGGCAAGTAATGCGGGATTATGTATTATTGTCAGAATTCGGGGCTCGAATTCTTACCGGGTCGTTACAGTGGTATAGAGCTATTGGTTTAGTAATAACCTTGGCTCTATGGCGTGACTCGGTAGAGATGGGGTTAGTAATCACTACTACAAAAGTGGGCATATTCGACACCAATATGTGTGCGTTGCTTGAAAAGTGTGGCGAAAGGTATGGTTTCTTTGGTCTTCTACAACAACATTCATATGTTGTTGCATTAGACATGAATGCACTATTGCGGTTGGAATTCTAGTGCTGTGACGTGCAACACCAGTTCAAAGCGTCGCATTACAGCAGTTAAAAGTACACATCATCAATCCATGCCTTCATAAACGAAAAATCACAACCGTTGATCCACCTTAATCAATCAACGTTACCCTTATTACACCTCATCAATCCATGCCCTTATAAATGAAAAATCATAACCGTTGATCCACCTTAATCAATCCACGTTACCCTTATTCTATTTCCCGCTAAGAATTTTGTTGCCCCCGAAACTTTTTTTTCCGTTTGATAAACTAGGGAACCGTTTTGGTTGGAGGGAAAAAAGGGATCTGCAAATTGGGAATCACGAATCCTCGGTTTCCATTTTCCCTAAGGTGGATCTTGATTTCAATCCATCATGCGATTTATCTTTTCCCCAAAACCTGGTCCATTTTATGTCTGCCCCCATTTTGATTGTCCTGCTCCGCATCTGCATGTAATTAAATCTTCTTTTCCCTTGTCGATTATGTATTTTGGATCGATTTATATTTTTTGATGTTACATATTAATTAAGAAATCACTTTCGAATTCAATTTCAAAGTCTATTTGGATTTTGATTTTGATTTCCAGTCTATGGATTTGTTTTGGTTCGGAATTTGGAATAAGAATATGAAGTTACGGAATTCAATTTGAAACTGTGGTGGAGTTAAAGATGTAACTGTTGTTCTCAATTTCAAATAATAGTCTGGTTTGATTCTAGATGAATGATGGTTGTTGATCTATACTTATTGGTGATGTTTATAATTACAGTTTTGTAATATCATTTTGTTATGTGTACATATGTATTTGTATGTGTATGTATATATATCATAAATCAGCATTTCTTATATCAACATCAAAGTACAGTCAGACGTTTATGTAAATGTTATATGATATCATACTATATGTTATCTCCAACATAAACCTGCTTAATATTATCCCCATATCCAAAGCATATCGGATCATTTCATCTAAATTGCTTGAAAAAACTGAAAATTATGGATTCATAGTATTTAAATTATCCAATTTTCCGTACTAAAACTTCAAATATTGCACGCTACGGGTGTAAAGTCAGTGAGTATGCCTTAGCAATTTCCAAGTGTGTGGTTATTTTTACGTGTGTAAAGTCAATGAAATTTACTCATGTTATTTTTTCCCTTATGATTAATGCAAAAACCAAACTGAAATTACTGATTTGCAGCCTGAGATTCAGAGGATTGCTAATGGTGATCATTCTAAGATCCTTTGTTGTCATCCCATTTCAGAGTTTCTTACCAGGTATCGTTCTTAATTCTTTTCGTTTATGAGTATAATTATTGAAAATTTCTGCTGTTTGAGAACATGTTGTGTTTCATGCTTATTTTTGCATGCTTATGCTTAGTATTTCTGCTGTTTGGGAACATTTCTGAGTTTCTTACCAGGTGACCGTGCAAGTTTATTGAAAATACTATACTTCTTTTTAGAGGGAGAGGTTTATCTTCTGTTATTCTTTAATTGAACCGGCTGTACATATATGATATCATATTGACTGTGTTTTCTAAACAGTTATACCCAATTGAGTTGCTATCCAATTTTGTGTGTAAAAGGTAAAAGTTAAATTGATTGTCAACTGAATAGTTAAGTGTGTTTTTGAGAAGTGAAGTGCATTCAACATTTCTCTATTTGTAACTCACTTTGATCTCAAGCTTACACTTAGTATGAGTTAACTTATGTTATATTTTAGATATTGGTTCTACATCTAAATAATGAGTAAATTGTTCCAGCTATGTAATGGAAAATGTATAGATAGTTCTAGCTACACATATATGAGCACATAAACCAAATTTGTAAAAGTCAAGTTCAGTGCTTACAGCCAACTTCTGGTTTAGAGAAACTTAAGGATTTGGTGATCTGTTTTAGTGATGAACTTCCTTCCAAATTGATATTTTGATCAATCATTTATTGCAAAGATCAAAGCTAGTAATCCTTTTTCATATGCTGACATTAAACAGTTCTTTCCTTGAAGTGCTTGGCTAAAAAATATTATAGGCGTACCTTCCTAATGTAAGACTGCTCCTATTGCATTACCTGGTGCATCACATCCTAGATTGGAAAAATTATGAAAATTTTGGACGTAGAAATCTCCTTAGTCACTTGATGATTTTAAACGTAGGCTAATCTTTTGTATATATTCTTATAAAACAGCATTGATTCTTCAAATTGGGTATGGGGCTAAAATAGCATTTATATGTTATTAAGCGAGAACCGTAGCGATTATACTACATACTACATACTCACTGCAAATGTGTGGAAATGCAAAAGATGGAACATGATCAAAATCTATTATCTTAGATTAACAATGGTGATGATGTTAACCCTGCAAACAATGATCTGTCAATCCTTTATTTGTTGCTATGATTCCAAAGTTAGATAAATGTGTGTATCACCATCTGTTTGTCCGTTTTATACTACATACTCAATGTTCAGTTCTGACAATCCATTTTTGTTTTCTTTTTAACATTATATTCGCTGAAGGTTATTTAAATTGATTGTTAAATGGCCTGCTCCATTGTATTTGCTTTTTAGGTATATACTAAGCTAAAATCCAAAATTATTTATTTGTATGGTAGTGCTTTGACATGTGAAATCCATTCAATTATACTGTAATTCTCTTTAACCATTTTTCTTTTCTTAATATACTGTTAAAATATTTCATTATTTTACATGACACAAGTTGATACTTTAAGACTGTCAATGTATGTTATAGTCAAGTTTTAAAGGTGTATACCGACCCAGTTTCAAAATGTGTATAAAATTTGACCTATCCCGTGTGCACTAGTTAATAAAACATTTTTTATACTATAGATAGTGACAGTTTTCATTCTGCATATGAATTACTGTGGATTAAATCGATGATTAATTGAATTATAGACAAACATCTATGGGTCTTTATGAAAAAGTACCAGCACTTGCTTATTTTACATTTAAATGTTTACCACATATAGTCTACCATCGCTGTTGTTTTAATGGTTTATTTTTTAATGTTGTCCCCGGATATAACACATTTTTAGATTGTATCTCGTTAATTTTCTTTTAAGTCCGTACTTGTTCTAGATTCACTGCTGTGTAACTTAATTAAGGCACCATTCAGCTATTTTTCAGTATAATCCAGAGTATTATTCAATAACTAACATGTTTTTGTATATGTTACACATTATTTGATGTACTGTAATGCCTGCAATTTCTTACAGGATCATTGCTAGTTCTAGTGACATTAGTAGTTTTGTCATGCACGGTCGTTTCCCAAGAAAGGCAGAGTATACTCCATGAATGAAGGAAATGCCAAAAATTGGGATGGACCAACTGCATTTCAATCCATAAAGACAGCTAAAAAGTCAAGAGTGAAATCTTTTATCAAGGTTGTGAATTACAGTCACTTCATGCCGACGAGGTATATACTCTATGTAAATTTGAAGAATGTTGCCATTCTTCTGACGAAGGATAAGAAAGTTGAAGCTTGTAAGGAAGTGAAGAAGCTCTTCGAGGAGAGGTTCAAGACTGGAAAGAACAGGTGGTTTTTTTACAAAGTTGAGGTTTTAATTGTTTCATCAATTAATGCTTAGTATTTGTGGTATGTAGAATTGGTATGGGATGTAGAATATTTTTGATGGTTTGAATGTGATGATGAATGTTTTGGATGAGTTTCTTCTATGTACAAAATTGGTATTGGAATTTTTTTAAATAATGCGTTGCATTTGCTTTCTTCTAATGTAGCATTTTCCTTCTTTTGCTGTTGCATTTGCTTTTTTCTGATGTTGCATTTCAAGATAATGGTGTTGCATTACATAATATAATGGTGTTGCATTACATAAAATATTATTAATTCCACATGGCATGTGGACCCCACAGCTGACGTGGCGTGTGACACATGAGCAGCTGATGTGGCGTGTGACACGTGGACAACTGACGTGGAAAGCTGATGTGGCTCCACTATAGCGACCTGGCAGCTAGGCTCTAACTAATGCTTAAGGCAACGCTGAATAGTATTGCATTACGTGTAAATAGTGTTGCATTACGGGTATAATGCAACAGTTTCTTTCCGTGGCAGTAGATCGGCAAAAGCGTTGCCTTAGAGGGCTAATGCAACGGCCGTGGATGCCACGCCCCCCTGGTGTTGCCTATTTGAAAAAATGGCCTACGGCAACGCTTTTTTGATCTACGGCCACAGAAAAATAGTGTCGAATATGCCCACTTTTGTAGTAGTGAATACCTTAGATCGAGTTGAGTGTATATATATGAGAGCATATTTGTAGATTTTATATAAAAATGTTTTGTATTATGTTGTTTAATCGGTTCTAGTGTTGAGAAGCATTAGACTGGGAATGTACACAATATTGTTGTGTTAATAGGGTAAATTAAATAATTTTACCCAAATTATATTTTTATAGAAAAGAAATAATTTTATTACATTATTGAGATATTGTGGTTTGGTTAATATATTTGAGTAGAATTTAAATGGAAATTTGAATCTGAATGGTTAATATAACCAAGAATTTCATATATATAATCTAGGAAGCAGGGGTGCGGCTTCTGGGTGACGTACTGCGTATCGGGTGCGGCTGGGGTGCGGGAAGGGGTGCGTACGGGCTGCGCCATGTGGCATGTCCCCGTATTTGGGTTGGGGGGTGCGAGAAGGGTGCAGATTTAGGGTGCGGCGGTGGCATGAAAGGTAAATTTTATATTGGAATCTTAAATGGTTGTTGAAAATGTGGGAGACGAAACATCACCCTGAGATGGCTATTGAAATTGTGGGATAGGAAGCATCACAATTAATGTGACAAACAGCTCTAAAAATTCAAAGCAGTCAACATGATTTATTATAAAGTTGCATTCAAAGAATCACTTCACTGTCCACAAGTTCAGAGACAAAAAAAGAGGAAAAGTGCATACAACAAAGTGAAGCATCAGAGAGGTAAGTAATCCATATTAGTATATTTTTCTTTCTTTCCCATCCTCTGTCGTTATGCGTATGGTCTTAGGGAGCAATGTAATCATGAAATGGATAATATATCATCAAGACAATATCCATATATATGACAGGCTATGCTTAATTCATAGTTTTAGCAAGCAGTCAGCATAGTAAAAACATATATCATAATCACACGTATTAGAAGAAGAAAGAATGCAAATTATCAATAAAAGACATATCATTGAACTCTATTAAGATATATGTACGTGTCTCAAAGGAATAAAAATGCATAACATATGGCTAGAATTGCACCAAATCGTGAAAAAATGCAGCATACAAATGATGATCAAAGTAGTAAGCAGATATTCCCCACATTAGCTTAATACTGTTCGAATTTTATCTATGGTACTGTGGGATCATAGTCAAGAAATAAGTTACATACTGTCGTATCCCCCCACACCTGAATCCTCATATTTTCATATTTGTTGAATCTACGTATCCCCGTACTACGCACCCGTACCCCCGCACCCGTATCCTTGCTTCCTAGTATATAGTTGTGAATGAGAATTTTAGTATGAAATTGAAAATCAGAATTTAACTTAAGATAAGTTAAAATAGAATAAATTAAAATGATGGTGTTTAAACTAGAATCAGAATTGAGGATATAAGATGAAATGTTTGAAAAATCAATTTGGTAATTGAACGTGAAATGAGACTTAAAATTTTGAAGTAAATATTAATGTTGAATATTAATGGAATTTAATGTAAATTGGATGATTGGTTGAATTGGTCGTGTGTTGATTATTATTTGGATATTAGATTGGTTGAAATGAACTCATCAATAGCTTAATAAAAAAGTTGAATGGGTTGAAAACTAAATTCCAGTACAATAAAATTTGAATGGAGTTGCTTATGAAATAAAACTGGGTGATTTAAACCTACATTTGCATATACCTTTCTGAGTAATGCCTTGGGAGTTGGTGGAATTATACTGCTTGACCAGTGGAGTATTATTTAAAATTTCATGTAATGGTCACTTACATGTTGAATTGAGATAAGTACAGGTGCCAGGAAGCAGTGAGGATTGATATTGGTTACGTAGATCGCAATAAGTTGAACAAATATACTTAATAACGCTCGCATAAGGTACGCCTACGCGAAAAATATAATTTTTGGGTTTTGAATTCTGTTTTTCGACCCTGTGAGTCGATGTGTATATATTATTTGTTCCTGCGCTACCGCAGATGTCACTCCGTACAGGAGAGACTCTACCAATTTTTTTTGGGAATTTAAATTGTTTGGAAGTTTTCGATATTTTTGGAAAATTTTATTTATGATATTGAATTTGTTTTTGATTTAAAATGAATTGGATTTAGAATTATAATGGGTTGTGACGATTTTCTTACCTTAGCAATTTCGGGGACGAAATTCTTTTAAGGGGGGAAGAATGTAACGATCCAGATTTTTGGCCATTTTAATTTGAATATTTAATTTTTGTTTAAAATATTTTTATTGGAATATTTATGGATTTAAAAATATTTAAATTCGAAGTTTAAACGTTATAATTTATATTTATTTATAAATAAGCTCAAAATGGCGCGGTAGTTCGTAATATTCAGTTTTGAACTTCAATGGGATATACATGATCCAATATAAGTTGGAGTTTCGTGAAACGAGAAGCATTTGAATCTGTTTGACTATAATTTTCTAATGAAAGAGAAAAATCTAGATTTCATATTATAATTTGTTAGTTAGGTCCAATTCAAAATTTAAAATAGTCACTATGGAAGTTGCTATAAATAACATCGTTTATTTAATATATTTATTAACGTTTTCTATATATATATATTCTTAGATATCGGTTAACTTGAAATTTTTGATATTGAGTTATAATTCGATATTGACTAAATATGAAGGGTTATACTATTTCATACGGCCATATCTATCGATAATAGTTTATTTATCTATTTTTGAATTTTATAAGTTTGGGTATTTTATTTAATAATTTATCGATATTATTTTATACACTAATCATATATGTACGGACCTTACTTGTACGTATGTACGAAATATCTAACGCTTTGACTTTATGTATAATGGTAAACAGTGTGACATACGATGCGGTATATATACGTCCTATGGTAAAAGTTAAATTCCCAAAGGTACACGTAACCAATCGCAAACAAATATGAATGTAAACATTCTTCGCATTACCTAGGTATGTCAGTGGTTGCAAGCTAATGCTATGTTTGCATTTGTGTTCAAAACAAAAGATTTGCGGACAATTTGCACCAAACAAAAACAAACATCACCCATATCTACACAAATTCACCAGAAGTCGAGCAATTGAGCGTGTTGCATTAATTAACCAAAATTATATAATCGTGAGATGGTATTAAGGGTACAAAGCATAGAATCAAATAATTAAAGAAGAACAAGGTAAATGCAATAAGATATGAACAACCTTTCCACATCCATGTAACAACCGTACAAGATTTTAGCGAAGCCAAATAATCAAACTTACAAATTGACGTGAAACATTACATAGCAAAGTACCAACTCAAATGAAGTAGAAGAAAAGAAAATATGAAAAAAAGAATACATATATATACATATATATATATATATATATATATATATATATATATATAACAAGATAGGACCAGCTCCTTCACATGTATACACTGCAGTACAAGATTTGGCCAAACCAAATTACAAGATTTAAATAAGATGAAAACAGTTTATTCACATGCGTGTACCCCTGCACCAAGATCTTTTGCCTTGCCAAATCTTACAAACTTTTAACACCGACGTGAACTCATCCCATACATCACATGTTTACTTCGGCAAAATTTTCCACCATCACAGTTGTTGATGAAGGACAACACGTGTAGAAGGACAACATGCCTAGTCTACCCTTCCCAGTAGCACGCAGGCCTTGTTGAGAAGACCACACATGTCTGTAGCCTAAACCCATCACTCTGTACACTGTTTTCCCTCAATCTTCTCACATTAATGGACGAATACCCAACTACTCTACATGTTAGCTTCCTTCAGCACCAAGCTTTCATGAAAGCATCACGTCTAAGGAACCAATGCATTTTCAAATTAAGTACTCAAGTTATTCTTAGCACACAGATGGCCATCTTCACCTTTCATTTCTGCACATAGGGAAATCCAATCAAGTACACACCTAAAAATATACCTATGTTCCTCTTCTATACCTACTGATGAGTGTGACGCTGATCTCATCCGCTCCCATTTTGCCAATATATACCATTGCGGTACCTGACACTACCCAAGCCAAAACTTCTCCACTGAGCTCATTTTTCCACTTCACAACCTCTTCTGTTTATAACCAAATGAACCCAAATACAGTCACGCACTTAACCCTTAACAGCAGTAACCAATTAAAACTCTTCCTCTCCATAAAACTCTAGATCTATAAGCGGATTCACTAAATATTAAACAGCAAATACATACAGGGGAAGGAGAATTGTGTGTTGACCTGATGTGGTGAGATTCGAAGCAACGAAGGCGACGAGATCTCGCCTGAAAGGTGTAGACTTTGAGGACAAGCTGCGTGTTGACGACAGGGCAATGGGCGATGGGGTTCAAGCCAAAGGTAGAGATGGCCAAGGCGTTGGATTTTTAAGTCACGGAGGGATTTCCGATCGACGGAGAAGTAGGAAGGCACCACGATTTGATTTTGGATAGAGGAGCATTTTAGACGAGAGCAAAAAAATGAGAGCAGTTGATAAAAGGGAGGCGGCTGCTTTCTTTTAAGATGGAAAGGGATTATGTGGGTCCGTTTGGGCTTGAAGCCGGAATGGGCTTTACGATCGGTTGGGCCAGTAAATAACTAGTGGTGTGTGTTTGGGAAAGTCAGAGAAGATTGGGGGTTTGGTTCAAGTGAGAGGGTGGGCCTGCAAGGTCATGAAGATAGCAAACAAGAAAAACCCAATTTCAAATGAATGAACGCAATGGACTGCTAAGGAATTATAACAAGTTGGCCAGGGTTCGGGAATGTCGGTCACGATTGGGAACAAAGCAAGAATTGGAGAAGCAGTGAATGAAGGAACCGGTCAAAACAAAGTAATTTGTTTGTTATTTAAATTTAAAATTTATTAGTTATTTAAATTAAAATATAATTTTAAATATTTATAATATATTCATCAGAACTGGCCGATAAAAAACAGACTAAACCATATTCATGAGCAGGACGGCACGGAATGGAATTGAATCGAGAGAGTTGGAATTCATCTGGAACGAGCTGTGTTTACAACGCAGATCAAGGTGAGTTAACCTCACTCAGTTTCACAATTATAATAATTATAAGTCGGGTTTATCATCTGTATGTTATGACTGCTAATTATTGGTTGTCCGATGACTGTTTGGATGCGTGTTAAATATTTTTATCAATCATTTAAATTAAACGGTTGTTTAATTTAAATAAAATAACATCGTTATTATTAATGATGACTTCCAAACAAGGTAACATAGCTTGTTGATTACGTTTATAATAATATAAACGTATTTAAATTAAATTAGATGTTTGAATTATTATTATTATTGGTTGACCGCTATTAATTGAACTGACTATTTATCGGTATATAATCATTATATGAACTGTTGAACTCATATAATTGGTTTCTCGAATTGGTCATTGATTGTTAAACCCAAATTCGACATTTGTTTGGTTATTAACCAATGTGTGATATTGGTTGAGGAATTTATAGCAGATGGCGAAAATACAAATTGTTTCATAAAGTTCGATTTACCGTCAGATAAAGCAATAGAAAATGAAGTTATGAAATTTATTTTTATAACTAAATATAGATTTTAAATATGTTTTTTTAAAATGAAGTTTATAAAAAAAAATAAACCAACTATATATATTTATCATTTGTTTTAACCACTATTTTTGTACCAAAATCTACCATGTGCGAAGCATGTGCTTCACCGTAATTACTGAATAATTTTATAAAGTGGATTCTTAAATTAATAAGATTGATGGGCAAGTAGGCGGGAATTAACTTGATAATTAGTAAACAGGATTTTTTAAAATGAGATATTTAGAAATAAATTATTGTTTAATAATAATCAAAGTAAATGGGATTATTTGAATTAATGATGTTACTTATTGATAAAAAGATGAGTTAGAGTTGATGAATGGGTTAATCATGTTTTAAGATTTACCAAGCCAACTGTTTTATCAGTAATTGATTATTAAATGAGATTAGAATATGTCGATTAATTAAATGAAATAATTTAGTGATTAGTTGTTTAACTAAATGCGATTTTTAAAAAGGAAATTTGATTCTAGTTAATGATAAAGTAAATTAAAGTTTTATTTAATTTAGGGAACTATTTCTTAAATGAAGTTCATTTAAGTAAGAAATGGAAGTTAGAAATAAAGTATAATTGAATTTCAAAGGAAGCTTATGAACGGGTTTACGTTTAAACCGAATTTGGTAAATGAAGTTATAAAGTGATTTTAAGCGAAGATGGTAAGCTTAAAGTAAATGTTACTTAATATTTTAAGTAAGGGAAATCGAGATGGGAAAGGTTTTATATTAAACCTGAGAGGTGTAAATGAGTTGTGGATAAGGAATTAAAGCTTTAAATTGTAAATTAACGTTAAGTGTAATAGATAAGATTGAAGTAAGTTTTACCAAAGGAAATGATTTAAAGAATAAAAAAGGGATTTCCGTAATTGAACTTGGTAAGAATGTTTAGTAATATATTATGAAATAAAAATCCAGATAATGGGACAAATAGTTTTAAAGAAGTTAAAGTTTAAAGTTAATAAGTATTAATCCTTTACTAAATCAATGAATTTAGTAATAACCATATATTTAAAAAGGAGATTTCAAAAACAAGATGGTTTATAAAAACCATATTTTAATACAATAGTGAAGTGTTATCAAAATGAATATGGGGTTTTGAATTACGATTCATATTTATCTTAAGATAAGAACGTTGTTGATCATGGTCTGAGAGGTAATTAAAATACTCCAACTTGAACGACTTCAGGATTGTCAAAGGATAGTATGAGTAGTGATAGTGGAGATGTTAAAGAAAATTATTTTGGGAAAATAATAGTGAAACGTTATTTGAAGAATTTGGATATATATATATGATGGGATTCCGAGAAAAAAAGGAAATAAAGAGGGGCGTGAGAATGTGAAATGATATTTTTGTAGTAACGAAATAAAAAGGGGATTTTGTAATAATTGTTTTACAATGGTAGCAAATTAATCTCGTAACTGTAGATGGTAAGAAATGTGATGGTAAATGTTTTAAAGGATAATAACGAGAAATGGGATAAGGTTTTAAGGATATTCTTTTAAGTATTTTAATAGAATAAATTGAGAATATTTATAAATATGAAAACTAATATATTTATCTTTAATATTACAACTGATATATTATTTTAATGTCCAAGTGATGTTGTAGAATACACCAATGGATTTATTTTGTTTTTATGATTGTTTATTTTGATAGTTAAATAACCGACTATCAAAATCATGCCCCATGCGCTGTTGGTACGGAAAGACCGGGACATAATTTATATTCGAAAACCATTCTGAACTAGCAAATACGTAAAAGATGCTGATTGAAGATGGAGCAGTTGAAGACCATGGATCTTCATAAGCCGAAGGACTACTTGATAAATTTCTCTGATGTTGCAACCAGAGATATTTTGATAGTTATTCGGTCGTGGTTGAAATCTATGGATTGCTAGGACTACTCGCTACTGATCCATAGGGTGATTCTTAGGATGAGGTAGGAGAGTGCCTTCGGTTCATCCTGTTCCTGGATGACTTGTATAGACGAATGTCTGACAAAGTATTTCCAAAGGACCACGTACGTTGATTTCTTCAAACGTATCGTAGTTGGGTAGCTCCCAACTAGAGTATTTTTGTAGACGTCAATTAGTGATATATGATGGATCTGACGATGTGACATTCAAAGTGAATGGTGGCCAGGTATTCAGAAAAAGAAATTTAACCTCAAGCCTCATCAACTAGGAAATGACAAAAATCCGGCCGGCAGCATGACTATGTGGGTCGCTCCCATTAGGGTGTATAATCACCTATCTAGATAAATTCCTATTGCTTCTTTAACCTATTTTCGATGCTGTCCCTTTTCGTGACGGTGGGTAGCTAGCAACCGTTGGTGATATACATTCGATACACTCAAGCGAAATGAGTGGTCGGTCATGCGTGGGCCGGGTTGCAAGACGTTCTTGTTGAACCTAGTGTATTTGCCTCTAGAGATACACTATCGGTAGGTGGTTCCATACCTTGTCATAGTCGGAATCCAATCTCCAATAAACACCGGCGGTTTTGTTTGTATACTATATATGTGGAGCATGAGATGCAAATGTTCTGCTAGATTCTATTTATTTGTATTTGGACACTATTATAATATCAGAGAAGTATTGATTTCCAAAACTGTTTTGGGTTATCGTAAGGTAAAAACCGTCTGTATTTATGTGTGGATTGATCTTACGATTATCCTTTTCTTTCAGAAAGGAATTTGAACTTTAAAATCAAGTCGTGTGATACTTTAAAACTTAGGGGGTTTTCTCATTCTGGTTCACTGCTCGGGTTAGCCCGGGTCCGCAGGTTCAGATTGTAGAATGCTATGAAGTCTAAAGATGTGTTGGGGAAGTTCAGACGTATGGTATTATTCAGTATTTTCCGCTGTGTAATGTATATAAGGACAAATTATTATAACTGTCCCGGTGCGTATTGATGTACTCTGATGATTGTAAGTATATTTTCAAGCTCTTAATAAAGATTTATTTCAATATTATATTTTGTTCCGCTACGATGTGAGACTCTGTGTTGTGTTGGATCTTCTTCTTCTAATCTAATATTTCTTTCTTTCTTATTTCACCTTCTAAATTCTTTCTAATAACTATCTGGTGGTTTCGATACTTGAATTTTTGGCAAGTAATGCGGGATTATGTATTATTGTCAGAATTCGGGGCTCGAATTCTTACCGGGTCATTACAGTGGTATAGAGCTATTGGTTTAGTAATAACCTTGGCTCTGTGGCGTGACTCGGTAGAGATGGGGTTAGTAATACCTTAGATCGAATTGAGTGTATATATATGAGAGCGTATTTGTAGATTTTATATAAAAATGTTTTGTATTGTGTTGTTTAATCGGTTCAAGTGTTGAGAAGCATTAGACTGAGAATGTACACAATATTGTTGTGTTAATAGGGTAAATGAAATAATTTTACCCAAATTATATTTTTATAGAAATAAATAATTTTATTACATTATTGAGATATTGTGGTTTGGTTAATATATTTGAGTAGAATTTAAATGGAAATTTGAATCTGAATGGTTAATATAACCAAGAATTTCATATATATATAGTTGTGAATGAGAGTTTTAGTATGAAATTGAAAATCAGAATTTAACTTAAGATAAGTTATAACAGAATAAATTAACGTGATGGTGTTTAAACTAGAATTAGAATTGAGGATATAAGAAGAATTGAGGATACAAGTCTTGAGCTCATCAGAATACATTTCTCATCCATGAATACTATGGTCACTATCTGCTTTAAACAGATGTCATATCTTCATCTTTATTTGTTCGCATATATCACGACATGAAGCTGAGCAATAAGGAACTTGGAAGAAAGACAAACATAAATATGAAAATGCTTATGGAAAAAGAAACAATAAACTAAAACATTAAGATGTATCATCTTACTATTTAGAAAAAATGGATATCCGAAGAATTAAAAATAGCTGTTAAATTCAGTCAAAAATGAAAATGATCAAAAGAAATTAAATTACTTGCAACCATCTAGAGTTGCAACTTGCAACATGTGGATGACTTCATTAGATTAAGTGAATATGGAAAATTGTTTTATCTGGCAGAAGTGCATATGGTCAAGAAAACATAATACATTTGTCTAGGCACCTAAACATACAGCATGGACAACTAACATGAACAGCTTGTCTATTCTATTTACATCCTCATAGTAACCAAAATCAGATCTGAATAAAAGAAGATAAGGGTTTGGAATACAATAATATCCAATCTAAATCTATTTTATTTTATCTTTGAAAGTTCAATGCTTCATGGTTGCATATTATATACTTCTTTTTTGGAGTTTGGACATTGAAGCGTGCCAGCTTTCTTTTGTTTTCAACTTGTGAATTTTAAACTAGGACCAAACATTACTGTTACTTAATGTTATGTAATATAGAAAGAGTATGGCTACGAAGCAAATTCTAATAACAACTCTTACTTACCCAGAACAAACGTTTGCTTGAAACATAGACTACCTTATTTTTCTGTATTTATTATAGGTATTGTAATATATGATTGCTTGCAAATTCATCTCCTTTTTCCTAAATGCCTTATGGTGTTCAGATTCTTGGTTGTCTCTAAACCTATATCATACACATGGATCAATTACATAGGAAGAAGTTACAACTTGTACTAAAGAGTTAAAAACTTTAAAACGATAAATAGAGAATATATGTTGAAAAATGTGGATGCGTATCAATGTATTCCTGATGTGAAAAAATAAATAAGAGATGAGAAGGTACAGATTAAATAACCAATGAAAATTTTTACTGCTAGGATTAAAAACCGTCAGATTTGTTGTGATTACTTAATCAAATAGCCAATGAAAAACATCAAAACATAAATTAAATTTTAAAGGGATCAATGTCAATCCTTTTAATCTGCCCTTATCTTCACATGGTCCACATGTAAAAACAGTTATATCAGAAAATAGACATCTTCCCTTAATGTAGCATTTAAAAGCATTATATGGCCTGCATTACTTTATAAAATATCAAATTAGTTCAATATAATGCATTGAAACATGAATACTTTATTTGCATAAAAAAAAGGATCAAGCAGCTGTTACATATAGAACATATTATTATGTACCACTTAGTTATATGTTCCATGCTATGGGAGTTCCAGTTGGATCAAAATAAATATAGTTTAAAGCTTTGAAGTATGAACAAAGAAACATTTTTTTTACATGCAATAGGTTTTCTTTACTTCTTGGTTTCATGAAGGCTAGCACTTGAATGTTGACTTGTTTTGTATGTTTGGATATTTGTGGCGTTAACTTCTAACATGGTATAGATGGGAAGGAAGGGTGAAGTCAGGCTAAAGCATAGTATAGTATCATCATACATAGTTGACATAATCATAGTGAACTTGGTTTGTGATATAGAAGTATCCAGTTATTAATATTTCATAGTGACCTTCAATTCAAGCTAAGAAAGGAAACATAAATTGCATGACCCAAAACATCAATTCCTTGATAAACATGCGCCTTCCTTTTTAGAATGCATTTGTTCTAATATATGATGACCCAGTTTTGCTATATTTTTCTCAAGCAAGTATTTGTGTATATGTTGACCAAAGGATTAGCATAAGGTTAAAGAGGTGTGGTTGAAATAGTTTCGAGAAGTTTTTTACATGGAGTGAAAATATGGCTAATGAAATTATGCTGGTTTGTGTTATCAGGCCAAAGGATGATTTGTCGAGCATAGTAGTTTTATCAGGCCAAAAACCAAACCACATGGAGCAGATCACCATACAAAAGGTCTAAGAAATTTTAAAATGCAAAAGAACAAATTTACCTTATAAAATAGCTCTCCATGAAATCCACCAACTATACATAAGTTGTTTATCACAGCCACTGTACTAGTTAACAAAGCTGAAGATTCAGATGGAAAGGAGGAACTACAGTTGGAAGAATTATAAAGCTTGTCATTTTACTCAATAAGAAATTGTTTTTTTTTATTGATACAGGATAGAACAGAAAGACCTGTTATATATACTAGTAAATGTAACGGTAAAATACATTATTCTGGGTAAGTGAAATATGGCTGTGTCATTGTGACATGGCTCAGCAGGATAAACATAGCCATAATTAAATGTTTTGCTAACTCGTCATTGTGACGTGGCACAACAGGATAAACATAGCCATAATTAAATGTTTTGCTGACTCGTCGTCTATTCCAAAATTCACCATATACTTTCCTTTTATTTCCCCCCTTCAAATCTAGGGTTGGCCATGTCGAACCATAGTTTGTTTTTGATCTTTTCTCCATTCACTTCGTACTTGACTTAAGTGTGCTGGATCTGAACTGTGAGCCTCAATTGAGTCTTCCTCTCTTGTCATTCGAGCTGTAGCTTTAATATTTGGCTTCGAGCTGTCGATTTGAAGTTCTGGTTGCTGGTTAGCTACACTCGACGTTGATTTTGTGTCGATTGGCCTGATGTTTAGGGTGTCGCGTAGTCTAGTAAAGTTTTTAGCTGAGAGAGCCTTGGTAAGTATGTCGGCTTTTTGATGGTAAGACGGTATGTAATTTACTTGTAGCTTTCCCTCCTTTACTTGCTCTCGAACGAAGTGAATGTCGATTTCTATGTGTTTAGTTCATGCGTGCTGAATAGGATTAGCTGTCATGTATATCGAGCTTTGATTATCACACCATATTGTTGCTTTTTTGATTGTTTAATAGATTTAGCTCCTTTAATATTGATTGCAACCATATTATTTCTGATGTAGCGCTGGCAATGCTTCTGTACTCCGCTTCCGCACTTGATTTTGAAATTGTTGGTTGCTTTTTCGATGTCCATGATATTAGATTGTCCCCTATATAGATACAGTACCATGTTACTGATCTTTTGTCATCGGGATCTGCTGCCCAGTCTGAGTCAGTGAATCCTGTGATATTTAAGTCTTTTCCTCCTTTTATTGTTAAGCCATACTGTATAGTCCCCTTTAAATATCTCAGTATTCGCTTTACTGCTTTCCAGTGTTCGTCCCTTGGATCTTGCAAAAATTGTGAAACTTTGTTAACACTGAATGAAATGTCTGGTCGTGTTATGATTGCATATTGCAATGCTCCCACAACACTTCTGTACTGCTTTATATTTATTTATAGATTCTCCCCTGTTTTTAGAGAGATGCTGACTAGATATCTTGGCCATCGTTGAGGTTTTGCTTCATGCATATCAGTCTTTATCAGGAGTTCAGTTATGTACTTCTTTTGGCTGAGAACCATTTCTGTTTTTGATCTTCTTTGGGCTTCTATTCCCAGAAAATATGATAGACTGCCGAGATCTTTTATTGAAAATTGCTCATTTAGATACTGAGTCAGTTGCTTTAGCTTACCTTCATTGTTCCCTGTTACTATTAAGTCGTCAACATATATTAGTACATATGTTGTATAGTAATTATTTCATTTGAGGAATAATGAAGTGTCAGATTTAGTTGGCCGATATCCCTGTGTCACTAGAGTTGATTTTAATTTGTCGAACCATACTCTAGGAGCCTGTTTTAGACCATACATTGCTTTCTTCCGTTTGCATACATAATTTGGATTCTGTATGTAGCCCTCTGGTTGTTGCATGTAGATTTCCTCTTGTAACACTCCATTGAGAAATGCATTGTTGACATCTAAGTGCTTTATATTCCATTGTTTGGTGAGAGCAATAGTGAGAATTAGTCTTATGGTAGCTGGTTTGACTACAGGTGAAAATGTTTCATTGTAGTCAAATCCATATTCTTGTGTATATCCTTTAGCTACCAACCTTGCTTTGTATCTTTGAACAGATCCATCTGGATTTCTTTTTGTTCTATATGTCCATCTGCATCCAATTAAATTTTTGTTGGTTGGTAGTTGAACAAGTTCCCATGTTTGATTATTCACCAGAGCTTTATACTCTTCGTCCATAGCTTCTCTCCAGTTTTTATATTGTGCAGCTTGCTGGTATGTAACTGGTTCATCTGAGTTGATAGTTGCTACGAGCAATTTTGGTTTAAAAATACTACTTTTAGCCCTGGTTATCATCGGGTGCCCAATATTTGTTGATGATTTTGTCTCTGATTGGCTTTCTTGATTGACTGTGGTTGCTGGTATATTGTTGTTGGTTGTACTTCTGATGTCGCTTTCAATGTTTTGGCTCTCGTTTTCTTCTTGTTGTTGTCTTTCAGGTGAGTAGTTGGCGAGACTGATTGGCTCTTCATTGCTGGTATTGGGTGTAACTGATCTGGTAGTGCAGTTTGATTGCCCTCAACAGCCACTGCTTTGTTAGTACCTGCTAGAGAGTCTGTATAGTATGGTATGCCAGGTATGCTACTCTTACCTATGATTACTTTATTTGTGGTTTTGATGTCTGAACTCTTATATGGAAATACCTCTTCATCAAATACCATATGTCTACTGATGAAAATTCTGCCATTTTCATCTATACACCTGTATCCTTTTTGCTTCGTAGCATATCCAATAAATATACATGGTTTGGATCTGAAATTTAATTTATTTGTGTTGTATGGTCTTAAGTATGGGAAACACAAACATCCGAAAGTTTTAAGACTTTGGTAGTCTGGTTTGATGTGATATAGTTTTTCAATGGGACTAAAGTCTTTCAACACTATTGTAGGCATTCTATTTATTAAGTATACGGCAGTGTTGAAAGCTTCTAACCAAAATTTTAGTGGTAGCGATGCATGAGCCAATAAAGTTAGTCCAGTCTCCACGATGTGTCTGTGTTTCCTTTCTACTAAGACATTTTGTTCAGATGTGTAGGGGCAAGTGGTTCTGTATATAATTCCCTTAGTTTTGAAAAATTCACTTAGGTTCTTATACTCAGAGCCACTATCAGATTGCAACACTTTAATTTTGGTATTGAACTGATTTTCAACCATATTAGAAAAATTAACAACAGTAGCATAAGTGTCAGATTTTGCTTTAAGGAAGTAAATCCAGGTGTACCTAGTGCAAGCATCCACAAATGAAATGTAATACTTGTAGTTAAAGTCGGTGCAAACAGGGGCAGGTCCCCATAGATCAGTAGCTATTAATTCAAATGGTTGTGTGTAGTTAGTTAAAGAGTTTGTAAACGGTAGTTTGTGGCTTTTGCCCATTTGACAATAAGTGCAAATGTAGGGATATGATATATCATCAAAAGCAATTTTATTATTCCTAAGAACTGTTTTGACTACATTTACACTAGCATGACCCAATTTGTAATGCCATTTATCAAAAATACTTTTATTATTTTCTTCAAGTAGCATGACAGAATTGTAGCAGCTTTTCTCTTTAGTATTGTTGTCTTGACCATCAACTTTAAACTGATACAGTCCATTAATAGTATTCCCCTGCAATAAAATTTCCTTAGTCAGTATGTCCCTGACTAAGCAATATTTCGGGAAGAATTCAAAGTAAACATTGTTATCCTTTGCAAATTGTGATACGCTTATCAGATTTTTCTTAATATTGGGTACCCTAAGTAGGTTATTTAAATATAGTTGTTTTTTACCATTAATTATAACATTTCTTATGTGAGAAATTTTTACGCACTTACCATTACCCAGGCTTATAGTTCGATTACCTCGATACTCCTTGTTTCCGAGATTAAGATTTTCCAAGTTGCTAGTGATGTGATTTGTTGCTCCCGAGTCTGGATACCAGTTGTCGTCTTGAATGTCTTCTCCTTTGGCTTTGTCATTTTGACTATAAGCTCTGCTGTTATTGTTTTGATTCATCCCTTCTGTTTGAGACACAACCATGTTGACATTAGGATTGCTTCCTCTTTGACTGTTGTTACCTTGATTTGGTACATGGTTTGAGTTAAATCGAAAGTAGCACTTCACCGCAGTGTGTCCAATTTTCTCGCAAATTTGACATTTAGGTCTGTTGTTAGGGCTCCACCTGCCACGTCCTCGTCCACGATTAGAGTAACCACCACTTTGACTAGTGTTATTGTAACCACCTCTTTGACCAGTGTCGTTGTACCTGTTACTTTGATTTTTCCCTCTGTTACTAGTAGTGAAGTTCAGCGAGTATTCACTTTCTGATGGCTTTTTTTCGTTGATCCTTGCTTCGTGAGAGAGTAGTATAGCACATACATCGTCCAGTGGCGGTGTTGCCTTTTGTGATGTTATGACGGCTACTACGGCTTCATATTCGTCTCCCAGTCCATTTAGTAATGACAATACATGTTCAGATTCATCTATGTTGCTGCCAACAGCCTTCAACATATCGTAGATATTTTTAACTTTGGATATGTATTCTCTCATACTTAGATTTTCTTTTCTACAGTTTTGTAGTTGTCTTTTATAAAATAGCGACTTTGCAGCTGATTGTGAGTTGAACACTTTCTCCATGGTTAGCCATATATCACTGGCTGTTTTACAGCCTATGACTTGAGATAGTAGGCTTGGACTGATGGATGACAACAGCCATGCACTGATGAGTCTTTCCTGTCTATGATATTTTGTATACTCGTCGTTGCTAATGACTTTGTTTTCTTTTTCAGTTATATACCTTGCTGGAGTTGATAGCGTGCCATATAAGTAGCCTTCCAGTCCGTAACCTTGCACGGCAGTTTCTACTTGAAGTTTCCACAATAAATAATTGGTTTCTTCAAGTTGAATGGTGATTAATTGGCTTTGTGGGCTGATGATTGTTTTGATCAGTTGTTCGGAAGATGGCATGGTAGCATTGATGTTGGAAGTAGCAGAGTTCTCTTCAGACATGATTATAGATCACATATCTGAGTCCACGAAATGCAGGTAAGTGGTGAGAACTTTTGATGCCTTTTGAATTGGGGATTTTCAAGAATTGTATGATGGGATATTCCAGATGGTTCTTTCTTGATATCAATCAACTTGAATTGTTGTAGCCGTTAGGCTGTTGCTGGCTCTGATACCAAGTTAACAAAGCTGAAGATTCAGATGGAAAGGAGGAACTACAGTTGGAAGAATTATAAAGCTTGTCATTTTATTCAATAAGAAATTGTTTTTTTTTTGATTGATACAGGATAGAACAGAAAGACCTGTTATATATACTAGTAAATGTAACTGTAAAATACATTATTCTAGGTAAGTGAAATATGGCTGTGTCATTGTGACGTGGCACAGCAGGATAAACATAGCAATAATTAAATGTTTTGCTGACTCGTCATTGTGACGTGGCACAGCAGGATAAACATAGCCATA
Source organism: Allium sativum (assembly GCA_030737875.1). NCBI lineage: Eukaryota > Viridiplantae > Streptophyta > Magnoliopsida > Asparagales > Amaryllidaceae > Allium > Allium sativum. The sequence continues at coordinate 530,672,307 of CM060916.1, forward strand.
ATTAAATGTTTTGCTGACTCGTCATCTATTCCAGAATTCACCATATACTTTCTTTTTATTTGTACTAAGTTGAGTCTAACGATCCTTCTAACAAATTTCCAAGTTCTTTCTGCATTTAATCTAATCAACATGGTGTTAGCCTAAAATTGTATCAGTAGATCATAACCACAAATATGTGAAACAAATAAGAAAATGAGGTGAAGGGTTAATAGAAAGAGTAAACTCAAGATGGGGCTAGTTACTCTTTAGCCTTTTTGCTGACTAAAACAACTCGCCAACTACTTACCGAAGCCATGTCTTATCAAGCAATACAAAACAGTGAATTCAAATTTAAATTTCAAATTTCTATAAATCAAGCAATACAAAACAGTGAAGCACAATTAAGCTTGTATAAAAAAAAATGTGAGCTGACAGCTTGTAACTCATATATTACAATGCATAAAAATGTATAGTGGCCCGGTGGCATAAATATAAATGTGAGGTGGATCCGTCCCTCAATTAACAGACCGAAACAATAATAATTCAATAGATATATAAGCAGACTTAGATAGCTTTGCAAATCAATTTGTAAGATCTTATCGCCATAATTAAGTGATCAAGATCCAAGTTTATAAACAGATGTCATAGAAATAAAACCCAATAGAAAGTGAACGTATAGTGCATGTATCACCACAACAGACAAACATGAAACCTCCGTAACACCAATTTAAATTTGAACTCATTTTTCACCACAACAGACAAACATGGAACCTTAGTAACACCAATTTAAATTTGAACTCATTTTTCACCACAATAGAAAGTGAAGGTATAGTGCATGTATGAAGAATACCTGTATGCGACATCAAATATCTCTATGCATCACACACTAATATCTAAAGCTTCTACTTCAGCTTTCAGAATAAGCAAACCGCACAGCGGCTTGAGCTATGTCTAATAAATATATCACTTAAAGCACATTAATTTCAAATAATCAACGGAATATATATATATAAAAATTAGTAACTGAGTACACAAATATATGATAGTATATCCAAGAAATTTACCATTACTATCATTAAAAAATAACTTTGATAAATATCCAAGAAAACTGAACAAATCACCATCCAATGTCATGAGTGGCTATAAGCTTTCGAAACATGCCTAAAGCAAATAGCAGTGGAAATCAATGTTGACATATCACAGTTATGTATGAAAAAGTCCAAGCGTAACTACTTATTCGAGCATAGAGAAGTCAATTTAATTAAGCAGCAAACCTTCTAGATATGTCTGAAACCTCCCATCAGAAGCTATGGACTGGTAGATCTGAAAAGCACGCGAGTGTCAGGACAGGTGAAAAAATCGATGTTAACTGAACAAAAAAAAAAGCGAACTCAGACATGTAAGAAAAGGAAGTAATTTACCTCGTGACAACCTCATCAATCTTTGTCGCAAACTTCAAATTTGAAAATCAGAAGAATGAATAAATCCAACTTCAAGGCGAATCGACACCGGCTTAGAAGAAGAAGAGAACACAATCTCAGCCAGCATGGGAGATCAACTCCAGTATAAATCCGAATTAAAGGAAATAGGTGGAGTAAAGGTTAAAGATTGTAGCGGTTAGGGTTGGAAATGGGGAAGAAATAAGTGGAATAAATAAGAAAGGCGGAGAAGATGGTGCGAAAGTGAAGAACGTGATAGAAATGCATGGAAACGATTGAGTAACCGTACATCGTGGTATGAAGGACCACAAAGTGGACCACGTGATTACGGTATTGCCCTGAAACCCTAATATTTTCTAATGTTTGATAGTAGGAGAGTAGTGGGTATTTCTGGAAACGCATAAAAGCTTCACCACCCCTAAAAGATTTTCTTTATTAGTAGAGATATGCTTAAAATTAAAACTATATAGTACAATACAAATAGATTAGAGCTTACACTTATGATCAATGGACATGAATTGTTGTTAGACAAAGAACATAAAAAGAATCAAAACATAAAACAATTCAACATAAGTAGAACATAAAATACATAATTTCATAGGTAGCATGCTAGTAAGAAATAATGAATATGAAAATCAAAACCATTGTATAACATATATAAATATATGATATTCTCATTTAACATGCAAAATATAAAATAACAGGAGAGTATCATGGATGAATTTGAGTTTTCTTAAATATTTTCTTGTTTAGGCACAATTTTAAATGTTAACAAGAAAAATCAAGATCTCGGGTGATATCATAGTATCCCGTCTCAGTCGATATATCGTTCGATATTGCAATACCTTAGACGATATATTCGAAATGAGATTTACAGTGAGATTTGTTGTTTCATTTCGGGAGAAGCCTAAAACGAGATCTCGAAGGAGATCTCGGACGATGTTTTCGAGATCTGAAATAGCGGTATAGGTTATAGCTGTGAAATGGTGAATCCAAAATTGTTTATATATTCAGAAAAGTGTTAAAATTTTACAATATGAAAATATATAGAGTAATTAAAAGCAAAACCTGATAGTCACCAGGGATGAATCCATACGTGGGCTAGTTGGGGCCATGACCCCCCTCTTAATTTTAAAATTACATACAAAGAGTTTTAAAAATGAATTCTTGGGTTATGCATGTACTTGATATCGGATAACTTAAGATATTTTAAGCTTTTGATTTCATCTTATTCATGTACTTTTAACTAAGCATGTATGTACTTTAAATGTTCTATTTGATTTTATTTAAGTTAACTAATTGGTGGTACTTTGTAAAGTGTATAAGGGTATAGTCGTACCCACATTCTTTGTTAGTTCATTTTTTTTGGCAGTTTATTTCATTGTGAAATAAGTATATATAAGTTTGAGTAGAGTTGCACTTAAGTCCTCGGTTGGTTAATTTGATTCTGATTGGTTAATTTGTTTTTCTTTTTCTTTTTGACTATTCATTTAGGTAATTTTTATTCTAATCCACGGTTTTAATAAGTTAATCCACCATTTTACTTTAATAAGTTAATCCACAACTATTTTGTAAGTTAATCCACAAGTGGATTAACTTAAAGATTTCACCCTATTATATAGCTAGCAATCGATTTTGTGCTTCTTCTTTCACAATTCAGCGTTATTTCGTAATAATTTGTGTTGAATTGTCCCTACCGTTTGATAAAGTAGTAACAAATAAATATGTGTTAAAAATAGAGTTGATAGCATTGAATTCAGCAAAGAAGCAATCAATTAGATATAATTAGTTCGCCAATTATCTCTGATATGATCAGACATGATATGATAGTAGATGATTATGAAAATAAAAACTAAGACCAAGATTCCAGTAGAGGAGTTCGCATCAAATGTTTTCAAATAGCCTAATATTTTGAAGATACATCACCAATTGCACCGGGCAACAACAGTAAATAAGAACTAAAATCAAATTCAAGATCTACATGTTAGACAAATAGAAAGTAATTAACAATACTAACAAATCAATAAAAGAGAAAATTGTATATTATAATTGTTTGAGAGTATAACTACTTAAGGGGTCTAGATAGTGAATGTTATCCAAACAGCCTATACTCCTATTACAATATTTGAATAAAGTGATATTCTACTAATGTACAATTTTTTCAAGATTTCAGAAAATAGCTAACTACAATTATATCTGATAATGGTGATATTAAAAAAAATACAATTTTGTATACAATTAATCAACTTCAAAAAAAAGCTACTTACTGTTACTAAGTTATATTACTCCGCTTAAGCTTGGATTTAGATGTTATGATTCTGAAAATAAGAAGACGATGGAAAACACTGAGAAGAAGAGAAAATAAGTACGTTTTTTTGTGGATACACTGATTAAGATCTAAATTTTAGTAAAAGTCAACGATCCTATAAAATAGGGTGGATTAACTTACTAATATTGTGGATTAGAATAAAAATTACCTTCATTTTATTGTGAAATATTCTAGAAAAGTCAGTAAAAAAAAACTTCTCTTCTGTCAAAATCTAGGTTTTGTCCCTGTTGGTAACTATGTTGAATGGTGACTTTATGGGTTTATCATTAGCTAAATGAAAATGTTATTGAATGCATGTATTTCACATAATGAATAATCATCGATTCTCTCTTTTCATATATATAAATATATATACACACACATGGAGAGAGATAATTTGATACTCTTATGGTAGTACATAAGTACGACAAGTCTTATATATTATATAATTGCATCTTGTCGAAGTGCTTTAATCATGTGGACGATGATATTTGTTATATTTTAATATCTTATATTCTGGTATCGTTGAACCAAACTATTTAAAACTATCAACTTGCATGTATAACTATGATATCAGTCATAATAATGTTTACTAGAATGTTAAAAATGGAAAATAAAACTAAGTTTAAAAAAAATTATGCAATAAAAAAGTAGTGTAACAACATGATTCAAAATGTTTAGGTGATTTTTGACTGATGGGCACCCTTTTGCTTTAAAATCGTTTATGACTGAATTTCAATGTTTAGACTTTGAGACTGAAACTTTGGTCTTAAAGCAAATAGAAGTAGCTTACAAAGTAAATCATCAACACGAAAGGACAGCGTTGCATTGAGATTTCATGATTTGTTTGGACATGCAAACAGCGGTAGCTTACATAGTAAATCGTCAACACAAGTACTAGGCAGTTTGTTCCTTTGAGAAGGAATTCAGTAGCAATGAACGTAATTACTTCAGCACAAATCAAACAAACTGTTACAATAAATGAAAATTAACTACCTCTGAAATTAAATATATAATATGAGTTAAATTCGTAGATCCTCTACTCCACCATTGCTGAATTCACCTTCAGTAACCATGATGTGGTGGTGAAGCTTGCCATGTAGCTGGAAGTACATCAATAACCAATCTCATGCCATATTGGCAATGTTTACCATTCCCAACTCCACACAAATACCACTTCCTTCCTGGAGTTTGAAGAGTGATCACATCATACCCTGTTGTCATCGCAACCGTGTTCAACGGCACTGTGCATGTTTGGAAGTCCGGGCCACCTGCTTTGTACACATTATGTTTTCCCATTGGGTACTTGAATACTAGTTTATCTCCAACCCTGAATTCTTTGCCATGAACCCATGCAACATAGTTAAAATTAAGAGTCCAACCGCTGTAATCACCAACCATATATACTGTTCCAGAACTAGGTACTACGACAGCAGGAGGAGGAGCCAAAGCTTTCAATAAAGGAAGAACATCGATGACTAACTTTTGACCAGTCTGGCAATGATTGCTTACTCCGCAAATGTACCATTTTCTACCTGGAGTCACCAAAGTTATCATGTCATTTCCGGTGGTCAGAGCCTTAGAATTTGCTGGCGAAGTGCATGCTTGGAAATTAGGCCCGTCTACTTTGAATACATTATGCGATCCTGGAGAGTATTTGAAAAGTAGGACATCTCCAACTCTGAAAACTTTACCCTTGGCCCAGTTGTTGTAGTCAAAATAGGATCTCCAGCCCTTTGCATCTCCTACAATGAAAGTTTTTGGCTCATCTGGTACTGCTACTAGTAATGTTGGAGTTGGGACATTATACCATGTTTCTGCTGGTCTTACATTGACAACTAGTTTCATGCCTGAACCGCAATGTTTTGCTACTCCGCAAATGTACCATTTTTTACCAGGTGTTGCAAGATTGATGATATCTTTGCCAGTAGTCAAAGCGTGTGCACCTGCTGGTATGCTGCAAGTGAGAAATGTTGGAGTAAACCAAAATAATTAATTACTTTAATGTCTATTAAATAAAAAGTCATGTTTGTTAAATAAAGTGTCATGTCTATTTATGAATTGTCATGTCTATTAATGAACTGTTATGTCCATTAGACGACGTGACATGTTATGTAATCCTATATATATGGGATCATTTGATGTATTGGAAGTATGAAATAAAAAAGTATTTGTTCCTCCTATAATATATTGTCTCCTACCATCAACAAACTGGTATCAGAGCAAAAAAAAATCAATATGTCAAATAATCTCCTCAACATAACAAATAATCCCGCTGCTCAAGTTCCTCGTTTCAATGGTGAGAGATTTGACTATTGGTGCGATCTAATGAAGTTGTGTCTTGAATCTCAAGATCTGTGGAGTGTGGTCGAAGAAGGTGTAGGAGCGCCAGAAGATGAGACGCAACTCACACCCGCACAAAGGGAACTTCTAAAAAGCAAAAAGCTAAAAGATCGAAAGGCTCTCTACCAAATCTATCAGACACTTGAAACTCAAGTTTATGATAGAATTAGAAAAGTTTCAAATGCTCAGGAGGCTTGGAGAATATTGAATACAACGTATTCAGGCCAAGATCAAGTAAAAAAGGTTCGCCTGCAGACGCTGCGAGCTGAATTCGAAAAGCTCAAAATGAAGGATGATGAGAAAATCTCAGAATATTTTATTCGTCTCACTTCCATCATCACTCAAATGGCTTTAAACGGGGAAGTCGTGGAGACCCAAAGAGCCGTTGAAAAAATTCTGCGGAGCCTACCAATGAAATTTGATCATATTGTGGTTGCAATTGAAGAATCAAGTGATATTGCTTCACTTTCTCTTGAAGGCTTGCAAGGGAGGCTGGAAGCTCATGAGGCTAGGATCTTGACGAGAAGTAAACAAACTAATTTTTCTCAAGATCAAGCCTTAAAATCTCAATTCACATCCACAAAAGGTCAATGTCCATCTCATGGCAAAAATTATAGCGGGAATGGTGGAAAATGTGAAGAATCAAAGGCGGAGAAACCATCATCCAAAAATAACAAAGCACGAGGCAAATACAAAGGTAAAAAACCTTATTTTGAATGCAATTTTTGCCACAAGCCTGGTCATAAAGAAAATGATTGTTGGGAGAAACATCCTACAAAGAAGCCAGTTGCTAGCTTTAAGCATAATGAAGCAGAAAATTCCGAATCTTTGTTGATTGCTTCAGATGGAAATATTGAAAATATATGGTACTTGGATAGTGGTGCAAGTAGGCATATGACTGGAAATAAAAATTTGTTCTCGAGTCTTGTAGAAGCTAGCGATGGTCAGGTTACTATCGGAGATGCCAAGTCATACAAAATTGAAGGTGTTGGTGAAATCTCTTTCAAAACCCAAACAAATCTTGATGGTTCCATCAACAAGCACAAAGCACGATTGGTTGCAAAAGGGTACAAGCAAAAGGAAGGCGAAGATTTCAATGAGGTATTCGCTCCTGTCTCTCGACTTGATACTATTCGATTATTAATTTCTCTTGCAGCTCAAAATGGTTGGAAGCTGTTGCAAATGGATGTGAAATCTGCTTTCTTAAATAGATTTCTTCAAGATGATATTTATATCCAACAACCTCCGGGTTTTGTGAAGAAAGGCAATGAAGAAAAGGTGTATAAGCTGCATAAAGCATTGTATGGGCTGAAGCAATCCCTTCGTGCATGGTATGATCGAATTAATAATTTTTTCCTTAGAAATGGCTTTGAAAGGTGTCCTTTTGAGCATACTCTTTACATGAAAAAGAATTCAAAAGGAGGTTGCATGATCGTGAGTCTATATGTGGACGACCTAATTTTTACTGGAGATGATATGAAGATGTTATCTGAATTCAAAAATTCAATAATGAAAGAATTTGAGATGACGGATTTGGGAGAAATGCATCATTTTCTGGGGATAGGTGTTCAACAATCAAATTGTGGGATTTTTATCTCGCAAGAAAAATATGCTGTGCAAGTGTTGGAAAAGTTCAACATGATGAATGCAAATCCTGTTTCAACTCCTTGTGTTACAGGTCTGAAATTGTGCAAAAATGGTGAAGGAAAGTGCGTTGATCCAACTTTGTTTCGAAGCCTAGTTGGAAATTTGATGTATCTCACTGCTACAAGACCCGATATCATGTACGCAGTAAATTTGATTAGCAGATTTATGGAAAAGCCTTACTCAAACCATTGGGAAGCTGCGAAAAGAATTTTGTGATATGTTAAAGGAACTATCGACTATGACATTTTCTATGAAGCTCGTGTGCCCGTGAAGCTTGTTGGATATACGGACAGCGATCTAGGTGGAAGTATCGATGATTCAAGGAGTACTTCAGGTTATGCATTTAACCTTGGAAGTGGAATTATTTCTTGGTGTTCGAAGAAACAACCAGTTGTGGCTCTTTCTACCACTGAAGCTGAATACATCGCAGCATCTCTAGCAGGATGTCAAACTTTGTGGCTAAGAGGAATTCTTGAAAATTTGAGCTTTAAGCAAGAAGATCCTACGATCATTTATTGTGACAATAGTTCTACTATCTCTGTCTCCAAGGATCCTATTTTGCATGGACGAACAAAGCATATTCATCTGCGTTTTCATTTCCTACGAGAACTCGTTCGTGAAGGAGAAGTAAGTCTTGAGTATTGTCAAAGTGAAGAACAAATTGCTGATATCTTCACAAAGCCGCTTGGAGGGACTGCTTTCTCAAAAAATGTTGCTGCATTAGGCATTCGAAGGAATTTTGGTTTAGGGGAGGCAATGTTAGAGTAAACCAAAATAATCAATTACTCTAATGTCTATTAAATAAAAAGTCATGTTTGTTAAATAAAGTGTCATGTCTATTTATGAATTGTCATGTCCATTAATGAACTGTTATGTCCATTAGACGAAGTGACATGTTATGTAATCCTATATATATGGGATCATTTGATGTATTGGAAGTATGAAATAAAAAAGTATTTGTTCCTCCTATAATATGTTGTCTCCTACCATCAACAAGAAAGTCAGGCCCACTTACTTTATACACATTGTGTTTCATCATCTCGTAGTTAAAAACTGCAGCAATAGATTGTTAATTCATTATTCACTGTTTGTTGTACGAGTAAACATGGAAATAGAGATTGTATGGGTGCGTTCGCAGCAAATAAATGGCACGCTGGGGATTTTGTTCGCGTCCGACGCGTCGGACGCGAATACCATTTTCCACGTTCAAATGAAACGATTGCTGAACGTTGAAAATCAAGCCGTTGGCGTCCGACGCGTCGGACGCCAACGACTTGATTTTCAACGTTCCTCCCACACACCTATAAAATCCTCTCACCAACACCTTACTCTTCATCCAAACTACACTCCTTCATTCCTCTTCTAAAATTTTCTTCCACATTATTAAATTTTCCATTTTATAGTATGACCAATCGAAAGGTTGCACATCACTGGTCGTTTACTGCAACTCAGATTATGCTGCAATGTTCGGTTGATGCATATGGTGCTTGTGGCATCAACAAAAAAGGTGTACATAAAGCAATTGCAGAAAAGTTCAACGATGCAATAGAAACCATTCCAGACATCGTACCGATTGACGAAACCAAGATCCGAAACAAATATGACAGTCTTCGACGGGATTGGATGAAATGGGATGCACTGATGAACAAGACTGGTGCGGGTTGGGATGCATACAAAGGAACGGTCTCTGGAAGCGATGAATGGTGGGAAGATCGTGTTAAGGTCTGTAAATTTATTTTGTTACCATTCCTTTGTAGACAGTTTCTTACAATTTATTTCTTACATTTAGGAATTTGGAACGAGTGTCTTGAAATATAAGAAACGACCAATAGAAAACTTAGAGTTGATGCAACAATTATTTCGTGGGACGAATGCAACTGGTCAATCGTCGTACACTCCTACTGCTAGTGTACAACCGTCATAGACTGGCACGCCGCCATCAACACAAAGCACGTTTGACAGGACATGGAATTTCGACGGGTTTTTGGAACCATTGGAAGACACGCAAAATAATCATATTCCAAACTTGAATTCGCCATCAAATCCTCCACTGCAACAAACTTCAATGAATACATCAAATTGTGAAGCTCCAAGAATCCCTCCGTCAACCCAAATTCCAATGAATCCGCTCATTCAACCAACTGCACGTCAAAATTCAAGAAGAAAACGTGGTGAAAGTGACGATAAGATGGCTATGCTCATTGACCTAATGCACGAGAGACAGATGAAAAAATCTCGGACGCACTCTGATAGTCCTAATACGGGTACTAGCGTGGAATCAACGGGAAGTTCTACAACTTATGCAAATACGGTAGCTCGTATGCAACGTCTTGGAGCAACGGGTGAGTTTGATGTTGCAGACGCACTATTATTTGTGTTGGACCCCAAAATAAATGATATGTTCACTGCTCTTCCGGATGAGATAGCGAAAAGCTGGTTGATTAGAGGGCTTGCAGACAAACGCCACGACCAAGAATACCAAACTTATCTGATAAATAGCAACAAATAGGAAGTTCATGTCATCGTGTTATTGTATTTCTGTCGTATTTATGTTTGTATTTTCTTTTGTGTAATGAAATGTAGTCATTTTGTTCAACCGAAATTAGTATTTAATTAACTCAAAACAAACAAATTAACAATTAAAATACCACGCTCAAATACCACGCTAAAATACCCCGTTCGTAGCTAAAAACACAATTCCCCTTCGCTACAGTACCACGCTCAAATGACACGCTCAAATGTCACGCTCACGTTCGTTAAGAACGCACCCTATATGTTATACCTAAAGTGTCGCCAACTTTGAAATCTCTGTGTTCAGCCCAGGCTGTGTAGTTGAAACCAATGGTCCATCCGTAGTAGTCACCAACTATGTGCTCAGTTCCATGAGCCAAAGATGGAAGAGCGATGAAGAAGATTGCAAGGATGGAGAGTGTTATTTTGCTGTCCATTGCTTCCACTTTCAAAGCGAGCTTGTTACTCTTTGAAGATTTGAATGAATGTAACATAACATGGTGTTTTTATTTATAGTGAAGCAACAGCCGGCGCGCAACAGATGGGTTTAGGAGTAACAATACAAAAAGCATGTTTGTTAATATCATTCTTGCATTCTTAAATTTAAACCGAGTAGTTTGAATTAGTCTAAGGCTCTCAGGAGTCCAGTTGGTGCTTCAGAGTTTAATTATAGGAATTTTTTGGATGACTATGGCTAGACTCAGCGTTATCTTACTCCAAACTAAACTTGGTTTGTTTTGGCCATACCTCGAAATTATTGTTTGCTAATACTCGTTCAAAGTAAGATTATAATTAATTCCTGTCGGCTTGCGAATAAAATGCTACCTAGCAATAGCATCACTCTCTTCTTCGATATTTAGCTTAATTTACCGGTAGCAATGTAGCTTACTGTCTGTCCCATTCTTGAAGAAGTCTGGGCTAGGTTTTCAGTGTACTTATCAGTAATATGGGTTCTATACCACAACACGGTTTACAGGTTTGAATATCATGTTGTTTTATTTTATCATTGTTGGATTTGTAGTTTGTTACTGATAAACGTATAACTAGTTATGATGACTGGTGAACTCAACATCAAAAGTCGATGTTTGGTTTAACTTGATACAGGCCGTTATGTTGATCAATTGTAGCATAACTAGTTATGATGATCGATTGTAGTATGGTGCAGCAGCGCTCTTTAAAGTGCAATGTTTAAGCCTTCACTGCCTGCTCCAGAATCCCAGATATGGTTTCTGTACTTTGTCATGTAGAAATGTTTAAGACTTCAACCTAAAAAGACTGCTTGCTTTTTAATTTAATCTTGTATATCAAAAGAGAATAACGCTTGACTCTAAATTATAAACCATACTTTTCTTTAATTGCATTGAAAAATTGTTTTAGCTTTTTTGTGGTTATAACGGTGATAAATGCCAGTCATAACCTCTAGCTCATGGTAGTACTCTAAATTGTTGATTTAGAACTTCATGGTAGTTTATTTGTAGAATGCTTTTATTGTTGATTTCTAGCTTTCATAATTTAATTGAGTAAACATATGTTTACTCACTCCTCCGTGGGGAATATTCTTAACAGATCGATGACTGTTTAATTGCTCAAGAGGAATCAGCAATGTATACTTGGTGGTGAGCAGTGCACATAAGCGTGTAGAATGCTTATATATTCAACACTCTTTTGTAATAATTTATGTTCCTAAACGTTTAGAGTAGAGTGCTAAAATATGGAAAAACAAATCTAATGCATTTATGAACCTTCTACCATAAAATTTATGTACCTTAATATTATTAAATTATTTATACTAAAATTTTGTTCTTAACTAATTAATTTGTTCTTGTCACATTAGAACGTACTATAGCAACATATATAAACTGCGGTAAACTGCATATACACAGCAGCGAAATCCAAGCATGGAAATAAGTAATCATATCACTAAGAATCAACATTAAGACAATACTAGGACAGAAACATTCCATCCATAGACAAATTTTATTTCAAGGATACAAATAAAAAGGAATAAAGATACATATTAGTCATCTTCGTTCATACTATTTAAAAGCAGTCAAACTACTTCTTTAAGAATCTGTTGAAAAAGGTGTAAGATACTGCAGCCGGAGCAGCAGCAACAGGAGGCATAGTGGGACTGGGCGTAGGAGACATGGAAGGGGACCAATGATCAACTGAATGGGATGATGAAAAATAAGGGGAAGAGGTAGATGGAGATGGAGAAGTTGCAGGAGATTGATCATCGTAGCCAGCAGCAGCAGGCACAACTGTAATCATTAGTCTCTGCCCTGCCATGCAATGACCACCGTTGCTAACCCCGCAAATGTACCACTTCATCCCTGCTGTTGCGAGGGTAATCACGTCATTTCCTGATGTCAGCACCTCTCCCTGGGAGGGGACGCTGCATGCTCTGAAATCAGGGCCTCCTACCTTGTACACGTTGTGGCTTCCCTGTGCGTACTTGAATACTGCACAAAACATATCCTTTTGTAAATTAGTCATATGTACATTATATGCATATATACTTTATAACGTTGTATGCAGATATAGTAATAACTCATATATACCTAGACTGTCTCCGACTCGGAAAGTTTTACCCTGTGCCCAGGCAGCATAATCGACTCCAAGAGACCAGCCGCTTTCATCCCCAACAACATACTGAGTAGGGGTATAAGGTGCCACAGCTGGAACTTGTGGATAATCCCAACCAGAGATAGGAGGCAGAGAAGGAGGTGAAGATGGGACTGCAGGAATGAGGGGTAGGGCAAAAGGGGACCAAGCAATGGAAGGGGATGGAGCCTGCCACTCCGAACCTAAGACATCTATATGTCCAAGTGTCAAACAAGCTGTTACAACAAGAATCATCACCGCGTTCGTGTTAATACCCATCCTGTTATTTCTTTCTTTGTCACTTTGGATGAATTGAATGATAAATGAAGTGTTGCAGTGATTACATACAGTTGGATGATTATTCCACTATTTATAGGGACTGTTTGTTATGAACATATCTTTGAACTGGTCAGCTACATCACAAATATGCAGGCCGAATTTGATGGAAAGGCTTATGCAAACACCTATTATTATAACGATGCTGTTAAGAATATTCAAATTTTATAATTGCAGCTGCATATGCTTTTCCTATCATTTCTGGAAGGCCAATGCCAAAATCCATCTCCATTAATAATGCAAATTCCTACAGCAGAAATTCCAACGTATAATTTCCAAATATGCACCCACATTTCCATGTGTATCGCATGGATGAGCATACACTCTAATCTTATTTTATGTTCCGACTGTTTGACTTAAAAAAGGTACTGCAAAAATAGCGTTAATTAGTGATCAGTGTAACAAATGTAAAGAGAGATTGGCCTATTAAGATAAACAGGGTTATTACATGTGGTAATTAAAAGATAGTAGTAATTCTATTATCATTTAACTTCGAACAATTGCAACTTCTAATGATGAGCAAGAATAATACTTGTAAATTGCACAAAAATTAATGAAGACATTGGATTAACCGAATGGTACACACGGTTTGTTTTATGCAAAATAAAACCAAAATGATGTCAATGGAACATTCAAATATTGATATTACACATCAAAATGAACGGTTTTTGAATTTTCATAACAAAGCACAACTCAATTCAATTTTTTTCCATTAAACAAAACTACTTTTTCTGCCTTACAGTCCCATCTTGAAACGAACTAACGGATATAACATACTAAACAACATAGCTAAATAGATCAACATGATCAAAATATGACATGCTACCACATATTGCTTAACTTATAAGTTGCTCGAAGGTGAAATATCAAAACAAAATGAAGTTGTACAATGGTTTAGTCATGGTAATAGCTTAGCAGAGAATCCATATGTTATGTTTACATGGATATTAAATCGGAGATATTGGAATTTACGGGATTTTAGAATCTGTTGACCGAGTTTTATGGATTTGTTGAGATATTTTAGGGAAACTTTTATTTTCAACAAGTTTTAAAGAGTATTTATTCTTGAGATATTTTAGGGTCCAATTAAGTTTAGACCTAGTCTTTCTATTTGTCTATATAAGCATCTCATTAGGGAGAGATTTACTTGTACTTGAATGAAAGAAAAAAATAAAAAAAAACTTGTTTTTTTGGGATTGAGATAAATTCTCAATTATTTTTTAGGCTTTAATTGTAATTATTTGGTGGATTAATAAAGGTTTGTTTGGAGTAATTTGTTTGTTATTGTTATCTTCTTCCCTCTTTCAAAATCTATTTGTGTAGTGATCTTGCGGAAACCCTAACAAATTTACGTCAGAGCCTTCTACACAATTTTTTTGGAGAGGGTTTGAATATGAATAAAATAATTATTGAAAAGCTTAACGGAAGAAATTGGGGATTATGGATGGTAAAAATGGAAGATTTCCTTTATCTTAATGATCTTCATCAGCCACTGGAGAATAATAGAGAAAAACATAGCAATTTATCCGAAGCAAAATGGGAGACTTTGGATAGGAAGGCTGCTGCGTCTATTCGATGTTTTCTGGATAATTCAGTGTTTTATATTGTTGCTAATGAACATCTGCTTATGCAATATGGAAGAAATTGGAAGGGGTTTATGCAAAGAACTCCGCAACAAATAAGGCTCTTCTTATGAGAAGATTGGTGAATCTAAAGCTTAAAGAAGGTGGATCAATTGGTGAGCATCTTAATGTTTTTCAGGAAATTGTGAATCAATTGGCTGCCGTGAATTTCAAGGTGGATGATGAAACACAAGCCTTAATGATGATGAGTTTATTGCCAGAAAGTTGGGAAACGCTTGTGGTTGCGTTGAATAACTCAAATTCAGATGGCGTTGTTTCAATGGGGTCAGTAGTTAGTATTCTGCTTAATGAAGAGATGCGGAGGACGGGCCTTATGGAAGGAAAAGATAAGGAGAAGGCAACGGAAATTGAAACTCCAATTGAAAAAGTTTTTATTGCAAGGAGGGTTAATCAATGAAGCATGGAAAGGCAACCGAATATGCTAGACATGAAAAAGGAATACATTTGTTTTTACTGTGACAAACCCAGTCATCAACTGAGATTTTGTCATAAACTTAAAAGGGATAAGGAGAAAATGAAGGCATTGGAGGAGTCAGATGAATGAGATAATAACGGTAATGAGGTGAATTTTGGTGAGGAAATTGAAGGAAATGTTTTATGTGTTAATGAAGGCGAAAACTAAGATTGGATACTTGATTCAGGAGCTTGTTTCCACGTGTGCCATCAAAAGGAAGCATTTATTGATTATAAAGAACAAAGTAGTAAAGTAGTATCCGTTGACGGTCGAGATTTGCATGTTAAAGGCATAGGTTCGGTTCGATTGAAGATGAATGATGGAAAGGTGATGAATAAATTGAAGGAATGGGTACAAATATGAGTAGATAAGCACGTAACATCCAAGATTCCTTTTGTTACAACGATGTTTGTGCCAACTCATATGCGTGCGCCCTATGTGGAAGGAATGAGGATTTTGTTCCTACCGTCGTTACATAATAGTGGTATCAGAGCCGAAGATTACGGACTGGGTCATGCAAGCAAGACAGTGCGCTCAAATGATACTCGTATGATGCGAATCAAGGTGGAGATTGCTAGACGGTTTGAATAAATAGTCCCACATCATGAAATAAATTGGAGGAATGTGGTACAAATATGAGTAAGTAAGTATGTAACATCGGGGATTCCTTCTGTTACAAGAATGTGTGTGCCAACTCATATGCGTGTGCCCTATGCGGAAGGAAAGAGGCTTTGTTAACCGTTGTTACATACACGACCCAACATCTGGCTAAGACAAGTCAGACCCTAAAAATTGTATGTCTTCCACCTCAGTTGCATCCAATTGATTCCATCCATCTTGCAACTATTAAATTGACCTTGACGCTGAAATGTGATTAAAAGTGTTTTGGAGAAAAATACTTTTATTTCAAAATAATAATCTTAGATTTGTACAATCGGATAAAGAGCTTTTGCTACGATACAACTATATATACATGTGCAGGATACTGTTAATGCAAGAAAAAGAAGATGGGCTGCAACATATCGAGGCCCAAATACATAAAAGAGATGTGTGCTGGAACAAAAGCAATGAGGCGGGATACAAGTTGATATGTGTAGCGGTTACCACTTTCATTACTTGCCCTCAGTTTTACTTAGGTTTTCTTCGTCTCCCTTTTCTCTTCATCTCTCTCGATAACCTAAGTTCGCTCCTTAATCAAGTGAAATTTTTGCTCGATGGAGGCTTTGTGAGAATATCTGTCCTCTGTTAAAACGCAAGGATATGATTGACGGTGGGTCTTCCATCACCAGTCCTCTCTCGAACAAAATGAAGATTTACCTCTCTCAAACAAAATAAAGATTTATTTCAATGTGTATCGTTCTCGAGTGCCGAATTGGGTTGCGAGAGAGAGAAACCATGCTCAAATTATCACACCATATCACTGGCTTTCTAGATAGCTGAAACCCTAGTTCCTTAATTTGGGCTTCCATCAAGATAAGTTCAACGATGGTATTAGCGGTAGATCTACTCCGCTTCGGTGCTGGAAATGGAAATTATTGATTGCTTCTTTGCTCTTCACGATACTGGATTGGATCTGAGGTAAATGCAGTAACCATACTAGATCTCTGATCATCAGTTTCGTTGGCCCAATAAACATCACTGTAAGACTCTAAATTTATCACCCTGCTTGAGTGTAGAGATAGCCCATAGTCTTGTGTCGCTTGTAAATATTTGAGGATCCGTTTAACTGCCCTTCAATGATTACTAAGGGGTTTTGCATATATTGACAAACTTTGTTGACACTAAAACTGATTTTGGTCCGGTGGTAATCACATACTGTATTGGACCCACAATCCTCCTGTATTGCTTGGTGTTGTCAATGGCCTCCCCCTTAAATTTAGATACACGTTATTCGTCATTGGTGTAGGCAATGGTTTGGTTTTGGTCCATTTTAGCTTTGATCAATATTTCAGGTATGTAATTTCTATGAGATGGGAATAATTCTATGCTCGACTTCCTTCCAATTTGGATGCCTAATAAGTACTCAAGTTCACATATATCCTTGATGGAAAAACTCTGATCTAATAGATGTATGACTTTGCCAATGATTTGTTGTTCCTAGTAATCAAAATATCATCTACGTACACTAGTCTGTAAATGGTATTGTATTCTTCGGTCTTTGTGCAAAGGTTAATGTCTGATTTAGTTGCCATGACCCAATTTGATTAGAGTCGGTTTGAGTCTATAAAGGCATGCCCTAGATGCTTGCGTTAAACCACATATTGTTATATGTAGTCTGCACACTTAATTGTTATTTCTTTCACTGTTGTCTCCCTTGGGATGATCATACATGTACACCTGTTCTTGGAGTTCACCGTCCAGGAAGGCATTGTGAACATCCAATTTTTTCCACTGTTTTTGTAGGGCAATAGTTAATATTATTCTAATAGTGCTTGGCTTGACAACTGATGATTTTTTTAATCAAAATCGAATCGATATTGTTGTAAATAGCCTTTAGCAACCTGATTTGATTTTTATTTAGATATGCTGCCATTAGTATTTCTCTTAATTTTGTAGGTCCACTTGCAACCTATGATATTTTTATTATTTTGGTGGTATGATTAGGTTTCATGTTTTGTTTTTAATTAAGGCACTGTATTCCTTATCCATATCTTTTCTCCAATTTTCATGTGTCACTGCTTGTTCATATGAAGTTGGTCTGGTATCATTTAGGGAAATAATTTATATCTTAGGCTTGAATATTCCACTTTTTTGATCTGGTGATCATGAGAGCTCAGTCTTGGTAGTTTTTTGAGTATAATCCTTATTATGGTCATCAGATTCTTCACTGTTATATGAATGTTCACCACTGTTTCTATCATCCTTTTGTGTTTGTTGACTTACCTCATTTGGTTGATCACTGAGGTTTGTGTTAGGATGTGTGCTACTTGAACTTTACCATGATCTTGTACTAGACACAGTAGGTTAATCCCTTGTCTAATCATGATGTGGCTCATTGTCAATAATGCTAGTCCATTCTAACAGTGTTGATGGTGCTAGTACATTGACCTGAGTGACACTTTTCTTTTGCTTTTCAATGCTTTCCTTTTCTGTAAAAGGGAAAACATCTTCATTAAATCTCAAATGTCTTGATATGAATATTCTGCCCTCACTGTCCATGCGCTTGTAACCTTTTTGGTTATAGGCATACCCTAAAAAAGTGCATGGTGTAGATTATGGACTCAGCTTATGTCTTTTCTAGAGTATGAGACATGGAAGGTACAAACACCCAAACGTTTAAAATAATAATAATAATAATTAAGCTTAGCTCCAAATAATTCTTTATAACGACCTTCATGATCTAATAAATTGATTGACATTCTGTTGATAAGATAGACTAATGTGGCAAATGCCCCACTCTAGTATCTCAATGGAAAATGCCCTTAAGCCAACAGTGTAATCCATGTTTCAACAACATGTCTATGCTTCCTCTCTACCAAGTCATTTTGTTCAGATGTGTACATGTCATTCTATGCAGTTTTTCATTTTTATGAAAAAAATGTTTTGAGAGCATAAATTCGTTATCACCATCAGTCTGTTATCTTAACATTATAGTTTGTTTGTTTTTCCATAAGATTAACAAACTGTATTGTTATTTCACATGCATTCGACTTTTCTTTAAGGAAGTATATACGTGTATATCTTGTATAAGCATCAATAAAAGATAGGTAGATTTAGTGTTCTTGGGTAGAATTCAGTAGAGTAGGTCCCCATAAATTTGCAGCTATCAATTCTAAGGGGTTACTGTAAGTAGGTTTTGAATCTAATTTATGGCTCTTGCCAAGTTGACAGTGTGTGCATATGTGTGATGCAGGTGAATTTTCAAAAGAAATTTTATTATCATCTAATATCTGCTTTACAATACTAATATGGGGGTGTCCCAATTTACAATGCTAAATGTCAAGGATGTTCTTATCATTAACATCATTAAAATTAATATTGCTGCACTATTTTCCACTACCAGCAGCATTTTTTGTCTTGATATTGCTAAACTTGTCCAAACTACCATGTAATAATGTTTCTTACTCAGTAAGTCTTTAAAAAGACATAATTTAGGGTAAAAACCAAAGTAACCTTGTTGTCATTGGCAAATTTTCAAACATTGATTAAGTTTTTCTTAATTTTAGGCACTTTTAACAAATTATTTAAATAGAGTTGCCTTTTATCTCTAATTGTGTTATTTCTAACATGCGAAATACTTATAGCTTCACCATTACCCATATGAATAACTTGTGTACCTGAAAATTTTTTGTTTTCAAGATTGAGATTTTGTAAATTTTTCTGGTGATATGGTTGGTAGCACCTGAATCTAGGTATCGGACATAAAGATTGATGCCATCAATTTTTGCAGAGTCTTCAATACCCCTAGATTAAGTACTAGTGTTTCTTATGTTGATTTTATTTTAAGCATTTAGTTGAGCCACATTTGCACTAGCATTCCTCTGACCAATTTGATTTTTTTAATGCCATATTGAATTTTGAATTAAACCTAAAATAGCATTTGCTTGCTAAGTGCCCAAATTTTTCACAAATCTAACCCTTTATTCTACTATTATGCCTCTATCTCTTACTCTTTGTGTTGGACCTCTTCTCTGATTGTGATTTTCAAGTTTGTTTTGACTTGTCGCTACTTTTTGTTGGTTTTTATTTCTTGAACTGGAGGAAAAATTAATAGAGTAATCACCCTGCATTATCTTTCTTTGTTCCACTCTACCGTCATGTGCAAGAAGAGCAGAGTGAACAAATCATGTGTCTAGCAGTGCTGGTTGTGTGGAAATGTAGGTGACAAGTGACTTATATTCTTAACCCAAACCATTTGAGACGACAATATCTGCTCGTTGTTAGAAATCTTGTGCCCTATAGCATTTAACCTATCACATAGTTTCTTAATCTTGGCTAGGGATTCTCACATGGGAATATCATCATTTCTGGAAATTTGTAACTCTCTCCTGTAATGCATGACTCTAGCTGATGATTACTAGTTGAATATGTGTTCGATAGAAGACCATATTTCATATCAAATATTACACCCCACAATTTGTGATAGAAGCTTGGCACTAATTGAGGGTGGTAACCAATAAAATAGCAAATTGTATTGCTTCAAATGTTTTGAATAGTCTAGATCAATGATAATGTTGCCCTCATTGTCTGTTGTTATGACAAGTGGTAAGGCCAGGGTGCCCTTGATGTAATCTTAGAGATCAAATTCTCTAAATGTG
Source organism: Allium sativum (assembly GCA_030737875.1). Taxonomy (NCBI): domain Eukaryota; kingdom Viridiplantae; phylum Streptophyta; class Magnoliopsida; order Asparagales; family Amaryllidaceae; genus Allium; species Allium sativum. Next base: position 530,692,829 of record CM060916.1, read on the forward strand.
GTTTCAACCTGATATTTCCATAAAATATAGTTGTCCTCATCGAGAGGGACAATGATTATTTGGCTCTTGGGTTTGGTTAGGGTGTTGGAGGTTCGTGAGAGGAATACCGCTCAACATTTGTCTATTTCCACGCTGACAACTAGGGAAGAACTTCTTGAGTATGAGAAAGATAAGGCTTAAGCTGATAAAGCGTTTACCGATGCTGAGACAGATGCCAACGCCACTTTGTTTAGATTTTATGTCTTCAGCGTTATGACCCGAGGCAGCTTATGCTATTTAGGATCTGATTTTCCAACGACTTTGGCTCTACTCTGGGAGTCAGTGCTTGCGCATGTTGGAGATACTTAAAATAAGGAATACCTTTTAGAGAATCTTCTGGATGAGGAATCCCGCAAGGCCTTGGCCAAGGGGAAGAAAAAACTCATGAGGGAGCAAGGATTATTGGGTGAAGAAGCTGAGTCCTCTGAAGAGGAAGCCCTAGATGCAACCACCACTACCCTTACTGATACTGCTCATGTTGAGGTTTCCAGTTCATAGACTCGAACCGTGCCTCCCGTTGAACCTTCTACCATTCAAGAGAACAAAAGCAAAGTTGTTAAAGATCGTATTGAGGATCTTATGGGAGATAGCGAGGGAGACGATGATAAACCAGATAAGTATGAGGTCGAGCACAAAAACCTTTAGGCCGTAGGTAAAACTGAGATTGACCGAGTCATGTCATACTTTAATTCTCTTTGTACTTCACTTGGTTCTATTGCATTCCATGCTCATTATTTATTTGTGTTGGGCTTAGTCTCGCCACACTCTTTACCCATTGGAGTCAACACAACAACAACCGAGGCCATCATTACAGATTCAACTTTAGTGTCGACTACTACTGCATTGATTATCCCCCTCCGGGCGATGCATCTTTTCTTGGTGCTTCCACTCCTGCTTCAGAAACAGGGTCACAAGACGCGAAGATTAGTGCAATCGTCGATTTGGACGATGTCGGCTATACTCTCAGTGATGAAGCAGAGGATCTTAGTGATGCTGATAAAGCCCAGAGAAGAAAGTTAAAGGCAAGCAGAAGAAAAAGATAAAGTCTTCCTCTTCAAGGCATGGCGGGAAGCGAATGGTTTTTGAGGAAACGAGGAGCTACCCAAACATCTCATGAGGAACCGAAGAATGATGAAGAGATCAAAGATGAGAGTGATTCTGAAGCCACATCTTCTCCTCCCAAACTTCCAAAGCCTACACTTTGATCTGGCAGTGCTTCTAAAAGCGGGAAGAAGAACGCTTAGGATTTTAGCTATTTACTCTATCTTTTGCTGCTTTATTAATTGTCATTTGGTTCGACCGGATGTATATGCAGGTGTCGTTCCTCGCTTGTTACTTTATGCACATTCGTACTTGAGACTTATGTAACTGAGGCTTGTGTTGCTGTTGTGAGGTTTATCATTACACTTCTAGTACTTTAGCCGTTAGTTGTTACTCTTGCTTTGTTGTACTTTTCTATCTGTGCACTTGTTTTCTTCACGTATAACAAGTCCTTTTTTCGGTGTGAATTTGTGACGAGCTTGTGGTATGTATTGTGAGCATTAATAATCCGTCATGATGCGGTGGTGATGCCTCCATACCAAAGGTTGTCACAAACTTCTTAGGCTGGACTCAATCAACTTTACCGGATTTCATTGGTTATGGCTAAAATACTGGAAGTTTCCTCTTTATTGGATAAGTCCTTTGTTTATTGCCATTGTGCTTAAGGCTTTTCAGCATTAATAATCGGGTTTTCAGGAAGTGTTCCATGGAGTATATAATTCTTGATAGGGGTCATCCATGAGTCTGGCTCGTCGGTTGTCTCCATAACCCAATCTACATCATATTCTTCAATACTAGAACTGGATAAAACTTCAACAGGAACTAGATCGAAGATTTGAGGATCTCCAGTACTAGCCAGCTTTGATAAAGAATCGGCTTTCCAATTTTCTCCTCTAGGGATATGGGAAATAGAATAATACTCCAGATTGTCAAGAAACTCTTTGGCTTTGCGTAGATACGTCAGGAGCTTTCCCATCTTGGTCTGAAATTCACCTTTGATCTGGGAAACCATCAACTGTGAATCACTAAAGATTAACAAACTCTTCAAGTTCAATTCTTTCGCAACTCTCTGTCCTCCAAGAAAAGCTTCATACTCGGCCTCGTTGTTGGTAACGGGGAATTCGAACCGCAGAGCACAACATATCTATCGTCTTTCTGGAGTTTCGAACACTATCCCTGCCCCAGCATAGTATTCATTCTTAGCACCATCAACAAAAAGCTTCCATCTGGCGACCAATTCATTGGTTTCTTCCATTTCCTCTCCTCTATTAGTGAACTAGGCAATAAAATCAGCCAGAGCTTGCCCATTTATCGCTTTCCTGGGGTGATAAGTGATATCATATTGACTGAGCTCAATATTCCACTTTAGTAATCTCCCCGAGGTTTCTGGACGGAACAACACTTGTTTCAAAGGTTGATCTATAAGGACTTTAATAGAATGAGATTGGAAATAAGGCCTGAGCTTCTGTGATGCGACAAGCAAGGCATATGCAAGCTTTTCTATCTTTGGATAATTCATCTCCGCCCCGGTAAACCTTTTACTGATGTAGTATACCGGCCACTGAACTTTATCTTCTTCCCTGATGAGGGCTGTGCTTAGAGCATGGGATGATACTGCAAGATATAGGAACAGGCTTTCTCCATCCTTTGGTTTTGACAGCATCGTAGGTGATTCCATGTGCTTGATAAGATCCTCAAATGCTTGCTGGCACTCAGGAGTCCACTGGAAATTCTTCCTTTCCTTTTTCAATGCATCAAAGAGGGGAATACACCTGTCCGTCGCCTTTGAAATGAAACGGCTTAAAGCTGCTACCTTACCACTCAAGCTTTGGAGTTCCTTTTTAGTCCGCGGAGCTTGCATTTCTCGCAAGGCAACCACCTGCGCTGGGTTTGCTTCAATGCCCCGAGCGTTTACCATGAAGCCAAGAAACTTCCCTGAAGCTACACCGAATGAACATTTAAGTGCATTCAGCTTCATGCCGTATTTCCTTAGGATTTGAAACATCTCGTCAAGGTCTTCCATATGACTTTTGGCTTCCTTGGATTTTACCAACATATCATCAACGTAGTCTTCCATGGTCTTTCCAATTTTCCCTTTGAACATTGAATTTACTAGGCGTTGATATGTGGCACCTGCATTTTTCAAACCAAACGACATTACCTTATAACAATACAACCCATGATCAGTTATGAAACTGGTACTATCCTGGTCCGGCTCGTGCATCATGATCTAGTTGTAGCCTGAGTATGCATCCATGAAAGACAATAGTTCATGCCCCGCCGTTGCATCAACGAGCTGATCAATTCGAGGTAGAGGGAAACTGTCTTTCGGGCACGCTATGTTTAGATCAGAATAATCAACACACACCCGCCATTTATCGTTTGACTTTTTCACAAGAACTGGATTAGACACCCAATTAGGATAGGTGGATTCACGAATGAAATTGTTCTTCAATAGCCTATCCACCTCATCCTTCAAAGCCTCAGACCTTTCAGGGTCTTGCATCCGTCTTTTCTATTTCACAGGATGTATGCTAGGATCAATATTCAGCATATGCACCATCACATCCGGAGATATTCCGCACATATCTAAGTGGTTCCAAGTAAAGACATCCAAATTCGCCTTTAGAAAAGCAATCAATTCCTTTTGCAGCAAAGGATCCAACCGAGAGCCTATCTTTACCACCTTATCTGGATCATTATCATGGACCTGTATAGAAATGGTAGCTTCAGTTGGTGCTGCCCTTTCATCCCCTGCACTGGTTTTTTGCGGATCAATATCTTCTTGCATGTCGTCGTATTCTCCAGCACAGGGGGAGGTCATTAATTGCTATAAGGGGGCTTCACGGATGCAGAGAGGAGTCTCCACATCCTTCTTGATTTCATACTTCCGAGCTTCAATCAATACTGCCATATAGCAATCTCTTGACTCTTGAGAATCTCCTTTGATTACTCCCACTCCGTTTGTAGTTGGGAACTTCATCATCAAGCATCATGGAGCAAGAGCTATCCTGAAAGCAGCTAGTGCTGGCCTTCCCAAAAATGCATTATACCCTGAAAGTGAGTCTATTATAACGAAAGGCTGCATCATGGAAACTTGCTTCTTCCCCTCACCAAGCTCTACAAGGAGATCGACCACACCAATAGGCTGAGTTGGTATACCAGTGAAATCATGTATTTTATTTTTACTTGCTCGCACATTATCCATAGACAACCCCTTCTTAGAGAAAGTATTGTAAAACAGGACATTTACAGATGCCCCGTTATCAATCAGTACCTTCTTTACAATTGCTGGACCCAAGCCAATAGTGATCACCATTGGATCAATAGTTGGAGTCAGCATTCCATTAGAATCCCGATCTCGGAACACCACATCTTCCCAGGATGTTTTTGTAATTTTCCAACGAAGAGAGTTACTGTACACTTCGAATCCATCTTCTTTTGAAGCACTGCTTAGTTCATTTGTACACCTGACAATGTCCACCCAGGTATCTCCTACAGGATGAGGTCCACCACTAATCGTATTGATAATAGGTCGAGAACCGTTTGCAGGTGTTCTTCCGTCTTGACTTGGATGAGCTTGCTGCCCCTGAGTAGGCTCAGTGTCTGATGAACGCCTCACATACTCCTGAAGACGGTTTTTTCTTATAAACTCTTCAATCAGATTCCTCAAGTGCCGACACTCATTCGTGTCATGACGCGGTCGATTATGAAATCGATAAAACCTTCCTGAATTTGCAGCTTCTTCGGACACCTTTATTGGCATTGGGCACAGATAATCTTCCGTATCCTTAGTTGCCATGTATATGTGCTCAATTGTATCATTTAACGGAGTAAGGTCTGTTGGCTTGAAGAAGCGTCGCTTTTTGGAATCCTTGTCGTTCCTAGCATCACTACCGTTTCCTCTTTTTTGCCCCTTCCTAAATTTCCTTGATTGGTTTTTGTAGAAGCTTCCTTCCTCTCCGGAACTACATTAGTTTTGACATTGCCAACAGAATAAATGGGATCATCTTCAAGACACATGTATTCCTCAGCTTTGTCATAGAATTTCTATAATGTATTGGGCTTCTTTCTCGTAAACCACCTTCCAAATTCAGATTGTTTATCTATGCCCCCCTTTAAATCCATTAAAATTATCTATGGCTTATGGGTCCCTACTTCGGCAGTGGTAACATTAAAACGATTTAGAAAAGATCTAATCGTTTCACCCGGGGCTTGTTCCAACTCGTTGAGGGACATAATATCTCTAACCTTCGTTGTCTGGAGGCGGAACTGGTCTTAGAAGCATCTTGCTAGTGTGAAGAAATTATCAATAGACCTAGGAGGCAATTTAGTGAACCATAATGATGCTACCCCTTCCAAGTACACTGGGAAGTACAAACACTTAAGCTCGTCAGTTGCTTGGGCCCCATCCATGTGTTGGTCGTATCGAAACAAAAACACATTGGGGTCGCCTGTCCCATTGTAAGCTTGGATTGTAGGTGGCTTGAATTTCCGTGGGAAAGTTGCCTTTTTGATTCTTTCAGTGAGAGGGGTTTTTGATGGCGCGAACTCCCATTCAGCCTCATCATCGTTTCGACATTTGCTCTCTTTCATAATCTATCGGACCATTTTCCAGAGACGATCCTTCTCGTGGAGGCTATCTGCAGGGCAGACGCTTTTGTCTCGACCAGAAGCTTGCTTAAGCAAACCATCACGGTTGCGACTCCGGGGTCCTGGCCTTTCTTCATTGGAAAGTGCCCCTTTGGCAGAATTAGCAATTTGACGAGAAGTAATCCCCGCATTACGGTTCCAATAAGCTTGCTTTGAATTCTCAAGTTTTCCTTTATCAGGATTAGAGATCTCTTAAAAAGATTTTTCTCGATTCGGACTAGAAGAGGAGGAACCAACATCTTCTGCATGAAAAGGCTTTGAAGCTACCTTTGCCGTAGCGGCTTGAAGAGCAAAGAGTGATTCTAGCCTTGCCAAGATGGCTTTGTTAGCTATCTCCTGCTGTTGTGTCAGTCCAGCGACGGCTTGATCAAGCTCACCTCTTGTGACATTCACGACTCCATTCGATGTTTCTCCTACTTCAAACCGGTTAACCGCGGGGGTTTCCTCTCGATTTCCCTCATTAGATGCTCTAGCCCTTACTTCCTTATTTGCTTTTGGCGGCATTATTTCAGAAAGTAGCTTGAACCTTGAGGAGTGTTCGTCAGAAGGTCCAAGTTGTAGATTCAAACGATCTATTTTGAGGCTGGGCTTAACGACTTCAAGATCTTCGCAATATATTTGATGTCAGAAAGTAGATCCGGCCCCACGGTGGGCGCCTAATTGTTAAACCAAAATTTGACAAAACAACCAAAGTATTGCTTGACACGTCACCTAATCGGAGGCGAGATGCTTAGAAAGCACGTCACGTTTTCAGAGGCAAGGTGTAAGAATACCTTTATAATTGTGTGAAGCCATATCTAAGATCTGAAAACATCGAAATATAAAATGAAGACAAGAATTTATAGTGGTTCGACCCTTATTGGGGTCTACGTCCACTCTGAAGAGAGAATCTTATTATTCACCAAGAGTTTTACAATATTTGTTCACTCATGCATTCTTAGAAGCTCTTTTCGATATACATTCATCTTTACACTTACTGAGAATGATAGAAAGCTTGAAAGGACAGCGAAGAACTCTTTGATGATGGAGCTTTTGCGATTAATCCATTCTCTCATGAAACGCTTATGCTTCTTCTATGGAAGCCATGGCCACAAGCTTGATAAGTCTTCAGTGAATGATGAAGAATGGATGTTAGAATGCTTGGAAAGAGTCAAAGAACGATTCGGCAGCACCTCCTCTTTCCCCCCAAAAAAGTCTCCCCAAAATGATGGAAGTGATCCCCTATTTATAGGTGACGAAATGGCTGAAATATGACTTTCAGGTTATGGGTCGGTATTTTGAGTATTTACGGAAATGCCATTGCTTCCTGTTTCCAGCTAGCATGCTCTTGCACCAACCAGATAAGCTCTTACTGACCTGTAACTCATTTGGACGACCTGGAAGCTTTTGCGCAGAACGGACCGTCCAAGGATCTTTGAAGTAAGGTGGACTGACCAGGGGTATGGAGATAAAACCGATCAGCTATGACGTGGAATCAGGACGACCCAAAGACCCAGATCCAGAATGAAACGACCAGAACTCTATGAACGGCGGATCCGACCAGGGTAATATCAAGAAAGAAACCGACCTCTTTATTTGGAGAAAAGAGCGACCGGGAGTCTGTAAGGAACGATCAGGAAGTTTAAACATGAAAGCGAACCGACCAGATGTTTGTGAACATAACAGAATTGGCTTCTGAAATATGGGGTCGACCGTGGGAAAAGAACGACCAGATGCCTTCCGTATATGGAGCGACCGCATGGTTTTATAGAGCTTTTCGTCGAGCGAGCCATGAGGGAGACGAAGACCGACCAGGGTTGAGACCGACCACCCATGTAGTCGTGCTGAGCCTATTTGGACTGTTGTGTAGAAAAACCGATCAGGGGTCTTTGACGTAGGGCGGACCGACCCTGAGGCTTCGAAGCAGGTTGGAGCGACCAGGCTAGCATGGAGATAAGATCGACCAGCTATGATAGGTTGAAGCGACCCGAAGGCTTAGATCCAGAGCAGAACGATCAGGACTACATGAATGGTGGACCCAACTAGGGTGATAGCAAGAAAGGAACCGACCACTTTACTTGGAAGAAAATTCGACCAGGAGCTTTGTGAGGAAAAGGGCGACCAGAGATATTGTCCATTTTGACCGACCCTTCTTGAGAAATGGTCTGAAGGATTCCGACCGACTAGGAGCTCTTATGAGACCGACCCCTTCTTAAGGTTACAGAACCGACCCCTTCTTAAGTGTTACAGAACCGACCCGTATAAATTTGTCAATAACCCATCAATTATACTTATCGATTTTAGTGGATAACATCTTGCCCCTCGGAGTTTCATAATATTTTGTATGAAAAATTATGGACTTAGAAACATTATACGATACGCTGATTGATTTTATTGATCAAAGTAGGGTTTGGTTTTAAACTTAATTCGTATGGGTCAGTTTTTTTTTTTTTTTTTTAAGGTTAATTCAGTCCTATCAATAACGGGATGGGCTGGTCGGTCTGGCTATATAACTTCACCTTAGACCTTTGATATTCCTCATTTCTCTCGATCCTGAACTAATTCATTTTAATGGCAGCGTCCTCTTGAAGAAAACTCTCCATTCTCATTTCGCTCCACCGATTCAATCCAGGAATCCAATCCATTCACGGCTGCTTTCCTCGAATCTTTGACAAAGATTTGAATCCCAGTCACTTGAGTTCACATCTCGCTGAAGCCTGGAAGTCCGATCCAAACTCCGCCAACTAGTTGATCTAATTGCAGGTATATGTTTCTGTTTTGATGTTAATTTGGGAATGATCGATGTTGACTCTGAATTCGACCGGATTCTTTGGGTTAAAATGCAATCGAATCGGGATTGTTAGGAAATTACGGTTTGTGATGTTGTTTGGGGTTGATTCTCCTTGGTTGGATTTATCTTTAACACTTCATTTGAGACATTGATGCATATAAGACATTTGATTGAATGTTTGTGTTGTAAATCCCGTTGTGTCCTTCTGTATTATCTGCATACGTTTGCTTTACTTGATCCTAGTCGAACAGACTTGAACTGTGTTTGAATGCAATCAGCTTGGGTCAATTTTATACGTCCAGGCCTGGTCGTTATGCATAATTAGGTGCGGTCTTTATACACGACCTGGTTTCGGTCGTATATACCCGCGTTTTATTAGGTCGGGTCGGTTTGAACTGCTCTGTGCGAACCGTACAAACCAACTTTATCATATGTAACCGACGCCACTTGAAATTGATTGTTGACCAAAAGTTTGTGAAATCCTTGTGCAGGATGGACATGTCTCGAGAGGAGTTTATAAAGAAATATTTCGATAGGGATGCCGAAACGACTGTCCAGCCTTCCGTGAACACCCCTCCACTTATTCGGCCATCTTATCCTGAACTCCAGGCTGTTATAAACAGGCCCCGTTATTCCCCAGGAGTATGTAATGCTAGACTTGCTCGACGCCTTCCGGATTGGAATTTACAAGGGGTTACTTCCAATGTGGGTGTCTCTTCTTCTGATCATTAGATTATGTCTAGTGATATGATCGTTGTTAAATCTTGATTACTGAGCCGAATGGAGGATGCTTTGGAGCAGTTTAATAGACAAATGGTTATGCTGAAGGATCAGACCGCTCAGAAACTTCAAGATTGGTACATACTGGCCGGAGATTTGGATAGACTTCACGGGGAAAATCTTGAGCGAATTGCCGTCTTGGAAGAGGACAAGATGAAACTGATTCCAGATTTACGAGCTCGGGATACCATCATTACTGCTTTCCCAAAAGGCGATATTGAACTAGCGGGTCCCTCTGACAAGAGGCCTGCCTCTGGTGCTTCCCCTTCAGGTTCTGTCCCAGCGAAGAGGAAGGTCGGGAGGCCTAGGAAGCACCCGATTGTGTAGCACTCTTTGTTTGGTGACCTTTATTTTCTGAACTTTTAATCTAGACTGGTTTGTAGAAAGCGAGTGTCAGCCCTCGCCTTTAACTTCTAGACTATTTTTTGTTAGTAGTCTATGGATGTACTTATGATGCTGGTGGTTTCGTTTTGGTATGTGTATGTGATGTGCCTATGTGTTATGCCTTATTCTTCTGGCGTTCTTGTTTGCACATTACACATGCACTTCACACATTTTACCTACTTGTTAGATATTGATTAACATCATTATTTTTGGTATCTGGACGGACCAGATATTGTATGAATGAATGCCTCTGATGAAGGCTTTTTCCTGGGCAACTGTTTTCACAAATGGTGGGCCCAATGCTATGCGAACAGTTGCGTTAACTTTAATCCGGTATTCTCTGTATCTGGGAGGACCAGATATTGCAGAATAAGTGGACGCCTCGTGAAGAGAGCTTTTACCCAATTTGTGACTTTGTTTGTTCAGATTTTTACTGACTTTAATAGTCGATTGAGTGCTCCCGGAGTGGTTTTGGGTTAATGACTCAGTAATAACGTGGTCAGATTTTTCCTGATTTTAAGTTATTTGACTGAGCACCCCCGAAGTGGATTTGGGTTAAAAACTCAGTTTGGCAATAACGTGGTCAGATTTTTCTGATTTTAAGTTATTTGACTGAGCACCCCCGGAGAGGTTTTGGGTTAAAAACTCAATTTGGCAATAACGTGGTCAGATTTTTCCGACTTTAAGTTATTTGACTGAGCACCCCCGGAGAGGTTTTGGGTTAATGACTCAGTAATAAAATGGTCAGATTTTTCCTGACTTTAAGTTATTTGACTGAGCACCCCCGGAGAGGTTTTGGGTTAAAAACTCAGTTTGGCAATAACGTGGTCAAATTTTTCTGACTTTAAGTTATTTGACTGAGCACCCCCGGAGAGGTTTTGGGTTAAAAATTCAGTTTGGCAATATCGTGGTCAGATTTTTCCGACTTTAAGTTATTTGACTGAGCACCCCCGGAGAGGTTTTGGGTTAATGACTCAGTAATAACGTGGTCAGATTTTTATGACTTTAAGTTATTTAACTGAGCACCCCCGAAGAGGTTTTGGGTTAAATTTGTGTTTGCCTAGTTCCACATAGTAGGTATTGATTTTATTGGACATTTGAATTGATCAAGATGTCTTGGTAGTAAAACCATAACCCTAGGTCGATCCTTTCGGACGATACTCCTTTGGTGGAATTATAGCGAGTTTTCTTGATTTTATTCCTTTGGTTTTTCCCGCTGGTTGGCCTTGGTGTTTTGTTCTTCTTTTTATCTTATGGAAACATTTCATACTCCCGTATTTTGACGGGCGGTGCTTTATGAATCCATGTACGCAATTTGTCCTTTTAGAATATGCTATAAACTAACACCGGGCTTTCAAAGGACAATGAGCCAGTGGATTTATTATGTCCTGTAATCAGAAATCATAACTTTGCATCTTTGGATATATAATCAAAGGTATGCAAATGTACAATTTAGACAGGAATCAAAAGAACTGTTTTATTCGTATTCATGTAATCTCATACAAAGTATTTACTATATTCATAGAAGAATACAAAGGAATATGCGTTAAAAAGTCATTTGAAATAACGACGGAGGTGGTCAATATTCCAGACCCTCGGGAGTTCCACTCCGTTTGTAGTCTTGAGTTTAAAGGTACCATCGAGGAGCTTTTGGTAGATGACAAATGGACCTTCCCATTTGGGGCCAAAGACTCCTGTTGCGGTCATGATCTTTTTTAACACTAAGTCTCCCTCTTCGAATGTTCTATGCCTGACCTTTTGATTGAAGTGCCGGGCAATTCTCCTTTGATGGGCGACTATTCTAAGCTCCATCTCGGCCCTTTTTTCTTCGAGTAAATCAAGGGCTTCAAGTTGCAGCTTTTCATTCTTTTTCTGGTTAAAGTGAATTCTGCAGTGAGTAGGAACCTCTAACTCCACAGGTATCGTTGCTTCCGAACCAAATGCCAAAGAGAATGGAGTGTGCCCTGTTGCAGTTTTATGAGTCGTACGGTAAGCCCATAGCGCAAGTGGCAGTTCTTCAATCCAGTTACCTTTAGCTTTCTCGAGACGCTTCTTAATGGTTGATTTTAGGATTTTGTTAACTGCCTCGACTTGCCCATTGGCCTGCGGATGGGCAACTGCTACAAAACTTTTCTGAATATGATATTTTTCGCAAAAGTCCTTGAACTCATCACTTTCAAATTGCGTGCCATTGTCGGTGATAATCTTCTACGGAATTCCAAATCTGCATATGATATTTTTCAAAACAAAATTGATCACCTTTCTTGATGTGATGGTTGCCAGCGGTTCAGCTTCAGCCCATTTAGTAAAGTAGTCCACAGCAACTATGGCATACTTTGGATTTTGCAGTAGGTAATACTCCAATCAAGTCTATGCCCCAGACGACAAATGGCCAAGGACTCAACATTTGTGTCAACTCAGTCGATGGAGCTCTCGGAATTTTTGCGAATTTCTGGCATTGGTCACATTTTTTAGCGAAGATCATAGAGTCGAGATTTACATCAGGCCAAAAGTAGCCATATCGAAGAACTTTTTTGGCAAGAGTTTGTCCACCTATATGCCCTCCACAATCTCCTTCATGTAATTCTGCCAGGATTGCTTTGGATTCTTCCTTTGTTACACATCGTAGCATAGGTGTTGAAAATCCTCTCCTATATAAACGATCATCTTGGATGAGATACAAATGAGACTTTCAGAGCAACTTCTAGCGACTCTTCGGGTTTTCAGGAAGTGTTCCATGGAGTATATAATTCTTGATGGGGGTCATCCACGAGTCTGGCTCGTCGGTTGTCTCCATAACCCAATCTACATCATATTCTTCAATACTAGAACTGGATAAAACTTCAACAGGAACTAGATCGAAGATTTGAGGATCTCCGGTACTAGCCAGCTTTGATAAAGAATCGGCTTTCCAATTTTCTCCTCTAGGGATATGGGAAATAGAATAATACTCCAGATTGTCAAGAAACTCTTTGGCTTTGCGTAGATACGTCGGGAGCTTTCCTATCTTCGTCTGAAATTCACCTTTGATCTGGGAAACCATCAACTGTGAATCGCTAAAGATTAACAAACTCTTCAGGTTCAATTCTTTCGCAACTCTCAGTCCTCCAAACAAAGCTTCATACTCGGCCTCGTTGTTGGTAACGGAGAATTCGAACCGCAGAGCACAACATATCTGTCGTCTTTCTGGAGTTTCGAACACTATCCCTGCCCCAGCACAGTATTCATTCTTAGCACCATCAACAAAAAGCTTCCATCTGGCGACCAATTCATTGGTTTCTTCCATTTCCTCTCCTCTATTAGTGAACTCGGCAATAAAATCAGCCAGAGCTTGCCCATTTATCGCTTTCCTGGGGTGATAAGTGATATCATATTAACTGAGCTCAATATTCCACTTTAGTAATCTCCCCGAGGTTTCTGGACGGAACAACACTTGTTTCAAAAGTTGATCTGTAAGGACTTTAATAGAATGAGATTGGAAATAAGGCCTGAGCTTCTGTGATGCGACAAGCAAGGCATATGCAAGCTTTTCTATCTTCGGATAATTCATCTCCGCCCCGGTAAACCTTTTACTGATGTAGTATACTGGCCACAGAACTTTATCTTCTTCCCTGATGAGGGCTGCGCTTAGAGCATGTGATGATACTGCAAGATATAGGAACATGCTTTCTCCATTCTTTGGTTTTGATTGCATCAGAGGTGATTCCTTGTGCTTGATAGGATCCTCAAATTCTTGCTGGCACTCAGGAGTCCACTGGAAATTCTTCCTTTCCTTTTTCAATGCATCAAAGAGGGGAATACACCTGTCCGTCGCCTTTGAAATGAAACGGCTTAAAGCTGCTACCTTACCATTCAAGCTTTGGAGTTCCTTTTTAGTCCGTGGAGCTTGCATTTCTCGCAAGGAAACCACCTGCGCTGGGTTTGCTTCAATGCCCCGAGCGTTTACCATGAAGCCAAGAAACTTCCCTGAAGCTACACCAAATGAACATTTAAGTGGATTCAGCTTCATGCCGTATTTCCTTAGGATTTGAAACATCTCGTTAAGGTCTTCCATATGACTTTTGGCTTCCTTAAATTTTACCAACATATCATCAACGTTGACTTCCATGGTCTTTCCAATTTTCCTTTTGAACATTGAATTTACTAGGCGTTGATATGTGGCACCTGCATTTTTCAAACCAAACGGCATTACCTTATAACAATACAACCCACGATCAGTTATGAAACTAGTAGTATCCTGGTCCGGCTCGTGCATCATGATCTGGTTGTAGCTTGAGTATGCATCCATGAAAGACAATAGTTCATGCCCCGCCGTTGCATCAACGAGCTGATCAATTCGAGGTAGGGGGAAACTGTCTTTCGGGCACGCTTTGTTTAGATCAGAATAATCAACACACACCCGCCATTTACCGTTTGACTTTTTCACAAGAACTGGATTAGACACCCAATTAGGATAGGTGGATTCGCGAATGAAATTGTTCTTCAATAGCCTATCCACCTCATCCTTCAAAGCCTCAGACCTTTCAGGGCCTTGCATCCGTCTTTTCTGTTTTACAGGATGTATGCTAGGATCAATATTCAGCTTATGCACCGTCACATCCGGAGATATTCTGCACATATCTGAGTGGTTCCAAGCAAAGACATCCAAATTCGCCTTTAGAAAAGCAATCAATTCCTTTTTCAGCAAAGGATCCAACTGAGAGACTATCGTTACCACCTTATCTGGATCATTATCATGGACCTGTATAGAAATGGTAGCTTCAGCTGGTGCTGCCCTTTTTTCCCTGCACTGGTTTTTCGCGGATTAATATCTTCTTGCATGTCGTCGTATTCTCCAGCACAGGGGGAGGTCATTAATTGCTATAAGGGGGCTTCACGGATGCAGAGAGGAGTCTCCACATCCTTCTTGATTTCATACTTCTGAGCTTCAATCAATTCTGCCATATAGCAATCTCTTGACTCTTGAGGATCTCCTTTGATTACTCCCACTCCGTTTGCAGTTGGGAACTTCATCATCAAGCACCATGGAGCAAGAGCTATCCTGAAAGCAGCTAGCGCTGGCCATCCCAAAAATGCATTATACCGTGAAAGTGAGTCTATTATAACAAAAGGTTGCATCATGGAAACTTGCTTCTTCCCCTCACCAAGCTCTACAAGGAGATCGACCACACCAACAGGCTGAGTTGGTATACCAGTGAAACCGTGTATTTTATTTTTACTTGCTCGCGCATTATCCATAGACGACCCCATCTTAGAGAAAGTATTGTAAAACAGGACATTTACAGATGCCCCATTATCAATCAGTACCTTCTTTACTACTGCTGGACCCAAGCCCATAGTGATCACCATTGGATCAATAGTTGGAGTCAGCATTCCATTAGAATCCCGATCACGGAACACCACATCTTCCCAGGATGTTTTTGGAATTTTCCAATGAAGAGAGTTACTGCACACTTCGAATCCATCTTCTTTTGAACCACTGCTTAGTTCATTTGTATACCTGACAATGTCCTCCTAGGTATCTCCTACAGGATGAGGTCCACCACTAATCGTATTGATAATAGGTCGAGAACCGTTTGCAGGTGTTCTTCCGTCTTGACTTGGATGAGCTTGCTACCCCTGAGTAGGCTCAGTATCTGATGAACGCCTCACATACTCCTGAAGATGGTTTTTTCTTATCAACTCTTCAATCAGATTCCTCAAGTGTCGACACTCATTCGTGTCATGACCCGGTCGATTATGAAATTGACAAAACCTTCCTGAATTTGCAGCTTCTTCGGACACTTAATTGGCTTTGGGCTCGGATAATCTTCTGTATCCTTAGTTGCCATGTATATGTGCTCAATTGTATCGTTTAACGGAGTAAGGTCTATTGGCTTGAAGAAGCGTCGCTTTTTGGAATCATTGTCGTTCCTAGCATCATTACCGTTTCCTTTTTTTTGCCCCCCTCCTAAATTTCCTTGATTGGTTTTTGTAGAAGCTTCCTTCCTCTCCGGAACTACATTAGTTTTGACATTGCCAATAGAATAAATGGGATCATCTTCAAGACACATGTATTACTCAGCTTTGTCATAGAATTTCTCTAATGTATTGGGCTCCTTTCTCTTTAACCACCTTCCGAATTCATATTGTTTATCTATGCCCCCTTTAAAGCCATTAAAATTAGCCTTGGCTCATGGGTCCCTACTTCGGTAGTGGTAGTATTAAAACGATTTAGAAAAGATCTAATCGTTTCACCCGGGGCTTGTTCCAACTCGTTGAGGGACATAATATCTCTAACCTTCGTTGTTTGTAGGCGGAACTGGTCTTGGAAGCATCTTGCTAGTGTGAAAAAATTATTAATAGACCTGGGAGGCAATTTAGTGAACCATAATGATGCTACCCCTTCCAAGTACACTGGGAAGTACAAACACTTAAGCTCGTCAGTTGCTTGGGCCCCATCCATGTGTTGGTTGTATCGAAACAAAAACACATTGGGGTCGCCTGTCCCATTGTAAGCTTGGATTGTAGGTGGCTTGAATTTCCGTGGGAAAGTTGCCTTTTTTATTCTTTCAGTGAGAGGGGTTTTTGATGGCGCGAACTCCCATTCATCCTCATCATCGTTTCGACATTTGCTCTCTTTCATAATCTGTCGGACCATTTTCCAGAGACGATCCTTCTCATGGAGGCTATCTGCAGGGCGGACGCTTTTGTCTCGACCGGAAGCTTGCTTAAGCAAACCATCACGGTTGCGACTCCGGGGTCCTGGCCTTTCTTCATTGGAAAGTTCCCCTTTGGCAGAATTAGTTACTTGACGAGAAGTAATCCCTGCGTTACGGTTCCAATCAGCTTGCTTTGAATTCTCAAGTTTTCCTTTATCAGGATTAGAGATCTCTTGGAAAGATTTTTCTCGATTCGGACTAGAAGAGGAGGAACCATCATCTTCTGCATGAAACGGCTTTGAAGTTACCTTTGCCGTAGCGTCTTGAAGAGCAAAGAGTGATTCTAGCCTTGCCAAGATGGATTTGTTAGCTATCTCTTGCTGTTGTGTCAGTCCAGCGACGGCTTGATCAAGCTCACCTCTTGTGACATTCACGACTCCATTTGATGTTTCTCCTACTTCAAATCGGTTAACCACGGGGGTTTCCTCTCGATTTCCCTCATTAGATGCTCTAGCCCTTACTTCCTTATTTGCTTTAGGTGGCATTATTTCAGAAAGTAGCTTGAACCTTGAGGAGTGTTCGTCAGAAGGTCCAAGTCGTAGATTCAAATGATCTATTTTGAGGCTGGGCTTAACGACTTCAAGATCTTCGTAATATATTTGATGTCAGAAAGTAGATCCGGCCCCACGTTGGGCACCTAATTGTTAAACCAAAATTTGGCAAAACAACCAAAGTATTGCTTGACACGTCACCTAATCGGAGGCGAGATGCTTAGAAAGCACGTCACCTTTTCAGAGGCAAGGTGTAAGAATACCTTTATAATTGTGTGAAGCCATATCTAAGATCTAAAAACATCGAAATATAAAAAGAAGACAAGAATTTATAGTGGTTCGACCCTTATTGGGGTCTACGTCCACTCTGAAGAGATAATCTTATTATTCACCAAGAGTTTTACAATATTTGTTCACTCATGCATTCTTAGAAGCTCTTTTCGATATACATTCATCTTTACACTTATTGAGAATGATAGAAAGCTTGAAAGGACAGCGAAGAACTCTTTCATGATGGAGCTTTCGTGATTAATCCTTTCTCTTATGAAACGCTTATGCTTCTTCTTCTATGGAAGCCATGTCCATAAGCTTGGTAAGTCTTCAATGAATGATGAAGAATGGATGTTAGAATGCTTGGAAAAAGTCAAAGAACGATTCGGCAGCACCTCCTCCTCTTCCCCCCCCAAAATATCCCCAAAATGATGGAAGTGATCCCCTATTTATAGGTGACGAAATGGCTGAAATATGAATTTCAGGTTACGGGTCGGTATTTTGAGTATTTACGGAAATGCCATGGCTTCCTGTTTCCTGCTAGCATGCTCTCGCACCAACCAGATAAGCTCTGACCGACCTGTAACTCATTTGGACGACCTGGAAGCTTTTGCGCAGAACGGACCGTCTAGGGATCTTTGACGTAAGGTGGACCGACCAGGGGTATGGAGATAGAACCGATCAGCTATGACGTGGAATCAGGACGACCCGATGACCCAGATCCAGAATGAAATGACCAGAACTCTATGAACGGCGGATCCGACTAGGGTAATATCAAGAAAGAATCCGACCTCTTTATTTGGAGAAAAGAGCGACCGGGAGTCTGTAAGGAACGATCGGGAAGTTTAAACATGAAAGTGGACCGACCAGATGTTTGTGAACATAACAGAATTGACTTCTGAAATATGGGGTCGACCATGGGAAAAGAACGACCAGATGCCTTCCGTATTTGGAGCGACCGCATGGTTTTATAGAGCTTTTCGTCGAGTGAGACATGAGGGAGACGAAGACCGACCACGGTTGAGACCGACCACCCATGTAGTCGTGCTGAACCTATTTGGAATGTTGTGTAGAAAATCCGATCAGGGGTCTTTGACGTAGGGCGGACCGACCCTGAGGCTTCGAAGCAGGTTGGAGTGACCAGGCTAGCATGGAGATAAGATCGACCAGCTATGATAGTTGAAGCGACCTGGAGGCTTAGATCCAGAGTAGAACGATCAGGACTCCATGAATGGCGGACCCAACCAGGGTGATAGCAAGAAAGGAACCGACCACTTTACTTGGAAGAAAAATCGACCAGGGGCTTTGTGAGGAAAAGGGTGACCAGAGATATTGTCCATTATGACCGACCCTTCTTGAAAAATGGTCTGAAGGATTCCGACCGACTAGGAGCTCTTATGAGACCGACCCTTCCTTAAATGTTACAGAACCGACCCCCTCTTAAGTGTTACAGAACCGACCCGTATAAATTTGTCAATAACCCATCAATTATACTTATCGATTTTAGTGGATAACAATTCTCAATTATTTTTTAGGCTTTAATTGTAATAATTTGGTGGATTAATAAAGATTTGTTTGGTGTAATTTGCTTGTTATTGTTATCTTCTTCCCTCTTTCAAAATCTAATTGTGTAGTGATCTTGCGGAAACTCTAACACCATATTGTAAGTTCAAAGATACCCACATAAGTTTTACTCATGAATAAATTGAAGGAATGGGTACACATATGAGTAGATAAGCACATAACATCAGGGATTGCTTTTGTTACAACGATGTTTGTGACAACTCATATGCGTGCGCCCTATGTGGAAGGAAGGGGGACTTTGTTCCAACCGTCGTTACATAATAGTGGTATCAGAGCCGATGGTTATGGACTGGGTCATGCAAGCAAGGCAGTGCTCTCAAAGGATACTACTTATAGGATGCAAGTCAAGGTGGAGACTGCTAGACGGTTTGAATAAATAGTCCCACATCACGGAATAAATTGGAAGAATGTGGTACATATATGAGTAGGTAAGCACGTAACGTTAGGGATTCCTTCTGTTACAAGAATGTGTTTGCCAACTCATATGCGTGCACCCTATGTGGAAGGAAAGGGGATTTGTCGACCGTCGTTACATACACAACCGAAAATCTGGCTAAGAAAAGTCAGATCCTAAAAAGCTAATTGTATGTCTTCCACCTCAGTTGCATCCAATTGATTCCATCCATCTTGCAACTATTAAATTGACCTTGACGCTGAAATGTGATTAAAAGTGTTTTGGAGAAAAATATTTGCTCCTCAATCAAGTGATTTTTTTTTGCTTGATACAGGCTTTGTGAGAATATCTGCCTTCTGTTAAAACGCTAGGATATGATTGACGATGAGTCTTCCATCACCAGTCCTCTCTCGAACAAAATAAAGATTTACCTCTCTCAAACAAAATAAAGATTTATTTCAATGTGTATCGTTCTCGAGTGCAAAATTGGGTTGCGAGTCGGAGAAACCATGCTCAAATCATCACACCATATCACTGGCTTTCTAGACAGCTGAAGCCCTAGTTCCTTAATTATAGCTTCTATCCAGATAAATTTAAGGGTGGTATTAACGATAGAATTACTCCGCTTCGGTGCTGGAACTGGAAATTATTGATTGCTTCTTTGCACACCACGATACTGGATTGGATCTGAGGCAAACGTGGTAACCATACTAGATCGATCATCAGGGTCGTTGGCCCAATAAACATCACTGTAATACTCTAAATTTATCTCCCTGCATGAGTGTAAGATAGCCCATAGTCTTGTGTCACTTGTAAATATCTAAGGATCCGTTTAACTGCCCTCTAGTGATTATTAAGGGGTTTTGCATATATTGACAAACTTTGTTGACCCTAAAACTGATTTCTGGTTTGGTGATAGTTATATATTGTATTGCACCTGCAATTCTCCTATATTGCTTAGTGTTGTCAATGGCCTCCCCCTTAAATTTAGATACATATTATTCACCATTGGTGTAGGCAGTTGTTTGGCTTTGGTCCATTTTAGCTTTTATCAATATTTCACGTATGTAGTTTCTCTGAGATGGGAATAATTCTATGCTCGACTTCCTTTCAATTTGGATGCCTAAGAAGTAGTCAAGTTCACCTATATCATTAATGGAAAAACTCTGATTTAATAGTTGTATGACTCTGCCAATTTATGAATTGTTGTTCCCAGTAATCAAGATATCATCTACGTACACTAGTCTGTAAATGGTATTGTGTTCTTCAGTCTTTGTATAGAGGGTAATGTCTGAATTAGTTACTATGAATCCCAATTTGATTAGAGTCGGTTTGAGTCTATCAATCTATGCCATAAACGACCTAATGTAATAGAAAAAAATTGTTGGCACAAGCCCAAAAAATGTTGACATTGGTCTTTGGCAATATTTTTCGGGTGATGTAGTTTTTACCGTTGCTGTAGACCTCAAAGACAACATTTTGACTATTTTGGGCAACATAACAAATATTGTTACAATAGACCTAAGGATGTTGCTACAGACACCTAAGGATGTTGCTATCTCCACCATTACATATTTTTCACCATTACATAGTTTTCACTACATCTTTAAGCATATTTTTCAGATCCAAAAATATGTAATGTCTCTATCTCCACCATTTTCAATTCCCTGTTAATAACATAATCAATCACATATACATATATTCCTCACTACATCACTTACTTCACTCATTACATATGCAGTTTCAATTTATACAGACACACACTAACACTGAAAAATATATGCCGAGCCGAAGGCGAGCTGAGAAGCGGGTCCGGGCGCAGTGCTGGTGGAGGTCCGGGAACCTGCAGTCCCGGTGGCGATCGACCTAACAAGTGGGCACCGCCCGATTCATCCAATTTCAGAAGACCAAGCCTTCTTTGAAACGACCAGGTGTATGAAGATCTTTGCCATTCACGTCTACCATCATAGTGATATGATGAGAGCACTCAATGATTTGTGCAGGTTCATGTCCAGTGTATGAAAATGCAAAATATAAAAAGGGAAAATAGTTTTCTATGAAAAAAGAATTGAACCATTTAGTAAATTTGTACATATAAGCATAACTTTCAGCTTGCTAATGTAAAGAAATACAAAATGCAATGAACATTACCTTTTATCCCTAAGGACAACATATTCTCAGGGCTTTCCAAATGCAATTCTATGAAGTGTTTTTTACTGCATGAAAAATGTGAAAAAACTGTATCATCATGCAAAATCTTCAATGGCTGATAAGAAATATATACAATTAAATTAATAAAAAAATAAGCAAATGACTAAAAAAATATATTATCCAATTTTCTGATTATTTACCCAGGAATTAAGATTCTTTTCTTGTCAAGTTTAGCTATTTTGGTGCATGCAATTCGGGGTCCATTGTGACGTTATTGCAAACACTTGGCTGACATGAAGATATAAGCAGCGTTTTAGAAGATATGGGAAGGAATGGGGAGTCTGGCACCACATTTACGTCAGCCAAAAGCTTTTTAACATTTTCTGCATTCAATTCCTTGAGAGCATAGCCTACAGCAACCCCAATCAGGTTCAAAGAATTACCTGAGGCTAACACAGCAGCATCAGAAATGCGCCCAGATATGGTGACAGCAGAAGAATGAGAACCTGAAGCATCAACAACACCTGCATCGTTGAAAATACGCCCAGATCTGGTGATGCCTCTCGCTAGACAAAGAGGGAGTGAAGAAGGTTTTGAAATGAGTAAACAATGTGGAGATGGTAGAAAAGTGGGGATGATAAATCAAAGCGGAGAGCCGCCATTAATATCATAAAACGGAGAGCTGCCATTGATTAATTGAATTTTTTCTCATGTGAAAAAGAAATAAAGGCAAATAGGGGTGAATTATGTTTCAGCGTGAAAATAAAAATCTGGGGCAAATAAGCTGAGGCGGTGAATGAAAATCAGATTGATGCGGATTGGAAACGTAGACCATTGGATCGTATTCACGCGTATCGCCACGTAGGACATGGGAAGGTCTACTGTAGCAACACTATATAAAATATTGCATCGTATTACACTTGTTTATCGAGAACAACACATTTATTTGGCTAAGGTAACACAAAAAATAGAACGTTGCAGTTGGACCAAAATAGTATAGCTATCGTGACATTTTGGCTAGCAACAACTTGAAAATTCATTGCATTAAGCCGTTTATGGCATAGAGTCACGTCATGCCCTGGGTGCTTGCTTTAAACCATATAATGTTATATGCAGTCTGCACACTTAATTGTTATTTCTTTCAACGTTGTCTCCCTTGGGTTGATCATACATGTATACCTATTCTTGGTGTTCATCGTCCATGAAGGCGTTGTGAACATCCAATTGCCTTATTTTCCACTGTTTATGTAAGGCAATAGTTAATATTATTCTAATAGTGGTTGGCTTGACAACTGATGAAAAAGTTTTATCTAAATTGAATCCATATTGCTGTGAATAGCCTTTAGCAACCAGATTTGACTTTTATTTAGATATGTTGCCATTAGTATTTCTCTTAATTTTGTAGGTCCACTTGCAACCTATGATATTTTTATTCTTTTGGTGGTGTGACTAGGCTTCATGTTTTGTTTTTAATTAAGGGATTGTATTCCTCATCCATAGCTTTTCTCCAATTTTCATGTGTCACTGCTTGTTCATATGAAATTGGTTCGGTGTCATTTAGGGAGACAATTTATATCTTAGGCTTGAATATTCCTCTTTTTGATCTGGTGATCATGAGAGCTCACTCTTGGTAGTTTTTTTCTTATGATCCTCATTATGATCATCAGATTCTTCATTATTATATGAATGTTCACCACTGTTTCCATCATCCCTTTGTGTTTGTTGACTTCCCTCATTTGGTTGATCACTGAGGTTTGTGTTAGGATGTGTGCTACTTAAACTTTACCCTGATCTTGTACTGGACACAGTGGCTTAATCTCTTGCCTGATCATGATGTGGCTCACTGTCAATACTGCTAGTCCATCCTAACAGTGTTGGTGGTGCTGGTACATTGACCTGAGTGACCCTTTTCTTTTGCTTTTCAGTGCTTTCCTTTTCTTTAAAAGGAAAAACATCTTCATTAAATCTCAAATGTCTTGATACGAATATTTTGTCCTTACTGTCCATGCACTTGTAACATTTTTTGTTGTAGGCATACCCTTAAAAAGTGCATGGTATAGATCACGGGCTCAGCTTATGTCTGTTGTAGACCCTGAGACATCGGAAGTACAAAACACCCAAACATTTCAAAAAATATATAATTAAGCTTAGTCCCAAATAATTCTTCACAAGGACCTTCATGGTCTAATAAATTGATTGGCATTCTGTTGATAAGATAGACTAATGTGGAAAATGCCCCATTTTGATAAGGATTGACATAATTCTAAGTCGATCTCTGCATATATGGAATGCCATAATATGAAGAAATAGAATAAATATCATTAATTATATTATTAAATAACATTAATGATATTATTCCATAACTGGAGCATTATGTATAAATGGTATGCCACAATATGAGGAAATAAAATAAATATCATTATTGATACTATTCCATAAATATCATTAATGATATTATTCCATAATTGTTGCAGTGCGTATGACTGTATCTTGTAACTTTATATATTTGTGATTTATGAATGTAAAAGCATTCTTCTGTTCAACTCTTCACCATGGTATCAGAGCCTTGATCCAAAACAGTTCAACTTCCTCTTCTTCAATGACTCTCATTAACCAAACTTCATCCTATCATATTTTTAATGGCAGTGATCCCACAAAGCCCTACACTTTTCTAGGCAAACGTCAATGGTGCCGAGAACAAGGACACGTGATTGCTCATTGTCCTTTATTTAAGAAAAATTTTCCTAATGTCATTCTTCCTTCTTCAAAATCTCAACCTCCGTCAAACCTACTCACACCAAAACCTCAAGCAAACATCGTAAATACCTCTACCTCCTTATCCTCTTCAACATGGCTTCTCAATAGAGGTGCTTCCCAACACGTCACGACAGATCTGTACAATCTATCCCTCCATGCTCCTTATGATGGAACCGAAGAGTTGATCGTTGGTGATGGAAAAGGCCTTAAAATCACTCACGTCGGTTCTTGTTCTTTATCATCACTCAAACTAAATAATGTCGCAGTTGTTCCTACTGTTATGAAAACTGTGCCTTTGCGGAAGCAACCAGGATCTTATTCACCTAATTACTTAAAAATGATTTCTATGGACACTAACACAGATATGAAAACACACGCACAAACACAAGATATTCCACCCAACCACCCTCTTTATTGATTCACAAAAACCAATTTTTGTTTACATTCACCCATTCAACAAGCAACAATAAACAAATTACAAGAATCAATAACCTTATTGAGTAAGGGAAAGAATATCTAGATGACTAACACTCTTGTTGAAGAAGGAGAACAATGAAGAACGACGACTAACCCTTGAATTAATTATCTCGGTCTCAATCCCCCTCCATTTAATCCAACCCTAGATGCTGCTTTTACAGGAGAATAGAAGGCCTAGGCAAATACGCAATTTGTCCCTCAGAAATATATTAGAAATATACATCCAAAATAACCGGTCATAATCAGGAAAACGCCGCAGACGGCTGACCTAGAATGGTCAGACGTCTGTCCACACTCTCGGTTTTCAAAACCCTGTAGACACAGACGTCTGACTAAGGTCACTCAGACGTCTGTGCTGAAGCTTAACGCAACCCTCTGAGCTGCTGCATCATCTTCGTCCAAACTCCGATTCACACACCTCTTCTCCACCACAAAGCACTCATTGTCGTCTTCAACAACATATGTGTTTTCATGTCACAAATCACGACACTCCACCTTGATATGAAATCTCATCATCAAGCAAAACTTCCAACACACAAGTCATCTAGCTCTTTCAAAGACACCTATTTTCAACTGAACCGTTACAAGCATAACCCACCGCCTGCCAAAGATGCATCTTCCCCTCGAGATGCACCACGCAACACTAACAGGCTTAAAGTGCTTGTAATACCACAAGGATCTCCACCTTGTGGATTTTCTGCATCGACACCCGTCTACCACTTGATCTAAGCCCCTTCCTTGATTACTCTGGATCCTTCGAGCATCATCAACATGAAGACCCCTGTCTAGCACATCAGCAATGATCAAAATTAACCTCTCCACCTTGCTGTGGACTAGATTCTTTAATCGTCACTTGCCTTTCACAGTTGACCACAGAACCAATCAATCTATACAGGTTTCCCACCTCCAAGACACCTCTCATCACAATACGACCACCCTTCTTCACTCTCAAAACTCCACCTCGAGTATCATAATTGCTACCACGGCGATCCAATTGACCGAGAGAAATGAGGTTATGCGAACTAGAAGGTACATGTCTTACTCCAGAGACTTCCCTCACCACGCCATCATGCATACGAAACCGGATAGATCCAATACCACAAACTGGTAGCTCTATTCCATTGGTTGTTCTAATCACATCAACATTCTTCTCATAAGAAGAAAAACACTTCACATCCCTACAAATGTGAAAGCTAGCTCTCGAATCCATCTTCCAAGGATTAACTTCACTGAACAGGACATCACCAGAAGTATCGCTAATGGAACTTGCAGCAAGATCTTCCTGTGCCTTATCACTTCCATCACCATCTGCAACCTTCTTCTTATCCCTCTGATAATCATAACAATTCTTGCGTATGTGACCTTGCTTACCATAATAATAACAAGCACCTTTACCATTAGCCCCTTTCTTCTTTCTTCTTATATCTTTCCCCGAATTCCTTGCTAACATAGCCTCACCTTGAACTGATTTCGAACCCGACCCTTTTCTCCTTAGTTCCTCATTCAAAAGGCTGCTTCGAATAGTTTCTAAAGAGATGGCTTTACCAGTATTGGAGTTACTCAATGAAACAACCAAAGTCTCCCAACTTTCTGAATGCTAACTCATTAGCAAAAGAGCCTACAACTCATCATCAAAATTGACCTTCAGATTTGTCAATTGATTGATCGCATCTTGAAATTCATTCAGGTGCTCAGCAACAGACCTCTCCTCTCCCAATCTAAGCTGAACAAGCTTTTGAACTAGAAAAGCCTTACTTGTAGCACTCCTCGACTCATACAAAGATACCATCTTGTTCTACAAATCCTTTGCGGATTCACAACTAGCCACATGATGGAATACCGAATCATCAAGGTACTGCCGAATCAAGACAGTCGCCTTTTTATCCATCTTCTTCTACGTTCCCTCATTCACACCTGAAGGCTTCTCCGCATCTCCAACAATCGGATCGTGAAGATCATTGAGGTAAAGTACATCCTCCATCTTAGGCTTCCAAATACCCTAATTTCTTCCATCAAAAATAGTCATCGTCGGAAACGCCATCATATCCGACATAAAAAAAAAATCAATTTTTCCAATCCTAAATCACTCTAAGCTTTGCGATGATCTAGCTCTGATACCAACTGTTATGAAAACTGCGCCTTTGGGGAAGTGACCAGGATGATTTCTATGGAAAAAAACACAGATATGAAAACACGCGCACAAACACAAGATATTCCACCCAACCACACTCTTTATTGATTCACAAAAACTAACTTTTGTTTACACTCACCGGTTCAACAAGCAACAATAAACAAATTACAAGAATCAATAACCTTATTGAGTAAGGGAAAGAATATCTAGATGACTAACACTCTTGTTGAAGAAGGAGAACAATGAAGAACGACGACTAACCCTTGGATTAATTATCTCGGTCTCAATCCCCCTCCATTTAATCCAACCCTAAATGCTGCTTTTATAGGAGAATAGAAGGCCTAGGCAAATACCTAATTTGCCCCTCAGAAATATATTAGAACTATACATCCAAAATAACCGGTCAACATCAGGAAAACGTCGCAGACGTCTGACCTAGATTGATCAGACGTCTGCCCACACTCTTGGGTTTCAAAACCCTATAGACACATACGTCTGACTAAGATCCCTCAGACGTCTGTGCTGAAGCTTAATGCAACCCTCTAAGCTACTGCATCATCTTCCTCCAAACTCCCGTTCACACACCTCTTCTCCACCACAAAGCACTCATCATCGTCTTCAACAACATATGTGATTTCATGTCACAAATCACAACACCATGTCTAAAAATATAATTTCTGTTTCTCAACTTTGTCATGATAACAATATCTCAATTGTCTTTTCGTCCGCCTCTTTTCATATAAAGAATCTATAAACGGGGGAATCTCTATTCCAAAGGCTGGTTGCAACAGGTATTTATCAGCTCAAATCCATAACCCCTACAATCTACGCAAGCACAACTAGTTCACTTGATTGGCATCATCGTTTAGGGCATCCATCTCATAAATTTTCTAGGCAAATGGTTTCCAAAAATATACTTCATGTTCCTAGTATCTCCACTTTAGATTGTAATTCATGTGCTTGCAATAAAAGTCATAAACTTCCTTTATCTACTTCCCCCATTGTGTCTACTGTCCCACTTGAGTATGTTTATTCTGATTTTTGGACATCACCAATTTACTATCATGATGGCTTTAAATATTATTTATTTTCATTGATCATTTTTCTAAATACATTTGGTTGTATAATCTGAAACGAAAATCAGATGCAAAACATATATTCATTCGCTATAAAACTCTAGTTGAAAAATACTTTCAACTGCCTCTCAAAACTCTCTACTCGGACAACGGTGGTGAGTATGAAAGCCTATGTAACTACCTATCCATAGATGGAATTTCACATCCCATAACTCCAGCCCACACTCCTCAACACAATGGCTATTCAGAGCGACGACATCGACATATTGTTGAGACATTTCTATCTCTCTTAACTCATGCTAAAATGCCCCTTGAATATTGGACAAATGCTTGCTCAACAGTTGTTTACTTTATTAATCGACTTCCCACGCCAACTCTAAACAATGTTTCACCCTACTTTAAATTATTCGGCCAACATCCTAGTTATTCCAAGCTTCGAAGTTTTGGATGTCTTTGCTACCCATGGCTTAAACTCCACAATTCTCACAAACTTGAACCCAAATCTCAACCTTTTATTTTTGTTGGTTATTCACCTACTCAAAGTGCATATTATTGTCTTGAATTAAACGCTAATCTTGTTTATATTTCTCGTCATGTTCACTTCAAAGAGAACATTTTACCTTTTTCTAAACTTACAAATTCAGCTGCCTCCTTGTCTGACCTAGTGGAACAATGGGCACACTCACATTATCTATATTATCAAGTACTCAATCTTCCTCCTCTCATTTATTGCAAACTAACTCACCTTCCAACACACCTCCTAACTCATTCCCCACTTCACCCCTTTCATCTCCTATGTCCGCAACAAACTCATGTTAACCTCCTAATACCACTGTTGAACTTTCCTCTACTTCATCTCAGTCAAACCTCGATATATCCATATCTACAAATTCAATACCCAACAATCATGTACACTCTCCTCAAATGACCACAAGATTTCAACATGGCATTAGGAAACCAATCAGTAAACTGAGTTTAAATGCGAAGGTCCATGAAATGAAGATCCCAAAAAATATCACCCAAGCATTAAAAATCCCCGTTTGGCATAAAGCTATGGATGAAGAGATTAATGCATTGGTGAAAAATATAACTTGGGATCTTGTACCTTTATCTATGTCACAAAATGTAGTGGGATGCAAATGGATTTTTCGAATTAAAAAGAATAAGTATGGTAACATTATTCAGTACAAGGCTCGCTATGTTGCAAGAGGTTTTAATCAGAGAGCTGACATTGACTACGGTGAGACTTTTAGCCCCGTAGTTAAACCTGCTGTAACGACCCGCATTCTATGTATCGGAGGATCGTAGAATATTTATTTTATTCTCATATGAAGTCGTATAGCCGTATAACTTTGAGGAATGACTATTGGGGTCATTTCCCATGTTCGCGATTTTTGCCATTTTTAAATGACCATTTTACCCCTGGCGAATCTTGTTTCGCCTATAACTTTTGATTGGTAAGGAGTTTTGACTTGAAACTACTTCTATTGGATTCAGATGATGGTTTACCTTTCTGTAGAGTGGTCACATTAATCAAACAGACTTACCGTTTGGGAGATATAGCTGAAATAAGGTTTGGCAGGTGAAAAAAACCTTAATTGGGGTTAATTGGGTAATTAGCAGCTAAGCCTATTGGGGATTTCAGGATTAGGGCTATATAAGTGCTTAAAAGGGTTAGAGAAACTTTTTCTTTCATTTTTACAGCCGCCACTTACCTCTCTTCAACCCTAACAATGGTCTCCACCTTCTAAATTCATCCTAGATCACATTCTAATCACATATTACCCAAATCAACATCAAATTAAAGCGGATTAGCATAAAAATTGAGATAGAACTGCTGGAATACATTGGGAACCGTGCCAAATCAGTTAGAGTTTCAGATATGAAATTCATTTGTGGCTAAGGTGAGTGATTTGCACTTTATTCACTAATTACGGCTAATTAGGGGTGATTAGTGATAATTAGCGAAATTATGCATTATAAAAATTTGGAAAAATATGTACAAATTCTTAAATATTATTTTATGTCACTGGTGAAAATTTGAGTTAATTTAGACTGAGTTTGCTAATCCTGTAGTTAAAACATGGTTAAGGGGATTAAGGGAAAAATTAGGTTTTATGGTTCGTTTGATCTAAAATATTTCATGTGATTGATATTTTGGTGTTTTTGGTTGATTCTACATATTACTACTATTGTTTGGTATGTTTTGTGACTTCATAGTAAGGTTAGAATGGTTGAAAACGCCGTCGTTTGGCGAAATTAGCTTGCTGGAAAAACTGGAGAATTCCTGACGGTGGGGAGGGGGTGGTCACGAACCGCCTTGATCAGGGGGTCACGAACCGCCCAGCATTCCTGAAGCGGGTGCCTCACGAATTGCCCATAATTTTCGAAGGGGGTGCCTCACGAACCTGCCAGGATTCCTGAAGGGGGTATGCTGACGATTCCCGACGGGAGGTATGATCACGATTCCTGAAGGGGGTATGCTCACGATTCCTGAAGTGAGTATGTCACGAACCGGCGGGGTGGTCACGAACCGGGGGGGCATGAACGGGGGTGGGGGGTCATGAGCCACGAACCGACCCTGACGAGGACCACGAACCGAACCAAGATGATGACTCCAAACTGAATCGGATTCGTACTTCTACCACACAACGACAATTGTGAACTCTTCTGAAGATCAATGCCAATTCAACCAAAACCCGAGATGCAAAGGAGGTCCAAGTGAGAAGTTATTACTTAGGATCCAGCTGGAAACCAATGAGTTAACTTTTAGAGTTGGGCTTTGTTGCAGGACGTGTGCAAAGGGGTTATCAGTATCCATAATTTTGGTTCACCACTGAGAGACGGATTATGGGCTATGGATAGGTGCAATGGGGTCATTGTGACTCCCAAGGGCAAAGTGATCGTAGCGAAGGATTGGGTGATCGAAGTGGTGGATATTGTATGCTTTACGCACTGCATGAGAGATATGTTTGTTGTTTGCTATCACCATGATATGTGCACTTGCACTTTATGTTGGTATTACTTTAGAGTATTGTACATCTTGTTGTGCTAACTCTTTGGTTGCAGGTCCAGGTTCAGGTATGATTATTTATACCTGTTATTGTTATGTTTTGATGCTATCGCTCATACCAGACTTTTGTCTGACCCAGAGTTTTATGTCTCTTCTTATTACTTTGGGTGCTCCTAAACGAACAGACTAGAGATAGGTTAGGAGGTTTTGCACGAGTAGTTGTTCGGAGACAAGCAGGAGGCTTCTACGTACTATTTACATATATTCTCCCTGTGTTGTTGTCGGTCACTATTTTGGGCATTAGTAGTGTACCTTTCCTATTTTGCTTTAGAGACAATATTTTGAAGTTGTAATAATGGTTTGGATCATAAGCTGTATCTTAGATTCCGCTGTTATGATGGTTTAGTTTTCAGCTTATGCACTGTCTCGCCTGTTTTATGTCAAGTTATGTTATTATTATATTTTATTCCATGTGCTGTGAGATATACTACAGTTTCTTGATGATTCATCGTTTCAAAACACTTTTTCTTTGACGCCGTCCCTTGCTAGTCAGGCATTGGCACAACGCATTTCGGGGAAATGTCGACTGGTCCGGGGCGGGCTGTCACACCCGCTACGGTTCGTCTTGTGCTCTCACTTGCGGTTAGTCAAGGTTGGTTATTGCGCCAACTTGACCTAAACACTGCTTTTCTACAGGGCACGCTCACTGAAGATGTATACACCATATAACCTCCTGGCTACATAGATCCTATACATCCAACACATGTATGTAAATTAAACAAGGCATTGAATGGGTTAAAACTTGATCTAAGAGCTTGGTATAAATAATTACGACAATATTTAATTGAGTTGGGCTTCAAGAATATGGTTTTTGATCCATCCTTGTACACATTGCACAAAAATGGTGACATCATTTATCTGTTGGTTTATTTGGATGATATTATTGTTACAAATAATGCAACTCATGCACTGGGAACTTTTATAAAAAAATTAGCGGCACATTTCTCACTCAAAGCCCTTGGATAATTGTCTTACTTCCTGGGAGTGGAAGTAATGCCTCATCCAAAAGATATTTTCTTGAGTCAAAAGAGGTATATTGCTGATATTTTGTGCAAGGCTAATATGGATGATGCAAAACCAGTTGCAACACCATTAGTAACTCATCCTCCGTTAACTATACATGGAAATCTTCTCAACGATCCTACTAAGTATCGTACTTTAATAGGCAGTTTACAATATTTAAGTCTTACAAGACCCGATGTGGCATTCGCATTGAACAGGTTAGCTCAATACATGCAGCGTCCAACTGAGCAACACATGCAATCTCTAAAGCATGTGGATTATACACAAAGATTCACCTCTCGCTCTCCATGTTTGTTCTGATGCGGATTGGGCTCGTGACAAAGACGACTACATTTCTACAACAACATATATAGTCTATTTGGGCAAGAATCCTATCTCCTGGACGTCAATGAAGCAGTGTACAAGAGCTAGATCATCTACCGAGGCCGAGTATAGGGTAGTGGCAAATGCTACGGCCGAAATTCTTTGGGTAGAAAATTTATTCAAGGAGCTTGGTCATAACCTCACTCTTGCACCAATCATCTATTGTGATAATGCTGGAGCTAAATATGTGAGTGCTAATCCGGTTTTCTTTTCGAAAATGAAGCATCTGGGATTGGATTACCATTTTGTCAAAGAAATGTGCAAAGTGGAAATTTGAGGGTCTCTTACATCTCCACTAATGACCAGCTTGCAGATGCCCTCACCAAGCCACTACCATGTACCTCCTGCACAACATTGGTTAGCAAAAACGATCTTTCATCTTGGCCATCCGTTTTGAAGGGGCATGATAAGGATTGACATAATTTAAGTCAATCTCTGCATATATGGAATGCCATAATATGAAGAAATAGAATAAATATCATTAATTATATTATTAAATATCATTAATGATATTATTCTATAACTGGAGCATTATGTATAAATGGTATGCCATATTATGAGGAAATAAGATAAATATCATTAATGATATTATTCCATAATTGTTGCAGTGTGTATGACTGTATCTTGTAATTTTATATATTTGTGATTCATGAATGGAAAAGCATCCTTCTCTTCAACTCTTCATCACACTTTGGTATCTCATTGGCCAATGCCCTGTAACCAACAGTGTAATCCTTGTTTCAACAACATGTCTATGTTTCCTCTCTACCAAGCCATTTTGTTCAGATGTGTATGGACATGTCATCCTGCGCAGTTTTCCATTTTTATGAAAAAATATTTTGAACAGAATAAATTTGGTACCACCATCAGTCTGTTATCTTAATATTACAATTTATTTGGTTTTCCATAAGATTAACAAACTGTATTGTCATTTCACATGCATTTGACTTTTTGTTTAGGAAGTATATACATGTATATCTTGTATAAGCATCAACAAAAGATAGGTAAAACTAGTGTTCTTGGGTAGAATTCAGTGGAGTAGGTCCTCAAAAATCTGCAGCTGTCAATTCTAACGGGTTATTGTAAGTAGTTTTTGAATCTAATTTATGTCTCTTGTCAAGTTGACAGTGCGTACCTACGTGTGATGCAGGTGAATTTTTAAAAGAAATTTTTTTATCTTCAGATATATGCTTTATAATACTAATATGGGGTTGTCCTAATTTACAATGCCAAATATCAAGAATGTTCTTATCATTAACATCATTAAAATTAATATGGCTTCACTATTTTCCACTATCAGTAGCATTTTTTCTTTATATTGCTAAACTTGTCCAAACTACCATGTAATAATGTATCTTACTCAATAAGTCTTTAACAAGACAAATTTTAGAGTAAAAATCAAAGTATACCTCATTGTCATTGGAAAATTGTGAAACACTGATTAAGTTTTTCTTAATTTTAGGTGCTCTTAACAAATTGTTTAAATAGAGTTTCCTTTTATCTCTAATTGTGCTATTTCTAACATGGGAAATACTTATAGCTTCACCATTACCCATATGAATAACTTGTGTACCTGAATAATTTTTGTTTTCAAGATTGAGATTTTGTAAATTTCTGGTGATATGGTTGGTAGCACCTGAATCTAGGTACCAGTCATAAAGATTGATGTCATCAGTTTTTGCAAGTCTTTAACACCCCCAGATTGAGTACTAGTGTTTCTTATGTTGATTTTATTTTAAGCATTTAGTTGAGCCACATTTGCACTAGCATTCCTCTGACTAGTTTGATTTTGCTATGCCACATTGGATTCTGAATTAAACCTAAAATAGCATCTGCTTGCTAAGTGCCCAAACTTTTCACAAATCTGACATTTTATTCTACTATTATTATTCCATTTGCCCTTATCTCTTACTCTTTGTGTTGGACCTCCTCTCTGATTTTGATTTTCTGGTTTGTTCTGACTTGTCTATCCATTTTGTTGGTTTTTATTTCTTGAACTGGAGGTAAAATTAATAGAGTAATCACCCTGCATTACCTTTCCTTGTTTCACTTTGCCTTCATGTGCAAGAAGAGTAGAGTGAACAAATTGTATGTCTGGTAGTGCTGGTTGTGTGGAAATGTAGGTGACAAGTGACTTATGTTCTTAGTCCAAACCATTTGTGACAACAATATATGCTCGTTGTTAGATATCTTGTGCCCCCACAGCATTCAACCTATCACATAGGTTCTTGATCTTGGCTAGGTGCTCTCTCATGGGAATATCATCATTTCTTGAATTTTGTAGCTCTCTCATGTAATGTATGACTCTAGCTAATGACTATTAGTTGAATATCTATTTGATAGAAGACCATGAAGTATTACACCCCACGATTTATGATAGAAGCTTGGCACTAATTAAGGATGGTAACCAATAACATAAGAAATTGTCTTGATTCAAATGTTTTGAATAGTCTGGATTACTGATAATGTTGCCCTCAATGTCTGCTGTTATGATAGATGGTGTGGTCAAGGTGCCCTTGATGTAATCTTGGAGGTCCTATCCTCTAAATGTGGTTTCAACCTAATATTTCCACAAGATGTAGTTCTCTTCATCGAGAGGGATGACGATTATTTGGCTCTTGGGTTTGGTTAGAGTGCTGGAGGTGGTGGCGTGCCCATTTGCATTACTTCTTGATGTAATCGCGGTTATATCATCATCTCTTGCCATGTTTGATCAAATACAAAAGGAAGAGGGTGACAAAAACACCTTACTAACACAAAAAACGATGAAAAGAAGAGAAATTACGTGGTAAATCCAACGGATTTCTAGACAATGATGTCAACAATAGGATACAAGACTAGATGAAGAGCGTTGATCCATGATAATCGATGAAATTTCGATGCATCCAGTGGAATAGTGATGAAACTATTATGAATTTCTCATAGCGAGGCACGAAAAAGCAAGAATAGATAAGATCAGATTTGCTTGATCTTCGGCGATGGTAAATCTTTAATGATGATGCATAAACCGAGGAGAAAAAGATTGCCTCCCCAACCATTTAAACCAGGCAGATGGTGATTAGGTCAGAAAAACTGGATTTATCAATATTCTTAGAGGTCATTTGGATTCAACTCTAACACCATAGAAGTGATTGAAAAAAAATACGTTTATTTAAAAATCACACTCTTAGATTTGCACAATCAGATAAAGAGTTATTGCTATGATACAACTATAATGTATTGTTATGATAAAGAGCTATTGCTGTGATACCCTTCTGGAGATGAACTGATGCCATGCTTCTGAATCTATAATGTATTTTTTGAAAATGTGCATCTACTTGAAATGTAGAGAAAGAAGATGGAAATTCAGATTTTCTAATCCGTCTTGATCATTTATGATTATTGATATTTTGATTCTATTGTAAAGATTCTAGAAATACCATTTGAGTCCCGACTGCAGGTTCCGTTACTCTTCAAGACTTTTTTTAAAGATTAATAAATAAATAATCAACTCTAATCTTTATGCTTATTTTTTATTAACAATAACAAAATTACTTTAAAGGAAGAGTTTATTTAAACTTATAAATGTAATACAATGAATCTCCTTTATTGGATTACCCTTTGATTTCCATCTCCTCATATATGGGTAAAATAATACAATGGTCGAGATCCTATATTTCTCAATTTAATACAATGGCCGAGATCCTGTATTTCTCAATTTATGTCTAAATTTTTATCTAAATGGCCATCTCGTCTCTTAATTTGGTCTACTTATATGCTGGTATCGTTCCTAAATCAATTATATCATCCATGCACGTATTAAAACCTTAATTCTTAAAGTTTGTAACAACCCATATTTTTCGACTATTTGAATTTTTTAATTTATATGATTTTTGAATATTTTGTGGTTATGAATAAAATTTAATGACTAATTATGTAATTTTATGTTGTAAACTAATTAAATTGATTAATAATGAATTTCAACCAATTATAATAATAATAACTTGCATAAATGAAATTACTATTTGGTTTGTATTAATAAATATTGAATTGAAATTAAATATTGAAGTATTTGAATAATACTGACTAAATTAATTTATAATTTAAATTTGAATGAATTTGATAAATAATCAAAATTGGAATTCAAAATGAATTTGATTTATAAAGTTAATCTGAATTCTATTTTGATTTGAATAAAGTTATAAACTTTTGAATTGTATTAAAAAGTGAAGAAATGAAAACTAAATAATATATATATTAAACTGTTAAAGTAGCCAATTTACAAATAATCTCGAAATTCGGTATAATTAGTTTCAATGAATTCGAAATTGTAAATTTTTGTAAGGTTTCAAATTTCATGTCAATCGGACTTGTAATGTGGTCGTACGAGTTTAAAATGCGTAGTAAATTATTTGTGCAGCTTAATTAAAATAATTGATTTTAAGAACAACTGCTATAAATGATGGTATTGGACCTTGATACTAGTTCCATTGCCTTCAAAAGGCCTTTAAACCTGCATATCGTCTGTTAGCGGGTTTGATTTGGACTTAGGCTGTTTTTGGCTTTAAAACGCGCTAATCGAGACAATTTAATATTAAATTATTCTTTTAAACCCTATTTTTTCAAGGCCACCACCTATATGATTTGATGGCCAGAAACTCACTACCTTCTTCTCTTATTTTTTTCCCAATTTATGCATCGATTAAAAAAACTTCCAGCTGCAAAATCGTAGAGCTTTGCGACAGATTCAAATCCATACAGTGGATGGTTGTTGTTTCGATCTAGATTCGCCAGAATGCGGCCTTAAAGAGCACGCAGATTTGGAACATTTGGAGGCGGTAGAGGCAACCACGGAAGCTACACCTAGGCATTGGTGGGGCTTGGGATGGCAAAGCCAGTGGTGGTGCTCGATCGGTAACCGACGGTCTATAGGAGGCGCATGGATGGAAATTTTTGGGTGGCTAGGGTTTGTTCCTGTTGTAAACACAAAGAAGAGAAGAGGGGGAAGGAAGTGACGTGACGTTCTCTGATTGGGTGGGGATATTTACTTTATTTTAATTTGAAATTCAAATGTTCAAACACATATAACTCACTCATACGAACTTAGACTGACGTGTGATTTATTTCGTTGGGATCATATCGAAATTCCAAACAATATGGAGCTATTTCGGTTAGATTCTGAGACTATTAAATTTTGGGTCTATATTTGGATTTCGGATGCATTTAAAACCAATGGAGAGTGATTAAACCCAATTACACTTAAATAAAATATTTGATTGTTAGTTATATTAAAAATGCATATTTGTGTTGATTTGCATCGATAGTATAATTTAATTTATCTGTTAATATAAATTGAATGGTTAGGTTAAATTTGGAATTTAATTACTAGTTTGAACCTGATACCCGATGACTAGTAAACTGATGTTATATTAAACTACTTAGATGGATTGATTTGGATAGATGCCTTGGATCAATATGTTTGGTATATCAATGTTAATTTTGTGAATTTACCCATTATTCACATTCATTATACATAACTTTTGTTTGTGTTGATAAATCCCAACCATTTACCCTAGATGTTACGGGCATCGAATAAACCCGAGATTAATCATTAAAATGGATTAAGAACATAAGTTTAAATGAAAAATAACTATAGCCCCTGATTTCAGTTCGAGTTTTGTCCGATACTGGAGCATCACATTCTTTTATTTGAGCTTGTTTGCAAGTTGGGTTTAGAATATGAGATTGTTGTTAGACCATTTGTAGTGACTTATTCAGTAGGAGGACCTTCTAGTCTTTGTATGATTTGTCATGATCTAGTCTTATCGAGTCATGGTTGCTCTTTTGTGTGATATAGCTTTGTTTTGAACTTCGCTTGGTTTGGAACTATTTTGGGTCTGGACTGGCTTAAGAGGTATGCGACTATTGTGGATTGCAAGATGCTTAAAGTGACAATTGGGAATGTGGAATGGCGAACGATGGTGATACGTTGTTTATCAAAAGATGGTGTTCTGGTCATCTTTTTATATTCGCTTGTGATTCCACGAGATGGATTGTCATCGACGCCAATCAGTGATTTTTCAGATGTCTTTGAAAAGGTTACAGGACCGTCGTCGCATCGAGAAATTGAATTTTAGATTGATTTAGTGGATGGACCAGACCCATTGTTATGCCTCTTAGGCGGATGACACCTAACGAGAGCCAAAGATGCAAGAAAATGATTTGTTGAGTAAGGGATTCATCCAGAGTAATGTATCCGAATGGGGTTTATCAGTTGTGTTTGCGACCAAGGTCGATGGATCGTTGAGGTTGTGTGTTGATTATTGTGAGCTGAACTACGTGACAAAGAAGAATAAGTATCCACTACCGAGAATAGATTACTTGTTTGATCAGCTCATGAGTTTTCCCAAATGGATTTAGCGATGGGATTTCACCAACTGAGAGTGGCTAGGGATAATGTGTCAAAGATTGCTTTTAGGACATCGTCTGGATTTTATGTGTGGCTGGTGATGCCATTTGGGTTGACTAATGCGCCAGAATATTTTGTGTACCTTATGAATCGAGTTTTCAAATATCAGTTGAATAGTTCATGCTTGTGTTCATAGACGATACATTCGTTTATTCTAAGACTGAGGAGTAACACAAGACGCACTTGAGGATTGTTTTGAAAATCTTATGAAAACAT
The DNA here is from genome assembly GCA_030737875.1 of Allium sativum. Classification (NCBI taxonomy): domain Eukaryota; kingdom Viridiplantae; phylum Streptophyta; class Magnoliopsida; order Asparagales; family Amaryllidaceae; genus Allium; species Allium sativum. The sequence goes on from CM060916.1 coordinate 530,731,651, forward strand.
CAGCTGAGCTCTAAGTTTCGAAGTGTCACTTGTGGAAGGAGGATGTAAGATTCTTGGGTCATGTCGTGTTAGGACAAGGAATAGTGATGGATCTCGCTAAAATGGCAATAGTCGGGACTGGGATCAACCAAAGAGTGTGACAGATGTTTGGATTTTTCTTGGTTTAGCTGAATATGATCGATGATTTATTAAGGATTTCTCGAAAATAGCAGTTGTTAACCAAATTAATGAATAAGAATCAGGTCATTACTTAGAATGCAAAATGTGAGCAAGTTTTTGGAATTTTTAAAGGGAGATTGATGAGTACTCCTATATTAACTATTACAAGCGAGAATGAAGAGATGGTGGTATACACCGATGCACGTGGCACTGGACTTGGAGCGGTGCTAACGCAAAAGGATAGGGTTATGGCTTACACGAGTCGAATACTTAAAGCACACAAAAGGAATTATCTAACTCATGATTTGGAGTTAGTGATGATAGTGTTTGCTTTGAACTTTTGGAGGCATTACTTGCTGGAAGTTAGATTCAAATTGTTTACAGATCATAAGTCGTTGAAGTATCATTTGTACCAAAAAGATTTGAATCTTCGGTAGCAACGATGGTTAGAGTTCTTGGCGTCGTATGACTTTGGAATAGCTTATACTTAACGCAGTGGCTGGCGAGTTAAGTAAAAGACATGCTAGTTTTGGAGCCATGGTTTCGAAATGGAAGCATCTTGGGTATTTAGATGGATTTGATTTCAGACCTCATTGTGAGTTTGAACCGGAGATGTTAGCAAGTTTATCGATTAGACCTACTCTCATCGAAAGGATTGGAGAAAGCCAAAAGCATGAATTTAAGCTTATAGAGATTATTTAGAGATTAGATATGAGAGTAAAACCCAAGGATATTAAGAATTTTGAAATCGATTAAGGACTAGAGTAGGAAATGATAGTATTTGAATCATCTTGGATCACTTAAACAAAAGCGCAAGGTTTATTCCTGTCAGATCGACTAGGATGGCGTTGGAGTAGGCTGAGTTATATCATAAATGGATAGTTCGATTCCATGGGATCCCAAAGAGTATAATTAGTGATCGAGATTCATTGTTCATTAGTGGATTCTGGAAGAGTTTGTAAAAGACATTGGTAACCAAGCTATGTATGAGTATGGTTTATCATCCTCATACAGATGTTCAGACTAAGAGGTTAAACCGAGTATTAGAAGATCTTCTTAGAGCTAGTATATTAAATTTTAGAGGATCAGAAGCTCATATGCATTTAGTTGAGTTTTCTTATTATAACAGCTACTAGTCGAGCATTGGGATGACACCGTATAAGCGTTCTATGGTAGACCATGTAACTCGCCATCCATTTAGTTATAGACTGGAGAGAAATTAGTATTTGGGCTTGATATGATAAGAGAAACAATAGATAATATTGTCATACGACAACAAATGAAAGCATCCTAAGATCGTCAGAAGAGTTATGTCAACAAGCGACAAAAGGACCTGGAATTCTCAGTTGAAGATTTGGTATTCGTTGAAGTTTTTCCTCTACGGAATATTGTTCATTTTAGAAGATAAGGAATGTTAGCACCAAGGTTTGAGTCGTTTTATCTTGTCAAGCGTATTGGAAAATTTTCTTATAGACTGGATTTACCCAAAAAGATGGCGGGTGTGCATAATGTGTTTAATGTATCGTTTCTATGGAAGTTTGCGCATGACTCGAATGTTGTGGTGTCTCCTGATCAAATTGAAGATTTAGAGGTCAAATCCGAAGTTTCTAGGCCTCGTAAGCCACTTTGCGTCATAGGGAATGACACAAAACAACTTCAGAGAAAGGTTGTCAAGCTAGTCAAGGTACAACGAGGCGAGGACGATGTCGATTGCACGTGGGAAACATAAGAGAGTACGAGGTAGACCCATCCATATATCTTTGAGTGGCATGTCCCATATGTCGTCTCTTACTTGTACTATTGTATCTTGCAATATTAGAGTTCCGCCTGCTAGGATAGGATTTTGGATGCATGGATTATTGGATGCAAGATTGGATATTCATGGATGGTAGGCGTGCATAGTCCTTTCTTTGCTCGTGTTTGCTTGGAATTTCGAGGGAAAATTTCCAAAAGAGGGGAAGAATGTAATGACCTTTATTTTACTTATCGAAGAATAATAAAATAATCATATTTAATTCCCTAGTGGTCAGATCATTCCCAAGTTTTAATATGTTTTTTATAGGGATATAGAACATGTCCATGATTTCTACCTAACTTATTTGTAACCGTTTTACCCTTATGAATATTGTTCTAGCTATAACTTTTATTGGGATTGAATCAGGGACTGAAGTCGTTCTCATTGGATCAGGATGGCTGTTGTAAACTAAGTAGAGTGGTCACATTAAATATTTGGCTCACCTGTTTTGGAGAAATCATTATTTTAAGTTTCAGTTTCTATTAGGCAGATTAATTAGCTGCTAATGGGCCGATTAGAGAATCCCATTAGGCTAATGAACTGCAGTTATAAATAGAGGGGTTTGGGGAGGTAATTAAGTTTTCTATGTTCATTCAAACATTTAGGCAGTTTCTTGTGTTTCTTCGGATCCAACCTAAACCTTAATTCTCCATCCAATTCATCGTAGACTGCATATAGAGGCTAGATCATCATCCGGAAAGATTAGATCACATCAATTTCCTGTTCATATCTAACTTTATTGAGTTTACATCAAATCAGGGGTTAGGTGATTGATAGATATCTCCCACACAGAAACTACCGGTCATATGGGTTGAATTAGAATTGGTTCACATCATACATGTTAAATTCACTTTAGATCTGATCATATATGTTTAGATTAGATTTAGACGTCTTGGGATTATCTATTTTAATTGTATAAACTGGCAAGAAGTTAGATTAGTCATGTTCTTGAATATGTTTTGATTCAAATTATGTTAGATCTATTGTTTAATGATATGTTTATATATGCATGTTTGCATGATCAAGATTTGATGAATCACTATTTGTTTTGATTGAACTGAATGCATTGCTTGAATTGTTTGTTAGGATTGTGTGCTGTAGATCTTAGGTTTGAAGAACAAAGAAGAACAGGAGTTCGAATGATCAGATTCAGACGAAACTTGACAGAGGAGCTCTGGTAGAAGATACAAGAAAACCCAAAAATTTCAGATCTAAAATTCACTAACTGCATTGATCGGTACCTGTCCATGGATGATGGACCAACATCGGTCCATCATAGTGTGATAATTAGCGATGATATTTGGGTCATGGCATTGCGATTGTAAATTAAGACTACGTGAATTTTTTGAAAGATTTGGATGTAATTTGAGATGGGTCGAAGCTAATCGTTCAAGCATTGATCGATGGACTGACAAGAGAATTCACTGGAAAGGAATTTGGGTTCGAGGATGGAACAACAGGAAGTGCTTAAAGGAAGGGTGATGGAAATTCAACCCTTAGTGGAAAACCGGCTAAGTGCATGGATTAGTACCAGTCCATAGGCGATGGTCCGATACTGATCCATCGTGGAAGGTGGTGTGGGGATGGAATTTGGTGATCTTGGTTGTGATATCTTCCCGGGGATTCTAGTAAAGTTTGGTGGCTGATGGACTTCAGATGGTTGAAGGGAAACTCAAGGATGAATGGTGCTTCAATTATGAACTCAAGCTAGGGTGGCCGAAGCTGAATTGATGTGATACTGGTCGTGGGATGGTATACGATTTAATATGATGACGGATTGGATCACACAGGGTTGATCGTAGATGATAATGGAATTGGTTTGAGAATTTGCTCGAACTAAAAGATGGAATCGTCGAGAAGGACTGCTCTATAGTTTGAAGTGCCATAGGATTGTTAATTATTGAAGGTTCTAGCAGGCTCAAAGCAGGGGTATCTTGGGGATGTCCATTAGGAGAAGATGGGTAGTGTACACTGGATCCAGCTCTGGGAATGATCTAATTGTCTCGTTCGGAGACAAACATACACAAGATAGATGTATGGAAGTCTAACTAGAACCGGAGTTTCTCCGTTAGTCCTTAATGGATGGTAGTGACCGTTCATTCGATGATTGATGTATCCAAGGCTTTAGTAGGTGATAGCTAGGATATTGTTTGCTATGGATTTTATGGTTGACTATGTGCTTTCTTTTCTAATTCTCTGGGTAAGCTATCACCGTAGGTCATTAAAGAAAAAGTGGGATTAAGGGATGTCCTTTCCTATTCTGGAGTGGCATATGATTATCCTGTGCTAATCCCGTGGCTTCTAAGCCAGATCGGATGGTTGAACTGTCTATACTCATATATCTTATGTAATTGTTGATTGTTATTTTATCGCTCACTAAGACTGTTGTCTGACTCAAGGTTTCATGTTTCCTCTTATTACCTTGGGCTGCTCATCATTGTAGTTAAAGAGTAGATTGAGATAGCATGTGACATGTTTGGTCCGACGATGTTATACGATGACGAGCTAGAGGCTGACGTATTATTTTTAATATTATATAGTACTTGTTGATTTCATTGTATGTTGATGATTGTTGAGACTCCGAGTAATATGTAGTAAGGCTTGTTATACTGATATTCATTTTCACAGATGCTTTGCATTGGTTATTCTAAGATGTTATGGAAATTTGAGTCTCTGTTCAACTTTGCTTCACTACTATATCATGTTGTATATTTTCTATTATATGTTATCCATGCGCTGTGAGTTATACGACAGGTTCGTTTCGTGTTATTCATCCTTGGTGATCGTCCCATATCGGCTTGGTATGTCATGCATCACACTTTATCTTAGTTTGATGCAAGAGTTACGGGGCGGTCGTCACACATCCTCACGAATATGCCTCATTATTATTTCCAAAAGTTCACCTTATAATCCATTAAATTATGTGTTCAATTGTCTCGTATAAAAATTTAAAAAGTTCTTATCAATACTGTTGATAAGAACTTTCAATCAGATTCCCTTAAAATACCCAATCGACAACTCAACACGGAAAATAACCACTAATTTCTTAATTTATTACCAATAATTCAAAGACAATAAAACCCTATTAACCATTTAATCATTAACATTAGTTACCATCCCTTAATCCTATTTATAAATTATTTAAAATTTGCAAAGCCGAAATAATTCACCTGTTTTCGTTGCGCAATCTGATTTATTATCAGTAATACACTGCTTCATCTCAACTTCAGGATTTCTTTTTAATCTTGGGTTTAGTCATTACCCATTCCAAATAATCTATTAAATTCAATGATCAATTCAACATAAAGAGGATGGGGTTTAAATTTCCTTAGAATTTTAAACCCAAGTATTAAGCAAAATAAAGGATTAAAGGGTGGCAATTTTCCATTAAGATCGACTACAAAGGATAGGATACCACATATGGAATACTATGGAATGGAATACATTTCAAAATTATTCTGAAAGCTTGGTTTAAACACAACTGGACTGACGGGAATCACGAGAAAAGGATAACTACGAGAGTGATAAAGTAGACACAAGTATTATCCTTTTACGTTGTAACATATACATTATTCTGGTTTTATTATGTGTTTATTGTATATTGTTCAGAATCTCGGATCTGATACATAAATTGACACCCCACCCAGAGATCTACCCTAATAAAGAGCAATACTAAATAATACTGTCTATTAGAGCGGAGATGTAACATTCGAGATTTTTGACCGTTCAAATCGACACTGATCGTCAATGTCGACTTAAACAAATAAAAAATACGGATAGTTATTGGGATTAAAATAAGAAAAAGAAGAAAGAAGAAAAACAATCACAGAATCTCACAACGGAATGACAAAATATAATAAATAAATAAATAAATAACAACTATCAGAGTTAACTATCATAAACATACCAATATTTGCAGCGGAATAAATAGTAATAAATACATCTGTTGAGCTCCATCTTCATCTCCATAATGGTATCTTCAATAACTGAAAAATTCAGGCTGACCCGAGCATAAATGAAAAGACAAAAACACTTGGATCAGAACTAAAATATTCCGATGTCAGTTAAATCGATTTCATATGATAATATGAGTGCAATAACTTAAGAGATGTTATAGGAAATTCCACCTCTTAAGGATTTGTCAAACTAGATACTATATAATATAATACGCTATTATAATAGTGTCTATGGTTAAATATAAAATACTAAACTAGTGTAAGCGGGATTACCATTATTACCCTTACACCGTTTATACCGTTGTCGTACAGTTTGCATACAACACACCAGTACGTCGACGGATAGGGATGCGCCGTGATACGACAACGTTAAATCAAAATCGTAGGGGGATCGATCAGGATAATATGACAAGGCACACGAGGAATGCCCAGAGTATGAATATACTAGTTGCACGCCCGAACTGATGGTAACACATAGCTGCGACTACCGCCCACCTCAGACAACACTCCCAAATCACAGATGCGCATCAAATCAATCAAACCGAGGGACTATAGTAATAAAGGAAGAAGTGTTGCTGACGGAGGTAGCTAACCCCACTTGATCAGGGTATAACCCTTTTTTAGTCATTTTAATTATGACCCGAAGGTCAAGGATATCCAACATCGTTCTCTCTCTTTAAATCCAATAATCGCCTTCGAATCAACCTACTTCATTCTGAAACTCCACCTCGTACACAATTGTTAAAGTGGTTTTCGGTACTGGTAAAGGGTATGACGATATCCGATCCCGGTCTCTTTAACAACTAATCATTTACATTTTTCACACCAGTCGGTTCTTTTACATTTCAAAGGGGTTCGTACATTACATCAAAATCAGATTTTCTTAAAATCGTTTCAATAGTCAAAATAGAATATTTCACAATAAAATCTCCATTTAAAACCAAACTTAAATCTTGATACAATACCAACTTTTAAAATAATTTGAATATCAAAATAGTTAATATACATATATATACATTTAAATAGTTTAGATATATAATTGAAATAGTTTGAAAATAAATAAATTGTATTTAAAATAGAATATCAGATTTAGTAAAATTTATAGGTAAAATATTAAAATAGTTTATGAAATAAATACTTAAATATTAAAATAGTTGATTTAAAATAAATAATAAAATAAAATAGTTATAAGGTAAATAGTTGATAAAGGAAATTATTATTATAAAAATAAAATAGTATATAAAATGGTTTAAAAATACTATAGTTGGAACTAGAATCATATCTTCAAAATTCAACCAAACAAGAAATCATATTTCAGTTTCAAATCAATCGACTAAATTTTGATATCTTAAATCAAAAAGATTTGACTTTCCATTTATATTTCAATTCAATTCAACAGTTCGATTTCAAACAATTCGATTTAATAGTTCGATTTAATAATTAAATTTCAAATTCTCACTTTGAACTATTCATTTATAAAAATCTCGAATAAATCAGGTTAAGTTAAAGTAATATCAAATATGGATAAATAATTTATTTTTTGATAAATTTAATTCATATTCAATTCCGTTTAACTTCAGTTATCCACATTTACGAATTCTATTAAAATTGAAAATTTTAATTACAAAGCTCAAAGTCCAAATTTAAAGAAAATCGATTAATAGTGTCATTTATTTCTTTAAAATAATATTCCAAAATTCAAGATTAAAACAATTTTTATTTAACCAAACGGTGTTCATATATAATTTTCTATCATATGGCCAAGTAATACTTAAAATTTAATTCTAGTATTTTTTTTGGCAAAGCCGACCAGTTTTTAAATGATCCGTAACACTTTTTATTATAACAAATAATAAAGTACAATAGGGTACAGGTGACTGTTGTTAGCAGTCAGCTAATAACAGTTTTCAGATGGTCCGTCCATCACATGGTTCTAGCTCACGCAGGAGAAGAAAAACATATGCTCAAGGCATAACGTACATAGAAAAATACATAGATGCTTCATTTTAAATGCATTACATGCTAGATGCATGTCAAAAAAAAAATAGCTTCTTTCTGAAATTACCCATTGTCAAAGACTGCATTCTGCATGGCTCGCATCATGCTCCTAGTAACTGGAGACTTCGCAGTTTTGCGCAAAGATGATGAGGTAGATGTCGCCGCCGCTGCGTCATCTCCAACATCAGGAGGAGCAGCCTTGAAACCTGGCGGTGGTGGGATATTTGCATAAGGTCCGCTCGACTTACTTGGATCGTCTTTGTAGTTTCTCATGTAGCTTGCTATTACCTGTCTCTTGCCCTCACATACATCTTCACTGTGCTCACCTCTTTCCATTTCAGCTCTCATACAATCAAAAGTTTCTAACACAGATTTTTCCTTGAGAACCTTTTTTTTTTCACCCTACAAGGTGGAGAATTACTTTTAAGCTCATCAGGTCTGTTAGAATGGTTGACAGTTAGACAACCATCAAGATTTTGTTCTATTTGCTGAGCAACAGGAGACCGTTCACTGATGCTATCAGTGCCACCGCTTTGCATATCACTTCATTCATTAGCCTTCTTCCACTTGTTATTGATTTTCAGAAAACCATCCAAGCGTTCAACAATATGCCGCGTGTCAACAGATAGCTTCATCGCATTATTACACTGCGTATTGTCGTTCTCATTTTCCTGTCCGCTCACCAAAACAGTGCTCCCTCCACATTCCATCTGCTCACTAACATCACTAACATCAGCAACAACTAACAGAGTAGCTGCAGATAATGATTCCGCACTTCCATCAACTCTTTCCATAGACATGGACATAGCAGTTCCATCAGCACACTTGTCAAAGTTTGAAACTTCATCAATGAGTCCCTATAGTGGATTCTGAGCAACACTTGCTCTTTGCGCCTTGTTCGAAGGGCTCACATGGTTTAGAAATCCAGGTTTGAATCTGAATTCAGTATTAGTTTGCACTGGTGGAGCGGTTATAGGGAAGTCAACATCATACCCTCCTCATTAATTTCGTTAATGAAGTCGATTTCTTCAGAACTAAGCTAATGAGTCGTATCAATGAAGCTACCCTCAACAGCCTTACCTGCCATTTTCGTGACAGCAGCTAACTTGCCCCCATGAAGCTCATCTTCAATTATCTCGCCTTCCTCAACTGATAGTATCTGCAAGTTCTACATTGTATTCATTAGTATTCCTCAACAGATAGAACTAAGCTCATAATTCTAGTATTTTGGGAAAGGATATATATCATTTCAATCCAAATCAGTGTCATAGGTATTTATCATTTCAACCTATGTTCTTAATTCATTTTAATGATTAATCCCGGGTTTATTTGATGCCCGTAACATCGAGAGTAATGGTTGGGATTAATCAACAAAAATCAATAACATATATAAATAATGTCGATAACAAGATGGATTACATATTAACACATTAAATATATAAATTCAAGGTGTACATCAAAATCAACACTTCTAAACAGTTCAACAATATCAGTTACTAGTCATCAGGTATGAGTTATTTTATTTTATTTATTAAACTAGAAATTAATCTATAACAGTACAATATGTATAACAGTTAAATTAAATTATACAGTCTATACATATTTAACATAAATATGCAATTTAAACAATCAAACAACAAGCAATACAATCATATCATGACATGAATTTAATTTAACCAACAATCAAATATTTTGTTAGATGTGAGTCTGTTTAATCACTCACCTTTGGTTCTGAACGAGACTGAAATTCAAATCTTAGCCCAAAAATCAACGATCCCGGAATTAGTTCAAATCAGCGACATCACGAAAAGATCGTCGATACGATCCCAACGCAATTTATTTCGTCTAAAACCGACCTCGTAGCAGAAAGTTATGAATGTTTAAACATTGGATAAATTATATAAAATAAAATAAACAAACCATCCACTCACACCACACTACGTCAGCAGCTCAAAGCTCCTTCTCCATCGTGATATGATTGTAGAAAAAGCAACGAACCATCTCACGTTGAAAATCGTAGATCCTCGTGCCTCTGATTGATCACCGTTCCCCACCAGAATTTCACCGCAGATGCGACTCCCTCTGCCCAACATCCTGGCCTCGACATCGCTGTCAATGACCTCGCCATCGTTGAGATCCGGTTCAAAACTGTCAAAACCATATCAGCCCCAAACGTGGCTTGTTGCACCACCAACATAGCTAGATATCCGATCACATCCGCTATATTCGAAGAGGATGAGATGCTCTACAATTCCCGCTTTGGATGATCTTAGTTTCGTTGATCAGATTTCAAGAAATAGTGGAAGAAAGTAAATTGAATTCCTGGCCATTGAAATGAGAAAGATGCGGCGGCCATACACAGAAATTAGGGTTTCAGATTATTATTTAATAATATTTTTATCATTACACGTGTTATAAAGCCAAAAAAATGGACTGAGTCCAAATCAGGTCCGCTTACTGTCTAACAATATGTTTTGACGCCTTCTGAACGAAATGGAATAGGTTTCAAGGCCCAATTCCAAAGTCTATAGCAGTATTCTTTTAAAACTTGATTATTTAACTGAATTGTACATGTAAATTTATACGCGTTTTAATTTCTTACGATCAAACTAAAATTCTGATGGCTACAAAATTTTCGATCATAAAATAATTTACCATTTCTGATTCAATAAACTTAATTTCGCCGAATTCTAAAATTGTATGCAAAATGTAAAATTTCACATATTTATAAATAAAATATTCAAATTTAAATTTAAAATTGAGTTCAACAGTTTAAAATCTCTAATCAAATCAAAAATAGAATTCAAATAAATTTCATGAATAAAATTTCTTTTTATATGAATTCCATATTGATTATCAAAATACTTCAATTTTTGTATTTCAATTATAAATTACATAAATCAAAATATTTCAATATATAAGCTTCAAATAGCATTAATAATCAACATATCAAAATAATTTTTTTATATTTAAACCAACATTTTCCAAAATCACATTAAATTTAATAATATAAATTATCGCAAAAACTTGGGATGTTACAGGAGAATAGGGCTGGTTAGGGACGACCATCTATAATTTCATATTAGACAAATATTGAATATGTCGATTGAGTATCTAAAATTTTCATTTCTTATTTTATGTGGAATGACATACTCAACACTTCAAATATAAAATTATGTTGGTTAAGGATTGTATTTAGAACAAATTACTATACAACATAAATAATAGATCATAGAGCATAATACAAATAATACAACTGCAGAGTTCGACGGATACATGTACTATAGACTTGAATGGTTTCAAATTACCATACATACACTACCACAAATTGACCATATTACAACGGTGGAAAAAAGTTGTAAAAGACTTTTTACAACGGTGGAGCCACCGTCGTCTATTAAGAAGTTGTAATAGACTAAAATATTTTACAACATTTTTGCACTGTTGCGACACCGTTGTAAACTGTATATTTTACAACTTTTTTGCACCGTTGTAAACTGTATATTTTACAACTGTTTTCCACCGTTGTAATACACTTTATTACAAATATAATTAAATACATTTTGCAACTGCAATAAGAGCTGGATAAACAAAAATAAATTGATATAAATTCAAAGCATTGGATCCATTCATACAAAAAATGTTACAACTTTAAAGCCAAAATACAAAATTAATGAATCATACAACATTGCAATGATACATACCAATTCTCTTCATTACAAATAATGATTACAAAAACTAACATCCACTTACATTCCCCGCATGAACCACCTACAAAATCTTCTCTATCCCCCACTAACACTACTCAAACTCACCCATCACTAACTCCATAACAATAACACTATCTCACAACTATATAGCACCTCAGCCAATCAAACAGTCTGCAACAACGGAAGTAATGAACAAGTCCACAGTCCATGATAACTCCTTAAGTTCAACCTGCCATCACCGAATAGTACTGCCAAACAACAGAACCTCCTTTATTTTAATGGAAGAATGATATAAATAATCTAAAAAAACATTTTAGATAGCTTACTTTATGTCACTAGCTATTGTAATTACTGTGCTAATGTTTTAAAAGCAAGCACTTCAAAAGATAAATTACCTCCAAGATGTTTTTTCCAGACTCCACATTTTGTCTCTCCTTGCTGAAAATATCACTCCAAAATTTGTCTCTCCTTGCTGAAAATATCAAACTGAACATTGTTGAATAAAGTAAAATTTTGTTTATACACCAAATTAGATCGGTTTACTAACCAAGCATACCACCTTAGTTTTTGAATCCATCTACAGTTGAGTTTTCTAACCAAGTTGCTCATTTCTAACCGAGTTATAGCTTCTAATTAAGCAACGAAAATACTACTGCAACCAAAAAATATCTGTATCATAATATTGTTGCAACCAAAATACAAATATTTGGAACCCAAGTCAACTCAAACGGATCCACAAATTCTGGAAATGTATGCAAAATAAATCACCTGAAAAATATCAGCGAAGCTCCTTTCCCTACCAATAGAAAAACCAATCAAGCCATCTCTCAAATAGATCGACGGCCTGACCCTCAGATGAGCGAGACACGTCAGATCGATGACCAGACCATAGCGCAACTCGCGCAAGGACTCTGGATCAAGTCATGAACGCTCCAGGAAGTGCGATTATTTTGACAATGACAATTGGTTTTTTTTATTTTGAATTGCGAGCTTGGACGATCGGATTGAAGGAAAAATTTATTTTGATTGTGAAAAGCGTAGGGGGATATTTCGGTTTTCGATCTAGACTTAATAAAGACCGGAAGAATATAATAATATTTTATTTGTATTGGTGACCTGGGGAAGTGGAAAGAGCGGATGAATGAAGGTAAAGTAGGTCCAGTTGGAGCCAAATGTATAGGTAGGAGGCGGCAAAATTTTCAGATTGAAGGGAAATTTTGAATTGGAGCCAATTTTTCAATTTGGGGGGAAACATTGGGCTAGAGTCTAAATTCTTCTTTTTAAATGAAGAGAATACTAGTATATACAGAATAAAAAATATTAGTAACGAAAACCTTGAAATGAATATACAAGTAACAATTTGCAACATAATTTTTATAATAAATATTTATTACAACCTAAAAAATAAAAAAGTTGTAGAAAACTAATCTATTACAAGTTATAATCAAGTAATAATTATCAAAAGCATTATCTATTAAAAATAAATTATTACTTATTAAATATAAATTATTTAATAATAATTAATAAATATTATTGATTCCTAAGTTTATTATTAATTATATAATTAGTTATTAAATATTAATATAATTAGTTATTAAATATAGATAATATAAATATGAAGTTTGTAATAGGCATCTATTACAACTAACAAAATGAATAGTTGTAAAAATATGTTTATTACAACTTTAGGGAATTGACTGTTGTAAAAAATCATTTATTACAATAGTGCTTTTCCCACAATTGTAAAAAAAAAACATTTATTACAACAGTGTTTTTCCCACAGTTGTAAAAAACCATTTATTACAACGGTGCTTTTCCCACAGTTGTAAAACTAAAGTTGTAATATGGTGTTTTTGTTGTAGTGATAAATACAACATCTTTAGGTAACAAGCTTATAATGACTCAATTACATGAATTCACAACAAGGATTAGAGATCCAAAAGATACAGTCCAAGAAGAGTCCGCCAACCACAAGTAAATCACATGCTGAAACAAGAAACACCTCGGTATGACCCAAGCATTAACACACAAAAGTCAATCTAGTTAACAGTGAGTATATATATTTAATGCTATCATAAGAACTGAAAGGTAGCTCTCCATCTAGAAGATTTAGTTAGGTAACTCCAAGGGTGTAGTATAGACATAGTTTTAATATAACAACAATGAGAAAATTCCATCCAGGTTATTTACTAAGCTATAAGCTAGTACGAGCATCAAACACCAAATAACGTCAAAGCTGAAAACACCAAATTCATCAAAGATGACATATATAAACTCAAATGAGCTTAAATAGTTCAAATCAGATCATCAACAATAAACTTCGAAAATCATCAAAATGCATAGATATAAAATCCAATATTGACAAATCACCAATGTATGACCATAAGATAAAATTAATCAAAGCATCTATATATGGGTCCAAAACAACAAAGTTAAATGTGCTCGTAAGATCTAAGTTATCAAAGCACCAATATTGGACCCAAAACAACAAAGTTCAACAAAGCAACAAATTTAGATCTGAAACAGCATAATATTGCATGTGCAAATAGCTCCGCCCCAAGCTTTACCAAGTACCATATATTGAGAGACTCATCAACCTCCTGTCGTGACCCACCAGCCCAACCACACTGAAAATTGAGAGATTTAATTTCTCTCTATCGAAGCCCACCAACTCGACAATTTGGATAATTACCCAACAACCCTTATTCTGGCCCACCAGCCTTTTCCAAACAACAAACGCCGAACAACTTTGTATGTATATATACATACGTACGGGACCCAACATCCCTACTATAACAACCCGAAATTTTGACAATAGGAATTAATTATTAGAATTACAAAATAAGAATTTCTGCATATGATGGAATTTGACCACAAAACTTTAACCGATGCGTCCGTCTCGGAAATATGTTCAACGTTCATGTTTGGAGTTTCTCGAACGAAGTCCGTATTAAAAAGTTACGGACGAAATACGATAACGGATGGAAAATAAATAAATCAGAATAATTATATATATTATACCATATTTAACCACCCTCACTGGGCGGTTGGCGACCCAAGCGATCGACCTACTGGGCGCCAGAACGCCCAGTGACGACTAGGGTTAAAAGGTTAATTTTATATTATATTATCAAATGAATGGACGGATATAAATTAGAATAAATATAATGGTTCATGGCCAATTCCACTTCTATAAATAAAGGGGTAAGGCCTCACTCTTTTCCACACAAATCTGCAGGCAACAACGAAGCTCTGCCATTTCCCTTTCTCTTCCAATCAAATTTCTTAATTTAAATTATATTCATATACAGTCAATCAAATATAAATCACAAAGATTTGAAAGGCATTATCAAATTCAATTTGAAAAGTGTATGAATTGACGGCTAAGCTATTCTACATCATATTCTCCCCCCTTTTCCTATTTTCTTGCATATCTACAGATCTAAAAGTATTCCTTTTTCAGATTAATTGTAAATTTATAAGAATTTGGGAATTGTAGGCCTAAAATATTATTTAGATTTAAGATTTGGATGTTTTCAAGTGAGTGGGAAATTTACATACAAAGTTATACTAGCCTATTTATCTTATTTGTACTAGATCTTAAAATATATGTCGATTATCATCAGATATGTCCATAATATTATGGAATTTGAATTAGCATCTATCAGATGTGCTAATAAATATTGTCAGGATTTGGAAATTATGAATTATGGTTAGGAATAGTAGTAATTGTAGGTTCACTTAAATTGTTTATACATATTGCCTATAATTATGTTCGATAATATATTATAGTTGTTGTAAAACACTAATGATTCGGAAATCAGTCCCAATAACCCTGTTTAGATATAATTTCATTCCAAATCTCTAGTTCCAGTGCGAATTGATGATTTTTGTGGTTTTAATTTTAAAAGACATGCCTATTATGTTCAATGTTGTTGGGTTATTGGTTCAATTGTTGTAAATATGCCGTTTTCCTCTTTTTGAACAAAAAGACATTATTTTGAACTTACAAGGAATATGACAAAAAGATCGAAAAAGGGAAAAGTTGTGCAAATGTACGATAAATATAAATGTACATATTTGTGCGTAGTTTGCATCAACTATTCCAATATATATATATACATATATATATATATATATATATATATTTGTTGTGGTTTTAGAATATGTCTATTCCGTTTATTAAGCATAATTTACAATAATGATAACTAACAGACTTTTCGTAAGATTTGGAATCTTTTGGCAAGATTGAATGAAAAAAGGAATGTTTAGTCATTAATTAAACCAAATTACTAAACTTGAAAATAAAATAATAATATAGGAAGATAACCACGTCGACCGCGCAAAAATATAAATATAAATATATATATATATAATATCCATCTGAATCTACGTAAAATGATAAAATATACATTATATTGAATGTTTGAACGGTATTCAATTATGGAAGTATACATCTAAATGTAATCCATATTAAATTAATATATTCGTGTTGACCATTGTAGCAATTCATGCGATTAGTTGCTATAAATAAGGCCACAAACAAACAAATAACCTTTGTAAGCAATGTTGATTTGGGGAAAGTAAACTTAATAGGAAAAATAAGTAAAATGGTTATAATTCCTAAGATTTATTAGGATTAATGTTGTAAACCCCAGTTAGGAAATTTAATTTAAATTCGCATCTAGATATGAGGTTAGGCTCATCTTGTGGTAGAAGTCTGCTCGGAACCAACCAGAAAATCCGGCATCAACAAGTGGTTAGCTTAATGTGAGGGGACTAGTATGTAAATATAATTGTACTAATACACGAGGTTAAGTTCAACTTATGGTAGAAGCCTGCCCGGACCGACCGACAAATCCAGCATTCACGTGGTCAACTTAATGTGAGAGGTCTAGTGCACAAATGTATGTATATATATAACATGCAATAAATAAATAAGAATAGCAATGTCTGTTGGGGTACACCAAATAGATACTTTGGGACTGATAAGATATGGATATCCATTGTTAATTAATGTCTTAGGAAAATTATGGTTGTTAGGCTCATAAATGACGTTAATTGTAATCAATGGAAATAAAAGGAAATTAAAGATTAAATTCTACTTTAGGAAAATATGACCGTTATGGTTATAAAGGGCAATAAACATATGAAAAGAGGATGAAATAAAAAAGGGATAAATGGGTATTGGTTGTTGTATAAGTACTAAGTCCAACTAGGGAAATAATCAAATAAATATCCTAGGTAAGGAGGATATAACTTGCCTTATTTATACTAGTTAATATAGAACTTATAATTAAAAGTTAGAATTGGACTTAGTAGATTAATAATGTGAACATTATTAACCGTAAGAACCCATGATGATAATTAATCGTATGCGTATAATATTTCAGTGAACATAAACTAAATGGGAATGACTTAACAACGTAGCCCTCTTTATCCCAATAGGGAAAGGTATTAAAGGCTAATGGGGTATGAACATAATAATCTTCGCATATAGTCCGCTTCCTTAGGTCTTAAGTGGCTTGGGTCGAGGATTCCACCTGGGAGTAGGTCTTTCGATTTAGGGGTCTTATATGGCGTGTGTGTGGGGGGCGTACACAAACCTGGAAATTTAAAAATGTCAGATATGGCTGCATATCCTATGGGAAGTAGTGAGTGACTAAGGAGATTATCCAATAAGGTCAGCTATATGGTATAGTGAGCGATAAGGTACCATCTCCCACCTTACGTGGGGCAAGGGTATATGTTTGAATGACGGAAGCCTTAACTAGTAGGGCATGTAGCTAATGCCCTCTAGTTTATGTTGAATAAATTGTCGAGGAATATTAAGTAACCAATAGGTCTGCCTTGGGTCTTAAGTGATCAAGGAGAATCCGCCCTATCTCGGTATCATATTCTACCTTGGGAAGGGTAGTTAGAGTCGTGGGTAAATATTTACAAGGTTAAGATAGAATCACTAACCTTGGTATGCTTACATCTTGGGTTGAACCAATTGGGATACGTCTGTATATTATAATTTATGTTGTGTATTTCCTGTTCACCAGAATCTTGTTGTTCTGACCCCCCTCCTCGTTACAACCACCCAGGTTTTCTAGAGAAGGTCGGGTTCTCACAGGTGTTTAAGTTTGGCTTTCGGTTCTCGTTCTCTCTCATGCTCGGTTTTGGCAAAGTGACTTACTTTAAAAAGTAGGTACTTGAGTTAATACTAGTCTATCCTATTTTTTTTCCGCTATGAGTTATCTTATTGTACTCTAATTATGCTCATGCCCATTTATTTGCAGCTACCAGATTTACGCGCTTCATGCTGGAAGTGTTCGAGTTTTGATTTTTGTCGAAATTTGGGCACAGAAAGGTGTTGGGTGTTACACCTATGTACTATTACAACAAAAAACAACAATAAATGTTACATACTCACAATCAGTAACCTATGTGGTATAACTGTGTGTCCTACACCACGTTTTCTCACTACCAGTTTACTACCGCCAATCAACTCCATAATGGAAATCATCAGAAATAACCGAACCAACAAAAACATCAAATCATGACCTTCAACTAGTCTAGGATGGTATTAAACGATTTTGTATACCATCGTGTCCCATACCACGAGGCATCGTTTTGGTTCTCACACCAGTCAACTGGAAATATATAGATATCCCACTTTCAAAACTCGAATATAAACACTGATGATGGCGCACCATCATTAGAATCATTCCCGGGCGATAAGAGTGACACTCTATATCTACCCAGTATATTTGAGACTTCGTATACACGTGGACCAGACGTATATGCAAAATCTCCTTATACCTGATAGTCCAAAATCTATTTAAAATAAAATAATCAAATACGTATAATAAGATATAATTTCAAAACCAAATTCATTTTTAATAAATAATAATTTTCATACTTATTCTAAGGTATTACTAACCCTATCTCTAACGAATCATTCTTATAGGATATTACTAATCTTATCTCTGATGAATTCTTCCGTTTGGTCCTAATGTGCCTTATTCTCGAGCTCTGTAAACCAAAGCTCTGATACCACCTTTAACGATCCGAAATCCCCTAGTCTCCGAGGAGACGGGAAACACCGGATTGCTTTGAGAGCACGACGCATCATAACACAAATAGTAGAACATTTCATTGCTATTACAACAATTTACATCAGAGTACAAGAATATCAAAGTATGAATAAATATTACACAGCGGAAAAATAATATCATTATCGGAGATTAAAATACACAGCAGCGGAAATTTAAAATGTATAAATACAATGCGTAAAGGAAATACATCACTAGCACAACTGAAAGAAATACAAGAATACAAAGCTTTCCAAATATAGCTCCAGTTGTAAACAAGGATCCTGTTTAATAGAAATCTGCAAAACCAAAACTACTAACTGCCCGTGTGGAAAATATGGGCACGCAGAGTTTATGTAGAAACAATAAACTCCAGGTCAGCCATGGGACGGGTGTGAGAACTAGAATAGTTATTAACTTGATTTTTATAGTTAGGTAAATCATGGGACCATGCCGTATAACACGGAACGGGTTTATCTTCCATGAATACCAACGCATAAAACAAACAGTGCAATGATAAACAGAAAAATGAAGCTATTATAAGACTCGGGTCCCATCACACAATGAACGTAGTCGAGGATAGAGTTTTACCTTATAATATCCAAACATGCTTGATACGTGAAATTTCATCCTTTATTATTACTATAAGTGAAGAAATCAACTTCAAATATAAATGTATCAATCATAAGTTGCGTAGATACCATTATATTACGTCTCCATATAGGTTTACAACTAAAACCGTAAAATCGCGTATTGGAAATTGGGTCTCCATCTATGAACCGAGGCAAGGGATCGTCCTCACCGATTTCAAGACACTTTAGCAAATGCCTTAGGATCCCCCATAGTGAACCCTTGGATCTTCATGGCCGATCATCCGTCGATGATTAATTATACCATAAACTATATGTTAGCCGGTTCTATCGAACATCCAAAATGGTCAGTCACGTCGACCAAAGAGCCACTGGGGACTCAAATCATATTTGAGGTACCTCGCTTTCCATCAATAAAGTTTTTCCAACATCCACATAAGTAAACAGTCTAGGCTCCATACCATGACGTTACTTGTAGCTAGAAGTAACATATGTCCTTTTCCATGTAGTCACTATTCCGTTTTTGGTTCATACCGAGGAGTAAAGCTCGCGAATTAATGCTACACAAAGCTATGCTATTTAAAGTCGTGTTTTGATCATCAACTACAAGACTCTGCTGTTCAACAAAAGCCTTGATCATTTTCATCTCAGCATGCCACACTGTCAATCCATACTGTACCACTGGTTTCCACCAATATATAACCTCTAAGCTCATACGTCTCAGAGAAGCGTGTTAAGCAAGAGAATAAATTCTCCGTCACCAAATAGATATATATATAGCAGAGATCAATGAATACAGTATAAACGAATACAATGTCAGACATACCATCCATTTGCAAGTCCGTTTTGGGTCTGAACGAAACTGGATGCACCATATTCCTCGTCCCATATGTCCAATATAGGAGAGAGGCCCTCACATATCCGGTCTATCTCCAAGTACGTCTAGACGATCACCACTTATAAACTTATCTTTGGTGTACATCCCAATCAAGACATTAGTAAATATCCAAATGGTGTGAAGATCTCCGGTCTTCAACCACCGGCTTCATCATCGACTTTTAATCGTCATATCAATTTTTCAGAATGGGTTAAACCCGGTCTTTCCGAATAACTAGTGTATTTTATAATCAAGTGCTATAAAACACATCATACGCCTCATTCTAATTCTGAATATTCTTTTATTCAAATATTCACATCTTTAGGGACAGCAGGCTAACATGCTAGCCAGATTGACTTTGTCCTAACTAGAAGAGACAGTAAACGAGATTGTGTTGATTGCAAGGTCATACCTGGAGAATGAGTCGTCTTACAACACTAGCTCTTGGTATGCATGTTTCGTCTTCGGGTGGTGAAGGATAAGAGATTAAAGATTAGCAAGACGAAATGGTGGAAACTCAAAGGAGATGCTTCACGAGTGTTTAAAGATAGAGTGATGGGAGAAGGGGCTTGGAATGTAGAAGGAGAAGCAAATGTCATGTGGAATGCGATGGCAACTTGCATTCGGAGAGTCGCTACTGAGGTATTTGGGATAACAAGAGGAAGCAAGCGAGAACCCAAGGATTCCTGGTGGTGAAATGACGAGGTGCAAAATCCTATCAAAGAGAAGAAGGAATGCTACAAATGCATTTACCATCATAGAAGCGAAGAGAACATGCACAGGTACAAAGTGGCAAAGAAGACTACAAAGAGAGCAGTGAGTGAAGCAAGGGGACGAGCGTACAAAGATTTGTATCAAAGGCTAAGTACAAAGGAGAGTGAAAGACGTTAACATAATAGCTAGGCTACACGAGAGGAGGATAAGGGACTTGAATCAGGTTAAGTGCATTAAGGACGAGAATGATAGACTTTTGGTGAAGGATGATGAGATAAAGAATAAGTGGAGAGGAAACTTTGATAAGCTTTTCAACGAAGAAAGTCATAGCTCTTCGATCGAGTTGGAAGACTTTGCCAACAGCACCAATAGACATTTTGTGCGGAGATTTCAAGAAGCTGAGGTAAAGGGGGCATTGATACAGATGAAATCAGGCAAGTCGGTAGGGCCTAATGACATTCCTATTGAGGTGTGGAGATGCTTTGGAGATTCAGGGATAACATGGCTAACTAAGTTGTTTAATAATATTTTCAAACCAAACAAAATGCCAGATGACTGGAGGAGAAGCATTTTAGTTCCGATCTTCAAAATAAAGTAGATATTCAAAGTTGCATTAACTATAGAAGAATTAAGCTTATGAGTCATACAATAAAGCTTTGGGAGAGAGTTTGTGAGCAACGTTCAATGTCTCTAGGAATCAATTTGGTTTTATGCCAGGAAGGTCAACCACTGAGGCGATTTTCTAGGTTAGGCAACTTATGGAGAGATATAGGGAGCAGAAGAAAGATATCCATATGGTTTTTATTGACTTGGAGAAAGCTTATGACAGAGTGCCGAGGAAGGTTATGTGGTGGACGCTAGAAAGGAAGAGGGTTCCATCAAAGTATATTACCCTTATCAAGGATATGTAGAGGGGGTTGTCACTAGTGTCAGGGCATGCGATGGTGAGACCAGAGACTTTCCACTTCAAGGTTCGGTTTTGAGCCCCTATATTTTTGCATTAGTGATGGATGAAATCACAAAAGATATACAAAGGGAGATTCCTTGGTGTATTCTCTTTGCCGATGATGTTGTGCTGATTGATGAAAGTAGAATATGGGTTAATCGACAACTGGAGTTGTGGAGGGAGACCTTGGAATCAAAGGGTTTTAGGCTTAGCAGAACTAAAACAGAGTATTTGAAGTGTCAGTTCAGATGACGGAGAGGTCACCCTGGCCAATAGAGTAGTACCCAAGAAGGAATCGTTTCGATACTTAGTATCTATGTTGAAGTTTGATGGGGAAATTGATAAGGATGTTAGTTTTAGAATTCAAGCAGGATGGGTGAAATGGCGTCTAGCATCTGGCATTCTCTGTGATAGGAAGATTCCTCAGAAGCTTAAAGGAAAGTTATATAGGACAGCAATCAGGCCTGCAATGTTATATGGTGCAGAATGTTGGCCTACTAAGAGGCAACACGTCCAGAAGATAAGTGTGGTAGAGATGCGGATGCTGCGCTGGAGCTGTGGGCATACCAAATGAGATCGGATTAGAAATGAGGATATTCGGGAAAAACTTGGAGTTGCACCTATTGAAGAGAAGTTAGTCTAACACCGCTTGAGATGGTTTGGACATATCCAACGTAGACCATACGATGCACCTGTGCGCGTTGGAATCATAGGCCATGCCGAAGGCCCAAAGAGAGGTAAAGGTCGACCTAAAATGACATGGGAGGAGATAATAAAGAGAGAAATAAGTAATTAGAGTTTATCTGAAGAGGTGGTAGTGGATAGGAGTGCATGGAAGTTGGTAATCCATGTACCAGAACCTTAGGTTTAAAAAAAAAAGCTTTATTGAACCTTTTTCCTTTTTTTATTACTATTTTAGACTTTATTTCACTTTTACTGAACCTTTTTACTTTATTATTATTTAAAAAAACCTTTTTCAGATGACTTTTTATTTGTTTGGTTATTTTAAACCCTTATTATATATGTATTATTACCATTATTATTTATTTTAATTTTGGGTTCCATATCTAGCCAACCCCAACTTTTTTGGGATACATGGCTTTGTTATTATTGTTGTTGTATTCACATCTTTAGGGAAAGGTTCCCATTAATTTTATCAAAGATAAATTCTTTTAAATTTATTCTTTAATCTTCCATTGGATATCAATTTTAAAAGATTTTATCAACTAGTCGGGATTAGTGAACCTTACCGAAGTAACCGTTTATTTTATTAACCCAATCTCAACCTATTCATCCCATGGAGAAAAACTGGTAGTACTCTATATCTAACACCCACTGTGTTATCGATAAAATTAATTACCATTTCTCATTCAAATCTAATTAAAGATTTAACTGTCACCTTGAGTAAAACTGGTGGTACTCCATTCTCGATCACTTCTCAAATTTCGCAAATTTAATTACCACATTAACTTTTCAATCTAGCTAAAAATTAACTAAAACTATGCTTAGTTTTAATCTCCAAAAATCATTATTTAATGATTATTCAACATTAGGAAAACTAATCCTGTCTTTAACTGGGTTAAAGAACCAAAGTCATTTAAAACACAGTTCACGATAAACCCAAATCATTTTCCATTAACCATGGAATCTTCACGGAAAACAGATCAATATATATTCGATATAAATTTCCATATCAGACTAATAATATAAATGGAATAACGACAAAGCCTTTTAAATTTCGTATATAGTAACGGTCTTCCTTTATAGAAGCCCATCTCGATTATTACCAAATCGAATTCCATTCAATTCCAATTTAATATATTAAGTTGGAAAAATTTTCTTTGGAAAATTTCATTAATCTTATTTAAAGCATTATAAATTACAAATCACATCTTCACTGTTAATTGGGTTAAAGAACGAATGTTAATTAAGACACCATTCGCGATAAACCCAAAAATCCAATTTTAATTCAGTTCCAACTAAATATTGATTAATTGGTAAACTTCTATAAATCTTAATTAAAAGATTTATTCTTTTCTCATCGGGGTTTAAGAACAGTGTTAATAAAGACACCATTCATGACAAACCTGAAATCCAATTTGATATTAAATAGAAGGCTCTGAATAGAAATTATATCGACTTATATTCAATATCAAATTCTGAAACAAACGGGTATCTATTGGGAATAACGATATCTATATCTTCCAAATTCCTCAACAATATCCGTATAATCACGGAATCGAATATCGAAATATTCTGAAGATTATTTCCATTTAAATCCAATCCAATTTATTCATTGAAAAATTCTGGTTATTTTAAAACCCTTTTTCAAATTCAGTTTATTTATTTAAAAATCGTTTGGATTATTATTCAAGTTATTAACTAGTTCCTTTCGATAAACATATATTTTTATCTTTTCAAACTTGGAATTTTTCATCCGAAATCTTTCCAAATCATTTTTTATGATTTTACATAATTTTTCCATATTTTTAATAATTTCATTAAGGCCAACACAGTCGGTTTCCAATATTGGCCACCGAACTGCATTCATAGCGACCTTTTCTTAAATTGATTTTGACATATTTCCAAATCCAACTATTCAAATTTAAATTTCTTACATTCATCGGAAAGAACTTTTCGATACGAACCCAACGTTTCCGATTTTTGGAGAATCCGACGGTCGGATCTCCTGTCACATCAATTTGAAGTTAATGGTTGAAATTCGCGAACGGTCGCTGCGCAACGCGATCTATTCAAGCCATAAAATATATATAATATACATATCGTCGATTTCCTATTTAAAACGTATTTTATAAATCATTTATAGATTCATTTTAAAACTATTCCAACTTCCATTTTAAATTTAAATCAAAATTGAATATTCCATATCATTTATAATCTTAAAATGATAATATTTTCAAAATATCTGATTTTGAAATCCATTTCCCTTTCGTATCCATTTATAAAATGTATAAAATCGATATAAAATCTGATCGAGTTGAAATGGCGCAAATCTACCTAACTCGGCTTCATTCACTTTAACGTTTTAGTGTCCATCCAAAATCGGGCATCAAAGCCATATTTTTTATTATTCACTGAATAATACTTTAAAATATTCGTTATTTCTGAATCGGAATGTGACTCAATCAATTACCATGTAATTTCATTTATATGGATTTCATACATCACATGTATTCAACAATAATGATAAATAATCATTAAACATTCAAACATCATCCAGAGTGCATTCCATAACTGTATAAGCATTAAAATGAATAAATAACGCTAATCATAGTCTATCAACCAATCGATTGACATACAACTAAATATTGGGTTTGGTGTATGTCAAATATCGTCCCAATACCCGTGTGGGGTTTCAACAAACAAATACTGATTATTATTTGTGCAGTTAAGCGATGTGTAAAATTTATCGTCCCAATCAATATCAGTTAAATAGGTGTACATAAACAAGTTGTCCGACTTGTAAATGAATATTTATTTCAATTTCTTTTTATGAAAATTTTATATACCTTTTATATAAATAATTCATACATTTTAGTTTCAGAAAAATTCGGCATTATAACGGCGCGATATTAAAACCGAAATAATGTCTAGCATTATCCCTCTCCTGATACTAGCTCGCGCCATACACAACAATCAATCAATGACAGTCCCAATCAATTCATCCGACCATAATCCAAACAAACAATCAACCATGGTTTGCAAAAAGTAGTGATAGGAGCTACTAAGCCCCATTTACGACTTATGATATAATTACATAACAAAAATAGTTGAGTGAGAAAGAGTTCTCACCTTGGTTTCCACTCTGCCAGTTTTTATTTCTAAATTTCTATTCTTAAAACTAAATTAATCGACCATTTAATTTCGCTTTAAAATCCAACTTGCTCCATTTCCATTCTGGTCAGTTCCATGTTGTAGTGTTCGACCTCACGGTTCCAACGCAACTTGTTTTGTTCGATTCTGTGTTCGTAGGGACAGGTTATAGCATTTTATACACTAATGACATAAATTAAATAATTAATTATATAATTAAAACCTTAATTGCATCTTAATTAAACCCTCACCCCTCGTTCAATTTTTTGGCAACCAATTCAAACTCATTGTTCAAATGGAAACCCCGTCGCCACCGCTGCCAGAGGCCGCCGCCGCCACATCGAGGACCACCACACGAACCGCCACCTCGCCTCACCCCTGCGCCTACCACCACTATGAACTCGAAATGCTCTAAGCTCTCCAAAATCGGTGCGAACGGTGAATGTTTAGGCTTGAAATTTGAGCGATTAACACAAACAACAACAATCATACCCGTTGATTAGCTAGACCTTGATCTCCTCTTCTATTTTCGTTTATTTATCATAAGCTAATTTGTATTGATTTTGGAGTAATCAAGGATTAAAAGGGGGATGATTTCAGTTGTTCATTGGTTGATGGCGGCGCTGATACTCCTAGGTTTAGTGTTAGAAACAAAAGGGGTATTTATAGCCTTTTAAATATATATATTTTAATTTAATTATTTCTTAAACGTGAAATTCTCATCCGAACTCCAAATTAAACTCAACGACTGTCACCTCTAACCAAATACCCTCATTCCGGACATAATGGAATTTGTTTCGTAAGCCAATTCGACTGTTTCGATTAGTTTTCATCAAAATTAAAATATAAATCAAGATATATTGAATTTGAACATACATTTTAATTTACCAGGGCCACATACTGACTCCAAAAGTTGCAGAAAAATTATATCTAGCTATGTTTTGACGATACGGTCCTAACAAAACTAATTTCATCGAATTTGGAGGCTGTTTGCAAAATGGCCCTTTTCCAGTCGATTAAATTTACAATTAAAATTACAAAACACATTTATTTAAATTCACCGCGCTCACATATTAATTCTAAAAATTATGAAATTTGAAACCTAATAATAATTTGACATTCCGGATCCAACAAAAGTGGTTTCGTCGAAAACGGAGGTCGTTTGCAAATTGGCTATTTTTAAGGACTATATGTTATTTAAAATATATCATTTTAAATATTCAAAATCCATTAAAATTGCTAAAATAAAAGTTTTAAATTTGTTCAGAAATTCTGGGTTGTTACATCTTTTAACCCGCTAGTTATTTCCTCGGTCGAACATGTTCCTTGTTATTTCGAAGTAGTTACGGTTAGCACTGTATTCTATCTGTTTGTCTTACCCTATTGTGATGGGTTTTGGCTTGGTTGTCGAGGTTTCGGCACGTTGATATCTTTTTGTGCTTGCAGATCAGTTGCTGTAATGTTTATGTTTTTGCAGGGGTTTGTAAATCTCGATTGTTGGAGGGACTCTTGGGTTGTCTCTTCTCTGTCATTGTCAGTAGCTAGCTCGAGTCATTGCGAGACTGGTTCTATGTCGTACACGACTCTTGGTGCTTGGTTTGGTTTGGCAGATGGATGTAGATTTTGTCGGTTGTCTTTAGGGGAGGTGTTGATTTTGTTTCGACGATCTTCTCGTCGAAGTCTTATAGCATTTTCTATTGTGGAACACTATACGTACTACACCAGAGACTGCCGAACTAGGTCGCACCTCCCTACGGCTAATCGTTGGAGACCCATGGCCATCTCTTCTTTTCAGTGTTGTCTCTCTATCGATTTTCAGGCATCACCTCTTTTGCGGCACTGTCAATCTAATCACAGCTCATCATTGGTTATGTCAACACATGGATTGGAGTTATGTCCTAGGAGTGACTCTACATGTTTCACTAGTGTTTTTGTTTCTTTTTTCATGTTGTGTTTTTCCTTTCCCTCCCTTTTGTCGGTTCATCGTCTCCTAGCGCTTTCTCTCCTCCCCTTCTTAAAAAGAATGAGATAGCGATCATCAACGATCGCCTAACTCACCTTATTAAGAACTCTTATTCCTCTAGAGCTGGTTCTTCTTCTCTCTGTCTGTCTGCATGGGGGGTCTTTGGTCGTTCTCGAGACCCAAGTGGAGGCAGACGACCCTGCTTCTATTCTGCCTCGTTCCTTGCGTAGGAGATCGAGGAAGGTGTCTCGCACTCCCCGCTCCATTTACACACGCTCTATAGCAGTGTCCGAGAAGATCGTCAGGTCTGCTCAATTTACAATGTGTCTTGACTGATTATGTGGTTTTTCTTCTTTTTGGTCTTATGGGTCCTTTTTTGCTTTTGTCGACGATTTTGGATGGTGAATTTTTTGTTTTGGAAGGGTCTGGGCATCGGTAGTGAGGCTTCCTCATCAAGGATTAGGCGGATTGTTAAGAAGCACTCAGTTTGTACGATGGCGCTTCTGGAGCCTTTTGTAGATCTAGAGGTGCTCACCAATTTTGTCTTATCTCTCGGTTTCAGGGGAGCTCTAGCCAACGTATCCGATAATATATGGATTTTTTGTCCCACAACCATTGTTGTCCGCTCTATTTTTGATTCAGATCAGCTTTTGTCGGTGGCCTGTTCTCTCTTCTTCTTTTCTGTTCTTGGCGGTTTACATGAAATGCAATCGGATTAAGAGGCTGGTTCTACGGTCAAATATCATATCGTTTACGAATATGGGCTTCGTAGAATCAGTTATGGGGGCGACTTTAATGTCGTCGCCTACCAACTGAGAAGCGGGGTTGTTCCTCGATTAACTAGGCTGCAGTAGGGGATTTTAACTCGTTTATCGTCAGCTCTAGTCTTTTTTGAGGTCTCTTCTATCGGTTCGTCTTTTACTTGATGTAACAACCAAGAAGGGCCAAACCGTATCCTATGTCGTATGGGCAGAGTGTTTGTATCGGAAGGTAGGTTTAACCTTCCTTTCTCCTTCTCTATTTACCACCTCCACCAGATCTTCTTGGATCATGCTCTGATGAATCTTTGTTGTTCCCACTTTCCTCTTTCCGATCCCTCTTCCTTCCGGTTTCAGAGTATGTGGAGGTCCCACCACACTTTTCATAATATAGCGGAAGCCGCTTGGAACTCTCCCTCTTCCGGAGATCCTTCAGTTGTGTTTTCTTAAAAACTGAAATGGCTCAAATCTTGTCTTAAGGTTTGGAACGTGCAAATTTTCCAGAATATCTTTGACCGTGTTAGTGCGGATGAAGAATCTCTCGTTCTAGCAGAAGCTTCTTCCGATGAGATCCCTCTAATAAGGAGGCATGGGCGCTTGCCCGACTCACCTTCTCATCTAAACTCCGTGTTGAGAACGATTTCCTCCTCGTCCAAACTCCAAGTTCTTCCATTCTTCTATTCGTAAGAAGAATTACCTCTTGACGATTTAACATATCCTTCTCCCGGATGTTTCTCTGGCTTCCATTCATGTGGAAGTCAAATAGACCATCCTCTCTCACTTTCAGTCCTTCCTTGGTTCTCCCTCTGAGACCTTCTCTGATCCGTCTTTGTTGGCTTTCATCCGTAGGATTGTCCTTCTCGAGGAAAGCAGAGATCTTTCTATTCCTTCTACTCCTGAAGAAATCCAGGCTTGCGTTTTTGCACTAAGTAAGGACAGTGAGAGCGAGCCTGACGGTTTCAACTATGACCCGAAGGTTAAGGCTCTTGTTTTAGTCATTTCAACTCACATTGGCCTGGGCATGGCTCTTGCTTTAGTCATTTCAATTATGACCCCAATGTTAAGTCTATGCATCATCGTTCCCTTTCTTCAAGTCCAGTAATCGCTTCCAAATCAACCTACTTCATTCTGGAACTCCACCGTGTACACAGTTGTTAAAGTGGTCTTTGGTATTGGCAGAGAGTATAACAATATCCGACCCCGTTCTCTTTAACAACCAAACGTTTACATTTTTCACACCGGTCGATTCTTTTACATTTCAAAGAGGTTTATACTTCATATAAAAATATCATATTTTCTTAAAATCATTTCATTATTCAAGCTAGAATATTATTCATATTAAAATCTCCACTTAAAACCATACTTAAAATCTTGAAACTGTTCCAACTTTAAAATAATTTGAATATTAAAATAGATAAAAGATATTTTTAAAATAGTTTAGATATATAAGTGAAACAATTTGAAAATAAGTAATTTGTATTTAAAATAGAATTTTCAAATTTAGTGAAATCTATAGTTAAAATATTAAAATAGTTTATAAAATAAATAGTTAATTATTAAAGTGGTTTATTTAAAATAATTAATAAAAATAAAATATTTTTAAGGTAAATAGTTTATAAAGAAAAATAATTATTATTAGAGCGGTATAAATACTATAGTTGGAATTAGATTCACTTCTAAAAAAATTTAACAAACTGGAAATCGTATTCTAGTTTCAAATCAATTCGACTAAATTTCGATATCTCAGTTCAAAAGGGCTCAACTTCTCAACAGTTCGATTCAAACAATTCGATTTAACAATTCAATCCAAATATTTCAAATTTCAATTATAATTCTCACTTTGAATTATTTCAATTTATAAAACTCGATTTTACAATTTAAATATAACTTTAAATCAAGTTAATTTAAAGTAAATTTCAAAGATGGATAACGAATTCAATTTCGATAAATTCAGTTTATATTCAGTTCATTTTAACTTCAATTTACAACATCAATTTTTTTTACATTAGCCTTTATATTTCAAAATCCAACCTTCAATTTCAAAAGAAATCGATTTATAAAACAATGTCTATAATATTTCAAGAGTCATGGTTATAACAAGTTTTATTTAAGCGACCGATGTCCATATATAATTTTCTATCCTATGTCCAAGTAATACTTAAAATTTAATTTTAGTATTTTGGGAAAGGATATATATCATTTCAATCCAAACCAGGGTCATAGGTATTTATCATTTCAACCTACGTTCTTAATTTATTTCAAAGATTAATCCCGAGTTTATTTGATGCTCGTAACATCTAGGGTAATGGTTGGGATTAATCAAAACAACCGATGGTCATATAAAAATCAGGGTGAATAACATATAACTTTACACAAATAAACATCAATATATTAAACATATTAGGTCCAAGCCAATCATCACATCAATACATACGAACAGTTTAGTACCATAAAAATTTACTAGTTATCAAATGATGTGTTCTAAACTAGAAATAAAATGTCGAATTTTAACATAACTATAAAATTTAAATTAATAGTCAAACTAAATTACACTATCAATGCTGGTTCACAGAAATATGCAATTTTAACTACCAAACAACAATCAAGACAATCATATCATAATTTTAATTTAACTAATTATCGTATACTTTAGTTAGGTATGAGTGGGTTTGAAACGACCCTCAGTCCGGCCCGGCCTAAACCGAACTAGAATGAAGATTGTTTTGAGAACAGAACACATCAGAACGCAAACAAGAGAACATTTTCATTGCTTATTCCAACAATTACATCAGAGTACAAGAATATGAGTACAAGAATAAATACTTTACAACTTGAAAATATAAAATCCGAGTTATTACATAATACATTGCAGCGGAAAGATAATAATACAAAATAATACAGCGGGAGACTAATATGCTCTGGACACAGCTTTAAGCTTCAACCCAGAATCCTGTTATAAATGAAAATCTGCAAAAACCAAAACTCCAACTGCCCGTGTGGAAAATAAGGGCACCCAGAGTTTAGGTTAAAACAATAAACTCCAGGTCAGTCATGGGACTGGTATGAGAACTCAAAACTAATTTAGCTAATAAGACAAATCCAAGGACCACGCCGCTAATGCGGAACGGGTTTTATTCCAATGGATTGTCGGTGCATAAATTAAAGTAAATCGTTAAACAACGCAATGATTTTTGGAAAAATGAAACCATTATAAGACCCAGGTCCCATCACACAATGCAACGCACACCAGAGGATAGGGTTTTACCTTATAATGATCAAAAGATGATAAATACGTTAAACCGATATTATCATTAGTGTGTATATGTTTTAAAAGCAATTCAAAATAAATGTATCAATCCTAGACGGCATGGGTACCATATATCATGTCGCCATACTAGTTATACAATCAAAACCGCAATGGTCGTATCGGAGATTTGAATTCCATCATGAGTCAAGGCTAGGGAGGAGCTCCTTACCGATTCGAGGCACTCTAGCGGATACCTCAGGATTCCCCGCAGTGAACCCTTGGATAGCTGCAGGGCCGGTCCCCGCCTATGGGCAGTGGATTAGTTATGCCTGAACACACGTTTCCCGGTCCCTTTGGACCTATAGTGTGACCACCAACGGCCTATAAAAATAACGAGGCGCCTCAAAATCCAATATCCACAATGAGTAAACTGTCAGCGCTGGTAGGTCCCTGACATCACTCTAGCTAGAAAGATAACGTGTGCACTCCCTGCGTTCCCTTCTCCCGTTTTTGACTCATACCGGGGTGTGAGGTTCGTGAAGTTACGTTATACCCACAAGGCCTGCTTTTCAACAAAAGCCTTGATCAATGCATCTTGGCGTGCCACATTGTCAGACCATACCATATCATTGATCATCTACCAATATATAACCGGGTGTTAAGCGAAGAATAAATTCTCCACCACCACACAGTTATACGTAAAACAGAGATCAACATGTACAATATAAAGGAATACCATGTCAGACACGCAATCCATTTACTAGTCCGTTCTGGGTCTGAACGAAACTATATCCGGTAGAATTCCCAAATACGTCTGAATGATCACCAACTTTCCCTCATCTTGGGTGTACGGTCCAATCAAGATATCAATAATCATTCATTCAATATGGAAATTTCCCGTTCTTCAATAACCGTCTTCATCGTCGATCTTCAATCATCGTATGAATTTATTCGGAATGGGTTGAACCCGGTCTTTCCGAATAATTCGCGCAATTTAAAAAAACGTGTGTTAAAGTAACACAAACAACCTCTCATTCCAAATCAAGAATATTCTTTTGATTAAATGATCTTTTCTCTAGGAAATTTTCCCCTTAATTTTATCAAAGATAAAATTCCTTTAAAACATATAGTTAAATAATCCTTTGGATATCGTTTCAAAAGATTTAATCTTTTCTCAACTACATTAAGCCCTATCCATCTAGTCAGAATTTACGTCTTACCGAATAAATCATTTATTTCATTAGCCCAGTCCCAACCTATTTAACCCATGGAATAAAACTGGTGGTACTCCATATCTAGACCCAATATGTTACGGTAAATTTAATTACTGTTTATCATTTAAATCTAATTAAAGATTTAACTAACGCATGGAGCAAAACTGGTGGTACTCCATTCTCGATCACTTATTGAATTTAGTAAATTCAATTTCTTTATTCCTCTTTAATTCTGATTAAAGGTTCGTTAAAACTCTATCTGGTATTAACCTTCCATAAATTATTATTTAATGATTTTTCAACTTTAAGAAATTAATCTTATCTTAATTGGGTTAAAGAACAAATGTTGCTTAAAACATTGTTCACGACAAACCCCAAAATCCAATTTCTTTAAATTTCAATTTAATGTATTAAATTGGAAACTTCGCTCTAGAAAATTTCATTAAATCTTTAATTAAAAGATTAATGAATGAAAAATCATAATTTCACTATTGATTTGGGTTTCAAGAACTAATGTCATTTAAAACATTATTCACAATCAACCCACCATCAATTTCCAAATAAATTTTCAATTTTGTTTAATAATTGAAAAAATCTCTTCTTTAAATCTTTATTAAAAGATTTATTCTTTCTTAAGTAGGATTCAAGAACAGTGTTATTTAAGACACCATTCACGACAAACCCAGCATCTTATTTAATATTAAATATAAAACTTTGAATAAAATATATCGACCTATATTCAATATTAAATTCTAAACCAACATATTTTAGCGTTCCTAACTTTAATAAAAGAATAACTTTTATTAACAAACATTATATAGCGTTTCTAATCTTTAATAAAAGAATAACTTTCATTAACAAACAATATTTAGTGTTTCTAATCTTTAATAAAAGGATAACTTTTATTAACAAAACCTTTTTGGCTTTCTTTAACTACAAATAAAAGAAAACTTTCATTAACGAGACTTATTTAGAATTCATTAACTCATACAAAAGAAGTATCATTTATTAATAAACATTAACGTTCATTAACCCATGTAAAGAAGTATTATATATATATATATATATTTTAGTATTAGCATTCCTAGTTTTATAAAAGAAATAATCTTTTATTTGTTAACATTAGCATTCATAGTTGCATAAAAGAAATAATCTTTTATTAATTAACATTAGCGTTCATTCTAAATAAAAGAAAATAATCTTTTATTCCTAACCTTACGTTCATTCAAAGTCAATGGTTGAAATTCGCGAACGGTCGCTACGCGAAACGTTCTATTCAAGCCATTGAATAATAATAAATAATATATTAATATTATTTAATTAATTTTCATTCAAAACGTTTCCAATTTAGTATAAATTAAAATTATTAATAATAATTGCAAACTTAGATTTAAATAATAAACAAGTTTTGACTTTTCAACTTCCTTTAATACTATATTGATATAATATTAATGTTTCACAGCGTTCACTTTTGAAATTCGACTTTCAGAATTAATCATTCATTAATGATGCATTTATGTTTATAATATTAAAAGAAATATTAACTTTTCAAAAATACATATTTTGAATTTCAAATCTCCATATTAACAAATTAATAAATTCTGCGTTAATTATTACGTTTCCCAAAATGTTACTTGGGATTTCAAAATCTCCTATATTAATTAATTAATTAGTTCTGTATTAATTATTATATTTTCAAAATTATATAGTTTTAAATTTCAAACTTAAATATTAATTAATTATTTAATACTGCATTAACCTCTCACATTAGATATATATTGTTGTGGTGGCTGGATATGCCGGGCGGGTCCGGGCAGTCTTATACCACAACTCAATCTAACCTCGGGTCAAGCAGAGACTATTCATTTTAATTATATTAAAATAAACGTAAAATTGAAAATTTTCAAATTTCAAAACTTAAATCATTTATATTTAATGAATGAAATAAATGGTATTGACCATTTTCGCCAAAAATAACGTGAAACTATCTAAACGGCTTTGTATTAATTAAATGACATTAAACGACATTTAAAACCACAATAAATTCTTTTAACGAGATAACCTTTTGAAAATGTTCAAATTCTCTTATTTGGAATGAGACCCACATCAAACACCATTAAATAATGGATTTTAAATCATACATGTCATCAACAATAACATTCATCACATAATAACATTCATATAATGTCCACATCACATTTAAACAACATTTAAGGAATAATTTATTAACTGTGTACTTGGGCGATGTGTGAAAATATCAGCCCAATCAACACATATGAGACAGGTAACTCATATATGGCAGTGTAGCAAATTCCAATTATCATAATGAATTATCATAAATTAGTTAATTACAGAATTTCAATTCAACATTGAATCAATACACAAAAATCAGGCATTCCATAGCAACAATTTACAACCAAACATGCATATCACAGAATTAATTCCCAGACATTCATCACAGACATTTAAAATATTTTTATTTCAGAAAATAAATAATTACCGAAAATAAAAAAAGAGTTCTCACCGAGATTTGACTTTATCGGGTCCAATTGGGTGGTTTTGGACCCAAATTTGGCCCAAAATTCAACATCCTCAGAATTTAGCGAAATTGGTGTCTATGCATTGCTAAAAATATACCGATCATGGCAAACCCTGTTTTGAGTCATTTCGAGTTCGTTACAAAAAGTTATGATTTACTGAAGTTTGGATAATTTTAAATAATTATTTATATTCATGAAAAATACCTAAAAATTTGACTGTCTTCAAATTGGACGAAATTAGTGTCCACGCGAAGCTCTCGTCACCACGATCGCGGCGAACCTGAAATCGTCGAATTTCGACTTAGTATGCAAAAGTTATGCGCGTTTGAACATTGGATATTAGATTAATTAATAAATCAAATAATCAACCTTTTCTCTCTCTTCATTTTCTGGTCAAACCAGTGCTTTTAGAACTTTGACCGGACTTTCCCGCCACACCGTTGACCTGCACCGCCGCCGCCACCCACCATCGGAACCGCCTCGACGAGGCGAAGCTTCGCCGGAAGTGGGCCCCCCCCCCAGGCCGCCGCCGACGGCCGGAAATCGCAGATTTCCGTTCGTCAGGTTGCGGGCCCCACAGGCCACATCCTTGCTCCGTTCTACCTGAAATTTTTACAGCACCTTCCTCTCGCGCATACGAACAACTTTCGTGTTGGTGACTTCGTCCAGTTCTTCTCTGATTTGCGGGAAAAAATTCATTTGTGTTTGCTGCTCCGTTTTATCAGTTTTGCCGTTGATCTGAGATTCCGGCGAATCCGTGCGACATTAGACGCTGAATTTTTCGTGGAAGGTAGATAATAAGATGATGATCAATACCCAGAAGGGGTTTGATTTATTTTGCTTTGGTTTGGGAGAAATAAAATTTTCAGTTTGAGGGTTCTTTTTGCAAAGAAGATTTTAGGTGGAGAAGCCATTGAAATTGAAATGAGGAAGAAGGTGGCTATGGTTTGTTTCTCTAGGTTATGGCTGAAATAAGAAAATATATAGGCTGGTGTAATTGGGTTTTAAAACCCTTGTTTATTTTTACTTATTGGATAATAGGCCCATGTTCATTTTTTAATTCAATTTCTTGCATTTTTGACCGTTTAAAAATTACTACGCTCACATACTAATTTCGAAATTAATGAAAATTTAAGCATAAATAATATTTGACATTACAAACCTAACAAAACTAGTTTCGTTAAATTTCGAGTCCATATGAATATTTGGTGAATTTTTTATTTATTAAAATTGACCGTTTCTAGAAAAAAAATCAATAACTGCCACAAAATGACTCCAAAAATTATGAAATTTGGAATTTAACTATATTTAAATATTCCTGATCCATGGAAACTGGTTTCGCCGGATTCGGAGGCTGTTTGCAAAATTTCCATTTTTGGCGCATATATTTTAATATTAAAAATACATAAAATAATGAAAATTTTCCGAAACTCAAAATATCTCGATGCTTATACTTTTTCTTTATGTAAACGTCATTCTGGACTCAATGGAAGTAGTTTCGAGTCCAAATTCGGTCATATGCAAAAAGTAACGTTTTGGGCCTTTAAATAATATTATATTATTAAATTCTACAACGTTTTCTAAAAACTTGAATTTTTCATAACTTACAAAATAAAAACTGAAATTTTAATTTCTAAAATTCTTTGGATAAATGTTTTCAATACGGTCCCAATGTGTCCAGTTTTATCCAATTCCAATTTAATATTGATTTTATAAGATTTTCCAAAGTTCAAAGTTGAAAACCGAAATTACCGCGCTATTTAAAGTTCAGTATAGAATTATTATAATTTATAATTTGCAACGTCGTATTAAATAGATTTTAATCGTTATTATTTAAAATATATCATTTTAAATATCAAAATCCATTAAAATAACCAAAAACAATATATTCTTTTTGTTCCAAAAATCCGGGTTGTTACAATCTCCCCCACTTAAAATCTTTTCGTCCTCGAAAAGGAATAGAGTTAAAAATTATTTTATAAATCAACTCAACTTCCAATAATTTTAATATGGCTTAAGTTCATCAAATTTCAACTTATAATAATTTATTAATTTTCCTAAAATTTGGCTAACACCCTAAATTCTAGAAAAATTTCGCCAGAGTCTCCTTTGTACGGAGAGTATTGGAAAAACGCAAACTGCCTCATAGGGCTCTCATCATCCCAAAAAGAAAAAGAAAACAGAAGGGGGGAAGAAGTAAGAGAATGCCAAGCGGCTCATAAAATCAAAACCCACAAAAATAAAGTAAATATGTACCTATTTGTCGGGCATACAATTTTATTCCTCTGCTCTAGCCTTGCCATGACCTGTTCAACGCATATGTATATATTTGCATGCAATTTCAATATTTCATTGGTTCAATCGACAAGCAATCAGCACAGCCAGCAATCAATTAGTGGATTAATTTTTCAAATGCATAACTTTCATATATATATATATATATATATATATTCAAAAATCATGTTTTTGATGCCATGTCACACAATAGCTAGGTTTTGGTTCTCATACCAGTCAATGTGGAAATATATAGAAATCCCACTTTCGAAACACGAACATGAACTAATGATGCTGACATGTCAATCACTAGTGTCATCAGGGTCATCTCCGGGCTACTAGAGTGTGATTCTATATCTACCCAGTATATTGAGATTTCAAATACACGTTGATCAGACGCATATGCAAAACCTACTAATACCTGATAGTCCAAAATATAATAATCAATTACGTATAGTAAGTTATAGATTTTCAAAACTAATTTTGGTTTTAAGAAAATGGCACTCTTTAGACTCATCCTAGGATACTGCTGATCCCATCTCTAACGAGTCATTCTTATAGGATATTACTAATCCTATCTCTGATGAATTCTTTTGTTTGGTTCTAATATGTTTTGTTCTCGAGCTTTGTAAAACCAAAGCTCTGATACCAAATGAAACGACCCTCAGTCCGGCCCGGCCTAAACCGAACTAGAATGAAGATTGTTTTGAGAACAGAACACATCAGAACGCAAACAAGAGAACATTTTCATTGCTTATTCCAACAATTACATCAGAGTACAAGAATATGAGTACAAGAATAAATACTTTACAACTTGAAAATATAAAATCCGAGTTATTACATAATACATTGCAGCGGAAAGATAATAATACAAAATAATACAGCGGGAGACTAATATGCTCTGGACACAGCTTTAAGCTTCAACCCAGAATCCTGTTATAAATGAAAATCTGCAAAAACCAAAACTCCAACTGCCCGTGTGGAAAATAAGGGCACCCAGAGTTTAGGTTAAAACAATAAACTCCAGGTCAGTCATGGGACTGGTATGAGAACTCAAAACTAATTTAGCTAATAAGACAAATCCAAGGACCACGCCGCTAATGCGGAACGGGTTTTATTCCAATGGATTGTCGGTGCATAAATTAAAGTAAATCGTTAAACAACGCAATGATTTTTGGAAAAATGAAACCATTATAAGACCCAGGTCCCATCACACAATGCAACGCACACCAGAGGATAGGGTTTTACCTTATAATGATCAAAAGATGATAAATACGTTAAACCGATATTATCATTAGTGTGTATATGTTTTAAAAGCAATTCAAAATAAATGTATCAATCCTAGACGACATGGGTACCATATATCATGTCGCCATACTAGTTATACAATCAAAACCGCAATGGTCGTATCGGAGATTTGAATTCCATCATGAGTCAAGGCTAGGGAGGAGCTCCTTACCGATTCGAGGCACTCTAGCGGATACCTCAGGATTCCCCGCAGTGAACCCTTGGATAGCTGCAGGGCCGGTCCCCGCCTATGGGCAGTGGATTAGTTATGCCTGAACACACGTTTCCCGGTCCCTTTGGACCTATAGTGTGACCACCAACGGCCTATAAAAATAACGAGGCGCCTCAAAATCCAATATCCACAATGAGTAAACTGTCAGCGCTGGTAGGTCCCTGACATCACTCTAGCTAGAAAGATAACGTGTGCACTCCCTGCGTTCCCTTCTCCCGTTTTTGACTCATACCGGGGTGTGAGGTTCGTGAAGTTACGTTATACCCACAAGGCCTGCTTTTCAACAAAAGCCTTGATCAATGCATCTTGGCGTGCCACATTGTCAGACCATACCATATCATTGATCATCTACCAATATATAACCGGGTGTTAAGCGAAGAATAAATTCTCCACCACCACACAGTTATACGTAAAACAGAGATCAACATGTACAATATAAAGGAATACCATGTCAGACACGCAATCCATTTACTAGTCCGTTCTGGGTCTGAACGAAACTATATCCGGTAGAATTCCCAAATACGTCTGAATGATCACCAACTTTCCCTCATCTTGGGTGTACGGTCCAATCAAGATATCAATAATCATTCATTCAATATGGAAATTTCCCGTTCTTCAATAACCGTCTTCATCGTCGATCTTCAATCATCGTATGAATTTATTCGGAATGGGTTGAACCCGGTCTTTCCGAATAATTCGCGCAATTTAAAAAAACGTGTGTTAAAGTAACACAAACAACCTCTCATTCCAAATCAAGAATATTCTTTTGATTAAATGATCTTTTCTCTAGGAAATTTTCCCCTTAATTTTATCAAAGATAAAATTCCTTTAAAACATATAGTTAAATAATCCTTTGGATATCGTTTCAAAAGATTTAATCTTTTCTCAACTACATTAAGCCCTATCCATCTAGTCAGAATTTACGTCTTACCGAATAAATCATTTATTTCATTAGCCCAGTCCCAACCTATTTAACCCATGGAATAAAACTGGTGGTACTCCATATCTAGACCCAATATGTTACGGTAAATTTAATTACTGTTTATCATTTAAATCTAATTAAAGATTTAACTAACGCATGGAGCAAAACTGGTGGTACTCCATTCTCGATCACTTATTGAATTTAGTAAATTCAATTTCTTTATTCCTCTTTAATTCTGATTAAAGGTTCGTTAAAACTCTATCTGGTATTAACCTTCCATAAATTATTATTTAATGATTTTTCAACTTTAAGAAATTAATCTTATCTTAATTGGGTTAAAGAACAAATGTTGCTTAAAACATTGTTCACGACAAACCCCAAAATCCAATTTCTTTAAATTTCAATTTAATGTATTAAATTGGAAACTTCGCTCTAGAAAATTTCATTAAATCTTTAATTAAAAGATTAATGAATGAAAAATCATAATTTCACTATTGATTTGGGTTTCAAGAACTAATGTCATTTAAAACATTATTCACAATCAACCCACCATCAATTTCCAAATAAATTTTCAATTTTGTTTAATAATTGAAAAAATCTCTTCTTTAAATCTTTATTAAAAGATTTATTCTTTCTTAAGTAGGATTCAAGAACAGTGTTATTTAAGACACCATTCACGACAAACCCAGCATCTTATTTAATATTAAATATAAAACTTTGAATAAAATATATCGACCTATATTCAATATTAAATTCTAAACCAACATATTTTAGCGTTCCTAACTTTAATAAAAGAATAACTTTTATTAACAAACATTATATAGCGTTTCTAATCTTTAATAAAAGAATAACTTTCATTAACAAACAATATTTAGTGTTTCTAATCTTTAATAAAAGGATAACTTTTATTAACAAAACCTTTTTGGCTTTCTTTAACTACAAATAAAAGAAAACTTTCATTAACGAGACTTATTTAGAATTCATTAACTCATACAAAAGAAGTATCATTTATTAATAAACATTAACGTTCATTAACCCATGTAAAGAAGTATTATATATATATATATATATTTTAGTATTAGCATTCCTAGTTTTATAAAAGAAATAATCTTTTATTTGTTAACATTAGCATTCATAGTTGCATAAAAGAAATAATCTTTTATTAATTAACATTAGCGTTCATTCTAAATAAAAGAAAATAATCTTTTATTCCTAACCTTACGTTCATTCAAAGTCAATGGTTGAAATTCGCGAACGGTCGCTACGCGAAACGTTCTATTCAAGCCATTGAATAATAATAAATAATATATTAATATTATTTAATTAATTTTCATTCAAAACGTTTCCAATTTAGTATAAATTAAAATTATTAATAATAATTGCAAACTTAGATTTAAATAATAAACAAGTTTTGACTTTTCAACTTCCTTTAATACTATATTGATATAATATTAATGTTTCACAGCGTTCACTTTTGAAATTCGACTTTCAGAATTAATCATTCATTAATGATGCATTTATGTTTATAATATTAAAAGAAATATTAACTTTTCAAAAATACATATTTTGAATTTCAAATCTCCATATTAACAAATTAATAAATTCTGCGTTAATTATTACGTTTCCCAAAATGTTACTTGGGATTTCAAAATCTCCTATATTAATTAATTAATTAGTTCTGTATTAATTATTATATTTTCAAAATTATATAGTTTTAAATTTCAAACTTAAATATTAATTAATTATTTAATACTGCATTAACCTCTCACATTAGATATATATTGTTGTGGTGGCTGGATATGCCGGGCGGGTCCGGGCAGTCTTATACCACAACTCAATCTAACCTCGGGTCAAGCAGAGACTATTCATTTTAATTATATTAAAATAAACGTAAAATTGAAAATTTTCAAATTTCAAAACTTAAATCATTTATATTTAATGAATGAAATAAATGGTATTGACCATTTTCGCCAAAAATAACGTGAAACTATCTAAACGGCTTTGTATTAATTAAATGACATTAAACGACATTTAAAACCACAATAAATTCTTTTAACGAGATAACCTTTTGAAAATGTTCAAATTCTCTTATTTGGAATGAGACCCACATCAAACACCATTAAATAATGGATTTTAAATCATACATGTCATCAACAATAACATTCATCACATAATAACATTCATATAATGTCCACATCACATTTAAACAACATTTAAGGAATAATTTATTAACTGTGTACTTGGGCGATGTGTGAAAATATCAGCCCAATCAACACATATGAGACAGGTAACTCATATATGGCAGTGTAGCAAATTCCAATTATCATAATGAATTATCATAAATTAGTTAATTACAGAATTTCAATTCAACATTGAATCAATACACAAAAATCAGGCATTCCATAGCAACAATTTACAACCAAACATGCATATCACAGAATTAATTCCCAGACATTCATCACAGACATTTAAAATATTTTTATTTCAGAAAATAAATAATTACCGAAAAAAAAAAAGAGTTCTCACCGAGATTTGACTTTATCGGGTCCAATTGGGTGGTTTTGGACCCAAATTTGGCCCAAAATTCAACATCCTCAGAATTTAGCGAAATTGGTGTCTATGCATTGCTAAAAATATACCGATCATGGCAAACCCTGTTTTGAGTCATTTCGAGTTCGTTACAAAAAGTTATGATTTACTGAAGTTTGGATAATTTTAAATAATTATTTATATTCATGAAAAATACCTAAAAATTTGACTGTCTTCAAATTGGACGAAATTAGTGTCCACGCGAAGCTCTCGTCACCACGATCGCGGCGAACCTGAAATCGTCGAATTTCGACTTAGTATGCAAAAGTTATGCGCGTTTGAACATTGGATATTAGATTAATTAATAAATCAAATAATCAACCTTTTCTCTCTCTTCATTTTCTGGTCAAACCAGTGCTTTTAGAACTTTGACCGGACTTTCCCGCCACACCGTTGACCTGCACCGCCGCCGCCACCCACCATCGGAACCGCCTCGACGAGGCGAAGCTTCGCCGGAAGTGGGCCCCCCCCAGGCCGCCGCCGACGGCCGGAAATCGCAGATTTCCGTTCGTCAGGTTGCGGGCCCCACAGGCCACATCCTTGCTCCGTTCTACCTGAA
Organism: Allium sativum; assembly: GCA_030737875.1. NCBI lineage: Eukaryota > Viridiplantae > Streptophyta > Magnoliopsida > Asparagales > Amaryllidaceae > Allium > Allium sativum. The sequence goes on from CM060916.1 coordinate 530,774,894, forward strand.
ATTTTTACAGCACCTTCCTCTCGCGCATACGAACAACTTTCGTGTTGGTGACTTCGTCCAGTTCTTCTCTGATTTGCGGGAAAAAATTCATTTGTGTTTGCTGCTCCGTTTTATCAGTTTTGCCGTTGATCTGAGATTCCGGCGAATCCGTGCGACATTAGACGCTGAATTTTTCGTGGAAGGTAGATAATAAGATGATGATCAATACCCAGAAGGGGTTTGATTTATTTTGCTTTGGTTTGGGAGAAATAAAATTTTCAGTTTGAGGGTTCTTTTTGCAAAGAAGATTTTAGGTGGAGAAGCCATTGAAATTGAAATGAGGAAGAAGGTGGCTATGGTTTGTTTCTCTAGGTTATGGCTGAAATAAGAAAATATATAGGCTGGTGTAATTGGGTTTTAAAACCCTTGTTTATTTTTACTTATTGGATAATAGGCCCATGTTCATTTTTTAATTCAATTTCTTGCATTTTTGACCGTTTAAAAATTACTACGCTCACATACTAATTTCGAAATTAATGAAAATTTAAGCATAAATAATATTTGACATTACAAACCTAACAAAACTAGTTTCGTTAAATTTCGAGTCCATATGAATATTTGGTGAATTTTTTATTTATTAAAATTGACCGTTTCTAGAAAAAAAATCAATAACTGCCACAAAATGACTCCAAAAATTATGAAATTTGGAATTTAACTATATTTAAATATTCCTGATCCATGGAAACTGGTTTCGCCGGATTCGGAGGCTGTTTGCAAAATTTCCATTTTTGGCGCATATATTTTAATATTAAAAATACATAAAATAATGAAAATTTTCCGAAACTCAAAATATCTCGATGCTTATACTTTTTCTTTATGTAAACGTCATTCTGGACTCAATGGAAGTAGTTTCGAGTCCAAATTCGGTCATATGCAAAAAGTAACGTTTTGGGCCTTTAAATAATATTATATTATTAAATTCTACAACGTTTTCTAAAAACTTGAATTTTTCATAACTTACAAAATAAAAACTGAAATTTTAATTTCTAAAATTCTTTGGATAAATGTTTTCAATACGGTCCCAATGTGTCCAGTTTTATCCAATTCCAATTTAATATTGATTTTATAAGATTTTCCAAAGTTCAAAGTTGAAAACCGAAATTACCGCGCTATTTAAAGTTCAGTATAGAATTATTATAATTTATAATTTGCAACGTCGTATTAAATAGATTTTAATCGTTATTATTTAAAATATATCATTTTAAATATCAAAATCCATTAAAATAACCAAAAACAATATATTCTTTTTGTTCCAAAAATCCGGGTTGTTACAGGGTTTAATCACTCACCTTTCATTTCAAACGAGATTGAAATCCAAAATTTAGCCCAAAAATCAACATATCAGTCCACGACAGCTCCATATTGTCCGGAGCTTCGATACGATCCCAATGGATCCAACCGCGCAAAAATCTGAATTTGTATGAAGAAATTATTCGTGTTTTACCACTTGAAATTCAAATTATTTAAATAATAAAACTATTCTCTCCCACCTATTACTCTTTGCCACATCAGCGCGTGTGTCGTCTCCTCCGGTTCGCAATTCACGTTAGTTCCAGAAAGAAGAAACCCATCGTCGATCACTCCCTTTCACCACCGCTTATGACATGGACCATCGAACCACCATCGGTTGACACTACTCGATCCCTCATCAAAAACTCCACTGCGCACGCGATCTAGGCCAACTCGGTGGACTCAATCGCTTTCACGAACCATGAAACGTGTCCCTTGCAGGCCAAATTCCGGCGATGTTAGACATCGTTACCTTCGATCCACCGTATGGATTGAAAGCTCTCGTAATGCTCTACAATTTTTGCTTTTGAAGTTTGTGATTTCGTTGCATGGATTGTGAACAATTAAGGGAGAAAGATTAGAAGATTATGGCCATCGAAATAGAAGAGGGAGTCGACACAGGAAAATTAGGGTTTTGATAATATTTTAATAATTTATTTTCTCGGTTTGAGTGTATTTAAGTCGAAAATGAGACTGTGTCCAAATCAGGTCCGCTTACAGCCTAACAATAAATTTTGACGCCTTCTGAACGCAATGGAATAGATTTCAATGCTCAATTCCAAAGTCTCTAGCAGTTTCTTCTAACACTTGATTATTTAATTAAATTATTTACACAAGTTTCTACACATTTTAAATTGTTATGATTAAATGATAACTCCGATGGCTACGAAATTTTAGATCTTACAATAATTTACAATTCCGGATCCAATAAAATAATTTCATCGAATTCCAAGATTGTTTGCAAAATGACAAATTTAACCAGTTCATTGATATATTAAAATATTCATTCTTCATTTATTCACCTTTAAATTAAATTCAAAGATTTATAAATTTTATTTAAATCAAAATAAAATTCATGTAAACTTATAAATCAAAAATCGTTTATCATGAATTCAATTTTCATTATTTACAAATTCAAATTTTATTTCAGTTATTAATTACACTAATCAATCTCATTAATTATATTAATATTAAATTTCAACTTTTCACTGTTAATCAATATAACCAAATCACAAGTTCATTTATAATCAATATAAGTCACTACCTATCAAAATAAGTTACATTAATTTACTTAAATAATGTACTTGAATCCCCACCATATAATAATGCAATTTCAATAATTAAAGTTTAATTCTTAATTTATTGACTTAATTAAGTCCAAATAATCCAAAATTAAATTTCAACCCTAAAAATTACCATACAAACCAATTTATAACTATCTTTACAATTAATGCTTATAATTACATTGACTACAAGTTTAAATTTCATTGCACAATCAAGTAGTTATATATTATTTCCATAGTCCATAAATTAGAATTATCAATATAAAATAAATCTCAAAAATCAGTTAAACCATTTTATATTGTTAATTCAATATAAATTTCAAATTCCATTATAAATAGAATATCAAACACTGTCATTATCATATGTAGCCATTGAGAATCAATTCTCAATAAATCAAGTTAAGTTCATATTTTAACGAGTGATGACATAAAACATTAACTTTAATATTTAAACCAACTTGGTTCAAAATCACATTAAATTTAATATTTTAAATTGACACAAAATCTCGGGATGATACAGAATGCCTTAAGAGTGTTAGAGTCATACTCACCATCCCTATCGCTCCTAAGTGCCATAAAACACTCAAAAAATGTTTTACGTCCATGTAAGAATTAAAAATTCCAAAGCAAAATTCTACTATAGCCTTAAATATGTTAGCCATAGCTATTTTAATCTTTTTCTTTAGGTATGTGGCTATATTCATGTAATTTCGTTAATAAATATGATACAATTCATCATACATAAATTACATAACAAATATCATAAATTAATGCCACATAAAAAAATTACATAAAAATGACATAGCAAATGTCATGTTAAATAACATTAATGAACATAATAGCTATGATGTATATCTGACCATAGTATAGCTACATAAAATGCTACTATGTAAATTTTCCTTTGGTTTATTATTGGAACACTTAACTAAACCGTAAATGATGCTGTTTAGATAAACATGCAAACTACTGCTCCTTTTATTTTATGCTGACCGAAACATGAAAGTGCAACATATCTTTCACATGCTCCATACATATAAAATGTATGTATCCATTAAACATAAATGCATTAAATAATGAAAAATGTCTTATCTTATTACTAATGGAAACAAGCCAAATTATTTAATTTCCATAACCGAAGCGTTTAATGTATTTATGCTATTAGCATAACATCCATAATTAATGCATTTATAAAAAAAATGCAATGGACCGTTATGTGTCCAAAAATGTAAACCAATATTATAACAAATTGGTTTGATTGCAAATATATAAAAAAAATTGAAACAAAATCCATATTCAAATTCAATTACCACTTCTTTCTTAAGACCATTGTGTAGCATTATGGAATTTTGTCAACCAGTTTAGACTCCATACCAATACCAACAAGAATTCTATATTTAGTAACTTTGTTACTAGCTGTATTATCATCAGTACGAATTGAATCCCCAATATAGCTAGCAATCATCGAAAAAGCTTTATTCCACCACATTTCCATATCTAGATTAAGTAGTTTAATCCAGATTTGAACCTTATTAGCATTGAATTTCTCAAATTCGTACCCAGGAAGCCGTTTAAAAAACCATCAATAATCTTCCAAAATAAGAATAAGTCGAGGTTCTTCATACCGACATATAATCAAACACTTCCTCAAATTGTACAGTGTAATGAAAACCATGGGAAATATGTACTCAAAAATTATATCTAGGTTTCCAAACCTTTCAAATATACTCCTTCAATTTGATCACTGAAAGTTTGAAATCCATTGGATGTAGGGCGATTGTGTTTTGCTATTAATCTGCAGAAGCTTTAAAAATTTCATCAGGAATGTAGACATGATTCTCTGGAGGTTTTACAAATTGAAGAGAAGCTAAATCTACTTCGATCGATGAATTTTCGACTACTAGCTTCGACCTGAGTGGAGTTAGGGGTCACCGACTTTAGAGGTTGATGATTTCATGGTGATTTAGGAGATGGTTTAGGACAGACAGAGTCCTCCATTTTTAGAAAAAAGTTATTATATATATATCAACTATGTTTATTCATTTTAGCGGTGTACTATAGCCCTAAACTGGAAATAATTGAGTACATAGAAAAGTAAAATTTTCAGTATCATTCAATCGTCTCAGTACTTGGTTAATGATTTTCTTTACTTTTCCAGAAACAGAAAAGTTGGAAAGTATTAATTCAAAAGATTTTCTTACAAACATTAACTCATTTCATGATTTTGTGATAATAATTGTTACCAAATTTGGTTAGTCAACTTCCACTGAAAAATTCTTCAATATGTTATCTCAAAAAATTGCAGGAGATAACATATAATTTCGAAAAGGGCCAACTTCCAACATGGCTTATATTGGCTTATGCAAAGGATTAATTACTCATTATTTCCTTGATCATTAAAGCATTTAATGGTATGTTAAATTTTATATCTGCTTTTATGGTCACTTTTCTTCTTTGAATTTATTGTATGGTACAACTATGTTGCTTTTCCTATTTCAATTATTAATATTTTAAAGACTTGAGGAATAGTTTTTTTGTCGGTGTCTAATGCATATCGTTTCCATTTTCATTTTTGTTACTTGCTCTTTTTTGGATTGTGCTTACTTTTATTGTCCAGGTAATATCGCTTTTTTTCTTCTTCTAAATTTAACAACATGCACAATAAATGAAATTCTCTTTTGCATTTTTTTGGCTCAATGGAGAACTCATTACAAATTTTGGCATTTCCTATGACGCCCCAGCTACATATAGCGTTAATCCATGAAAGTTATTAATATTTATAATTAGATAATTGACCGAATCAAATGCAAATAGATTTTTTTTTTGGCAGTGACAACTATTTCTGTTTAAAGTGATTACCATGCAAAGGTAGTGTAAGGATTTTTCTTCCTCAATGTTTTCCCTCTTTGCTTTACTGTTTAACCATAATACTTTTGCCCATTTTTTCTACTTGTTTATCTGTATCGTAACTACTATATATTTTAAGAAAATAGATAGGCAGTGTTCTTTCCCTATCATTCTTCTTTTATTGTCTAAGCTATGTGTTATGGTGACTTTCTTTTTACTTTTCTTTTGTGCTCACTTCTCTTTCTACTTGGTAAAAGAAATGAAGTCACTTTGTTTTCGAAGATAACCAGGTATATATTTTAAACCCAACACATGATGTGACTGTAACAATAATTTATTGAAAATTGTGTGGTGTTATTATATGAGTTTGTTGACACCACTTTATGTGGTCTCAACGTGACTCCACCACCTGATTGGTGGAAATCAGGTCAATCCATATGAGCCCCCTTGATTTCCACCAATGGGAGGCCGGAGTCATGGTGGCACCACATAAAGTGGTTTCAACAAACTCGCTCTCGCTAATAACAGTAATGGATGATTTTTCAGTCACATCTGCAAGAAATCAACATATTGGTGACAGAACTACTGTCCTGATATCCAGTAGAAGTTTGTTGACCCCATTTTAACGTAGGTAACCATGACACTACTAACGGTGTTAGTGATGTAGGACTGTGATTGTCCCCTAAATTTCTTCTATTAAATCTCATCCATACACCACTAACACCGTAAGTGGTGTCATAGTGACCCACGTTAAATGATGTCAACAAACTCGCACTCTGTACCACACCAGGACACTTCAATCTATCTTTTGTTATCAATCTCAATGCCTACCCCACTGCCTTTCTTGTTGATTACCTATATCTGACGTGAGTATTGAAGTAGCTTCACTTTAAAACTCCCGTTATTCTGTTTTATTAATGTGAGTCAGTGAAAATCTGTCATGTGTTTCACTAGGTATGTTCACGTGAGTCAGTGATAAATAGAGGTGATAGCCAAGAAAAATTCAAATGAATTACGATGAAGTAATTTGTTTCTGCATTTTATGGATAAATATTTAGATGTAAAATAATCTAATTGCTAGGGTTGTTAGGTTGTTCCTATAATTCTTTTGTGCTGATGCATTTCAGGTTGTAACTTTTTAACCATTGAATTTGTGACTTGCTCCATTTATGGATAAAATTTTGAATAATTCATTTTCAGCAGCTACTTGCTGTAACATTACACCATCAACTGTTGCAACTTTTATGTGTTTATCATTTTTCAGAACGATGAGTGCATATATATACAGTTAAAATGCTTAGCGGTTCTATAGTGGTGGAGGTGCAAAAAGGTGCAACAGGGATAAAGCGGGAAAATAGCGGGATATAACAGAAGCGTAAAAAAGTTCATTAGATGTAAAACCAAATATTTGAAAATTAATTAATCATCTTTCTCACATTATATGTGTTAGATTTTAAGCAGTAATAAAATTGAAATTACTTATTTTGTTGTTAAGTGAAGTAAATTGACAATAGCCGTGTCATGGTAAACCACTGACCTAAAAGACAATTTCGCGCTACCTTCGGTGCAGTAGATAAGAAGTGGTTGCCCTCCAGGATAGGCACGACGCCAAAATTTGTGTGCACTCACAAACCCAGCTGAAACTCAGAATATTTTCCCAAAGACCAGAGGAGAATTCTAGATGAGAAGATTGATGGTTTCTTCTTCTTCTTGTGTTTTGAGAAGAAAAGAATAACCAATGTATAGGCTGTAAAAACAAAGTGAGGAGTAATTGATGGTATTAATCAGCCATTAGGAGGTGTAAATTCTCAATTAATAGTAAAGCCAAACGGTCATAAAATGGATAGAAAATTGAATATTGTAATAAATAAAATATTGTAACGGTTCTAGATTAATTGGGAAGCCAACAACTAGAAAATTGAATATTTTAATTAATACAATATTGTAACGGTTCTCAATTAATAGGGAAGCCAATGGCTAGAAAATTGAATATTCCAATTAATACAATATTATAACTGATACAATATTTCAATGTAGGATATTTCATTTTAGCTTTCACTCACTTTCTTTTCACTCTAGAATTTCCAACAATACGTGTACAAGAAACTAATATTAATTAAATTTATATAACAAAACCATGTAATATCACAATTATGCATGCTAAATTTGATGAGCGTAATTGATTGTTACTATATATTATACACTTATGCCTTAAACCTAGCCTTTACCCTAAATTTATTGAATTTTGTAAGAGAAGAACTAGTCAAATCAAGCTCTGTATATTAATAATGCTAAAGCAGACGTTAGAAAACCTTGATTTAGCGGATGCAACAAAAAACAGCGGGGCTAAAAGCTGATGTACTATTCATCGGCGCCAAATTGAAATAGTGTAGCGGTTGTAGAGCGCTATGAGATACATCAGAGATATTGTGGGGCTTTAATTACATGGGTGCATATTTTTCATATATATTTGGTTGGGATGTTTTGTTTCATTTAATATATTTAGATGTGATTAAATGTTATTTAAGGTATACATACTGGATTTACTGATTAGATAAGCATGTGCACAAGACCTCATTTCCTTAATTTAAGTTTAACTGAATTCATACTGTGTTGTTTTTCTACTAGAATCCTGACTGTAATAGGTTTACCAACTTTATAAAGGCATACTCAACTCTGTGCTTAATTGGTCGAAGTAATATTATCATATTGACACATATTGCTACATGAGCTTTTAAGTTTTTATTTCATTTTAGAAGACAGTAAATTAATATATATTAGAGTAGTCGGTATTGTATAGGTTTTTATATTATTATTACTTAACAAAAGCAGTCGTGCCAAGAGATATTATGTAAAATATAATCCAAGAGTTTTTTTCACTCTTATACAGATTCAAGTTGGATGTTTACATGGATATGGTAGCATCCATCCATGATATTTCCTATGTGTGGCCGGTTTTAGAAGAGAGAAGTTTAATTGAGAATGACTTTCATTGGATGTTCCATAATATGACCTTCAGGGTTGTCAAAGCGATACAAATGAGCTCAACTGAACCCCTGTTGAGGGTAAGTTGATTCTCAACCGAAACACGGTTGGGAATGCTTTTAGTGACAGTTAACATAAGAAAGAAAGGAAGCAAAGAAACCACCAAACCAAAAACAACACAACTTCCGGTGTAAGTAGCACGAGCCACGCATAGAAACAAATTAATTCATATCTACACATTATCTTTGCATATGGCTAAAATTTCACAATTTATAAATTAATTTTGATTATCTATGCATACGTCTCGACGTGACATTTATATTGGTAAATATGAATTAAATTTGAACAGACTAAATCCAAGGCTATCCAATGTTTCCAGACCCGCCCTCATTTTGGGCGACTTCACTCCCAGTTTGCTTCCCACTCAAAATCCTAAATGTAATCGTACTTTCCCCAGCAATAAGCCGCTTTCCTCTTTGACGACCTCGCCTCACACCGGCTAAGCTACTCGTTTAACCCTTCATTACCAGGTCCAACGCAATTTAGTTCTTCACGCCTTTCTCAAGCACAACGCCTATTGACTTAACCCAGTAATTACGGAATCAAAGCATCAAAGAAAATGTACATTAAGAAGGCCCAAGAATCCTCAGGTAGGATTTTATTTTATGATCCGAGGACTAGTGTTTTTACAGGGATATACTCAAAATTTTATGGCAAAATCGTTGACGGTTGGTTGAAGAGATTTGTTGTCCAAGCAAATAGTTTCAGGAGTTATAGGTGGTTTTTTAAAATTCTGCTTTTAGGTTGGTAAACTCTCAGTTATTTGTTACCTTTAAAAAAATTCTCATTTGATCAAGTCCTAGTGGTAGAGATAGAAATCTGATTGACTTAATGACACTAAAGATTGAAACTACTAATTGTTTTAAGAAGCTTGCCCAAATCTTGCAAAGCCAAGAAATGTAGTTTAGGTACTGGATAAAAATGTAGGTTGGCTATATAGTAATTTAATAGTGTGGTGCTAAGGGCACCCCAATATGTTCTTCCTAATACCACGACTAAAAAATACCACAAGAATTACTACTACACTCTTCTTAATACCACACTTAAAATATAGGGGCTACCACACTGTTTTACCTTATTTCTATTTCGCTCGATATTCGTTCGTCCTCATTTGTAAAACCGATTAACGAGATAGACCCTAGATGTATAACTGATCAACAAATTCGACGCCGCAATATGCAAAAACCGTGAATAAGGTTCGAATTAAACAAACTAGAAGAGAAAGTGAGATATTAGGTTTTTCAGATCACCAAACAATTGATAGATTACCTTACAAATTTGAATTTTCCCGCGAGAGATGCGAAGAAGATATCGATTACGAGAGATTAAGGTATTTAGATTAGCTTAGTATTCGACAAATAATGATTGAGTGAAAGATTAGAATGGAAAGGTAATGTGGTATTAGGAAGCATACAAAATTTAATGAGTTTTATTTTTTTAATTGCGGTATTAGGAAGAACATATTGGGGTGCCCTTAGCACAACACGTTTAATATATTAATGTAACCTAGCAATTTAATCATTTAATATATTAGTAATATAGTTTTACAAATTCCAAGAAGAGATATTGAAAATAATGTAAGTGGTCATAGATGAATATTTTCAAGTATGGTTCTTCGAGATGGAAGCTCTATCGAAAGTTTCAACGGTTATGTTATGTTTGTATCCCATGATGTTTTTGAACCTATATTTAAAGAGTCATTGATAGAGATCTCCAATATTCTAATTGTAACCCCATTAACATCGGCGTTATCATGATAATGGGAAATGCTAACAACAGTCGCTCAAAAGCGACTGTTGTGCATACTCGCTGACAGGTGTTAATTGTTGGCATTAATTCTTGGCATTATGGACACGCATTGGGTAAGGAGGTAAATGGCAGGTTTAACAATTTCCCTTTGCATTAATTCTTGGCAGGTGAATTAATACGTGTCGGCGAGTATGCTCAGCAGTCATTTTTGAGCGACTGTTGTTAGCATTTCCCTCATGATAATAACTGTCACTCTTTTCTAACCTTATGTTTTGATGAAATTCCCAAGCTAAATCCCAAAAAGTTATACAGCTATCATATTATTTAGCTAGTGTTACAATTGCTGGAATGAACCTACATGACAAATAATGGTAAATGAATTTAATGTAAGCGAAATATATTAATAAAGAATGATACTTGATTTTTGAACAAACCTTGCCTAAGATTGTATGGGAGTACGATTTGTGTTCAGGAATTGAGTTAGGTAGTATAGGGCTACTAAATTTTGTGAACAATATATCCATGGTTTGTAATATTGTTCATTTTAACAATTGTTATTTAAGTCATTCTGTTGAAATTGTTGAAAGAAAGTCTGAATTTACTGAATGTTCCAAGATAAGGGTTTGCAAGTCACCCCAAGTTTTATAACATGATTAGAATTTGTCTAGAACGATGAGGAGTAATCATATGTTTTGGCATATTTTGACTTCTGCCTTCTTTCAGTTTTTTTTTTGGGAGATGGGTCTACTTTTATCTTACTGGCCTGTTTTAAAAAACATTCATATTTTAAAAATAAATTCTGCACTTACAGTGGCTTTTCCAGAAACCCCTATTATGTCATATATATGTACATGTGTTTTTTGTGTCTACATATCTAATTACAATCACAGTGAACTTCTCTTCACACTAAGATCCCCTATTCAATCTACAACAGCATAAATTTTTATATTTTCAATTTTCAATGCATGGTTCAGTTTAGTTTTTAAAACATGTTCCTTTGTTTCAACCATCTCCGTCAAGTTTTGCTTCCTCCATACATCGTAAATGAATTTGTCAATCTATTTAGTTGACTTCTTATTATTGTGATTAATGACACGGATTAGCCTTCAGCGTCCCCTTTTATATTCACAATTTTTTCTTTAAGAACAATGTTATGTTGTTATAATTGCAACCAGGTTGCCATATGAAGTCACTGTGTTATGGTTAACCGTAAACGACTAGCACTGTTAACCTTATGCAAATAATTATAACCTGTGGATAGTATACCCATACATGAACCATAAAGAATGGGTTACTGTTTTTTCCAATAGTTAGGCAAACATTTATTTTCTGGGCTCAATCATGGATATGAGTTTCATCCTCTCTAAGTTTTATGGCATATGCATTCAGAAATTCTTGATTTTACATCGACGACAAAGTATATGATTTAAGCTTTCTTTCATCATTATTTTCAGATTAAATATTTGATAGTTAACAGATTTTATGTATGATGACTGGAATTTACGGATTACTGGAGCAAGTTAAAGAATTGCATATATTATATAACGATTTACTTTTTGATTTATATGTGTTGCTAGCATAGAAATTTTATTACTTGCTATATTATATATTTTAAAGGTGTTCACCATGTGATAATCATCTTTCTAATCCTACATACCTGTGTTTCCAATAATAGTCAAATATGACATCTTAAATTCGTACTGAAAACATACCAGCTTGGCAGCTATAACATAAATAACTTGCGAATATCCGAACAATGAGACATCACTACTCACATACTTTGAGATAAAGACCAAAATGATTCAATCTTTATTTAAAATACATAAATGAAACCGAAAAATTGAGTCTTTAGTTTTAAAAATTAAAGGCTAAAATGCAGTTTTTAATTGGATTTAAATTTTAAAACCATTTAAACACCAAAAATCTGTCTCTAATTCGACTTTTTCAATGGTAGAAATTATGTTCCTTTTTTTGAATTGCATAGCTATATTTAGTGAATAGTGAATTAATTTGAATAATAAAAACAACAAAAATGTTATGTGGCTCAAAAAAGGGGTAATAAGTTATGCGGGTGAAGTATTTGTGGCCAAGGTTTTCAATATGAGATTTAAATCAAAAATTAGTAATGTTCAAACTTTAAAATCAAAATGAGATTCAAATCGTAAATCGTAGATTCAAACGATCTATATTTTAAGGTTTATACATATTTTGAAATTGGTTTTGATGTTTGAACTTATCGGCTAAGCTCAGAACTCATTTTTCTATCTTATTTCATTTTTATTTTTTGAAAATATTATAATTTTTTTTTGTGAATCCAAATAAGTATATTAGTATGTTAATCCAAGTTGAATATTTTTGTAATTGCAGTTTTGGCTATGTTTGAATCGAAATATAAATCGTATCACAAACAGAGAGATTTAATGTCAATCGGGATTTAAACTGTAAGATTTTTAGATTTTTGAAAACAACGTTCATGAGCCTTCTGAATTCAGCAAGTGTGATTTGATTGTTCTCATCGTTTCTGGCCTAAATCATATCCCTTTTTGGGGCCTTCCAGGAAGTTCCTGAGAACAAATCAGTTCTTTTTTAACGTATTCAATGAACGATTAAATGTTTAAATTGCGGCTTCATTGCATATGACTACACCATGGCCATTTCTTTGCTCATCAATACAAAACTGTTTTTTCTCTGCCAGAAAGAAAAATGGGAACCATTAACGTTTTCACATGTCGCCCAAGCTCTTTCTTCTCCATTGGCTCTTCTCCAACTTATTAATTATCAGTATACTTTCCTTGATTTCGTCGTTATTGTGGGTCTTACGCAATCAATGTGATCATATAGATATCCCTTAAATACAACGTAGGTCATCAAAATGATCTCGGACGGCTAACCAAAGCATGAAAGCCAGGATCATCTAGAACATGGATTCCTATTTGATAAGTACATAACTGCATGGATAAGCTCACACTAAACCGTTAGTTTTGTATCCAATTCCGGATTTTCGTTGGAAGGCACTGGGAAGGAGTTATAATGTATTAATAGAAATTCATACCGAAGAAAATGTTCTTTATTGATAAACCAAAAAGTGTACGTATAGGATGAGGGGAGATGAAAAAACCGAAAATTTCACATGGTACTCATCCTTTTTATCTGAATCTCGTTTAGCCGAACCCAACAAGGAGTTCCACCTCCTATCTCGAAATCTTATACCCCAAATTAGATTAAGAAACCTATTTCCTTGCTAAGTTCTCGTACGTATTAAACACCTATCTAAATACAGCAAAGTCCGAGCTGCCACCAAGTTATAAGGTTTCTTTCCCCTTGCACGCCACAGTCTGTGTTGAACAATATTGTCAAATTCTAACTGGGAATTCAGTATGTGTAGCTCATTAATGTGGGTTATAAAGAGGACGCTTACTATATGTTTGGAGTAACTATGATGAGGCCGGTGAGATGAAATTGCTTAAGTCGAGTAGTGGTTGCATGTAAAATGTAATAAGGAGATGTGAAGAGTTGTACATGAAATGTGATAAAGGAGGCGAAAAGAGTAGATGCTGTATGGATTTTTTGTATACGGGTTTTATTGGAGGCATGGATAGTGATGTTGAGAATGATTGCTTGTAGTATAGGCCAAGGTTTTAAATCTCGGATATCAGTTGCGTTTCGTCTCGGCGATTTTAGAGACTTGATCTTGTATCGGGGGAGATGTCGGATGAGATGAGTCTAACTCGGGGGTTTTTCTCAGATTTCTATCTCGGGTATAAAAGCTCATATCGGGACAATCTCGGGATATATGATAGGTTGAAAAATGATATTCTCACGCAATAATTTCGCGAATACCATTATAAAAATGATAACTTAAACTTTATTTGCAAAATCACCTCATCATTCTTAATTTATGAAAGAGCATTCATATTCATAAATCATAACCAGTACGTATGCATGTCCGTTGGATGTGTGCGAAGACAACCGAAACGAAGATGGGTTATATGCAAAGACGGCGGAAAAGTAAGAATGGAAATTCAAATTTAATCTAAATGTACTTGCCATATTTTTAGTTCCAACAATGGCTTAGCATTTAATTTCATTGTAGCCGTTCATATAGAAAGCGGCAGGAAATTACTCACGTTTGCTGTAATAGATGAAATGGAAGAAGTCAACGTAGGTATTAAATTAAAAATTTAAGTGAAGCAAGCAAGATACAACACGTGAATGGTAGTTAGAAGTCAGTAGTATGAGTTAAATAACTAACGGTTTAACATACGAAAATCTTGCAATCATACATGAATCTACAGTCCATTACATATTAAATCAGGAGATCACAGGTCCATAGCATTCACTAGTATTACCGCACAACGGTGGGAAAACCGACCGTTAAAATGTTCAATATAAAATATAAAATTATTTGTTAAAACCTATTTTTAATCAGATTTTAATGAAAAATTATATCCTAGTTTAAGAGAAAATAGAAGTGATTGAATAAAATGAAAATCCAATTAAACTGAATATCACATGTAAATCAACCTAAGATTAAGAATATGTTATTAATATATCGATTTGAATTAGTCACAAATCACATACATACATTTTTATTATATATTAGGTAGGATCAGTGAACTTGTTTTGGTCATATGAACATCCTAATCTTAAAACATTTGTGTATCTTAGTGCTTATAAGCGATCCTTATAATTTACCATGAACTTGGCTCAGCATCATCTACGGAAGCACAAGTAACCAACAACTAGAATACCCAAAGCCAAATGAGGTTATATATCAACCCATACTTATCTAGATTATGAGGTATACATCAACCCAACTTCCAAAAATTAAACCCTAAAAAGTTCCATAGATTATATTTTGTTTATTATATATCATGTAAATTCTAAACTGGCTCTACAGCCTTAAGCATATGCCTGGTTTGGCTTCAGAAA